>CP126891.1:209432569-210702985 GCA_030440675.1 Furcifer pardalis
TGTCATAAGCATTTGAATATAAATTAACGTGTTGAAATCAAATCTGATGTTCTTTTACGTTTTATTTGGTGTGTGGAAGGTGTGCGGAAGAGGGGGTAGTCTTATACGGCGAGTATATAACAAACTCTATATTTTGAGTGGAAATGTTGGGGGTCGTCTTATACGCCCAGTCGTCTTGTACGCCGGCAAATACGGGTATGTGAAGCAAATCTAACACAAAAGCTTCAAAGAGCACAGTGGATAAACAATAGATTAATGACCCAAGGAAGTTGTAAAATTTATGCTTTGCAGAGGAGAATTAGACTCAGGGTGGGTTTACTATGTGGCTAAAATTGTGCATCAAAATAACATCATATCCAAAAACAAAATTGTATGCCATTAAGTCAGTTCTGACTTATGGTGATGCTTTTCAGGGTTTTTTAGGTAGATAGTATTCAGATATGTTTTACCCTTTCCTTCTTCTGGGGGTGCCCTGGAACTCTGCATCTTGCTCAAGGACACACAGACTGGTTCTTCTGGGATACATAGTGGATAATTTAATTTGCAACCTCTGGTTCTATAGCCAAATACTTAATTCATTGGGTATAACAATATTCAAACTGAATCTAAATTCGATGCCAGTGCAACCTCCATCCTGACGCTGGGTTCAAACTCAACATAAGCCAATCAAGGGATAACATGAATAGATAAAATATATTCAAGATGCCTTAAACTATTAGAACATTATGCAACTTTGAAGCAAGTAAATTAGGAGGAGAATTGAATAGGCAACCTTTGTTAAGAGTGTACTTGAGCTCAAGGTAGGAGGAAATGTAATTTATTGTGGACTTTAATATGTCTGGTGCCATGGTGAGAAAATGTCTTTAACAAGAGCTGTAAAAAAATACTAATGTGCAGAGGTGAATCATTTGGCTGCACAGATTGGTGTCTTTCCTTCAAGGCTGTGTCCCCACATGCACGGCTGCCCATGCTGCAATGCAATAGACTAAAACCCCAGTGATAACAACTAAACATCATCTGCCTCCTTGTAAAGATCTGAAATGAGAATTGCTGCACTGGTGTCTCTGGATTATAAAGGAAGCAGTCTCCAGCCTCGTGTCCTCCAGCTGCTATCAACTACAGTCCCCATCAGCTCTGGTGTATGAATAGCAATAGCAATTACACTTATATACTGTCCCATAGTGCTTAATGGATTCTCTGGGTGATTCACAAGGCAATTAGCATTTTGCCCCTAGCAAGCTGGGTACTAATTTTACCGACCTCAGAAGGATGGAAGGCTGAGTCAACCTTATGTCCTATCAGAATTGAACTCACAATCTTTTGGCTACAGGACAGCAGTTTAACCACTGTGCCACCAGGGCTCCTGAATTGAAGGATGGCAAGAGTTAAAATAATAAACATCTGGAGTACATCATAATTGGAAAAAGTGATAAGAACAGAAGGGAAGAGTTCTGTATGATACAGAATACTGTACCTGTGGTAGCTCAGAGAAGGCTGTGGATACAGAACAATATTGGCTTCTTTCAAAGAGATAGCTGTATCTGTTCAAGCAAAACCAAAACCAAAGCAGGAGTATTATAGCACCTTTGAGACTAACAAGTTTATTTGACTGTCAGTTCTCATAAATTACAGGTCACTTTGGAGACACAGTAGTAGCTACAACATATATATTACTTCCATAGCATTTAACCTCTGCATTAAAACAGTCATAGTACACTTCCCCAGGTACTACCTATGTGAGGAAATGCACAGTCTTTCTCTGTAGTGAAGACAAAAATTTAGAATGCCCTGTCAAAGGGGATAAGGTAGCTTCTTACCTTGTCTCCTTTTTAGCAACTAGTTACAATATTCTTCTTTAAGTAATGTTTAAAATTTAAAAGGTTTTAAATTAACTTTTTAAAATATGTTAAAATTAACTTTTGAGTTTTAAATGTAATTTATTGTTGAATTGTTTTATTACTTTCCTGGTTTGAGAGCTATTATGCCTCTTAATTTGCAATGCCATTTCTAAATACTGTACACTAAAATTGTTCTTCTAAAATACTTTGTATAATGCCTTGAGTATCCCTGAAAGGGAATTAATAAACTATACATTCTACCATATGTTTCTATCTCTAGACATCCCAGTAGATTGAAATAAAGACTTAGAGATCTTGATGCCATGTTTGATGCAGGTCTGCCATTCCAGTGGCTGTCACCAGTAAAACTATAGCAACACCAGCCCATGAAAATTTCCCTCCGGAGTAGCACAAAGAGATGCATTCTGTGTACTGCTAAACACACAATTGAAGCACTCCTTTGGTACATCAAGTCTACCAGGAGCAGATAAAGCAGAGGTGGACAAACTACGGCTCATGGACCAGATCTGGCCCCCAACACCAATTCATCCAGCACACGCCACCCTCGTCGCAACTGGAAGCGGAAGTAAAATGCATCCAAATGTGTTTTGCTTCCGCTTCTGGGAGTGATGAGGGCAGCATGGGCAGGATGAATTGGCATTGGGGACTGGATCTGGCCCATGGGCCATAGTTTAGGCACCCCTGGTTTAAGCAGAGAAAATGGCAGCTTAAAATCTATCTCATCCTGTTTCAAAACAAATTACAAGGCACGTTTTACTTCTGCTTCCGGTGGGAGGAACCATGTGACCAGCCTGCTGAACCATATGACCGGCCCACTGGTCTGAAAGTTTGGGCACCCCTGAGATAAAGAAATCACCTTTTAAAATTAACATTTCCCTGGCTTCCTATCTTTTGGATGTGCCATATCATGAGGAAAAGAGACTTTCCTCTCTCTGTGAAGGCTGAGGGTCAAATCAGACACTTAGCATGAGAAGAAGAAAATATGTTAGTGTTTCTATCTGTTGGAGAGTTCTTCGATTGTTGTTGGGGTGGTGATGCTAATGGTGGTGTTGCTTATGTGGTCAAATTACCTCTAACTTATCAAAATCCTATGAATGAGAAATCTCCAAATGTCCTCTTGTCCTGCTCTGTTCTTGCAAACCAAAGCCTGGATTGACTCCTTTGGTGAGTCAATCCATTTCATATCTAGTTTCCCCCTTTTCTTGCTACCTTCAACCTTTCCCAGCATTATCGTCCTTTGCAGAGATTTTCACCTTCTCTTGATGTGTCCAAAGTAGGTTAGCTTCAGATTAATAACGTTTGCCTCTAGAGATAGTTTAGATACTGTACTCCTATTTAGGATGGGAGAGACAGTAAAAAAAAGAGAGATAGTTTAGACTTGGCTTGTTCTAGGACCCACTTGCTTGTCTTTCTGGCAGTCCACGGTATCCACAAAGCTCTCCTCCAGCATCATGTTTCGAACAAAGCTGTTTCCCCCTGTCAACTTTCATTGTTGTCCATAGATGGGGTACACAGAAAGAGCCTCCTCAAAGATTGTGAATACAATTGGATGTACCTTGGGTGCCAACCTTGCTGGCTAATCTTTCTAACACCAGATCAAACCAAAGGAACTGAAGAATGAATCCGCCAGAAAGGTCTTTGTCAAGACCAACCATAACAATGATCTCAATAAATATTGAGGGACTTTCAAGTAATAAGAGTGCCCTATTAGCGGACATGTGCAGGAAATCCAAATGTGACATACTTCTGCTCCAGCACAGCAAAATACAGACTCAAAGTGGCTGGAATGAAACTAGTGATTGAAAGACCGCATTACTAGAATGGAGTGCAAATTTTGTCAGTATACTATCATCGCACTGACAGAAATAAACGACATTGAAATTCTCACCATCTAAACCCCACAATTCTGTTATCTCTGTCTATAAGCCACCAGAAACTTTAATTAACCAGACAATTTTACTTCTGACCAAATAAAATTTGCCATTGGAGATTGTGAAGCTTGAGGATATAACCAGATCAATGAGAATGGTGCACAACTTGTATCTTGGGCAGACACCATTGACCTCAGAAGAGTAGTGAGGGGGGTGAGGGGGTGGCCACCCCCGGGCACCACTTTGCGGGGTGGGGTGGGGTGTGACGCCACTGGCCCGGACTTCCTGGCAGCCGGGGCAGGTGCCGGGACCCTCTGTCACCACTGGGCTGGAGGGAGCAGGCCCTCCGAGCCCGGCGGCGGCAGCTCGTCCGCCTTTGGCAGCAGCGGCGCCCAGGAAGGCGGGAAGCGAGGACAGCGGTCGCCTCAGCCCAGCACTGGCCAAGCCGAGGACCACCACCCCCAACACCTGGCCGTCACTGCTTCCCCGGTGGCTAGACAAACTGCTCAGGAGGAAGCAGCAGCAGCAGCAGCATGAAAAAGGTAGGAAGATCACTCCATTTACATTCCCTTTGTGCTGATTAGTTTTATTTATTTTTTATTATTTTTGGTCTGGTCAGGACTCTTTTCCTCCCAATACATCCCTATTGGAATGCCGTGATTTATGTAAAAACCTGTATTATGTAAAAAGCTACAGAACAGACTTTTTACGTAAATCAGTGTTTTACTGTATATATGTGCCTGACATTTTGGGACAAGTTACCCCCACAATTCAGGTATTTCTTTTCCTGTTACCAGACCAGGCTCAATAAATTTGTTGAACTTTTTTGCATCATTCACATTTAAGTATTAAGCAACATACAGTACTTTAGAGCCCTTTAAAAAGTTGAACATCATTCCCAGTGTTGCAGTGTTATACTATACAGTTTTGTTGTTCAGTCGCACAGTCGATTCCGACCCTCTGCGACCCCATGGACCATTGCCCGCCAGGCACTTCTGTCCTCCACCATCCCCCTCAACTCGCTCAGTTCTGTGCCCATTGTCTCCACAATACCATCCAACCATCTCATTTTTGGCCGCCCCCTTTTTCTTTTGCCCTCCACCTTTCCCAGCATCAAGGCTTTCTCAAGCGAATCCTCTCTTCTCATTTGGTGTCCAAAGTACCTTAGCTTCATCTTTACAATTTGACTTTCTAAGGAGCATTCTGGGTTAATTTCTTCTAAGATTGACCTATTTGTTCTCCTCGCTGTCCAGGGGACTCTCAAAACTCTCCTCCAACACCACATCTCAAAGGCATCTATTCTTCTGCGCTCAGCTTTCCTAATGGTCCAGCTCTCACAACCATACATTGCCTCAGGGAATACCATTGCTTTGACAATACGAATTTTTGTTTTCAATATGATGTCTCTACTTTTCATTATGCTCCCCAGGTTTCTCATTGCTTGCCTCCCAAGAATCAATCGCCTTTTTATTTCATGGCTGCAATCCCCATCTGCAGTGAGTTTTGATCCCAAGAAAGTAAAATCTGTCACTGCTTCTACTTCTTCCCCATCTATTTTCCAGGGACTGATAGGGCCTGTTGCCATGATCTTGGTTTTCTTGATATTGAGTCTCAAGCCAGCTTTTTCACTTTCTTCTTTCAACCTAATCAGGAGCTTCTTTAGGTCCTCCTCACTTTCAGCCATTAGGGTGGTATCATCTGCATATCTCAAATTGTTGATGTTTCTCCCAGCAATTTTGACCCCAAATTGTGATTCCTCCATCCCTGCATTGCACATTATGTGCTCTGTGTACAAGTTGAATAAGCAGGGTGACAAAATGCAGCCTTGTCTTACTCCTTTTCCTATTCCAAACCACTCTGTCATTCCGTATTCTGTCCTAACTGTTGCTTCTTGCTTCATGTACAAATTTCTCATGAGACATATAAGGTGTTCTGGGATTCCCATCTCTTTAATTACTTGCCACATTTTGTTGTGTACTATACAGTACTTAATGTGTTATGAGTGAAACAAACACACGAGAGAAGATGAAAGGAAAGTGTTTGAGACTATCACCCAGAACCAAACAGAGGGCTTAGGCAGAAAAATGTTTTCCCCCACAGTTTTCTTTCTGATGTTATGAATCCTCTCCTAATTAGATTTGCTGTGAATTTCTGGCTGTATATCATTCACAGGTTTATCTGAGGTGACTTTTGGCCTATTGAAGTGGACAACAGTATGTTACTCTGAATGTAAAGAGAAAGACATAAATAGCAGTGAAGAAAGAGGGTAATAAGAAAAATATTAAACTGCACAGTGGAAATCCCAGGGGAATTACTATTGCAATAACTGACCTCCAATATAGTGCAATTTATTTCATGCCGTGGCAGGTTTATAGGTGCTTGTAGGGCTGCAGACGGACACCAATTTGCCGCTGCAGTTTGTTTTGATAACTGAAACTTTCAATAAATCTGTATTAAAATCAACGGGAAAATTAAATAGACCCAAGTTGGTGGCATGAGGGATAAGGTAGCACATTATTACACTGGCCTACTCAGGCAAGGATATCAGTTTCTTAGTTCAGTTGCAGGTCATGATGGTAATGGTATTTTTTGAGATCTAGAAGAGGCGCCTGATTGGTCTATATCCAGGATCACTAGAGAATGCTGCAGGGAGGCTTGTCTGCTTTGTCAAAAGTGCAAATAGAGGAGCTTCACTGGCAACAAAAGCCATATCCATATCTGAAAGCATCCACCAGCTGATATAAATACTACCAAATAGGTTCTATTCTGAAGGCCAGACTTTTCTTTCTGTGAAGTACAGTATATCCAATGGCCTGAAAAGGAGGCCCTGGCTATATATATTATCCATTGCATCTTTTAAACCTTTTATCTCACTCTATCTAGAAGAATGCTATAAATCTATGGATAAGATCCTTCCTACTTTCTCAACCATGAGAGAGAAGATAATTTAAAATCATGGAAATAATCTGGAGAATGGAGATTCATGTTAACTGAGAACCTGACTGGAAGATGGCACATTAGGGAAACTGGTGTACTACTTCACCATGGAATCAGACTTCTTCTAACCAAGCCTATTCCTAAAGACAAAGCCCTGCTCATATTCTCTCCTGCTGAATTCTCAACCTTCTCCCATATGACAGAGAGAGACAATGAGAGGAAGGAGAAACAAGAAGAAGGGGGGAGATAAAGACAATTAAATTCTTCAGACAACCTCCAGTCAGTGGCATCACATAGGGCCCCCAGCCCCTCACCCCGGGTGGCGCTTTTTGGGCTATGGGTTTTCTTGGACTACAATTCCCAGAAGCCCTAGCAGTAGTGGGTGCCGGCATCCACCAAATTTGGCTTAAGCCCCAGGCAGCTGAAATCCATGTATGTTCAATATGTTAATTGAATGGGGCATGTAAAGTATATAAAGGCATTAGAAAGTTAATTTGATGGATCAGTCTCACTCAGGAATAGGATAACTTTGTCCATGAACTAAGCTTGCCTCTTAGGAAGAATGGAGGCTCACCTACTATTGGTTTGTCATTGTTTGATGTGGTGCCTGGAAGAGTCGCATATCATGCATGTCCCAGAATTAACCTGCCTCTTTGCCCAAAATGTAAGTATTATGTAGGCTGGCTGGCTTTGTTATTCTCTTCTGTTATCCTCTTGATTGTTACAATCCTGTCTCTATAACTTGTTCTATTGTTTTGGGAAATCATTTATTTTGGGTAACTGTGTGGAACTTTCCCTGTTTTGTACCTTAATCTTTTTTTATTTTAATAAAAAATAAAAAGCCTTTGAATGAACAGCCAGGATTTTTAAAAACAAGGCCTTGCTTCAACCATTTACTTACAATAAAGATTCCACATAATTTTATTACAAAGAAATATGTTGAGACTTACAGGGATCTAGGCTACTGCATTAATGTTTTTTAAATGTTATGTGAAAAAAAAAGTTTATTTCGCAAAGGGTGGGGAATGTAAGCAAATTTAAAAATAGATAAAATATGAAACATATCTAAATTTCTTTAAGAGAAAAGATAGTTTAGCTTGATCCTTTTCAGCCACCAGACACATTTCTCTTGACTCCTTTTCCCCGTCATGTTGATAAGAGGAACTATGATTTTTTTTTTAAAAAAGTTTCATCTAATGATTACCTGTCATGCTGTAGCTCTCCACTTAGTTGTGTTTTTTAACATTTTATGTTGCTTTTAGGGTATTGGATCAAATTTGTCTAATACTGTACATTACTTTAATTCCCACATGAAATTTCAGATCTAAGGATTCTCTATAATGAAGTCTTGATTGTTAGAGTGGAAACAAATGATTATAACTGGGTAGCATAAATTCATTGTATATTCTTTTCAAAATGTTACAATACCCATAGAAATATCTTCTTTCTATGATAATTATTTCTCATGTCCCTTGCAAAAATATCTTGGAAGAAAAGAGAGAAGAAATGTCTTCAAACTAACACCTAAATCAAATAAATCGCAACAGAGCTATGATTACAAGAAACAACAAGAATATAAAAATATGCAATGTGGGATTAGCCTTGCCCTAAATAAGTATCTAAGTTTGTTAATAATTAGTTCCACTGGCAACTTTAGGAACTGAAGGATTTTGCTGGTGTATTATTACATTGTTAAACAATATGTAGTGTAATATAGGATTATTTCTTGTGGGTATTGGAGACATTGTCACATTAACTGTGCAGCATTATTTACTATTATTTAATGCTTTTAGAAATAAGATGTTTGCAATCCATTTTGCCTGATGCTGATGCATTCAAAGAGCTCTGAATTGAACTCTACAAGAGACAAACGGGTCTTTGTCTGGGTGGGAGACCTCTGTGCTGCTGGTAGCAGCAACACATTTTTTTTGTTAAAATTTATCGTACTTTCTTTATTATTGTATTATAATTCTATCACAGATTCTCAAGATACAGAGAAAGTTGCTGAGAGTAGCTGAGTTGCCTAGCAAGTGTGGGGTGCTGCCTGTGGAGCAGGCCCTCCCTCCTGGTTCATATGAATGGTCATCTGGGTTCTAGTTCTAATCTATGGTGAATGTTGGGGTTATTTGAATGGCTTTTTTGTGTTTTTATTATTTTAATTGCTATCGGGATGTTTTTATATTTCAGTGTTTTTTATTGGTTGATTGTAAGCCGCCCGGAGTTGCTTTGGTGAGGGGGTGGCGATAGAAATAGGCACCCGTGACTCCACCCCTGGCCGGGAGCTTCAAAAACCCGCCAGGACGAGGACTTTTGCCACTACCCTGGAGTCACCTGTGGCGGGGCAGAGAGGCTGCTGTAGCAGCCGGTGTTGGGACCATCTCCTTGCCGTCATTTGGGACTTCACCCCTGGCCGGGAGATTTAAATTTCACCACGGCAACAGGCGGTAGAACTTAGCCATAGTTGCCCCTGGATTTGTTAGTGGCTGCGGTCAAGAGGCCGTCGAATGCTATTGTAACATGACATATTGTTGTATTGAATATTGTTGTATTGAATAATGTAAGGTTATATTATGTTATTACTTTGTATTCGTGATGTGTTTTGGTTACTGTATTCTGTTTGATTTGTTGATTATTTTGTATCTATTGTATATAGTTTCTATGGTTATGTAAGCCGCCCTGAGTTGGTTTCTCCTGAGTGGGCGGGGTATAAATTCAAAAATTAAATTAAAAAGAAAAGAAAAGAAAGATAATAGTAATTGTGAGCAAAGTTTGACTTATGGTGACCCCTTCCAGGACTCAAGGTTGACTCAACCTTCCATCTTTCTGAGGTCGGAAAAATGAGTACCTAGCATGTTGGGGGCAAAATGCTAATTAACTTGTGAATGGCCCAGAGAGTGCACTAAGCACTATGGGGTGGTATATAAATGTGATTGCTGTGCTTTTGCTCTTCTCAGGAGGCACAGTGGAGAATCAGACTACCAGCTTTTGGCTCTGCAACCAGATGCCTAAACCACTGAACTAGCCATGTTAACAAAGATGTTCTATTTTTTCCTGCTCTGCCACATCAAACAGAGTCTAATCCTCTTGAAATATAAGATCTTGCCTATAATTTCCTAGAGTGTGCTACCCTTTCAACAGATACCCACTTCTGTAGTAACCCCCATAAATAATGTCAATTAAGCTATTTTAAAACCAATTATTTGGCCCTTTCAGACAGATTTAAGCACAGGCTAATTCATGAAGGATAAGGCTGTGAATGACTACTAATTATGATAGCTATGCATTGCCTCTGTGTGCAGGATCATGGCTTGATTATTGGAGAACAAAAGTGGGAGTGAGCTATTGCCTATGCCTAGCTGAACACTGTGGGGGTACAGGATACCGCATTCAGTTTCATTCAGTAGAGATCTTATTACTGTATGTTGAAACTGCATTACTTTTTCCTCAGCACCATTCCTCTACATTCAACTGCTTTTTCTATGTGTTTCCCTTCATAAATCCTTCTCTAGCCACAGATGATGGAGGATCATTGCTCTGTCTATTTACAAGAAGAAACTGGATGCTTCTTATTTATTTATTTTTCATATTTCTATACCGCCCTCCTTGCCAGGGCGACCCAGGGTGGTTTACAACATAATAATAATAATAATAATAATAATAATAATAATAATAATAATAATGATAATGATAATGATAATGATAATGATAATGATAATACAATCAAAACCCATCATCCCAGAGCTTCAGAATCCCAACTATAAAAATTTAAATTTTCAAGATTTTAATTTTTTTTAAATCAGTCAATTCCCATCATAATTAAAAGATTAAAAACTAAGCCCCAGAGATAAAAGATTAAAAAATTAAAAGACCAGGGGAGAGAGGGAGCTCAAACTAACCAGTGAGCTGGGGTCATGGTACTGCCAGGACCCCATACCTGTCCTTCCAGCCATGTTTTTAAGTTCTTCCTAAAAGACATCAAGTCCATCTGTAGACGTAGCAAAGTTAGTAGGAGGTTCCATAGGGCTGGAGTGGACACAGAGAAGGCCCTCCTTCTAGTGCCAGAGAGATGTGCCTCTCTGGCTGATGGAACAACTAGAGAGCCTCTCTGGTCCACTCTGGTGGGACAGACAGATGTTCTTTGGGTGAGGTGGTCTCTTAAGTATCCTGGCCCACTACCATATAGGGCTTTAAAGGGCTTCTTGGCTATCTAGACTTCAGTTCTCCATTGAGGCACAGTTAAAAAGATGTGCAGTTAGAAAGAGAAATAATCACATTTACAAAATGTATCATTGCAAAAGGACTGAGGTGGCTTAGTGGTTAAGACATTGAACTTGAAGGTTGGCAGACCAGCAGTTTGAGCCCTGAGTGCTGCACAATAGAGTAAGCTCCCATCTCTGACCCAGTCCCTGCCAACCTAGCAGTTCAGAAGGAAGAAATTGCAAGTAGATAAACAAGTTCCACCTTGGTGGGAAGGAAAACAGCGTTCTGTGCACTCTGGTGTCTAGTCATGCCTGCCACATGACCATGGAAACATCTGCAGATGCAGATAGTGCTGGTTCTTTGCTGTAAACATAGATGAGCACTGCACCCTAGAGTTGGCTATGACTGACTTTTGAGCAAGGACAATCTTTATCTTTACATTTAAAAATGCAACAATTAATTTGTGCTCAATATACATATGCTTACTGATATCAAAATTGACTGAAAACAATTTGAAGGACAGTAAAACCTTGCATAAAGAGCACCTTGCTTAGAGAGTAACTCGCTTAAAGAGCAAAATTTTATCTGAATGGTCGCTTCGCTTAACAACTAAAACCAACCAAAACCAACCAAAAACTCACTTAACAAATAAATCGGAGTTCGCAATCCCCCCACCACCAGAGGTCACAACTGGTTTCTTACAATGGTGTTTTCCAATCCTGTGGCCATTGTTGTGTTTTCCAAATCTGCTGGCATATAGAATGTAATAATTTGATTCCATCATCTTTTAGGGCTTTGAAAAGTTCAACTTGGATACCATCATCTCCGCTGGCTTTGTTGTTTGCAGTGCTTTTTAGGGCCTTTCTGACTTCACTCTCTTCACACAGAACATAGTGGGAGGTAAACAAGAATACCTATATTTTACAGTATTGTGAAAGTTTCATACCCGATTGTTACTACAAGAGATAAACATACAGCCTCTATTCAGTTATTAAGATTTATTTATTTATTATTTATTACTCACATTTCCACTGCTGCCCCCTCGCCAAGGCGACTCCAGGTGTTTTACACATAAAACAAATAAAAACTTGACAAAAACATTTTAAAAACATTACAAATTAGATTTGTTTAAAATTTAAAAATTAATATATATATTTTAAAAATGTCCTCCCCATGCTGCATCACAAGATTTTTTAAAAGCTGACAGCCCGGGCAATACTTAAACAACCCAGCCCAGGATGGCTATCTCCCCAGCTGCCAAGCCCACCTGCTGCGCAAGCCAGGTCTTAAGGCTCTTGCGAAAGGATAAAAGCTCTACCTAGAGATGAAGTTTGAAGAAGGTTCCACAGGGCCGGAGCAGACACAGAGAAGGCCCTCCTTCTAGTGCTAGAGGGGTGAGCCTCTCTAGCAGATAGAACTATCATGGAGCCCCTCCGGTCGGCTCTAGTGGGACGGGCAGATGTCCTTGGGGTGATGAGGTCTCTAAGGTATCCTGGCCCACTACCATGTAGGGCTTTAAAGGTAATCACCAGCACCTTGAATTGCACCTGGAGGCACACTGGCAACCAGTGCAGCTCCATAACGCCCACAGCCCATCACCACCCGAGCAACCGCATTCTGGACCAGTTCCAGTCTTCGAATGGTCATCAAGGGCAGCCCCATGTAGAGCGCATTACAATAGTCATGTCTGTGGGTGAACAGAGCGTGTGTGCCCATGAGCAAGGAGTCCTGGTCCAGGAGCGGGTGTACCTGGCAGATCACACGAAATTATGCGAAAGCCCTCCTAGCCACCACTGCCACCTGCTCATTCAACAGGAGTCGTGAGTCCAGGAGGACCCCCAGATTATGCACCAGGTCTGTCTGAGGCAAAAAATCCCCATCCAGAACCAAATATGGTAACTCCCATGATAACATGGACCCCCTTATCCACAGACACTCGGACTTGCCAGGATTCAGTTGTAGCCCATTGTCCTCCATCCAGACCCCTACAGCCGTCAGACAGTGGATAGGACTTCCACTACATCACCTGGGTCACCATGGGCTGAGATGTACAATTGAGTATCATCCGCATATTGATGATACTTCAACCCATGGGAACAGATGATTTTTCCCAGTGGTTTCATGTAAATATTAAACAGGAGAGGCAAAAGCACTGAATACTGTGGCACTCCATATTGTAGGAGCCTAGGGCTAGACCTGTCGCCCTCCAACAATACTGACTGGGTCCGGCCCGTAAGAAATGAGGAAAACCAGGACCATACACTGCCCTGGATCCCCAATCCTCAGAACAGTTTCAGAAGGATACCGTGGTCGACGGTATTGAGAGCCGCGAAGAGCAAGGATGGATGGATTCCCACCATCCCGCTCACTCCAAAGATAATCCAACAGTGCAACCAATGCAGTCTCAGTACCATATCTGGGCCTGAATCCTGACTGAAAAGGGTCCAGATAATCCCTTCATCCAGAACCCCACTGTCTTCTTCAAAAACTTCCCTAGAAAGGGAAGGTTGGATGAAAACATTAGAATGAGTGTCCTTATGGAGTAATGCATAATGGTCCCATCAACATTGTCTCATACACCATCCATCTCTGCTATGCTCTTCAACTTCACATATTCAAATGAATGCCTGTGGAAGCGCCTGCAAAATCTGATACTTCCATGAAAAATGCTGTTTCTGATAACGGTGAGCTTCTGTATATGTCTACTCAAAGGATCATACAAGGTCCCTGCAAATCTTCATGCTAGGAATGCAAAAGGTGGGATAGTAAAGCAGATGAAGGTGTTGAGAATGACTATACCATGTCTTTCCCTCCTCTCAAGCCTGATCCACTCTTAGTCATTACATACTCAGACTATATGACTAAGGTTACAATAGATGTAAGGAATTCAATTTAGCTTTGTTATGATTCCATTTTTACTTGTGTTTTCTTAGAATTTCCCATACATAAACAGGATGAGATCCAGAGCCAAGGCTGCTGCCAAGGTTGACTGAAGCCAAGGCAAGATTCCCTTTGGATTTCCTTCTGGTACCATCATACTGGGGCTCCTGACAGATGGAAAGTTATCACCTGTGAATACATTGGGTAGCAGAAGCAAGTGGCAATGTTGAGGGGAGTGCCAGTTCAGATGGCTTAAACTCAAGTCTCTCACAATGTCTCTGTGTACTGGAATAGCACTGCAAGGGATTTCATGTCAGAGGCAGGGACTGGGGTCAAAATGAAGGAATTAAGATGGTGGTGCCTATGTCATGTATTAACACTGAATGGAAAGTGCCCTTGACTAAATTAGAACATTGGTGCGTGTAGCTCAGTATAATAATAATAATAATAATAATAATTTTGTGTTAGAAATTATTCTGGGTTGAAAGGATTTTTTCTGGAGAAACTCTGCTCAGAGGATGCCTGCATGAAGTTCCTTTCATGTCCCCAAGATCTTTTCCCACCAAAGTGGACCCCATTTATCTACATGCTATTTCTTGCTTTCAAACTGCTAGGTTGGCAGGATCTGGGACATAGATGGGCACTCAAACTGACATGCAGTACCCGGGTCTTGAAATGCTGACTTACTGGCCTTCCAGCTAACTAGGCAAGCTTCTTAACCACTAAGCCACCATAGCTCAGTATTGTCAACACTGATTAGCTAAGGCATTTTAGAATTTTAGGCATGAGATTTTCCTACCACAGAATTGTATTTTATCCAGATGTTCATTTTTGCTATATTGTCTTTCTGTGAAAAAATGTAAAGGGTGCTGTTTTAACTGATTGTTAGCTGTTTTGAGTCCCCAATGGGCAGGAAGGAAGGAGCATTCATTTCAGTATTCTGGGGTATTCTGAGGTCTACGGCATTGTTCAGCAATGCTAGGTGATGGTGGTTTACCCCAGTCGGAAGCAAGTTAAAAGAAAGGGGTCATGTAAGTGGAGTTGTCCTGTAAGCCATTCAAAAGACATAAAGCAAAACACATCTCTGTCTAAAGATGAATTCTGGTATGATCTAAAATGACTGAGGTATATCACTGTTCAGCAGTGTCTCTTTTAGCTACATTACCTTAGATCAAATATGGTTCTCCACATTTTTTTAAAACAACAGTTCTTATAATCCCTCATCACTTGCACTACCAACTAAGGTACAATGCAATGCAATGCAATGCAATGCAATGCAATGCAATGCAATGCAATGCAATGCAATGCAATGCAATACAATGTGACTAATAAATAAATAAATAAATAAATAAGATGGATGTGAGCTTGGTGAGGGGGAGTCTGACAATAATCAAACTCTAGTTCAGGGGTGTACAAACTATGGCCTGTGGGCCGGATCTGGTCTGTGCCACCCACAGAAGTAAAATGTGCCTGCGCCCCGCCTGTGCATATTGCTGCTGTAAAAGACCCACCACTGTTGTAAACATGTTAAGCCTCACACATTTATCACAGCCGTGAGTAATTTACGGCAGCGTCTTGTGCATGCATATTTTACTTCCGCTTACGGTGGGAGGAACCACATGACTTGTCCATGGCCCGAAAGGTTTGGACAACCCGCACTAGTTTCTGCATCATCTCCTGTGAACAAGCCAAAAGGACAACTGCCCTGGATTTCATACTGCGGCTTTCTTCCTCTGGCTCATGGCTTCTTGTGCAATGAAGAGTTTTTCATTATTTCTGTTTGCGTTGAGTCTAAGCCAATTAGACATGGAATTCATAAGGAACAAAGAGAGTATTCTCAAGACACATTAGCTATTCAGGAAATATTTGTCCTTATGAGTAAACTAAAATTTTAAATTAATGCAAGCAGATTCATATGTGTCAATGATCAAGTGCCTTATTTGAAAAGTTGGTTATAAAGGGAGTCTATAAAAATAAAATAAAACCTGACAGGACATCTTAAGATTTAATACCTCACATAATATTAAATCACATTATTTTATATAAATGTTATTTTATTATTCTTTTGTGTCTAGGTCAGACTTTAAACTGACAAAACAAAGCCACTTTTTTTGTGAATTCATTCTGCAGTTCCTTTTCCCTGACCTAGTGTGTGAAAGATTACCTGGCACAAGGTTTCTGTTGACCAGAGTACAATTGTGCTTCAAAAATACCACAATCTTCAAAGAGGCTCTTTCTGTGTACCCCATATTTATTTATTTATTTATCTAGATTTATTATCCCGCCCCAATCAGGCGAACCTGACTCTAGGCGGCTTCCAGAAAAAGAGAAAGATTATATACATAATGAGTGAAAAACAAACTAAACAATCCCACTATACCCCTACAAATTCAGAAATTAAAACCTTAAGGTTCAAAATTAATTTTAAAAATTTAAACTATAAATTTACAAAAAACTAAAAAAAAGATAGAAATGTATATATAATACAAAACATAAACATAAAAGTTAAAGTATTCATATAACAAAAGAAAAATGTTAAAAGTTTCTGACAGATTATTGTTCCATCAACCGCTTTTGACTCAGTCCAAAATGTTTATTAGTTAGATCCCGTTGTATTCAAGGTTTATTAAAAATACACACACAAGTAGGCATTACTATGACTCCTTCCCAAAGATTTAGCACTATTATGCTGCACTGTTTTGCCTTGTTTCTTCTTTCCACCTTAATTTTTGCTATTATGTACTTATTTTTTTTCAAATTAAAACATACAGTTTTTTTAAAAAACAAAATATTTTCAAATTTAACGGAAAAAAACTGAAAGCAGATCATCGTATGTATTTGTGGGTTCCAGGGAAGTATCCTAGAAAACCACCCTTAGTCACATCATAGAAAGGCGGGTTCCGAGAGCTTCCAGCTGAACACATTCCATTGCCTCCAGCGGGCATTGGAAAACTACGTCCCCCACAAGGCCCCGCCGCGGCGGCGCGCGATTCGTGTCCAATGCGCATGTCCCGGTCGAGGAAGCCCGCCCTACAGGGCGGCTACCGCGCTGGTGGTTGGTTGGGACGCCTGCCGCTTAAGAGCGAGTTCGAGGGTCAGAGGGCGCGGAGGTGAGTGGCTGCTGTTGGGGACTCGTGGTGCTGAGGGATGGGGTGGCCGGGGCCGTCTTGGGGGCGGGGGGGGGGCGAGGGCGTGTGGGGTTTCTTCCTAGGAGGAGGCCTGGGTGGTGGTGGGGCGAGGAGGGGGGCGGTGGATGGGCGTGGGAGGGCCCACCTGGGCCCCGAGGCCAGGATCGGGGGCGCGGTGCAGGATGCACTGGAGGGACGGAGCTGGGCCTGAAGCGGCAGGGGGTCGTGATCCTGACCCAGCTTAGGATGCCGGGGCCTCCTGTCAGGGCCGGGGGGCCTGAGCAGGGCGCGGGTGGGGTGCATTGGGGGACCGGGGTTACCGCTCAGGAAGGCTTGGCTCTGGGGCGGCGGTGCAGGGCCCATAACCAGATCAGCCTGTCTATTATATTGGGGAAAGGGCGAAACTGACGGGGGATCTAAAGGCACGGAATAGAAATATTAGGCCTTGAGTCCATTTGCTGCAAGATACGTTCCTTAGACGTTAAGACAGGGGGGTCCCCAACTTTTGGTTTTTGAACTTCCAATTCCCAGCAGCCGGTCAATTCTCCAAAGCACTGATTAGCCAATGAACTGACTTTAGGCTTCTGGGAATTGAAGTCCAAAAGCCAAAGGTTGGGGACCACTGCGTTAAGAAGTATAGATTACACGCAAGGGTAATTTGGGTTGGGTGCAGTGGTCGGAATTGCAATGGGTTCTGGTAGGCAAGGTGTGGCTGAACTTGTGAAACTTCTTCCCTGTCTAGACCAGATGTGAAACTACCAGAATGAAGCCACCTTCGGGTGAATTCATTCTGTAGTTCCTTTCACCTAACCTAGTGTGAGAAAGATTTGCTGGCACAAGGCTGCCCAGAGTACACCCGATTGTGGTTAAATAATACCACAATCTTTGAGGAGACCCTTTTGTGTGTGCTCCTTGTGGAATAAGAGCAGGTAATTGTTTTGGGAAATAGATGATCCAGTATTATGAGATCACCACATTGGGGCTGTGGCATGCGCTGATAGCAATACTGAGAATAAAAAATCTGGAAAAGGTCTGTGTGGAAGACCAGAATGTTGCAAAGTGATTGGTAACTGAAACTATTAATTGCCTGTTTGCCATAAACAAATAAAAAAGTTTTTTTTTTAAAAAGAAAAAAGCTCTTAAGAGCTCCAGGTGTTTTTCTTGAATCTTAGAATGGACAGAGATTTATTCCTCCCATAGAATTCAGGATTAGTAAACAGGAATTAGAACTATGGAGAAGTAGCAAATATTAAAATAAATAGAACTGGTTATTTAGCATTTTGGAGGAAAATATCTTCTTGGGGAAATAAAAAAGAAATAGATGTATACCATCTGTTTATTACAGTTGTAATAAATACCATTGGACTTGCTAGGATTTATCTTTGATTAAGCATTTTAAAGAAGATTGTTCTGTCAGCATTTGTCTCTATAGTGTGCACTATTTCTATTTAAAATAATAGAGGGCCTGCTATGTGTTTCAAAGCAAAAAACAAACAAACAAACAAAAACGATTGAAAGATCTGGAATTGGATTGTGTGTAATTTACCAAACTAGGCTTTTCATTAAGTGTCACCTGAATTTGTAAATACAGTTGTACCTCGCTTAAAGAGCATAATGCATTCCACAGGATTGCTCTTTAAGCGAGTTTGCTCTTTAAGCAAAACACCATTGTAAGTGACCAATTGTGGGGGGGATTGCAAACCCCGATTTATTTGTTAAGTGAGTTTTTGATTGGTTTTATTTGTTAAGCAAAGCGACCATTCAGAGAAAATCCTGCTCTTTAAGCGAGTTACTCTTTAAGCGAAATGCTCTTTATGCGAGGTTTGACTGTATAAGCTTTCCATTATAACCATCTGTGGCAAATCTGCATGGTTTTTACCTATGGAAATTCACAGATCAGAGATTACTGATTCAGGTTATACAGGTAAACTGGTAACCATCGCAGAATCTGTGAGTCTGCTTCAGTGGATTTGAAACCTCTTTTTCGACATGAACATAGTACTGTATTTTAGGCCATACATTTCAAATCGGATGGGGTTTCTCCCCAGAATGCATCTGACAGCTGTGTAGAAGCTGTCCCAGAAGTCGACTGCTATTGCTGACATTATTGAAAGTCTATATTAGAAATGCTCAATTCCAGGAAACTGCAACAATTTGCAAGTCTTATTTGTGTAAACATAAAGTTATGCCTGCATAAATTTGCCATTTGTTATACCCAAGCAACAGGGAGCAGTTTTGATTGTCCAAATGGATGTTTGGTTCCCATTAAGACTATTACACAGTGTGCCTGTGGAAGTATTTTGTGCATAACACTCCACTTTGGCTGAGCATTTACCGCTTACGTAATCACAGGTTATGGAGGCATAGCTGAGTTGCAGGATTTGTGTAAATGGGATAGTGAGTGACTAAGATTGAATAATCCCGGTTCTTTGAGTCCCAGTATGGTTGCTTTACAGGATTTTTTGTAGCATGATTTTTAAATTATAAATGCCATATGGTCTCAGAATGTTTTATTTTACTTATGTTTGTTTAAACAGTCTGGCAAAACAATATTTAACTGGGTGACTCACAAAAGAGGGATACAAATATATGATATAAAATATATCTCATGAAATTCTAAATAACTAAGTTGCTTTAACATTCTTGGACCCTTTATGAATATATTTTACAATATTTCTTTCATATTAAATATTAATATTCTTCTGCTTGACAGTTGTGGTTATTGGCTTACTGTTTCACAAGGTAACTAGCAGAAGATAAACTAGTTTCTGAAACATAAACATGATAAATAACATTTGTACAGTTACCAATTTTTTATTATGATGGTGTAGGGCAGGTCCTTTCCTCCATTTAATCTCCAACATTTATTTTGGGCAAAGCATTCTACATTTTCTTTCTTAAGAGCCTTTAAATGTCTAGCTGAATTTTATTATAGTGCACAATGACCAAACTCATATCAGAAAACGTGTGTAAGAACAATTGTGTAAACTGTTTTCAGATTTTGTTGGTATTTTTCTTGTGCTTGGCTGCATGACTTGTGCTATGGATTGTACAACTGAAGGATAACAGTATGTGACTAAGAGCAAAACCTCTTCTGCTGCTTCCATGATGAGTTCTGTGTAATTGTATAATGCAGCAGAATTCTAGCCATTTTATTTAGTGTAGAAAATTTAGTTTGCATTGAGAGATGGAACATAAAAGATAAACACTGTCAATGAAAGAAAGGGGGGTTCTCAGAATCCAAATGCTTTAGGACATTATTAACAATGATAGATTGCTTCTCAAAGTTTCTAAAGTAAGTCTGCAAGTGTTCTGAACTGATATCAATTGTGTATATAGAAGTTGTCTTATGGTTCACCTGAAAGTTGTTTGTTGTTCAGTCGCACAGTCGATTCCGACCCTCTGCGACCCCATGAACCACTGTCCTCCAGGCACTCCTGTCCTCCACCATCCCCCTCAACTCGCTCAGCTCTGTGCCCATTATCTCCACAATACCATCTAGCCATCTCATCTTGGGCCGTCCCCTTCTTCTTTTGCCCTCGACCCTTCCAAGCATCAAGGTACCTGAAAGTATTAACAAACAAAAAGAGAAGGCCACTCACAATATGGCAGGTAGACAAATAGAGAGGCAAATATCAAATTGGTATCATTTCAAAAATATATGGTGTGCAGTGGTGGGATGTCAAAACTTTTACTACCCCACCGTGATGTCATCACAGTGTGGGCGGAGCTAACATCATGATGTCATGATGTCACGGGCAGGGCCAAAATAAAAAATAAACACATACACACACACACACACACACACCCCTACCTCAACCCACCCACACAACACAAACCCATAAATTAATTAATTAATAAAAATAAAATAAAAATACATTAAAATGCATCCACCCACCCCAATCACAAATCAACCAGAGCTTTTGAACCAGAGCTTAAAGCTTATTCTGGCTAATCTTTCTCACACTAGGTCAGATGGAAGGAACTACAGAATGAACTCACCGCAAGATGGCTTCATTTTAGCACTTTTCAACTTTTCAACAGTTAAAGAAGTTAGGTACTAAGTCTTTGCCTAACCAGCTCTCTAGGATAATATGCCTTAATGTAAATGTAAAAACAGCTGTACCTCCTTAAGGGTTCTCCAATTAGAACAGCAATTGGAACAGCACAGGTGTAACTTATGGATGAGGTAACTCCAAGACTTTGCTTAAAAACCCCAAGCCAGGACGCCAGGCCTTTTTAGGAACTGTGGTAGTACGTCAATATAGGTAAATGTATTAAATACACATTAAAATACACACAGACAGACCACATCCAAAGGTGAGTCACTTACCCTGGAGAGCAGGCTATAGGGAGCTTCAGGCTAGAAGCTTCTCTTCCTCCTCCCCGCTTGGGAGGACAGCAAGGAGGCCGTGCATACATGCCAACCACTGTAGGCGTGCATGCACACCAAGTGCTTGGCACCCATGCACAGTGAGGGAACCAGTGAAAAGGTAAGCCCCGAAGGTGGTTCCCCCCAAAAGCTGCTACAGGTTCTCCGGGACACTGGGAAACGTTACTACCGGTTCTGGCGAACTGGTGAGAGCCTGTTACATCCCATCACTGTGTGTTTTGGCAGCACATAGACTTTACAGGTACTGTACTGTATCTCAATTCCATTTGAGACCAATTTCAGTGCTGCTTTCTAAAGAGGAACATTTATCTCCCTCTAGCATAGGGGTGGCAAACCTTGGCACGCCAGGTGCACTCTTGCTGATCAGGGCTTCTGGAATTTGAAGTTCAAGAACATCTGGAGTGTCAAGGTTTGCCATCACTGCTCTAGCATAATTTTGGTTATACAGTAATACCTCGGATAACGCTAAGACTTGGTTCCACAAGTCTTGGTGTTATCCGATTTTTAGTGTTATCCGATGCATGTTAAAACTCTATGGGATGGCTCGGATAACGTTAAAGCTCCATAGAGATACATTGTAACCGCACAGGCTTTAGCGGTTGTTATCCGATCCATCCCATAGGACCTTAACGTTATTCGATCCAATTCTCCTCCCCAGATTACTTAACGTTATACGATTTTAGCGTTATCCGAGGTAAACGTTATCCGAGGCATTACTGTACCTGAATGAGTAAAGTACAGTCAAACCTCGCATAAAGAGTGCCTCGCTTAAAGAGTAACTTGCTTAAAGAGCAGAATTTTATCTGAATGTTCGCTTCACTGAACAAATAAAACCAACCAAAATCTCACTTAACAAATAAATCGGGATTTGCAATCCCCCCCCCCCCCCATTCATCACTTACAATGGTGCTTCGCTTAAAGAGCAAACTTGCTTAAAGAGCAGTCCTGTGGAACGCATTATGCTCTTTAAGCGAGGTACAACTATATGCAAATTGTTCAAATTATGTGTCCACTCCAGTGATTGTATTCTTATCACAGAATCTTCTATATTTTTCAGAAAGATGCTATTCCCAGAAGCTTGCCCCTTTAAAATGTGTTATATTTTTGGAAAATGTTGAGTGTGGTTTTTTTTATTGTGCCATTACTTTAAATTGATTGAGATTTTATTGTACAAGTTTTGCCATGCATTTAATAAAACTAAAAATCCCCCATAATATTCATGTTACTTGTTGTATACATATATCAAAACTTGTTGCAAAAATCAAACTAGTTGAACTGAAAATACATGAGACAGAACAGGTTCAAACACTGCCTCAAGCAAAAAGTTGGACCACCCAAACTTAGAGCAAATTTAAAAATCTTTAAATCTTTAAAATTCTCAACCTTTTAAAGCCATGGGCCATACCATGCCTCCTCAGACAGCTGAGTGGGCCAGACTGGTTGTACCCCCACCGTAAACGTTACTGTAAAATGTGTCTGTGGCTGATGTAAACATGTTTATGACATCTGTGGGCACATTTATGGCTGTTGTAAATGCATCCGCTTCAGGTGGCGTCGGCGTCGTGGGCCACATGAAATGATGCCTCATGTCTGGCCCATGGGCTGTAGGTTGAGATCCCCTGTTCTTGACTTATGTTAATGAAAATTTAGATGTACCCAGAAGACCAGAGAGAATGCGTTGCTTACTTCCTAGTAAAACAAACAAATTTATTCTATGATTTATTCTATGTTTATGCTACAGGTGGGCTTGGTCAGTAATAAGTTTTTTACTATTTTAGTACACAAGTTTTTTAGTACTTGTGACAAAGTAACTACTTTGTTAGTACGTATTGAGAAAGGGAAAAAATAGAAATGATTACAATGTTATGGCACTGATCAGTGTTACATGATCAGTTGTTGTTCAGTCGCACAGTCGATTCCGACCTCTTGCAACCCCATGGACCACTGTCCGCCAGGCACTTCTGTCCTCCACATCCTCCTCAACTCGCTCAGCCCTGTGCCCATTGTGTCTACAATACCATCTAGCCATCTCATTTTTGGCCGCCCCCTTCTTCTTTTGCCCTCCACCCTTCCCAGCATCAAGGCTTTCTCAAGTGAATCCTCTCTTCTCGTTTGATGTCCACAGTACTTTAGCTTCATCTTCACTATTTGACCTTCTAAGGAGCAATCAGGTTTGATTTCTTCTAAGATTGACCTATTTGTTCTCCTCTCTGTCCAGGGGACTCTCAAAACAGTGCCTTTATTATATACTGTACCTGTATACTGATTTCATCCCCAATAAAAGTATTTTAAAATTCATTAGAAAACAATTAAATGAAATGTTTTGAATAATGTTTCTAACTTCTGTGCAGAAATGTCAGTGGTTTTGCTTCAAAATTACTTTTAATTGAATACTTCTATTTTAAAAGATAACAGGTCAAAAGTATACATTTCCTTTACATTGAGGCATTAATATTGAATGTAACAGCAAACCTATGCAATTACATCTATTATCTGTGAATGATATGCAGCACATGCATCCTAGATGTCTCCTTAAAAAAATGAAGTTTTCAGAGAAGTATCTGTACTGTTAATATTCTTCTGTACTAAACAAATAGGAAAATATAGTCTTATGGCGTAGAATAATAAATAATCAAGTTGAAATGGGTTTATGAGGCCAACCCCCTCTTCGGCGCAGGAGTCCAAATCAAAACAGATCTGACATCTTTAAGACATATTTACTCTCAGATGTATTTATTTCAATGTTAACTTTTGTACTAATTGCAATGTTGAGAGTTAACAATTTGCCTGGTTTTGTGTGCTTTTGTAATGTTATTGGATAATTATATCAAACAGTATATAACTTTAAAAAAGGGATACTTGTTGCTAATGTTTTTTTTTAGAAAGGAAGATGTATTATAAGCCTTAATGTGAGATGACACCTGCTTAATGCCTTGCCTTAATAACAAGAGTCTGTGACACTCTTGTGTGTTTTTGTACAGTGCAATTTGGTAATGCTGAACCAGAAACTAAATCAAAACAAGAAGTTGACTTCATTTGCATCTGCGTAAAATTTACATTATTGCATCTTCCAAAAATAAAATATGTAAAAATTGCTTCGTGAAATAATACTATTTTTCCATATATGTGGTACAGAGAAGATACTCAAACAGCGAAAAATTGTCATGCTATAAATTTTCTTTGTTGGACTTCTGGTAGCTTTTAGAAAAATATAATTGGAAACATCAAGCTACTGTACTGTAAGTGACCAATGGTGACTTCTGGTGGGTGGGTGGGGGATAGCGAACCCTGATTTATTTGTTAAGCGAGTTTTTGGTTGGTTTTATTTGTTAAGCGAAGGGAACATTCAGGGAAAATTCTGCTCTTTAAATGAGTTACTCTTTAAGCGAGGTGCTCTTTATGCGAGGTTTGGCTGTAGTTCTTCTTAGAAGTGAAAGTGCTTTATAGCACCTTTACTACACATCAGCTTGTTTGTTGCAGATTTTCCATGGGTGCAAATCTTTTTTCTTGTTGTGGTTTACATTCCCTTCCTGGATTAATACAGTGAAAGGAAAGACTGAAACTAATGGTGACGAATGGAGCTATAACTGGAAATGGGCAATGCCACTCTTCCACCATATACTCTCCCCTCTGTTCTCTCTTCATCTTTCTTATCTTCATCCCCACCTGGCAGGCTGCTTGGGAACAAACTGATAACTATTGCAATGGCCATTGGGTTTGGAATTTTTTTTAAAGGATAAATTGAAAAATTACTTTAAACATAATAGCAAACAATTAAACAATGATTTATAAAATTAACATTTATTAATATTAATTAACTAGTTGCAGAGAAAAGGTGAGATGTTACAGGATTCCTTTATCACTGGCCTCATATTCCTTCACCATTGACCTTTTATTCATAAGTGCTTGGTTGGTTGGTTGCTTTTAAGTTATCTTCCTCTTTTTTCATGGGTCCTAGATGGACCACAAATCCCATATCACACTTCTTATAATGGGGTGATGGGTACTACATACCTGACTACTTTGAGGCTCGAATAAACTGTTTTAGAACAAGGATCTGATTTGCTCACTTGTACAGAAAGTAACCATCATACATTACCGTCAACAGTAGCTCTTTAAAGAACCCATAATTGTTACACCAATTTCAATTATACTTCTTTGGACTACAGTGGCTTAAGTGGCTATGATGCTGACTGGAAGGCGGTAAGTCAGCAGTTCGATTCCTAAGTACTGCAAGACAGAATGAGCTCCCGTCTTTGTCCCAGCTCCTGCCAACCTAGCAGTTTGAAAGCAAGTAGATAAATAGGGACCACTTCGGTGGGAAGGTAAACAGCATTCCATGCACTCCAGTGTCTAGTCATGCCTGCCACATGACCACAGAAACGTCTGCAGAAGTAGACAGTGCTGGCTCTTTGGTTATGAAACAGTTGAGCACTGAAATCTTAGATTCGGATATGACTGGCTTTCGAACAAGGGAAACCTTTACCTTTAGTATAAGAGTATAAAAATAACATTATAGAATGGTACTATTTCCTCCTGCACTCTTTCATGAATCAATAATCAGGCCATACTGACCTATACATATTGCAACCATGATAAAATCAAGACAGCTGCACACCTGGGTAAAAAACTAACTCCAGTTACCAATAGATAATTTTTGAAGCAAAACCAGCATCTATGGAAGATGAAGCTGGATTATATTCTTGGACCTTTTCCTAAATGTCTTTCTAGACCTCGTCAAAGAGGGAACTGTTCTGTTAGCCTTGTTGCAGCATGAACAGGTTAAATCAGGCTTCCACTTCAACCAATTTTATGTTAGTCTTCCAATGTGTCAAAAGAGCTCCATCCTCTCTCCCCCACCCCTCTGTGGCAAACTGAAGCCCCCCGCTGTCTTGTCATTGTGAGTGCAATACAAGTTAGTCACTGTGACTCAAATAACTGGACAAGGGATGAGGGAAAACATGTTTCTAATAAAGACTGCTTACAGTCAAAGCTTCCTAGAGTATTATGTTAAATGTGAAGGTCAGTGAAATTAACATGGTAACCTAATACATTATTTACAAGTTCTGTGATGTACCAAACTATCAGTACCTTAGATTGGTCTTTAATTATAATTACCATGTTTCATATTTATTTATATATTCGTATTTATATTGCTGCCCACTCGCCAAGGCAACTCAGGGTGGCTTATAGACAATACAATCAGTAAAATAATAATAATATAATAATACAATTAATCAATGTTGGTGGGGGTTCAGGGTGGCGGCAAGCCTCAGCCTCCCATGTCTTCTCCCCCCCCCCCTGTCCATTGGTGTGTGCTGGGGTGTGTGTGTTTGAGCCTCAGCCTCCCATGTCTTCTTCACCCCCTGTCTGTTAGTGTGTGCTGGGGGTGGTGGTGATGAGCCTCAGCCTCCCATGTCTTCTTTTTTTACATATTTGTACTGCAAGATCTGACTGAATGGTTACACAAGATGCTGACAGGCTGATTATTAACTAGGCTGAACTTGGAATGTAGGGCAAGGTAAGGAGTTGGAATCTACTTGGCAATTTCTTAGGATCTGGTGTTCTTTATATTGCCCAGGAAAAAAAAAGCTGCATTAGATAGTTAGAGAAACTATCTTGGTGGTGTGTCCTGTATCTTAAGAATGCTTGAAGTAGAGAAGAGGACCGATCTATGTAGCCTGGCATCCCCCATTAAAGGTGTTCAGTGTCTTCAGTGTCTAGACCAGTGTTTCCCAACCTTTGGTATTTGGACTTCAATTCCTAGAAGTCTAAGTCAGTTCCCCAAAGGACTGATTGGCCAATGTACTGAAGGCCCCCTGTGGGGCGTGGGCTCCATGTTGGGAACCATTGATCTAGGCTGTGTAATGAAGAAATAATACAATTTGTAAATATTGTGGGTTTTTATATGTAAAACACCCCCAAAGTCATAGTTGTATTTTGCAACTTTGCTTTGTTTTAGCTGGCATCTGACTTTTTCTACCAATTAATTCCACACTGATATGTCTACAATGTTTGATATATCATTGTTGTACTGTACCTGGGGAACATAGTGAAAAGTAGAGACGTCACATTGCAAACAAAAATTCGTATAGTCAAAGCAATGGTATTCCCGGTGGCAATGTATAGTTGTGAGAGCTGGACCATAAGGAAAGCTGAGCACAGAAAATAGATGCCTTTGAGATGTGGTGTTGGAGGAGAGTTTTGAGAGTCCCCTAGACAGCGAGGAGAACAAATAGGTCAATCTTAGAAGAAATTAACCCTGACTGTTCCCTTGAAGGTCAAATAGTAAAGATGAAGCTAAAGTACTTTGGACATCAAATGAGAAGAGAGGATTCGCTTGAGAAAGCCTTGATGCTGGGAAGGGTGGAGCGCAAAAGAAAAGGGGGGAGGCCAAAAATGAGGTGGCTGGATGGTATAGTAGACACAATGGACACAGAGCTGAGTGAGTTGAGGAGGATGGTGGAGGACAGAAGTGCCTGGTGAACAATGGTCCATGGGGTCTCAAAGGGTCAGAATCGACTGTGCGACTGAACAACAAAAACTACCTTTGTTCTGATGTATTAAATCACAAATCTGTTATATTCTCAGGATTCATTTACAATGTACATAAATGAGTACATTATTCAGATATACTTGACATATTTTGTAAATGAGATCTGGTTGAAGATTTTGGGATAGCATAGAAATCGTGGTAATAGACCTACCTGTTTAATCTGTATAATTGTTGTACTGGTTTAAGCTGTGAAAACATATGCCAGATTCACCTGATGTAGATGGGGTTATATTTATTTTATAAGTTGAGTGTGTAATTTAGGAATACAGTAAAACCTCATATAACACTAAAACCTGGTTCCACAAGTCTTCATGTTATATGATTTTTAGTGTTATCTGATCCTCTATGGGATCCATAGAGATACATTGTAACCACACAGGCTTTCGCGGTTGTTATCTGAAGCATCCCATAGGATCTTAATGTTATCTGATGCAATTCTTCCCCCCAGATTCCTTGATGTTATGCGATTTTCGTGTTATTCGATACTAATGTTATATGAGGTATTACTGTACTCTTGGACTCAAGCTTAAATGTTCTGAGGTAGGTGTGGACAGGAATAGTTGTATGGAGCAACTGGTCTGAAGCGTACCAGTTCCCTACATTATGCTTTTGCTGCCTTGGTACAAATAGTAGTGGCTGCAGAGTCATTGAGAAATAGAGGTACTTGTGGATTAGAAGGTCATGACTGAAGTTAGAGCAATAGCAAAGTTATTCCTTTGCTAAGCAAAACAACCTATGCAGATGTTTTCAGTGTACTCTCTGGTCTTTTACTATATGCCAGTGCAGCTTTCTAAATAACTGTTTAGTCAGCACTTTCCTGCTAGTTGTATACTGCATAGTGGTCTTGTTTTGTGAGAGTGGAATGGAGAGGTTCTTTTGCATTGCCATCTATTCTGAAGTTCTGAATAGAATATATCATTTGAGTTCCATGTCAATGATTGGGTCAGAAACGATACAAAGATAGTAACCTGAAATATGTGAATTATATTGCCTTTTCAAATCATTCTTGTATAGTTGAATACAGAATGAAACCATCAAAATCCCAACAGTTGAATGCTGTGTTAATTTATATGCTTTTTATTGAAAACTGGCTATTCAAATTATCCAGCTGTCTCATTTGTGCCCATGCGAGGGTTTGATTTGTTTTAATTACATTTTCCTGTGAAATTTAAATATTAGCATTATGCACAAAGATGTCATAAAGCTAAGATTCATAGGCTACTTTGTGTCTCTGGAAAAATTAGTTGCATGCATGAGTATCATTCATTGCTTGTTTGTAGCTGCAGGGCAAGTGTTAACACATTTCTCTTGGCGTGGGTAAGGTCCTTTATTCCTTTGCCATTAGTGGCTTTATAGCAGCTCCCCCGTGGCTTAGAGGTTAAGACATTGAGCTGGAGACTGGTAGGTTGAGTTTCGATACCCGAGAGCTGCACTTGGGGACATGAAAGAAGCCTAATTCGGAGCGGAGTTTCTCTAGCAAAAATCCTTTCATCCCAGAGTAATCTTTCACCTGAAATTATTATAGTGGCTTTATGTGTCCTGATTTCTCTTCATTCTTCCATTGTCTACCTTAATTTTTTTTGGTTCTTTTTCTTACATTTCTTGTGTTGTTCTTTCTTCAGGTTCATACAGATCCAAGTGACAGTCTTGGTGCCAGTTCTTCTCTGTAGTCCTTTGCCAAGCAAGCTTTTGCAATTGGGGACTTAATGCAGTATCTCAAAATATAACTTAATGTGAGTCAGAGTTTATCAGAGTTTAGTCCTGCAACAGGTTTTCTGTACCAGAGTTCAGCCCTAGAACACATTAAGTAGGATATTGATACACTTTAATTATATTATATCCTGCTAAAGAATGGGAATACAGTGGTACCTCATACCATGTTTTTATCCGTTCCACAGGGCTTGTTGTTGTACGCAACAATTGCTGTACGATGCATGCATCATATAGTAATTTTCCCTATGGGATGCATCGGACAACGATTTTTCCGCTAAGCCAGTGTTTCCCAAATGCTGGTGTTTGGACTTCAATTTCCAGAAGCTTAAGTCAATTCCCCAAAGCACTGATCAGTCAATATACTGGCTTAGGCTTCTGGGAACTGAAGTCCAAACACCAGCATTTGGGAAACACTGTGCTAAGCAGTTTTTCCCATTGAAAAATTATTGTGCGATTTTTTTCCATATGGAAAATTGTTATGTGGGACGCCATTTCCGACCAAAACCTAATTGTTATGTAATTTCGTTGCTATATGGCCCAATTGTTGTATGAGGTTCCATTGTACTGTACTTTGGTTCCTGATAGCTTATTTTAAAGACAGTATTGTTTCTGTTCTGAAGGGATATTGAAATACAAATGGAATCTAGCTCTCAAGTAGAAGTTTAGTTTTGAGAAAAGAAGACTGAAGGGGAGATATAGCAGGACTTTTCAACTACTGTACTTGAAAGATTGTCATACATCAGGGGAACAGGATCTGTTCCTGATCATCCCAGAGTGTGGGACTTGTAATAACGGGCTCACGTTACAGGAATATCAAGGGAAAATGTCCTAAGTATTAGAGTATTATGACAGTGGAACCAGTTACCTCAGGAGGTGGCGTGCGCTCCAACACTGGAGGCATTCAAGAGAAAATTAGACAACCGTCTGACTGATACATTTTAAATTGGATTCCTGGGTCTTGTGTGATATTCTCACCTCCTTTTCAGCCTTGGCCATTAGTCTTATATTCATGCATGATCACCCCAGTCTCCAATATTCCCATTCACTATAGCAGAAATGTATGACTCCACATATTTTGGGGTTGAATTTGTAATTTTTCACAGTTAGCTATACTGGTTAAGACTGATGGCAGCTGGAGTTGAGTGGTCTTTGGAAGGCCACCCATTCCTCACCTTTGTCCTGTAGATTTATGTAATTTAAAACAACACCAATAGTTGTGGCAACATTGTGCCCTGCTTCTACCTTTATTGTGTGCCTGTGTACTTGATGTTTTGTAATCTGATGCCATGAGGCCTCACTCTTATGTCTGATGAAGTGGAGTTGATCCACAGAAGCTCAAATTTAAATATAAGAGTTAGTCTTTACGGTGCCACAACATTTTTTGTCTTTTTTTCTATTTTGTTTTGTTTACTCTCTAGTATGTTACCCATATCTGTTCAGGATTCTGATGTCAACAGATTTTAAAATAAAAAAAATGATATCTTCTTGTTCAGAACATTTCATTATTGGTGTTTTTTTAAAGCCTGCCACTGTGTCTCTTGACTGAATGATCTGAATAGTATAAGTCCTTACTTTTTTACTTACCTCTTCTCTAGTATGGTGGAAGTGCTCCTGATTAGATGCCATATGTTCCTGTCTATTTTTTTTACTTCCTGATCTGTATAGAAAAATATGACTATATCAATAGCCCCTTCAATAGTTTCCTTCCACTTAGTAGATTCACAGAGAGCTGCATCCATTTGTCCTGACTGCAGTTTGGGCTAAAAGTTTTGAAAGCAGTCCTTACAGCTGTTCACTGGACAGTGTTACCTGGATAGCATATATGCACATGCAGGATAACCACTTAGTTTTAGAGAGAGGTCAAAGGTGTGATCAGCAGAATGCAGTAACATCAGGATGGGATTGGCAGTTACAGCTTTGTTCTCCCCTCTATTTATTTAATCTACTGTGGGAAGCAGTTTCTCCAAGGGATTATTGATGAGGAACTTTGTAGTAAATTTGTCTGCTTTTAAATGCTTGAGATATTGATGAGCAAGATGAGGTTGCCTTAACTGACAATGCTTTCTTTATTCGTGTCAGAGGCACCATGAGCATATAATAACATACAAAGCTAAAATTAACATACAGTATCTAAAACAAACAGGCACTTGATACAGTAGAACCCCGCATAACAAAAAAGATCTGTTCCATGGAGCTCTTCGCTATACAGTTTTTTTCACTATGTGGATCAAATGGGTGATACCCTGCATAACTAAAAGAAAATGTTTGTTATACGGGGTTTTTGTTAACTGGGGCATTGCAATTGCCGCATGAACACTTTGCTGTATGAAATTTTTGTTGCAGAAAGCGTTCATTATGCAGGGTTCCACTGTAACATCCACCCAGTATCGGACCACATCAACAGCATTTCCTCTTCCCAACATAAGGTCCTCCTCAGTGCACTTTGAGTGGCATTGTGTGCATTGTACCATATGGACGACAGTTCTTCTCCACATTCACACAGGCTACCATCTACAGGGAAACCCCACTTTCTCAGATTAACCCTTGATCTTCCTACCCCAGCATGCAGTCTATTTAAATCTTTTCACACAGTCCATGGATTTTCTTTGGCCAGGCGGTAGAGAATCGTGTGGTTTTGCCCAGTTGTCTGGTAGCTCCTTGCTTGCCTTCCAAAGTTCTAGGGCTGTCTGTGGGAGCTGGTTGTTCAGGGAGGCACTGAGGAATCTGCCTTGGTTTAAGTCTCTGCTTTGGTAGTTGGTGATCAAATAGCAGGTGTGTTTCCGAAGATCTTGCTTTTACCCACTCTTTCGCAGCTGCGAGAGAATGCTATGACTTTTCTACTGTTCATTGTATTCTAGCAGTACCTAAGAAAAAGTTTCCAGTTGCAACAGTTAGGTCATGAATAAGACACAATATGGCCAATGAAACTTAGTCTAATACATATACATAAGAGCCTCTTCAAACTCAGTGTGGCCTTCCTCTCAGTACAGTCAAACCTCGCATAAAGAGTGTCTCGGTTAAAGAGTAACTCGCTTAAAGAGCAGAATTTTCTCGGAATGTTCGCTTCGCTTAACAAATAAAACCAATCAAAAACTCACTTAACAAATAAATCGGGGTTTGCAATCCCCCCCTTGGTCATTTTCAATTGTGTTTTGCTTAAAGAGCAAATTCGCTTAAAGAGCAATCCTGTGGAACGCATTATGCTCTTTATGTGAGGTATAACTGTATATGTATAGGGCTCCATATAACAGTATTGTATACTCCTCTGGGCATATAGTTCCTGAAATATCAGTGCTAAATTTTATATCACACTTCTGAATCTGTTAAATGTGTTTCATATTAGCTGCCCATGTTTTACAAGTAGAAAGAATGGTGATAGCTGGATAATATAAATATTAGATGAAATCTTGTTGCTCAGCATAGTAAGTTGCAACAAGATTAGGCCCATTGAGTAATTGAAAATTTGGTGAATCATCTGCCCCATAAGTTGTGTTGATTCAATAGGCTTACTCTAATTCCAGTTTTCTACTTTAAGCAACCGGATTTCCTCCATTTCCTGGATCTGGCTAATTCAAATGGTATCACAATAATCTTGTACTTTAATTATATCCACAAGTAGTTTTTCTTAATGTTATTGTAAAACTTGAATATTCCAGGCTATACAGTATTTAATAAAAATACAATATTTTAAATCTGCACAATACATTTTGAAAACATGTGGCAATGTCAAGTAAAAGGTCTGTCTTTATTTGTATCAAAGCATTGCACAATTTAAAATTATGGACGTATATGAAATACAGGTAAAATTAAGAACAAATTAATATGCTGAAACAATTAGACTAGTTTTGACCAGAAGCAGTCTACTTCAGTTAGTAGTATCATGGCCATTTACTAGATCTTCTTTTGCACTCACAATGAGGCATTAATTGTGTGTACATAAGGGCTGCCTTGATTGAATTCCTCATTCACGAAAATTAGTCCTGTATCAAAGTAGCCCCATTTTACTTGATTTTTAAAAATATTTCTACTTAACTTCAAGGTCTGTAAAGTGACTTCCAGGTGGTCCAGCATAATCTTGTTCATTCTGCCTTCTGTGCTGTTTGATATCTATATGAAGCTACTGGGAGAGATCTTTGGAAGTTTTTGTTGATGACACCCAACTGTACTTAACATCAGAGTTGGTGTAGGCTGGACAGATGCTGGACTAATATCTGAAGGCTGTGATGAGCTGGATGAAGGCCAGTAAACTGAACCTGCATCCTAACAAGATTGAGTCTCTATAGTTTGGTGGTTCTATGGTTGCAGAGTTGGATAGGAGGCCTTTCTTTATTCATGTCAGAGGCACCACCAGCATATAATAACTTTCCCACTGGGGGACATGAATGGAGATTTATCACTAGCAATGGAGATTTTTCATCAGCTAATCCTTTCCCAGAAGCACCAGAAGTAAATAGGAGGCCTGTTCTGGGTAAAATTATAGTCTCCCTGAGTATGCAGGTACAATAAAACACCGGATAACGATTGGATTGGATAACGCTAAAATGGCATAACATTAAGTAATCTGGGGAGGAGAATTGGATCGAATAACGTTAAGGTCCTATGCTATGGGATGGATTGGATAACAACCGCTAAAGCCTGTGCAGTTACAATGTATCTCTATGGAGCTTTAACGTTATCCGAGCCATCCCATAGGATTTTAACATGGATCGGATAACACTAAAAATCAGATAACGCCAAGATTTGTGGAACCAAGTCTTAGCGTTATCAGAGGTATTACTGTATATAGTTTGGGGATATTCCTAAATTCACCTTTGCCATTGGAGGCTCATGTGAGTTCAGTGGCTCGGAGTGCCTAGGGTCAGCTTTAGTTTTGAAGTAGAACAGTGACAATTTCTGTTAGTCCAGGATTTTTAGGAAGGAATAGAGCTTTTTGATGGTAGGCAATGTCACCTGATACTCTAAAGTTGACAAATGCTGCTTCAGTTATTCTGTTCCAAAACTATCTTCTGTAAGCTCAGTTAAATTTAGGATTTGAGGCATATAACTCTTGCCAGATCTAAAAATGGCCAGCTCTGAAATTAGATTACATTTTATGGGCTAGATGATTTAATACCATTTGTTCAAAAACGTTGTATAAGTGGCATTTTAGGGAGACTGGCCTATCACTTTTGAGATATGTTATTGTGAGAAGAGGGAGCATCATTTGCGTGGTTGTGTCTCCTGCAGGCCACTCAAGACTTATTCACAGGTGGAGGAAAGTCTTGGGGAGGATAAGACCCTTAGGGAGCAAGCTTGTTAGAGCAGGCTGACCCACCTGGAGCCGCTTAATGAAAGCCAGCTGAATAAGGTAGGGTGGATGTAAAACAGGGGTTCCCAACCTGTGGTCTTGACTTGGCCTTTGGCACCATTTCATGTGGCCTGCCATTGCCACACCCGGAAGTTGAAGTGGACGTGTGTACGATAGCTGTAAAATGCACCTGTGCATGTGTAAATGCAGTCGTGTCAGCTGTAAATGTATCTGTGGCTGTCATAAACGCGGAAGTGGGAACATTTACTTCCTCTTCTGGGGGTTTTGGTCCAGCCTACAGCATGAAAAGGTTGGCCACCCCAATGTAAAAGAACAGGCAAAAGCAGATATGGAGGAGGCAAAAGTAGATATGGAGGAGGTTGATATGGTAAGATGTAGTAGCTGTGAAGCCTGTTACAGTGAGGGAGAAATCAGCCTGGAATTCTCTCTTCACTTCCAATGGGCATGTTGGCAAAGAAGCAGAAGACATGAATCTCTTCCTTACCCTGAGAGAACCCTTGTGCACTCCAAGAATGGAAGATAAAAGGCAAATGGGTAGAAGCCTAGGTGAGGAAGGGAGAGCAAAGGAAGTTGCAGACTGCCTTATTACACTTTCATTGCAAGAGGCATGCGTGCATGCAGACTTTCATTGCAAGAGACATGCACACCCCAGTTGAAAGCTTGCTTCTCCTGCCTCCCAGGACATGGACTTTGGGGAAACCCATCGAAGCTAACTGGATCTTGAATGAGAGAAAGGCACCCAGTGGGCTAGTGAGGTTATCTCTGCCCCCAGAAACTGCACTAAGTAGCTCTAGAAGCAGCTGTTGAACCTTAGATAAATAGTTCTTTGGTTGGTTTTAGTATAGTGATTATTTTAATCTTGCATATTTTTGGAATTTGTTTGCTTGTCCAGCAGCTATTAAAGAGTTGAAGGAGTCATTCTTTTATATTTTGCTCAGAATATTCGATTTGCTCAATCTGGATATCCTCGAGGCCTACCATTTTGCTCTTCTGACATCATCTTCTGGCTTCCTCTAGTTCTGCCAGTGTGAAAGCTTTTTAGATTGGCTCTGATTATCCTTTGGATATTTATTTTTTATTTGCATTGTTTGGTCTTCCCTGTTTGTTGTTATTGTGTTCTAAGCTGCCCAGAGTGGGAAAATATCCAAGATGGGCAGGGCAAAAGTATAATAAAGAAATAATTTGGTTTGGGGTTATATTTGCATATAGTAAAGGTCGCATATTAACAGTTTAAGCAATGCAAGCAGTTCTCTGGCTAGCTTGTGAATATGAAAATTCTAAAATTCAATAAGATCATAAAATAAAACATAATTGTTGGTCATCAATAATACAAAGAACAGAAGACATTATCACTAAAAATACACTGAAGATATAAAATATGTGGATGAAAAGTGTGCAGTTAGTTGGGGGGAAGGGGGAAAATGAAAAGGTCTTTAGCTAGAGCTAAAAGAGTATAAAGAAGATACCAGGCAGGTTTGTTGAGGGAGGCTCTTCCAAATCCCACTTATTGCACTTATCACACCTTGAAACTGGAAGTGTTTTAAGATTTACTATAATCATTGTAAAAACAATTGGCTGGAAATAATGTCATTTTTAAAATAAAAATTGCTTTGCAAAATAATCCTGTGGTAGACAGTTCATCATGGATGTAACAACAGAGAAAGTGAAAGTGAATTTGAACTGGATATTTCTGTATTACAGTGCATAAATATGAAGATGGCATTAGCTTGTAGAGCACTCTTTTGGTACTTACAATTTACCACAGTATTCTGTTATAATAATACTTTGGTGTCACAAAGAGTCATAATTAAAGGATCTTATTACTCTAAGCTCTGCAGAGTGATAACCAGAACAAATGATGTTATTTTTATAATTGCAGGATGCCAGATTTCCTATTTTATGGTGGAAGGAACCCTTGGTGCATCAGAAGATGCTAATTCAATACAAATTTCTATTTAAAACATTTTATTGGCACTTCATTTTGATAAAATTGCAGTTCTTGGTAGGTTATTATCAGAATCAAACTGCATGAAATGCCTAATTCAACAGTACTGTACAACTATTTCCAGTGTGGTAGGATCATGTTATACTTCGTTTCCCTACCTATTAACAATTTGGAGCTTGTGAGGAAAAAATGGCAGCCTTCATTTGGCACCATAAATGTGGCTGAATATACATGAATTCAAATGCAGATTTTAAGCAGTAAGAGCTTAGGCCAGTGGTGGCAAACCTATGGCATGTGTGCCAGAGGGGGCACTAAGAGTCCTCTCTGTGGGCACATGCATCATTGCCCCAGCACAGAATTTTCCAGAGTTCATTACCAGAAAAGTCAGAGAGACGTGAGGTGGGACTGCTTCTCTCCCCCTCTCCACGTGTGCCTGAGGACATTTTTCACATCACCTGCCTCTCTGCCTAGTAGCCCAATGGGAGTGCTTCCTCCCTCCTCTATCTGGGGTAAAGCAGGCAGCTCACATGCAGCTTGAGGGTGCGGTGTGGAAGGCATCCTGTTGAGTCTCTGGTGAAGGTGATTCCCATGGTGGGGTTGGAGAGGAGCTAGGTTGGAGGGGAGCATAGTTTAGCTAAACTAAAACTTCAGTATTCAGGTTAAATTGCCATGTTGGCACTTTGTGATAAATAAGTGGGTTTGGGGTTGCATTTTGGGCACTCAGTCTCTAAAAGGTTCCCCATCACTGACTTAGGCCTTTGTTTTGACAAGTATATCTGACAGGTATGCTTTCTTCCACACTTTGTCTTTTTTATAGTCCCAAATCATTTATGACAAATTAGTAAAGAAATGTTCACAAAGTTGGTGTTAAGAAATGAACCAAATAAAATTCACAGAGCTGAGCGAGTTGAGGAGGATGGTGGAGGACAGAAGTGCCTGGCAGACAGTGGTCCATAGGGTCACAAAGGGTCGGAATTGAATGTGCGACTCAACCAAAAAAAAAAATTCTTAGCCAGTCTTTGTGGTTTTAATGTGACCATGGATGGGAAGAATTTGTTGGATATATTTGTTACAGTGCTCGTGTTCATTTGTTGTAGTAGTTTCTTGCTTTCTTGTGAGATTTCTATAGTTGGGTTGATCTCAGCTTTGCCACAGTAAAATATAAGGAGAAGCTCTTCATTACAGAGCATTACATCTGCATGATAGCCTTCCAGCTACACCATTTGGTAGCTTTGAAGATTTAAAAGGCACCTCTCTAAAATACATGTTACTCTTTGATGGGTTCAAAGTGTGTAACTAACTTCTATTCAGCTGTAATGCATTTATTAATGACAATAAAAAGCAGTAGATGGAAAGATGGTAGTTATGGCAAGGAACCTCTAGGATAAATATAATGTTAGGTTAGAAGGACAGCTGCTCATTATTTTTGTAGCTTGGCATTCCGGTTACTGAGGCTTGATCTGTTGCTTTATGGAAACAACATCCTTCACTTCTGGCATTCGTTCTCCCCTCCTCCTGCCATGTTAATGTGCCATAGTGTAAACCAATTTGTATCATAAAGATCTCTTTTGAAGCGTGGCCTGGTCTCTTACTGTTCCATGTGCAATGTGAGTTTGTATTTCTCACAACAAAATAATCTTTCTGTGCAAAGGTTATAAAATGTGTATTTACCTGACCAGCTCATCTGCAATTATCTTCTAATCTGGTTCCTCACTGGTCTCTCAGGTAAATACAGCTTTAGTTGTTCTTCGAGGCATATTATTTACCTCATTAAATGTGTGTTTTGGCATGTGAGTTATTTACTTGATGGAGCAATGAATACAGAGGAGCACTTGGTGGATATTATATAAATAGCCCATAATGTTCACAGGCAAGTGGTCTGCCCGTCTGCCTGTCTTTGTACTTCGGCATATGTCTTTCCAGCCCTGCCTAATAGTCTCAAAAGGGTGTTTCCTTCTCTTTATAGCAAGAAGGCATTAATAATGTAGATGGCAATGAAAGAAAGGTCTAAGACTTTGCAGTTTTGCATTATAGGTAACCTCCATCAGTGGGGGCAGGGGCAAGTCACTAGCATTTAGCTATCAGGGCATATACAGTAAAACCTTGGATAACGCTAAAACTTGGTTCCACAAGTCTTGGTGTTATCTGATTTTTAGTGTTATCTGATGCATGTTAAAATCCTATGGGATGCATTGGATAACATTAAAGCTCTATAGAGATACATTGTAACCGCACAGGCTTTAGTGGATGTTATCCGATGCATCCCATAGGATCTTAACGTTATTCGATGCAATCCCCCCCCCCCATTGCTTAAGGTTATGCGGTTTTAGTGTTATCTGATGCAAACGTTATCCGAGGTATTACTGTACTGTATTCTCTTTGAGGGACCATCTTTATGGAAAGTATAGTGAAAAGCTGTAAATGGTGAATAATAATCAAATAACCTATGTTTTTTCTCTTTGAGGGATCATCTTTATAGCAACAACAGTGAAAAGCTGATAACTTATTTGGCCGTCTATGTGAATGCTGTTTTATGAAAGTCAGTAGTGTGTGTGTGCGTATTCAGGGTACATAGAAATCTTTCTCACACTAGGTCAGGTGAAAGAAACTGCAGAATGAACTCACCAAAAATGCCTTGATTTTGGCAGTTTCACATCTGGCCTAGACATGGTAGAATAAGATTGTGGGGAGTGGCAGATATAAGCAATTTCCATTAATATGTTTGGTTCAGAATACAAATGTATGAGATATTGGTCATTTACATTAATTTCCATTCTATTCTATACTGTACAGTCTTTATAGTGACTTAGGAAAGTTAGTTTCTACATCCTGAGTTAGATCTCTTAATTTGTGAGGTTAATGAGTACAAAGATGATTTTAAACACTGCTCATTACTCAGTTCAACAGTATTACTAGAATCTGTGCCAAACAGCAGCCTTATTTCACAGCTTAATTTAAGAAAGATGCTGAGGCTCATGGATCTTGAAAAAATACTGTATTAGTTTCTAAGTGGAGAGTTTGCACATGTGTATATTTTTGAGGGTGGCGGTGGGGTGGCATGTGTGGTGTTAAACATGTTAAGCCAAAGGATAAATCTGTTGCTATATTCAATACCTGTTTTATAAGTTAGTGCTAAGGGGTTGCATATCTGTAGTATAGTTAACTAAAGGTATTAATTAATCAACATGGTTTAAAGTCAGTTTATTAGGCACACTTATATAACAGTTAACCAGGAGCTATTCCCGTGAAGCACACTTTGGAATGATATCAGTATCAATTAATCTTACTTCAAGGTGTTTTAAAGTGACAGACCTTGTCTTCTCTTCATTGTATCTTCAAACAGTATCCTCTAAGGAGGATTAAGTAGTGAGAATGACTTTATAGCTGAGTAGGGATTTGAATCTGTGTTTTTCATTTATTTCCAGCATTTTCCCCATTATCTTACTTTACCTTAGTCATTGTTTCTCATAAAGACTGAAACAGACCAGCCACAGTATCATCTTACAGTCTGTTGGTAGTTGCTGTTCTTATATGTTCTTTTGGAACCCTGTCCCTTTTGCTTTTGCTGCCAAGTTAAAATGGGGTTTAAAGTGGTGGTATGTCACACATTCAGAGAGCAACATATATAAAGTGTTTTAGCTTACCATTTTGCTGATGTTTTTATTTATTGTATTGCTATCTTAGACTGCTTTTGTAGTTGTTGTGGAGGCTTTGACTGAACAGCAGAGTATACATGATTAAAAGAAATGTTTGGTTAAGGAGTTACTACTTCATTTTCTACACAAATATGAAGTGGAGTCTGTAGTTCTATCATGCTAGTAAATTGAAGCACATGTCGGTGAAGTAACACTATATTTTTTTCTTTCTCTCTGAAGTTACAGATGCTGGTAGGTGTTCAATGACAGCACCTGTTTATACCAGAGCAGTAAAGCTTCACCTCGGGTTATTCCCAAAAGGCATCCCAAGATCAAGAAATATTCTGCACTTCTTTCGTGTTTTCTGGACGTACGGTTCCACTACAACCGGGAAACTGGCGTCTCACGGCTTTGCTTCCATGGCAGCAATGTCATCCTTTCCCCCACAGAGGTACCACTACTTCTTAGTGCTGGATTTTGAGGCCACATGTGACAAGCCACAGATTCATCCTCAGGTAACTGTGAACTTACTGTTTGTCCTCAAGAACTTCTGCATGAGCCCTCCTGGAGGGCTGGTGGTGGGAGAGATTATCTTAGTGGATCTGATGTCTATACATTAGCAAGTTTTTTGGAGTAGTAGCCGTGTTAGTCTGTGTTTCAAGCGTTATCAGAAAACAAAAACCCTGCAGCACTTTAAAGACTAACTGCTATATTTTTAATGTGAGCTTTCACGGAGCAAGTCCACTTCATCAGGCATAGGAATGAAATAGCAAGGCATGAGCTTATATATACCAGATACATAGTCATAGAGTGATTAAATCAGAATGACATCATCATGCGAATCAATACAGCTTCCCACAGCTGGCAGTGGTAGATGATCTCTGGTTGTTATTTGGATCAGCTCTAAATGTCATCTATTTAATTTTAAATGTGGGGAATTACAAAACAAACACCTGGCATTACAATGTGGGGAATTGCAAAACAAACACCTGGTATTGAATTTATGCTAATGAATTTAACATCTTTGTTGCTGTGTGAGCACATCCTCCATTCTGTGAGACATCCTGTGAAAGGGAATATTATGAAGGTGGTGTAATATAACAAAATATATAGCAGCATATAACAGTCTGTGTTAGCAAGTCTGTATCTTGTTAACTTATTCCTTTTCTGAAGGGTGGTTCTTACTCTGATAGTACATGTGGCATGATGTTTAGAAACCCAAGATAACCAAAGATATTGTTGAATTTCTGGTTGACCAGACTGATTATAAGAGAGAGAAAAGGAGAGGTCTTGCTGAGTTGCCATTGTGAAATCTCAGTTAGAGAATTCAGTTTTCAGTTTTGTCATGGGTTAACTGTTAGCTTTGGACAAGCCATTCACAGTTTCTCTTCTTTGAAATTAGTAATAAGAGTTATAGTTTCAGAATGGCGTTATGGGGACTAAATAGTAAATAAAATTGTACAGTGTGTCTGCATTTAAAAGTGCTTGAGAAAATGTGCATTGTCCTGCCTGAGATGACAAAGGTATTCCAAGTTGCAAGGACACTTGTGTCTCTATTAGCAGTGTTGGATCTGAGTAAACATTGAATTTTGAACCTACACTTTAGGAAAAATAGGAAACTTGTAAAAATACCCTGAGAAGATCACAATTTGCATCACCCCAACTAACATGCTACTGGCTGGGGGTGCTGAGAATTTTTGTCCAATAAAATTTGGATGGTCACAAATGCCCCACCTCTGTTTTAGGAGGTAATATGACTCCCTCCAAAGTGAAGCAGCTGGATGTAATGGAAAAGATTGATAATTTATGACTGGTATATCCATCTTGTGTAGATTTTTGTTGTTGTTGCCTTTTCTCCAGTCGTTTAAAGTTCCAAAGTTTTCTATTGGTATTAGGGAAATATAGAGCAAGGAATAAAGCTGTTCTCTAAGTTGTGTTAATGCACTTTTTCCTCTTTGTATTTTTTTTACATGTAATGTATCTTCTAACTTATGGCTATGCTTTAAACTGGCTTCCCAAAGTTCTAGTCATTAACAACTTTGCTAGATCTTGCAAACTAAAGGCTATGGTTTTTTAATTGAACTGATCCACCTCATATTAGGTCTTCCACTTCTCCTATTACCTTTCACCTTTCCTAGCATAATTGTCTTTTTAGATGAGTCTCATCTTCTCATGTGTTCAAAATACAATAGTCTCAATTTAGAGATTTCAGCTTCTACAGAGAGTTCAGGCCTGATTTGATGTAAAAACAACTTAATTGTCTTTCTGCCAGTCGTGATATTTGTACTACCCAGTGTCAATTTTCAGATGATTTGACCTCCCCCTCTTGTCTGCGTTTTGAGTTTTCACACCTGTTCACAGTGGTGATGATCTTACCCTTAGTCTTCAGATAAACAGCCATCCACTTGAGGACCTTTTCTAGTTACTTTATAGCTATCATTCCAACTCTTAGTCATCTTCTATTTTTTTTTGACACTGGTCTCTATTTTGATTGATGATTATACCAAGGTACAGCTATTTTTAATAGTTTTAATTCCTTCCTTGTCAATATTAAATTTTCATTATTTTTCAGCGGTCATGATTTTTTTCTTCTTACTGTTCAGCTGTAATCTTGCTTTTGCACTTTCTTCTTTAACTAGTATCCTTTTAAGTTAGTGATGTTTTCTGCTAGTAATATGGTTTCATCTGCATATCTTAGACAACTGATATTTCTTTGATTCTCTTTTACTCGGCCCACATCAAAAATTTAAATCAGCTTTCTGTATATTTTCAGTTTACAGACTGAATAGACAAGAGGATAAAATAAACCATTGTCTGACATTTTTCCAGTTGGAAAAAAAAATCTATTTGTCGATATTCTGTTGTAAAACCAGAGTCTAGTCCAGGGTACAGGTTATGTATTGTGACATCATAATGAGGTATACCCTTTGTTTTAGCTAAATCCAAGTTGGGGAATTTCTTGTGTAGGCGTCCCTTCACACCAAGAATGGAATGTAAACAACCTGAGCCTCGTGGTGTAGAAGAAATGAAACTTATTGTGTGATTGACATGTCTTGCTGTAAGATCATTGGTTGGAATCCCTAAGGGGGAGGACCATGTGTGCACACTCAGATATTCTCTTGGATGCTGTGCTTTTAAACTGCCAAAATGTAGAGGCTTGAGGAAGAAAGGGGGGGCATGGGCCATCCCTTGAACATGCAGCTTGCTTTATTTCTGATTTGAAATGCTTTCTAAGCTTTTGCTGGATTGTATCCTGAATCTTGCTATGTTTTCAATATACAGTATTTCTAAAATACCTGAAGAGACTTGGAGTGATTACTTGACACGCTACCTGAATCTACATTAGTTTCACGTGCACCCTTTGTCACCACCTGGATTTCGGTCTGGAGTGACTGGGCACACTGATAGGAAAAGCTCTGAACTGCTGAGTCCGATCTGGACCAGGAAACCAGGAACAGGCGCAATCCCATATTTAGGAGGCCGGAGGACTACCGAGTCCTATCTGGGAGTAAGCAGATTGTTACATGTATCAGGATGACAAAGTCTTGTGGCACATTTGTTTCTTTTAAGAGAATCTGTAGCTTTTCATAATCCACACAATTGATTACTTGCACTTTTTAGCACTAAGTATAATCAAGTCCCTTAATTTACGAACTGAAACAACTTGAAACCTCGTTTGTTGGATATACAGCACCTCAAGGTGTTAGCTTTACCAGATACATTTATTTCACTTGTGTGTTCATTTAATTTAAAGGGGTATTTGTGTCCCTTTAAAACATAGCTTGTGGATAAGTCTTAATTACATAACATTTTCTGCTGAAATTCTCAGGATTGGCAATAAACTATCCTTTCTAAAAATATCTCTAAAACTGCATGTTTTCAGATACAATGGTATCTCGCTTAAAGAGCATAATGCGTTCCACGGGATTGCTCTTTAAGTGAGTTTGCTCTTTAAGTTAAACACCATTGTAAGTGACCAAGTGTGACTTGGGGGGGGGGGGATTAAAAACCCTGATTTAGTTGTTAAGTGAGGCAACCATTCAGAGAAAATTCTGCTCTTTAAGTGAGTTAGTCTCTAAGCAAGGCGCTGTTTATGTGAGGTTTTACTGCATCTGTAGATGGAGGACCAGATTTTTTGGTTTACATTTCAACACAGGAAGCCCTGTACGTTCTGCAATTCTTCAGGCAAAATAATGCATGGTAGTCAAATTGGCTTAGGTTCAGCTGGTTTTCTTAAATCATTCCTATTTCAAAGTCATTCTGTTTTTAGAACTTGGGAGGTAATCACTGCAGGAGGGTAGGGTTATGGAAGGGAATGGAACACTTCGAGTGTGAAGGTACTCTGTGAATATAGACATAGTTGGCAAAGTATGTTCACTGTTTTCTTAATGATCACTAGAAGCCCCAACATTATGTACTCCTTTTCCCTCTTCTGAAGGTGGATAATACACATTCATTTTGCAGCTTCTTCGCAGCTGTACAAGTCAAGAATATTAATTCAAAATAAATGAAAGGAGAAGAAACTCAGGATATTGCATATACCTTTATGTATTAGTCGGGTTAGATTTCTATACTGTTATGGTTATGGAGATCTCTAGCCTTTCTGTTTAAGATTTTTGAATCAAAAAGGCTTGCTAAATATAAGTGAGACTCCAAGTCACTCACAAAAATAGGTCTTTTGGGGGCATGTATAGTGTGGGTTTGCGTTTTAGAATTTGTGAGTAAATATGGTTAGTCATGGTATTTCCCTGGTTTTCAAAATTGTCCCAGGGCATTACAGAGGAACCTCGCTTAACGTGTGACTCGTTTAGCGAAAAACTTGCATAACGAGTGGGTTTTTCACTACCCGGTCTGACTCGCATAACGAAAATTTTCGCTATGCGAGTCAGACTTTCCCTGTGGAAACACTCGCATAGCGAGCGTTTCTATGGGTAAACTTGCATAACGAAAAAAATTTGCTATGCAATTTCCCCCCCTAAAAAGCTTATTATGCGAGTTTTTCCATAGGAATTTTTGCTATGCGAGTTTGTTTCGCATAGTGAAAAACTCGCATAGTGAACAGCCTCGCAGAACGAATTAAATTTCTTATGCGAGGTATGACTGTAAAATAAAAAATATTTTAAAGCTGCCTTAGTCCCTTAAATGTATGATATCTCATGTGAGGGAAGTGCTTCAAGGAATTCCAGCTGTGTTATTTTTGTTTTGACCCCTTTTACAATTGCTTTAGAAAGCTATGAGAGGGGACATTCTTTGGCTAATATTGAAAGGTAGGTCTTTTAGATTCCGTTAATTAAGTGTCCTCCTCTCCGAAAATTCAGTTGAAAAAATATCCATAATCATAATATCCATCAGCTGCTACAAAGGGACTTCAGATTAGTATTAGCTACCTTGAAGACTTGCCTTCCTCTATGTTATTTTTGGTCTATTGAGAATAAATAACCTGAAAGAAACTGGATTAAAAAACCCAACAACCATATTCCCACATCTGCTGCAGTTATAGGTGTCTCTGGGGAGGTGCAGTTGATTTTTGTGAGTAATGTCTTAACTTTTATCTGGCTATTTCCTATCTGCCCAGCCTCAGGTACAAAGACCTGTCAAAGCTGTAAATTGACTCTACTGTTTTCCTTTAGATATGGGCTTGGTCTGTGTGCATTTTGATGCTAACCATGATGCATGTAGAGCTAGTTTACAGCTAGCAATAAAAATGGAGCATGAGTAGAATATGATTACTACAACTTTAAGGAGCTGTGTCCCCCAAGTCCTTGCTGTGAAATGTAACAATATGTGCTGTTGCACCTTGGCTATATATTTTGTGGGGGGAAGATAGTGCATTAAGGTTGGAAATTATTCAATTGGACCCTTTCATCGACTGTGTTGGAGATTACCGGCACCATGTCTTTCTCTGCGGAGGGCAGTCATATTGCGTTTCTGTAAATACCTGCAGAGGCATTAAAGACATTTTGATCGAAATATCATACTGAAAGTGAGTGCTTATTTCATTACAGGTATGTGTTTAATATGAATTGGAAGAGGTGCTTTTGCCAAGGACACTAATGTAGAAAATGCTTGAGGAGTTAGCTAATACAGTACTTACACAAACAATGTTAAAAAGCAGAAAACTGGATTTTAGAGCCCTGAACTAAACACCGACTGAAGAGCAGATTCACTCAAAATAACCCGAATCTGTAAACATCACTACACAGGTTGTGTTTAGATTTATAGTACTGTATCTGGGAAATCCAGAACCTTCCAAAATGGAATGAAAACTGTTGGAAATTGATTTAGGAAGGCTTGGAAGAAAATCACGAGATGTTCTTTTGCCTCTAATGTAGGATCAGAACCTGAGATAATGATGAATATCAGACGTGGCACAAAGGTTGGTTCTGGAAGCGTTAGTTAGCCAGTTTCCTCAGGAGCTATGGCAGTCTACATTTCTACTGCTGTGCCAGTGAAGTTTGGTGACAGACCAGAAAAATAAGGAGGGCCTTTCTTTGTTTTCTGCCAAATTTCAGTGAATTTCAGTGTCTGCTCTCAATGGTGGATGGAGCCTACAGCGCTGTCCAGAGAGCAAGTGCAGTAGATTTGTCTGTTGTCTTGCTCCGGGCTCTTCAAGACCAGTGGGTTTGTCCTAAAATAAGCATCCCACATATCTCTTACCTCACTCAGTCTTCTGTTTTTATTTGAGTGGCCTAGCTGAACCTGGTGGTGTGTCAGTTGGTGAGAAGAGGAGAGAAAGTAACAGCAGCTACTGTTTGCTGTTTCCTTGTTCAGTCCCAGAAGCGGAAAAACTAAGGAGAGGATCATCATGACAAGGACGATCCATGAGGAGAGGGATACGTTCCTGACAGGAAATCTCAACATAGCATCTGCCATGGAAATTCCTCTCTCCGTGCTTTCCTGCTTGTAGAGAAGAGTAGTGGCTGCTCTTAGTTCCTCCTACCTTGTTACCCACTCAGATCCCATAGGATTTAGAATAAATTTCCAAATTCTCCTGTCTCTCTGATTAAAATTCTCATAGCCATGAAGAGTCCCTAATTGGTATTCCTTGGAAGAATAAGATTTCTCTTAGTGTTCATGAATAATAATCTAAATAATAATTATGTGCAGTCAAATCAGTTCTGATTTTTGGCAACCATTCCCATGGTTTTATAGGTAGAGAATACACGGAAACGGTTTATGGTTTTCTTATTCTGGGAACGTCATGGGACTGCAGCTTGTCTATGACTACACAGGCTGATTCTTCTCCCAGAAGAGAGAGTGGGAATCAAACTGCCAAGTTCTTACTTCACAGCCAGATACCTAAACTACTGAGCTTATCTAGTCAGGTGTTCATGAATAGCAAATAATAGCAATATACAGCCCCCCCCCCCAGCATTCATGCTTTCAGTTATCCACCAGTCTAAAAATATTTAATTTAAAGTGTGTGTGTGTGTGTGTGTGTGTGTGTGTGTGTGTGTGTGTGTGTGTGTGTGTGTGTGTGTGTGTGTATTTCTATGACCCATTGCCAGAGTTGGCCACTAAAGGCCACTGTCTGTAAATATAGGGCTTGCTATTATCTGTGGTTTCAGATATCTGATGTATTTGAACATATCCCACATAGATATGGGGGTGAACTGTATATGAAATTATGTCTGTACATGTGCATTCACACAGATGCAGTTTTATATACCGTGATACCTCATACAACAATTTTAATCCGTTCCATGGGGCTCGTTGTTGTATGAAACAATTGCTATACAATACATGCATTGTATAGCGATTTTCCCTATGGGATGCATCATACACCATTTTTTTTTGCTAAGTGGTTTTTCCCATTGAAAAATTGTTCAATTTTTTTCCATAGAGAAAATTGTTTTGCCATTTCCCCCAAAAATCTAATTGTTATGCGCTTTTGTTGCTACACGGGGCAATTGTTGTATGAGGTTCTACTGTATCTTGACACAAAAACACTATTCTTAGAAAAGGTCTGCATGTTGAAGATCCCATGTTCAGTTTCTGAAGATAGGATTGGAAAAGTTAACTGTCAAAAACTGTGCTTCTAGCTATCTTAAAGCAGTTGTTCCCAATCTTTAGTCCCAGATGTAGTTAAATTATAGCTGCTAGCATCTTTGTTTCTGAGAATTGAAACTTAAAAGCATCCTGTAAGGCAGCATTGATGCTGATATCATTCTAAGGCAGCTTCTTGTGTTCCAGAATTAGGTGATATCTGTTGGGATATGGCAATATAACATGCAAAGGGTTAACTCATAATCCATGGGAGGAGGGAGCTTCTGTTACCATGACTAACTTGCTTCCATGTTTTGTTTGCTAACCAATCAAAAAATGTTATTGCCTTCCTGTCTGAAATTTTATTGCTTACTGCTAGTCCTTTGTCTCCTGTTTGTTGGAAGCAGTTAGCCATTTGTTCTTGAGGGAGATGCAGCCATTTTGAACTCTGTGTTTTTTCAGCCACACAGCTGTAGTGGATAAGGGCTCTCTTAATTTTTTCTTTGAAACCAATCTCAGTTGTCATCATTTTCTAATGAACTTGAAATTGACCTGTTAAAATTTCTGAGTAAATATTTTTCTTTTTCCTCAGACTTTTAGTCTGGTAACTGTGCTGAGCATGAGGAAGAACTTTGGAGGGAACTTGCATACAATTGAAACCCTAATAATCGCCCTACTTTCATTGTAAACTGTAGACCCATACAATATCACTAATTATAATTGGGTTTATTTAGGGACATGTCCCAGTAGTGCCCCTTTGAAAATAAGTTTCACTGAGGAAAGTTCCATTTTTGTTTGAGTTTGACTGATACATTTTCTAAAAATTTGTCACTTGTTATATCTGTGTTGGGTGTCAGAGTCTGTCCTAGATTGTTGATTCTCATCTCCTTCAATTACTCATGTTTTAAGTGCATATTGTTTATATATTTTGTATCTATGTTTTAGTTATAATACACTACTTGTAACATCTCTGATGGATGATGATCAAATGTGGAGCCTTGTTTTCTCTCGTGATAAATGCTTCTACTTCTCGTACTGTTACTCTTACTATAGGAGCATATGGTATTGGATTCTTCAAAGTGTTCTCTTCTGTTTATTGGTGTTCATTTTTCTTATTTGAATTTTATTGTCCCTCTGACTAAATTTGTAACCTTGCCCAATGCCAGGTTGTTTTAGTAAGCACAGTTGCTGATTTGCCACATATGATTTCTTTATATACAATTCAAAGGATCTCTTAATTTAGGAGTGTTTAAACTTTACAGGCACAGGCCGGTCACCTGGAAGTCACCTGGAAGTAGAAGTCACCTGAAAGTCACCTGGAAGTGGAAGTAAAACGTGCATGCATGGGCGCAGAGCGTGCCTGCACATGTGCAGAACGCTGCTGTAAATTACCTGTGGCTGTCATAAACATATTTACAACAGCTGTGAGTAATTTACGGCAGCGTTCTGGGTGGGCACATTCTGTGCCCACGCATGCGCATTTTACTTCTGCTTCCGGGAGCGGTGCGGGCTAGATTAATTGGCGCCATGTGCCAGATCCAGCTCAAGGGCTGTAGTTTGGGCACCCCTGTCTTAAAACCCCTGTTTTAAATTTTTTATGAACTCATGAATTTTTAATGTTTTATAATATTGTGTGTTCATAGACTACCCATTGCGGTAATGTACTTTGTAAGCCGCCCAGAGTCGGGTCTTCCCGAGTGGGGCGGGGTATTAAATGCGAACAAATAAATAAATAAATAAATTGGAAAAAGAAGGCTGTTGACACTGTTGCTTCTGCTTGTTATACTGTATTCATTTAATAGCTTGAAACCTGTAGTAATTAGAGTGTTGATACGCAAGATCAGAAGGCATGTACCTTCTTGTGTCTTATACAGTATGTTCTGTTGCTTGTGGTAGTGTTGATTAATTTGATTATTGAATTTAATTTTTCAGTTTGGTGTTGCTGCTATTTTATCTAGGGGCCATAATCCTGTTGCTGTTGAAATAAGATTTGAGTAATTTACCTCAGTTAATTGGGCCAAGTTAAAGAGGTGCCATTGTTTAGATGTAGTGCAGTCTTGTCCATGATCAGGTGTGCATCCAGGACACATCCTGGTATGGTGTCAGTTTGCTGTAGTAAGTTATGCAGATCTTATATAAAAACACAAGTAGGATTCTGTCCATTGCAGTTTTCAAACCATTTAACTTGAAAAGAGCAGCTAGTTGAGCATTCAGTGTACAGTTGTACCTCGCTTAAAGAGCATAATGTGTTCCACAGGATTGCTCTTTAAGCGAGTTTGCTCTTTAAGCAAAACACCATTGTAAATGACCACTTGTGGGAGGGAATGTGAACCCTGATTTATTTGTTAAGCGAGTTTTTGGTTGGTTTTATTTGTTAAGCGACATGAACGTTCAGAGAAAATTCTGCTCTTTAAGCGAGTTACTCTTTAAGCGAAGCACTCTTTATGCGAGGTTTGACTGTACAGTACTAGGATAGAACAGCCATGTACTCTGCAACTACTCAAATTTATTTCTTATTTATTAATTCAACATAATCTTCTCTTGGTTCAAAGGTTTTTCTTATCCTGTCAATAACTGCAGCATCATACATGCAATAAAAATGAGGTGTTTTGCATGTATCAGGCTAATAGTATTTGTCCTACATATGTTTTGCAATAATTTGTTACAGGTAATTAGCTACTTTCTCCTTTTACGAGAGTTTGAGTTTGAGAGCCAGTTCATATGATTGTATGCACATGGTAGCCCATTGAAATTCCTGCCTGCCCATGTGCCTAAATGCTTATGCACATAAACTGCTCCATTTTGAGCTTTTATTGACAGGGGCAAAACGTTTTACTTTTGTTGTAATAGTAATTGAATAGAATGCTAACTCCTGGATAAGGAGCTGCTTAAAATTAAGCAATTTTGAGTAGATAGTATGCCTCCTATAAACCATCAGTGAGACATATTATATTTGTGATTGTTTTCTTGGGATTAAATCTCAACATTTTCTTGTTAGTTTTATGCATTATTTATTTTACATATTCTACTTACAAATGTTTAAAATACACACACATTCTTTTTGCCAAACATAAGAGTAGCTTAGGGAACCTTTTTGCGCAAATGAGAAAGTGGAAATGAGGTTGGAGGCAGTTGATCAAGCTGAACTCAAAACAGTGAGGAGTAGCAGTGAAGATAATGAAGATGGCAGAGATACTTCTATGCTTGCCTTAGCAGGTGGAAGAGTTTAGGATAGTGCTGCTAATACCACCACATCTTATAACCAAAAATTGGTAGTTGCTATATAGTTATGGATTTTTTGTGCACATTGTAAGCCTGTTATGTGTATGCTTATGCAATATAGAATGCTTTTTGATATTTAACATCCTTCTAAATACAGTATTGTAAATATTTTTAAGATAACAGGTTTTACCTCTCTTTCCCATATAGTATTAGCTGCAATTTGTTGATACTGTTGTTAAGGTAACTTGTATAGTTTGTAGAACTTCATTACAGTAGCTTTTAAAATGCTTTACCAATCCCTACTTTGTAGCTCTCTAAGGGAAAGACTCTTTATTTTGAATTTATTTAGCTTCAGTTAGGACTATGTATGGTTTGTGATTCAACAGTGACCTCCATGGATAGTCGAGATACTGTACTGAGTTTTGATATTCTGAGATTACTACTTTCCCCTTTCCTGGTTATGATTTTGGCCAAATGATTCGTACTGGGATTGCTGGGACTGCTATTTAGTGTTATGATGGTGGGATTGTTATTCAGTGTTATAATGTTGTTTTATGATATACAATATGATATTGTGATTTATCTGTAGTACCTCATTGCATTTTATTGTTATAATGTTTATATGCCTTGTTATTTATGTAAGCTGCCCTGAGTCGCATTTGCCGAGTGGGCGGCATACAAATATAAATATTATTATTTTATTAATGGGAAACATAAATTAGTTTCATTACTAAAGTGTGGATTTAGCAGAGATTTTAAGATGAATTTAAGGATATCTTGAGTGACATATACTGTGCAATTGGACAGAAGAAAATTTTATTTGAGCACATGGTCTGGGAACTTTGAAGGTTATTAAACTGTCTGTATAATCTTTGTGAAATACAGTACCAAATTAAATATTTCAAATAAGTAGAAAGAAATGTAGGATTTAAAGTCCTGAAATCAAAGATTAGCATCTAATTGCTTTTACCTGGTTTACTTTTGGATATCACTTTTAATACTCATTTATGGGAATTTGAAGCATCTTGTCATTTTCATTTTCTCATTTCTGTTCTCTGGTATATGTAGTTCCTAAATCTAACTGTTTTTCCAAATACAGTATGTGCAAATTCTATTTTCTCTGGGAAACTGAGGAATGTAATTTGTTATCATATGAAGGCCAGGAAAGGCTCTTCAGTAGATCTGATTAATTCACTAGCTTGGATATTTGAGGACAGACATGCAGAACTAGAATAAAATACCATGTATATAAATGCTTTTTTAGAATTATTCTAACATAGTATTAGAATTATTAGAATTATTCTAATAATATTATAATTATTCTAACGTAGCATATTAGAATTATTCTAACGTAGCATTATTCTAACGTAGCATTGTGCTACACTCTGTGTGGTCATTTTTGCAGAAATGTTGATCTTTGATTTGGAGATGGCTGGCTGGCTGTTCAAGTCATGTTGTCCATTACCCCTGGAGGCCAGTGTAGGACTGCACAACTCAGCCAGCTCTCATTAAAATAATAATTAAAAACTCACTGGGCCAGTACTGTCCACATGCTGTCCCTTCTTCTAATTGCCTTGGAAGGGGGGGGGTGTTTTAGAACTCAAGCCTTCTACGATATCTGACTTTTTAAAAATCTCTCCCCCTCCCCCAAACTTGAAGGCATCAACTCTCATCTGTCAAAGTGTAAATCAGCAATTAAAACACAAACAGCGAAATGCCAAAGATGACCTGGAGCACAAAGCGACTGACAAACAAGTCCGGACAAATCGGCGGATAATTTATAAGCATTGCCCTAAAATCTAATTATTTGGCAATTCGAATTTGCAGCTGGGCAGGGCTGTGCAATAAATTTAACCCGCCATAAATTATTTAGGAGCAGCCTGTGGTGTAAATCAAAAACACAAGTGTTTGTTTAAGAAACAAGGTCCCTGTACATAAAATGACTTTTTGTATACAGTATTTTCAAAAAGAGAGAAGAAAAACTGTTGACTGAAATGAGCTGCTGTTTTTACAGCATCCCTGAGTTCCTTTCTTGGAGGCATAACATCTTTTTATTAAGCGAGAAACAATGTTCTTTTTCTTAAAAGAAACATATTTTGCTGTTGACAACAGCCAGTTTTTTCATTGCAATGGGAATGGTGATTATTCATTTTTCTGTAAGATCTTTCATTTTTTTTTGTAACGTTAGGAAAAATAAGTGATTTTCAATTAGTTTTTCTAGTAATTTTTATATTGCTCCATTGTTCTGATAGGCAGAGGAGACCTTGGATGTTGTTGTACATAATGTATGCATCCATTTGCAGCCTGATAAGGATGCCTGTATTGCAGATCTATGAAACACATTGTAATTCTTTTTTATTTTTCTAGAAGTGATAAGCTTGTAAGTGCTCTGTTCCACTTAGAAACCTCAATTGCTAGAGCAGGAGTGCCCAAACTATGGCCCACTGGCTGGATCCGGCCCACAGTGCCAAATAATCCGGCCCATGGCACCCTCGCCGCTTCCCAGAAGTGGAAGTTAAACATGTTCGTGCATGCGCAAAACACTGCTGTAAATGCACCACGGCTGTTGTAAACGCGTTTACGACAGCCGCGGATGTATTTATGGCAGTGATTTGTGCAGGTGCATTTTACTTCCACTTCTGGTGTGAGGAACCATGTGACCGGCCTGCTCAACCACTGGCCTGTGGCGCAAAAAGTTTGGCCGCCCCCAGTGGTAGAGCTTTAAGTTTGTACCTTTTACCGTAGTAGCATTTCTTTTCCTTGTTTCAGTATCATCATACTGGAAGTGGTTAGGGTGTGTGTATTTCCTTCTGAGGGTGGAGTAAAATAGCTTGCATTTATAGTACTGGAATCACAGGCCCTCATGAATTTTCTTAATCACCTGGAAAGGGAAGTCCTTTAAGTTTCAAACAGGCCAGTTGAGATTCAGCCTCCCATCTGTTTCTTGATGACTTCTTCTGGGGAGGCAAATTATTCAAGGTGGCTGCAGGCATGTACCATGTTTTCCTCTAAGGGCAGTGGGTTAGAAACTCTTCATGAGATGCCAAATTTTTATAATAGAGGAACTGTGGACCTTTATATTATATACATGATGATTTAAAACAGGCATGTTTGGTAGACATATTCTGTAATTTCCACTTTATTCTCCCTTTGTGTTTAACTGTTTTGTAGCATTTTTGATAGTTTAGAACTGATGTGAGAAATGTTCTTTCTATGTGTAAATGCAAATACCCGTGCTGATGAGCTAGAGCTGTGTGTAGAAATCTTTAGTACAAATTGATATATACAAATTGCATAACAATGAAGAAGAGAATTTAAAAGCGTATTACTTCATCGCCAGCAATTTGAATCATTTCCCCCCTCTTTAATTAGGCTGTAAAAATGTGCATTGGGGATAGAAGCAGATTCAACTATGCATCTAATCCTTGTGAAGATTGTAAGCAAAGTCTGAATAGTCTTTGGACTATTCCATCTTGAACAGAGGTTGTATCTTTACAAGCAACAGGATTATGGCAGATTCTTGGCGTGCAAATATACAGTACTTTGGAAAGCTTAAAAAGCAAACCTGGAGCGTAGCATATTTAGTCCTTGCTGAAAGTACTGTATGATGTAGCAGTTTTGTTACTGAGGTACAGATGGGGTTCCTTAAGGAAATAACTATCAAGGTGTTCATTGGCATTTTGGGCAGTGGTATAGCTCTAACACAGATCCATCTTTTGCTGGTGTGTGCTTTGATGAAAATGTGAGAATAACCTTTGTGTTTGTTTGCTCATATTTGTTTTTAAAATGATAAAAGTTAGGCTAGTGTAAAAGAAGGGTGGATTTTCTTTTTTTGTAAGAAAGGAACAGATGGATTGAACTTTGCAAAGTACAGTACAGTGTACTGTACTATGAAATCATCTTTTGTGTTGTCGTTGCTATCAAATCTCTTCAGTCACAAATGTAGTGACTTGAGCTTGGACTTATGGGGAGACTATAATAGCACCGACTCCTTAATTATTTTCACTCAAGCAAGGTTGAGTATAAGTGAATTTACAGCACCCCTCATCCATTCTTTGAATTTGTTTGATGGTATGAATATATTATAGTACTTTAAAGAAGGCTAAATTGCTGGCCTGTGTCTGTGTGCTCAAAGTCCCAGCCTTGTTCGGTTGTGTGTGTAAGTGCTTACCATTTCATAATAGCTCCTAATGAAATTCTAGATCTGTAATAACATTTTGGATATCTAAAACAAACCATATGCTTGTAAAAAAGTGGAAACAGATCGGCTCTAAGCCATAAATTCTGGCTAATGGAGCACTTTTTTCCTCTTTATGTTTGATAGATATTTTTGTTTCCGCAGGAATGTCAGCTCCTAATTTCATGATGTATCATGGGTTTAGGAAAATTGAATTTAATAAAGGCATAAGATGAATGGCAGCTTTAAAGGTCCCAACAGTTGTCTTTATTAGCAGGATGGACGACGGGCTCCCCAAATGCTGCAGCTCTCCAAATGGAAGTTTAAATGGAAAGTGCCACAAAGTGTCGCAGGTTACATTTCATTGCAGGGCTGGTTAACATTGTTAGCGAACAGCAGTGCTGATTTCATAGGGCTGGTATCTGTTGCTGTAGATACTAGTGGAGCAAACATTGAGAAAGGCTGGGCAAGTAGTTGACCTCCCTTCAGGGAACATTAGAATAGCAGCCTTTGGGGGAAATATTTTTTTTTTCTCATTTGAGAAACCGGACAAGAAAGCCAAGAAAAGGGGGTGGCTGGGAAAATAAAGTTGTTGATCTTTTTCCCTTAGGCATCAGATTTCTTAGTAGGCTTTTTGTAGTTCTATAGCTTTCATAAGCCAGCAACGATTTGGACAAACAGAAAATTTTCAGGCTAGGTCTGTGTTTTATTTTTTCCAGCTGGTTTAATTTGGCCCTCCTGAGTGTGAGTTGTTTGCCTGATTCTTTGTGTATGGGAGTAATCTGTTGTCGTGTTGTAAAGCTACCTAATAACAGTGCCATAAACCCAATCTATTAGGGATAGGAGAACAGACACAGTGGCCTCTCAATTAGGAAAATGATGTCCCAAACCTGACAAACTTCTTGTGCTACATAACATATGTTGTGAGGTTTGAGCATAGACAGACAACTTATGACAGGGGAAGGCAAGGGAGATAAGGAGACTTTTTGAAAGGACCTGTATCAGTGATGGCAAACCTTTATTATTATTATTATTATTATTATTATTATTATTATTATTATTATTAAATTCAAATTTATATGCCGCTCTTCTTGCCGAAGCAACCCAGAGCGGCTAACAATGTTGCAATAGAAAACATAATATACATACAATGTCACAAAAATATTACAATCAATGTGGTCAACAAAACCTTCATAAAAAATAATAAAAATATAAGTACATTACAGTCAAAGAGATGCAAACAATCATGGATATACAGTACAAAGCAATAGGGAAAATCCTCATCCCTTATAAATAATACAATTAGTAAATATACAGTTATCTGGAGGAGTGGCTGGCCAAGGTTCAGCTGCGGCGGTAGTAGCGGGACTGGCGTCCTTAGTCGTCGTCGTCGGCAGAAAAGTTCTTTTTATAGCCGCCCGCCCGGAGTCCCCAGGTGTTCCTCGTTCTCCCCGCCCAGCCAGCAGGGGAGAACATACGAAGCATCCGGCGTTGGTCCCGGAGGAGGCGAGGGCGGCGCCTCAACTGCCCGCAGCTGCTGCCGGAGTTCTTTCCTCTCCGGGCCAGGGTGGAGGGGCCCGGAGGCAGGGCAGGAGCGTCTTCGCGTCCCCGCTGCCGAAGTTCTTATTGTCGGCTCCGGGGCCAGGATGCCTTGGTCCCGGAGGAGGCGGGGGCGGCGCCTCAACTGCCCGCAGCTGCTGCCGGAGTTCTTTCCTCTCTGGGCCAGGGTGGAGGGGCCCGGAGGCAGGGCAGGAGCGTCTTCGCATCCCCGCTGCCGAAGTTCTTATCGTCGGCTCCGGGGCCAGGATGCCTTGGTCCCGGAGGAGGCGGGGGCGGCGCCTCAACTGCCCGCAGCTGCTGCCGGAGTTCTTTCCTCTCTGGGCCAGGGTGGAGGGGCCCGGAGGCAGGGCAGGAGCGTCTTCGCGTCCCCGCTGCCGAAGTTCTTATCGTCGGCTCCGGGGCCAGGATGCCTTGGTCCCGGAGGAGGCGGGGGCGGCGCCTCAACTGCCCGCAGCTTCTGCCGGAGTTCTTTCCTCTCCGGGCCAGGGTGGAGGGGCCCGGAGGCAGGGCAGGAGGGTCTTCGCGTCCCCGCTGCCGAAGTTCAAGAACAGTTGAAATTCAAGAACAGTTGGATGCTAAGGTTCGGCATCACTGGCCTATATATTTCCCATGCATATTAGAGGTGGACAGGGTTTGTTCCTTTTGGACTACAACTTCCATCAGCCTTGACCAACATAGCAACTGGCATGGGATACTTGGAGCTTAATATTGTATATAGCTTCTCTACATTAAGGTTCACAGACGTGTATTATGAGCTTCTAGTTCAAGGTTAAGAACTCTTTGGTTCTCCAGTTGTTGTTGACTACAGTTCTTATCCCTGATTAGCTGGAGACTGTTGGGGCTAAGATTTCCAACAAGATATGGAGGGCAGCACATTAGACTTCACTCTTTTCATTTTGCTTTCTCTTCTCTGGTTCTTCTCTCTTTCACTAAGATTTTTTTTTTGTTGCAATGTGCTTTCCATCATTGTCAAAAAACGAAAGGAAAGACTGCTAGAGTCTGTATCTCTAGAACAGAACCCGTGATTAAAATAGATCTAAACTGCTAAAGAAACCAGTTATCTACTGAGTTGAACTGCAGTTGCTGTGCTTAATCACCTAAACCAGGAGTTCTCAATCTTTTTAAGCCAGGGGCCAAGTCAGACTCCCTCAGACAGCTTTAGGGGCTGGATTGCCATTTCACCCTTCATCCGCCACATGGCACCTCCAGGTGTGGTGAATGCGGTGGGGGGCACATGAAATGGCATCTGTCCCATGGTCTGCAGGTTGAGAATCTGTGACCTAAACCAACCATTAACTTCATTACTGAGCAGTGTCTTGATGTCTTGGAAGAGAAGGTAAATGTAACGATTTTGATCTCTTAGATATTGTCGTTTAAGATCATAACATATTGGAATTTTAACAAACTTCTTTGAGAGCCAAGGGTTGATTAGTTACATTGCCGTCTTTCAAAGATTAAAGAAATATATTATTATAAAACATTGAAACCCATACAGTATAATGAAATATGTAGTTCAGACATGCAGTTAAGGTTTTGAGAATCCCACACTTTGCATGGCCTTTAAACTCCATTCCTTTTCCTTTGTAAATTGGAAGCAATACTGAAAGTTCACTCACTGGTATAGTAATCTTTTAATAAGAGACATGCCATCATAATTTTTTTTTTACCAACTCTGGGATGTGTAACTTGTGGTCCTCCATGCTGAAACTGCTATTAGCCCTGCTCAGTATTGGCAAGGAAAAGGAGTTGTAGCCTAGCAACATCTGGAGGGACATAGAATTGGAAAATATCAACAGTTGTGCATTTTGAAAACACAAACCTTCTTTGAGAGTTGCAAACTTTTCTAGCATCTATTAGACAAAATAGTGGAAGAAATAAGGGAAAGTATCCTAAATCTGCATGGAACCCCATAAAATCAAAGCAGCAGCAGCAGCAACAACAACAATTTAGTGTCAGAAATTATTCTGGGTCGAAAGGATTTTTTTGCAGAAGAAACTTTGCTCAGGGAATGCCCAAATGAGGCGCCGTTCATGTTCCCAAGAGTTTGGACAGAGACAGGAGCTCAATCTGTCATGCAGATGGGTCTCGAATGGCCAACTCCCCAGTCTTCCAGCTAACAAGGCGAGCTTCTTAACCACCTGCTGGACTCTGATTGTAGATTTTTCTTTTAAAATGGTGTGAACACATTGAGCCCTAGTATAGAATTAGAAACGGAGTTCTTTGAGTTGTGAGATATTTTCAGTGAAATCTGCTGTCACATAAAAAAAAAACAATTTTAACAATAAAAATGAAAAACAGATTTAAATTTAAGAAAACCTAACAGAATAAATGATATAGTGATTTTTTTAAACTTTCTATAGTAATTGCCTTCATGTGATTCCTAAATATGGAATAGGACCCGAAGATACTTACATACCAAGTGATAGTGCTATATTCTGTTGAATTACTGCAGTAATTTCTGCTATAGCCCAGACTACTATTTAATAATGAATATGCATACGTTGACTGACTCAGAGCAGTCCAAAAGGAGAGCTTACAGATACATTATTTATAAGCAAATAAAGCTGGCTGGATGCTTAGTGAGTAAGATATCTAGCTGCAGAGCTAGAAGTTGGGGCTTCAGTTCTTCACTGTGCATCCTAGAAGAGCCAGCCTGTGTGGTCTTTGTCAAGCTGCATAATCACAGGATAAGCAAAAGGGCATGGTGAACCACTTCTGAATTCTCTATGTCTAGAAAAACCTGAAAAGATTCACCATTAAATCCAAATTGACTCGATGGCTGATATTTATTATCATTATGGATAGGTAAAGATAAAGGTCACCCTTGCTCGAAATCCAGTCATATCCAAATCTAGGGTTCAGTGCTCATCTCTGTTTATAACCAAAGAGGCAGCACTATCTGTGTTTGCAGATATTTCCGTGGGAGATGAGGCAGGCTAGAGACCAGAGTGCTTGGAACACTATTTACCTTCCCACCGAAGTGGTCCCTATTTATCTACTTGCAATTTCTTGCTTTTGAAGTGCTAGGTTGGCAAGAGCTGGGACAGAGATGGGAGCTCACTCTGTCATGCAATACTTGGGTCTCGAACTGCTGGCCTTCTAGTCATCAAGTTCTGCATCTTAACCACTAAGCCACCACAGTGATCATTATGGTTAGAAATGGTAAAAATTACTCTGGCAAGAACTAGTCATTTGTAACCCAGTCATTTACTCAATTCATGAAGGAGTTCTTCTATTTCAAATTTCATTTTAATATGTTTGATGGTGTTTCTATTACACAAAATAGTTTTCTGTGTTTTGTGATGACAGAATGCTTTTACTTACAGTCATTCTGGAGTATGGATAAATAGTAAGGAGCACAAGCGCTCAGTCTTTAAGTCTGAACAACTTCTTAAAATACTACAAATTTATTTTAAAAAAATACACCCCCCCCCCCCGGAGTCTTAGACAGTTCCTCTACCATTATATATAGAGTAAAAACAGTTATATTGCCATGTAACATACAAGGCTAGAGTACTGTACTGTACTGTATTTTGTATGCTGTGAATTATTTTAACTTGTTGTCCACTAAAGAAGCACTTAATTAGAATACAGTATTTGCAAGACTTGGTTCAAGGTGTTTGTGCATTTCCCTTCCTTTCCAGAGAGAAATGTACACTTTGGATCAATGTTACTGTTTAAAACTATAATTCCCAGAATCTTCAGGTAACAGGATGTGACCATGTTGCCTAGGAATTTTGGGGCTTTGTTGTTGTTGTTCAGTCTCACAGTCGATTCCGACCCTTGGGGACCCTATGGACCATTGCCTGCCAGGCCCCTCTTTCCTCCACCATTTTCATCAGCCTGCCCATTGCATCTACAATACCATCTAGCCATCTTATTTTTGGCTGCCCCCATCTTCTTTTGCCCTCTACCTTTTCCACATCAAGGTTTTCTCAAGTGAATCCTCTCTTCTCATTTGATGTCCAAAGTACTTTAGCTTCATCTTTACTATTTGGCCTTCTAAGGAGCAGTCAGGGTTGATTTCTTCTAAGATTGACCTATTTGTTCTCCTCGCTGCCTAGGGGACTCTCAAAACTCTCCTCCAACACCACATTTCAAAGGCATCTATTCTTCTGCGCTCAGCTTTCCTAATGGTCCAGCTCTCACAACCATACATTACTACTGGGAATACCATTGCTTTGACTATGCAATTTTTTGTTTGCAAGATGATGTTTCTACTTTTAACTATGTTCTCCAGGTTTCTCATAACTTGTCTCCCAAGCATCAAATGTCTTTTTTTTTCATGGTTGCAATCACTATCTGGAGTTATCTTTGATCCTAAGAAAGTAAAATTGGTCACTGCTTCTACTTCTTCCCTGTCTATTTTGGGTCTGTAGTCCAGAAGATAACATTTTCAAGGACAAATCCAGATGCTAAGACATTTCATTGTGATCCCTGTATACTGAGAAAGTGGAATTTCCCTGTAGATGTCAGCCTGTGTGACTGCAGAAGAGAACAAACTACAGTAATACCTCGGATAACGCTAAGACTTGGTTCCACAAGTCTTGGTGTTATCCGATTTTTAGTGTTATCCGATGCATGTTAAAATCCTATGGGATGTATCGGATAACGTTAAAGCTCCATAGAGATACATTGTAACTGCACAGGCTTTAGCGGTTGTTATCCGATACATCCCATAGGACCTTAATGTTATTCAATCCAATTCTCCTCCCCAGATTACTTAACGTTATGTGATTTTAGCGTTATCCGAGGTAAACGTTATCCGAGGTATTACTGTATCTCCCATATGATACAATGCATACGATGCCCCTCAACATGCACTGAGGAGGACCTTATGTTGGCAAGAGGAAATGCTGTTGAAGTGGCCTGATATTGGGCAGATGTCATCTAGCCCTTTTAAATTCTATTTTGTTTTTAGATGTGTTAATTTTAGCTTTATATGTTATTGTATCCTGATGGTACATCGGACACAAATAAAGAAAGAACTGAGCAGGAGGGTTATGGTTGTGGCCCCAAAATTTAATTTATTGTTCTCTGCAGCAGTAGTTGGATTCTTAAGATGCAAATGTTGTTTGGCAGATGAGTTTCTTGCATTCTTTCTTTAGGCTTATTTTCCCTCTTCCAGATGTTTTCAGGCACTTTTGTTGTTGTTGTTAAACTAATTCTATTCATGTTTTAAAAATTTATGAAAGCACTAATAAAAATGTCAAAGTGGTAAAAATGTTAGCTTTTGCTCTGCTTTGATTAAATTTTGCAAACTGTTTTTGAATATTAAAAAGCAATTTTTTCTCTTCTTTTTTTTCTTCCCAAGTGATTTGAGAGACTCCGTGCTTGGCTATCATTCAGTAGGCTCATTTGCACTCTCCAAGCCCCAGCATCATGCTTCTCTATTAAATAACACAGACAAATTATCCTTTAAAGACACCAAACAAATTGTCACTTCTCTTACATTAAACTCGGAAGGGGGCTGATGAGGCAGGGAGAGAAACAAAGGTTTTTATTGTTTTTATTCCTTGGGTATTTTTAAAATAAATTCTGTGTATATTTTAATAATTGGTAGATCCATAGTAGCTAGGCTTGCTTAAACCTTTTATTCACAAGCACACACACACATTTTTTAAAAAACCTGAAAGCTATATTGTAACTGAACTTGCATATATTTTTATTTTAAAAATTTATTTTTGATTTTCTAATTGTTGAAAATGTTTAGCTTCATAGTCACAGTGTATTAAAGGGTTGTCATTCAAAAAGTTCCTTTTTAAAATTTTGTTCTGGGTATGTGCTGTTATGGCATAGTGCAGTGGTTCCCAATTAGTAGTAAGCGTATTTCCAGGGGTATGCGAGATTGCATCAAGGGGGTACGCGCAGCAATCTCTTAACTAAAATATTAAATCCTTAAAAAACAATAATGCAATAACAATTGCCAAAAAATTATTCAATTTAATTAAACGATCTGTAGGTAAGTGCATCAAGCGCTTTCTCCTGTGGCGGCGGTTTTCCCCACACCTCCCGTGTCACCCGATCGCGGCCGCCCCCGTTCCCGCCTATTTGCTCGTCATTGTCAACGTGTACATTTGTCACATTAATGAAACATGTGTTCTCTGTCATTAGAATGTCTTTTGATGATAATAAATATAAAATACACCTGATTTCATTTTTTATTTAACGTTCCTGCAATAAGGGGTATGTAAGTTTGAGGTCTTTCTTGAAGTGGTACGTAGAAAAAACTAATTGGGAACCACTGGCATACTGCAATTCATTCCTTTATTTATATCTAGTACCTACCTTTCTCTTCAGTATTTCTGTTTTTATGCAAGTCCTTGGGGTAGCTAGTCTGCCGAAATTCATGTTTCTAAGGTGTTATGTAGTTGATACTGTTATATAGTTAAGAATGGTGAGAATTTTAGTGTGAGTACTTAATAGTAGTAATTAAATTTGCATTCTTTACCTTCTGGTAGTTGCTTTTATGATAATATTTGCATTCTTGATTTTTTTTAAAAAAAAATCTAACAAGAAAAGTTAACATGAGATTTGAAAGGGAGGTAAAGGTTGCCAAGGGACTGCAGTGGCTTTGTGGTTAAGACACTGAACTTGGCGACCGGCAGGTCAGCAGTTTGAAACCCAAGTGCTCCACGTAAGAGTGAACTCCCATCTTTGTCCCAGCTCCTGCCAACCTAGCAGTTCAAAAGCAAGAACTTGCAAGAAGTTAAATAGGTACCACTTCAGCAGGAAAGGTAACAGTGTTTTGTGTGCTCCGGTGTCTAGTCATGTCTGCCACATGACCACCGAAATATCTTCAGACGCAGACAGTGCTGGCTCTTTGGATGTAAATGAAGATGAGCACCACACCCTAGAGTTGGATATGACTGGCTTTGGAGCAAGGGAGACATTTACCTCTAAGGTTGCCTGTCCAAGGCTTCTCTAATCACTTAGAGGAGAAGGTGGAATTTCTTGTGCTCAGACTGTCTTTCCTCTTCAATGGATACCCTTAGTGGGGTAGAACTCTGAGGTTTTTAAACAAAACCTTCTAGCAGAGGCGTAGCTACCGCCGTATCTGCCGTATCTGCCGTATCAATTACGCCGTATTTGCGTAAGCAAAACAAATCTTTACCCTTCCTAAGGGCCCCCAAACAAATTTTTATACGGGGCCCCGCCAAGGCACGCTACTCTTCCGCCTTCTAGTTTGCAAATATTTTGTGGCTGTACTTTTCACATAGGAGCAGCTTGCTCTTTAAAGTCAATACAGTACATGGTTTTCTTTATGTATGTGTTAATATCTTGTTTTGTTATTGTTAGGAGATCATTGAGTTCCCCATCTTGAAGCTGAACGGCAGGACAATGGAGATTGAATCCACCTTCCACATGTATGTGCAGCCAGTGGTCCACCCACAGCTCACACCCTTCTGTACAGAGGTATGTCATTTCATTTTCCTAGAGATTAATGTTGGCTTTTGGTTGGGAATCATTTTTTAAGGGGCAACTGAAATGCAGACAGTTTTTTCTAGTACACTAGTAACTTGGATAACGATGAGACTTGGTTCCACAAGTCTCGTCGTTATCCGGTTTTTAAAGTTGTGTGATGCATTGATCACACAACGTTTTAAAAAAGCCCTGTTCCTTTCCAAAGATGAAAGGGAAGGGGGGGGCGATTAACCTACCTCTTCGGAAAGGGTAGTGGGGATTCCATGAGTGGAATCCCCCCAGTCCTTTCCAAAGAGGCAGGCAGATCACAGCGTGGGATCAGATGCTTGGTTTGGGGGTTGAACAAGGCGCGAGCCCGTTCAATTCCCCCAACCCAAGCACCAATCTATGCTGTGACGGCAGCGCCCGGGTAGGTCGGGAACAGCATGGATTGGGTCCCCCAACCTCCCCGGGACAGGGGTGTCAGAGAGCCCAAGGCAAAACATCAGAGTTCGAACCCTGACGTTTGCTCCACTGGCTTGTTCCACTGGCTGGGGACGTCGAGGAAGCCCAGTAACAGCTGTAGATCGGGTCCCCTGCCTGCTCCAGAGAGATCAGAGGACCCGATCTACAGCTGCAGGGTGGCTGGGGAAGCTGACGGGGACTCCCTGTCGGCTTCCCTAGCCACCCGCCCTTGCCTCCTCAGCTGTGGGGTGGCTGGGGAAGCCGACCGTGGAGCCCCCCGTCAGCTTTCCAGACACCCCACCCATGCCTCCGTAGCTGCTGGGTGGCTGGGAAGCTGAACGGAGAACCTCGTTCAGCTTTCCAGCCACTCTGCTGCTAAGAACGACTGTATCGGATAACGCTAAAAAGAACGTTATCCGGTGCAAATCTTCCACCCAAATTTGTCGTCATTATGCGGTTTTAGCGTTATCTGATGCAATCGTTATCCGGGGTATTACTGTATTGGGCTTACATACTCCCTTTCCATTTCATTCACTTTAAGCCCAGCCTTGCTTTCCTAGTTTTAAAAAAGCTCATAATGTGTAACATTTTACTAAAGACAAAGAATATACCGATGAGGATTTAAGTTTGGCCAGTGACAAAGTCAAGAAGGGAGCTTCATTTTGGCAGATTAAAGTTTGACCTGGACATGGAGGAAGAAGACTTTAAAATGTAATGACAAAATGTTTATAAAATCAGTGTGTTGAAAGTTCATTACTTATGTTGAAAGGGCTATTGTTATTCTGAAAGTTCATTACCTGTGTCTGGTTTCACCTGCTTCCCACCCCCACTATCACTCACAGTGTGCACATGCCTTTTCCTGTGAGGCATTAGCTTGTATTCCATCAGAGGTTTCATTGAAATAAATGTGTTAGCCTTGAAAGGGCCACAGTACTTTTTTTGATGTAGTTAGATAATTCTTTTAAGTTGTTTCATTACTTTTTTTTAATTTTTTTATTAATTTCAAACAAAATTAAGAGAAATAACAAAAATAACAGAAATGACAAATAATGATTATATTACAAAACTACAACATAATCATACTACAAATACAAAGATCGCATTCTTGATTACGCTAAGAAAAAAGAAATCATTAACCTATAAGACAAATCACCCGTGAATTATATACTGTGTCCAGGAATAGCATTGTTTTATTTTTCCCCAAAAATACTCTTGTTCCGGTGCAGGTTTAATTCCTCCTTTATTTCCCATGACATAATTCACAAATCTTCTCCAAGTTCCTCAGAATCTATTTTCCCAAACTATGGCTTTCCTTATATTCAGTTCCCAAGTCAATTTATCATTGAGTGCTAATTGCCACATTTCTTTATACCAATCTTCTATTTTTACTTTTAAACCACTTTTCCATTTTTTTTGCTATGCATTGTCTGGCAGCTGACAATATTAACAATAATTCTTTGTCTTCATTGTTTAACATGCCCTTTTCTGAAATTGTCAAAAGCGCTGGCTCTGGACCCAAATCAAGTTTCCGCTCAAATATACAACTAATTTCTTTTTCTATTTCTCCCCAAAATTCTTTCAACATATTACAATCGCACCACATGTGTATATATGTCCCCGTTGCTTGTTTACATCTCCAACAAATGTCACTCAGTTTATTATCTATTTGATGTAACTTGACCGGGGTCAGATACCAGCGCCATAACAGTTTGTAATTATGCTCTTTAACGCGTACAGACATAGTTCTCATAATTCTTCTTCGCCAAATTTCTTGCCATTTCCCCCCCACAATTGTTAGGCCCAATTCTTGTTCCTAGGTATTTTTAAGAATTTCTTGCATTTTTCCCGTTTTATTTAATATTTTATATATTTTGCTAATAATCCCTTTGATGCCCATCTTATCTTCTCTAATCTTAACTAAAATTTCATCAAATAGTGTAATGTCTCTCTCTAGACTTCTTTCATATATTTTCTTTTTATTCCATTTATCTATCTGGATAATTTGGAACCAAGTTAATTTCATCTGTGAATAAAGAACTTTTCTTGCTTCAGTGTCTTTGCATATTTTTGCCCAATCTTTAAGTAATAAGTTTCATTACTTTTTGAGGTTAGAAGCATTTTGTCAACAGAAGTAGCTAGGAGCCATGGATCACCTTACAGTGGCATCAAGGAGGCACAATGAGGAATTATAGTACAGTAAGTGACCAATTGTGACTTCGGGGGGGGGGGATTGTGAACCCCAATTTATTTGTTAAGCGAGTTTTTGGTTGGTTTTATTTAAGTGAAGCGAACATTCAGAAAAAAATCTGCTCTTTAAGTGAGTTAGTCTCTAAGCAAGGTGCTCTTTATGTGAGGTTTGACTGTATAGTGGAACTTGTACGGTTCTACTTATGAAAAAACGGAGAAACGAATGGGAATCTCGGGGAAAAAATCAGCTTTGAGATACGAATTTTAAATACTGTATGTGTTTTTTGAGATACGAAAAAGTTTTGGCAGCTTAAAAACAGTTGGGTGGTGATGGGAAGGGGAGACTGCACACCACCAAACAGCTGACTGTCAGTTGCTCTGTCCCCCCTCCCCATCCTCCCTCCTCTCACCACCAACCAACCACCAGCTGGGGAGATCGATTGAGGTGAGGTATCCTCTAAGGACAGCCTCTCCTTTCCCCTCCAGCAGACCCCCAGCTGGGGAGATCAATCCCTCACCCCAATGGATCTCCCCAGCTGGGGGTCGGCTGGAGGGAAGAGGAGGGGCTGTTCTTAGAGAATCCCCTTTCTCTCCCTCACCTCGATGGATCTCTCCAGCTGGGGGTCAGGGGATAAAAGATAAAAGATCTTTTTTGACTTTTTTCCTCATCTCCGGAACTTTCCCCCCAATTCATTCCTATGGGAAATTGTGGTTTGACATACGAAATTTTCAAGATACGAACACCCTTGAGGAATGAATTAATTTAGTATCCTGAGGGTATACTGTTCAAGAAGAAATATTTGAAAGGTTAACTGAAAGTCTGATGGGAATCAATGACTTGGATCTGGTCTCACAGGATTGACCATCAGACTAAGCAAAATATGCATCTCATTTGTACCTTTAGTTGTCTTAACAAACAAGTTAGAAAAGGAAATGCTGAGATAGACTTCTAATAAACAACAGGGTTAATGTGATGGTGTATTGACTTTAAATATGGTGTCATATTTAATCTTTCAGATCTAACATCATTGCAGTTGTTTTCCAATTTTTTCTTTGTGAAATAATACATAAGATTAAACATTTCTTTGTAGTGCCTGTCAAACTCTTTCCTCTGAAATGACCTGTGAAAATATCTGTTTCCTGTCCTCTTCCCCTATACTTTTAGTAGTCTTCTCTAGAATTTCCTGTTGAATATTTAATGGCAAAATAGAAAAAAGGGTTTGCTAAGATTCTGATGTAGGATTGACATCCATAGCTTATAAATTAGACACAGTAGATTTTAGAAGTACAGTAGAACCCTGCATAATGAAAAAAACTCAATTTCACGGAGCTCTTCGTTAGCGGATTTTTTTTGTTATGTGAAGCACTATTGGCGGTACCCTACATAATGGAAAAAATGTTTGTTAACTGGGGTTTCCATTGAGCGGGTATACCCTGGCTACCGAAACCCCCACATAACAAACTTTTTTTAATTATGCGGGGTATTACCCTTACATAATGAATACTTTGTTATGCAATTTTTTTGCTATTATTTATTTATTAGTTCAAATTTATATTGCCACTCATTTGCTGTAGCTACTCAGGGCGGCTTACAAACAATACATTACAATATGTTGATGGGGGTTAGGGGGAGCGGCGGCGAAGTCCTCAACTTGCCCTGGCTGTTTCTTTCTTGGCCATTGGTGTGGGCGCAGGAGGAGGGGCAGTGAAGTCCTCAACCTGCCATGGCTGCTTCCTTCCTGGCCGTTGGTGTGGGCACAGGGGGAGGGGCGGCGAAGTCCTCAACCTGCCCTGGCTGCTTCTTTCTTGGCCGTTGGTGTGGGCACAGGGGGAAGGGCGGCGAAGTCTTCAACCTGCCATGGCTGTTTCTTTCCTGGCCATTGGTGTGGGCACAGGGGGAGGGGCGGTGAAGTCCTCAACCTGTGTGGCTGTTTTTTTCCTGACCGTTGGTGAGGGCACAGGGGGAGGAGCGGCGAAGTCCTCAACCTGCCCTGGCTGCTTCTTCCCTGGCTGTTGGTGTGTGAGGTGTTTGTTATGCGGGGTTCCACTGTATCTTATGTTCTGAGATATAATGTGAATCATCACAACTCATTTCAGTATAATTGTATAATTTTGACAGTTTTATTTCCCTGCAATAGTTTCAGAAAACCACAAATCTTTTTGTTTTTGTGAGATGCCTTCCCTTTTTCTTTTTTGGCATGATAGGACAAAATAGAAAATCTTCACTTAAATGGTTTCTCATTGCTAAGCTGAGAACAAACCAGGATCTTGAGTTGTGATTTGGAGTTCTTGTTAGATCCGGACTTGTTACAAACCTTCTAGCCATAATCCCCTGATTTGAACCTAATGGGAAACAATGTTTAATTGAACCATACTAGTTTATTCGAGAAAGGGGCTGTGTGCACAGTACAAGGCTCTTCCCATTCCAGAGGAGTTGTGCGAGAAAATAATCTTCCCGTTATAAACAGCTTATTCAGCTAGTTATATATTTGATGTTCTTTAGACATAATTATAGCTTAATTGGAGTTTAATCTTTTGTCCTCCTCAATTCCAGTACCAGCTAGACACAGATGTACAGTACAAGGGTGGAAACCAGCTCATTGGTGATGCACTGTGTTATCTGTCTCCTATTATTTACCGTTTATGTAGCAAAGGAACTTGTCAGAAAATATGCACTTGAATGTTCATTTTTGATGTACAGTAACTGATGAAAATAAGGAAGAGAGATGGTAATTATTAAATATGCTCAATTGACAAAACAAATAGGTAACAGTTCAAATGAATAATACACAAAGTAAATGAAGTAAAGCAAACCCATGACTGAGACACAAAAACAGTCTAGGCAGGGGTGTGAATCAACCCTATGGTTGATTTTGTGTTATACAGAAATCCTTAGCTACGCCTTTGAGATGTACAGTATAAGGAAACTAGATATCAGTGATTTGTCTCAACAGCTGGGGTGGGTGGGCACAAAGGTTGACCATTTAGTAGAATACTATCTGGATATTACTACTTTTTTCCTGAGAGGAGGCTAGTGGTCTCTTTCAGAATAAAGACACTAAGCTAAGTAAACTTGCATCCAGAAGAAACTCTGGCAAGGAAAATCTTGTACATTGTGTTACGGGTTTTTAAGGATTAGGGTTTCCTCTTTCAGAACAGAAAGATGAGCTGAGCCAGCCTCTTTTTTGTCATTTGCTAAATATTTGTCATTTGCTAAATATCTTTAAGAAGTAATCATTTCTCAATAACCCCTCCTATATATCAGTACTATCTTTTGTCACTTTTAGCCATTTTCCCCCACATGGATGGACTGCTTGATATAATATGCCGTGGAAGTTTTAACAGAGTATTGACATCGATCTCTTCTACCTCTATGGGCTTTATAAAAAAATGCAGTAGTTTTTAAAACACAGGGGTTCTTCACAAACTTAAATTTGCAAGTGCCTGTTAAACTGTAAACTTAGCTTTATGTTCTCCTCAATGCTTTGATACTTATTCTCCCTTTCTCCTGAAAACTGCAATTCTGATGCCGTGAGCACCTCACTTTTCAAGAGAATTTTATTTTATTTATCTGTTTATGACCCTTTTTCTCTTGTGTTAATCACCAGTGTATTGGAATGCCTGGAGTCACCTTGGGCTGTAAAATGTAAATGAAGGATGCAGTGTGAATGGCACAGAAAGAAGTTGCACACTAAAAGTGGAGACATTTTACTTATTCTATTAGATTAGAACAGTGATGGTGAATCTTGGCACTCCAGATGTTCTTGAACTTCAATTCCCAGAAGCCCTGATCAGCAGGAGTGCTGACTTGAAGGAAGAAACCTCTGGAGTGCCAAGGTTTGCCATCACTAGATTAGAACATTAACTAAAATATTGATATATAGATATTGTTCTCCCAAGGACAGTAGTTGGTACTCTGCAGATGGTGTTCATGCAATAATCTTGGTCTTAAGACCATTGTATTTGCATAGTGTAATACTTCTTCCATGATGGACAGAACCAGGCTTTCTCTTCTCCATTGTATCCTGAAAGAATCAGTCAGTAAACAAGGCTAGCTTGCTAAAAGTTACACTTTGAATCTGAAGAGTTAGTTTAGGTTTTCCAAACATATGGAGTATGTCTTGAACTGTTAATGTCTTTATGGTCTGGAAACCAGAACATTTTACAAAGTATCAGAAGTCTATTTTAAAAGCAGATTAAAAGAGTGTTTGATAAGCTGCACTCAGGAAGCTGTTTATGTTGTTGTCAAGTTGCGTCTGCCTTTTGGCATCCCTAAAAGAGTTTCTGAGGGAAGCAAGATGTTCAAGGAGTGATTAACTGTTGTCAACCTCCAATGAATTTCCATGGTTGAGCAGGTAATTGAACTCCAGTTTCCTGAGTCCCAATCTAATGTTCTATCCACCTTACCATGCATGTTCCCTTGGAAGCTGTTCTATACTTCAGATGCCACAGCTGGAAAAGTGCTCTATCTTCATCAACTATATTTCTGTTTGCAAAGGTATACTGAGTTAGAAAGTGGAAGACAGATATGAATTTAATACCAGAAATGTAGGTTTGGGAGGTACCATGGTGTCATGTAGATCAACTCCTTGGAAAGAAGGCGGAGGATCTATATAGGTTTGACACCACAAACAATTTCACATTAATCAAGCTAATCTAAAGAACAAGAAGAGAAGTATGGGCATAATGGACAATTGAATAATGTTATTAATATAAGTCTATGTGAATTAGTACTCAATTTCCTAGAGAGATTTCATGTTGGAAAAAAATCATCCATTAGACCGGGCTAGGAAGAAAGGTATTTTTGAACCAAATGCAATGATTAATTTTATAATAAGTGTGATTACAAAACCCATATTTTAAGGTTTTGAACAGGCTCTCTTTAAATGTTTTATGTGAATCTTTACTATGCTAATTTTGAGTAGATTTGGGCTTTACGTTTTGGTGATTTGGAAGAGTGTTATTTTGGAAAATTGATAACTAGTAAAGAGGGCCCATCATTTTCAGTGGAATTGTTGGTCACTGATTTTGTTTTCTGTATTTCTTTTGTTTCAGCTCACTGGAATTATTCAGGCCATGGTGGATGGTCAGCCCAGTCTTCAGCAAGTGCTTGAGGTAAGCAGACTAACCTTTAGCTGCTGACCTCTGACACCTCATCTCCTTTCCCCTTTCCCCTTTCAGGTTATTGAACCACATAATTTGACTAAGATTACAGCTTCATTAGAATAACATTTGCTGTCACATCAGTGACATGCTGTTGAGAATATTGAATCATTGATCTGTCATTTCCAGCTGTTTATGTCAAAGGTACTGACAACATGTCCAGACTCCTGCCAGAAGTCATTGGGGGAGGTTTCTGTTTGTGTGTGTGTGAGATGATCTTCAGGGTCAACAGTGTTGTATCAAGACTATTGCATGAAAAATGATAGATTAATCTACAGCTACCTAAATGCTACTTAAATACACAATAGAATAGTGTTTTTGGAATCTTTATCTATGAGGTTGCTGAATATAGGAGATAGTCTTAATTGTTCCATCTGCTTAATGCTGAGTGCTTGCAGCATTTAAGGCTTAATTAGCTGTGACTACTTTTGCAATCAATACCTTTTGTTATTTGGTATCTAAGGAGGAATCCTCCAGAAGGGAGATTTTGTTTTCACTACAGTTCAATATATTTCTCCCATCAGGATTTGCACCTAATAGTTCTTAAGCAAGATAATTTTAAGAACAGCTCCTTGCAAGAAAATCTGATTAAAGGTTAAAGATGTGTTCTCTTGCTTCAGGAGTAGCTTGGAATCTCCTGGCAAGGGAAAAGAAACAGATGGATATGTCTGAATTATATTCAGTAGTGAGTCTCCATTTCTGCTCTATCAGGAGTTGCATCAACTGGCCCTGAGGAGAGAAAGTCTGTATTTTAGTCTATTCAAAAGCTGCTCATGCCTAGTGAACCTTGATGGTTTCTTCCCTACCCATTGGACCCTTTTCCTCCATTGTCAGAGCTACCCATTAGTAGGGATGGGCAAGAATGGCAACATTTTAACAGGCTTAATGAAAACAGTATTTTCAAATTTGTTAATTGGGGTGAAATGCAGGTTTTCTTGGCAATCAGCCATTTAGAAAAAATAAAAAGTACACAAAACTGTGTGTATTCATAAATATAGATGGTTAAAATGGACACTACAATAAAGTATTTGGCTGCTTCAGCCAGTGAGGGGTGAACATGTAAATGTACATTTATGTAAAATGTGTAATTTAAGGGTTGCATTAGGAAAGAGTATAAAGAAAATGTGGAAAGCATAAAACACAAGTTATAGTTTGATACAAAACAAGTTTTGGGGGGAAATATAAGCGTCACTCAGGAAAATCAAAATGAGACATTTCACATCTCTCTCTGCAAGACTGTAAATACCCATGTCTTTTATTAGTTCAGTTAACTCTCATAATCTAATACAGTAAAACACCGGATAACAATTGGATCGGATAACGCTAAAATCGCATAACGTTAAGTAATCTGGGGAGGAGAATTGGATCGAATAACGTTAAGGTCCTATGGGATGGATTGGATAACAACCGCTAAAGCCTATGCGGTTACAATGTAACCACATACACTAAAAATCGGATAACACCAAGACTTGTGGAACCAGGTTTTAGCGTTATCCGGTGTTTTACTGTATAATTTACTATAAGGCGAAATATTTTTTATGTGATTACCAAAGATTAAACTGTTGTACTGCAGCCAGAAGGTTGTGAGTTCAATTCTGATCAGGGATCAAGGTTGACTAAGCCTTCCATCCTTCTGAGGTTGGTTAAATGAGTATCCAGCACGTTGGGGGCAAAATTCTAATTACTCTGTGTACCGCCCAGAGAGTGCACTAAGCACTATGTGCAATTGCTATTGCTCATAATAGTAGTAATAATTTAGTGTCAGAAATTATTCTGGGTTGAAAGGATTTTTGCAGGAGAAACTCTGCTCAGGGGACGCCCGAATGTGGCTCCTTTCATGTCCCCAAGAGCTGGGACAGAAACAGGCTCTCAACCCATTACTGCTCATGGTTTCTTTATTCATGTCAGATGCACCGCCAGCATATAATAACATAAAAAGCTAAAATTAACACAGCATTTTATTTTATTTTAACGACATGAAAGGAGCCTCCCCAAAGTTTGTTATTTCACACATCTGGTGTCCTTTGGGCAATGGTGGTTTATCACCTGCTAATCTTTTCAATCCAGAAACATCTTCTTGAGTAGAAATGGTTCATGCTGCATCATAGACTGCTTCTGACATTCCTCTCAGTTTCAGAGGAGTTCCTTGTGGGCTGATATTTGAGAAACACAAGTCAAAAAATTGGCTATGAAGATTAGTAATATAATTATTTGAATCCAGGATAGTTCTGGTAACGAAACAGGGGCATACGTGTGAACTTTTTCAGAGTTTTGTTCACTCTACCCAGAAATAAGTGTAGTATCAGTAATCTCTTTGTTGGAAAGTAGGGTATGAAAGTACATTTTGTACGCTACATATAAAAAATAAAACAAATCTACATGTTGTACTACTATTTATCTGAGGTAGCACAATACTTCGTGAGGCTGGATCCAATCTTTATAAACACACTATTTTGCGTACTGTCCTGCATGAAATGAAAGCTGACAAAATGTGGTGTAGTGAATAGAGATGTATTTAGCCTATTTACTTACTGAAGATGAGTTTGAATACTGAATTTCTGTATCAGAAAGCTGGTACTTGATTAATGCCCAAGAGTATTATCCTTAAATTAATATTGCAGGGACCTAAAATGTATTAATAAAGGTAAAGGTTTCCCTTGCACGAAAAACAGTCGTATCCGACTCTAGGATTCAGTGCTCATCTCTGTTTCAAAGCCAAAGAGCCAGTGCTGTCTGCCTCTGCAGGTGTTTCCGTGGTCATGTGGCTGGTATGACTAGACACCAGAGCGCATGGAACGCTGTTACCTTCCCACCGAAATCCATATAGAATGTGAGGAAAGCTTCAATGTTCAAGGCAGGGATTTTCAACTTATGGTCTGTGGGCTGGAACTAGCCCCTGACCAAATCATCCGGCCCACTCCCTCGCTCCAGCCACTACTTTCACCTCCTCCTCAATCCTTCTCCCCTCTGCTTGGCTTGGCATGTCCCTGGCAGCACTCCATAGCAGGGTGGATGTTGTAAGGCTTACAACATCCACCCTGCTATGGAGCGCCGCCAGGGACTTGCCAAGCCAAGCGGAGGGGAGAAGGTTTGAGGTGGTGACAGCAGAAGTAGAAGTGTCGGCTGGAGTGAGGGAGTGGGCTGGATGATTTGGTGCCATGCAGCTCCTCCAAGTAGGGAAGCAGCATGGAGGTGAGTGGAAGTGGGTCAGAGTGGTCCTGCCACCGCTGGTGTTGGTGGGGACTCAGGGTGGTCTCACCACCACCACCGTTGGTGGGGGAAAGTGGGGGGCTTGGGGTGGTCCTGCTGCCACCACTGCCCACATTGGCGGTGGTGGGACTACCCCAAGCCCCCTTCCCCCCACCAGCGTTGGCAGGACCACCAGTCTGGCCCCTCAACAGTCTGAATGGGAGTGAACCGGCCCCTGCCTTAAAAAGGTTGAGGACCTCTGAAAGGGAAAAGGTCTAGGTCTAAAGATGATACTAATGTAATAAATAGAGCAATGCAAGAATTGTAGTTAAGAGAATAATTTGGTAGTTTATTTACATGTCTAGTTAGGAATTCTCATGGGACTGGATGGGAATCCTTAGTTCACTGCTGCCCTCTATTGCATGCAGTGGTTGGTGAGAGTTGTTGGTCAAGGTCCAGGTGTTCAGAATCACTTGAAGTGTGTGTTGTCATTTTTAGTTTTACCATACTATATGTTTGGTGGAGGTTTTTATTTTGAATGTGAGTTGGTCAGAGCACACAGGAAATGGTCAGGCAATATTAAATGGTTATTCTTGTAAACTGAAATATTGTGAGGCTTGATAAAAATCACCCTTTCTTTGGCTGCTTGATGTTTCCTATTGAAAATCTTCAAAGGTCCAAGCATACTTTCATAAAGATGAGGAGAGGAGCAGAATGAGGTGGGAATAGGAGGGGTGCAACTGTGTTGGATAAGATCACAATTTTCTTCTATGATTGTGGGGCTTATCAGTATTTAAGTGTTACATTTCTTTTCCGTGTTTCAGAAAACTCATCTTTTTTTGTCTGTCTCTTTCAGAGGGTTGATGAGTGGATGGCAAAGGAAGGTCTTTTGGATCCCAGTGTCAAGTCGATTTTTGTAACCTGTGGAGACTGGGACTTGAAAGTAATGTGAGTATGGGAAGGGGGTTGATACATTCATGGTGTGGCAACTCTTGTTCCAACAAGTCTCCATTCTGCATTCAAATTTCCTTGTGTCTTATTTTGGAGGATATACAGGCTGCTTTATGCATCTATCTTTTCTCTATCTTAACTCTGCAACAGTGAGAATGATGGGGTTTTTTTTTTTGGGGGGGGGGGGATAAAAATCACTTCAGATCATAGATTTCTGATTTATGTCCAGCCACTGCCATGTCAGTTTGAAGTTTGCCATGTCACTCTGATTTTGCCTACACGTGAGTGGCTGACAGTCTCAGAAGCAGAATTATCGAATGTGCCATGTCATGTCAGGGAGAAAGACAGACATGCTCCTTTTACTTGGTCAGATATATATGATGCCAAGTCCCCAAGCATCATCAGGAGAATTTAAGTTACAGGTTTTGATGTGTTTCTACTTTACCATCTCTCTCTAAATATTCAAAAATGTGAATAGGCAGAAAGTTAAATGAAAGCTTGAGCAAATTTTCCTAGTCTTTAACCACATTACAGTTTGTCTGAAAGACCTTTCCTTTCAAGAAAGGTGACTATCTAGCTTGAAGATCAAGGAATGTTGCATTTCATGCTTGAGAGGGAATGTATATGTAGGGTGGATATTGCTTCTGAATGACACCCTTCCTGCAAACACGTTTAGAAGGAGGCTGGGTGGAATTTCCTACTTGAAGGATGCTGCCTTTTTTGTATTAATCTTAAATCGAAAGCAATAGCCATGGGCCTGACATATCTTTAATCTAAGAAGCCTGTATGATCTGGAGCTGATTATCCAATAGATCCTTTCTTAAGCAGTTTTTATAAGAAGATCAGCTAGAGAAACATGTTAGTATAGGTGTTTTTTTTTGAATGTCCAGTATATTTTGAACTCTGACTTGGTCTTCTGTAATCTTGGATTATTCAGATACATCTGATGGCTGCTACATAATGGTGTAAACAAGTTAAGAATGTAAGACAAACCTTGTTTGAGAAGATGAAAGGTTTATCTAGTACAGGCATCCTCTTCCCCACAGTTAACAATGACATGCTTGTGGGAGAAGCTCAAAACAAGGCAGTGAAGCAAATGAACTGTTTCCATTGTACTCCAGGGATATGCTCCATGTGATCCGGAAGGCAGCATACAGTCATCATGCCTAATACTTTCTTTGTGTTACAACATTGCCTTTGAAATGTGGTGTTGGAGGAGAGTTTTGAGAGTCCCTTGGACAGCGAGGAGAACAAATAGGTCGATCTTAGAAGAAATCAACCCTGACTGGTCCTTAGAAGGTCAAATAGTAAAGATGAAGCTAAAGTACTTTGGATATCAAATGAGAAGAGAGGATTCACTTGAGAAAGCCTTGATGTTGGGAAAGGTAGAGGGCAAAAGAAGGGGGCAGCCAAAAATGAGATGACTAGATGGTATTGTAGATGCAGTGGACATAGAGCTGGTGTAAGTGAAGTCAGTGTATGGGTTACATCATGATTTCTTGAACATTGTGCATCACTTTACACTTATTGTATTTGCCATTTCTTTGCCTTTCCATCCTGTTGAAAAAGATGCTTGTGAAGCTATTTTCAATCACCTTTTCCTTTTGCCACCCTGATTAATCTTGTATTATTACCAAACATTTCCATCTTAATTCACTCCTAACTGCTTGTCATTTAAAAACACTGATCCCAATACAAATCATGTTCTCCTTGTATTACTCCATTGTGGCAGCTATCTACTTTGTATTCTGTAGCCAGTTCCCATCTTCATAAAAGTGCCCAACTTCTTATTCCATGATTACTAAATTTAATTAGGAGCCTTTGGGGAGATATTTTATCCCCCCCCCCTCCGAAAGTCCAAGTGTATACTGTTTGCCCTACCCTCATGGTTTTTAAAAGTTTTGAAGAACTCTAAAAGGTTAGTGAAATAGGAAGCCAAGTTGATTATTTGTTGACAAGATTTGGTCATTTGTATACTTGGTCATTTTATCATGAATTCTTTAGAGTACTTTACCATGAACAAATGTTGAAATAATCAGTCTGTAATTTTCTGGATCTCTTGTGGAAGAGCTCTTTTCTTTAACAAGAATTCCACAAGAAACGTTGGTATTGAAAAAAATTACTGTTACTGCATTAGTTTTGTCGGGATTTTCTGTTAATGTAACTAGTCATTTGTTACAGTTGGTTAGTCTCCTACGCCTCCCATCGTTGCTCAAATGTGCATGATTGCTAGATAAATGATATTGGAGAAGGAGAAGCACTTTTGGTACAGTCTGTGCCAAAACAGGAAAGGCTATGCATCTTTAAGAATCTTGTTGTTTAACTTGTTCTGCTCACATACATTATTTCTGCTGTACAGAAAATCAACTTGACAGTTATAATATGAAAAAACCTGTTCAGTTGCAAGCCAAGCACTGAGCTAAAATTAAGCCATGAGAATACCACTGTTTTGCCAGCTACTTGTACCAGATCTCCTGGCAAATTGATAATAGGCTTTGCTTTAGAACTCAGAGGAAAAATGTTCAGTTATTCTAAACTAAAATTAAATAGTCCATATTTTAACTATTTTTCAAATTCAAATATTTATTGAATTGTTGCTCATAGAGAGCAGCACACAGAGTCATTACATAACCAATTATTCCATAGACTGTCTTTCTTGGAGCAGCTTGGTATTACAGTAATACCTCGGATAACGTTTACCTCGGATAGCGCTAAAATTGTATAATGTTAAATAATCTGGGGAGGAGAATTGGATCGAATAACGTTAAGGTCCTATGGGATGGATCGGATAACAACCGCTAAATTCTGTGCGGTTACAATGTACCTCTATGGAGCTTTAACGTTATCTGATCCATCCCATAGGATTTTAACATGCATCGGATAACACTAAAAATCGGATAACACCAAGACTTGTGGAACCAAGTCTTAGCGTTATCCGAGGTATTACTGTATATCAATTATATTATTAATTTTTTTGCCACATTTACAACAAAAGGGCTACTCCCATTAAAACATATTCTCCTGCTCTATAAAGAAGGAATTTTATGGTTTATGGTACCTCCTGTGCATGTTGTTTCCAATTACACTGCCATCTTTTCTATCAGTCTAGTCTTCAGGGAGATGTCTCACCTTCTTAAAGTATTCCAAAAGTTGACAGTAAGAGATACAAATAACATTATTTAATCTACAGTTGTATGCTTCTCCCAAAATAAGTCTGATTGTTGGAGCATTGTTGTCAAAATCCTAGACTTTCTGTCAGTGAGTTCTCTGAAGTTCATTAAGTTCTGTTCAAAATGGAAAGAACAATACTGCTCAGCTGGAATAGTTTGTCTATTTCTAGCCATTAGATTTTAAATTCTTATATTACTTAAGGACAGAAACACTGAGCGGAACTAGCTCTGTTGAGGCTTATTTTGTCTGTTTGTGAACGGGACATGAAGAAGGCTGCCACAGAGAAGAAAAGGCAGTCATTGTAGAACAAGAGGTGATGGTTTCAGCTGGATACTGGAAAACAAGTTCCATTTCCTCTGATGCTTGAATTAGAACTGTAGTGACTTACTATATAGGATTCTGACCAGCAGAATGAAGAGTCGAGATTTGTGGAGAGCTAGCTAGGTACTTTGGAGTCTTCTCTCCCCTCCCCTCCATCTCCTCCATCTCCTCCCAGCAGCTCTCTTTATTAACAGTTTCACACAAGCATACAGTATATGGCACACAATGACATGATCCACCATCCTTCACCACACTGTCACACTATGCTGCACTAGTCCTATTCAAATAGACATTTACACAATTGATGATAGATGAATACAGCCTATATCTGTATCCTTACAATAGCAAGAAGGAAATATTCCTAGATTATTGTTTCAGGGTGGTCTAAGAACAAGATATTTTCACCATAATAGGGAATAAACAACCTGTGTTATTGATCAGCCTACTGGAGAATTTGGTCTCATGATTAAACTGGTCAATTTCACAAGGATGCAACAAGAACAGGCTAGCTAGCGTTGATGTCTTGTATGGAAACATTATGGTACCCTGTCTATAATGTGAGTCTGTAAGAAATCCTGCTAAGTAGAGGCTGGCCAACAACATCTTATGCCTCTTGCAGTTCAGCGAAGTAACAAGTCATAATGGATTTATTTTTTGCCTCTCTCTGCAAGGAATGTTTGAGCCTTGGTAGCTATCAGGAGGCAATATAGAGCATTAAAGCCATTCTTTGTCTTATGAGTTTTCATCCAAGTAGAAGAAGAGGCTGAAGAAGATGTAGTAAATGGCTCTTTTTCCTTGTTCTTTCTTTTTCTTTTCTATTTTACACAGTAGTTTAAGAAGGTAATATTTAAGCCTATATTTGGACATTAATGGTACTAAGTGGGAAATTCATGATCTTAAAATTCTAGCTTTGTGGAAGTAGGGACCTGAGCAGCTATTTGTTTGTAAACAGCCCGTCACTCCTGTTGGAGATTGGTTGCAGCGGCTTTAGTGGTTTCACATCTGATTAGCCAGGTGTCAAGAGTACACGAGTTGAGCTTGAGTGAGAGAGCGCTCGTTGCCAGCTCTGACTTGTCTCATTTCCCCTGTTCACTTTTATCCATCACTCAAAGGCTAAGGCTCCCCCCTGAACTAATGAAGTCTGCATGTGTTTAGACATATTGCCAAATAAGATTTAGCAAAGCTGAACTGAGCTACATCTCTTTTTAGATAGGTTGGCATAGAGTTGATATGCTGCCTTAAGAACCAAAGAAGGCAGAGTAGCATGGATGTGCAGAGTATGTAGGGCGTATTCCTCAGTGTAGATGAATTATATTGCACTGATGTACATTGGAAGGAAGCTAACCAATATGCCAATACTACACTAAGGTTTAACATCTGGTTTAAGGTGCCTTTATTTTGGCAGTTTCACATCTTGCTTAGATATGGAAGAAAAAGAGGAATGTGAGATGAATATGTGAGTTTTCAGAAATATTTGTCAAATCCTGATTTAGAGGAAAGTGGAGGGTCAAAGAACAGAGTACTGAATACATTGCAAGAGTACAGTGATGTACAAATATGGAGAAAAACTATCATATGTTTTTATAGCAAACCATTTAGGGCATGATAAAGGTCATGACAGTCCTATAGCCATATTCTGAACCAGCGTGAATCTGCATAAAGCATAATTAGGCTATGCATGATGGTCCACACAAGAGTTAGGCTATGCATGATGGTCCATGCATATAGAGTCACCTTTAAGTCCAGCAGGTGGGGCACCAATGATGGAATGGCCAGGGCACCCACAGCTGTGATGATTCTCTCCATCCGGCTGGGGAGAGTCCGGGGCGGAGGCAGAGAAGTCCTGCCGTCCACCGCCACAGTGTCCTTTTGAGCCGGCCGGCCGGAGCGGGGCATCGGTGATGGAGGGGCCCAGGCACCCACAGCTGTGGTGATTCTCTCCATCCAGCCTAGGAGAGTCCGGGGCGGAGGCGGAGAAGGCCTGCCGCCACGGCATCCTTTTGGGCCGGGCCGGGCATTGGCGATGGAGTGGTTCTTTTAAAGTAGTAAAAACAGGCAACACATCTTGACAACTCATTCAGTTACCAAAACTATGGTAGGAGAGAAAAATCTTTGACTACATATAGAAGACAGCAGAGAAGGGACCAACTTGAGCCTTCTGTGGAAGGAAGTTCTGCATCTTGGGTGTAGCCACCAAACAGGCACTCCCCATGTTTCCTCAATAATTTCGCCTGTGAGAATAACAGGCTAACAAAGGCATCACCTGAAGATCTTAAATCCTAGGGAGACTCCTGTAGTTAAAAAAAGTTTGCTTATCATTACATTATCCTGTGATATTTTAAGGCTGAGTAAATATGTAGGTTCAGTAAATATCCAACAGTGTGTTTTTTGATTGAGATGCTATCACTAGCCCACCATAAATGGGATATATGGTGAAGTACTGCTAGGAAGACTCTGAAATTCACATATCTATCTAGACGTAAAGCTGAGATCAGAAACAAGATGGTAATTTTGTATCCATCTTGTGCATGAGAAGATTAACTGACTTCAGACCCCCCCCCCCCCAGTGAACAACATTAATAGGATGGGCAAAGGAGAGACAGCTGTTCCTATCCTGTTCACTCTCTTTCCTTCCTTGTTAAGATGCATTTCTTTAATGAGGGAAAAGCTCCTGAGAGCATCACCCTTCTGAAGGCTTGTCCTGACAAAGGCATTTCACATCATAACAGTCTCATGTCAACTTTGGCAAATATGAGTCACTCATTCAGAAACCTCCCCCACTAAGGGAAAAAAAGAGAAGTCCATGCACTGAAGAGGAATGAATCATGCTCCATACCTTGAATATATCATGACAGCAGTGGGTCTAATGAGAGAGGGCCATTCGTTCTGGGGTGTAAAGTTTTTTCCCCATTGACACGGAAATGCTATTAATTAAAGAAGAGCTACCTGAAGCTCAAGATAAGAGGCACTAGACCTGCCAGTCTGCAATATATGAGCGGGGATTCAGCCTTGTCAATCTTAGAGGGCCTTAGGTCTAAGAGCAAGTGCTTTGCGAAGAGGATTCCTTTGGCTTGGTAGTTGGAGTCACTTGAAAATGGACAAATGGAAAAGATGTGTGGCCAAGTTTGGTGTAAGCATCTCATTTCTGGAAACCAATTAGATGAGAGATATACAGCAAATGTAATGTACACCAATGGTTATGATCAATGAGCTGTATACTTCTCAGTATAAAGCACTGTAGTGTGCTTGCTTGGAAGGCCAGATAAAGTAATTGCTTAGAGGTTCATTCACTTCAGGCAAGCCTCTGAGTACTCATGTTCTTCATTGTCCTTTGTATTTCAACAGCAAGTTCTTCTCTCTTCCAACTGTATTGGAAAGAGAGGAACTGTACTCTATTCTTACAGTGAACCAGCATCTTGTGAATCATTATTTTTTGTCTGTATCTTGATTTTTTTAAAGAATATACTAAGAGGAGAAAGGCAGCCTGTCTAGCTCCATCATTATGATTGTTGAGAAGAAGCAGACTATATATCTGACCTAGTTGTAAATTGATACAGCCAACATTCAAATAAATATCTCACCTTAATAAGCCTGGGTATGAATATTTTGCCTATGGATGCTGCAAACAAACCAACATCCTTTTAACCATAATACAGCATTTTGTCCAAACCAGGCACATTTGCTTCATAATACAGACATATAGGATCCCATTCATGGGAGAAAAGACCTAACTGATTCATTTCGGGAAACAACAGTTCTTGCTCAAAAGTTTTATTTTTGAAAAGGAAGTGGTAAAATGTAAATACTCATTCTCTAGTATGGTGATAAAGCACAGCAGAATGGCTTGAAATGTTTATAGCTTTGTGTGTTTCTAGCAAGACACATTAGTTAATTCTTTGTGGTAAAATATACTTCTGCTTAATTTCATTTTCTAATTTTTAATTCTTTCTTATCTAAGTTTTACAAGAAGAATTGGCTCTGCCATCTTAGAATAGAGCAACAGTGTTTGTGAGGGTAGAAACATTATTTTGCAGGCTCAAGAACTTCCACAGAGCCAGTGTCTCAAGATTCCAAGCAAAGTGCTGCATATAAACTGATCAAATTGTTGTATTACTTTACATGCAAGCTTGATAATGTTAAATCTTCTCATTTTGGATGCAGGTTCCCATCACAGTATTGTAAGTGGATTTGTGTGCATTTAATTTGGCAAGCATAGGATAAAACTACGCAAGCAATATTTGCCGGCGTATAAGATGCATTGGAGTATAAGATGCACTTCATTTTATACAAATTTTAAGGAATTCCCCCCCCCCCTACATTTTAACTTCAAGAGCCTGGGAGGGCTAGATTGGCAGGGGGAAAGAGCTCCTTTTGAAGTATTTTGCCCAGCCGATCCCACTACTACTGACTGTCAGGAGCCGGGGAGGGTGGGATCAGCAGGGGAGGAGGGCTCCTTTTGAAGCCACCCTTTGCCCGGTTCTTAGTGGTCAGCGGGGTGTGTGTGTCTTATACGCCAGCAAATATGGTTATAGTTACACGTATGTTGAAGAGTGAAGCCCTTTGCCCAAGAATCAAGACATCTGTATCTTCAGAAAAACAAAGCAAAACTGCAGCCACACTGTCTGCAATTGTTCCTCTGAATAATGTCAGTCAATTAAACTTTCAAATTAATTTTCAAATTAATAATGGCAGTCAATTTAAAAGTTTAATTAGCTGTGCCTGCAGAATTTGTAAGATTTTCTCTACTGTGATACATGTTGCAAAGGGAAGATCAAGTGTTAGAATGGAGTTCTGTATATTCTGTAGTTAGCCTACACAAATGGAGAATTTCCTCTGGAGTGTAGAATGCACCAGGGTAAAAAACTTGTTGCTAATGTCTGTATTAATATATAATATATTTATGAGTACTGTATTTGGGAAATAATATGGACCAAGGCTTGGATTACTGGGCTTGCCACCCACCCCCCCCTTGTGCCTACACCAGCTGCTAGGGGAGGAAGAAGCCAGGGCAGGTTGAGGACTTTGCCACCCCTCCCTCTGTGCCCACAGCAACATATTGTATTGTAATGTAATGTATTATTTGTAAGCTGCCCTGAGTCGCCATGGCAAGTAGGCGGCAATATAAATTTGAACTAATAATAATAATAATAATAATAATAATAATAATAATAATAATAATAATAATAATAATAATAATAATAATAATAATAATAATAATAATAATAATAATATACTTCTTTTATTTGCTTTTAAAGAAAGTTCTAGTATTTCTCTAATCAGGTACATGATTCCATTATCTTTTCCCATGTAAAATAATTATCCCTGCTATATTTTTTAAAAGAGCCTGAAGTTTCTTTAAATGAAAATACACATTTTTTGCCCCTATAGTTTAAAAAATTCATAGACAATATTTGGTAACATCTCAGAAGTCATAAGAGAGGTGGATTTGAAGCAAACAGGATATCTGATAAATAAAGAACAAGGTTGTTGTTACGTTTTAGTGATCATTCTATTCTTGTCTGTGACTCACATTAGTGGAATAAACAAATGTATTCAGACTGCTCCAATTGACTTGTATGGACAAATATGTAATGTCCATGCTTGCAGTCATGAAAAATGCTGATTGGGGCTACATATGGCTGCTTGTATCAGGCCTCACATAGGTCTGCAGTGGCTCAAGTGGTTAAGATGCTGACTGGAAGGCAGCAGGTCAGCAGTTTGATACTCAATATTGCATGATGGAATGAGCTCCTGTCTCTGTCCCAGCTCCTGCCAGTCTAGCAGTTCGAAAGCAAGAAATTGCAAGTAGATAAATAGAGACCACTTCGGTGGGAAGGGAAACAGCATTCCATGCACTCCGGTGTCTAGTCATGCCTGCCACATGTCTGCATGCCTGCCTCATGTCTGGAAACATCTGCAGACGCAGATTGTGCTGTTTCTTTGGCTATGAAACAGAGATGAACACTGGACCCTAGAGTTGGATATGACTGGCTTTCAAGCAAGGGTGACCTTTACCTTTACCAAGCCTCACAGTTGAACTGCTGGTTTAAAACATGCTATCTGCAAATTAAATTTAAGCCAGACATTGACTGGAATAAGCATACTTTTGAAGGGTTTAAGTGTAATGATGCCAGTGTGTAGGCATGTTATTTTTGTACAAGCTTGCCTTGGCGAAGGGACGTAGCCATTAGGAAGGAAGGTTTCTAGTAGAAATTGGGCTCTGTGAGGTACTCAGGACTTGTACTTAATAACCGGAGACTTTAGTAGAGACAAATGTGTACATCTTTTCAAGCAAACAACCTATTGATACGGCTATAGAGGACATGCTGCACCATGAAGTTGTTTTCACTTTAAGTTCATCTGTATCTAGCAATTTTGTTTGAGCTTCTAAAATTCAGACCATGTTAATTTACTCAAAATTTCACACTCTTCAAGACACCAGAAAATGTAAGCTTTTTTTGGTAGTGTCTACTTCCTTTCTCAATCTCATACTTCTTCTGATGCATATCCAACCTGATGGTTCTGTATTCTTTAGTTATTCCCCCCCCACACCTTTTGGTTTCTTATTAGATGATGGAAAAGTGTGTGTGGAATCCAGCAAGTGTCTTTCTCCCCCTCCCCTTTACTTGTGATTTCCAAGAATTGGTTTCGGGTGAGATGCTTGTAACTAAGCCATTCACGTAGGGATTACCTTGCTAGGGATGGCAAACTTCAGCTTGTCTAATCTTCCACACACAAAGGGTAAGAGCCTCATTCCTGTATCTGAAGGGGCTGCTGTGCGTTAGCTGAAAGCATAATGAGCTTTGACACAGTCTAAGACGGGGGAACAGGATGGTGACTGCTGTTTGGAAATTAAGTCCATGGGAACAGAGTCAGACAAGGGTATTGCAAGAGATAGTAAAGCACCAACAAGGGGGAAAAGACAGGTCAGAGAAATAGATCTTTAGAGTTGACTGTTTGGGACAGCTTACCAAAATGATTGAGGCTGGAGAAGAATTCATCTATTTACTTGCAATTGAGACTGAGCCAAAAAAATCATAATTGGGGGTAGGGAGAATGACAGCATTTCAAAGGATACTATAGGTGGAAAAAACAAATCTATGAAACCCAGAAACATCTATAGTAGACTTTGAATATCTCCCCCCCCCCGAAAAGTGATAAAATACAAGCCTACTTACCTGTACATATCAGGTTGTAATAAAGAAAAGAGGACAAAGACTCTTGTTGATTGTCTGGAGGAGACTTCTCTCTCAGTTAATGAGAAGGGTTGTTGGTGCTATGTCATCATTGTCCACAACTCGATCTGAGCATACATTTTTCCTCTGCCCCAGGACACCAGGAGGCCTGGTCTTGGAGACCAGCCAGTTCTGGGCTACTTTTGCCCTCCAAGGCAATCAGAAAGAATGCCACTGGTTTAAATTTGTTTAAGGTGTATAACAGTTTGCCAAGAAGTGACCCACACACTGTGATCATGGGCCCATCTCCTGTGGCACACATGAAATGAGACATGCAGGATTTAACACCAGGACTGCAATGGACTGTCACAGCCTTGAGGATATGAATAAGGTGCGCCTTCACAGCCAATCCATTTGGCATGGCCTCTTCCCTCTCCAAGACGTTGGGAATCAGAGGTACTCCTCCACTCATTTTGCCGTTGGGCCCAATACCATGGTTTCCGGTGGAATTTCCTCCATTGAGGGGGACATTGCCCCACCTAAAGAGGCTCGTCTGCATGTAGCCATTGACCCCTTTAGGGAGTTATGTTATTTACTACCGCCCAACACTTGGCCTATGTATAAGCTGCAGAAAGCATGAATATCAGGCTGCACTTAAAATATTTTCCCATCAGGTAGCTTTCCTTAGGGTATATTATTTAGGACACCATTATTTTAAAGAGTTTATCAAACTTGTAATGTTTATTTGAAGACTGCTGTAACCAGGAAATAGAAAGTCAGCTGTCTAATATTTTTGAATGGATTTTTCAGCAGCTTTCCAATTGATTATTAATAAACTATATTTATAGGTACATATTACGAGATATCTATAGGATAGTAAAGATCTTCATTGCCTGATGATATAATATTATGGATAAATATATGATGGTAGTTAGCATAACATTTTGTTGCATGACTCCTTGAGAGTACATTACATTGCATATCTGCTGAAGCTTTCTGGAATATTGTAGGAAAGAGTTCCTAATCTTGACTCTTCCATGCTGCATTATGAAAAATGAATAAGTTCTTTGCTTAAAAGTATGCAAGTCTATATTGAATATGCCATAAGATGTAAGTAAAATTAAGGTGTCTGAAACATCACATTGTATGGTGAATTCCTCAAAGACTAAAAAAAAAGGGGTAATAGTTGATGTTTCAATTCATTGCTGCTTTTTGCCAGTAAAATGGTATCATCTGCATATCTTAAATTATTGATGTTCCTTCCACCAGTTTTTTCTTCTCATTTATCTGAACCTAGTCTGGCTTTCCATATAATGTTCTGCATATAGATTGAGCAGATAATGCACCCTTGTTTGATACTTTGGTCTCAATTGCAAGATACTTACCTCTGTCTCTACTTATTCTGTCCTAATGGTAGGTTCTTGTCCACTATATAGGACATCAGGATAATCAAGTGCTGAGGCATACCTGTTTCTCTCAGAACAACCCATTGTTCCTCAGTGATCTGCCGTAGTCAAAGTCTTTGCTGTAATCTATAAAACACTAGCTGATCTTCTGAAAATCTTTGATGCTCTCCAGTATCTGGAAGATATTTGCAATTTTATCTATAGTGACAGGATGCCTCAAACCTACACCATCCTCCGAATGGATATGAGCCTCAAGACTACCAGCTCTGATCCAGGAAGAGCTTGATGGCAAGAACAAACATTCTTGAGGGTACATAAGAGCAAAACCAAATTAAAAGGGGGGGGGGCTGCTGGCAGACAACAGTACGTTGTATGAATATGGAGAGGTACAGAATCAAGCTCATTTACTGGTCTGCTGATTACTGCCAGAAACATGCACCAATGAGGACTTAAGTTTGGCCAATGACAAAGCCAAGAAAGTGGCTTCATTTTGGCTGTCCAGGGTTTGATTGGGACACAAAAGAAGAAGGGCCAGCATTATCAGCCTTTCTGAAAAGTTTGCCTTGCCATTTCCATTTTTGAGATTAGATGTGTCTCTTTTCTTTCAAGTAACCTTAATGTCAGGGTTCTAATGTACGCAGGTCTGTATGTTTGGAGATTTGTGTACACTATGTAGAAGGGGAACATGTGCTCATCCATTTTGCAGATGGGGATGAAATTAAAGCATTCTCTTAAATTGTGGTATCGTGTAGATAATCCCAAAGGATGTTGAATTAAGCAAACAATTACCAGTTGTGTTTTATACCATTTAGTGTCCTAAATGTAAATCCTAATACAGTAATACCTCATATAACATTAGTATCGAATAACACGAAAATCGCATAACATCAAGGAATCTGGGGGGAAGAATTGCATCAGATAACATTAAGATCCTATGGGATGCTTCAGATAACAACCGCGAAAGCCTGTGTGGTTACAATGTATCTCTATGGATCCCATAGAGGATCAGATAACACGAAAAATCATATAACACGAAGACTTGTGGAACCAGGTTTTAGTGTTATATGAGGTTTTACTGTACAGTAAAACACCGGATAACACTAAAACTTGGTTCCACAAGTCTTGGTGTTATCCAATTTTTAGTGTTCTCTGATCCATGTTAAAATCCTATGGGATGGATCGGATAATGTTAAAGCTCCATAAGAAACATTGTAACCGCACAGGCTTTAGCGGTTGTTATCTGATCCATCCCATAGGACCTTAACATTATTCGATCCAGTTCTCCTCCCCAGATTACTTAACGTTATGCGATTTTAGCGTTATCCAATCCAGTCGTTATCCAGTGTTTTACTGTACTTCACTACACATACCCATTATTATTAAGAGACCTGAATGAAAGAAGTTAACCATGTTTCTTCTGTGTAATTTATTTCCCTAAATGAGTAAAGAAATACAATAAACAAACAAACAAATATTTTTAAAATTTATATATGCCCTACCTTTCTACCCAAATAGGAGCTAAAATTATATAGCTAATGTTGGAATGGTTATCAGGCTTTATGTTCTCCATATGGTAGTAGTAGCTAGTAGCTCCTGTTTGCTCATAAGATGAGCAGAAAAGGAATGGTTCCTATGTAGTGCAGTCTGTCAAAGAGCCACTGGGCAAAGATCAAGGCAATCTGAAAGACAAGCTGGACATCTCACTGTAATCTGGCTGTATTTTTTTTCTGGTAGTAAGTATTGCTGACATTCCCGAGAAGGCCAAGCAAGCAACACATATCGTGGAGGAAAAAAATATTACTTTTGATAGACAATGCAGTTCGAAGTATTATTGTCATGGGTACAAGACATTGGAAATCCTGGCAATGTCAGTTGCAAAAGAGAGTAGTTGAGGCACAAGCCATTAGGTTGTATACTCCAGAGAATGTATGTGTCTATATGTTGCTGCTGTCTCTTGGCACAGGGAAATGAGAAAGGAAAAGGTGGTAGTGTGGTACAACTAAGAAGGCCAGAAAGAAGACATACAACACAATTAAAGTGAATATATTTGCAGGCAGTGGGACACTGTGGATTTCACAAGGGCTTCACTCTGCTTTGAAAGAGCAATGAACAGCATGTCTTATTAAAATAAAATTAGACTTGAAAGAGTTAAACCCCACCCCCAAATACTTTTAAATGTTTTCTTCAGGTTTATGTCTATTCATTTATTAAGGAGATTTGACCCTATCAGGAATGTACTGGATTTGTGGGGGTGGTTTCAGGCAAAACAAGGAGGTTGGTAATTAATTTCAGCCATTATGGCTGAAGAAGAGACTTAGTGCTTCTGAAATGTGTTGATTTATCATATTTTAAGGACTCCAGTTCAAAAAACTCTATTGAGCAAAGAGAATCATTGGATACCTGACAATCCACTCCACCCCTGGCTGCCTTTTCCTTAGCGTCTCTTGCAAGCAGCCTCAGGCTGCCTATCTTTTTGTTAACAGTGTGACAGCAATGTGACACTGTGAAAATAATTACTAACAAATCATGGTGGTGACTACAAACAGCTCACAGTCTTCAGAGGCATGTCAGGGAGCATTAGAGCATGACCATAGGATATGCACCGAAGCTGAGGTTCTCTCTGTCTCCAGTTTGCAGACCACACCTTCTTATCAACTTCTTGGTACAGCCAATATGAGAAGTATCAAATGGTCAAACAGGCTTGGTGTTAAGCTGCAAAGTTCAGTACAAGATAAGCATTGCAAGTTAACTTGATGATTGCTTTGCCATAGATTGGCTGTAGCCTTCTTCTTTTGTGTCCTGATCAAACCCTGGACTGCCAAAATGAAATCACTTTCTTGGCTTTGTCATTGGCCAAACTTAAATCCTCATTGGTACATGTTTCTAGTAGCAATTGGCAGACTAGCAAATGAGCCGGGTTCTGTATCTCCTCACATTCACACAGTGTATTGTTGTCCCCCAGCAGCCCCCACTTGGTCATGTTGGTCTTACATATTGGGACTTTGACTTCCAAGTGACATAGGGGAGATTGAGTTCCTCAGCCATATCTGGCTTTAATATTATTGTTTGTTCAGTGAGCTCCTTCCTCCATCTTCTAATTTGATTTTTCTCTTGTGTACCTTCAAGAATGTTTGTTCTTGCCATAAAGCTCTTCCTGGATCATAGCCAGTGGAGAATGATGCTGGGTGACTGTGTGAGGGAAGGCCTATTTTATTTTGTGACTTCATCTAGTTCTTACCTCTTTTGTAATAAAATAGAATGTCTATGAGAAGGTGCTAGCAAATATTTGTTCATGTGCAGAATATATTTTCTGTGAGAGTGCAGCATTATTGGTTATACTGGCAAGCTTTGAGTTAAACCTATTTCAGGTGATGTGAAAAAAGTTGAAACACGCCTGTTGCTTTGTGCCTAGTTTTTACTAGTCTTGAAACCAATAGGATTGGACTTTGGAAAACCCACTGAGAGGGCCTTGATGTATAATTTCCATTTTGAATCTCAACTGATGTTGAAAATACTGTTGGTTTTATATTTTACTTAATTGCCATTTTATATGCTATTTGCTGTATCTAAAAAATTAAATAAAACTGCATTTTAAAAAGAGTGAGCAATCTCATTGCACAGGCCTCGTATGATTTCCTCCACTTGTTCCTGTAGGCTCTGCCTATTTTCCCAGTGCTGCTGAATTTTAAAATAGAGTGGAGACTTTTTCAGGCCAAATTCCTGAAGTCTTCTTAAAGTGCAATTCAGCTTAAAAGCAAGATTGTGTTCTCCATATGTCTTGTTTTTAAGAGGAGTTATGTGGGGAAAGGTACGGTAAAGGTAAAGGTTGCCCTTTCTCAAAGTTGTATCTGACTATATAGCCAGTTGTATCTAACTCTAGGTTTGGTGCTCATCTCCATTTATAGCCAAAGAGCCAGTGCTGTCTGCAGCCATGACTATACACCTTAGTGCATGGAATGTTGTTTACCTTCCCACTGAAGTGGTACCTGTTTATCTACTTACAATTTCTTGCTTTTGAGCTGCTAGGTTGGCAGGAGCTGGGACAAAGATGGGTGCTCATTCTGTTGCACAACACTCGTGTCTTGAACGGCTAACCTACTGACCTTCCATTCATCAAATTCAGCCTCTTAACCACTAAGCCACTGCAGTCCCTGGAGGGTGTTCTTTATGTTGGTTGTTGGGGGAATCAGATCACACATACTGAAGTTACCCAGCCTTGTAGTGGAAAGAAGAACTACTCATGATTGTTGAGAGTCATTGGTGATTGAATGTAATCATAAGCATGTCGCTGTTGGCTTTTCATATTTTACCCTGTCTGTGAACTGTTTTCTCTTTTTCTTTCACTTTTGACTTCTGCTTCCAAGGAGCTGATAGCAGTGGAGTGAGTGATGATGTGCAGATGAGGAATGTCATTTGCAGAATTGTTGTGTAGGGTGGATGGGCACACAGATCCCTGCTCTTTTTGAGTCACTCTAGCCGGCAACATTTCCCTCCATTCCCCTTAATTTACACAAATTATTCTCTGGCTCTTGCGTGTGTAAATATTGTTCCTTGCGTGTTGAACTGTATATAGAAGGCAAGAATGAGGCAAAGGGTCGAAGGGGGAAAAGCATTCAGGGGAGCTTTAAAATCTCCCCTTTTGCCAAACTCATGCAATATGTATGGAGGTGCAAAGGAGTCAGATGCGCTGACCTCTGGGTGATGCAGTTAAATAGCTCCTGCCCGACTTCCCTGCCCCTCCCGCATTCTAATTGCTGCACTTGTCCTTTGGCTCTGGAGGTTTCTCACTGGCAGAACACATGCTAATGGCAGGCAGTTCTTGGAGGGCCCCCCTTTTGCCACACATCACGAACAAATCTGTTATTCCGTTGTATTAATCCGAATACCAAAGATACCTACTGAGCCACTTGTTCTTTGGAAAACACCTGGGAATATTTGCGGTTTGAGGAGGGGAGATTTTTCTGTTTTTCTGCCATGTTGCATAGTATTGTGTGGTTTTCTGCTTAGTTCTACTTCACTTGGCTACCCTATTGTGTTTTATGGAGGGGTTGTTTGACCCCATATCAGACAGGGTGAGCATTCTGCTTCCTTTCTGTTTGAATTTGTTGCTAATATTTTCTTTGTCATGGTCTCTGTGAATTACACACAAGAACATGTTTGTGCATGTGTGTAACTTGTGGGGATGTTCTAGGCCAGGACTTAAAGCCAGAAAGATTGAGATTTAGTCAAGCCTCTGGAGCCTTTCTAGAAATAGACCCCGTGCGGTAGAGAGTACCATCAGAAAGCCAGGTAAGTGGGTGGTAGATCAAATCAAGCCTGAATTCTGCCTAGAAGCAAATAACTAAATAGCAACTATCATATTTTTGGACACAACACGAGAAAACAAAACTCAATGGAAAATGCAGTGATGCTGACAAAAGATGGTGGTGCAGAAGTGTGAGTGGGCAAAGTGAGTGCATTACCTCCAGTGAGATGCAAGCTTGATGCTGATATACCCACTTAAAAGCTTTCAGAAACAAGGCACCATATTTTTCAGACCATAAGACACATTTCCCCCAAAAAACTGGAGGGGGGGGGAACCGAGTTTGTGTCTTTTGGTCTGAAGGGGCAGCGTTGCGCAGGGGCGGCATGGCTAGGTAGCTGACCGGGGACTCCCTGTTCGCCTTTCCAGCCACACCACTACTGCAGGCGCAGGAGTGGCGTGGCTGGGAAGGCGAACAGGGAGTCCCCGGTTGGCTTCCCAGCCACGCCACCCCTGCACTATCGGTGCTTGGGTTGTGGGGAGGAATGGGCATGCGTGCTTGTTCCTCACCACAACCCAAGCGCCGACCGCAGGCATGCGAATGCCTTCCTGATGTCCCCCGCAGCCCCAGCGATTGATCGCTGGGGCTGCGGGGGACATCGGGGACTAACCACGTTCCGGTTCACCCCAACCCAAGCACCGATCTGTGCTTGGGTTGGGTGTGTGTGACCGGTGTGTGTGCCTGAGCCTCCCCACAACCCAAGCGCCGATTGCACTCTGTGATCGATTGGCGCTTGGGTTGTGGGGAGGAATGGGTGTGCACACCGGTTCCCCCCCCCCCAAGCACCAATTGTGTTCTGTGATTGATCAGCGCTTGGGTCGAGGGGAACTGGCACGTGTGCCCATTCCTCCCCACAACCCAAGTGCCGATCACTCACTGTGAAAACTCTAAAAACTCTATAAATGCTAAAAAAAGCTCTCTAAAAACTGGGTACATCTTATGGTCAGGTGCACCTTATGGTCTGAAAAATACAGTAATAGGAAAGATCTGTCTGTGATTGTGGAAGGTCATATTATTGACAGTACTAGACTAAATAAACCTTGGTGTAACTTGGTTATTATATGTAAAGATACAGTTTATACTTCTAGGACCAGGCACAGAACTTGATATCTCAAAGATGTTGTTTTCTACTGGAAATAAAATAATTCATTTTTTTTATTTGTGTAGAATTTGAACAGTTTTGCTGCAGAGCATCTGTAGTAATGTTGGCTTTCTTGTACAATAAAAGGAACTAACTTATGCATGCAAATACATATGTAAATATATTCAGAGCAATGTAAACTCAACAAAAATAATAATTATGTCAGTAAAAACAACTATTAAAAATATTTAGCAGACACCGCATAAAGCAATTTAAAACAATGACATCAAAATAAAGGAAGAAACATATATGTCAGTGCCAGAGTTCAGGGTTAAATTGATATCCGAATCTAGAGACTACATACCCTATCTCACTCTTTAGACAGGTGAATGTTGCTACATCATCACCCCTAGCTTTTCTTGTAAACCAAGTTCCCTGCTTCATACACATTCTTTTTAGAAGTACAATTATGCATCCAGAAGGGTTCCAGGAAGTGGGGAAGCAAAGCACTTGTAAGCAAAACACTTGATGAACTCATTCCTTGTTTAACAATAAATCACACTTCCCTTAGTGCCACCAATTTAGCAGCAGAAGCAATCCCAGTACAGTATATGGAAAAGATGCTCCAGAAACATGTGCTCTCCATCCTTGCTGTAGAATCAAAATCTTAGGCATCTAGTACACATGACTTCATACCTATGTATAATCTAATGTACTTCTTGTTTATCAAGAACTTCAGGCAGTCTGCAAAAGTATTGCACATAACTAAAAGTACAGTAATACCTTGGATAACGCCAAGACTTGGTTCCACAAGTCTTGGTGTTATCTGATGCATGTTAAAATCCTATGGGATGTATCGGATAACGTTAAAGCTCCATAGAGATACATTGTAACCACACAGGCTTTAGCGGTTGTTATCCGATACATCCCATAGGACCTTAACGTTATTCGATCCAGTTCTCCTCCCCAGATTACTTAACGTTATGCGATTTTAGCGTTATCCGAGGTAAACGTTATCCGAGGTATTACTGTATTGCACATAAAATGTAATGAAAGAGCTATTACAAGGTTTGTTACAGTGATACATTCAAACACAATCACAACATAATCAGCCCACCTTGAACGGTCTTTAAATTGATATATCTGTCTAGTACAGATCCTACATTTATGTGCAGGATTTATATTGGAAAACATCACTGTACTGGGTAATATGGCAGTGTATGGGTATAGTAACAAAATACCTTGCAGAAGCACCGGTAGTCCTGAAATTTGGTTAGTGTCTGCTTCGGCTGTGATGTATGTTTTCCCTTTCCTATTACAATGTGTCCGCCTTGTTCCTAATGGAGCATGGGTGCATTTTGACTATTGGTCAGCCCTCATTAATATTTAGAGGTGATGGGTTGACATTTGTAAGGAAAACTTTCAATGACCTTCGTGTTGTTCACTAAGACCGTTACTGTTAATGGCTTTTTGGAGCCCAGCTCTCTGTTTTTACTGCTAGAGGTGATAGAGGGACAGGACAGAGGTTGGGAAGAAAAGAAAAAGATGTACTCTATGTGCATTTCTGTCACTGCTTGTAACTCAGAACAGCTTTAAGGTAGTATGGAATAGAATGGCACCCAGCAAAGGGCCAAATGATGTTTCAAAGTTTGGTTTGCCACAAAGATTGCAGGCAGAGGGGGCTCCTGTGTGGTCGATAGTTTAAAAAGGTGAAGTTCAGAGCTGAAGAGCCCAGGGAATTGTTGGTTTGGGAGAAAAATGTACAGAAGTTCAAGCAGATTGCCTGAAAATAGTGATTAGCTGATCTTTATCAATGAATTGTGTACTACTGCACTTTTAGAGTAAAAGGACAGTGGACTGAAATTGGCAGATTAATGTAACAATTTCTGGATTACATGTTCAGCAAGCTTGCATGAGAAATCCTTCAGCAAGAAGTTAAACATCAAAATCCCTACATCTTTTTCTTTTGTCTTATTTGCTCAATAGGCCACAAATACTGTGGTTTGTGTTGATGAGAATTTGGAAAGAAAGTTGTAGTTTCCATCAGCCTCACACAAACAGTAGTTCATTAGCAACCCTTGACAGCCAATGGAGAAATTGAATGTTGCCTCTTTCTATTTTCTTTTCCTCATCTTTCTCCTTAGTGCAGAATGATATGTGAGGCTGTGTTGCATGATGTTATCTTACTGTGCAGTGACATGTTTGGGGCATAGTTTGTCAGAAGTTGGTATGAAAACAGAGCATGGTATCAATCCTGTCAATTCAGCAAACAGAGTGCTTCCTGTTGTAGTCATTTGCCAGTCTGAACCACAGCCACCATCCTGCTGATGAGATACCACTGAGGTGACTCATGGAAAGTAATTATGCCACAAAGGTTCTGGATGGAAGGTGGCCTAGCAGGCCTCCAAAGCTCATTTGCTGCAGTTGAGAAGTGTGAGCTGGCTTTTTGACCATATTGTCAGAAAATTGGAAAGAATTACAGGAAACCTATAAAGCACTTCTGTGCTGTTACCTTGCATGATGGCAGCTGTAACACATAATCTAGACTGGTTTTGTCTTGTCGCCTGTATATCTTTAATTTTCTCTGTTTAAAAACTAGAAACTTGCTTGAAACCAGATTGTGAAGATTCAAATTCCAGTGCTTAATTCTCTTTTGGATCATACAACTGTGAATGTAAAGTTGGAGGTCTTCCTATGGAACACTCCTGTTTATGTTATAGTACAGGGATGGTAAACCTATGCCACGTGTGCCAGAGGGGGTTCTCAGAACCCTCTCTCTGGGCATGTGTGCTGTCGCCCCAGCGCAGAGTTTGCCTCTCCCCTCTGCCCAGCAATCCAATGGGAGCACTTCCTTCCCCCAGCACAGAGTTCACCCCTCCCCTCTTTTTGGGCACTTGGTCTCTAAAAGGTTCGCCATCACTGTTATAGTACAGTAATACCCCGGGTAACGCGAGTACCATATAGCATGAAAACTGCATAACATGACAAGATTTTCGGAAAAATCTTGTATCGAATAACGCGATTTTTACGTTATTCGGAACAAACGTATGCGTGGGGGGGGAGTTGGATTGGGTAGAACATCTACCCAATCCAACCACCCCCCCAGCGCCCGCCCCCACGATGTTTGGAAAGGGTACAGGGATCCTTACCCTTTCGAAACTTCGAGTTGCGAAAGGGTAAAGATCCTTACACTTTTGCAACTTCGAGCGTGCGCGCGTGTCGTTCGGGGTTAGGGCAGGATACGGACCTTTTTTTTTTTTTTAAACCAATTTTGGGGTCTCTGACCCCCCCCCCGGCCGGGTCCAGGGAGGTGGGCAGACCCGATCCAAGCTGTTTCTGGGCTTCCCTGACGTCCTCACCCAGTGCAGCAAGCCAGAATGTCAGAGTTCGAATCCCAACATTCTGGCTTGCTGCACTGGCTGAGGACGTTGGGGAAGCCCAGAAACAGCTTGGATCGGGTCTGCCCACCTCCCTGGACCCGGCTGGGGTGGGGGTGGGGGTGTCCGAGAACCCAAAATTGGTAAAAAAATGTCCGTATCCTGCCCTAACCCCGAACGACACGCGCGCACGCTCGAAGTTGCGAAAGTGTAAGGATCTTTACCCTTTCGCAACTTTGGGCGGCTTGGAGGCTTGCGCGCCTCAGCGGCGGTTAGGGCAGGATACGGGGGTCTTTCCCGTACCTTGCCCTAACCCGAACGACACGCGATCGCGTGCCTACCTATGGAGGGGATTTCGGACAAGCCGAGCCTTGCCTCGGCGTGGTTTGTCCCTGACGTCAGGGCTTTTTTAAAGCATTGTTCGATCAATGTATCGAACAATGTGAAAAACCGGACAATGTCATGACTTGTGGAACCATGTCATAACATTGTCCGGGGCTCTATTGTATATTCATTGTTTCTTAAAGTACTTACTGCCATTTATCAGGTGACTGTGCTAAGCAAGGCATGTCTTTCTTAGTGATAATTGTTCATTATCTTCAGACTCTTGTTCTGCGATAATAGACAATCCTGCCTGTACCCTGGAGTAATGAGTTATTCTTGGATTAACAGTGCCTTCTGCATAATACATACTGTACCTTTCACAGAGTGATACCTTCTAAACAGAACAGCACTTCAGTGGACTTGAAAGCGTTCATAGCTGTGATATTTGTTCCTTCTCTTTTTCTAATATGTAACTGTATGGGAGGTATGCCTTTCCTCTGAGGTGAGACGCAAGAATAGGGTTCTGATTCTTATTTATTTATTTATTTATTAGTTCAAATTTATATTGCCGCCCACTCGCCGTGGCGACTCAGGGCGGCTTACAGACAATACATTACATTACATTACAACATAATATGTTGGTGTAGGCCAGGGGCGGCGGCGGAGGCGGCAAGGTCCTCATCCTGCCCTGGCTTCTTCTTCCCCTGGCAGTTGGTATAGGCACAGGGGGAGGGGTGGCAAGGTCTGTTTTTTGCTTGCAACAACCTCTTCTCAATAGTTTGTACACAGTTCAAGAGCTTTCTTGCAAGGCTCCACTGGTTATTACCTGGTTATAGATTGGCCTGTAAATGTTTAAAATAACAAGTAAATAGATATTACAACAGGTGTCATCTTGTCCAAAGCAAATTTTGAAACCAAAGAAGGGCGGTTCTCAGTATTGTTTTCTTTCCTTGTTCTGTCTCTGTGCAGTGGCCATCACTGAAGCTGAAATGATGGTACTTTCTGTATATATATATTTTAAAATGAGAACATGTGGTTTGTTTCCATTAATAGCTCTGAGTGCGTCTAGGAATATCAAGATGTAATGCTGCTTTTACATTTTCCAAAGGACAGGATTCCTTTAACAAGCTAGTTCAGTTTCAGTGAATCTAGTAGATAGGAACTGGCCCTGTTTTCTTGGGCTTCTGACATTCTGAACCCAGAAGCAGATGGACATTAACGGTCTGATTAGTTGGAGGACTTGCACATTAATTTTTTATATGCTAGGACCACCTGAGTGACTGAATTCAATTACAGGCCTTTTCTCTTTCTTGTTAACCACCCCCTCCATGTTATTAATCTGGTTCGTCCCTAGAAGAAATGGAGGGACCTGTTGAAATATGAAACCTTTCTTAGTATGACCCCATAGATAATTAGGGTTAAATTGATATGCTATCACACCAGTGACACATTTTATCTGCCTCTGTTTGTACAAGAGGATACAATGGTGGAGGAAGGACCAATTTGTGCCCTTCTCTTGCTTACCAGGCTGAGATAAAAGGTGTCACTAGGACGATAACGTCCTCGCCTTATGCTCTTTTATTGTTGCTCAATTTGCTATTTTTTTTCTAAATCCTGTTCTTTCATTCTTTCAATACCCTTGGCCATATTTTAACTCCATGCCTTTGCATAATGATGCCCTACTAAATGTGTGTGTGCTATCTGCAACTCTGGCTGACAGCCTTACCTGATAACCAAATTCCTGCCCATCCATCACTAACTGGCTCTCTTCACCTTAAGGGAAATGATAACCAAAGCCTGGCTGTTTATCACCGCCAAGCCGGGCTCTTCTTTCCTAGATGGAAGAAAGGAAAGCTGGCTTCCCAGGAGAAGAGCAAGCCATGTGATTTCGCTTTCAATTTGCATATCTCTGCCCTTCTCTAGCTCTTCAGAGTGGCAGCAGTGCTGTATAATTTTTTTAGAAGCCTACTCTCATATGTTGCTGGCATGGACTTTGACATAGAACCAAGTGTCTAGTTTGTGTTTTTAAAATTGTGATGTCTAAATATTACAGCTACAGGATGAACAATTAAAATGTAATTCAAATGAATAATGGCATTGGCAGTGTCTTGTGAGATAAATAAGAGAAGGCCAGAGGACTGAGTAGGACCGTTCAGTAGCTGTGGTTGGTGGGTTCTGTTTAATTGCTAGTATATGCGTGTGAGAGAAAGAGTGAGCTGAACATAATGTAATATAATTCAGGTTGCAGACTCCACTTTTTCTTGTGTGAAATATGAAAATGGGAGGATACAGAAGATGAGCAGCTGTGGCTGCAGTGGCAAAGGAACCTACTCCTCTGAGTCATCTAAGCCCCAAGAGTGGCTCTTCAGACCAGCACAAAGGATAGGACGAACTGTAAGGAAATGTTGGGTTTTGCACTGTACAGTATATAGCTTGTAATTCTATTATAATAGCAGATGAGAAATAGAATGAGACAAGAAAAACCCTACTGAAATAGAAACTATAATCTAGCCTTCTATTTTTCAGAAGAGTATTAAGTTGTAACTAAGGGACTATGGTGGCTTAGTGGTTAAGAGGCTGAACTTGACGACTGAAGGTTGGTAGGTCAGCAGTTTTAGACCCGAGCGCTGCATGATGGAGTGAGCTCCTGTCTCTATCCCTAGCTCCTGCCTACCTAGCAGTTTGAAAACAAGAATTTGGAAGTAGATAAACAGGTACCACTTCAGTGGGGAGGTAACAGCATTCCATGCTCTCTGGTGTCTAGTCATGCCTGCCACATGACCATGGAAATGTTTGCAGACATGGATAGCATGCGGCATTTGGGTATCAAACGCAGACCTTCCAGTCTTTTTGGATGTAAATGAAGATGAGTGCCACTCCCTAGAGTCAGATACAATTTGCTTTTGAGCAAGGACGACCTTTACTTTTACTATTAAGTGGTAAAATGTGTTTTGCCTGTTAATAACAGCTTTAGCTCTTTATAAAAATGGGTAATTTGGGGCAATGTGAATTTTCCCTGCTTCTTCCTGATTTTTGTCCTTGTTTTCTCCTATTTCTCTCTCTCCCCCCCATTGTCCATAAAGTGTTTGCTGAATCTAAATGTCAGTGTTTACTTTCCCATTGGCTTGCAAATGTCAGAATTCCAGAAGGAAGATATTACAGTACAAGTAATACCTCATATAACATTAGTATCGAATAACACTAAAATCGCATAACATTAAGGAATCTGGGGGGAAGAATTGCATCAGATAACATTGAGATCCTATGGGATGCTTCAGATAACAACCGCTAAAACCTGTGTGGTTACAATGTATCTCTATGGATCCCATAGGATTTTAACATGCATCAGATAACACTAAAAATCATATAACACCAAGACTTGTGGAACCAGGTTTTAGTGTTATATGAGGTTTTACTTGTACTTCATACTACTGGTTGGCTGGCCTTTTGGTTTCCGAACACATGCATTGCAGCAGCCCCTAATTCCCCCCTGGGTGCACTGTTAATGGTATCAGCAAGGGTGCCCAAACTATGGCAGAAGCAGAAGTAAAACGTTTCTGGGAGCAACGAGGGTGGCACAGGCCAGATGAATTGGCATTGGGGTCCGGATGTGGCTGCTTGGCTGTAGTTTGGGCACTCCTGAACCATGTGACCGGCGCACAGCCTGAAAAGTTTGGGCACCCCTGGTATCAGGGGACCAGTCCTGCCTAATCCCTTTCTCCCCCTCTTTTTTTAAATTTTATTTTTGGGACAAAATCCCTTCTTGTGGAACACAGTATACAAGAAACTGCTGGGTGTAAAGTGCATGCCTAATTTGCATATCCAATTGCTTGGATTGCAGTAATTACCATGTGTAAATGGATCTATTAATCACTTATTTAATTAATTTTTGGTCTTTACTATGTTCGCCTCATTCATACCCAATCCAGCATTCAGGACATCTCTAAAAATCTTTAGCAAAGCATTAATAAGCAATACGACCTATTAACTACCCCATATCAATCAAACTGATTGGGGACAAATGAATGTACATTCCAAAATAATAGACAAAATGTCCATTCTTTGCCCTTCCAGTAGAAGAAGGCAAAGTGGAAGTACTGAGAATGTATGGTTTGCCTGCTGATTTAAAGTTGGAACCCTATGCCCTGATATGCTGGTTTCCGCATCCCACCATTGCCTGTGTACTCATACATTTTCTTTTTGTTTTTGTTTAATGTTTGGTCTCTTTAGCATGTATCTTTGTGTTTCCAGCACTTGAACCTTTCTGCAGATTGTGCCTAATCTTTGTGAGAAAATTGTGTGACAGTGTTATGAACTCTACTTCTTTGGCTTGATTGTTGGATTGAACTTTTAAGTCTTAGTAAGGTAAAGTAAAGGTCACCCTTGCTTGAAAGCCCCTCATATCTGACTCTAGGGTACAGTGCTCATCTCTGTTGTTGGGTTAATGGGCTAATATTATGCTCGTGGGACCTTCTGGTTGCCACAAAACCAGCAAGAAATCTAAAATCCTATCAAAATGGCAGAATTGCACTTTGGGTTTTGAAAAATGTATATAATTTTGTGTTAAATGATGCAGGAGCCCCTGCAGCCTATTTGAAAGGTGAACGGCACTCTTTGAGGTTTCGAAGAGTGGCATTTCATTCTTCTACTTGGTAGCCACAGATATGGTCTTGAGGGGCGTCTTGCAGCCGTACTCGCCTCTTTTGCTTCACAATCACATCGGTGATGCTTTACTGAGAAGTATATTTCATTGATTGGCTTCATCTTTCTGGGCCTTCATGTTTTGCAACTTTCCCTTGTACTTAAACCATTACAGTATTTCTGTATGAAGTGGTAGCTGTGTTAGTCTGTGCAAGCATAGCAGAGAGTAAACAAAACAAAACAGGAAAAAAAAGACAAAAATGTTTTGGCACCTTTTTTAAAAGTGAGCTTTCGTGGGCCAAGTCCACTTCATCAGGCATATGAGTGCATCAATTTATGCACATCAGATACACTGGCACACAATGATTGGCTAGCCTAATAGAAAAATATTATTTCTGAGTTTTCTTTCCCCATCCTCTTTCTTTCCTCCCATTACTTTAACTCTCTCTGACTAACGTGATATTTTTGTCACTTTTGAGAAAGAGAAAATGTTAAAAGTGACTGTCCTGGAAAGTACCAAAATATTTGGAACTCATGTTGCTGAACATTTTGCATATGTCAGTAAAGAGGTACTTTATATGAAATGTACAGTATTTGCACATTTTACATTCTTATGGTTAAAATGTGTGCTGAGTATTGTCCTGATGACAGAGATACTTTGAGAGAACAATTTAGTTTACTGAAATGAGAAAGCAGTGAAAGAGCAGTAGGGAAAAATGTGTTTGTAGTTTGTAGCTGTTTTAAGAGCAACCCAAAATACTGATGCATATTTGCTATTTCTTTTTGTTTGCTTTTTGTGTCTGTTTTATTCTCCATCCCTGAGCGTTCTTAGATTAACAGGGCTGAAGCTCTCCAAGATCTAGGCTGTACTTTAGATTATTATTCACACTAACATTGGGAATGGTGGTGGTGGGTAGCACAAACAGGACAAATAACAAAATAATTTGTGCTACAGTACTACAGAGTTTTTTATTTTTATTTTGTTTTCTGATGTGCCTGAAACACAGACTAACATGGCTACTATTTAAAAATAAAAAAAATTGTTTTGAACTTTAGTGCTCATTTTCTTGTGGAGCTAGCTCTTGTAGGAGACACTTCTGTCTGAACAGATACAAGTCTCCATAGATTTTCGGTATGCAACCACTCTGTTCAGCTCATAGGAAAATGTTTTTACTGCATGTTATATTCCCATAAAGCCATTTAATGGAGACAACAAAAGAATCATGTGCCACTGGAGTGCATAGATCACCTACAGAGGAGCATTTCATGAAGACATTTTCCAAGTTTCTTCTGAATGCCATGGAATTAAACAGGCTCCCACTTGGAATGTCTGATATTCTGAGTGTAAAATAGTTTTTAACCCTCCAGCCTAAACTAGAGTCTAGGGAGTGAAGAGGGAATCAATGGCCCTCTAGATCAGACATGGGAATCACTTGACTTGTCCAGATGTTTCTGGACTACAGTTTCTGTCACATTGCCACAGGTTCTCTAATCTTGGTCTGGGGCTATGCTAAGCTACTGTGTGGCTTGTTGTCATATGTGTGGTGTCCTGAAATAGAGCTTCAAACATTTTATTTGCTCACATTTCTCAGAATGAGAATGCATTTAATAAAATTGATTTTGTGTTGTCAGACAATTCTAATTAAACCCAACCTGTTCTCTCTCCCCTCTTTTATAGGCTACCTGGACAGTGCCAATATTTGGGGCTTCCTGTTGCTGATTACTTCAAACAGTGGATTAATCTCAAAAAGGTACTTGCAACTGCTGGACACCCCCCCTCCCAATGTTCCCTCTTCATTCCCGTCCCTTCTCCCATTCTCCTTTCCTCTCTTCCTTCATGGAGGTATTTAATAAGCATTGCTGTTTTGCATTGAAATGAGGAGTTATTTTCTCAGAGGCTGGGTAAAGCGAAGTTCCTATTGTGTCTCCCCTAATAGAGTCTTACTGTACTTGATGGAAAATGGTCTGCAGCTGGGGAGAATCCCATTGTGGCCACCCTAATGCGGCACCTCTATGCATAATAACTCGGTATCTCTCTGGGAAAGACTGGGTCAGCTGGAGCATATCGAAGTCTCCCCCTTCCTGTTTCATATTAGCCCACTGCTTCTCAGCTCTGACGACATTGGAAAAAAGCATTGAAAGATATTTTATTTTATTTATTCACATTTATACCCAGCCCTTTTGGTGCAAGCACCACTCAGGGCGACTGTCCTGTTTAAGATTTTCTCTTCTAGGTAAAGGTAAAGGTCACCCTTGTTCAAAAGCCAGACGTATCTGACTCTAGGGTTCAGTGCTCATCTCTGTTTATAACCAAAGAGCCAGTGCTCTCTGTGTCTGCAGACGTTTCCGTGGACATGTGGCAGGCGTGCCTCGACACTGGAGTGCATGGAACACTGTTACCTTCCCACTGAAGTGGTTCCTATTTATCTACTTGCAATTTCTTGCTTTTGAACTGCTAGGTTGGCAGGAGCCAGGGACAGAGACTGGAGCTCACTCCATTATGCAGTCCCTGGGAATCGAGCTCTGACCTTCCAGTTAGTGAGTTCAGCATCTTAACCATTTAAGTCACCATAATTAAAAAACACATTCTACTGTCCCTCCTATAGATATGTTACTATAGATACATGCCTTGTTTGTTGTTTCCCCTCATTGGAGGGGCTCCTTGGGCATCTTGTATTTCAGTTGGTAGCTGCCTGTGGCATGTATGAAGATTACATATGTAGAAAACCCCAAATTAATCCTTCATAAGAAGGCAGTTAGGAAGTAAAAATTGGCATTTGGGGACAAGCAAGCAAAACCGTGCACGTGAATGGAAATAAGAATTTTTAACTTCTGGTTTGTGTTAAGGCATTGTAGTACTCGTGAATTGGATAGTTTTTATCTCTCCCCTCCTCTTAAGCAGAAAGTTGCCAGAGGAAATATGCCTCTAATTTGTCTTTCTCTCTGTTTGGTTGCATCTGTGCTTGGGAAGTAAAAATGAGTGGCATTCTGGATAGTAATAGACCAAAATTAGCATGATTTGTTCTGTCAAATCAGGGCAGGATGCAAATATAACTGGGGAAGCTGGCAGCATGTTTCTCATTGAGCTTGACGAGGCTTCCCCTCGTTCTTTCCTGTCAGAGTGAATCTCTTGGCTTGTTGCCGGGCTTTGGCAAATGCAATCTGAAAGCACATTGGGGCGTTGTGCAGTTCAGTGACCATTAATGATCGCCATTTGAAGTTCACTAAATTTCTGGTGAATGGTTAGGAGTGATACAACCAGCTGATTGACGGACATACAGAAAAGTCAGATCCCCTCTGTGTGGTGATGTTTGATATCAGCTGGCTGAAACCATTGGCTGTGTTGTACCTCTGGCCCTTGGGACAATATGTCATTTTGCCATCGTTTTGGGCTATCAGGTTCATCCCATTAGAAATCCGCTTTTTATAGTGTATAATCTACTTTGACATGCAGACAGAGGGAAATTTTATGTCTTTTTCAGGAAATGGCTTCACCATGCAGATGTTTGATCAGAATTCATAATGTTTCAGGATTGCAGGAGTAAGAGCAACACAAAAAACCTCAGGATAACAGATTAGTAGAGATCATGTAAAGGAAAGGGCAGAATTAACATAACTTGGAAATCAATTCACTTTCTTGTTAAGTGTGGCCACCCATGTTAGACTTTTGTCAACAAGAAATAAGAGGCTCACCTGCTCTGCAGAGTTTGAGGAGAGTAGGATTTGACTGTGTACCAAATCCTCATGTTTTCAGATTGTCAAGAGGGGAGAATTCAGAGTTGAAAAATTTCCAGTCATATACAGGAAGACTCTCACATTCTAGAAATGATGGCTTTTTAAAAATTATCATGGACTATTGCTATAGTTGAAGAATATCTGAAGTGCCTAATGTTATACTTTATTTATACTTTACTTTATTTTATTTAATGTATATTCTGCCTTTGTTTTGAAAAATGATGTGCTTCATACCTAAGATATGGGATGGTTTCAGAGGTAGTGCTAAAACATGATTTACTTAGCTGAATTGACATGTTTTGTGTCCAGACTAAAAAAACCCTTTTCTTTGTTTATGCCCAGAAAATATTAATATGAAACATGGTTTGAAGTACAGTACAGTACTTGCCTTAACTGTGGTTTGTCATTTACTGACTTTTCAAACTGGCACCCTGGTTTAATCTTTGTATTTTTTTTTGTATTTGACCTCAACAGACCTTTGCCTGCCTTGGCATAGGTACACAAGACAGCGGTGATGGGGTGGGGGTGGGGGTATGGTTAATGATTTGGTTTTACTTTTCCAGATCCCTTTTCCCTATATATCTCATCACTAAAAATCCTCCTCTCTCCAATCTATCTGCTATCTCCTTGTGTTTCAGGCTTTTACCGTGCAGACCTCTCTTATGGAACTAGAGTAAAACCTCGAGTAATGAATAAAATTAGTTCCATGGCCTTGTTCATAAGTCGAATTTGTTCGTAACTTGAGGCATCTCCATTTGGATAAAGAAAAAGCTCCACTCCCCTCCAAAAAATCAAAACGTCCCCCCTCCAAAAATCAAACAAAAAGGAAAGCATACATAAGCAAAAACGCTGTTCCTTACCTTAAAGAAGCTTTGAAAATGGACAGAAAACTCAGAAAAATTCAGCAAAAAACAGCAATGGGCAGCTATTTTGGTGCCGAAACTCCAGACAAAGAAATCACTCCAAACACTCTACTGCCACCTGCAGGGCTCAGAAAGGCTGCATATACACCTCCCAGGGCACAATGCATTCTGGGGAATCAGATTGTGTAACCTGAAGCAAACCCATAGGGGAAATGGAGTTTTTTGCTTCACTGGAGGCAACACAGAGGGAAAATAATTCATAAATTGAGGCATAATCGTAACTCAAGGCATGGATTTCAGTCCGGAACCAATTTGTAAGTAGGGGCAATCGGGGTTTTACTGTATACCAAAATCCAGGCATGAGCGTTGATAATTGATGGTATCCTGTTAGTTACACCAGCTTCTGTAATGCCATCAGCATAAATTCAGCAGCAAATTGGTACAAGTTAAGAAGTCAGCATAGAAATTTATTGTTGCACAGTGGTCGATGGAATGATGTGTGGTAGGAAATGCCTGTTCTCCTTCGTGTTGTTTGTGAATGCACACTGATGGGTTCTGCGCTTGCGCGGGAGCCATGTCGGAGCTGAAAAGCTGATTGGATAAATTTGAATAGTTAGTACCACCCACCATCTCCACCCGCCCATAGCGCCATTTCGCGCTTTCCACCTCAGTTCTTGTTTTTCCGCTGCTACAGCAGGAGCCTGTTCGAGAGCTCTCCCGTTTTTGTTCCTTTCTTACCGAATTGTTCGGTCGTTCGGCACTACAATTTTCCTAAACCCTTTTTTTCCCTTTCAAAAAAAAAAAAAAGAGAGAGAATAAGAAGCAGAAGAGCCGCGAAGGGGTACCCCCCCTTCTAGCCCTTCGCCACCCCTCCGTGGATGGCATCGTCGGCGGCCTTCAAGAAGTGCCTCTCGTGCTCGGCCAAAATCCCGAGCACCGACAACCATTCGAGGTGCCTGATCTGTCTGGGCGAGGACCACCCGGTGCACTCGTGCGTGGCCTGCAAGAAGTTCTCCAAAGTCGCCCTAAAGAACCGGAGAAACCGACTGCAGGCCCACCTCATGGAGTCCGCCCTGGCACCACAAGGCCCAAGCCGCCCGGCTGAGGCCCGCCAAGAGACGTCCTCGTCAGCGCCACCAGCCACGAAGAAGCTCACGACCGTTGAGCTCTTCAAAAAGAAAAAGAGCAAAGAGGAGCGAAGGAAGGAAGAGAAAAAGAAGGCCAAGAAACACTCTTCCTCCCTACCCCCAACACCGCGGGTTCATCGGCCGTCTCCTTCTGCTTCCCCGGCCTCCGCCGTCTTTGTGGCGGCTGTTACATCGCCGCCACCGTCGCCGCCACATGCTTCACCGCCGGAGTCACAGGGCATCCCGCCACACCAGGAGACCCCTCCGGCACCACCACAGCGGAGGGCGTCCCTGCTTCCTGACGGGAGAAGGGAGGAGAGAGAACCGGAGGCCGCCGCACAACCGTTCCTCACGCTGGACATGCTGTCCCCGCTCCTGGAGGCCATGACGGAGAAGATCACTGATAGAGTCATCGCCACCATCGGACCTCCACGAGCCGCCTCCAAACGGAAGGCTGAGCACGCACCCGCAGTCTCCAAGCGGCGCCGTGTCCCATCCGTGGCCTCGCAACCGTTGCCGCCGCCACCACCATCCGTCTCCGGGGAGGAACCGAGTTCAGCCAGGCCTTACTGGTCTGACTCGGACCCCGAGGCCTCATTGCCACCCCCATCCATCGGCGGGGTGTCTGGAGGCTCAGACGAATCATCTGAGGGAGAAGGCGAGGAGGAGGACACGGACGATCTTCCTCCGGTCGACGCCGAGAAGTCCCCAGTGGAGCAGGTCGGCACCAAGGAACGCCTGCAGCCGGAGGACCAGAAGTCCTTCACCGCCCTCCTTACCCGCATGGGCCCGATACTGAAGATCAGGGCAGAACACCCGCCGGCTCCATTCGTGGACGAGGTGTGCGGGTTGGCGGACACCAAAAAGATCTTACCGGTGCACCTACCCTTCCTCCCTGCCGTCGCCCACTCGGCCAAGACGGTTTGGAGCAGGCCAGTATCATCCCACGTCGTCTCCAATCGGCTGGACGGGATATACAAGCTCCTCGGCGAGGAGGGTGAGTTCCTCCATACACACCCCACGCCGAATTCGAGGGTAGTAAAGGCCACCCAGCACCGCACCGCCGTGCACAGCGTCCCTGTCCCGTCCACGAAGGAAGGGAAGAAACTGGACGCCATCGGACGGAGAGTCTACGCCACCTCCTCCCTTGCCACCCGCGCGGTGAATTACGAGGCAGCCATGGCGGCCTACAACATCAAGCTGTGGGGTAAAGTGGAGGCTTCCTTGGACAGACTACCCCCTGATCTGCGTGCCGAATTCGAGACCCTCTCCGAGGAAGGGACTCAGCTCAGCCAACAGCAGCTCCGACCCGCGCGCCACATCTGCGATTCGGGGGCCAAGACTGTGGCTGCCGCCATACAACTCCGTCGCCATGCGTGGCTCAGGTCGGCCGACCTGCACGATGACACTAAGAAGCTCATCGAGGAGCTCCCCTTCGACGGGAAGGGACTGTTCGCCGCGGACACGGACAGTGCCCTTAACGAGCTCCAAAAGGACATTGCGACGTCCAACACACTTCGACTTGGCTCGACCAGCGGCTACCAACGCAGGTCCTCCTCAGGGTACAACCAGGACTACCGCAACCGCCAGTCCTTTCGTCCCCAAGACCAGGCCAAGCAACAATACTACAAACCCCGTAAGCACTACAACCGCGCGCGCTTCCAGAATCAGGGCCAAAACTCCAAGCGCCCCGATCGGAGGCAGAAGCAACGGCCTTGACTCTCACCAAACCGAAGATCCTCCCTCCACCCATCCGATGCCGTACGTACCGCTCCGGAACTTCCTTGCCGCTTGGGACTCCATAACCACCGATCGGTGGGTACTGAAAATCTTAGACGTTGGCTACGCCATCGAATTCGAGAGATGGCCAAGCTTAGGGCACATCCGCACCACCAACCCGTCCCCCCAATTGCAGGAGGAACTCTCAGCACTGCTGCTCAAGGGGACAATAGAACCAGTCGCTTCGACATCTCTTTGCGACGGATTCTATTCCAGGTATTTCATCGTCAGCAAGAAGGACGGAGGGCTCAGGCCCATCATGGACCTCCGTCGCCTCAACAAGCACATCCGAGTGGCAAAGTTCCGCATGGTCACGCTCCAAACCATCCTCCCCCTTCTGAAGGCTGGGGACTGGTTTGCAGTAATCGACCTCAAAGACGCGTATTTCCACGTCTCGATACGGCAAGATCACCGCAAGTACCTCAGGTTTTGCATCGGGGAGCAAGCCTTCCAGTACACCTGCCTGCCATTCGGCCTCTCCACCGCGCTGAGAGTCTTCACAAAATGCATGGCGCCGGTGGCGGCATACCTTCGCACCCGAGGCATCCAGGTATTCCCCTACATAGACGACTGGCTGATAACGGCCCCCTCTGCAGACCAAGCACGGAGGGACGTGCGTTTCACCCTCAAGACCATGGAGGATCTCGGTCTTCGCATCAACATGAAGAAGTCGCGCCTACAACCGGCTCAGGAGATGGACTACATCGGGGCGATCCTGGATGCCACGAAGGCAAGAGCATTCCCCCCCCCCCAGCGCCTGACACACATCAGATCGCTGGTCCACCAGTTTCGAAGACGCCGCACGGTGAGTGCCAAGTCGGCACAGAGACTCTTAGGCCTCATGGCCTCCACCACGGCGGTCATACCGTTTGCCAAGTTAAAGATGAGATCACTCCAGTCATGGTTTCTACACCTCTTCAACCCCATGGTGGACGATCCAGGCAAGCGGCTCGTGCCAACTCACGAACTCAAACAGCAACTACAATGGTGGACCAACCACGAATTCGTGACCATCGGGAGACTATTCCTACCTCCCGCGCCGTCAGCCCAGATCACCACGGATGCGAGCACACTCGGATGGGGAGCATGCTGCGGATCCCTGGAGATAAGCGGCAAGTGGACACGACAGGAGCGAGCACACCACATAAATTTCCTGGAACTGCTCGCAATCTGGAAGGCCATGAAGACCTTCCAGGCCAACCTCCGGGGACGAGCCGTCCAAGTTGCCTCGGACAATACAACAGCCCTATCCTACCTCAACCGACAAGGAGGGACTCACTCGCCATCCTTACTCTACCTGGCTGTCCAACTCTGGGAGTGGTGCCTCCAAAACCACATCCTACCAATCGGAGTGCACATCCAAGGGGCACTCAACACGGCAGCAGACAGCCTCAGCCGCAAGACCACAGACAACCACGAATGGGAGCTCAACGCATCGGTCTTCGAGCTCCTATGCAAGCGGTGGGGCCGTCCACAGATGGACCTCTTCGCATCCGAAACCAACGCGAAGTGCGACCTATTCTGCACGAGAGCCGGAATGGGCCAGGGATCCATGGGGGATGCCTTCATGATCCCTTGGCGCGGACGCCTCCTCTACGCTTTTCCACCCTTCCCGCTTGTCCAGAGGGTCCTAGTTCGCCTTCGGCAGGAGAGGGCCCGAGCCATTCTAATCGCGCCAGCATGGCCCAGGCAACACTGGTACCCGCTACTCGGGGAACTGGCAACGGATTCGGTCACTCTTCCGGACGACCCGTCACTCCTCCACATGGAAGGGGGACAGATGCTTCACGCAGACCTACCGAGCCTCCACCTCACGGCCTGGCTCATAACCCCAGAGTAAGCAGGATCCTGGAGCAGAGCAGGAAACCCTCCACATCCAAGTCCTACAAGAACAAGATTGAGAGGTTTAATGCATTCCTCAGGGATCAAGGCGAAGAACTGGCCACAGCCTCCCTAGAGGACGTAATGAACTACCTGCTCCATCTCGCTGAGACCGGCCTGGCACACTCTTCCATACGTGTACACCTGGCCGCTGTCGTCGCCCACTCTCCATCTCAGTCTGCCCTTGCCTCAGCCTTCCAGGATCACACCATGAAGAGGTTCCTCAAAGGTCTGAAGAACGTCTTTCCCCCTTCGAGACCACCCACGCCTCAATGGTCCCTGTCCATTGTCCTGGAGGCCCTGATGAAGCCGCCCTTTGAACCCCTGGCAACATCCAGCATCCACCTACTCTCGTGGAAGACTGCGTTCCTGGTGGCCATCACCTCGGCCCGCAGGGTAGGAGAGTTTGCAGCCCTCAGGAGTGACCCTCCTTTCCTTAAGTTCTTCCACGATAGAGTGGTCATGCACCCGGACCTCTCCTTTCTCCCCAAAGTGGTCACGGAGTTTCACCTGTCACAGGTCATCACCCTGCCTGCCTTCTTCCCCAACCCCTCCAGCACTCAGGAAAGGAGTTGGCACTCCCTGGATGTGCGAAGGGCGCTCCTCTTCTACACGCAACGTACCAGAGAGTTCAGACAATCTGACAGACTGTTTATCGCCTATGGCGGAAAATCCAAAGGCCGGGCGCTTTCTGCCCAGCGCCTCTCCAAATGGATTTGCGAGACAATCTATCTGGCCTACCGCCTGACATCAAGGGAACCACCTCCCCACGTCAAGGCTCATTCCACTAGATCCATGGCCTCCTCCACCGCCTTCCTGGAAGGAATCCCGATGGAGGACATCTGCAAAGCCGCAACGTGGTCCAGGCCACTCACCTTTGTCAACCACTACAGACTTGACACCAGAGCCATCCCCGACTCCAGGTTGGGTCGCTCGGTCTTGACAGCAGGTCTCCGCGCTTCAATGCCATGATGACCTCCTGACCTTCGAGTGTATCCTGAGACCAGACCACATCTCCACCAAGCGGCACATCTCATCACAGCACCAGCTACCCACCGTCCAGGTAAGCAAGCTTGCTAGTCACCCATCAGTGTGCATTCACAAACAACACGAAGGAGAAGGACAGGTTGCACTTACCTGTAACTGTCGTTCTTCGAGTATGTTGTTTGTGAATTCACACAACCCACCCGTCCTTCCCCTCTTACTGCTGCAGGGATGAGATACCATTATCCTCTGTACAGCTTTAATATTAACTGAGGTGGAAAGCGCGAAATGGCGCTATGGGCGGGTGGAGATGGTGGGTGGTACTAACTATTCAAATTTATCCAATCAGCTTTTCAGCTCCGACATGGCTCCCGCGCAAGCGCAGAACCCATCAGTGTGAATTCACAAACAACATACTCGAAGAACGACAGTTACAGGTAAGTGCAACCTGTCCTTCTGACTTCTTACTTTTATCATCCAGCTGAAGCTTACATACACACACCCTTTTGTGATTTGTCTGGGAAGCAAACTTCCCTTCTCTTCCTTTCCCTCTCCTTTGATTATTGTATCCTTTTGTATTATACCCTTTTCAGTCAGGATTCAGGCCCGGACATGGGACTGAAACTGCACTAGTCGCACTGGTGGATGATCTCTGGAGAGAGCGGGATGGAGGGGATCCGTCTGTCCTTGCTCTTCTCGATCTTTCAGCGGCCTTTGATACCATTGATCACCGCATCCTTCTGGGAAGGCTCCAAGGGTTGGGAATCCAGGGCACTGTGTTCTCCTGGTTTTCCTCATTCCTGAGGGGCAGAACCCAGTCGGTGTGGTTGGAGAAGGAGGAGTCCAGCCCCAGGCCCCTACAATTTGGGGTGCCCCAGGGCTCGGTGCTCTCTCCTCTCCTATTTAACATCTATATGAGGCCACTGGGTGAGATCATCCGTTCCCACGGGGTAAGGTATCATCAATATGCTGATGATACCCAGCTGTACATCTCGGCCCGTGGGGACCCAGGCGGTGCAGTGGAAGTCCTCTCCAGGTGTCTGGAGGCTGTTAGGGTCTGGATGGGGGCAAACGGGCTACAACTGAATCCCGGCAAGACTGAGTGGCTGTGGGTGAGGGGCCCTGTGTTATCACGGGAGTTGCCAGCTTTGGTTCTGGATGGGGCAGTTTTGCCCCAAACAGACCCGGTGCGTAATCTGGGGGTCCTCCTGGACTCACGACTACTGTTCGAAGAACAGGTGGCAGTCGTGGCTAGGAGGGCTTTTGCACAACTTCGTGTAATACGCCAGTTGCGCCCGCTCCTAGACCGGGACGCCTTGCTCATGGTCACACATGCTTTGGTCACCTCCAGGCTTGATTACTGTAACGCGCTCTACATGGGGCTGCCCTTGGTGACCATTCGGAGACTCCAGCTGGTCCAAAACGCGGCGGCCCGAGTTGTGACGGGGCGCGGGCGTTATGCTCATGCCACGCCTCTGCTTCGGGAGTTGCATTGGTTGCCAGTATGTCTCCGGGTGCAATTCAAGGTGCTGGTTATTACCTTTAAAGCCCTATATGGTAGTGGGCCAGGATACCTAAGAGACCGCGTCACCCTGAGAACATCTGTCCGCCCCACCAGGGCGGACCGGAGGGACTCTCTTGTTGTCCCATCAGCTAGAGAGGCACACCTCTCTAGCACTAGGAGGAGGGCCTTCTCCGTGTCCGCCCCAGCCCTTTGGAACCTCCTACCAATCGAGCTGCGCCTACAGACAGAGCTCCTACCCTTCCGGAAAGGCCTAAAAACCTGGCTGGCTAAGCAAGTGTGGGGAAATAGGGTCGTGGGGTCTCATATAGGGTGGCTGATTTAGTGACAGCCACCCTTCAGCTCATTTGGTGTGATTTTTATGCTTTTATGAATTTTTAAAGTTTTTACATCGAGTCTTAGGATATCGATATTTTAGTTTGTAAATGCCGCTCAGAGTCGGGCTTGCCCGTTTGGAGCGGGGTAGCAAGTACGAATAAATAAATAAATAAATAAATAAGCAAACTTCCCTTCTCTTCCTTTCCCTCTCCTTTGATTATTGTATCAGAGGTAATAGAGTCTCCTTTCCTGGCTGTGAGCTAGGTTCCAGGTTGACATAGCATGGTGCAGAGATTTCCTTTAGCGTGCCCTAGAGAAATATTTCACATGCCCTTGTGTTGCTGATAAGTTACCTCTTTGGGCTGCTAGCAAATCTAATAAAAAACCCATGGGATCTAGACAGAAATTTTAGAGTGAGAAAGTCTGGATAAGCACATTCACAAGATTTGGGAAGAAAACATTAAGAAATAATAGGACATGTTCAGCTAAATTAATTGTAGTGAGAAAAGAGGACAGTTTTGGACTGTTTGCTTTGGATCAATGGTAGCAGATCTTATACTACTTATTAGCTGCAGGACAGAATCATAAAACATTTTTGTTTTCAAAACTAGTGGCATGATGAGGCCATGCTATTTGTTAACCACTGTTTAGAACAGCTCGTGAATATGCAGAGAGGAGAAGGGGGGGGGGAGGAAATAAACTAACAGTAAGTGAAACAAACTATGGTTTCTCTGCTACAGTGCTGCAGTGTTTTTATTTTTTGTTTTGTTCTTGTTTTCTGAACTGCATTTTTGGTGACTTGAATTACGTCGGAAAAGAGTGACATAGTTTGGGAGCACTTGGTGATTGGTTTCGACAAGGACATTTCATGAGGCTAGTCATATTCATGTGACAAGATCCTCTTTGCTAAATTTGCTTACTTCAGATACAGTAATACTCCGGATAACGATTGCATCGGATAATGCTAGAATCGGATAACGATGCAAGTTTTTTCGGAAAAAACTTGCATCGGATAACGATTCTGGATAATGATTCTTAGCGTTATCTGAGGCAATGGTCTGTGGTCTCTGCAACTGCAGCAGAGTCGGGGAAAGGCACGCGCCTTTCCCCCGACCCTACTGCAGTTGCAGAGACTGCTTATGTCTTTTTCCCTCCCTGTATTTAAACTACCGGGGGGGGGGGGGGAAGAGACGTGATTGGGTCTCTCTCTCTCTTCCCTCCCTCCCTGTATTTAAACTACATGCAGGGAGGGAAGAGAGAGAGAACCAATCACGTCTCTCTTTTCTCCCTCCCTGTAGTTTAAATACAGGGAGGGAAAGAGTGAGACGCGATCGCGATCTTACGCGTGCCTTTCCCCGACCCTACTGCAGTCACAGAGACTACTGCGGGTGGTGGGTGGCTTTAAAGGCAGGGAGGAAAAGAAAGAGACCCGATCGTGTCTTTTTCCCTGCCTGCCTTTAAAGCGGTTTGTCAGGGCTTTTTTTTTAGTGTTATTCGATGCATGCATCGGACAATGCTAAAAATTGGATAACGTCATGACTTGTGGAACCAAGTCATAACGTTATCCGGGGTATTACTGTATCTATTTTTTTTACTGGGCATTATAGATACTGTGGTCAATGCACTGGTTTTGTCTCTATAACAAGGTCTATGGGCAGACACTGATAATGTACAATAGAAGATACCTTTACTGTGTGGTTGGGTAAGGAGAGGAAATTCAAAAGAAAATGGGCAGGCTTCATTTGCTATTATCCAATCTGAATGGTGTTATGTTTTTTCAGTTAAAATCAGGCCACCTGCTTTTCTTGTCTTTGTTGTCTACTATTCTCTACACCAGGATAGACAGGAAACTGATTCATGCCTTGTAACCTTGAGTGTCCTAGTGATGGGTGGTTTCTGTAGTTGCAGGAGTGTACTGTCCATGCACCCATACAAAGCTGTCAGATCCAAGATACCTCTAGTAGGTCATCTTAGGTCTGTAAGAAATGATGGATACTGCCACGAGAATAGTAAGGCATTATTAACTTTTGTTGCAAGCATCTATTCAGGGCCGAGGGAACCGTTTCCCCTCATGTAAAGGTTAGTAGCAGCCTGATACACAGATGCTGGATAAAATGCAAGACTTTAAGATGAGCAGAAAGCACGAACAGAGTGAGCGAACCTTGCTCATAGCTGGATTTATTGTCAGAAGTTTTATTTTCCCTTGCTTACAGATGCTTCCTCTCTGCCAAACCTCATCGGCCTCTTTGCTGATATTTTTAATGTCACTGAACGATCTTGTATCTTTTTGTGAACTGTCATCTCAGTGCAGACTTGAGGCAGTGAGTTTATCGTGCTCTTTGCCTTGACTAGATCTGTCCTGGGGAGGCCTGCTGGGGATATGGATTGTATTAGAATGTGGATCAGATTTCCTGTTGAACCCAGCCACTGAGCACCAGTGACTGGCTTTCCTTTTTGTTTCTGTCAAACTTGATCTTTGTGACTAGCAGAGGTGTTGCGGATCAGAATTTAAGAAGAGCAAGGTTCTCTCTGCTGGTGAGAACCAAGTCTGGAAAAGCCAAGGGTGTGTGCAGGTCAGGATGGAGGAAACATTAGGGCACATGACAAATGGCTGAAATAGTAAGGCCAGTGGATGACGACAGAAGCATGTAGTTAAAGCAGTCATGAGGGGAAAGGCCAGGCAATAAGAGCAAATTGATGTACCTCAAGACAGACGTGTACAATACTCTTATGTTCATCCTTCAGATACTGAATGTCTACATCCACTGAGGTGCCTAAGGTAATCCCTTTGATGGTTATGAGAAGACAGACACAGTTGTACATCAGAATATACTAGGGGGCCTATATCTTAGTATCTGTTTGTTATATTTTCTTACTCAGTTGAATCAGTCTGCTGTTTCAGTGAAACTTGTGCTGTAAACTCTTTTTAAAACGAATCCATGTCTCTCACTTCATTCTGGAGAGTGCCATGAGCATTGAACTACTATATGAACGATTGGTAGCAATCATTAGCGTACAATAAGGTGCAGGCTCCTTAGGCTGTGTAATAAAGTAACTTAGATTAAGACTTAATAGGAAGTGAAAGGGATATTCTCATATAGACCAGGCAAAATGGCTTTGTATTTTTCTCCAGTGTGCTCCAGAGGCCCATGTGACCAAAAGGAGGAAAAGGGGTATAAGGAAGTACAGTACTCATTGTACCTCATACATCAAGAGTTTTAGAGAACAGACATTACAGGTCTGTTTGCTGGTGAGATTATAGTTCACCTGCTTTTTACATTGGTGCAGTTTCACCAGTGCCATCCAGTTCTATTAAAAAAAAAAGATTTCCTTTTCTATGTTAGCTGATTCTGTTCCTTTTGAAAATAAAATGGAAATGTATATTTTGGAAACCTAATATTTAAACCTGTTGGAACTGTCTTTTCTTTTTTGCACATACTGTACTGTACTAAATTTCTGGCAAAGAATAATACATATACACTATATGAACATGAATAAAGAGCAAGAAAATGGTAGAAATTGTGCTGTATCCTCCCTAGGCAGAAAGGATGAAGATTAGAACTCATCAGTACTATGTCCACTCCTATCCATTACTTTGCTAAGCAGAGTATATAAAGTCACGTAGAGTAGAAAAGTAACCAAGAAACAGACTTTTTACCCTTTCAAGCAGTTACTGCAACCAGCGAACACCCAATGAAATTAACAAGCAGCAGGTTTAAAACAAGCACATAAACTATTTCCATATAACCCCATTTATATGTGGAACTCTGCTATCATTACTGCTGGGCAATAATAATAAAACTCCTTAGATGAATTAGCGAAAGATAAAAATATCAATACTTTTATTAGGATGCTCAAGGCATATTTCCTGATGCATAGGGTGTCTCTAAAACCAATGATTGGGAGCAGGGAATTAAAATGGACTACCACTGTATATTTTCTTAAGGATACTTTACTTCATCTTTGTCAGCAGTGAGGCGTAGACCTAGATGGTTTTTTGGTCTGTTCAATCATCAAGTGTATATACATTTACTATAAGAGAAAAATGACACAGGCAATGGAATAATGAGTGCTTGCATTGGTAAACTAGTGAGTTTCTTCGTTTAAACAATTGTTTAAGTGTCAACTCTTGCTTAATCCAGAGAACGGTCCTATCCTAAAGGTTGTGCACCAGGAATAGGATCAAAATGCTGAATTCTTTGTCAGCAGCCATTATTTAGCATACTTCCTGCCACCAAGATATAACTCATTTGGCTTACTTCTGGCAGTTGTATGACTTTGAGTAGCTCAACATTGATATTTCTCCATTTGATTTCTCTGTTTCATGGGTTGCAACCATGTGTAGGGACTGTAGTGGCTTAAGTGTTTAAGATGTTGAACTTGACAACTGGAAGATTGGCAGGTCAGCAGTTTGAGACCTGAGTGCTGCATGACAGATTGAGTTCCCGTCTCTGTCCCAGCTCCTGCCAACCTAGCAGTTCGAAAGTAAAAAATTACAAGTAGATAAATAGGTATCACTTCGGTGGGAAGGTAAACAGCATTCTGTGCACCCTGGTGTCGAGGCATGCCTGCCACATATCCATGGAAATGTTAACAGACAACTCTTCGGCTATAAACAGAGATGAGCACTGAAACCTATAGTCTGATATGACTGGCTTTTGAGCAAGGATGACCTTTACCTAACCATGTGCAATACCTACTCTTAAAAGCTGTTCCAAAGTAGAGAGATGTCGTGGATGGCCATGTGGTAGCTGAAAAGTTACTGTTGCCTGGCCAATCTGAGACATATAGAAGGTGCATTGATCTGATCCGGAGTAGCAGGTGTGCTTCTTCTCTCCCTCCTGGAAGACTGAATGGGGCCATCTTCCTGCCACTTTGCCTTTAAATCTGTCACATAGCTGTCTTGAACTCCAGAAATCTTTTCACTCTCTCCCTCGCCTTGTTAACATGTGTTGCCTTTGGGGTAATCAGGGAAAAAATATTATGTCCTTTTACAATTACCGGGTTTTGGAATATTAAAATGTCTCGCTGCATCGGCCGTGTTATTTTGATTGGTATTCTAACCTTTGACTAGCCCATAAAGCGAGCCGCTCTTCGAGCCAATATTGCAGGACTGAAATTTAATTCCGAAATGATTCCAGATAATAGGGAGACAGATAATATATGCATGAAGGATATTATGTTTGGACTAAATGCAGAAGGGCCAGAGCTTGGGAGTTGAATAATAGCCCAGAGTGAGTTATAATCTGTGGGACAGAAATACCTTACTGTCAGGGCCAGGAGAAGAACTCTTAAATCAAAGGGATAAAGCTCCTGGGTAGTCATTGGCGACAGAAAGGCATCCAGGGAAGGGCCTTAAAGAAATTGAGTCTTCTCTTGTCTACTGCCACAAGCTCTATTGGGCTCCACATGGTTGTAGACTTAACTAACTTAAGTGTATAAATGCATATTTACAAATAATGGTTGTAGTTATGGTAAGGAAACATGCAGTTTGAAGTCAAATCTTGGTCCTAAAGTTCTTATTTAGCAATTTGCAGTGTTTTAGTAACCACCTCTCAAGGAAGCTGCTGAAAAAATTGCAGTGAAATGATATTAACTTTGTACAAGGCTCAAGTTTTTGTTAGTTAAGACATGTACCTTTCTCCTATTAGCGATTAGCATGTGCTAGGACAGTGATGGCCAACCTTGGCACTCCAGGTGTTCTTGAACTTCAGTTCCCAGAAGCTCTGATCAGCAGGCTTGGGCTTCTGGTAATTGAAGTCCAAGAACACCTGGAGTGCCAAGGTTGAACATTATTGTGCTAGGATTACAGTACTTGATTGAGTAATTTGTAGTGCTATAACAGTTTTTTAAATGCATGTTTTTGTATTGTCACTGACCAGTATTAAAATGCACTAGTTGCTGCTTCTAAATAATAGCCTAACTACAGAGCGTCCCTTAATTTGTTTAAAGATGTATCTTTACCAAATGATTTGGAGTAAAGAAGCAGCCAACATGGAAAGGTGAGGCACTCTTCCCTTCTGATACCTCTTTCCAAAATGCCCTCTTCCCAGCATTTTATTAAAAATATCATTTTGTTACGTTTGTATTTATATAACATGGATTTACCTTGGGGGGGGGGGGATGAGTTCAATAGAAGACCTGAAGACTCTAATGACAATGTGACTAGCCTTTGGTCATGTGCCATATTAGTGGGAGAGCTAAAAACTGAATCCAGACTTTATTTTAATTAATAGACCACTGTTAGTCTCAACCTAGGAAATTGATCATACATCAGAAGGCATGCTTATAACCATAAATGATTGGCATGCAAAAGTAGGGAACAAAACGGAACCAAATGTTGGAAAATTTGATCTAGGGGGCAGAAATGAAGGCAGATGACTCATAGAGTTTGCAAGACCAACAATCTATTTATTGTAAATACATGCTTCAAGCAACAAAACAGGTGCACATGTGAATATCACTCAATGATCAATTGGAAATGAAATAGACTGTAATTGGAAGTAGGAGATGGAGAAGCTGTGTTCTGTCTGCCAAAACAAGACCAGGAGCAGATTGTGGCATTGTTCATGAACTGTTAATATCCAACATTAGTGTACAGTTGGAAAACAACTTTAAGCAAATTATAGTGCCAAAATATAATTTAAATAACATTCCTGATAAATTTAAAGTCCATATAAGGAATAAATTTGAATTGCTAAACTCAGTTGAAGTGAAAGCAAGACCTGTGGATTGAAACTAGAAATATTATTAAGAAAGAATGCTAAAATAATAATAAAAAATCCTGTAGCCAAAAGAAAAGAAAAACCTAGATGGATGATGGAAGAAACATTTAAAGTTGTAAAGGAAAGGCAAGAAGCAAAAGTAAAAGATGACAAAAATAGGGCCAGAACCCTGAATGCAGTGTTTCAGTGACTGTCACATAGACTAAAAGAGAAACAGACAAGCAAGCAAACAAACTGTTGTAATAACTGATGCAAAGAAATAGAGAATAACAAAAGGCAACCCCTCTCCCCCCGAAAAAAGATTTCTTCTAGAAGATTCAAGAATCAAAGGGAAATTTAAGTCTAGATTAGGAATGCTAAATGACCAATAGGAAAGTGTCACCAGGAGATAATAATGAGAAGATGGTAATAATATGCTGAAGAACGGTATAGAAGCTCTGTTCATTCCTTAATATGACGACCCAACACTGGTTTGTGCACTGGCACTCATGAGTATCAATTAGTGTAATGTGTGCCATGTGGGGCTTCCTTAAAGGCAACCTGAAGGCTGCAGCAGGCTCAGATTGTGGCTGCTCAGCTGGTGGCAGAGGTCCATTGGTGGGATCAGATCTCCCCTACACTGATGTGTCTGCATTGGTTACCTGGAGGCTTCTGACCCCAAGGTGTTGGGTTTAACCTTTAAATCCCCAAATAGTTTTGGACCTCACTGCCTGGTAGAGTACCTCTCTCTGATGCATATGGCCCAGATAGCCAGAATTTTTAAACAGGTGGATTGCAGTTACCTCAAAATAGGCCAGAAAATTTTCAACTAGAAATAAGGCTGCCTCAGTGGTGGCACTGTATTTTTGGAACACTCCTATTGCATGTCCACAAGGCCCTTTTCCTCGCTATATTCTGTAAATTGGCAAAGGCAGAATTCAAAGTGGCCTTTGCTCATATTCTGCACCCTAGCTTATTTTATTGCTTAGTGGGCTAAGACGCTGAACTTGATGACTGGAAGGTCAGCAGTTTGAGACTAAAGTGCTGTGTGACAGAGTGAGCTCCTATCTCTGTACCACCTCCTGCCAAGAAATTGCAAGTAGATAAGTCGGTACCACTTTGGCAGGAAAGGTAACAGTCATACTTGCCACATGTCCACAGAAACATCTGCTGGCTCCTTGGCTGTAAATGGAGATGAGCACAGCACCCTAGAGTTGGATATACTGTAACTGGCTTTCAAGCAAGGGTGACCTTTACCTTTATTTGATTATTTGGTCTTAGTCTGTTTTTATTGGTACTGCATATTCAGTATATTGATTTACCACTGCTGTTTTTATCTGTTTTTAAATTATAATTTTATGTGGTATTACTGATCAAGAGATATTATTTATTACTACTTGTATTCATATTGCACACCACCTTGAGTGATCTTTGGTCAGTAGGGTGTTATGGAAATGAATGAATGAAGTGATACATCATTGGAAACCAATACCATGCATCCTATTGCATTCTGAGTTGCTATGTATCAGTGTGAAAGCTGAACAGTAAAGAAAGTTGACAGGAAAAAATGTCTCATTCAAAATATGATATTAGAGGGAAGCTTTGTGGATACCCTGGACTGTTCTGCTAGAAAAATGGTCTACCTAGACTAGCAAGTCAAGTCTGAACCATTCCTGGAGGTAAAAATGATGAAGCTGAGGCTGTCCTACTTTGAGCTTATCAAGAGAAAGCAAGATTCTCTGGAAAAGATGATAAAGCTGGGCAAAGTTGAAGGCATCAGGAAAAGAGGAAGGCTACAGGTGAGATGGGTTGATTTCCTAAAAGAAGGCATAGGCTAGACCAGGGGTGCCCAAACTACACCCCGTGGGCTGGATCCGGCCCCCAATGCCAATTCATATGGCCTGGAAAGCACTTGTTGCTCTCGGAAGCGGAAGTAAAATGCCCCGTACAGATATGGTTTACTTCCGCTTCCAGGAGCAACGAGGACTTTGTGGGCCGGATGAATTGGTGTTGGGCCAGATCCAGCCCACAGGCCATAGTGACCGGCCTTGTCCTGAACCATGTGACCAGCCCATGGCCTGAAAAGTTTAGGCACTCCTGGGCTAGAGTTTGTTAGAGCTGAGTAGGGCTGTTCAGCAAAAGGGCATTTTAGAGATCTCTTTTTTATAGGGTTGCCATGAGTTGGAGATGACTTGACAGCATGTAGCAACAACAATAAAGTCTAGAAAACACTGCAGCTCCTGTTATCCTTTGCTATTGACTGTGTGGGTTAGGATTGATGAAGGAGTTTCTGTCTCACAGCATCTGGAGAGTCACACATTCCTTATACCTTTTTTCTTTTTGAGCTACATATATGACTGTCTGCCTATGCTGGGGATATTACTCATTTCTCATTCTCCCTATGCCCACTTTTTGCTATTCTTGAGGAGACTTCAGTACACATCTTTTAGCTGAAATGCTGATGATAAATTAGATTCTTTCAACAAAATGGACTTGCTTAGAAGATGTGTTTAAAATATAGTTAAGGAACATGTTCTAGGAGTTGCATAAAACTTCTGTGAAATTGTATTTATGGTGAAGCCCTGTCTTCAGTGTATTGTCATGAATGTTTATCTATTTAGAAAGAAATAGTATTTCTTAAATTTAGTCCAATTAGATATATTTATCTACAGTGGGCACAATACATTTCTAATCAGTAGTGATCACATTCTTATTACAGGGTGCAGTAAGATGGGGGGGGGGAGATTCCCTTTATATCTGGGCCAAAGCTGTCTAGCTTTCCTTAGGTATAGTTACCTTTTTTTGGACTACAGTTGTTTGAATCCCATGGCCAAAATGGACTGTGGGGTTTTGAGTGTATAATGCGCAGGAAATAACTTTTCCAAGTTCAGCACTTTTCTTTATGCAATATCTCTGTTTTAACTTTGGGTTGGCTTGATTTCAGCCATTTAGTTTGGTTTGGCTTATCTACTTCCATGTACAGTACAGTATATATTTTGGTTACATTTTCAGAGTTTCCCCAACATACATTTCTTGCTACAATGTCTGAATATTTGTGCTCTGTGCTTACAAATCCTGATAGTTTCCATCTGGTCTTGTCTGTGATGGTTAATGTGATGCTATTTAAGTTAATTACATAGTATAGACCTCTGCTTTCTATACTTGCCTGAGCGTTGCTGCTGCTCAGTCCACCATTAAGGGGCATCAAACATTATTTGTGTTATATACTCTGTATTTTTTAAAAAAACTTGTCATAATTGGGTATTTTAGAGTAGATGTAATTGGCTAGAATACTGTGGAACAAACAATAAGTCTGACAATGAGTAGTTTTTTTGTAATGTCCTGCCAGTAAACAGTAAGTGCAGTAAATGTCTGCAAAGTCTGAAATTAAACAGAAATCTGGGTAACAGATTTCAGCAGTAATGTGGATCAAGTGAAAATCAGCTTTAAGAAAGCACCTGTATGCATAGGGACAAACTAACTCTTTGGAATGCTTGCTAGTCTCCCATCAGAAATTTCCATGGCAGTGAAAATTCTGTTCCCTCGAGTCTGATTTTATTTCTAAACCATGCCTCTCTCAATCTACACTAAGATATACAAGGAATGTTGAAACCTGTGCCACTTTGGCTGTCACATAAAAAATAATCCTGACATACCTAGCTAGGAACTCTGACGCGTTATGGGGTAATTGCTCTAAATTACTCCATACTGTGCACAGGTCAACTGTTCCATAAATAGGAGAAATATATATCCTGGAAACTACTAGAGATTTCTTATGAATGCCAAAAATCTGGACCTCAGTGTGGGCCTCTTCTCTATCCTGAGAAGAGACTTAGAAAATCTGGAATACCTGTATATAGAACCCAGACAGAGGAAATACAGAGATGGATACTTATTTTTATTTATTTTGTACCATCAGCATTAAGACATTCTCCTAAACTGCCAGCAACTTGCTCCATACATGTTCAACTTACTTTGGACATTGAGTACCTATGCAAAGGAGATGAAACAGATATCTCAAGGGACAAAAAATAAAAAATAAAATAAACACCTCTATGTGCCTGCCATATGACCACAGAAATGTCTGCAGAAGCAGATAGCGCTGGCTCTTCAGCTTTGAAACGGATGAGCACTGAACCCTAGAGTCTGATACTACTGGCTTTCGAGCAAGGGAAACCTTTACCTTTACTACCGCTTTGGTGAAATTCATCAAAATTGCCAGAACTCTAAAATACATGTGGCAAATAAGTTGCAGATTACCTACAGAAACATAGCTTATGTTATTAAACTGTATAGCTCTAAATTCACATTAAAGTTTCTAGTCTTTCTTATTGTGACTGCCAAAAACTTTACAGATATGAAGATTGTGTTAAAATTTCTGAAAGGCTGGACTTTACAGTATTTCCTCTTGCAAAAATACCAGTTCCTGCTTCAGACCATGATCATATTCTAAATGATATCTTCTCTCTTTGCTATTCCTCATTAAAGCAGGTTTCCTATCTTTTTGAAGGTACAACCCAGATTTCAGCAGGATAAGAAGATGCAATTTTGTTTATCATTTTGTCATGTTCTTACTCTACATGTTTTACAAAATAGATCCAGACTTCCTGCCAGTAGTCTCTCAGAATTTTGAGAATATCAGAGATGTGTGTGGACTGGGGGGAGATTTTGCACAGCATTAGTAATGAAGTACTCAGCATTTTGAGCCATGAAAATATTTTCTTATCAGGAATGTGTAGGGGCTTATAATGTGAATAGATTTGTGATTTATTGAAAATTGTAATGGGTCTGCGACCAATTATCTTGTATGGGCAGAAAACATATTTGACTCAAATTGGCAAAATTTGGGTAAGCCCAACCCAGAACTAGACTACAGCCTGGTAGATGCCAATGGTCTTTGCTTCTTTCTCATTGCTCTGGCCCCATTCCATCTTATATTAGCCCATGTGTTCCCACTCTTGCTTTACTGGATTTCGGCATATCTGAAAATCAGCTTAGGAGTTGGAATGCTTGTTGCCAGCCAGTGTTGAAAGAGACAAGCTTGACCCTGTACCTGACCCTTTCTCTCTCTCCTCCCCCCCCCCCCAGTCAATACTGGAGCAAGACTGGAGAAGAAGAGATTAAAGGCAGGGCATGTCTTACAATAATCCTGCAACGTGGTCTGCATTCCAGTACAGGTGTGAGTGTAAAAGCAGTTACCTCGTAGAGAGGTAGCAGCATGATTCTTAGCTGAGTTTTCCCCTGTTCTGATTGCTTACTTCATATGAGAACCTGACGTGACTTTTTGCATTTTTTGATCTGCAGGTAAGCAATATAGGAGCTTCTTAACAAAGCCGCTATGTCCTGAGTGTAACTATTGTTGTGTTAGAACAGGGATTCTCAACCTATGGCCTGCGGGGCCAAATCATCCAGCCCACCCCCTCGCTCCAGCTGCCACTTCCAGCATCGCCGGAAGTGGCCACGGATGCATTCCTGGCAGCTGTGGGGGTTTTCTGGCAGCTGCTGACACATTTATGGCGGCCGCTGATGCATTTCCGGTGGCCACTGATGTGTTTCTGGCAGCTGCTGACATGTTTCTGGTTGCGGAGGCATTTCCTTCACCCACGCCATGTAGCTCCTCCAGGCCGGTAAGCAGGGGAGTGGTGTATGTGTGTCTTTTTTGGGTGTGGTGGGCTCGGGGTGGTCCTGCCTTTGGTGGTGGTAGCAGTAGCAGCAGCAGAAGCAGCAAGGGACACTCCAGTCTGGCCCAGAACAGTCTGAGGGTATGTGATCTGGCCCCCAGCTTAAAAAGGTAGAGAATCCTTGTGTTAGAATGTGGTGGAAGAAGATAAGATAAATCATGTGCAATTCTTCCTTTCTTTGTTCCTCTCCCACTCCATATGTCCAACATAAAATTCAGATTATGCAAAGACCTCATAGGTCCTTTGGAGTTTTTGTCTCCTTAGGGAGAAGGAGGAGGGTCTGAAGGTTAAATATAGCTTTTTGTGATTATTAATAGATTTTTATACTAGCAATACAGAGGTGATGCTTATTGTTTGGTTATTTGTCTGCCAGGAAATTCAAAGCAGTGTTCAGTATTCTCCTCCTATTTTTTCCTCGCAACAGCTGTATGAAGTTGGCCATGCTGAGAGACCCTGATTAGATGATGGGCAACTAGGCAGCTTCATCCCCAAGTGTACCTGAGTTAAAATCTTTGATGTCATCTGCATTGTGTAGCTTACTGTAGTTGCCTCTTCTATCGTATTGCTTCTACAGAACATTGAACCATTATATCATTTGGATGATCCCTAGACCACCCCCTGGTTGGTTATTCATTCAGTGATGTGCTTGGCTTTATGACATTTTGAGATCTGTATGTTCATAACTCAGTGGGGAGATCCAGGTACAGTATATAGATTTGTGTCTGTGGAAGCTGATGATTCTTCTGGTAAAATTTAATATAGTACAAATTAATTAAAAGCTTCCTATTCTCCATGTTAGTTTCCAGAGCTCCCTTTTGATGTAGAAAAGCATTTGAGAGCCTCACCACTGGATTGGTGGTGTGGGGGAGTGGAGGGAGCAATCTTTAATAGCCAAAAATTGCCACTGGGATGAAGACTGTTAACAGCATTCCAGTGGTGATTTTAGGCTTTTAAAAGCATCATCAAACCAACCTGAGCCCATATTGAAGCAACTCCAAATAATAGGTTTAATCCAAGGAAGCCTACAGTTGTTTCTGCTGCCACAATTTGCTAAAATACCATGTTTTAAAATGAAAGATTGAAAATAAGCTGATCATTTCCTAGAATATTTTTGTTTAAAAATTGCTTTTCCAAGTACAGAACACAATACATTGTTTGCTTTCACTAATGAAGTATGGTGTTAACCATTTTTAGCAATTCATGAATTTGCAATATATATCAATGAGAACTGTCCCAAGATCATAGTTGAAGCTAATGTCTCCCACAAGTATGAAATTTGTGTTAACAGAAATGTCTGAAAGATCTCACTGTTCTGCCTCTAAAGATGCATGCCAATGATGTTGTTGAGGCTTGTCAGTACAGTACAACAGGATATATGGACCTTTTCCCCAAGGAATCTAGCTTTTCGTTGATGTCATTGTTGTAACAATTAGTGCACAGATCTGAATGTTCATGCTTACAAGGTTTATTTCTGCAACATCTGGGAAACCTATGCAATTATTTTTAGTAAAATATTGCTCAGGTGAGCTGGGCCTTAGATGTTGAGATCTGGATATAACCTTGCAAAGCTGGTACTGATATTGTTGATTAATATTTTAAAGACTGTTGAGCAGTACCAACTCCGTTGTGCTTCTTGTTTAATTCTCAGCTGCCTTGTGTGAGTGTTTACAATAGTAAATGCAGAGCCCAAAGTGTGAATTCACAGACTACATACTCGAAGAACGACAGTTACTGATAACTGAAACCTGTCCTTCTGTGAAGTAAATATGAGATATGTGTGTGTGGGAGGGGGGGGGGCTATGAAAATTCCTAGCTATGAAGGCTCATTTTTCTTTTCTTTGTTTCTTATTTCTCAGCTGATACATTGGTTCTGTATACCTTCACATCCTAAGGAATGTAAGGAGTTTTTCAAAGCAAGTACAGTAATACCTCGGATAACGCTAAGACTTGGTTTTTAGTGTTATCCGATGCATGTTAAAATCCTGTGGGATGGATCGGATAACATTAAAGCTCCATAGAGATACATTGTAACCGCACAGGCTTTAGCGGTTGTTATCCGATGCATCCCATAGGACCTTAACGTTATTCGATCCAATTATCCTCCCCAGATTACTTAACGTTATGTGATTTTAGCGTTATCCGAGGTAAACGTTATCTGAGGTATTACTGTAGCTTGTTATTTTCTTTGATTTCATGTTTTTCTACCAAAGTCAGGACAGCGACTGACAGTAATGTTGTTCTGTAAGTCGTTTAGTGGTGTGTCTCCATATTTGTCCAGACTGTGTCATAACTTGGAAAAGTTACTTTTTTTTCCAACTGCAGATCCCAGAAACTCCCAGTCAGAGGTGTCTGGGAGTTGTAAGGAGGAATGGGGAGCAACTTTTCCAAATTCTGCAAGAAGCTTATCATGCATGTGATTGCTGAGACCCAAAATGCAGTTGTGTTTCATATCTTCTAGGCATCACATTAAACAAAAAGCAGGTACAGTACCTTGATAGAACTCAAGCAGCTATTTGGGGCTTGTGCTGCTGATGCTTGTTTTGTGATATGGGGGAAATTGACAGTAGTTGAGAGACACGTAAGAAAGGGTTAAGTTAGATAAGATGTCATGTGGGGAGGGGAGGGGAGAAACTTTGCTTGCTTTGAGAATTGGGACTCAGACAGATACAGGAGACCAAGTAAAACCATGCGATTGAATCCCAGACTGTTTGCTCTACCTAATTATCAGAAGCCTCCCGTTAGTTCTGCTAGGTGCACATTATGCCTTTATTGTAGTGTAATTATGCCAGCTGCCTATGTTTAGTGCCATAAAAACGAATAAAGTGCCCATTACCCGCCTAAAGAATTCTTCCTGTGGGTTTTTATTTTTATTGCTCCATAGTACACAGTGGGGATAGCTTTGATCGGCCATGCTCCATGTAAAATAGTTAGTGAAGCGCAGGGTAATTCATCAGGCACTCTGCCAGGGACTGGTGGGCTGACATGCTGGTCCCTCCAGACTCTTCTGTCTCCCAGGTGCTTTTTGCTGCCAACCTGAATGTGAAGGTGATTCCCCCCCTTTTGTGGGAGCATCATCTCTAGTTACCTTGCCATTCTAGTAAATTACAAGTTAATTTGCCTTATAAAAATACTGTTCTCCAGAATGATGAAATATTACCTGAAATTTCGTGAAATTGTCTTTCTAAAAAGTTAGCTGGTTGGTCTGTCTAGCTCAGTGTTGTTTGCTTTGAATGACTATATAGATCAAGCATTCACAACCTATGGCCCATGGGCCAGACTCAGCTCCCAACGCCAATTCATCCCACCCCCAACGCCCTTGCTGCTCCCTGAAGCGGAAGTAAAATGCATTCTGTGCATGAACAGAACATTCTGTGCATGTGTGGTCCACGTTTTACTTCCGCTTCTGGGTGGGGTGACCTGCCCTATCAGCTGCCCAGGAGGTGTGGTCAGGCCCATGGCCTGAAAATGTTGAGAATCGCTGGTATAGATAGTGAACAGCAAGGGGGTGAGGGTAAAATCGAACCTTCTGTAACTACAAGTTATATATCTGCAGAAGGACAGAACAATCCCTTCAGCAACATGTGTAGTAGAGACCAATCCAGCTTCCGATTGCATTGCTGCTTACAAACTTTACAACAGTTAACCAATCCAAAAGGATTTTGTGGTTAGCATTACTGAAAGCTGATCAAAAGGTTATGGAGAATTTACAATGGCTCACAGACAGTTCTTTCCTTCCAAATTGTGTAAGTTTCACTAGAGTGGTTCACTGCTGTTTCCATACCAAGTCTGGGTGGGTCAGCAGGCTGAAATTGATGTAGAAAATCAGTGTTCTCAAATTGCATGGGATTACACTGTAACTATTGGTTTGAGCATCTTGCCCTCGGAAGGAGCAAGAAATTAAGATACTAAGCATGTATAAAGATTACCATATTCAAACAAACATCAAACGAATACACTTTCAAGACATTTTGAAAGTAACACCTGCCACTAAGAGGCCTTGATCAATTGCCAAAGGCTTGTTTAAATAAAAATGTTTTTCCTTGCTGGTAGATTGCAGGGAGGGCGTCACAACATAGACTTCCTTGAGAAAGAGTTCCATAGCCTGGGGGCAGCCACTGAGAAGCCCTTTAAAGATGATTCCTCAAACATTCTATACATGTTATGTACAGAAGAGGACCTATATTGAAATTATTTAAAACCTAGGCAAACTCATATAGGGAGAATTGGTCCTTCAGATAGCCTCAACCAAATTGCAATCCTACCCTGCTTGATGCTAGGAGAATCTGAACACCATTCTATGGAACTACAAAGCTGGCAGATATAGGTTGAGAGATGGTTTGGTTAGCAATAGCAATTGGAATAGCAATTTCACTTATATACTGCCCCAGAGTGATTAGTGCACTCTCCAGGCAGTTCTTAAGTAATTAACATTTTGCCCCCAACATATTGGGTACTCATTTTACTGACTTCTGAGGATGGAAGGCTGAGTCAGCTTTGATTCCATCAGAATCAAACTCACAACATCAACAGTTTTGGCTGCAGTACAGCAGTTTAATCACTGCACCACCAGGGCTAGTTAGTATGGGTTTTGTTGTCAAATGTGGATGTACTGACCAGTTGCACCATTGACAGGGTATACTGAATAATGCATAGAATCCATGTGTATGTAAACTGATCCATGTTTTGCCTTTACAAACATGAAGAAGTGTTTGATCATGCAGAATCTTTGTCTTAATGTCAATGCATTTGCACAAATTGGGTTGCCTTCCAGCCAAATTATTGCCCTTATTTTATTTGGGGATCTCTGCATATTACTTTAATGTCCTCCAGCTGCTGCCCACACTGATTTTTTTAAATCCAGTATCCCTTGAAGTGGCCTTCACACTTTTCTACTCTTGCAGCCAGTATGTGTGTCTACACAAGATGAACCTTTTTGAGCTGGTGCTGTCCCTCAGCTTAATTGCCTGTCTATGTGCTGTTGGTTTTGGAGGTGTAACTGCCTCTCTTAAGAGAAACCTGATGGGCTACTGATAGGAACCATTGATTAGGAGGGTAATTGCCCTGAAAATTCAGATTGATCAAAGGATGGGGAGGGGATGATAACTTTTTGTAAATGTGCTATATTTTGCATATAATATACTACCAATAAGGAATGTTAGGACTGTCTATGGAGAGTTGGGAGAAATGAATGTATGAAAGGAGCCATGTTTCTCTGGAGGGGTTTTTTTTTTTTTTTTGGATGTTTCTTATCACTGACCCTGGACTGCTGGGGATTCAGTCACTTTTATCTTTCTCTTCCTTCTTCAATCCAAATGTCTTTTTCCATTAGAAAATTACATTCTGTTCTGCTCATGCAAGATTTATTAGCTCTGCTAAGCAATAGCGCAAGAGGTAAAATGATGGCACAATCCACGATTTTTTTGTTAAGGTGAGACATTATGAATGTATTGCAACTTTGTAAGTTTTTTTCCCATGGATGAGCCCTCTGAAGTACATGAGGGCAGTGAGGTTAGTTTTCCTATGTATGACCTTGTTGGTTCTTCTAGTTAATGCTCTAATTACATTTCGAGAAGCACTATTGCTCTTTTCTCTCTTCTGAAAATAAAGAGCCAATCTGATCATTCTGTATAACCAACCTTCACATACTATCTGGGGTGAATGGTTGCATTTTTTACTATTTTGAATTGGAACCATTCCTTTTTCAAAATACTGTAGTATATTGACACTTTGCTGGCTGATTGTTTAAAAGGATCTGCAACATTATTCCTTACTAATTTTTTTTGCTTTCCATTGAGGAAATAAAATAAAGTAAGTCTAAAACTTACTCGCCATTCCTAAACTCTCATAAGTCAGGGGTTCCAACATTTTATATTAAAAAGTTTTAAAAACAGTTTTCATGAAAAGGAAACTGAAGGTAGATGAATAAATGAAGGACAGGCTTAGGAGGTGTGCTCTGGCCATATGATACCAATTCCTGAAAGACATAGAGCAGGGATTCTCAACCTGTGGCCCGTGACACCATTTCATGTTCCTCCTCCCCCCCCCCCCCCGCCTCCACCAGATCAGGAAGTGCCATGTGGTGGAGGAAGGGCAAAATGGCCATCTGCCCCCCCCCAAGCTGTCTGAGGGAGCGTGACCCGGCTCCCAGCTTTAAAAGGTTGAGAACTCCTGACATAGAGGATCATTAGTAGATCTGATCTTTAAGAACTTTGCAATATTGTATTAAGATTCATGTTATCTTGCTACACTTTTTATGAAGAGGTTGAGCAAATAGGAGACTTGAGAAAATAGTAATGCCATCACCTCTTTTTAACACAGTGGGTAAATAGTATAAACATGTTTGAAGTATACTTGATTTACATTCTGGTTGCTGTACTTTGTTTTTTACAGATTGTTAAAACTTTCAACATAATGTGGACCTCTGGTGCTAATAACAGGTTAAAAATTAAGTAAAGCTAGTGTAAGTATGTGGCAATGCAGAATTGTTTTAGGAGCATGTGAAGAAGGATGGAGAGCTCTGTGACACACTCTTTCTCTCTGCCTCTGCCTCTTTTATTCAGACTGTTGAGATCAATTCCACTCTTTTCCCTGAATGTTTAACAATTATTTATTTATTTATTTATTTATTTATTTATTTATTTATTTATTTATTTATTTATTTATTTATTTATTACATTTGTTACCCCGCCCCAATCGGGAGGACCCGACTCTGAGCGGCTTACAAGAAATAAAAACATAAAACAATCTATATCAATAAAAAATCAACAAGAGTTAAAAAGTCATCAAAAGTTAAAAACAATACAGGAATGACCCACAAATCCCACATTCAGATCCAGGGGTGGCAATCCATTAAATAAGCCACTTAGTATGAGAACCCACGTTCCCGGGTCCCCAAACTTGTCCTGCCAGCCAGGTTTTTAAGCCCTTCTGGAAGGGCAGGAGCTCTGTCTGAAGGCGCAGCTTGTGGGCAGGAGGTTCCAGAGGGTTGGGGCGGACACGGAGAAGGCTCTCCTCCTAGTACAGGCGAGGTGCGCCTCTCTCGCCGAAGGAACAACAAGGGAGCCTCTCCGATCCGCCCTGGTGGGACGGACAGATGTTCTTGGGGTGACGCGGTCTCTTAGGTACCCTGGCCCACTACCATATAGGGCTTTAAAGGTAATAACCAGCACCTTGAATTGCACCCGGATACATACTGGCAACCAATGCAGCTCCCGGAGCAGCGGAGAAACACGAGCATAACGCCCACACCCCACCACTACCCGGGTCGCCGCATTTTGGACCAGCTGGAGTCTCCGGATGGGCATCGGGGCAGCCACATGTAGAGCGCGTTACAGTAATCAAGTCTGGAGGTGACCAACGCATGTGTGACCATAAGCAGAGCGTCCCGGTCTAGGAGTGGGCGTAACTGGCGTATTACACGAAGTTGTGCAAAAGCCCTCCTGGCCACGGCTGCCACCTGCTCTTCGAACAGTAGCCGTGAGTCCAGGAGGACCCCCAGATTACGCACCGGGTCTGTTTGGGGCAAGACTGCCCCATCCAGAGCCAAAGGTGGCAGCTCCTGTGTTAACACAGGACCCCTTAGCCACAGCCACTCAGTCTTGCCAGGATTCAGCTGTAGCCCGTTGTCCCCCATCCAGACCTTAACAGCCTCCAGACACCTGGAAAGGACTTCCACCGCACCGCTTGGGTCCCCACGGGCGGAGATGTATAACTGGGTATCATCTGCATATTGATGATACCTTACCCCATGGGAACGGATGATCTCAGCCAGCGGCTTCATATAGATGTTAAATAGGAGAGGAGAGAGTACCGAGCCCTGAGGCACCCCATATTGCAGGGGCCTAGGGCTGGACTTCTCCTTCTCCAGGCACACCGACTGGGTCCTGTCCCTCAGGAATGAGGAAAACCAGGACAGCACTGTGCCCTGGATCCCCAAACCCTGGAGCCTTCCCAGAAGGATGCCATGATCGACAGTGTCAAAAGCCGCTGAGAGGTCGAGAAGAGCAAGGATAGACGGCTCCCCTCCGTCCCGCTCTCTCCAGAGATCATCCACCAATGCGACTAGTGCAGTCTCAGTACCATATCCAGGCCTGAATCCTGACTGAAACAATGCTGGTGTACTATGGTTTCCCTTTTGCTGTCGTGCAAATTATGAATTTATTGCTGTTAAAGTTAGCCATCATGTTCTACCACAATAAGATTTTTTACAATTAGGTCAGTGTATATGTTCACAAGATATACAGTTGTCACTGTATTGATGGTTTGAATAAATGTCATTTAATAAGTGACAGAGAGAAGAATGTAGGTTAAATTCAAGATCTACCTTCTGCTAGCAAGAGTCCAATTTACACGCAGACTGTTTGATATATCTGGGGACACTCCCATATCTTACCCCATGTAATCCTTTGCGTAGCATTTTCCAGAGTTTTGGAAGGAGTTCTGCAGGACACTTAAGGAAAGTCTGTTTCAATCAGTTTGTTTACGTGGTTTGATCTGGATCCACCCTGTAGCCTCCATCTCACTTGCTGTGACTATATAAATTTGCTGTGGGCTTTTTCTATTTAAATTGGGCAAGTTAAAATTGTTATTGAACAATGTCCATGCTCCTTGCCCCTGTTGTTGCTTTGCTTATTGCTTCTGTCCCCAAACCAGAGGATTAACCAGAGAATTCTGTGTAGTGACACCAGCATTTTAAAATAGGTTAGGGCTCTTTCAAATACCACGTGCCCTAAAATAGGCCACTTTTTGACCCCCTCTGTGACTTTCCGTGACCTTTGACCAACCTCACCCAAATCACGTGGTTTGAAGATAGATCTATTGCCAGCTGGATGCGAAAAGCAAATGATAATTTTGGAGTCATGTGACCCCCTCCCGTGACTTTCCATGACTTTTGGTCTACCCTCTCCCTAAAATGGTCATGTGGTATGTGAAAGACCCCTTAGTTACAACAACCAACAGTTACTGCTACCTTTTGACAATCTCTACATCCCACTTGACCAGCTACCTAGTAGTAGTGACATCAGTAATCCTGCATGCCTACTGATTTTCATCCTAGCCCAGTTACTACCTCATTTGCCACAGAATAGCAGATCTCTCTCCCCGCAACTTCCCTCTTCTTTCCTCTTGTTTCTTTCTGATCTTTCTTAATGCTTATGAAAAAGTGAACAGTTGACCTCTTCTGTACACCAATTATGTGTTCTAGGTTGGATGAGAACTGCAGGAATAGAAGTGCTATTTTCTTCTCCATCACTTTTTTGTATGGGGCAGAGAGCTAGATATGTGCTTGGGAATAAGTGATGTCAACCAAAATTTGTGGACCAGAGTCTGCTTGCATTGTGGCAAAAAGATATATGATACCTCCCACACTTGCTCCCCTGTGAGCACATCTTTGTGTAACATGTGAAATAGTTCTGAGCATAAGAGTCATCAAGTGTCAGGTGTTTATGCCACCATGATTGTGGATATGGAGTGGCCATTCAAACAATGCATGAAGATCTTACGTTTCTGAGAGCTCTCCCCTGGAGCAGATAATGTTTTGTTACTTCTGGTTTTCATGCTGGCTTTCAGTTAGAAGCTTCAGTAACTAATTAGTATACACTGGTACATTTTTCTCAAGCTTTGTTCAGAGGCTCTTCTTCCGGATCGCTTTCTCTTTGTGTGCCATCATTCTGCTATAGCAGGCAAAGCAAATAGGCCAACAGCTGGAAACATGTTCCAGGCATCACGTCACCTGTCATTACTTACATTACCTTGATTAGGGACAGTCAGTTATGTGACTTTCCATCATCACACTTCTCATGGGAGACACTGAAAAGGAGGAGAGGAAAAAGGAATTGTAAAACATTTGTCTGGGTACTTAGCCAATCACTCTGTGCTGATAGTAGAACATCAGTCATCAGAGCTTAAAATGAAGGTACCTTTTGTGATGGATCATCTCATGTGACTCTGAGAATGAGGCTTTGAAAATTATGCCCTGTTCCAATGGAGGAGTTTCCTCTTCAACAAGACACCCTCCTCTACACCCTCTTCATACTTAAACTGATAATTGATTTTTGGAGAAAACTCCAGTATCCTCTTTCCAATGTATATTTTTATAATCAATGTATAGTGTGAGGACTTTTGAAAAACAGACTATTTCTTTTGATGAGATGGTAGCTCTCCTGACCCGCCGGGAGAAGGAGGGAATGGGCAGCAGCTGTGTGGCCCCGGGTGGCTTTAAGACCTCGCTGCCGCTGCTACCAGCCTCACCGGACTCTCCTCTGGCCAGCCTGGAGGACAATACACTGCCGTTGCCACCACTTCCGCCATCTCTGGGTGCGCCTCCAACCAGCCCGGCTGAAGAGGCGAGGAGGAACAGCTGGTAGGCCAGTGGGTTTTAAAAAACTGTACTGCCGCTGCCAGACGCTTCTCCAGCCAGCCTAGCTGAGGACAATGTTGAGCCCTGGGCTCCATTGCAGACGTCGAGCTCTGGACTCCATCAGTTTTTCTGTGATTTTTCTGTGAAGTGTTTTTGTATTATGATGTTCTTATATTTTGTTATTGTAATTGGGATATTTTTTTTCTTTTGGAATGTTCTGAAATGTTTTGTACATTATGATAATTTAAATATAGCTGTAATTGTATATTTTGTATTCTTTTTGTATCATTGTTAGCTACCCAGAGTTGCTTGGCGAGTGGGGTGGCATAAAAATCAAACAAATTAAATTAAGAGGCATATGCCAATGATCTGCTGATTAGTGGACCTATTTCCCATCGTGAATGTGATCTATCATTAGATTTAGTTGCTACATGGAAAGGACAGTTGAAACAATAGATATGAAGTGTGTTGATTGAAGCAAATCAATATTCTATGGCAGTGGTGGAGAACCAATTGTGCCAGAGGGGACACTCAGAGCCCTCTGTTGGGACAGAATTTGTCTGCCCCTCTGCCCAGCAGCCCAATGGGAGCACTTCCTCTCTCTCCCCCAGCACAGAGTTTTCCCCATCCCTCTGTTTGGGCACTTGGTCTCTAAAAGGGTCGCCATCCCTGTTCTATGGGATCCCCCACAGTCCTCCAAATTTGATTTCCAATGCTGTGGTGCTGACTCCGAGCTACTGTTTAGTGTCGGGAGCAAAAGAAAGCCCTAGAATGATGATGGGGAATCAGAAAAATGGGAAGACTTCGGAAAGCTGAATGCACAGGTCTCTGGCAAAGCTCTCATTGCTGGTTGATAAGTATTGGATGTAGGAAGATACCTTTGAAGCTCTCTCAAGCTTGAAGCAGCTATACTTACCTGGCAAGATATCGTTTTAGAGACCAAAGTTCCTCTTTTGACTGAAAAGGAGCATTTCTTTTTTTCAAGAGTGTTTCTAGTGAGTAAATACATTCTATAAAAATGTTCTGAATGCCTCTCTCTGTGAAATGGGGGGAAGTGATGTGGGTATCTGGAGTTAGCTTGGCCTTTGGAGTAAATGAAAGGTTTGGTGTGTGTGTGTGTCTGTGTGTTCTTTTCTTCTCTTGGTCAACTGTGGCTGGAGATAAGGATTTCCTATTTGAAGTTCAGAAGGCAAAGGAAATCTATTGTTAGAAGAGACTTTCTTTTTTGATTTGATTATCTATCTCCAGTGATACAGAGGAGGAGATTTATTTCGATAAAGGCAGCATTTTTTTTAAAAAAAAAAAACCCAACCTGCATGTGACTTTTGTTATTCTCTGTACTTCAAAACCTGAAGTGATATAGACTCATATTATTTTTTTAAAAGACACCCTAGCCTTCTCTGGGCTGAAAGGGCTTTTTGGAAATGATAGCATTGAAAAGAGGTAGTATCCTGCCTCAACATTTAACATGGCATTAAATTTTATTTGTAGTTGAGGCAGCTCAGTACCATCTCGTGTGTGAAACAAAGTACACCCAAGGTCCTTGCAGACTGAAGTACTGTACTGGATTGTGGCAAGGCTTTTTCAGGAATTTTAAACTGGGGCAGGATGGTTAATGGAATGAGATATGAAAGACTATTAAAACATCAGTGGAGCAGCACATGATATCAGAGAATATTTTGGGGGTCAAATCCATGGTCCATCTATCCCAGTATTATAGCTTTATTATTTCTAACAATGTCCAGTTACAGATGCTTTAGAGTAGGCATATAATATCATAATTTACTGCTAAGATTACTCGGTTAAACGTTAGCACCTCCTAACTTTTTCCCTATGGGGAAAAGCATTTAGGCTCCAACTTAACAAAAGAGCATATACCTTAACTACCGGTATCTTATTTAATGGAGGGAAAGAATGGATGAGGAACTGAACATTTAGTAAAAGTCTATTTGCATATACAGTAATACCCCGGATAACGTTATGACTTGGTTCCACAAGTCATGATTTTATCCAATTTTTACCGTTGTTCGATGCATGCGTCGAACAACGCTAAAAAAAAAAAGCCTTGACTTCAGGGACAAACTGCCTTAAAGGCAGGCAGGGAAAGAAAGAGACCCAGTTGGGTCTCTTTTCCTCCCTGCCTTTAAAGCCACCCCCCCCCCCCACGTGCAGCGGTCTCTGCGTCTTACTCTTTTCCTCCCTGTATTTAAACTACAGGGAGGGGAAAAGAGAGAGACGTGATTGGTTCTCTAGAGCCTTTCCCAGACCCTACTGCAGTCGCAGAGACCGCTGCAGGTGGGTGGTGGATTGGGTAGTTCTATCCAAACGACCCCACACCCGCAGACCATTGCCTTAGATAACGCTAAGAATCATTATCCAGAATCGTTATCCAATGCAAGTTTTTTCCAAAAAACTTGCATCATTATCCGATTCTAGCATTGTCCAATGCAGTCGTTATCTGGGGTATTACTGTACAGTCAAATCTCGCATAAAGAGCGCCTCGCTTAAAGAGTAACTCGCTTAAAGAGCAGAATTTTCTCTGAATGTTTGCTTCGCTTAACAAATAAAACCAACCAAAAACTCACTTAACACATAAATTGGGGTTTGCAGTACCCCCTACAATTGGTCATTTACAATGGTGTTTCGCTTAAAGAGCAAACTCACTTAAAGAGCAATCCTGTGGAACGCATTATGCTCTTTAAGTGAGGTACCACTGTACAATAAAACCTCTTATAAAGAGCACCTTGCTAACTTGCTTAAAGAGCAGAATTTTCTCTGAATGGTTGCTTCACACTTAACAACTGAAACCAACCAAAAACTCCCTTAACAACTAAATCGGGGTTCACATTCCTTCCCCCCCCCACCAGGAGTCACAATTGGTCACTTACAAGGGTGTTTCACTTAAAGAGCAAACTCACGTAAAGAGCAGTCCTGTGGAACGCATTATGCTCTTTAAGCTAGGTACCACTGTATCTTAACTGTTCATAGCACTTTATAATAATATTTTACTTACCACTAACTTTAGAATGCATTATGTTATACTGTAACTTTCCTTTTCTCCCCTCACACAGCTCCTTAATTTGAAAAATGCTGAGAGAGAGCATTTGTCCAAGAGCATGCACAAAAGGCCACACTGGGACTTAAAGCCATGTTTTGCAGGCCCATGTTCAGTATAGGTTGGATCCGCAACAAAATGTTGTAGCATGTCCTCCCATTAAGTTGCATCTGTTCAGGATTCTAGCTAGCCATGACCTTCCAGTGGTATATTTTATTCTTCCTACACCTTGTTTCATTTTTCCATTCTAGCATTCTGATTCCCATGGGCCTCATTTGACTGTTTGAGAAGTGTTCTCTTAGATGTATGCTCTGTGATTTCTGCAAACCTTAGAGTTCCCCCGGGCATAGTGATACATCCCTCATGTTTCAGGTGACCCTGTTTTAACTACGTCCCTGACAACACTCACCATCTGTGTTAGCTGTTAGAACTAGTTCTTTATATGGTTTTTTCCCCCCATGACATTGACAATATGGAAAAACTAAAGGAGCTTTACAAAGAAAGTTGGTTACTTCTTAGTATGGATGTGAATAGTGGTTTAGGTCAGCAGATTGAGCTTCATAGATCTCACAACACTAGATGCTAGATCTAAAACACGAGTCCCCAACCTGTTGCCCATAAACCACATGCTCTTTCTGTGCGGCCCTCCTTGTTTGCTGCTATCTCCCTCAAGGCATTTTCCCTCAGACCCATATGGTGTCTTCCTGTATTAATTTCTTCCCAGCCTAATCAGAACCATGAGTGGTGGTGGTGGGGTAGGGAGTGAATCATTTGCCAGTTCTTTGAAGAGCTGGAAGGAGACATATAGCCAACTGCCACCTGGGGTGGAGTCTGAAACCACATCCCCAATAACCTTTGTAACTTGCATCTGCACTCACCTTAAGAAGCAGATCTGGCACAGTCATCTGATGTGAATTTTTGACTCATACTTTTTTCTGCACTAGCCACATATTGGTACACAGCTTGAGGAAAAAGGATTAACACTAGCTGTTTGGTTTTCTCTTATTTTGAGTTAGACTTCGAAGAACCATTATCTCCTAATGACATCCTTCTAATTAAGCATTTGGAAGGTCTTTCCACTGTTAATATGCAGATCAGTATTCAAAATTGAAATGTTTTGCCATTTGAACTCTTTCTGTAGGAAGGAGTTAAGAACAAGGAATCAAGAAAGCTTTCTTTGGGTCTGTGCCTACTCCTTATGCTAAACTCCACCTCCAGATTCTGTGCCATGAAAATTTAAATTTTATGTCATCTATAAATCATGTAAATTAAAGAAATATGTAAATTTGCAGTTGTTTTGCCTTTTTATTCACCGTGGATTGGGGTGTGGGCCTTACTGAAGGATTGTTAGAAAAACTGTTCAGTTTGCTGCTCATTTTTGCAATCTTGTGAGTTAAGAGTGTGGATGGAATGTACCCTTAGAGGTGGAAACAGACCTCAGATTCTTTTTCAGCTTTCAATCTCAATGGATGACTTAAGTCAGTGTTTGCTATAAGCTGCACTGTCTGTAACCTCTGCCTGATGTAGGATCCAGAACTGGAGTCAGACCTCTGCTAGACCTGGAGTAGCAAACCTAGCAGTGCTGTCTAGAAATGAAATAAAGAAGCAGAGCTGAGCAGTACAGTGGTACCTCGCTTAAAGAGCATAATGCATTCCACGGGATTGCTCTTTAAGCAGGTTTGTTCTTTAAGTGAAACACCATTGTAAGTGACTGATTATGACTTGTTGGGGGGGGGGGTAATAGTTGTTAAGCAACTTTTTGGTTGGTTTTAGTTATTAAGCGAGGCAACCATTCAGAGAAAATTCTGCTCTTTAAGCGAGTTAGTCTCTAAGTGCGGTGATCTTTAATAACTTTTTGATCTTTCTTAATGTTTTTTCCTGCTGGGCATTATTACACTTTGTGTTGAAAGGCTTGAAGGAAGGCAGGAAACCCATCAAAGGGCCAGAGCTCAGTATATGTACAGGTCATACACACCCCATATTTTGCGGGTCCTGTTTCCACAGTTTTAGTTATCCACAGGTCTAAAAATATTCAATTAAAGAGCATTGAAATACTTAATATATATTATTTCTATTATCAGGGCTGGCCACTACAGACTACTGTCTACAATTTAATGTCTAGAAGAAACTGATTGTTTGTTATGGCAGCCATTTTCCTCGCCCCTGAATAGAATGATGGATACATTTCAAACACACATACAGCTTCTATGATTGAAGTATGTGTGCTTAAATAAGGGGTTCACTGTTTTTTGTCGTTTCAGATATCTGTGGAAGGTCTTGGAACATATCTTCTCAAACATCTTTTTGTCCTTGTTTTTTGTTTTGTTTAAAATGTGGGATCAGAGCTTTTTTTTGTAACCCCAGGGTGAGGGTGGGATGCGATTTTGATTCTCACACTGATGAGGGGAAACATTTATTTGCCTGCTAATTTCTGTGTTTATGAATTGTGAATTTAGAATACATGTATATCTGATTACTTTCCTGGGAACAATGTTTTGTCTGTGAATAGCTAATTTTAAGGCTGATGCCCATTGTGTACGTATACACTGGTTACTGTTCATCTCAAAATAGGAAGTATTTTTCATGATGCTTTGCTGCTTGGAATAAGCTGTCAGCCTTAGAGTGCCCTGTTCTGACAGAGCATAGGAGGATAAAAGTAATAATCAGCACTTGTGAATTAGAGGTGTGTAATAATTCTGACTACAGCTGGTTGGGTACTGTGCCAATGTCCTTTCATGCTGACTCTCAGCACCTACACTAATTTGGTGCTTTACCAGGAGTGAGGCAAACAAAAATAGTACCAACCTTGTATTACTGTGGCTTTGGGATTCAGATCCATCTTCACCCTGAACTGTCCCATCCCCTTCTAGGCCATCGATGGGCAGTTGAGAGGAAGGAAAAAAGGAATATGTATTGGAGGTGTCTCTTTAAAGACTTCAGGTAGAGAAACTCCAAGAGAAACCAACAAATTTGTTATCACTGCTGACCTAAACTAACACTGGGAGTGAAAAGGATTCTAACCAAACACCTGGCTGGCAGGAGCTGCTAACGAGCCATCTCTTTTGAGCAATGTTTTACATTCTCTAAAGCTCTGCTGAGCGGCTCTCTTCAAGGTTCTGTTAAGGTAAATGGCAGAGTCAGGTCAGCTATCTTTTCTTTTCTTTCCTCTTTCTTTCTTCTTTTTTTCTCCTTTCCCCTTTCTTGGTTCTCTTTATTATCTGGAGTTGCTCTGGCTCTCTCCCTCACTTCTGTTTCTCCTTTTGTTCTCTCTTTGTCTATTTATCACACTGTGAAGGTTGAAAGAGATGTTATTAATCTGGGGGAATGAAGGCAGGATTAGTGGTATGAATCGGATTTTGAGAGGTGTAATGATAGAAAGACTCGCTCTGCTGGCGGGCTGCATGAGTTTGATAAATGGGGAGCACTCCAAACTGACTCTCGCATTCCTCCGCACTGCGCGCTTTGCCCGCTGGGGCGTGCCATGCTCTCAGATCTGCCAGCCATCCCACGCCGCTCCTACCTGAACCAGAGCAAAAAGCCAAGGGTAAATCAGAGACAAATATCTCCCCATTGCACTTAAAGAGATCATTTCTTTCAACAGCTTCCTCAAACAGAGTCCTGTCAAGTTCTTGGACAGCCGTGTGTGTAGGTAGGCTCCTTCCTTGATGGTGGCTCTGGCCATGGCTATAGTGGAAACACATGCTTAACACTCTTGTCTTGTGGGCAGAAAGCAACAGGGGAAAGGCACGAAAACATCTTTTTTGGCTGTGTGAATTACTTTCAGGTTAAGCTTGATGTTTCAGTTTTCAAATGATAATGTATCCGAAAATACCTTTTTGAGCATGTACTGTACACTGTATTTTCTATCTGCAAATATTTAGGCATAGTTAGCAATAGAAGAGAAATGACTAGCTTCAACAGGGTTTTTATGTAAGGGGCCTTTCAAATACCATGTGACCTAAAATAGGCCACTTTTTGACCCCCTCCCCTCCTGTGACTTTTCATGACCTTTGACTGACCCCCGAACCACCCCCCCAATCACGTGGTTTCTCTGTTTTCCCTGATTTGAGGAGAAACGGCAGAAGCATGGCTGACCTGGAGCTTGAGGATGCCTGCAGCCCCACCCCCGGATTCCCACCTGGCCAGGAGATTAAAAGCCACACTGACTCGGGCGGCGGTGACCGGTCCCACCCGGAGCCTGAGGACTCCTGCTGCTCCACCCCTGGACTTCCACCTGGCTGGTTTTTTTTAAAAATTAGAGTCACGTGACTTCATGCTGAACCCCCTCCCCGTGACTTTATGTGACTTTTGGTCAAATCCCTCCCCCCCCTAAAATGGTCACGTGGTATTTGAAAGACCCCCTAATACTGGTGCTAATTGTGTAGTGACTATACTGGTCATTTGGACAATTGAGTATATTTTAGGATAGGATTGCTGAAGAATGAGGTTATTATAGTAGTTATTATTTGTGTTTTAAATGGGCAAGTCCAGTTACGGTAGCCCTCTTTATGCCAAGATTTTCCACTTTTACATGCTTACATTGATACATATCTGTTAAAGTAAGTATCCTGCCATTTCCTGTTGGTTCTTTAGCTTGTATTACCATCATTCTTCTGCTCTTTTCTGGACTGCAGCAGTTGAGATTCACTGCAGGAATAAAGACAACACTTAATTGCTTGTGAAGAACAATGTTACCTGGGAGTATGCTTAAACTTTGATTTCTCCTCTTTCTATTTTAGCTAAGATCTCTATGCCAAAGCCACTAAGTTAATCTGATCAAGTTTGCAGACCCTTTTTTGCATGCTACTACATAGTGTGAATTCATGCTGCTGGAGTGTACAGTCATACCTTGCATAACGAATTTAATTAGTTCTGCGAGGCTGCTCACTATGCGAGTTTTTTGCTATGCGAGTCAGACTCACATAACGAATTTTTTGCTATGTGAGTCGGACTTTCCCTATAGAAAAACTCGCATAACGAGCATTTCAAGGGGGAAAACTCGCATAGCGAAAATGTTTCTCTATGCGAGTTTTCCCCATAGAAACACTCGTTATGCGAGTTTTTCCATAGGGGAAAGTCCGACTCGCATAGCGAAAAATTCGTTATGCGAATAGGACCACTTAGCAAAAAACTTGCTTGTTATGCGAGTTTTTCGCTAAACGAAAAGCTCGTTATGCGAAGTTTGACTGAATATATGATATTACAGCCTTGTGGAAGGGGTCCCAAATCTTCATGTCATTATAATCTAATTCAGTGTTTCCCAACCTTTGGTTCTTGGACTTCAATTCCCAGAAGCCTAAGTTAGTACATTGGCTGATCAGTGCTTTTAAGAATTGACTTAGGCTTCTGGGAATTGAAGTCCAAGAAACAAAGGTTCTAATTGTTAATCTGTGGTGAACGTAGAAATGGTATTTTGATCTCTTCATCTGGTTGTGAGATTTGTAAATCCCCAATGGTATAATAATAATTTTGTGTTAGAAGTTATTATGAGTTGGAAGGATTTTTGCTGAAGAAACTGCGCTCAGGGTACGTCCAAATGAGGCTCCTTTCTTGTCTCCAAGAGCTCGGATAGAGATGGGCGCTCAGTCCGCCATGCAGTACCCGGGTCTTGAACTGCTGACTTGTCAGGCTTCCAGCTAACAAGGCGAGCTTCTTAACCACTGAGCCACTGCAGCCCCAATGGCATGAAAATATATGATGGGAAATATAAATCTAAGTGGGTAAGGTCCTTCAGTGCTCCCACCTATTTTGGAGAGCTGGACAGAAGTATCATGTTAATAGTAATCAAAACATATTGGATCAAAGCTCTGTATTTGACTTCTAGTTCTAACCATCCTCATTGACATTCTTTACCCACATAGGAGAAAGTAGAGTATGGTTCATGTGAGCAGTTATGGCATTAAGGAAAAAGAAAACTGTTTCTCATAGGCCATGCTGTTAGAAAACCCTTTTAACGGAAAATCATGAACTTCTCCCTTTCCTGTTTTACCACACTAGTGTGGGTGGGTCTCATATTGCCAAAGTGGAGCTAATGAGATGAACCCACTAGTGAAAGATTGAATGGTGCAAGCAATTTTGGAATATAAATAAAAGCATCAGTTCGACAAGTTTAGCACCCACAGCAAGATTTGGCTAGAAACAGTTTGAAATATGGGATGCTAGCCAGCTGCTTCAGCACTTTTTGTATAAATCACCCTGCTGGCTTCTTAAATGGAAGATAGAAGTGATGAGATAATTCTGGCATTTTCTAAGTTTGTACTATCTGTTTCCTTTCTTATGAATGAATGACTTCAGCTTCTCTTTGGCCATGTGCCTATTCTTGTTTTTGTAGGAAAAGTAATTGGAGACTACTTTGTACACACATGTTTTATATGACTAGTTTTTGCAAAGTGTTGCTATGACCACAAAGATTCTACTATTTTGAGCACTAATAATCCCTCAGGATATCATAGAATTCCAGACAAGAAAAAATACAGTATCTGAAATCTAGTTGCACATTTATGCAAATGGTGTAACCTTTGGAAGCAAATCTGTAGACATTTTCTGTGGAATGCTGAGTAATATAACCTGGTATGAAACAGGTAATACCAATGGAGATTTTCTAATGTACAACATATCTAAAAATAATGCTGTTTGCATCATTACACAACAAGATTTCAGCCAACATATTCTAAATTGGAAAGTCACCCCAAATGGGAATTTTAAGCAAATGGTACAAAAGTTCGTTTAGAACAGTATTGAAGTCTAATAAACAAATAAAGATAAGAAGTCAAATTTTGAATGTTGAGGAGGTAGATAAGGTGGATACAAGAAAAAATATGTTGCAAAAATATTAGTTATGAGGTTAGGTTTTAGAGATTTGAAAAAATATCTGCTATTAACTTAATCTTCCTTGGCTTTTCAGAGGGACTGCCTCCCCGAATCTACCATTAAACATTTATGTTCTCACAGGATTCAGTGATTCTTAGGTATTCTGACTGAGTGATTTTCCTGTGGATGTTCTGTTACCTTCTAAGGTATTCGAGTAGTCTTTTCTGGATTCTGTTGTTCTTGCCTCAGTAGGGTTGTAGCCAGAGCCTTATCCACAATAGGATTTGTTAGGGATGATTTGTCACAGGATGCAGGAAGCCAAGAGCACCACGTGGCAGGTGCTGTGCAAATATGTTCCAACTTATTCTCCTTCTCTCAACTTTACAGGTTGAATTGGTTCAGGGCAGCTGAAATAAATGAGGAGAGAAATGATCAGTCAGATATTCCTGAAATCCCATCTTTAAGAGCTAAATGCGTGGCTGAAACTTTAAGGCAGGTAATGAGGCTCTTTCAGATCAGCTCATGAGTGGAAACTGCTAGATTGATCAGGCTGCAGATGGAATAAGTATGAAAGCTAAGTTGGAGAGGAGCTGGAGGGTAGTATTCTCTCCTCCAGGTAACTTTTCAATACTTTGTTCTTGACATCATTTGCTTCTCATGAAGCTGGGCCACTTTTTCTAAATAATGTCGTTCACTCCAGGTAGTCTATAGCAAAGATATAAGAATGGCAAGACTGGACTCCCAACTCATTCCTGTTTTTCTAATTGGTATTTTAGTCTCTTTATTCATATGTCAGTAAAAAAAGGTTGCACTTTTAACAAATAGTCTTACTGGCTATAGGGAAGGACAACACAGAAGTATACATTGCTTATTTATCATGTGATGTGATGAATTTTCATTCTTCACAATTTCCTTTGCAGCCATTACAAGCAATTACAATAGCCCTGTTTAGATTGGGGAACCAAAGCTGAAGTTGTTACCATTTTTGATTTAGGCACAGGTTAGCTAGTGTTCTCCCCTCTCACTTTGCACAAGATTAGCACTTAAATATGAGAAACCTATGGCTGTGCAAGATTTAGTTTGGAATCCTTTACAATGATTTGAATTTGGGTCCAGTTGAGTTATATGATTCAGATTTGGTTTCAGTTTAGACCTGATTTGTTCTGTTTCAGATTTGAGTTACCATTGCTACCAATATATATATTTGGTAGCAATGCATGGCTTTGGGAGATCATGGTACTGTATGTTCTTCAAAGAGTGTTATTCCTGTCAAATTCTTGACAAACAAACCAAGGGTTGGGTTTTTTTTTTTTTTTTGCACTAGTCTTTTTCAAAGTTTTTCTTTGAAATGATTGTAACTTTTTTCACTTTGTTACCTAGGTTTATGATCTTTGGAGGAATTTATTTTATTCGGAGTTAGTTATTGCTGTTATGTTTTGTATAGATCAGTGGTTCCCAACAAGGGGTACACAGCCCACTAGTGGACTTCAATTCCCAGAAGCCTCAGTCAGTACATTGACTAATCAGTGCTTTGGGGAAATGACTTAGGCTTCTGGGAATTGAAGTCCAAAAACCAGCATTTGGGAAACACTGGTATAGATAGATCCACTGTTTTTTGTGCTGTTTGCCCTTCTAATTTACTTTAATATAGTAAAAGTTTGCTGAAATATATGTGCTGCATTTTTTGCTGTGTTAGCATTTGTGATCTATGTATTGTACTTGTGTGCTAAGAGTTCATCTGTGAAATCAGCAAACACAGTAAAAATGCAGTCAGAAATCAAAATAAAATAAATGCATCCTACAAAACTAAAGCTAATGTGCTGCTGCTTGGGAGAATTTAAAGGAATAAGGAATGTGCCACTGTCTAATTAAAATGCTACTAAAATGCAGAGACCAACACACAGGCTCACTTAAATGAGCAACTAATATAACAAATGAGAAAGGATAGGATTGAACTTGGAAAAGATTTAGGAAAGGAATATTGAATGAAGGAAAATAGGACACCAGTAGATGAAGAAAATCAGGCCATACTAAATTTTTTGCACTAATATTGGTGCTAATCTTGTCCAGCCTAGATTAGAAGCTAGAAGACCAGGGATGGTTGGAAAATAAGTATCAGCATCATTCTAACACATTAGAATTCACATTATAAACAGATATCACACAACTAAACAAATTAATAAGAAGTACAAGAAGATGATAAGCTAGGAGTATTTAAACGAACAAGATGAAAAGGTTCAGAGTTGAAATGCCAGAAATTTAGATTACTTAAGAGAAGCAGCAGCCATTGAGATATTCACTGCTGCTTTTTGGATGACAGCTAAAGAAAAATTAAAAAAAGTAAGATCAGCTTCCTTCCTTCCTTTCTCTATTATACCATCCTGACATATTCCTTATACAGTCATACCTCGCATAACGAATTTAATTCGTTCTGCAAGGTTGCTCGCTATGCGAAAAATTCGCTATGCGAGTCTGACTCGCATAACGAATTTTTCGCGATGCGAGTTGGACTTTTCCCTATGGAAAACCTCGCATAACGAGCGTTTCTATGGGGAAAACTTGCTTAGCGAAAAAATTGGTTATGCGAGTTTTCCCCATAGTAACGCTCATTATGCGAGTTTTTCCATAGGGAAAAGTCCGACTCGCATAGCGAAAAATTCGTTATGCGAGTCAGACCGCTTAGCAAAAAACTTGCTTGTTATGCAAGTTTTTCGCTAAGCGAAACGCTCGTTATGCAAGGTTTGACTGTATTATAATGTTTGGACATACACTAGTACCCCAGATAACGTTGAGATTTGGTTCCACAAGTCTCGTCGTTATCTGGTTTTTAACGTTGTGCGATGCATTGATCACACAACGTTAAAAAAAGCCCTGTTCCCCTGGAGGCTGCAGCAAGCCAGAATGTCAGGATTTGAACCCTGACGTTTTGGCTTGCTGCACTGGCTGAGGACATCAGGGAAGCCCAGAAACAGCTTGGATCGGGTCTCCCCACCTCCCTGGACCCGTTTTTTTAATACCAATTTTGGGATCTCTGACCCCCCTGCCGGGTCCAGGGAGGTGGGGAGACCCGATCCAAACTGTTTTTGGGCTTCCCCGACATCCTCAGCCAGTGCAGCAAGCCAGAATGTCGGGATTCAAACCCTGACATTTTGGCTTGCTGCACTGGCTGAGGACGTTGGGGAAGCCCAGAAACAGCTTGGATCGTGTCCCCTGCCTGCTCCAGAGAGATCAGAGGACCCGATCTACAGCTGCAGGGTGGCTGGGGAAGCTGACGGGGACTCCCTGTCGGCTTCCCTAGCCACCCGCCCTTGCCTCCGCAGCTGTGGGGTGGCTGGGTAAGCCAACGGGGGAGCCCCTCGTCAGCTTTCCAGCCTCTCCACCCTGCCTCCATAGCTGAAGGGTGGCTGGGAAGCTGAACGGAGAACCCCGTTCAGCTTTCCAGCCACCCTGCTGCTAAAAACGACTGTATCGGATAACGTTAAAAATCGCGTTATTTGATACCAAGATTTTTCCGAAAATCTTGTAACGTTATGCGGTTTTAGCGCTATCCGGTACTAGCGTTATCCGGGGTATTACTGTATCTTTCTTTTACTGTGTGAATGGGTAATTTGGTTCAAAGGTATTTAGACTTGATCCAGATATGTAGATGCAGATCAATTCTATTTGCTGGATTGGTTGTTCAGCTCTAAATAGCACTGACCCAGCTTCAGATTCCAAGTGTACAGTTAAGCCATCTCCCACAGTTCTTGTCTGTCCTGTAATTGACTTTTCTGTCTTCATTCTAGAAGATACCAAGAGCCAAAAGTAATCACCATTGCCTCAGTTTGCTGTGCTTTCTTGCTCTTTCTACTTGACACTTTCCAAAAAAGATTGAGATGCCCAATCCCTGTCTTTCTGACTGTCCGGAAGCTTTTCAAATGCACCATTGGACACAAGGAGCTGGGTAACACTGTTTCTGGGGTGGGTGGGTGTTCCATTGTTAATTATTGAGGTATAATAACATGATTAGCACACTATTAAAAAAATCACTGATATGATTACCATGGATTTAATATCACATGATATATCATTAGTTTGTTATAGGGTGACAGATGTAATTGAAACTCTAATTGGAGCTGAGGGTTTTATTTCATTCAATCATCTTGGTGAGCGAGATAGAGATGTGGCTGAAAATTAGCAGGCAGAGGGGAACTGTGATGGCAACAGTGACATTTGCAATATGTACATTTTGTCTTGTGGGCAACTGGTCATTTGGCCTTTCATTTACCCATCTCTCTTTTGGTTCTATTAAATAAATTTCATGTCAGAAATTACTCTGGTTTGAAAGGATTTTTTTCCTGGAGAAACTGTTCAGGCCGCCTGAATGAGGCTCCTTTCATGTTCCCAAGACCTGTAGCACACCACTCAGGTATCAAAACCTGACCTCCAAGCTCAGTGTCTTAACCACTAAGCCACCACAGTTCTATTTAGAAATCTTGAGGACTAAAGTGATGGGATAAGCCCATTAATTTGGGTGAGCAGTCTCCAAATAGGTCAACACATTCACAATTTTGTCTTCAGAGCAATTGCTAAACTATAAAAATAATATTGGCAAAAATAGTGAGCTAAAATAGTGGTGGGAAGAGAAGGAATATAGTGAACCTCTACAGGCATTTTGGATATCTGTTCCATGCTGGTTGGAAACATAACCTCATGTCTTCAACAATAGTGGAGTCTTTGTCACACTTGAGTATTTATTGGATTTTGAGTACTGGTATTTATTATTAAAATAGGCTTCACATCACAAAATGGAAAAAAAATCCTGGCTCAGTTATTTTTTCTTCTTCAGAGATTGTATTTTATTTTTATTGACATAAAAGGCACAACATTTCTTCTTACTCTAATAAGCATTGCTGCAACTGTGATTAAGATAATCAAACAGAAGACCTGTAGCAAAGAATCCATGATAAAAACATTAAGCCCATGTTTTTTGATAGATTATGGACACTCAAGCTGATACAGCCTTCAACTGTGCGTGTTAATGATTCCACCAGACTGATTGTATTACTAATGGTGTTGGAAATAATTCTTTGTAGCTATTTCAACTCCAGTGGTCAATTGTGGCTGAATTACCATGTATTCAACAAGTATCAATAATTAATTCTTCCCTCTGAATGTCTTATCCTAGGTTTTATTTTTGTTTCTTCACTTTGTAACATGAGGTACAGTAATACCTCGGATAACGCTAAGACTTGGTTCCACAAGTCTTGGTGTTATCCGATTTTTAGTGTTATCCGATGCATGTTAAAATCCTATGGGATGGATCGGATAACGTTAAAGCTCCATAGAGATACATTGTAACAGCACAGGCTTTAAGTGGAGGAAATCATGTACAGTAATACCTCAGATAACGTTTACCTCGGATAATGCTAAAATCGCATAACGTTAAGTAATCTGGGGAGGAGAATTGGATCGAATAACGTTAAGGTCCTATGGGATGGATCGGATAACAACCGCTAAAGCCTGTGCTGTTACAATGTATCTCTATGGAGCTTTAACGTTATCCGATCCATCCCATAGGACCTTAACGTTATTCGATCCAATTCTCCTCCCCAGATTACTTAACGTTATGCGATTTTAGCATTATCCGAGGTAAACGTTATCTGAGGTATTACTGTACATGATTTCCTCCACTTATAATTTGAAGCAGTTTTGGTATATTTCCTGCAATGCAGACTGTTCACAAGGTTAATGGTTTGTCTTGATAAAATGTCTTTATTGTTAGTGTCTAAACCTGTGACTATTTCTGAATAAGAAGATAAAAGCTAAGAGAACATCTCAACAATAGAAAAGAGAATAACATGAAAGCACATTTCAGTCTTGTGCTTCTAACAAACTGGTAAATGTAGGCGTTGACAATAATGAAAACTTTGTCCACATCTTTTAAAATACCATGCAAATTGGAGCTTTAATAACTTTCTTTCAGTTGTACTTTGTGAATGACCTCTGATTTGTAGATTTGCTTCAGTTATAGAGGCCTGAACGAAGCATGGTGTACTTTGCTAAGGCTGAAGAAAATTATTTTAATTTACTAGAAATGAGCATAGAAATTAAGAATGGTAATTGGGGATGAAGCTGGTTGATACCTAGCTGGAGAGCCATAATTTGGGAGTTTGGTTCTACATTTTGCCGTCAGGGAGAAGAGCCATCCTGAACTATCAAGTTCCCCACATGGGACAATTTGATTTTTAAGTGGGTCAATTAAAGAATGAATTAGATCAAGTTAATGATCTTTTAGGCTTTTTCCATGTAAATAAGAGTTCACTTTTTGAATAATCAGAATTATATGTCATGGATGCGTATGTGTGTCAGGATTTTAGAGATACTTAGGTATGGCATGGCCAGAAAATTTTTTTGGGAAACACTGATCTAGAAGAAGGGAATAAATAAACCATTTCTGTGTATTCTTTACATAGAAAAATATGTAAAGCTCACCATAAGTCAGAATGGTGTTAATAGCACACACATCTACTATTATTAACTGGGAATAAACAGAACAATTGTATTTGGGTGAAATTTAATTGAGATGGGTTGGTGAAGCATTTCATCATAGTATGAATATTGGCATATTAGCTACTGTGACCCAGTGGCAAAATTTGGCATACTGTCACAAATGAGAGAGAGGAAAGGGTTGTGAATTGTGTGATATTGGGCAATATCCTTTTGATTAATGGAATAAATCACAATATATTGGGCCCACTGAATGGGGATTTTGTGAGACAATACCTCCATATATTCTATTGAATTCAAATTGATCTAATTTGACTGTGATTTACTATCACAGTTAAATACTGTGATTTACTATCACAGTAACTTGAATTGATGGAATTTATGGAGAAGTTGTTGTTCAGTTGTATAGTTGAGTTCGACCTTTTGCAACCCCATGGACTGTTGCATGCCAGGCCCCCTTATCCTCTTCCATCCTCCTCAACCCTCCCAGTTTTGTGCTGATTGCGTCAACAATACCATCTAGCCATCTCATTCTCTGCCCCATCATTCTTGTTTTGCCCTCAACCTTTCCCATCATCAAGGCTTTCTCAAGTGAATCATCTCTTCTCATTTTATGTCCAAAGTACTTTAGCTTCATCTTGAATATGTGACCTCACAAGGAGCAGCTGGGGCTGATTTTTTAAAAAGACTGACCTATTTGTTCTCCTTGCTGTCCAGTGTACTCTCAAAATTCTCCTCTGGCACCACATTTCAAAGATGTCTATTCTTCTGCACTCAGCTTTCTTTATGGTCCAGCTCTCACAACCATACATTACTACCAGGAATACCAGGAAGGTGACTCATTAAATCCTCACTGAGCCTACATTTGTGTGACTTACTATGTTAAGTAACAGGAATTTGGCTATTGATTGAGATTAGAAGTGGGAGGAAAATGTGGGTTATGATTCAAGGGTAGGCAATCTGGTACACTCCAGGTGTTTTGAACTAATTCTTTGTAAGTCCTAACAGGTGAATTCCCCTTTGTAATCTTTGTTAAATTTGTGCCTGTGCAAAATGTATTGGAGCATTTTAGACCTTGAAGAAAGAACGGTTAGAACACCCATCCATTTCCACTGCATATGTTCCTGTTCCACTAAGGAAACTCTTAGAAATACTCACTAAAAGCTATCTTCTACTTACCCTATTGAAAACCTTACCTGTTTCTACATTATTTTGTCATAGTTGTATCTCTATAGTATACCATCATCTTCCTTCCCATGCCATGAATCATTTTTTTAAAAATTAAATGCTTGTCATTGTGAGGCTTTCCCACCTTTTATGACCATGAAAGGCCCATTTAAAAACTGTGTCTCCTTTGGCAACAAAGTATCTTTCTCAAAACTTGGAATTAAAAACTGGCATTCTCATCTTAAGTTTCATTTCTGGGAGAAAAAGTTGCGGGCAATTGAATCATTATCTCAATAAGTTTCTTCAGTTCCATCAGTGTCTATTTGTAAAATATCTTCTATCCAGCGATGGTTAACCTTGGCACTTCAGCTGTTCTGGAACTTCACTTCCCAGAAGCCCTGATCAGCAAGAGTGCTAACTTGGACTTCTGGTAATTGAAGTCCAAGAACAGCTAGAGTGCCAAGGTTAGCCACCAGGGTTTCATACAAATCATAATGGATCCCCTCAATTGTAACCACCATGATCCAAGACAACCAAAGATCAAAAGAGATTGAGATGGCACAAATACCATTTATCAGTACTGATGGTATACAGTCAAACTTTGCAGCTATAGGTTCAGAGGCCATCTCTGCCTGGACTCACCTGTTTTATAATCAGATAAATAAGGATGTTGCCATCTCTGCCCATATTATCATCAGTTTGTTACCATCTTTTCATGTTACTTCCTTTAGTCAAGGAATCATGGAACAAACTACCCACTTCTCAACCCAAGAAAAAAAGTTTGGGCACCACTGCTCTAAACACACATAAGGGACACTTAAATATAATGTGGTCCATGGTTTGGTCTTCTTTTCTGCAGTCATACTGGGGAGAGGACTTCCATCCCCATGTGGACAGAGTGGCTGCACATCTATCACAGCCTGTCCTCACTCTGTTCAGCATAATGCTTGGAAGGGGAAATCCGGCTGGCCACTCACAGGGATTCTTGACTATGTGATGATGGGGAATCGGGGATAGATGTTGCCAGAGTTCCATCCAGACATCTGAGATATTGAAATGGTAATTCTGTAGATTAATTGCAGTGTGCCAAACAGGGTGTCTAGATTTTAATTGTTGGGCAGAGGGGGACAAACAACTACAGTAATACCGATTGGATCGGATAACGCTAGAATCTGATAACGATGCAAGTTTTTTGGAAAAAACTTGCATCGGATAACGATTCTTTTAGCGTTGTCCGATACAATGGTCTGCCGGTGTGGGGTGGTTTGGGTAGAACCATGCATCGGACAACGCTAAAAATCAGATAACGTCATGACTTGTTGAACCAAGTCATAACGTTATCTGGGGTATTACTGTATCACTAAAACATAGCATAATGGATGGTCAGAAAATAGCCCAACATCTATCAAAGTGGTTTGTAAATACAATCACAGTGTCTTACCAGTGGCAAAGAGACTAGTCTTCTTAATATCTGAAGGGACATTCTACTAGAGCTGTTGCTGCTCAACGGCCTTTCTCAAAAAGATTTAGCAAAGAGACAATTGTAAGGCAACAATGTGGTCCTAATCCTTGATGTTCATCAAATATTACAAATTTGGCATCAGGGCAAAACTTGATGCTGATTGTGACAGAGCAGTGATTTCATCTGTATTAGTGTAACTTCCCACCAGCCAGGAAGTGAGCTTGTCAGTCACCCACATTTGTGATTCACAGAGACCACAAAACTGAAGGACAGGTTGCTTAGTAAAGCAATCACGCTTATATATCACCCCATAGGGCTTGGTGCACTCTCTGGGTGGTTCACAAGTTAATTAGCATTTTGCCCCAACATGCTGGGTACTCATTTTACTGACCTCAGAAGGATGGAAGGTTGAGTCAGTGTTGAGTCCTGGTCAAGACTGAACTCACAACCTTTTGGTTGCAGGACAGCAGTTTAACCACTGCGCCAACAGAGCTTACCTGTAATTGTGGTTTTTTGAGTGATGATCTGTGAATTTATCCTCCCTCAGCCTGCCATGCTGCTAGCTTGTTTCATGTACAAGTGGTTGAGGGGAACCGAAGGATAACTGCTAGGTACAGAGATATGTTTTTTGGGTGGTAGGTGGGTGTTCTAATAGTTCTTTCTTTAGGCTCTAGACTGTTCTGATGAGTTTTGTGCAGGGGCAGAAGCACTCACATGCATGAATTCACAGATGACAATTCAAAGAAGAACAGTTAAAGGTAAGTAACCTGTTCTTGTCAGTTGTTGAAGTCTTAGAAAGCTATTGCTCTTCCCTCACTCTTCAGAGTAATCCATAATCAGAAAAAGGCCTTTGCTCTTTCCAATTATACAGTAGTTGCATTTGACATGAGAAAGTGGAATTTTGTTTTCCATAAAGAGAACAGCATTATTTCCTGCAGAGCAGGACTGTATTTATTTCTTTGTCTTGCATGGCCATTGCCATGGAAAGAAGGTTTGCTTTGACTGAGGGTGGCAGTATCTACCTGGCAGTGGATTTTTACTTTTCTTGCGTTCTGTTAACTAAGAATCTTCCTCGGCCATAAAGTTTCCTGTTTCCTTAAAAGTCAGACCCCTGGTTAGGTTTTTATGCTAGGTTTATGTGTTGTGTCTCTCATTTTATGTTTTATTGCTTTTTTCTTAAGTTTGTTTTGTTTTGCTTTGATATTTTGCCATGTGCTATTCAAGAGTTCATGCCCAGATGTGAGCTCTGTTGTTTCTTGCCAACTGGAAATTGTCCATTTGTTTGGCTTACCAGGGTTGCCTCAAAATAGTATTTTAGATAGTTTAGTATACAGTAATACCTCATATAACATTAGTATCGAATAACACGAAAATCGCATAACATCAAGGAATCTGGGGGAAAGAATTGCATCAGATAACATTAAGATCCTATGGGATGCTTCAGATAACAACCGCGAAAGCCTGTGTGGTTACAATGTATCTCTATGGATCCCATAGAGGATCAGATAACACGAAAAATCATATAACACGAAGACTTGTGGAACCAGGTTTTAGTGTTATATGAGGTTTTACTGTACATGCATATTTTGCAGTGAGGCAGTAGTTGTGTGATTGTATTGTAGAGGTTAGAGTAATGGACTGCGGTGGCTTAGTGGTTAAGATACTGAACTTGATGACTGGAAGGTCAGCAGTTCAAGACCCGAGGGCTGCATGACAAAATGAGCTTCCATCTCTGTTCCAGCTCCTGCCAACCTAGCAGTTCGAAAGCAAGAAACTGCAAGTAGATAAATAGGTACCACTTTGGTAGGAAGGTAAACAGCATTTCATGTCTATTCATGTCCACGGAAACGTTTGCAGACACAGACAGCATTGGCTCTTTGGCTATAAACAGAGATGCTCACTGAAGCCTAGCATTGGATTTTTGTTGTTCAGTCGCACAGTCGATTCCAACCCTTTGCGATCCCATGGACTACCAGGCACTTCTGTCCTCCACCATTCTCCTCAACTCGCTCAGCTCTGTGCCCATTGTGTCTACATTACCATCTAGCCATCTCATTTTTGGCTGCCCCCTTCTTCTTTTGCCCTCGACCTTTCCAAGCATCAAGGCTTTCTCAAGTGAGTCTTCTCTTCTCATTTGATGTCCAAAGTACTTTAGCTTCATCTTTACAATTTGACCTTCTAAGGAGCAGTCAGGGTTGATTTCTTCTAAGATTGACCTATTTGTTTTCCTCGCTGTCCAGGGGACTCTCAAAACTCTCCTCCAACACCACATCTCAAAGGCATCTATTCTTCTGCGCTCAGCTTTCCTAATGGTCCAGCTCTCACAACCATACATTGCCACAGGGAATACCATTGCTTTGACAATACGAATTTTTGTTTGCAATGTGATGTCTCTACTTTTACTTATGTTCTCCAGGTTTCTCATCACATTGGATACGACTGGTTTTCGAGCAAGGGTGTTCTTTACCTTATTGTAATGGTGGTAGCAGGGGAGAGATGTTTTCTGGATGCTCATTGCAAAATTGTGTTTTCTTAAGAAAGTGTATTCTATTGGTGCGCATGTTAGTATCTGAAGTCAGGAAGAGTTTCCTGCCTTTCACTGTCCTTGATGCTCCCCCCAGCACCAAATGGAGTTTGCATGACTTTTTAAACAGCCTCATTTTCTCTTTCTTTCTGTGTCTTAGAAGCTTATGAGTGCATCTGCTCCTTATCCAAGGATTGTTGTGTTTTATTAATGTTGTTATTATTCCATTACTGTCATTGTGTTCTTTTATAGCAAATAGCCTAATTTAGTTGAAATGTGCAGATGTTGAGAGTTTAAGTGAAATCTTCATCATTCTGCAAGTGGAGAACACACACAGCAATTGCTCTATAAACATTACTGGCATTTGATTCAGATCACAGCTACCCAGGCAAGAGCTGGGTGGTAACTCAAGGTGGGGCAATTGAGATTTTAAACCTGAAAAGCTCTATTCTAAATGCCATTTATGCTTACATTTTTAATTCAATAAATAGGCAATTGTTACTTATTTGTCATGTAAAGTTCAGACATTCCTCATACTTATAAAAAATTAGATTTTTTTATCCAAGTGGAACTAAGGCTTGCATTGCTATAAAAATAATGCAACATTACTGTTGCAGTTGCTGTATGAAATGTGGTCATGCAAGTGCTACAGGTACCAGAAGAATGGTTTAAAATGTGAATGTGGCACAGTTATGCTATAGGGATATATGCAGCAAAACTGTTCATATTTGTTTCATTTGAGTTTCTTCTGGAGGTGCCTTTTTAATTTGCATCTTTTGTGTATTGATCTTTTTGCTCTACTTGAAAGGGAAAACCTCTTTTGCATTTGTCATTCATGTTTCCCCGTTCATGTTTCCTGGCATTCCAGATGTCCTAAAGAATCCTTTAAACCTCTTCCCAAAAAAGCAGCGGCAAGGTAACAGAGAATCAGTCTACTCCAAAAACAGACAACAGTACATACAAAGGAAAAACTATCGTTAGATCTATGCAGGCATTAGTTTATAACCTCCAGCACTGTCATGATGTAACAATGCAAGGGGGGGAAAGTAAAAATCTTTATCATCAGACATGCGTAGACACTAGGTTAAATTATTATATTATGCTGCTTTAATATAACATTCGCCAATGTGATGTCCCTGAGAAATATATTCCAGTGCCCCCATATAAGCATCCCATAATTAAAGCTATTCCTTATAGTGGGAGCTCCATATTTCCTTTGCTGTCTCTTGTAGGTAAGCTGATGAATTTCTTTCTAGGTGGAGATGAGGCATGAGAGACACAATAGTGAGGATGGTTCTGGAATTTCACCATTGTGATTTTTATGGTGTTGTAAGTCTTTGTGCTTGTTTTTACCCCAGCTGTATCCCACAGCTCCATTGCTTGTTGTCTTGTGATGGAGACACAACAGTAACTAACAGCACTAGCTAGCTGTCCTCTGAGAATAGACCAAGTGGCAGAAATTTTCTTGGGGTCTGTTTTATCACTTATGAGAAGTGAGTTAACCTCTCTTTGATCTCAGTTCACAGCAAACCCTTTAACAAAGTTCTGTATGTGTGAAGAAATCAATACTCAAGGCATTGAATTTAACACCCAGTTTCAGCTGAAGCGGAACATGAATGCAAGCACACAGAGACACTGGCTTCCTCTGATTACAGGGAACAGATTTGCTGCAGGCTCATTTGCCTGTGTCCCTAGGCTGTAAGGAAGGCTTCTTGCCCTCTATACTGGATTTCTGTTGGGAACATGGCATTACACAGCTGTGCCACTGGTATCCTCGCACTCCTCTAACACCTTTCATTAATGCTCTTTTGCTTTCTTTGTTCACACTTGCAAATTGGATGTTCTCCAAGTGTTCTGAGTTCCTACATATTGTTGCCTCCTTAAGCTAGTTTCTCTCTCATTCTTTCGTGCCACATTATCTCTGCAAGCATATAATGAGCATCTGCCCACTGGAATGGCAGTTCCTTATTTTTAGTAATTCTTGTCCCTGTTCCATGTCCTTTGCTCATTGTTTCCCTATTCTTGGTTACTGTAATGCCACACATTTTACAGTCTCTTACTGTTTTGTATTCTTCTGTGTTTCATTGTTTGAAAGCTGCTTCTCACTGTACATTTATATTTTTCAGTCTTCTTACAAATACTGTACAGGAGTCCAAAATTGTTAAGAATAGTTAACCCACCCACTCCTTCATTGCCTGGCCTTTGAGTACAGGTTTAGTAGATTCTTTCTTTTTCTCTTCTTTTCTAAATGCTCAGAACCTTTTAAAAAATAATAAGATGGAATCTGCTGGCAATCTGATCCTTGGACTCTTGTGGAACCTATGTTTGGGAAATTACTTTGAAAAAATAATTAATTGCAGATGTAGTTCCAGAACATGTATGGTAACTAGCTACTGTTGTAGTTTCATTTTTAAAAAACATTGTGTTTCATTTCTTGAAACTAATTAACAGTTACTTATAGTAATTGTTTTAAAAAATTAATACAAGCTAGTGGAGTATTATTATGATATTATTCTTCTGTCGATCTTATTTTTAGCTCTACATTCACAACTTAGCACTAGGTATAGTATTAACCAGCTCTTGAACCATGTGATACTCCTTTTGTATGAATGGGGAACCCTAACATTAATAACTGTAAAGTCAACAAAAGTTGCAATTACATTGCAAAAAAGAATGAAATTAATTCTTTTAATTGCAGTATCTTGGAGTTATATCTGTGTTATTGGGGAAAATGAATTATAAGTTACCTATTATTTATAACTAGTTTCTCCAAGCTCTGTCTATAATATTCTTGATTAATATTTTATTACCATTTGTCTGATAAATTTGCTTGTTTCCTATCTGCTTGCAGCTTGCATTCCTCTGGCCTGTCTGTGCCATGCACATGGATGTTTGCCTCGACCTCCAAAAGTACTCAATTCCTATATCAATTGAAAATTGTGGGTTTTTTTTTAAAAAAAGTATTGTTAATTTTGGCATGTTACATGAAAGCATGACTTGGACCAATTTTTTTTTAGCGAAGTGGTGACTGAATGCAGATGCAACATACTTAACTGACATCAAGTAGCTGTACAGTACTTACCAAAATAGAAAAAAGCCAGCAGTTTTCTATTCAGCTTCACCTTTTTTTGTTGGTCTTTTATGTAGTGTAGACTTCTTGCTGCACCTTGGTTACCAATAGCTATGTTTTTAATGTTAACAGGTAGTTGTTGTTGTTGCTTTTACTATTCTACTACTACCACCACCACCACCACTTTCAGTGTCAAGGGAGATACAAGGTTTTTGTTTGGGCACTTCTAATGGCCTCCACTGGTGTTATTTGCTACTGTATTCTTGTAATAATTCTTTGATTTTATCTAACAGTTTGTTGACCCTCAGTTAATTTAATGTTGATTTGACTCGAACAGTCCTGGAAGAATATGTGATAGGGTGGGAAATGTAAAGTAATGTCTCCATATTTTGTGGTATTCTGACTATTAAATTCTTTTGTTATTGCATGTCAATTTCCTGCTAATGCTCTTGAAAATAGGGTAGGAGCTGATTCAATGCATTGCTGTGATGACTTGTATTGGTCTCTCAATGTTTATTCCATTCTTTATGCTGTGTATTTGTTTATGTCTGCTTATTTTTTTCATGTTTACTTTCTTCTGTAGATAGATAAATAGAGAGCTAGAGAAATAGATAAGGCTTTTTTCAACAACAGTGAACAAATGGCTAAAACTCTTACCACCCAATTTTAAAAACATCTCCTGTAACTTTAATAACTTATTTTTCATTACCACATAACTGTATATAGGCTTTAACTATTTCCCAATCTCCGGTCCCTGTTAAACCTGTTGAATATGAGTCATAGGCCTGAAATATTTAAAGGCCTAGGTTGCTTGAGACAAGATTGCCTAAAAAACCCCAGTATTTAACCATCCTTAATTGAAGGTCATCATCTGAGATTCTTTTCTGGATGTCCTAAGTCGAAATGAAGATTCAAATGAGGTTAAGTAGTACCTACTGAGAAGAAAGACTTTTCCTCATACCTAGAATGTTCTCTTCAGGGAGGTTTGTCTCTCTCAAGGCCAAAACCTTGTTTTTATCCCAGGTATTGTAAGGACTGTGTTAATGCTTTTAGATTACAGTACTGTTCTGTTTCAATTACTCTAGTTTTGTATGCTGCAATTGTTGTTGTTGTTCAGTCGCACAGTCGATTCCGGCCTTCTGCGACCCCATGGACCACTGTCCACCACGCACGTCTGTCCTCCACCATCGTCCTCAACTCGCTCAGCTCTGTGCCCATTGTGTCTACATTACCATCTAGCCGTCTCATTTTTGGCCACCCCCTTTTTCTTTTGCCCTCCACCTTTCCCAGCATCAAGGCTTTCTCAAGTGAATCTTCTTTTCTCACTTGATGTCCAAAGTACTTTAGATTCATGTTTACAATTTGACCTTCTAAGGAGCAGTCAGGGTTGATTTCTTCTAAGATTGACCTATTTGTTCTCTTCGCTGTCCAGGGGACTCTCAAAACTCTCCTCCAACACCACATCTCAAAGGCATCTATTCTTCTGCGCTCAGCTTTCCTAATAGTCCAGCTCTCACAACCATACATTGCCACAGGGATACCATTGCTTTGACTATACGAATTTTTGTTTGCAATTTGATGTCTCTACTTTTCACTATGCACCCTAGGTTTCTCATCGCTTGCCTCCCAAGAATCAGTCGCCTTTTTATTTCATGGTTGCAATCACCATCTGGAGTGAGCTTTGATCCTAAGAAAGTAAAATCTGTCACTGCTTTTACTTCTTCCCCATCTATTTTCCAGGGACTGATAGGGCCTGTTGCCATTATCTTGGTTTTCTTGATACTGAGTCTCAAGCCAGCTTTTTCACTCTCTTCTTTCAACCTAATCAGGAGCTTCTTTAGGTCCTCCTCACTTTCTGCCATTAGGGAGGTATCATCTGCGTATCTCAAATTGTTGATGTTTCTCCAGCAATTTTGATCCCAAATTGTGATTCCTCCATCCCTGCATTGCACATTATGTGCTCTTTTATAAGTTGAATAAGCAGGATGACAAAATGCAGCCTTGTATGCTGCAATGTGTTAACTTAATTTTATTATTTGCCATTAATACCAGTGTCCAAAATCTTATCATGCTTTCGAACTGCTAGATTGACAGGAGTTGGGACAGAGATGGTACCTTACCCAGTTGTGGAGCACTCAGGTCTCAAACTGCTGACTTGCCAACTTTCCGTCATCAAGTTCAGTGCCTTAACCACTAAGCCACCACAGTCCAGGTTATCCTGAGGTTTCTGTAATTGAGGGGCTTTGATTCAGATACTGTACTTACTTCCCCACGCTGACTTAATACCTTAGATCAAGAGTGGCTATTTACCTAAATGTGAGGGGCTGGAGTCTCAACAGCCAAGCTATTTCAGTGCAAGATTCTCCTCTTGTAGTTCTGAGTGAGGAATAACATGGCAGCAAAAATTCCCTACCTTCCCAATTGTTTTTAAGCACTAGAAATTCCTTAATTTTTTGCTTTTAGTACAGTGGAAGTTCCATTCAGTCTTTTACCTTCTTTCTAATTTTGACACCTAACATTCTGGCTGGCAACTCATAGTTTAAGTATCTTGAGGTTGTCCACGAACAATCTCTATCTTAATAAGCCTGAATCACACAGTCTTCCTTTTGATGGCTAAACAGTTCTGAGGCACTTATTTGGCAAACATTCTTGTGTCATATCGTCTGCTTTGCCAAACTACAATAGCGTTGTTAGTAGGCCAAACACGGTAGCCTTTACTAACTGGATTCTCATTAAAAAACAAACAAAAAAAAACACCACAACATCGTATGTTAACATCTGAGTGAGACACCTGTAAGATTGCCTGAGACTCCCTCCTTCTTGGAGTAAATAATGGGGCTTTTTATTTAGCTATTAATTCCTGGTGGCACATATCTCACGGGCTGTCTCTTTAACTACCTTTATCTCTCTCTCCTTCTCGCTGTATATGTGATATAGTTATAGATAAACAGATAGCCCTGTAGTAAATAACAGTTTTTAAGAGACCAGAGGTATTGGTAGCACACTGTTGCCACTTTTGATTTGTTTTTCTCCTGTGTGTATGTGTGTATGTTCCCCCTTCTTCTTAAGGAAATGCTCTTAAATAAGGGATACTTCATCTATTAAAAAAATACACTTGTAGCAGCTGCTAAGCCCATCCATAAGCCTGCTTTGCGTTGTATTTGTGATGGGACTGACAGCGCATGGAGCAGCCTGATTATACCCAATTCCATTTTAGCAAGCCTGGCAATGTAATTTCACAGGGCGATCCGTGTTTGAATGTAATAGCAGCCTGTGCTAAGGTGTCAGAATATTAAAGGCGCTAATGGAAAAGCTCCCTGATACACAGGGGGGAGAGCATTACAGGAGACGTCGCAGATGGCTGGGCACTAAACTAATGGGGCAGGATCCAAGGATGTTGGTGGAGGCAGGGGGAAGATGAGAGATGCGAGTGCTTATGGGAATGTGGGCACCTGCTTCCTTCTTGCATGGAAATTAAAACGATGTGTGTGCGGGTGTGCATACACATGCGTGTGCATGTGTCATAAAATAGGTTGGAGAGCTCAACATTTTGACAGTGACCTTTAACCTGTTTTGAGTGAAAATGTGAACAGGGTGGGGACATATTTGAAAATGTGAAAACAGCAAGGAATCTTTTGATATCTTGAAAGACGCATCAATTTGTTGTGCTATAGCATTCCATTTTGTGCATCTGAACCTCACACCTTAGTACAAAAGGATGTGTATGCTACAACAAATCTGTTAATCTTTCAGATGTCACAAGGCTTTTAGTCCATTGTAGCAAAAACGCTAAGACATAACTATTCTGATGGAAGTCTGTTATTGGGTCAGGGTGAGCTGCAAGTCCAGTATTCACTTGTTGTCTTTGTACTGTTAACAAAAGTTATCATTCGGGCTATCACTGTCTCCATGAGTAGTTGCACTTCTCTTTGCTTCGTATTTCAAATATGCTGTTAGTTTACCTTATTGCTAAGGAAAGCAGTCAGTTGGAGAATGATCACTTTTCTCCTGCAGACAATGGGTTGGATCCAGACAGGCAGAATTATATATGCATTCAACAAAATGGGTAGGGTGACTCATTCTCCTTCCCAGACATTGTAACCCTCTGAGATCTGCTACAGGATTCTTCAGCATGAATGTGGGACACATTATGAAAGGAGTCAAAGGGCAATGCAAAGGAAGAATCTGTGAAATTGCAATACCATTTGCTTCTTTCTGTAGGATACCACAGTGGATTCCGACCTTTTTCAACCCCATGGACCATCCATTTCTCTGTGCAAATAGAAGAAGCCTTGCCATTTACAAAAAGGCAAGTTGGTGTTTTAACCTCTGAGTACAGCAACAGTAGAATGAAAGAACTTTGCATAAAACTGTATGTGGTGCTTTTGGCAATATATGCTTAAGTTTTCATGGCTCTGCCCTGTCTTGTTTCTTTGATGAGTTTATTCATGTTAACTAAAGATTGCTTGGTTGCTCAAGCCTTCATCTGTCTATCCCAGCTCTCCAATATGCTACATTTTTAGATATTGCAGATCAGGGGTCCCAACCTGTAGGATGCAGGCCACATGTAGCCCCCAAGCTCTTTCTGTGTGTCCTTCCTTCTTTGCTGTTCAAACCCTCAAGGCATTTTCTCTTAGACTCACACTTTTCTTCCTTCCTCAGGTGGCATCATATACAGAACTGCTATTTTTCCTGTTCCTTTCTTGAGGGAAAAACACAATAGAAAAACTGTTTTTTTCTGGTCTCTGTGGTTCTTTCTGTCAGTCCCATTTCAGTCTTATCCATCATACTAGCATTTTGGCTATTCTAGGTGCTTTGCTACATAGCTAAGCTAAGTTACCCATAAGAAAATGTTTACTTTTGATGGGAATTGGTAGGTTAGTAATCTTGTTACATTTTGATTTATAAGGTGGTTCTCTCTAGGCATTGGGCACTCTAAAGCAGCCACCATGCCCCAGAAAGTTGGGGATCAATGCTGTAGATAATTCTTTTCTACATTTTCTCTGTATAGTGGAACCCCGACATACAAATGGTTCAACTAACAAAAAATTCGACATACAAATAGAAATCCTGGCTAAAAAAATTCAACATACAAATTTTTAATAGGAAAAAATTTGACATACAAAAATATGTTGCCATCTAGTGGCTTCTTCTGGCAATGCAATGTGTTTTCAACATACTGTACAATTTTTTGACATACAGTAAAACTTCGCATAAAGAGTGCCTTAGAGACTAACTAACTTAAAGAGCAGAATTTTCTCTGAATGGTTGCCTCTCTTAACAACTAAAGCCAACCAAAAACTCGCTTAACAACTAAATCGGGGTTCACAATCCCCCCCCCCCGAAGTCACAATTGGTCACTTACAATAGTGTTTTGCTTAAAGAGCAAACTCTTAAAGCGCAATCCTGTGGAATGCATTGTGCTCTTTAAGAGAGGTACCACTGAACAAATAACCTCGTGGAACAGAAAAAAATCATATGTAGAGGTTTTACTGTATTTTAAAACTATTCTGTATGTTTTAACTTTTAATCTCTTAATTTTTAACCTTTAAAGTTTAAATTTCTGAGATGGGTGGGTATTTTATCATGGGTTTTATTGTGGATTGTGTTTTTAACTGTTTGTCACCAACCTGAGTCATTCGTGAGGAGGGCGGCATAGAAGTCTGACTAAATAAATAAATTCAATATTAAATATATCTGTGTTTTTGTTATACAGGTCCTTCTCTTGTTGCTCTTAGCGTAGTAGGATATTGTAACTGGAGCTGGACATTGGATTATCAAAATTAAATGGTAATGCATCCTGATTAGGTTGAAAGAAGAAAGTGAAAAAGCTGGCTTGAGACTCAATATAAAGAAAACCAAGATAATGGCAACAGGCCCTATCAGTCCCTGGAAAATAGATGGGGAAGAAGTAGAAGCAGTGACAGATTTTACTTTCCTAGGATCAAAGCTCACTCCAGATGGTGATTGCAGCCATGAAATAAAAAGGCGACTGATTCTTGGGAGGCAAGCAATGAGAAACCTGGGGAGCATAGTGAAAAGTAGAGACATCACATTACAAACAAAAATTCGCATAGTCAAAGCAATAGTATTCCCTGTGGCAATGTATGGTTGTGAGAGCTGGACCATTAGGAAAGCTGAGCACAGAAGAATAGACGCCTTTGAGATGTGGTGTTGGAGGAGAGTTTTGAGAGTCCCCTGGACAGCGAAGAGAACAAATAGGTCAATCTTAGAAGAAATCAACCCTGACTGCTCCTTAGAAGGTCAAATAATAAAGATGAAGCTAAAGTACTTTGGACATCAAATGAGAAGAGAGGATTCACTTGAGAAAGCCTTGATGCTTGGAAAAGTGGAGGGCAAAAGAAGAAGGGGATGGCCCAAGATGAGATGGCTAGATGGTATTGTAGAGACAATGGGCACAGAGCTGAGCAAGTTGAGGGGGATGGTGGAGGACAGGAGTGCCTGGCGGACAGTGGTCCATGGGGTCGCAGAGGGTCGGAATCGACTGTGCGACTGAACAACAAAAAAATCATTGCAGTCAGAGCAGTAACTCACCATTGGCATTAGATACATCTTTTGATGTGAGAGAAGGAGAGAATGAAAAAAAAAGGACAGGACAAAATGAATGAAGTTACAGAAAATAACAGGAAGGAACAATTAGCATGACGGTCAAGATGCATCTTGCACTTCTTTTTTTAAAAAAGTATTTTTATTAGAGTTTAACAAACAACAAGGAAAAAAAGTATTAAAAAGAGAAAAAAACAAAAAAATTACAAATCACATCTTTACAATACTGAAAATAAAAAGAAAATACAAAGCAATATAACATGATATAATAACATAATAATTCAATTATTTTCAATGCAATCAATGTCTTAACCATACTATATATATATATATAGTATATACTTTCACATTTTGTATCCATTGTCCTCTTCAGCATGGTATTACAACCTTTTTTAATAATAATAATAATAATAATAATAATAATAATAATAATAATAATAATAATAATAATAATAATAATAATAATAATAATAATAATAATAATAATAATAATACATATATCAGTGAAATTTCCCCTTAGATTGTTGTCTGCTTTTGGAAACCTTGTGAAAATGTGATCACATGTTTAAAACCTTTCATTGTAATTATAAATACAGTAAAACACTGTATAATGCTAAAACTTGGTTCCACAAGTCTTGGTGTTATCCGATTTTTTTGGTGTTAACTGATCCATGTTAAAATCCTATGGGATGGATTGGATAACGTTAAAGCTCCATAGAGATACACATTGTAACCGCACAGGCTTTAGCAGTTGTTATCTGATCCATCCCATAGGACCTTAACGTTATTCGATCCAATTCTCCTCCCCAGATTACTTAACGTTATGCGATTTTAGCGTTATCCGATTCAATCGTTATCTGGTGTTTTATTGTAATCAAAATGTTCCATTTAAAAATACTAAATTTTGCATAGTTATTCTTACCACTTTGACAAAACACAGGCTTGTAATCAGGAACTAAATAGGGTAAATAATAATTAAATTGCAGGTACCTAGCGTTCTAGATCACTATGTTTTGCATATTTTGTACCAACCTGAAACACTTCTCAGAATCAGTGCATTAATCCAGATCATCAGCTGACTCCTAATAAGGAATGATTGAAATCCAATGAACTGTTGAGAACCTATAGCCATGGAAAGAATGCTCTATGGAGTGTGTTTCAGTCAAATACATGATCATGACAGTGCCTAAATTATATGACGGAATGTCCTCTTTTGGGCAATCTGTCCTGTGGTTACCCTTCCATAATTTAGGCTAGCTAGATTTATATAAACTCTATGGAGCTTATTTTCATCCTCGGGCCAACAGGACTCTTAATATTTTAATGCCGCATTTTAATTGCTGGCTATTAAATGTGCATGTTTTTCTCAGATATGGCAATTGTTTACTTTAATAGCACATATGGTAATTCATTTAACATCAAATACATTAGTAGTGGGGTTTTCCAGGTAGACACTTAAAACTGAAAAAGAAAACAGTTGTGAATCTTCTTATGATTTTCATTTCCTTGCTTTAATTTAAATTTTTAGCTTCTGCAGTTACAAGATTATATGAGATGCATATTTTTCTCAACAAATAAGAACTATGAAGAAGAATTTGAAAATCTACCTCTGAAAATTAAGGGAAAACTAAAAAGGGTTGTACAGTAAAACCTCATATAACACTAAAACCTGGTTCCACAAGTCTTCGTGTTATATGATTTTTCGTGTTATCTGATCCTCTATGGGATCCATAGAGATACATTGTAACCACACAGGCTTTCGCGGTTGTTATCTGAAGCATCCCATAGGATCTTAATGTTATCTGATGCAATTCTTCCCCCCAGATTCCTTGATGTTATGCGATTTTCGTGTTATTCGATACTAATGTTATATGAGGTATTACTGTACTATTAATGTTTCAAAGTCCTAATGATTGATTGATTATCAAGCATTTAAGAATTACTGTATTTGCTGGCATATAAGAAATACTCCTCTCCACTCAAATATACACTGGAAAAATGGAGTGTGTCTTATATGCCGGTAATTCCCACCCATGCTGGTGTGTTTTAGTGGCTAGCCATCGCTGACCGCTAGGAGCTGGGCAAAGGACAGCTTCCAAAGGAGCTCTTTTTCCTGCCTAATCCTACCTTCTCCACCTCTTGATGGTCAGCGATGGTGGTTGGGATCGGCTGAGCAAGAGGCTCCTAAAGGAGCATGTTTGCCCAGGGCAAATCCTGGGCAATCCTCCCTGCCTCCTGAAAGGAGCCTTCTTTTCACCCCATCCTACCACCAAGTGAGGAGAGTGGGATGGGGGAAAAGAAACAATGCATCTTATATGCCAGCAAATACAGTATTTATCAAAAATGTTGATGAGGGACCAAGTAAACCTACAGCAAGTTATTATCTTCCATATGTACTTTTCTCCATGTTTCATATGAAGCAGACGATGTTGAGAACTATTTGTTTTTTGTTTTGGATACATCATTTAAATGACATAGGTCAAGAACCTTTAAACATTTTTTTCTTTTGCCCCAAATTCTGTTGTGTGTGGACTTTGAAAGCCACAAATATAGTCACCCTACATGATAAAAATAAAGATGCATAGGTGGCTGCCTTTATTCACACTAAGCTTCACAGTTCTGTTCCGGTCATCCATGATTTTTATTTGTTTCAATGTTATGCAACTGGGGATAGAATCAGATTTCACTGTTTTCTTTTCACTCGTAAAACTATGGGATATATGATGAAGAAAAAAATAATAATGGCAGTTGCAATTTTTGTGGAGTCTGTGCTTGAAAAGCTTTCTGTCTTTTTTTTTAAAATCTTAAATCCAGAAGGAAGAATGAGAGCTCAGTGTCTGGAATTGCCATAATACAGCCCATTATGCCATTATAAACACATATATGGTTCTATCCATATGTCTGGTCACACAAGCACATTAGTCAATTGAGTAGTTAATGATAAGACTTAATACTGAATACTATTTTGTTTCTTTTGAGAAATAATGTTTTTGAATACTAAGGGTACTAATAGGTAAAGGTTTCCCTTACTCGCAAGCTAGTCATATCCAACTCTAGGGTTCAGTGCTGTCTGCAGCGCTGTCTGCTTCTGCAGATATTTCTGTGGTCATGTGGCAGGCATGACTAGACACCGGAGCACACGGAATGCTGTTTACCTTCCCACTGAAGTGGTCCCTATTTATCGACTTGCAATTTCTTACTTTCGAACTGCTAGGTTAGCAGGAGCTAATAATACTAATCTAAATACTTAAAGAATGTACCAGACACTTTAAAAAGGAAGGGCTTATAGGGAAAAGAGTGATTCATTCATTCAACTTGTATACTGCACCATAGTGTGACATACTCTCTTGAGTGGTTTACAAACATTGTTCAGTTACATAAAACACAATACCCCACAAACATACAAATTATAACCAATTATAAATTATAACCATGATAATTAATCTTATGCCACAAACTACGATAATCAGGTTTGAATAAAGTAGACATTTACTTAGCTTAAAACAGGGGGGCAACCTATGGCCCGTGGGCCAGCCCTGGCCTGGGGCACCATTTTATATGGCCCACCACTGCTGTCTTCACTAGCGGAAGTGGACACATTTACGACAGCTGCAGACACATTTTATGGCAACATTTGCGATGGGAGGAACACGTGACTGGCCCACTCAGCTGTCCATGGGCCATGGTCTAGCCCACTGCGCAAAAAGGTTGGGAACCCCTGGCTTAAAATCCCAGGTCTGCATTAGTCTGTAGCACTCTGGGAGGGAATATTAACCTTATGTCAATTTCCTGATATAAATCCCAAAAAATTATGTTATAAAAGAAAAAAAAAAGATCTGAATGCATGTATATTTTTGTACATTGAAAAAATGCTAACTTTGTGTAATTTTAGGTGGGAGATATTGCAAAAGTGAAAGTTAATCTGCTCCACCAAAGTGCCATAGCTTTAGTCCAATCCTTCCAGAAACGCTTCCTTTTTATATAAAAAAAAAATGTGGTGAGAGCTATGGATCTCCTACAACCTTCTCTAGTTTTAATTGAGTTTGTTTCTGATTGATACCTGCTTTTTTTTTTGGGGGGGGGGGAGCATTTAGTTCTGGGTGTCATTCACTTTGTCTTTTAAGTATTCTAGTCATGATATGATGTTGCTTCTTCTTATTTCCTGTTTGTTTCCAAACCATCTGCTCTGGACATTTGTAAACATTTAAGTCAAGATCTGAAGTTGGCAGTTTTTGCCTTTGTATGAATAGGTTTCCTGCCAGAGATGTTAATTCTGGCTTTGCATTGGTACCACACTGAGTGGTGTTTTTTGCATGCGCATCCCATACTTGCTTAGCATTATGTGCACATCCGAAGCAAAGTAATTAAAAATAATCTGGTTTAATAGAATTTTGCTGCGGGGTTCATTGTATGTGTTTAGAGAGTTTCTGGGACGTTTGGGGGGTACTTTTTACCTAGGCATTTCGTAGGCATTAGAGAACCGCTTATTAGCAGCTTTGCGAAAGGAATGTGGCACACAGTCGTGTGCCGAGGAAGGCAAGGGATGGATGGAGCTGGTGTCAGGGCAGCAATTGCTTATCTTGCCTTATCTTGGAATATGAAACTGTATTGCATGACATCCAGAGGCAGGCTGAATAGATATGCCAATTCATCTCCAGCCTAGGCTTTGACAAGCTAGACTGCCCTTGTTGAAAGGCATCCGTCAAACGAGAGCTGCTGGCTGCTTTTTCCCTTTCTTAGACTTTCTCTCGCTCTCCTGCTCCAGCTCTCCTCCCCACCCCCTTTCCCTCCCTTCCCCGCTTCCTCTTAAGCTTTTTTCACACAAAATTGAAAAGCTTTTGGAAATCAGAATAATACAACCCCCCACAACTAATACCCTTTTAAGTACCCCTCCCTCCCCCCAATAGAATAGATAAGGAGCCTTAGTGTATGAAGGCATGTTTAGATAACATTGAGAATATTATAGTGAGTGAAGGAAAGAAGGGTTTTTAACCCCCCTTTCCCCCTCCCCCTTCTCCTACGTGGTGTCTCTAAGCCAGGGAAGGCGACAGCACCCTGGCTAATACGAGTGTTTAATATTTGATGTGTTGGGATAAAGCAGGATCACCTTCGAATTGAATTGAGTGTCAGAATGAGAATCTATTACTGAAATTTTTGTGTGATTTGACAGCAAAGCAGACGATGTTATTCTTCACTAGTTACTGCAATCTTCTCCCCTACATCACTTAAATATTTTTTTCTTTGCTTGAGTAAACACACATTATCCGTTTTTTATCCCTCTCCTCCCCCCCCCCATCCTATTTTTTTCTTCCTTAAATCAAATCTGCCTTCTTGGGTCTGATAGAGTATATTGTTATTTCTTTATTTGTCCTATTAAATGGAATTTCTGATAGTTTAATCCTGTTTTTGTAAGTGATTTTAAAATACTCGAAAAGCTGTGAATGTAACAGCACCCCTGCCTAAACAGCCTTAAAAAGGGACATGCTATAACTAGGTACAGGTGCTGGGCATGGATGGCTGTATCTGCCTTTTTGACGGCACCCCCAGATGTGTACAGTATGTGAGAAGTCTTGTTGTATTTACAAACTTTGCCAATATCCCAAAGACTAGGCAATGAGGTTTTCACAGGATTTCCTTTTAAATGTTGCCACATTGGAAAACCCCCAGAAAAAAATGGGTGGGAAACAGTTTCCCCTCATCCCCCCCCCCTGAAATTTTTTTTTAAAAGAAGAAAAACTTTATGGAATATTTTATTTTAGCAAAATAAAACATTTTAGACAAGGTGTTCATATATTTGGCAAATCATTGATAAAATGAGTCTGATTAAATTTCATCCCTATTAATTGAATCTTAGTCCCTTCCACACCTTTCCCCTCCTCAATTCATTTTATGAGGATGGGTGCTTTTTGTCTGTTTGACACTGTGGAGAGGAAATATAAACAATCTTTTTTTGTTACTAAAGTTGATGGTTTCTTTTTGGTTTCTAAAAATTGTTTTTTGGCTGCTCCATATAAATTAGCAAAACCACAGAGCTTCTGTCCTTACGATTGTTGGTCCATTTCTTGCAATTACAAATATTATTTTAAGTAGTAAGTTCCATTTGTAATAATTGTCTGAATGCAGTGTATTTTTAATATACCAATTGTGATAAATTTATGCTAAATCAGATTAGACATAATCATAGTTTATGTTCCTAAAGTAACAGAATGACTTTCAGTCTGTAAAAAAAGTCCTAATGTTGCATTTTTTCAATTTCAAAAAATAATAATAATTCAATTTTCCCCCTGAAACCCCCGGGGAAAATGTTTTTCTCCATGGATTCAAAATGTCCAGAAATTTTACATCTCTGTTTACCTCAATTACTAGTTTAAAATGTGAGGATATTGCTTAGACTCATATAAACCCTGTACCCTGACCTCTGGGCTATTGATTCATTCTATCTTGGTTTGTACCAGATTTTGTAATGCTCTGGTAGTGGGAGATGGTTCTTAGAAGAATAAACCAGCTTTAACCTGAGTTTCTCTTTGTGAAAGATAATGGGGGAGGGACCTGGAACAACAGGTGGTTTTATCATCTTAGAGGAAGTAGTTGAGCTTCATTTAAAATATTTACAAATGTATTCTGAAAGCCCATTTTGTTGCATTCCAGCTATATAATTTTCTTTTGTGCACATGTCAGAATCAAACACCTCTAGCCTTGTATTGGTGACAATAAATGAAGGGCCAGTACTAATTTCTTAAGCATTACAATGATACGGTCAGCCTCCACCAAGCTGTTGTTCTCTAGATATTGTACTGCAATCCCTTTTATTCTCAGCCAGGACAACCATTGGCTGTAGATTTCTGTTAGCTGTGCTGTCTAGTATGATTATTGTCACACATCCGTAGCGACTTGCCAGATAGAGAATAGCTATTAAAGGTTATAAGAATTATCGACATAACTTAAATAGTCCTGAGTTTAGCAACCATTAGGGTGTCAGCTGTATATTTCTAATTGTATTTACAGTGAATGTTCCATTTCACTTGGTTAAATCCTATTGCTTAATATAGTAAGGTGCACTAGAGTAGGGCCATTGAATTAGTGGGGATATGATGAATCAATTCCTTCATAAGTTTCATTGATTCAAATGGACCTACTATAGTTACAACATACTTTATTATAGTAAGCTACAACTAGAGTAGGCCCATTAAAATAAATTGAGTTTGCAAAGGAGTTTACTCACCAAGTCCCCACTGATTCAATGGGCCTACTCTACTCCATGATAATACAGTAAACAAGATTATAGCCATGGAATTTTGAATAAATGTTGGTGAAATTTATTTACAGGTCAGTTGGATAAAATAATTTGGAATATGTCTGTGAAAAAGTTACTCTCTTAGAGCAAAAAAAATGTTGGGTCAAGGAAGTGCGACATTCTGTTTTGTGATTGGCTTCTCCACTACAACAGTCATAATATGGCTAGAATCTTGTTCAGTCAAACCATTGAAGAGCTGGACCTTTGTGTAAACAGTTTGACTTTTTTTCTTCTTCATATAAAGCAGGGGTGCCCAAACTTTTCAGGCCACGGCCCTGACCATGCCCCCAGATAGCTGATCAGGTCAGTCACATGGTTCCTCCCACCAGAAGCGGAAGTAAAATGTGCATGCGTGAGATGCATCACACATCTGCATATGCACAGAACGCTACCGTAAAGGACCCATGGCTGTTGTAAATGCATTTATGACAGCCACGGGTCATTTACGGCAGCATTCCGCACATGCACTGGTGCATCTCGTAACAGTGCATGCACATTTTACTTCTGCTTCCGGGAGCGGTGAGCGTATCGGGGAGCTGAATGAAATGGCTTTGATGGCCAGATCTGGCCCATGGGCCATAGTTTGGACACCCCTGATGTAAAGTGTTGCTCACCACTTCCTGGAGCAAGGAGAAGCTGAGCTGTTTACAATGGCAATTTCTGCAACTGCAAACTTGGAAATCTAGTTTTGTTCTGCCAGTACTTCACAGGATCCCAGCAAAAGACTTTACCTGTGATGTTTTTTCCCTAATTCTAGAAAGGCCCACTAAATTAGAGATACTGTATCTTCATTATGTTTAGAAATCCTTTCCAGCTACTATCCCTTAATAATTCTATTGCATGACAATAGACTTCTGCCTAACATTCTAAAAATTGTGATCAATTGCCAGTTCTTCATGTGCCATTGTGTAGTTATTTTTGGTAGGTCCTATTGTTTGCCACGTTGGTGATTTCTTAACAAATGGTTCTCAGCTTTTGATGAAGAAGGTCAGTTTTACCTTTGATGAGCTTGACCTGAATCTAGGAAGGGATTTTCTTCCAAGTGCTGTTGGCTCATAAAACCTTCTTGTGGTGGTGGTGGGTGGTGGTGTGCTATTAAGTTACTTCTGATTTATGACGATCCTAATATAGTTTCAAGGTATGTAAGACATTCAAAGAGTTATTTAACATTGTCACCCCCAGTGAGATTCAATGGCTGAGCAAGGATTTAAATCCAGGTCTCCCAAGTCTTATTTCATCACTCAGTCCACCTTCATAATAATATTATACCGTGTTTCCCCAAATATAAGACACTGTCTTATATTTTTAAAAACTCCAAAATATGCACAAGGTCTTATTTTCAGGGGATGTCTTATTTTTCCATGATGAAGAAGAATACAGTACACATTTATTGATGATACAGTGGATCGCCAGGGCAAGATTTAAGTGAGTGCCTTATTTTCAGGGAGGCCCTTATATTTCCGAAGTGGGGAAAAATAGGAGGGGGGTGCCTTACTATACGAGGAGGTCTTATATTCGGGGAAACAGGGTAGGAGTGTAAAAGTTGTATTTGCCTGTTTTGTATGTATTTCCCTCAAGTCAATCATGCCATATATACTCGAGTATAAGTCGATCCAAATATAAGTTGAAGTATCTAATTTGGACCTCTAAAACTAAGAAAATAGATTGACCTGAGTATAAGTCGGGGTGAAAAATGCAGCAGCTGCTAGTGAGTTTCAATAATAAAAAACATGAAAATACAGTAAAATTAATTAATTTAAACATTTGTGTGGGCATGTTTTTGAGTGTTTATGGTAGCTACTTTTTTTTAAAACTGTATTTGCACCACCAACCAGTGGTGGCACTGCAGCGGAAATGGGTGGGCAGGCCAATTGCACTGAGGAAGCAAATAAATAAATAAATAAATAAATAAATAAATAAATAAATAAATAAGCGATGCTCTAGCTTAGCCTCTTGCTCTCCCTGCAACCAAGAAGTATGGGTTCCCCCTCCATTTTGACCACATGGAGCAGGGACAAAGGCAAGAAAGGTAAAGTGAAACCCTTTCTTTTTATGCACAGGTTTGGTTTCCCACTGAAAGGCATTGGGAACATACAAACAGAAAAGATTTAGAATACAGTAATACCTCAGATAACGTTTACCTCGGATAACGCTAAAATCGCATAACGTTAAGTAAGCTGGGATGGAGAATTGGATCGAATAACGTTAAGGTCCTATGGGATGAATCGGATAACAACCGCTAAAGCCTGTGCGGTTACAATGTATCTCTATGGAGCTTTAACATTATCCGATCCATCCCATAGGATTTTAACATGGATCGGAGAACACCAAAAATCGGATAACACCAAGACTTGTGGAACCAAGTCTTAGCGTTATCCAAGGTATTACTATATAAGAAATTGATTTCCAATGCATTTAAATGGGAAATTGCGATTTGCACCCTCTTGTGGTCACCTGTGGTAATGATCCTCTGAACATGTGTTTTTTCTTCCCCTCTCCTGAAGCCAAACTTCACCGAATCCAGCCCGGTTTTGGACTCTTGTGGTTGTTGACCCATGTACAGTCAAACCTCACTTAACGAGTGTTTCTCTTTGTGAAAAACTCTCATAACGAGTGGGTTTTTCAAAAAGCAATCTGACTCGCATAACAAAAATTTTCACTATGCGAGTAAGACTTCCCCTATGGAAACGCTCGCATAACGAGCATTTCTATGGGGAAAACTCACATAACGAAAAATTTTTTGCTATGCAAGTTTTCCCCCTAATAAAGCTTGTTATGCGAGTTTTTCCATAGGAATTTTCGCTATGCGAGTCTGACTTGCATAGCGAAAAACTCACATAGCAAGCAGCCTCGCAGAACGAATTAAATTTGTTATACGAGATATTACTATATAAGGCAAGTCACCTTTTTCGACCTCATTTTGGAGGCTAAAAACCTCGACTTATACTCAAGTATATATGGTATTTATTTGCTATGTGTTTGCTATTTTGTTATGTTTTGTTGTTAACATTTTGTGCATTTACTGTTGGAAGAACATATTCCTGTTTTGAGGAAGCTGGATGGGCTACATAGTGTTAGGATATTGTCCCATGGTCTGGACATTGGAGAAACTGAACATGTTTCTACATTGTAGATGGCAGAAGAAGAAGAGACTTATTTAAACTTGGAACATAGAAGGCAAAATAAAGAAATGATAGTACCTGTGAATGGAGGTATAAGGAGAGTGAAAATAGTGAAGTAGTTTGGTTTTGTTTGTATCTTGAAGTTATTTCCTTTGGCAAAAAGGCTTCAATTCTTGGCTTTCTTTTTATAATCATAGTATGAATTAGAATTACAGTGTCTTTATTTAACAATGACTGTTAAAATCAATGAAAAACTCTGAGCTCCAATGTGAGTACCTGCCTGCTCTGTCTTGTACTCATATTATTTTTGTGTGTGTTTTTACTACAGCAAATAAAATACACAAACCCTTCCTTTCAATGTAATAGTAGAGAAATTCAGGTTTGTATATGTGATACAGTATCTTATATCCACATACATTGTACTTTGGGTTGTTTGTCCAAATTATTTAAATATAGCAACTAACTTTAAAGAGTTAGTTCTTAATTGTTAATATATTATTTGCAAGAAAAATACAGTACAGTAATACCTCGGATAACGCTAAGACTTGGTTCCACAAGTCTTGGTGTTATCCGATTTTTAGTGTTATCCGATGCATATTAAAATCCTATGGGATGGATCGGATAACGTTAAAGCTCCATAGAGATACATTGTAACCGCACAGGCTTTAGCGGTTGTTATCCGATACATCCCATAGGACCTTAACATTATTCAATCCAATTCTCCTCCCCAGATTACTTAACGTTATGCGATTTTAGCGTTTTCTGAGGTAAACGTTATCTGAGGTATTACTGTATCTTATAGTGAGGCCTTTTGTAAGTACAGTACTCTTTTCATGATGGCGCAGATTGTTTTGACTGTGTGAATAAAAGCTACTTAGCTTTGTGGCTGGACGCAAAGATTTAACGTTAGTAAGCAGAATGTTTGTTATAATCTCCCTTGACGTAAGAGTCAACTTGAAACCATTTCATGGCTGAACCCAGTTCTTCATTTTGTAGAATGCCAACTTTCAAAGTGCCTAACTCTTTCTCTGTGACTGCCCTTGTGCTTTCGCCAATGGAACTGTTTAGTTTGCATTTGATGGGGTTATGCTGCCTCCCAGAGCTGCTGAGAAAATATTGGGCAATATCTAATGTTTGTGCGGAAGAACTCCTTTCATGTCATTATAAGGCAGCATTACTTTAGCTGAATTTTTCATCTCTAAGCAAGGGCCACAGTTCCATGTGTTGAAAGAATGAATTGCAGCATGCAAATGTAAGATGATTACAGATCAGATGTGCAGTCCATTCTTCTGTCTGTTGAAACAACAGATGTTCTATGGAGAGTGTGTTCTAGTCAGTAAAATATCCACATAACTATTGACATGTATCCCTACTTTCATCTGTGTAGGGTTGTAGAATAGATAAATGGCATAATAAAATACAGGGTCCTGCTCATATTACTGGATATGACAAAACTGACTCAAATGGGACCTATATTACATTTGCAAAACTTGGATGCTTCTTCCCTTCCTGGAGCATGGAAGTAAAAATGGAATGTAAACCTGTATTTTTCTTTCTATATTTTAAAGCATTTCTTCATATTTCTGTGATCTTTTTTCCTTGAAAGTACAATGATTTCTAGTATTAATATTGAAATACACATTCATAGGATTTCAAGAACCTGGAAGATATGAATTTATCTGTACAATATTTTAAAATTTGGTGTGAAGTTACTGTAGATCTATTATTGTCTACTACTGGTGAAGACCTTTAAACAAATTAATTAATCAACCCTTAATGATACCTCAACTCTGTTGCATAGGAACAGTTCTTTTACTCTTTGGGCTATTTCTGAAGCCAATGGTTTTTTTAGTTTTTTAATTAAACATTAAAAAAGATATAAACATGAAACATACAAATAAATCTTATCGCTCAAATCCTTACGTTACAAAAAGAATCCATACAGTACAGTGTATACCCATCACCTTGGGGACTTTGCCTTTTATCTATATTTGTTTAAGTCAGTTGTTCATTTATACATATCTTATCCCAGATTTTCCAAAATTTCATATATTCTTGACCCTGCTTAACTCCTTTGGATTTGTCAAGCACATATTCAATAAATTTTCCCTAAATTTTCATAAATTCATTTTTCTTTGTAACACCTATGTTCAATTTTAATTAACGTGTCAGTTTATCATTCTTTGTACCATTCCTCTAATCCAAAATAGCTATACTTCTGAAGCCAAGGATAATTGGGGGTGGTGGGGGTGGTGGTCTATTCATTTTCAATTGTCCTAGGACAGATATATCCCTTTTAATGCCTAATTATGGACTCCCTCTCCACTCATGGTACATGGGATTTCCTGTTACAGGTTGTGTTGCTGGAGAGATTTTTTTTTACATCTCCCTGTTTCCTGTTTTACCCCTCAGATGAGGAGTGATCCTCATCCTTTTTTAAGCTGGGGGCCAGGTCATGCTCCCTCAGGCAGTTTCGGAAGCCAGAAGGCCATTTTGCCCTTCCTCCACCAAATGGCACTTCCTGGTGTTGTGGAGGTGGTGGCGGGCCACATGGAATGGTGCTGTGGGCTGCATCTGGCCCATGGGCCACAGGTTGAGAATCCCTGCCTTAGATAGTCTGGGAAACCCCAGTGGCAGCTGCTGTGAAGCCCTTTCCATCCTGCTTTAATAGAGGCTTTAACAGTCAGAAGAAGAACTTTCCTGTTTAAAGATTAAATGTTGTGTTTAAATATTAAACAGCCATGCTCCTGTCTCCTGATTGCTTGGCCGCTGCCAGCAGGCGGCCCAGAATTGCTCATTTTAATTAAAAACTTTATTTTCAAATACAATTCACTGGTCACACATCTCCGAGTGCAGCTCCTCTGTCCCCTCCCTGCTTTTCTACACAGTCTGAGGCAGGCTCCTTCTCAAGTGGCATGTTTTGCTTTCTGTCTCTCATTCTTAGCTCCTTCGCTTCCGTCTGCCTGTACCAAAGTGACAGTCTGCGCGAAGCCTCAAGTGTGAGTGGCTTCGTCAAGGGCTGATCAATGCCCCTGGCACTTCCTTCCAAAACCTTAGGAAAAACAATTAAAACCCAATCGATCCTGCAGGCAGCTGTGAATATGCATAAGGGCACACTTGACCTTCAGTGCTCAGGCCACCTTCCACGCTGCCTCCTTAACAAGTTTGCTCAGGTATTTCTGCTGTTCCTAACGACCTTGATGAACAAAGCAGAATGTGATGTGGAGAAAAGCCCACTTCTTCTCCCTATCCTGACTAGGGTCTCAAATATGTATCTCAGAACAAGATCCAGTGGCTCCTCTACACGTAAGCAAGAGATTAAGACAGGGGTTGGTCACACTCCCTCAGACAGCTTAAGGAGCCAGACGGCCATTTTACCCTTCCTCCACCACATGGCACTTCCTGGTGTGGTGGAGAAAATGAAATGGTGCTGCGGGCCACATCCGGTCTGTAGTCTGCAGGTTGAGAATCCCTGGATTAAGAGAACATTAAGATCGAATTCCCTTTGTTTTTCCCCTTTTTATTCTTAGTTTTCTTCTTGTTCCATAGGCCATATCTATATGAGGATGAAAACTTTGCAGATATCTATCTGCAAATTGTATCTATGAATTGCTATATTAAAAATATCTAAGTGATATGGAGTCAGTACATAAAGTGACAAAATTCCATACAGAAGGATTTACAAAGACAATAGCATAACAACTACACAGGAATTTTTTGAGGTGGTAGCTGTGTTAGTCTGTGCAAGCATATTAGAGAGTAAACAAAAGAAAAGAAGAGACAAAATGCTGTGGCACCTTAAAAACTAACTCCTGTATTTTAATGTTAGCTTTCGTAGATCAAGTCCACTTCTTCAGACATAAGAGTGAGTTTTCATGGTACCAATTTATACATTTAACAGATAGGTTTGCAAATCACTGTGCTATTTACAGCCAGCAATAACATACAATCAGTGTGACTCTTTACAACAGTAATAATTGTGAAGTTTGGTATTGTTAAGTTGTTGCAAAATAAATATTCTGAGTTACAGATTAGTAAGGGTCATATTGGACTCACAACCAGAAGGCAGTTCTATGGTCTAAACATAGGACCAGTGTGAGAAACAAGCTATCCAAACTTAGGTGCAGCACAAGAAGCAAGATCTGAAAGTAACTTGAAGCACAAACACAGATGGGGGAGTAGGAGGAGGAAGGGTTGGGTAGTCCAGGATATGTAAGACTGACATTCTGCAGCTGCTGCAAAGATGTTCTAGTGCTCCTTGATTACAGCTGAAGGCTTTTAAACCTGATCTACCAGACCACCAGCACAGTGTGGCTTCAGGCAAGAAGGACATCAGTATTACAAGTGAAACTGCTCTACTTGGGAGGAGTATCCTACCCATGAGGAATCATTGTTCCTCTGGTTGGTATTTCTATTTCTAGCAGCCAATGAATCCTGCTGTTTTTAGGCACTCTTCCTCCAATGGTGGGCTGTGGTGCTGTGGTGGCTTAATGGTTAAGACATTAAACTTGACAACTAGAAGGTCGGCAGATCAGCAGTCCAAGACCCGAGTGCTGCATGACGGAGTGAGCTCCCGTTTCTGCCCCAGCTTCTGCCAGCCTAGCAGTTTGAAAGCAAGAAATTGCAGGTAGATATATAAGTACTGCTTTGGTGATAAGGTAAACAGCATTCTGTGTCTAGTTATGCCTGCCAGATGTCTATAGAAACATCTGCAGACACAGACAGCACTAGCTCTTTGGCTGTAAATGGAGATGAGCACCGAACCCTAGAGTCAGATATGACTGGTTTTTGAGCATGGGCAACTTTTACCTGTACCTTCCAAGGGTTGACTCAATATGGCAAGATCATTACTTTTCTTAGAAACTTTATACAAATATGCTAGTTTTCTGTAGACACTAAGACCTCCTCCTTTATGTTTGACACCTTTCACCCCACCTCTAAGCACTGGACCACATTGCTTGGATCAAGATGGATGAGTAAAGGGTCTTAAATAAGAGCCCTAGGGGAGATGTCCACCCACAGTCTTAATGAGTTACATTCTATGGAATTCATCCCCTTTTAGGGTCAGACAAAGACTGTCTTAGATGTCATTACCGTTCATTAAGATGCAAGCAACATTTATTGGGCTTGTTTCTAAGATCTTATGGGAGAGAAGTGTGTGTGTGTGAGAGAGAGAGAGAGAGAAGGAGGGGAGAGAGAGGGAAAGAGAATAAATTGATTTTAATTTAATTTAATATTTACCTTTATAATTGATGTGTTTGCAGCTCTGATCCACACAAGCAATAAAGAAACAAGAAATTGTTTCTTTATGTGCTAGTTTTTGGCTTCACTCCCTTCCCATCTGTCACCTTTTCGAATGCTTTCCTATCACTATTCCATTCTGCCATTCTGCTTCCTAGTTCCTGTCTTGTTCTGATGCATGCTTAAACTAGACTTCAGTTTCTAATGGGTAATATATTAGTTGGATACCACAAGAGGGCAGAATTTCTGGGAATGATATTTATTTCTTACAAGGAATTTTAATCCAGTGAAGTCCATACGTACATTGATATGATAGAATAAGAGACTCATGACCCTTTTTGAACATAAGCATTGCTGTCATGTAGGGGGGAAAGCACGACATGTTTATATAATCATTTGTAAGGAACACACAATGGAGAGTCTAGTAGTGGAAGAAACTTTGGATTCTTCTCTCTGCCTCTGTGCTATTGCATACATAGGTATTGTCTCTTAGCAAAATATTATCTGTGAAGTACTGTACTGTACCTCTAAATTTCTGGTTGTTGTTCATGTCTATGCAGTCTCTTGCAAAGCAGCCGGATCCCTTTGGCTTTGAAGTGCCTGAGAAAATACTGTCTCTTCATTTCTCCGAAAGGTGCCCTGTCTATCTCATAAGTGACATTTTCCTAAGCATTTTCTGTTGAGTTGCATGTTGTAAACTTATGTCATAGTACTTTCTATCGATAAGTTCAAGCCAGGAGAGGGCATCACTGTGCCTGTTTCAAAAGAAATGTATTTCCCCCACCCCACCCCGCATTTGAATGGAACTGCTGCCCCCATTCAGCAAGTTTCTTCCTCTGGCAAGGCGTAGTGCTAGGGATAAAGTACAACCAACATAAGAGGAAGAAAATCAGAAGTTCAGTCTCCCTTGTGGGCAATACACCAGATCCTAGGCTACGGTGATTTGAATGAGTAATAAAGATATCAGTGTGTATTTGTCAAAGACGAAGGAAACCTCTCCATTGTGTACACAGGGACCTAATTTCAGTGAATTATGCATAGACTTAATTAGGAGTTTTAATTGCTAATCATCTCCCAATAGGATTAGCAATGTTGTCTATTAATTACTTGTGGAGCCCCAGTGTTTTTCTAAGGCAGGAGTAACAAAGCAGAGTAAATGGCTACATACTTGGCAATAAATTAACTACCCAAAACCCATGATGGAACTCCAGGGACATCTTGACAGTGTTACTGATTGGTGGGGAGGGACCTTAAATACACTAGCTTTCAAGGAGAGACAGTTTGTTCTATAGGTGGCTGGGAAGTGGCATTTGCATGAGTTTCCTAGCTGTATCACTGGGTATCAAATGAAACTGTGTAATGTGGTACCTCGCTTAAAGAGCATAATGCATTCCATGGGATTGCTCTTTAAGCGAGTTTGCTCTTCAACCGAAACACCATTGTAAGTGACCAATTGTGACTACTGGCGGAGGGTGGAGGATTGTGAACCCCGATTTAGTTGTTAAGCGAGTTTTTGGTTGGTTTTAGTTGTTAAGCGAGTCGACCATTCAGAGAAAATTCTGCTCTTTAAGTGAGTTTGTCTCTAAGCGAGGTGCTCTTTATGTGAGGTTTTACTGTATTTTCTTTGTTTGGGATATATTTCTCTTGCATTTTTTTTTAAAAAAAGAGTTACTTCATAACATGCTATATCACAAATCTCTTTGTGCTTAAAAATAATGGAAGAGTCAGCACAGATAGACAGAAATGTTTCTTCACTGAACGTGGTAAATAACAGTTGCAAAACTGATTTATGGTAATCCTTTCCAGGATTTTCTAGGTAGAGAAGACACAGAGGTGGCTCACCATTTCCTTCTTCTGGAGGCATCTAGGGTTAGTGTTAGTTGGATAGCTTTCATGTATTTTGCTGAGTCTGACATAACATGGAAGAGTGACTTCATATACATTCGTTGTGTATTTTTAAAAGCATTAATATAGTCTTCACATTTTCATGGCCTGCTGTGAAAGAATGTTTTTATATAACGTGGCTCTCTATTGTTTGGAAGCATAATTATTGTCTTAAAGATTTACTAGGCCTAATTTTTATGGCCAAGTGTAGTTTAATGCCCTCTTTCACTATAACAGCTTTCATTCATCACCTTGATTGTTAACTTCTCTAAGTTATGTTTAATTGGCTAGAGAAAGGCAGTGTTTGGAGTGTACAGTACTTTAAAAAAAAAGAAACATGTTTATTTATCATTGCTGTTCCTATTGCACAGGTAGTTTAGCACCTCATACACTATTAATGCATTTGTTACTGTGTCATTAATAGTAAGGTCTCCCTTGCTCGAAAGCCAGTCATATCCAACTCGAGGGTTCAGTGCTCATCTCTGTTTATAGCCAAAAAATCAGCATGAAGGTAAAGGTCACCCTTGCTCAAAAGCCAGTCATATCTGACTCTAGGGTTCAGTGCTCATCTCTGTTTCATAGCTGAAGAGCCAGCTGTCTGCTTCTGCAGAAGTTTTGGTGGTCATGGACTTGAACAAATGCAGGGGTGTTCCCCTTTTGTTCCCTCTAGTGGCTGATTCTCACATTGCACTGTGTTTATAAAACCACAAAACCAAAGAGCACGTCACCTGTTATTTGTGATTGATAAGAGAATGTTTTGAAACCCTAAACATCCCTGTTCAAAATGCCTCTGAAAAGACTTCAGAATATCAGCAAAAAGAAATTTTAGAAAATAACTAGAAAATGTTACTCATTGTACCTAAAATAACTAGTTACGTGTTCATTACTTTGAGGCGCTGTGGAAAGTAGAGCTATCAATTCTGTTTAATTCCCATTCTACCTTTTTTGGTGGTAGCTGACATGTAAGTGACATGAAGGTGATATATTCTCCATTTCTCCTCTGGGTTGACATGATCTCATCTGAGAACAGTGGCTTACATGGCAGCCTGGATCTGACGTATTGCTAAGGCTTGGACCATTAATATCACATAATGGTGCAGCTGTTGTAATACCTTGTGATACAGAAGATATGCTGCTGTCAGATCATAATTATTACAGTGTTTGGGGCCCCTGGAGCTTCCTCTGTCTTTTTTCTTAACTGTCCCATCCTACACACTTGCATCTCATTCACCTTCCCCTCTGTGAAGTAATTTTAGCTAAGAAAACAACGTTCATATTTGTGATTGCATTCCTAATAGCTGATGGATTTTAGCAAGAAGTAAGAATAATTCAGATTGGAAAAAAATGTTGAATTACTCCCTCTCTGTGCCTCTGTCAAATTATAAGTACCTGTACTGTATATTTGAGGGAGTCAAGCAAATAGAAAGGGCCACATTGCTTGGCTAATGGCTTTGTCACTGTTAATATATTAATCTGTGAGCAGAGTGCAACAATCCTAATTACCAGTGATGAGTTCTAGCGTCCGTTGTTTTCCTTTGTTTCCGTACTTTTTTTTTGTAAGAAACTCATAGTATACACTGAAGTCTCCATAATGATATTGGACAGAAGATAGCTGTTGAAATGGAGCTACATAAAGTACATTTTGTAATACTCTCTGGGCCCTAGTTGTCTTCCTCTGAAATAATCAAACCTGAGCAGAGCTCCAGCCCACCAGTATGAACAGTGAGAACAAAAATGTAAACCAAAACATGAGAAAGCATAGACTTTCTTGGAAAATTCCATTTGTATTGGTATAACATCAGTCACTCAAAGTCTTTTGGAGGGGATGGGTTTGAATTGTGGGATCACAAGAGGGTCTATATAGCTCCCCTGGTGGCTTAGTGTTTAAGATGCTGAGATTGGAGACTGGAAGGTTGGGTTTCAATACCCAAGGGCTGCACTTGAGAATCCCTGGTATAGAAAAACATTCAATACACAAAAGTGTTTCTTTTAAAGATTTGAGAACTCATTTTGACTCTATTGGGTGGGCACTTTCCAACTTTCTCTATAGCTCATCATCTTTTTTTTTAACGTATCCAGTTTGTTTCCTATATCTACTGTCTGCCAGTATGGTCTTCTTTTCTTTTGCTTCTACTTAGGATATTTTACTGTGTTGGCAGGGCTAGCTTGAATGTTGCTGACAATGAATGGTGCTTGTGTACCACAAACCCAACCTAGTTGATTAGGTGTCCCAATAGTCACCATACATAGGGAAAATGGGACATTGTAGCTAAATATACCTTTATTGAGAAATATTCATTACAAAATCTTATGAAATATTTACAAATATTTTCTACATACATGTTGTCCACTACTTTTTGCACGCACGTACACATGCATGCACAATATAATATAAATTATAATATGGGTTTCTTAATTTTTCCTATGTATGGTGTTTTGGGATACCCTATGGACAAACTTTTCACAATACAATTTCTGTCATTTCATTTGAGGCAAATTTAAAATATTTTAAACAAATAAAATATAGACTCTGCTATAAATGATGCCTAATGTCCATAGCAAGTCAAAAGGCTGTACAAAAAATCAAATTTACTGTAGTTGCTATATAGAAGGAAGAATATTGGAAAGAAGAGGATTTGGATTTGTACAGTATAGAGTGCAGGTCTTGGGACAAGTGGGTTTCCTGAAGAAAACAGTTCAACTTTTGCTTGATATGTTTTTAGAGTTTCAACTCATTTTGGACAACAGGTGGGCAGCTGATAGGATATTGGACCACAAAAATGTCTAAAATGTATTTTTAATTCCCTTTTCCAGGCGTACAGCTTTGCCATGGGGAGCTGGCCAAAGAACGGACTCTTAGACATGAACAAAGGCCTGAATCTACAGCACATAGGAAGGCCCCACAGTGGGATAGGTTAGTAACAGGTCTCTTTACTCTTGCCTTCTTTTCCACATTATTTGTGATAAGGGTATGGTGCAGTGATGGGCAGTCTCCGTTGGGCCAAAGGCCATTTTTAATAATTGTTTACAGGACTAATTCATGTACTGTATTTTAAAATATATATACAGTAAAACCCTGGTTTACTATTTTAGTCCTTTCTGACAGTTTTGTCGGAAACAAGATCAATTGCGAACCAAAGCACATTTTCTGTTAGGAAAGCATTAAAAGGAAAAAACCAAAAGACATGTTTCCAACCTTAAAAAAATTAAAACAAAATTTAAAATATGCTGGAGACACAATAAAAGGGAATATAAATGAGGGAGCTAAGCTCCCTATCTTTCCCTACCTTGCTTGGGCTCCGGCGCTTCTTTTTCAATGTTGTTGTCAGGTGACAAAGAGGAGTGGTTTGTCCAGCCCTTGGAGCCAGCCACGTCCAGGACTCCCCCCTGAAAACGCCGCAGCCGGGAGAGGTGAACCACTCGCCTCTCCTCCTGTCCCCTCCTGTGCCCGGGTTGGTGTTGTGAAGAGGGGGAGAGGTGATCGATTGCAGTGGGGTGGCCTTGCCTTGTGCATTCACAGTATCTCTTCTGGAGCCATCATTAAGGAGCATGATTTAAAAGACTTCCTGTGCCTTAGCGATGGCTCCAGAAGAGGCACCATGAATGCACAAGACAAGTCCGCCTCACTGTGGTCTATCGCCTCCCCCCCCCATTTCGTATTACCGACCCAGGCACAGAAGGGGGAAGAGGCGATCAATCACAGCGGGGAGGCCTTGCCTTGTGTGTTCATGGCACCTCTTCCAGAGCCATTGCTAAGGCACTAGATTTAAAAGACATCCCTTGCTTTAGTGACGTTTCCAGAAGAGGCACCGTGAACATGCAAGGCAAGGCCACCCCACTGCAATTGTGCCATCCACAGTGTCCAAAATGGTTGCGGGTGGTCTTCGATACCCCCTAGGTTCAATGCACTCTGGGAAATTCCCAGTCATAAGGTAAAAAAAAGTTGTGAATCGGCACATCATCTCCTCGGGATTTCCAGTCATAAACCACGGCAAATGTAAACCAAGACAGTCAGGAACCAGGGCTTTACTGTATGGATTTTTGTGCAGTGGTTACATGCTACAAAGATTGTCACAATGGGGTTTTATTAACTGAAAGAAAGTGAGTTTAAGTTTTTAAAAATTATCCTGAAAAGCCTCCATGTAGTCTCTATCAGCAAAAAATATTTTTTTTAAAAAAAATTGAGTATATGTTGGTCTTCAGAGGCCTACCCTTTCCCAAAACATGGCACACTGCTCCCAGTACCCCATAGAGACCACTAGAGCATAGTCTCTATTTCTGATGGGGGATAATGAGTGGTATTACAGGGCCTATGGGATTTCAGAGCTGCAAAAATGGCCCTGAGAACTTTATGCCCTCTGTGGAACACAAGTTGTCTACCATTGGTATAGCACAACTTTCCCCAATCGGGTACCCTTGATTTGTGATGCTTTTCTTCCCTTGTTCCACTTGGCTTATCGGTGTTATAAAGAGTGGTGCAATTCATTTAATTCAAGTGGTGTTCATTCATTCACTTAAGTTTTAGAACAGGGGTTTGCAACCTACAGCCAGCTCGTGGAGCCATTTTGTGTGGCTCGCTGCGCTTGCTCCTGCCACCGCTGGAAGCAGCAGAAGCAGCAGAAACAGCCAAAAATGTGCCACCCTCATTCCTGCCACTGCTGCTTCCACCAGAAGTGGCGGAAGCAGCAGAAACGGCAGAAAACGTGCCATAAATGCACCAGCAGCTGTTGTAAACTCATTTATGCCAGCCATGGACAAATTTTGTGGCAGTGTTTACAGTGGGGGGAACCACTCGTCCAGCCTGCTCAGGTGTCTGATGGGGTGTGGTCTGGCCCGGCCCGTCTGGAAAAGGTTGAGAACCCCTGTTTTAGAAAAATGGGAGTTGTAATCTTAAATCCAGAAAGACCCTGTCTGGACAACGCTGGAATACAGGGAGGGTGGACTGTTCTTGCAGAGTTATTGAAATCTAGAATATTGTCTTTGTTCTGGATACTTGTTGAAAAGGCAAGATGTTGAGTATATGAGGTTAGCTGTGTCACTAACATGTCTAAGAATGCAAAAGGAATAACAATTCCAAACAGTGCTTGAGATTTGGGATTGCATGTAGGAGGAGTTGTGAGTGGAATAAGGAGCAGGCTCTCTTAGCATTTTCTAACTTGTTTTTCAATCCATCACCCAGATATGTCAGCTCTTCATAAGTATCTTAAGACATTTGGCTTCCAGCTGAAAGCAGTGCTTCTCTTTCTTCCCCCATACATATGTATCAGTAGAGCATTATAACATGTCCTTTCTGATGTCGTACTAGACTATCATTCACATGGCCTTTGATTTTCTAATCTATGCTTATGTTCATGTGGATGTTTCATTGTAGTTGTGACAAAAGGTGATATATAGCTTGGAGAGCTTTCTGTTTGTACTGGTCATCATGTATGCTGGTGTGGGAGAATATACAAAGTTACAGTTTTAAAATGGCTAATGTGTCAGCCTTGCAGCTGTGGATCTTTGTTCTTGCTTGTCATATACAGTAAAACCTCAGGTTATGACTGTTTTGGGTAACGTTTGCCCTGGTTTACAATGGAAATGCCATCCCAGGTTACGAATTTTTAATGGAACTGTTTTGGGTTACAATGAACAATTTGCAACCATTTTTAAAATTCTCAATGCATCCCTCCAGTCTACGATTTTTTTCGTGTTATGACGGAGGCTGTTGGAATGGACCTCCGTCAGAACCTGAGGTTTTACTGTATACAGCTATGGGGTAGAGGTTCTCTGTCTAGGGTCACTAGACATTTTTGAACTCCAGTTGTCCAAAGCTCCATGTTGCTTTGCCAAAGACCAGGGGATGATGACTATAGTCCAGCAACTTCTGGAGATCCAAGAGAAACCTACATTTATGAGAACTGCCGCATAGCGGCAATTCCAGGAAAATAATGTGAGAAGTCAGGTAACTGTGGGTTGATAAGTTATTGGTCATTTTTCACTTTTCCTTACATAAATCCTTGTGCAATTTCATTCCATGACCAAGATATGCCCCTTTTTGCTTTGTCTTCTTTTTTGTGTTAAGCGTTTAAGATTTCTAGGTCAAAGAGATGTACACGTAAAAATCACTCACCATCCAAGCCTGAAGGAAGCTGTTTAATTTTGTTTCAAGATCCTAACCACTAAACTACCAAATCAATATGAGTTAAGGAGATGAATTATTTAAACCTCACCAGCTTTTAATTAGCAAACTCCTTTTGAACTATGGATCTGGTTGTAGCATTGATGGCAAGTGCACATCCACCCACCCTCACTGCTTTCCTTGCATTGTTAGTGATATTTAGAACAGGGGTGTCCAAACTACGACCTGTGGGCTGGATCCGACCCTTGGCACCCTCGTCGCTCCTGGCAGTGGAAGTAAAACGTGCCCGTACAGATACATTTTACTTGCACTTCCAGGAGTGACAAGGGTGTTATAGTCTGGATGAATTGGTATCATGGGCTGGACCCGGCTCACGGGCCGTAGATGGGACACCCCTGCTTTAAGCAGAAAAAATGGCAGTCTAAAAAAATCTATCCCATCCTGTTGCAAAACATCCTTCCAGTGAGAGGAACCTTATAACCGGTCTGTTAAAATATGTGACCGGCTCTCAGCCCGAAAAGTTTGGACACCCCTGCCTTAGAAGCAGCCTAGGAGTGTTTCCAGTGTATATATTGCTCTATTGCAGGTTTGGGGTGCGGGAGGGATTATGACCCCAGTCGCTGGTTGATTTAAGCCCTGCTTGCCCTCAATTAGTTTTTAGATTTTGATTTTAAAATTTTAAATTGAGGGTTTTTTAGGGATGTTTTTTAAGAATGTTTATTGTTGTTGTTTTAATGAATTGTGAGCCGCCCTGGGTCACCTCGGTGAGAAGGGCAGTTGATAAGTATGACTAATAAAATAAATAAATAAATTGTCTTAACCTTGAATTTAGTTCTTTAATTTGATTATCCTTTTTAAAATGTGTGGGTTGGGAACTGGGTGATTTCCCCCCCCCCCCATTTCCCAATTACCTTCCCAAGTGTGAACTGGAATGTTCTTTGCTGCTGTTTGTAAAAATAAAATAACCACAAAAACTGTACATTAAACATGTTTAATTATGTAGTCATAAAATGCATTATTGGGGAGGGGAAACAATGCAAGAATCAGAATGTTGCTTCAAATTGTATATATTCACAAATATGCAAACCCAAATTGCATATTTAAAATGTAGGGTTTTTACAAAATGCTCACAAAAGCATGTGTGAAGAAGACAAGCAGAATGAGTTGAGAATGGGGATGAGGAAAGATCTCAGTAAAATTGAGCTACACATTCTGCCTCCCTGCAGAGTAGCAGACTCCCTGCCTGAGCTCCTTGAGGTGGTCTCCATGCTGGCGTTGGAGACCCCCAGGCTCATGGTCCTGGGGGACTTCAACCTGCCATCATTGGGGACCGGCTCAGAGGTGGCTCGGGAGTTCACGGCCTCCATGGCAGCCGTGGGCCTGACTCAGGTAATTCAGGGTCCTACCAGGAGCAGTGGCCACACCCCGGATTTAATCTTTTTGTCGGAGCTGTGGCAGAGTGATCTGTTTCTACAAAAATTAGATACCACCCCAGTGCCATGGTCAGATCACTATCTGGTGGCTCTAGACTTCCTAGGGGCTGGACTCCACCGCAGGGAGGCAGGGCCGATTAAGTGGGCCCGCCCCCGGCGACTAATGGATCCAGAAGGATTCCAGAGGGAACTGGGGGATTGTCCTCTTGACCTGCAAAGCGATTCATCTGAGGCCCTTGTCGCCGCATGGGATAAGAGAGCGACGGGAGCCTTGGACGCAATCGCGCCACTACGGCCTCTCCGAGTCCGTGGAGATAGATCTGCCCCTTGGTTTTCAGAAGAACTAAGGGAGCTGAAACGGGCGAAGAGACGCCGAGAGCGCCGCTGGGTGAAGACTCGAAGCGAGTCTGACCGATCACTGGTTAGAGCTGCTATTAAAGACTACCTAGTGGCGATAGGGGTGGTGAAGCGTCAATACTTCACCACCCTTATTGCCTCCGCAGATAATCGCCCAGCGGCCCTGTTCCGGGTGACCAGGTCCCTCCTCGGTAGAGGGGGGCCAGGCCCTGGGTGGCAGGGATCGGCTGAGGACTTTGCTGATTATCTGGCGGAGAAAATCTCTCAGATCCGCTCGAAGCTGAATCCCGGCGTGGAACGTATGGAGCTGGGGTTGACCATGGCGCAGTCTAGCCATGTTATCTGGGATCGGTTCGATCCTGTTGGCCCTGAGGAAGTGGACAGGCTTCTTGTATCTGTTCGCGCCACGACCTGTGCACTGGACCCTTGCCCTGCCTGGTTAACTAAAGCATCCAAGACCGTGGCAGCTGGCTGGATCGAGGCGATTATCAACGCTTCGTTAAAAGAGGGGTATTTTCCAGCACCCTTCAAACATGCTCTAGTGCGCCCCCTCATGAAGAAGCCGTCTCTCGATCCCACGGTAATTTCCAACTACCGTCCAGTGTCCAACCTACCTTTTTTAGGTAAGGTTTTGGAAAAGGCTGTGGCGCTGCAGTTACAGGAGGTCCTGGATGAAGCGGATTATCTGGACCCGTTTCAGTCAGGATTCAGGCCCGGATATGGTACCGAAACTGCACTAGTGGCCTTGGTGGATGATCTCTGGAGAGAGCGGGACGGAGGGGAGCCGTCAGTCCTTGCTCTTCTCGATCTCTCAGCGGCTTTTGACACGATCGACCATGGTATCCTTCTGGGAAGGCTCCAGGGTCTGGGGATCCAGGGCACTGTGTTGTCCTGGTTCTCCTCATTCCTGAGAGGCAGGACCCAGTCGGTGTGCCTGGAGAAGGAGAGGTCCAGCCCTAGGCCCCTGCAATACGGGGTGCCTCAGGGCTCGGTACTTTCTCCTCTCTTATTCAACATCTATATGAAGCCGCTGGGCGAGATCATCCGTTCCCATGGGGTTAAGTATCATCAATATGCAGATGATACCCAGTTATACATCTCTGCCCGTGGGGACCCAAGTGGTGCGGTGGAAGTCCTTTCCAGGTGCCTGAAGGCTGTTAAGGTCTGGATGGGGGACAACGGGCTACAGCTGAATCCTGGCAAGACTGAGTGGCTGTGGGTACGGGGGCCTGCGTTAACACAGGAGTTGCCATCTTTGGTGCTGGATGGGGCAGCCTTGCCCCAGACAGACCCGGTGCGTAACCTGGGGGTCCTCCTGGACTCACGGCTACTGTTCGAAGAGCAGGTGGCAGCCGTGGCCAGGAGGGCTTTTGCACAACTTCGTGTAATACGCCAGTTATGCCCCCTCCTGGACCGGGACTCCTTGCTCATGGTCACACATGCCTTGGTCACCTCCAGACTTGATTACTGTAATGCGCTCTACATGGGGCTGCCCCTGATGACCATCCGGAGACTCCAGCTGGTGCAAAATGCGGCGGCCCGGGTAGTGGCGGGGTGTGGGCGTTATGCTCGTGCTTCGCCGCTACTCCGGGAGCTGCACTGGTTGCCAGTATGTCTCCGGGTGCAATTCAAGGTGCTGGTTATTACCTTTAAAGCCCTATATGGTAGTGGGCCAGGATACCTAAGAGACCGCGTCACCCCAAGAACATCTGTCCGGCCCACCAGGGCGGATCGGAGAGGCTCCCTCGTTGTTCCATCAGCTAGAGAGGCACGCCTCTCTAGCACTAGGAGGAGGGCCTTCTCTGTGTCCGCCCCAACCCTCTGGAACCTCCTGCCCATCGAACTGCGCCTGCAGACAGAGCTCTTGCCCTTCCGGAAGGGCTTGAAAACCTGGCTGGCAGGACATATTTGGGGACCAGGGAACACGGGTTCCCATACTAAGTGGCTTACTTAGGGAGTGCCACTTTGGATCTGGACCAGGGGGATACTGGCGTGTAGTTTGCACTGTTTTTACTTCAAATAATTTTAGATAATCTTTTAAACTTCATGATTTTATATGTTTTTATCTTTTACCTCTGTTTTATGACGATGTAAGCCGCCCAGAGTCGGGTTCTCCCGAGTGGGGCGGGGTAATAAATTCAATAAATAATAATAATAATAATAATTCTGCTTCTCACAGCTACTAGAACTTCATTTTATTAGTTTGGGGAATGGAGAACAAGAAAGGAAGGGGTGTTGGCTGCATCAGGTGGCTGAATTGGTTTCATTCTAGACCATTGTAGGCGTACCTATGGCACGTAGAACCCTTTCTGTGGGCACACGTGTTGTTGTGAGCAAGCCCCACTCCACACCACTGGCGGCAATGTCAGCACCGCTTCCCCACCCACCCTTCTTCCTCCACCAGTGGAGAGGCTGAAATCCTGCCCAGAAGGAAGCAGCAGGGACAAGGGAGACAACCAGACACCCTCCACCCATCCCACCTAGTAGGCGGCAGCAGCACATACGCAGGGCGTGTGCACACTCCAATGTGACATCCCTGGCACACCTCAAATGGTGCATGGGAAAACATGCCTCCCCCTCCCTTTTAGGCACTCTGTCTCTAAAAGATTTGCCATCACTCCTGTAGACCCTTGATCAGCCTAGTGTCTGACTGAAACCCAAGTTCTTTGCACTAGGTTTGCACTGTCCATAGTCACCTTGTAACTTTTGCTCTTCAGTACCACTTTCAGCCAACCTATGCCTTTTAAAAAGGATTTATAGTGCTGGCTGCTCATCACTGTTTGGGCTCTCCCACCTGCTGCTCCCTTCTGATGTACCTTCTGACACGTCTGTCTCCAGCACCTCAGACAGCACCTCGGTTGGGTTGGACCGGTTCGGGTCACCAAGGTCTCCATGGGGCAAGTGTTAAAAGAAGTGAAGCCGGGGGGTGGGGGGTGGATTTGAAAATCAGGGCTTCAATGCAGCCCCTTGTCCATGAGTTCTAGACCAGTGCATAATCCATTTCCCCTGAGAGGCATTAAAGATAGGCTCCACTTCTGCTTTACCCCAGTTCTCTCCTTCAGATTTTACTGAAGAGAATGAGCTCCCCCCCTTTCCTGTTCCTCCTTTGTATCTGTGCCCTTCCTTGCCCAGGTGCATTTTATCAAACTAACTCAGGGGTTCTCAACCTTTTTAAGCCATGGCCTGGACCATGCCCCCTCAAACAGCTGAATGGACTGGACTGGTAGTTCCCCCTGCCATAAACACTGCCGTAAAATGCATCTGTGCCTGCTGTAAATGGGTTTATGACAGCCGCAGGTGCATTTACAGTTGCATCTGCTTCCTGCATGGGCCACAGGAAATGGTGCCATGGGCCAGGGCTGGGCCGTAGGTTCAGAACCTCTGTTCTAACTCCTCTCCCCCACTTGGGGCCTCCATCTCCTTTTTTCATCCTGCTGAGGTTTAGGTTTTGGAGCTTCCATTGGGTCTGCTAACAGGCATGAAACGAGAGCAAACAGCCTGCTGAGGGCTCTAGGCACAGCACCCTCACACAATTCCTAATCACATATGGTTTTTAAAAATTCAGATCCCTTAGAAAGTGAGTCAATGTACTCTCAACACAAATGTTTCTCTCTTCTGAACTATCAGAAAATTGTTTCTTTCTTCCTCCTTCCCTTAATGCTATCCCTGTTTATTTATTTAAATTTGTTTAACACCCTCCTCCCAAAAGTGACCCAGGGCGATTTACAACAATTATAAAATTATTTTAAAAAATTGAAAACTCTAAAAACTTTAAAAAAACTTGGTATTAAAAGCCAAAAATTACAACACAGGCATACTGGGGTCAAACCAACCAATTGGCTGGGGAAATTGCACCATCCACTCCCCAGACCAAACCTGCCAGCCAGGTTTTCACTCCTTTTGTAAAGGGCAGCAACTCCGTCTGCATGTGTAGTTCTATTGGCAAGAGGTTTCCAAAGGGCCGGAGCAGACACCGAGAAGGCCCTCCTTCTCGTGCCAGCGAGGTGCGCCTCTCTGGCTGATGGCACAACCAGAGAGGCAGAAACTGATGGTGGGTTCCATGGCCATACTTGAGATGGAGTCAAGTCTCAGATGAAAGCCCATGACACCATTTCATATGGTTACCCACTGCCTCCACCATGCCAGGAAGTGCCATGTGGTAGAGTAAGGGCAAAATGGCTGTCTGGCACCCGATGACCTGGCCCCCAACTTAAAAAGGTTGAGAACTCAAACTATGGTTGAGTTTGGCTTTGCTGTAGACTGTGAGGGACAAGTAATGAGAGTTTTCCCTGGGGAGGACAGGAGTTGTCTTGGGACTATACTTCTGTAGATGTTGCTTTAAAGGGTAGTTGTGCAAACCTGCTCAAGAGATCCAAATCTAAGGGTCAGACTCAATAGAGGGAATGAGGAGAAAAGAGAAAACAGGACCCTGGAGCCCAGTGACAGTCCAGATGTCCTTTGATGAGGAATTGATTTTAACAATTCCTCTTATTATTATTTTTTGTTCTGAGCCCCATGGGAAGGACTGCATTCTGTCAGTTTCCCACAAACAGTGACCCCTTCCCCTCCATTCTTTCACAGTGTTTATATATGTTTAAAGGTATTTGGCACTGCTCAGTTTGCTGTTTTTCACTGTGCTTGATGGGATTAATCAGCAGTTGAGCCTAAAGCTCTGTGTGCAGCAGGGATCTGTGAAACTCATAGCACGCGCGTGCACGTGCACATGATTAAGATATGTGAAACTCATAAAACCCCCCCCCCCACAAGATTAGGACTCAGAAAAGTAGTGGAGGTGGGAAGGAATTTGTGAAGCATCATCAGCTATCCATAACCAAGACGGTCAAAGAATGTACCTGAACTCTTGGTTATCCCTGACCTTAGAGCTAATTCAGAGATTAAGAAACAAAACATGTTTTGTCCTCTTGGGATTCCCACTTCAGAATGCAGAAGGGAAAATGTTTCTCAACATGGAAAGTCAGCTTGTTTAAAAAAAAGATTGTAGTCAAGTATTTTCTTTGATATACTAACTCTCCATATGACTTTTTAATGTGAGGGAAAATTATGACATGGTCCTTAGGGTTGTATGGGTGGGGGGTTGGTGAGTAGGAATTTAGGACCTTGGGCTACATTGGTTTCACTCCTAACTAAATGGGCAATCTTGGATAGCCTGACTGAATATTTGAATGTTCTGTTGTTTTCTTCTTTGCCCAAAAGGTAGATTCTTCCTTCCTTCCTGAATGATTTTTCACGCTGTTTCAATTAGTCTGCTGCATTTCCTCTTCATTTTGGTCTACAAGTCCTTCTCCTACCTAGTTACTTTCCATATAAGGTCACCCTTGCTTGAAAGCCAGTCGCATCCAACTCTAGGGTTAAGTGCTCATCTCTGTTTATAGCCAAAGAGCCAGCGTTGTCTGCATTTGCAGACATTTCCCTGGACATGTGGCAGGCATGACTTGACACTGGAGTGCACGAAACACTGTTTACCTTCCCACCAAAGTTGTACCTATTTATCTTCTTGCAATCTCTTGCTTTCAAGCTGCTAGGTTGGCAGGAGCTGGGACAGAGATGGGAGCTCACTCTATTGTGCAGTATTTGGGTCTCGAACTGTTCACCTGCCGACCTTCCAGTCATCAAGTTAAGTGTCTTAACCACCGCTGTCCTGACATACAATATCCATTTTTCAAATCTGAAAGCAGGCTTTCACCCATTTTTGTGAGTGATTTGGTTTTTTTTTCTATTTTGGGTGGTCTATTTTTTGGCCCCTAGAAACAGAAAAAGGGACCCCAGACCTGTCAAAGTCATCTCACCTGTAAGACATGGTGGCCAGACTGGTAATGTATGTGCAAATGTACTGAATGTAGTAAAAGCACTCCTATTCCTCTACAAACTCTTTCAAAATGGCCACTGCCTCATATCACAATTGTCACAGAAAAACAACACCAGTGCAAAAAGAACTATGCACACTATATCAGAAGGAGAGAGCATACAGAAAATAACACACAGCACAGGGGAAAAAATGACTTGCCTGAGTGTCCCCAGTCATCTGGTTTATGATACCCTAGGCCAGTGATGCCGAACCTTGGCACTCCAGGTGTTCTTGGACTTCAATTATCAGAAGCCCAAGTCAGTACTCCTGCTCATCAGGGCTTCTGGGAATTGAAGTCTAAGTAGAACAGCTGGAGTGCCAAGGTTAGCCATTACTGCGTGGTAGACCTACCCCAACTTACCATTTTCTTCTTTGCTGAATGTACGAGTAGATTTTAAAATGAACAATAAAAATATAGCAGTTAGTCTTTAAAGTGCTACAGTGTTTATTTTATTTTATTTTATTTTGTTTTCTGATATGCCTGAACCACAGACTAACATGGCTACTCTTCCAAAAAATTAAAATGAACTGGTGAGCGAATCTACCTACATTTTAAACCATTTTCATTATCTTGGAAAATAAAAAAGGTTCTGGAGCAATTTCCAGAATTCTGGGATGTTCCTAAAAAAATTTAAAAACCCATTTAGCAGAAAAGCTAGAATGGAGTTTGGTATAAGATCACTTTCAGCTAGAATAATGTTCCCTTCAGGCATTCTACTGGGGTCCCAAAGTCGAAGAACAACAACAACAACAACAATAATAATAAAATGCTAACCACCTCTGTGCAAATTTTCTTGGTAGATTAAAGGTAGTGATCAACAGACTGCAGAAGCAAGTGGGGAGTATTGTGGGGGGAGATTTGCTCCCCACTTCCCAAGGCAAGATGAAACACAGACACAAATGCCCTCCCATCCAGGATGGCAATGGGATAGAAACGTTCTTCCGACCCCACTAGCCTGAGCATGTAGTGCAGGTGGCAGCCTGATGACTCTGCCCAGCTGTGTACAGGCAGTCTCTGTGAGTGAGTGCAGGTCTCATGGGAAAGCCTACCTATTTGAAAGGGTCAACCACCAGTATGGTGTGAGGTGCAGGTGATGACTCCCCCCCCCCAACCTCTCTTCATTTACTGATTGGAAATCTAGCAAGGTTAGGGTGCTGTATTGTTTCTGATCCTGAGCATTAATTAGGCCTGCAAGAGAAGAAGAAGGATTGTGTGTTTTTAACAGAGAGGTTAATGGGATACTCACAGAGTAGACAGTTTTAATGAGCTTCAACTTACTGTGCAGTGAGTTTACTCTTTTATGTTAAAAGGGTCATCTTACAGTAGCTTGATGTGGATTGTCTCTTGACCCCCAGTATCAGAGGGGAACATCTATCAGAGTCCAGGCAGGGCACATTCACTTAGTGACAAGATTCTAATTAACTCCCACCAAGCCGGCCACCCCCCCTCCCCCCTCCCCCCCATGGGGAGCTGCCAGGGTGCAGCTTTCATTCTTACAAATTCCTTGTTCCATATACAAGGTTTGTTTTAGGAGAGACATTGACTCGCTTTCATGGCAGATGTGAAAGAGCAGATTTGTTTGTACATGCACTGCAGTATTCGTGCACGGGTTACATATGTCATCACACCAGGCTCTTTGTCAGGAAGGGTGACATTGCCTTGGCGTACAGTGGTCTGGGAGGTAGTAAATTGCCTTGCACCTTACTACTCTAAAACAGCTTTGCCCCCTTTGTTTGCTCCATTTTACCTTTCTTTGCTGTGTAGATTCTCTTATGAATGTCTATGTCCTGCCCTGTCCTCTTTCTAAACAGAACTTGTACAGTTATACCTCGCTTAAAGAGCATAATGTGTTCCACAAGATTGCTCTTTAAGCGAGTTGGCTCTTTAAGCGAAACACCATTGTAAGTGATCAGTTGTGGGGGGGGATTGTGAACCCCGATTTATTTGTTAAGTGAGTTTTTGGTTGGTTTTATTTGTTAAGCGAAGCGAACATTCATAGAAAATGCTGCTCTTTAAGCGAGTTACTCTTTAAGCGAGGTGCTCTTTAAGCGAGGTTTGACTGCATTCTGTTCAGTATTACTTGTCTTGATCCTCAGAAGGCAAGCAATATAGATTTTAAAAATTCAGAAAACTTTTAATCTGCTGGTTTATTTAGCATGTTTATTTCACTTATATTTAGTAAACACTTTTTTAAAAAAACTGCAATGTCATTTACATGCTATATAGACATCTTGAAAGATTTTGCCGTAACTGAAAGCACTTGAGTGGAAATGTATGTGCTGTCAACTTGTTTCTGAGTAACTCTAACCTCATTAGGTTTCCAAGGTATGTGAGATGTTGAAGGAGTGGTCTTACACACACACACACACACACACACACACACACACACACACACACACACACACACACACACACACACACACACACACACACACACACACACACACACACACACACACACACACACACACGGAGCTTTCAATGCAAAGCAGAAATTTGAATCCAGGTCTCCTGAGTCCTAGTCTGCAACTTGGTCTGCTACAGTATACTGGCTGCTGGTGGTGGTGGTGGTGTAGCAATAAAGATCTCCCTTGCTCAAAAGAGAGTTGCGTCCAACTCTAGGGAGCAGTATTCATCTCCATTTACAGCCAAAGAGCCAGCATTGTCTGTGGCTGCAGACATTTCTGTGGTCATCTGGCAGGCATGACTAGATGCAGGAGTGTATGGAATGCTGTTACCTTTCCCAACAAAGTGGTACCTATTTATCTATTTGCAATTTCTTGCTTTCAAATTGCTATACATGATTCAAAAGGTGGGGCAGGGAAGGGGTTAACAATCCATGTAAAGTGGCTTAAATGCTAAATTAAGAAAACCCGCACTTTTATGCTTGAAATATTTTAAGACATGACCAATCAAAAGCATACCTTTTGTTTTCTCCAAATTCTCTCCTTCAATACAGTGCAGCCTCTTCTCAGCTGGCAATGAGGATAATGCCTGGCTTCAGGGGTTGTTGGGACCTAGATGTTGTCTGTCTGGAAGCAAAGAGTTGCCTTGACCTTCACATTTTCTTCTTTGCAAGGACCTTCAAAGGCAGGCTTTTGCCATAAAACCAGCTGAGAAGAAGTCGTGCTGAAGGGAAAAGCTATCTCTGCCACTCCCCCCCCCCTTGCTGAGTATTGCATTGTAGGAGTGGGCTGAAGGGTTTTTTCTGGCATGAGCACTTCACCAACCAAGCATTAGACTATGATTATAAGCAGGATCTTGGCCCTGGATTTACAGAGTAAAGTTCAGGATATCAAGCCCAATATGCCTGTGCAAAGTGATTTGCAAATTCATAGTAGCAATGTTTTCCATTCCTGATGGAACTGCTAAAATGAGCATCCTACTCTGTTATAGAGCATCCTTGCTCTGTTATAGTAGTTTGCTTGGTCACTCAAGGATGGCAGAGAATAGAGCAAGGTCTGATTGTGGCCCTACACTAGTTATGTGGCAAGAGGCACAAAGCTCCCAGCCTAAGGGAGAGGGCCAGAGACTCCATAGTTAAATAATTAAAAGAGACTAAAATAAAAATCAACAGAAATGTCATCAAATGAGCAGTGTCATTTTGAATTAGTGCTGCTAAAGGTCAGGCCGCTCAAAACAGGTGGAGCGGATGCTCTGTGAGTGAGGGATTATGGCAAACATTTCTGGTAAGAAGGAGTAAGGACTGGCAAACTGACATACAGAAAGGCTTTTAGAGGAAAGGGTTTTGGAGGCAGAGAGGTGTTTGCAAAGGTGGTTTTGGTCTGAAAGGAGGAGGTTGTGGCAGGAAATAGGCCGAACGTCTGTCAGCGTCCAGTCAGAGCACATTAACGTGGTGACTTGATTCTAATTAACTACCGTGAGAGGTGTCACAGTGAGAAAGCGAGTAAGCGCAGACAAGCTTTTAGAAAGAGAAAAAAGCAAAGTGACAGTCCTTTTTGTGTGCGTGCTTTCTCCCCTCTGAGTGGGAGTGTGTGTAAAGCTAATTAGGATGTCTGGGCCAGTTGGGAACCTTGAGCTGTTGCTCTTCTGCTTTCAGTTATTTAAGTTTTCAGACTCTCTCTGATGGGACTCAGTGACACAGTGTGCAAAAGTGACAGAACAGTCTTGTCTGCATTCAGCCCCCTTTTAGCAAAGATCTCAATCTTTGCTTCCATTTTTCTGGCGGCAACTAGGGGTATTGTCAGGGTTTGGGGCAGATGGCAGATAACACCAATGCCAGGAAACCCAGGTAACAAGCCAAACAGGAGTGGTATCTCCATCCAGAATCCAAAACCAAATCAAGCCAGAGAAGCAGGATTAGTCCAGGCTATGAAAGTATAATCCAAATGAGCCAGATGACTAGGCAAACAGACAAGGCCAGGGGCAAGGCAAGAATGGACTACCAGGAGCTAGAAAAGGTACAGCAACAGTCCACAGGAACCAGGAAGAAAGCAGGGGGTCTTCAGGAGCCAGAACAAGGCAAGAGATCCTCCAGCAACAAGAACTCTTCCAGAAAACAGGAACAAGGCGGGTGGTCCAAGAACCATGCAACTGCAAGTCTACTGACTTTTATTCTTGGAGTCACAATGATAGTCCACAGAAACCAGGGACTGGACAGAGGTATTAATCAGTAAAAAGGCAAGAGATCGAGGAGCCAAAGCCTTCTGACAGTTTATCTTCAAAGGATGAAGAAGGTGAGGGCAGAGTTTACAGAGCAAGAATCCAGGCAAGACACAACAGCAACCCACAGGAACTGGACAGAGTGCCTTCAGGAACAAATCAGGATATCTAGAAACCAAGAACAAGGTAAGAGAGCTTTTAGAAACCAGGAACAAAGCAAGGGATCCTAGAGCCAAGAATCTTGAGGTCTACCGACCTTCATTGCTAAAGCACCACAACAGTTCACAGGAACCAGGTAGAAGTCTTCAGAATCAGGAACAAGGCAGGAGATCTTTGGAACCAGGAGCATTGCAAGAAATCGAGGAGTCAAGCATCTGCTGATCTCCATTGCTGAGATAGCTTCAGGGAGGGAAGGCCAGTTCTTATATAACTAAACCACCTGAGGTCTCCAGGTGGGGTCTGTGAAGGGTCAGAACCTTCCCCAGGGCTCTCAGGTAGGGCTTAGCAGGTGCAACAGGGTAAAGGGCTAGTCTCGCAAGACCTAGAGAAGCTACTTCTAGGCTGGGGGCACCTGTCCTGCAGGACTTAGAAGAGCAGCTGCAAATCCAGACAGGTATGTTCTTATCTCTGTTACAGTTCTTATCAATGTTACAACAAAGAACTCAACGTCTTTCAACTGTTTCCTATAGTTGAAAAAGAGAATACAAGGGGGACAGAAACAACATTGTGCTTGGGTGTTTATGTTCACTGTTGCCTTTATGTCAGTGTGCAGTTTGTTGCCACATATACACATAGCAGTGGTAGAGGGGATAAATGGACCAAAAGATTTTGTATGCACTGTTCATGATATTTCCTGCTAAGTAGGAAGTGTTGGCCATCTCAATTGAATGGTAGCAGTATTGTATAGGTCATATACTTTCTTACTGCACACTGTTGTTAATGCAATTCCTTTCTGCAAAACCTTTGAGTGTCCTGGTAGGGACTGTATATGTGTGTGATGCATATAGCTTTTGAGATGAGTTGGAGGAATGTTTTTGTTTGTTCTATTTTCTTCAAATGGATGTGAATATATAGTAACCATGCAGAACTTTGGCTGTAGCTGAATGTTTCCTTTTAAATGTGACACCAGTTGAAATGATTGCAATAAAATTGAGGTTTCTCAGATTTATCTTTCATATTATTGTTTGTAGGAGATAATGGTATTCTTGCATCTGTCATCCTGAGTGCTCACTGAATAGAAGCATGTAATCATTTTACACATTTATTCTCTCTACCCTTCTTTTTGGACTGCCCTGAATTTCTAGAGACTATGTTTTAGAGAAATTTTTAAGGAATGCATTTCTATTTTGCAGTCTTCCATTACCAAATATGGAACACACTCTGCTCCAGTGACATCCTTCTTTTGTTCTTATGCACTGTTATATGCTAGATAAGCACTCTTTTATTTAACATTTATTGGTAAACTTCAATATCTCCCAGACAGAAAATTGCAGCAGGAATACCGGATCGTACTAAAACTGACGCATAGATTTTGGTGTGGGCAATTGAACACCATTGCTCAAACGTGCTCACTCACATGGCTAAATTCATGGTCCTTTGACTTCTGTTAGGAGATGGGCACTCTTAGATTCAGTCTTTGGTGCAGCTATATCTCAATGTGTGAAGCACATGCCTTTTCTCCCGACTGAGGTCTGATGTAATATCAATATATCAGAAAAAGCTAAGACCACAGCTTATATATACCTGTTTTGAGATTGATTGTTCTTGAGAATTCTACGCTTGAACACACGTCCAAGAGCCTGGGAAGTTACTTCCAAAGCACAAATAATATTTTTGTTGAGTAATTGCACATTCAAAGCAGGAAATAAGTTATACATACTCCACCACTCTTGCTGTCAGCCATATTTAGTGCAACACCATTCCACAAATAAGGCCGTCAGGTTTCTATTGGCAAGCAAGAATCTGTTTTGACAATGATGTTTGTTCATGTGAGCATGAGGTGGGAGACCCTTATTTTCTGAAAATTTCTGCACATGTATTAAGAGCCAAGAAGAGACCTCTTAGTTCATTCTTAGGAGGAGAGATAAGACAGGACCCCACAGCAGCCACTAAGTTTCTAGGATCTGAAGGTGTCTTAGACACAATACCTTGTGGAGTGGTTGTTCTGTTTTCCCAGTTTCTCCTTGCTAGTATTGCTCTCCTCTCACTTCCTATCATCTGTGCTTACTCTTCCTACTTGCACCAAATAGCAGTAGAGCAGCTCACACTTCCTGTCTTTTTTGAGATTCTCGAAAGAGATCAGTCACACCTGATATGTTTGTTTCCAGCCAAATGCCTAGAGCAGTGGTGGCATACCTATGGCATGCGTGCCAGAGGGGGCATTCAGAGCCCTCTCTGTGAGCATGTGTGCCATCGTCCCAGCCCAGAGTTTGACCTGCCCCCTGCCCAGCAGTCCAATGGAAGCGCTTCCTCCCTCCCCCAGCATAGAGTTAACTCCGCCCTTCTGCCTAGCAGTTCAATGGGAGCACTTCCTCCTTTCCCCCAGCACAGAGTTTGCCCCACCCCTCTGTGGCATGGATGGCAGCCTCTTGAATTTGGGCACTCGGTCTCTAAAAGGTTCACCATCAATGGCCTAGAGCAGTGATGACAAACTTTGGCACTCCAGCTGTTTTTGAACTTCAATTCCCAGAAGCCCTGATCAGCAGTTTTGCTGGCTTGGACTTTTGGAAATTGAAGTCCAAGAACAGCTGGAGTGCCAAGGTTGGCCACCAGGGGCTAGAGGTATCCTGGGGACATGAAGATGCCAGATGGGACTACATAAGCATTTATGTATGTATGTATGTATGTATGTATGTATGTATGTATGTATGTATGTATGTATGTATGTATGTATGTATGTATGTATGTATGTATGTATGTATGTATGTATGTGGAGGAGGCACTAAACCATACCTTGTACTTCTTGATCCATCCTTAGTGGTATCAGGAAGAAGTAATTTTCCCACCTTGCTGGGCTCCAAAATGTAGTACTAGACATCCCTTCTCCAGGCTGGGGAGCAGGCAGAATACTCCCAACCGCTATGCAGTATGAAATAACCTTATTCTTCCTATATTTTGAAACTTCAATAGAAGAGACATCTATATGTCATTCTTCCTGAGTGATCAGAACCAACAAAATGTTTTCATTACTTCTTGCTACCCAAAATGTCTAGCATAAAATGAAAAATCAATCCCTCCCTAACCTTGATTTTCTGTGGTACAAGGGAACATTTCATAGCTACCATGGTTGTGAGATATTAGACGGAGTAAAGGGATATTTTTGCATGTTTAAGAGCAACATCAACTAAAGGCTGAGTCCCTTTGCCAAGTCCTTTTGTGCGTGGGGAGGACTTTTGAGATAAGAGATGTCAATAGCTATTGCAGATGGTAGCTATGAAGTCCAGCCCAGGTGAGTTCAGCCTTGTACCTTGAACCTTTGGGAACAAGCTGGCAAGAGATAGCAGTGATACTACAGTTGTCGAGGACCTGCTAATTGAAGTACTTATACAGTAATACCTCTTTTCTTTACTCTGAGATGGTACAGCATAGGTTCTACCTACAGCATACAAAGGATTTTCTTTTTCATAGCATCCTTAGCATCATCTCTACACCTAGTCTAGAGTGGAAGCAGTATTGAGATGGGCCCAGAACTGTGTCAAAGAATTAGTAATAGTTTCCCTCCAGAATGAAAAGGTATGTGGCCTAAGACATGAATTTTCTTTGCAAAGTACAGTAATACCTCGGATAACGCTAAGACTTGGTTCCACAAGTCTTGGTGTTATCTGATTTTTAGTGTTATCCGATCCATGTTAAAATCCTATGGGATGGATCGGATAACGTTAAAGCTCCATAGAGATACATTGTAACCACATGGGCTTTAGCAGTTGTTATTCGATACATCCCATTGGACCTTAACGTTATTCCAGTTCTCCTCCCCAGATTACTTAACGTTATGCAATTTTAGCGTTTTCCGAGGTAAACGTTATCCAAGGTATTACTGTATACAAAATATTTATTTGCACTGCTGTGACCAAGGAAGTGGGTTTTGATCACTGATGCTCATATTGAAATAAAACTGATAGTCTCTAAAATACAATATTTCCCCCCCTTTTCTTTAGCCATGGTTCAGTCTAGTCTGATGAGAACGGGCTTTGCTTTCCTGCATAGTCCCTGGCTGTTGATAGAGCCAGAATAGTCTGTCCTGATCTTTTTCCATTGTGTTCAAAACCATGGGAACATGGTGTTGAGATTGCTCATTGCCATCTTTTTGAGCTGGCACCTGGATTCATTATGGAGAGTCCTGTTTTTTCTGTCTTTTAATGAGACTTTCTGCTGTTGGAGGGTACTGGTTTCTTTTTAGCCTGTCATTCACCTAATGAGAAACTATTGAGGTATGGTATGGGGCGAGGTGGGAGGAAGATATAGCAGCCAACTGGAGGCACTCCATTGCAATTTAACAAGTTTCCTTTCCTGCAAGTTCCATGACAAGACCCCCTTCGAAGTCTGTACAAGAATCCCCAAGAACAAGGTAATTAGGATGTCTCTAAGCTGCGACCCTCAGCTGAGTCCTTGGCTTAATCTTTTTCTTTCTTTAAAGACATCTGTAACTACAATCTTTGTTTCTCTCCTTGCCTCCCCTCTGCTTTCCTCCCCCCTCTTGTCTGTGTCTCCATATCTTCTGTCAAACTGCTGCAGACGTAAATGACAAAGAAATCAGAAAGAGAGATCAATGCAGTCCAAATTAGCACTCAGAGATAGACTGTGCTGGAGATGTCAGAGCCTGACCCCTGTTGATCCGGCAGAGCTGCCGGTGATATTATGCAAATAGCATCCATCTGCTAGAGCCAGCTCTGGAAAAGCCAGAGATGGTTCCAAAGAGGTGATATTTTGGAGGTCCAACAACATGTTGGGACAAAATGGTGAGCAATTAGAGGCCAAGAGGAGAAGCAGGATGTATCCAGCAAATTTATGTCTCCAAGAGGCTTACTAACCAAACGCTATGTCTCAACGTAGATCAGGGGATGCCCCTACTTTTTGGGCCATGGGCCGGTCATGTGGTTCAGGGTGCCCAAACTATGATCCATGGGCCAGATCCAGTCCTCAACGCCAATTTATCTGGCCTGCGAAGCCCTTGTTGCTCCTGGAAGCGGAAGTAAAACATGTCAGCGGCTGAATCCAGCCCACGGACCGTAGTTTGGGCTGGATCCGGCCCTAGTTCATATGGCGCCAATTCATATGGCCAACAAAGCCCTCGCATGGGCACGTTTTACTTCCGCTTCCGGGAGCAATGAGGGCTTCGTGGGCCATATGAATTGGCATCAGGGGCCAGGTCTGGCTTGTGGACCATAGTTTGGGCACCCCTGACATAGATGAACATTTTGCTTTCATTTGTATCTTACTGTATTTGTTATTGCCTGCTTCTCTCCAGAACAGAAACCACAAATACCCACACCCTGTAGTCTTCTTTAATCAATATTCCCAAGTTGTCATTACCACTGGCAATACTGTGAGCAAAAGGAGAGAAAATGATTGTGTCTGCCCTTGGCCCCCAAAGAATGTGATGCTTCCTGATTCAACTGAAATAGGAACATGGATAATAGAAACCTCCATTTGCAGTGATCGCCTTGTTAAGAAGTTTGAAAATACAGTCAGATTGTCTTTTAATGAGAGAAATATGGCTGTTAGTTAGTGAAGGAGGAGGGAAAGGACCTTGTTTCAAGATCTATAGTTCCTGCATCAAAGAGGAGCTGGCTGTTTCATTTTAAAAATCCTGTTCCTAGCCTGATATTAAAAATAGTTGTTAAAGGCTTTGAGTAGCAAGGCAATTCTCTTTAACATTTTATTGTCCCTCCCCCTTTCCTCCAGCAAAAAGGGGATTGACAAGGAGAGACATGCAGGCTTTTAAAGATGTTTCCCTTCCTCTGAGAAGGGACAGTAGGGGGTGTCCTGGTGCCCAGCATGTGTGAGGGAGAGTGTGATCTTTTAAACACCCTTCTGATCCCAGAGCTGAGCCTAGGAGCCAGCTGTTGTCATCTTGCTTAATAAGAGGCTGTTGACTTGCTGTGGCTATTGTGCTAAATAAGATGAGGTTGTGTTGGCTCTATTTAGAGCCAGTTGTCAGACCTGTCCATTTCAAGGTAGTCACCAGAGTGGCCTAGACTTTAAAACCAAAATGCTTCACGCTGAAAACTGACCATTCTGCCTATCTCTGACTTGTGATAATCTTTCTCTTTTGGGGCTTTGCAGTGTGTTTGATGGTGTCTGTACTCATGGATTTTCATTCATTTGTTAGCAGATTCAGGGATTTAGGGCCCAGATGTGCACTGGCTGTTTTTATCTCTGTCCTACTTGTCTTCAGATCTGGAGTCTCCTTTTCCCCTGAAACATGGGTGGCCAACCTATGGACCACGGGCCAGCCCCGGGCAGGGGTACAATTTCATGTGGCCTGCCGTCCCCTCGCCACTACCGGAAGTGGATGCATTTATGACAGCCATAAAATGTGCATGCATAAACACGCACACATCTGCTGTAAACGTTGCACCCACGGCTGTTGTAATGCATTTATGACAGCTGTGGATGCGTTTTATGGCAGCGTTTACAGTGGGAGGAACCATGTGACTGGCCCATTCAGCTGTCCAGGGGGCATGGTCCGTCCCACGGTGCGAAAAGTTTGGGAACCCCTGCTCTAAAGACTCCAGATAGTTCTGAAATTTACCTTTTGGAATATATAATTCATCCTGTCTATATTTTGTCTACTTGTACTTTATTTTGTTTTCAACTTCCAGTTATAATAGTATTGTCATTGGCAGTATTTAGGAGTATCACATTAAAATTAACATTGTAGTTACTACTGCTGCTGCTACTTAACAGTAAAGTTTGATTTTTTTAAAACTTTTGTTTTAACAACACTGTTACTAACATATTTCTCACAATAATAGTAAATTTTACCCATTTTAATAATGTGTGCAATTAATAACTAGTCATATTGTTCATTACTAATGGGTAGAGCTATAAATGACAAAGAGCCCAACTGAATTTGTTACCTAGCCAAGGTGCCTCTTCTGCAAACTGAAAATGATAATACTTATCTTATTGGACTGTTGTAAGAATACACATCATAGAATCATGGAATTGAAGAACTGGAAGGAACCTCAAGGATCGTCAAGTCCAGTCCCCTGCAAGTGTAGGGAATCTTGACCTTAAAGCAGGGGATCTCAATGTTTTCATGCTGTGGGCTAGACCACACCTCCCAGACAGCTAAGTGGGCTGGACACATGGTTCTCCCTACCATAAACACTGCAGTAAAATGTGTCTGTGTCTGTCATAAATGCGTTTGCGGTGCATTTTTGGCTGTTTTTTACCACTTCCACTGCTTCTGGCGGGAGCAAGGGTGGTGCGTTTTCAGCTGTTTTCACCGCTTCCATGATGGTGAAAACAAGCGACAGGTCACATGAAATGATGGTGTGGGCCAGGTCTGGCCCACAGGCCATAGGTTCCAAACCCCTGCCTTAAAGCATCCTCACAGGTGGCTATTCAAGCTCTACTTAAAGATGTTTAGTGAAATAGAGTCTGCCATGCTTCAAGGCAGTTAATTCCATTGTTGAATAGCTCTCACTGATAGTAAGTTCTTCCTAATATTTAGTTGAAATCTTCTATCCTGTAACTATACATTTATAAAGTATTCTGAACTTTCAGAAGTCCTGTATGTAACTACTAGCTGTTGATAGTGGTGGTGTTTCTTTCTGGTTGTTTTTTGACACCTGTTTTACTAAAAAGGTCCTTTAGTGTTTTCTCTATAAGAGTTTCTGCAAAGACCAAAACATTCTCTTCCATTATTTATTTTATTTTAGCCTAATAAAATGATCCTAATATTACTAGCAGTTACTAGCAATGAATGAAGTTTTTCAGTGATTGTCACAGAGGGACAAAGATAGCTACAGTATTACAATAAACAGTGCCAAGAAATAGAGGATAATGTCAAAACGGTAAAAGCAAGAGGTCTGTTTCAGAAGATCCAAGAAATCAAAGGAAAATTTAAGCCTAGATTAGGAGTGCTAAATGACCAACAGGGAAGCACACTATCTGATCAGAAGAAAATAAAGAGAAGCCGGAAACAATATACTGAAGAACCTATACAGAAGGATGAGAGACTCTTTTGAAGAAGAGTCCTGTGACAAAGAACCTGCAGTTCTATAAGTAAAGTGAAAGTTACTCTGAAAACATTGGGAAGAAATAAATCACCAGAGTAGATGAGATGCCAATAGGAGTATGTCAAGCCACAAATTCTAAAAAAAAGGTGCCAACAAATATGGAAAGCCAAACAATGGCTCACAGACTAACAACGTTCAAAATAAATTCCAGTCCCCAAGAAAAGAGATCCCAATGACTGCAGTAACTATAGGACCATTGACTAAATCTCCCATGCAAGCAAAGTGATGCTCAAGGTGTTGCAACAAAGGCTTTTACCTTATATGAAGTGAAAAATGGCTGATGTTCAAACTGGATTCCAAAAGGAAGTAGTACTTTGGATCATATTGCAAGTATCTGCTGTTTATTGGAGTATGCCAGAAATATTAAGTAAAAGATCAGTCTGTGCTTTATAGATTACAGTAAAACTTTTGATTGTATGGATTATGAGAAGCTATGGGTTGTTCCGAAAGAAATGGGTCTGCTGCAGCACTTTATTGTTCTGATGTGTAACTGATATAGAAACTACTGTTAGGACAGAATATGGAGAGATAGAATGTTTTCCTCTAAGTAAAGGTGTCAGAAAAGAATGCATTTTATCTCCTTAACTGTTCAGTCTTTGTGTAGAACATAGCATATGAGAAGCTGGACTGGGGAAATGAAGGAGTAAAAGTTGCTAGAAGAAACATAGAGATGGATACCATTTTACTGGCAGAAAACCAGTGACTTCTGATGAAAGTGAAAGAAGACAGTGCCAAAGCAGGGCTGCATTTGAACATTGGGAAAAACAAAAATAATGACTAGAGAAGACCTACAAATTTTAATGTGGACAATGAAGAAAGTGAAGCAGAGAAAGATCTTGCCTCAGTCATCATCCAGATGGACATGTCAGCCAACAAATCATAAGACGTCTGAGACTCAGAAGGGCTGCAATGAAGGAATTAGAAAAGATCCAGTGTAAGGATGTGCCATTGGAGTCCAGGCCAAGATAATCTATATCCATGATGGCGAACCTTGTCACTCCAGTTGTTCTTGGACTTCAATTCCTAGAAGGCCAAGCCCCCGTGATTCCACACGAATGGGTTTACTGCAATTCATCTGGCCCACACTGTCCTTGTCACTTCTGGAAGTGGAAGTAAAATGTGCCTGTACAGATCTATATCTTTGTATTCCCAACCACTATGTCCTGTTGTGAATGCTGGATAATAAAGAAAGCAGAAAGGAAAAAAAATAACTTGTTTGAAATATAGTTCTGGAGGAGAACTTTGTGGATACCCTGGATTGCCAGAAAGACAAATAAGTGGGTCCTGTAGGAACTCAAGCTAAATTTTAGAGCCAAAATTATTAAACTATGGCTGTTCTGCTGGGTACGTTATGGAAAGGCAGGATTCTTTGGAAAAGACAATGCTATGAATGGTGCCAGGCAGCAGGAAAAAAAGACCACCAAATAAAAGATGGATTAATTCTAAAGCAGTGGTTCCAAACTTGGGGCCCACGCTCCACAGCAGGACTTCAATTCCCAGAAGTCTAACTCACTACATTAGCTGATCAGTGCTTTGGGGAATTGACTTAGGCTTCTGGGAATTAAAGTCCAAAAACCAAAGGCTGGGAAACACTGCTCTGAAGCAATGTTACTAGCCTAATAGTTAATCAAATCCAGCTTTTTAAAAAACCCTTTTCACACTTTTTTGTTCTTTGCACCTGTTTATTTTCCTTTCTCCATGGTATCCTCAGAGAGGAAATTTCTACTTATACTTTAAGAGCCTTTCATGCATGAGCATGTACTGGGCTTGCTCATTTGTTTTGACCCTGTGCCACATTCAAGATTCCTGTTTTCTGCGAGACCCAGCTGGGTTCTGTACTGCTTTTGGAAACATCTGGAGTTTCTTTCTTTGGACTATTCCATGGCAGAGGCCCAGTCTTGCCCACAGCACTGCCTGACCTGAGTTGATCAGCATTTCCCAACTATCATTAAGATCTAACAGGCCCCTCTGTTCAGAGTTGCTGTGACCCGTGACATGTTTCTTCCCATTGCACTGACATCCCTTTTTTGAAGGCCTGACTTACAGCTCTTTTTTTTTTTTTTTTGCTTAAAACTGGAGTGTTCTGTTAATTGGTTTAAGCCTCACTGCCCCGTGTCCTAGCTGGTCTGTGCAAGATAATGAACTTGGAGTGTTTTTAATAGCTGATCACAGACGTGGTAGTCCCAGGATAGAAGCAAGAGACTGACAAGGTGGGTCAGGTGGAAACTCTTATTGGACTACTGTTTGTTAGAAGATGAGACAGGCTTTAAAATATTACAGAGCTCTTCTGCAGATGGGGGGGGGGGGAAACTGTCCAACATCCAAGTTCAAATGATGGTATATTTCCATGTAGAATGCTAGTGACCTGAACAAAACCATACCATACACTTCTATAGATGAATACAGCCATTTAAGAGGGCCTTGGATTGGATTGTCTTTCCAGCTGGGGGGTAGGTAACAGCTGCCCACTCAGGCTGTTATTTGGCATGGTTGGCTATGTAGAACAGAAGTTCTCAACTTTTTCAAGCTGAGGGCTGGGTCACACTCCCCCAGATAACTTTCAGGGGCCAGATGCCCATTTGGCCTGTCTGCCACACATGGCACTTCTTGGTGTGGCGGAGGCAGTGGGGTGCCACATGAGATGGTGTGACGGGTTGTAGTTTGATAACTCCTGATGTAGAGCCTTCTCAGCCACATAACCTTTAAGCAGTATACCCATATTGGTTTACCAGCACTGCAGCAGCTAATTATAAGAACAAGATGAAGGGGATTTGTGGCTGAAATCCAGTAGTAAATCATAACTTGAGCAGGCCAGTAGAAACCCGTGGAATTTTCATATATGTTGACTTGTCAAATCCCCACTGATTCACTGGGCCTTTTTTTAACTACTACTGCATTTTAGCCTATATAACTTAGTAATAACCATACAGTATATGGAAAAGTTGGCTGTTTAACATTAGTGTGAGAGAGGGTTTTTTCTTTTTAGTCTGTTTAAAAAAAGACATTTAGATCATGTTGAAGTGTGAAGAACAATTAAAAGGCAACAATATATAAAACTAATAAAACAGCAATAATAAAAAGAGAGAGACTAATAATGCAAAACTTACATCAAAAGAAAGGTTTTAACTGTCCCTTTAAAAGGCACAATTGTTCCCTTAAAAGGGAGCTGATTTCAGAGTTATTGAACTAACCACCTTCATCTGTCAACTGCTGCTCAAAAGAGCCTGCTTGTTGTTTTTCTAGTGATAGTTTGTAACTTACTTACATACTTATTGGGGGACACACTCAGTAGTTGGCTCCAATTTTTTTTACTACCATACTGTGGGCGTGGCCAGGGGGAAAGCGCTGTATTGCACCCAAATTAGGACTACTGTACTTTGTTTCAAAACTTGGATGGGCGGGTCCAGACAGAATTTCTGCTACCGGTTCTGGCAAACTGGTGCAGTCCTGCTGATGCTCACCACTGGGAACACGTATATGTGGATCGAGTTGTGGCCAATGACAAACTTATTTATAGTACTTAGTTGCTTACTGTTTGTTTTACATGGCATAGCAGAATACATCATCTTATATACACTGGACCAGCCCCTATTTTTGTTTCCAATATTGGCACCTGCTGTGATTAGTTTGAATCTGGTTGAGTGCTGACCAGTTTTTCCTTGGAAGATCAAAGCCATAAAGGCATTTTACTGGATTGGACACTAAATTGAATAGGTCTGAACTAGACATTGCCCACTCCTGATGCCAAGTCAAGTCTGAATGTCAAAATCTCCTCTGACTAGTTGCTGTCCATGTTTCCACAGTTAAAGGTTTCCATTGCTCGAAAGCCAGTCGTATATGACTCTAGGGTTCAGTGTTCATCTATTTCAAAGCCAAAGAGCAGTGCTATCTGCTTTTGCATACATTTCCATGGTCATGTGGGAAGCACAGTAGGTTCAAAGGTTTAAGAGACTTCGTGGTACAGTGATTAAGCTGGTATACTGCAGCCCAAACTCCTGGTGTTGTGAGTTCAATACTGATGGCGATCAAGGTTGATCCAGCTTTCCATCCTTTCAAAGATGGTAAAATGAGGACCCAGCATATTGGGGCAAAATGCTAATCGCCTTGTGAACTGTCCAGAGAGTGCACAAGCACTATAGGGCGATATGTAAGTGTAACTGCTATTGCTAAGTCTGGATATTTGATCTGAATATTTGGCAAGAGGTGTCATTTTAATTGTTCCTGATAGCAGCCTTATAATATGATCAAGCTGGATGTCCACCACTTTTGTGTGCACACTGTTTAGCCATACAGGGTTGCAGCACTCAGCCATCAGGTATACCAAGGAAAGAGATAGTTTCCCAAGAACAGTTGTTCTTCCTCCCCAGAAAGTTTGTGTAGGAAATTATTCCTTGTTTTTCTTTTATCCATGTTTTTTTAAGTGTTCCCTGTAGGTTAAGGACCAGTCAAAGGTCACTCCTAGTTACTTTGGTTACAGTTGGACCATTTTTGGTGTACAGCTAGCTTGTCTATTACTCATGTGGAAGCAAACAACCTCAGTTTGTATTGGGTTTTAGCCTCCAGGTTTCAAAAAGTCTATCCATTTCTTTTAAATAGTTTTCAAGGGATTTTTCAGAAGTGTTGAAGTCTTCAGATTGTTTGTTCAGCAAAATGTCATCAGCAAATATAAACTTTTTTAGCAGTGCTTGGTAAGTCAGATATATAAATATGTAAGAGTATTGGGGCCAGCACAGAGCCTTGTGGCAGGCCATCATTTAACCTTTAGTCATGTTGAAGCCCATGGTCATGTTGAAGACTTGTTGTTTAAGATGTTTTCATATGTGCATGTTTACCAGTTGAAGAATTTAATATCAGTTAACTACTTGTATGTGTGAAACATCTATGAAAGATGAAAATATCAAAGATAAAAGTGATTTACATACTTTAATTTAACTTCAGACATACTATTTGCTGTTTGAGGCAGTATATGCTTTAAACTGAGTTACTTAATGATGTTCACTGCTTGATGCCACATGTATGTATAAACCAGTCTTCTGCGGCTTGTAGTGCTCTGAGAGAGAGTTTTCAGGCATATTGTATGCTTCATAAGTCAGAGACTTGATTAAGGTTTGCTTTCTCTGGGCTCTAACCAGATATGGCTAGATGCTATCCATATTTCCTGTTTTCTGTGCTTTTGTTACCAGGCTAAAATCACTTGGGTTCTATCTCCCAGCAGCCTCTCCACCCCCATAACATTAACAGCCTAACCTTACCAACTCTAATCATGCAGAGAGGTATAGCTTGTTCTTACATGAAAAGTCATCATTTTTATTTGGAGAACTGTAGTTCTGACAAATGTAGGCTACCTACAGGGGGTTGTGAGGTGACTGGGTGCTTTATCTTGAAAATGCTGTACCCCAAAGTAAAACTTGCCATTTTATAGAAGCATATCCTAGGTCAGTGGTGGCTAACCTTGGTACTCCAGCTGTTCTCAGACTTCAATTCCTAGAAGCCCTGATCAGCGGGTGTGCTGACTTGGGCTTCTGGGAATTGGAGTCCAAGAACATCTGGGGTGCCAAGGTTAGCCACCACTGTCCTAGTGAATACAAACTCCCAAGTCCCTTATTCTGATGTTTGTATTAAGAGCAAACTAAATACAGTTCCACAATTTTCTGATGTATGCTTCAAGTCCAGGGAGCTGCAAGTTGGGCTGTTTTGCAGGAAACCCTTGATTGCCTGCCCCCCTCCGCCATCAGATTCTTTCTATATATAACTGCATTGAGAAGAGGTATTATGGATTTGTCTCTACTTGTCTGTAAAGTAGGTGCAGCCTCTGTCCTAATGAGAAGAATATGGCTGCTAGTTAGCAGAGGGGTGGGTCCTGTAGGCTAAACGAGATAGTTAAACGGCACTGATTGAAGGTGGGGGTGAAAGGGCAGCACAATTATGTGCAGGAGAATCAAGGGCCCCCGTTTGATTTGGGAGTTCTAAGCTACCAGCCAGTGTCAGTAGTTTAGCTGAGGATTTTTTGTAGGCCAAAGACAGGAAGGATAAAAAACTACATGAGCAATGAGTTACTATTATTAAAACTCAGAGAGCCCCATCCCTGTTCATACTTTTAACTATTTCCAGGCCCACATATCTTAACCATGTTTGAAAGAACTCTTCTCTCAGGACCCAAACTTCTGTCCCAGACTAGTAATGTGCTTGTATATGCCAAGTTATGACGAATTAAGTTGCAATTCATAGTTTAATTGTATCCAGTCTTTTAAAATTTGGTTCACAGGCACAGTAGTATCATGGCGGTTGGTTGAAGAGCCTGTGTGTGGCGAGTTGTTTACAAGAAGTCTCTTGCCACTTAATACTTTCCTTGTCATTTTTGTTAGTTTTATGAGGGTTGCTGCAAAGAAGTAACAAGCTGTTTCACAATAATAATTTGCCCTATAGATGCCCTTTTTCTAGTAACATCTGGCCACAATCCAGTTGAAGAAATATGCCAGCATAAAGCCATTGATGCAAATTTGAGGAGTGGTTGCTCACCAACACCAAGTGCAAACACTGACTTCTTAATCAGTGGCTGTTCCCAGTTGAGATTTATGCTGTAGGACTTAATATGGTGAGCATAAGTAACAGGGTTCAGTCCCTGTGTGTTGCTGTTTACATATGTGTCAGATACTTGTAATAGGAAAGACAAAGTCTTTTCATTCATCTCCTACCGGAGGTTAGCCACTGTGACTTTGCCTGCATCAGATGTAAAGACCAGTTTGCCAGGTTGTTCAGCCAATATTTTTTCCTACACTTTTACAGTATTTCTATTTATTTTGCCTCAAGCAGTGAGTAGTATGTCCAGATAGTTGTAACAATCTCAACTTTTAATATCTTACACCAGGCATTTGCGGCCCACGGGCCAGTCCCGGCCCCTGATGCAAATTCATCCAGCGCACACTGCTTCTGGAAATGGAAGTAAAACATGCCCACACATGTGTAAAACGCTGCCGTAAATGTGTTCTGTGCATGCATGGGCATTTTTTGCTTCCGGTGGGAGGAACCATGTGAACGACCTGATCACCTGTCCGGGGAGCATGGTCAGGCCCATGACCTCAAATGGTTGAGAACCCCTCTTACACTATGACTAAAGTATTCTAGTTCTTTGCCCCACATTTTTGTTGTGGTTTCTTGGCCTTCATTCATTTGGCTTAGTACTTCTTCATTTGCCACCTTCTCCTGAGTTGCATTTTACTGCCTTTAAAGTGTATGAGGACCATACAGTTTATTACCTTTAAAGCCCTACATGGTAGTGGGCCAGGATACTTAAGAGACCGCATTGTCCCAAGGACATCTGTCCATCCCACCAGGGCGGATCGGAGAGGCTCTCTTATCATTCCATCGGCTAGAGAGGCGCATCTCTCTAGCACCAGAAGGAGGGCCTTCTCCGTGGCCGCCCCGGCCCTTTGGAACCTCCTGCCAACTGAGTTACGTCTACAGACAGAGCTCCTGCCCTTTCGGAAGGGCCTAAAAACCTGGCTGGCAGGGCAGGTGTGGGGCTCCAGGAATATGGGGTCCCATGTTGGGTGGCTGATCTGATGGGACAGCCACCCCTCCCTCACTCTTTTAAACTTTTTAAATCTTTTTAAACTTTTTAACCTTTTTAAATCTTTTAGATCTTTGTAAATTCATGGTTTAATTCTTTTTTAATTGATTTTTTAAAGTAATTTCGAACCTCAAGGTTTTAATTTATGAATTTTCTGTAAGCCGCCTAGAGTCAGGTTTGCCTGATTGGGGTGGGATAATAAATCTAAATAAATAATAATATTTTCTTTTTCTGAAATTGTTTGGAATTAGCTTCAGGGCAGATTCCCTGCTGCTCTGGCTATTAAGGAAACTCTCATCTCAGTTTTCCAAAGCAGTTGAGAAACATTTCTGTTGGGATAGTACTTCTTCCTTCAATGGGCTTCTTAGACAATAGCAGAAGAAAGTATTCTGTGCTGATTCCTGAGTGTGTCTGCAAAATTTCTTGTCTTTTGCGTTTGCTTTGTAATCTCCCAGAAATGTTCTCCTTCTTGTCATCCTCCCAAAATTACAAGGGCGTTTGAGGGTATTAAGACATTTTTAGATCACAACAGTCAAACCAATAACAGGCTTTCCTGTTTTGGGTGACAGTCGCATACCAGCATAGTAAACTGCTGCTCTCAGTTTATGTCAGTCTGATTATTGGCTTCATTGCATGATTATTTTGACCTAATGCTTGTATCTGTATTGCTTATAGGCTTACTCAGCCCATTATAAATCTGCCTCATAAAAGCCACCCCCAGCAACCCTGCAGCTTTGCTTCATCTTGAAAACCCATATGCACCTCAGTACAAAAGAGTTCTCCTCCCCTCAAAAAGTCACATCACCCTAATTTCATTTGTATCTAAGCCTATGCTCTCCATCGCCTTCTGAGCCAAAATGACAATCGCCTTTATTTACTCTAATAGGCCTCATTTGAAAATGTTAATTCCTCCCTGAAGAAAATGTCTATTCAAGAGGAGTTGGCTGCCACTGAATTGAGCATTTCAGAGTGCTGCTCTGGTCCTTCCTCATCACTGTAGTTGAAAACCTAGGAAGACATGATTTCTACTGAGGCAGTCAGTTGCGCCTTCTCTCACCTTTTTGCTCTCCCAGTTTATTTTTTCCTCTCAGCCTGTCTTCTAGCACCACTATAATATCTGTATCACTTTGGATAGATTCGTTAAATGTGCTGATAGCAATCCCACAATATGTACATGGAAAGAAATTTTTTTTGGATAAAAGTACAGTACAGTAAAACACCGGATAACGCTAAAACTTGGTTTCACAAGTCTTGGTGTTATCCGATTTTTAGTGTTATCCGATCCATGTTAAAATCCTATGGGATGGATCGGATAATGTTAAAGCTCCATAGAGATACATTGTAACCGCACAGGCTTTAGTGGTTGTTATACGATCCATCCCATAGGACCTTAACATTATTCGATCCAATTCTCCTTCCCAGATTATTTAACGTTATGCGATTTTAGCGTTATCAGATCCAATCATTATCCGGTGTTTTACTGTACTAGTTTGATTTGATCCATGTCTTAGTGCTTTTTCAAAATATTAGTGTTCTTGTCCTTGCTTATATTTAGCCAATGGACTATAGGAGATAAATATAGAAGGGAGCCAGTTCAGTATGAATCACAAAGTCAAGTTCAAACATTTGGATATAATACAAAGGAAAGTATAACTTCTTTTTCTGCCATATCCCAATCCGAATATTGGTGATCCTTATGGTGATCAGCCATGAAGACTGTCCTGAGAATATAATGCCATGGCCTTTCATCGGCCTTCTGCATATCAGCATGACACCCATACCACTGATCCAGTTCCGTGTGTCACTTTCTGGTCCTGAGCCCTTTTGGCACGCAAAGTCCTTATCAGCCCCAGACCAGTATTGATGAAGCTGCTGCCCACCATCAAGATGGATTCAAGTGGGATTTAATCAATTTGGGGACCATCACCCTTTCCTGTGGACTTAGTCACTCAAGCCATTATTCCTCAGGGTTGTCAGGTTAGTTAACCGCCGCCTGACACTCACTGTTGAGTCACTGGCAGTGTGGTCTGCTCTACCATAGCTGGAGGATAATAAGTTCATGTCAGAAATTATTGTGGGGCGAAAGGATTTTTGTGGAAGCAATTCCACTCAAGGAACACCCAAATGAGGCTCCTTTCACGTCCCCAAGAGCTGGGGCAGAGACGGGCACTCAATCCACCATGCAGTACCCAGGTCTCAAAGTGTCAACTTACCAGCCTTCCAGCTAGCAAGGCGAGCTTCTTAATCACTGAGCCACCACAGTCCCCATAGCAACATAACTTGGCCAGACTCACTGGTAAAACTCATTGGCAAATGTGTAATGCCACAAATTTTGTTTTGGATCTATTCTTTTGATGTGATGCATCAGCTTGCAAGAGAAGTTTGTTTTGCAACCATTTGCAAATCAGGAGGGGCTGGCTTCATAGAAAGTTTGAATAGCAACCACAGGTTTTCCATCGTCAGTTGTAAAAAGTTACAATGTCACAAAACCCAAAGTGTTCCGTTAAAATTTTAGGATTTGCTAAGTGTTCCACAATAGAATAGGTTTGGGAAATGCTGCTCTAGATGAAGGTTTTGGGCCTCCAAGTGTTTTCTTTCCATTTTCCTGGGAGGATTGGAGAAATACTCATCCCACCTCCTTGCTGCAAAATGGTTAGAGTCAATGCTGAGATAGGTGTTCAGCTTTTGTCAAATGTGTTTGTTGCTGTGGTGGTTCCTTGCAATCCTCACAATAAGTTAGGGTCTAACTTATTGTTCTAGGACCAAGGCCCTAACAGTTCACTGAAGGGATATTGTATTTGTAGAGGCTACCAAGGGCCTCCAGCACCATCTCTGTTGAACAACAATCTATGCTTGATGGGAGAAGGCAGAGAGATAGATAAAGGGGAGAAGAATTAGAGATAAATGTTAGCTCATTTCTTAAGTAATTAGTTACCTCCTCATCCCCATGTTGTAATTGTGAACAAGCTGTAATGTTTAATTAGTGTGTAAATGAAACCCCAATTTCATAATGGCTGCTGTGACAGCACTAAGTGAGACAGGCACAGAAGGGGCTGCATTGTTTCAGCAGGAGATGAAGCTGTCGCCCAGCAAGCCGTGCGTTGCTGTGAGAAAATGGAAATGATAAACGAAGTGAGGCTAATTAGCAAAATCATACAGGCCCCACTGATGGTTTTCATCAAGGGGAGGTAATGAAGCAGGCAGGCCAAGCTGAGAGGGGATTAATTGGAACCGATTCCTGCTCATAGAGCACAGACTTACTCCCTTCCTCCACTGAGGCTGGGCCCTTGTCCCAGGGGCCCCTTGAGGAAATGCAGTGATCCACTCCCACTTGGAACGCAAAGATGGGAGGTTATTGTTGGCCTGTTAAAAAAGGGGTGTTTTTAGCATGCCTATGAAATATAGTTCATCATTCTTTAAAGGCAGCTCTGTAGTGAGGCGAGTCTTCCCAGTATTCTTTCACCAATATCTTTCTGACCTAGTAATTTGAAAATATCTTAAAACTGTGGTGGTTTAGTGGTTAAGATGCTGAACTTCATGACTGGAAGGTCAGCAGTTCATGACCCAAGTACTGCACGACAGAGTGAGCTCCTATCTCTGTTCCAGCTCCTGCCAACCTAGCAGTTCAAAAGCAAGAAATTGCAAGTAGATAAATAGGTACACCTTCAGTGGGAAGGTAAACAGTACTCCATGCGCTCCAGTGTCTAGGCATGCCTGCCACATGTCCACAGAAACATCAGTAGATGCAGATAGCTCTGGCCCTTTGGCTACAAACAGAGATGAGCACTGAACCCTAGAGTCAGATGTGACTGGCTTTTGAGCAATGGCAACCTTTAACTTTACTAAAAACTATATAGAACTTTACTAATTGTGTAAATGTTTGGGTGGTAAAGTTATGATATAATTGAGGACCCGGTTTAAATTCAGGCCCATTCTGGACTAAGATACAATATAGGCCCAATATAGAAACCAGGTTAGATTGATCTGTAATTGTTATCAGTGTACTTTTTAAACTTGGTTCCACAACCTCTGTTTAGATAGCCTGTCAAATGTAATAGTTAAGTATGATGGGGAATGTTAACAGTTCTCCTATTCTATAAGCATTTGCTTTTGAATTTTGATGCTTAATGAAAATCTCACATGGGATTTAAATATAAAAAGGGGGATATTAAAACAAAATAGATTTTGGGATATTTGGAGGCCTTTTTTGCAATATACATTGGGGGGGAAACAAAGGAGACAAGCCTGCACCAGATGTACAGTAATGTGTTTTTAGCAGAATAATTGAGTTGTAAGAAGGACAACGGCCAGATTCAAGGACTCAAGTGCACTTGGGTGTTATATGTATTGTGTTACAAAAAGTTGAAATACCATAATGAAGAGAATAATTGGAATAAAGTATAAAAGTATATATTATACATATAAGTAGAATGGTTAAGAGATAGGGTGTATTGAAAAATTCTTTTTTAAAAAATTCTATAAGCATTTGCTCTTGAATTGTGAGTCATAATCTTAAAAAATGAGCTGGTAATGGTTGACTAGACAATTGAAAATAAAAATATACTTAACTGATATCACTGTTAGAATTCATAAAATCACCTATCAAAAGGAAACATCAGATAGTGTTTAAACATACCTGTTTTGTGGTGTAGCTCTAATAGCCATATATAATGTAGCCTGTTAGCTAGAGAACAAAGTTTAAAATAACCTAAAACATGGTCCAAGGAGACAATAAACTTAAGCTGATGTCAACTTTTATGAGTCCTTTCTCAAGTAAGATAAGAATATATATAAGTCGAAGGAAAGAGGTTGTGAGGGCCAGAATCAAGTCCTATTAGTGGGCATTGTAATCAGTTCTTCCTCTTTACTTTTGGGTGTAGGAAGCTAGGGCAAGTTGTAGTAGTTGTCTTCTAACAGGCGGTGGTGATAGTAGTTCCTTATTCCGTGTGGCGCCTGTTTCCTCCACTACAATATATTGGGCAATGAGACACCCAATTGTTTCTTCAGCAATAAGGTGCAAAACCGAGGCCCACTCTCTTCCTTTCTCATCTGGGCTCAGGACCGGCAATGGTAGAGTTCAATTTGGATCGAGAAGTACAGTGGTACCTCACTTAAAGAGCATAATGCATTCCATGGGATTGCCCTTTAAGCGAGTTGTTCTTTAAGTGAAACACTTGGAAACAGCGCCATCGCTGCCATTGTAAGTGACTGATTGTGACTTCTGGCAGGGGGGATTGCGAACCCTGATTTAGTTGTTAACCATGTTTTTGGTTGTTTTTAGTTGTTAAGCGAGGGCGACCATTCAGAGGAAATTCTGCTATTTAAGTGAGTTAGTCTCTAAGTGAGGTGCTCTTTATGCGAGGCTTTACTATACTAATTGATGTGGATTTTTTAAATGAATTCTGTGTGGTGTTTATAGAGCAGTTGGAAAAGGACAAGTAGGAAGACAGTAATAATAATAGTAATTACATGCCATCAAGACAATTCTGTCTTATAGTGATTTTTGCCAGAGTTTTGTAGAGTCCTCAGAATTAATCCTCTTTCTATCTAGTCATTAGCATTCTAGGGTGATTAAAGAATGGGTCAAGGAATCATTTTTGTTAAAATATTTCAACAATACATTATTATATGTCTGAGGAAAGCATCACAATTTACTTGGAAAGCTTTGATCTTAAATTTCTTTGGCCTTTCCAGGGCTTGGTCTGCTGTATTGAAAATTTAAAACTCAGAGCACATTAGAAAGAGACAAAGATGGCTCTAATCTAGCTGTGGAAATAGAGAACTGTTCCATAGCTGAACTTTATCCTTTAACTTCTTTCAAGAGATGCCCTTTTTGCAGATGTTAGCCCATAATGTTCATCATGTTACATTACTTACTGACATTTATGCAAGCAGAGAGCTTGGTTTTCCTGCATGCCCTCTAACTCCACATGGCCTGAGAGGCATCTTCTATGTTTCTCAGGGGAATGGTGTTTCATCATACTTGCACCTGCTGCTGAACCTGCCTGTAAGCAAATTCCTCCTCTGCCTGTCACTCTTGCCTCTCTTTCTCTCTGTCATCTGTCTTTGTGATTATTTTTCATTTACTTAGACAAATGATCAGATATGTATAGAAAGGATTCTTGAACCATCCTTAGCTGCCTGACTATCAACGCCATTGGGCTAAATCTGAGGAAACAGAATGCCTAATCCTTTCTCTGCTACAGGCATGCAAGATAGGCTTAGTCATGCCCCTTCTCCATTGCTTGCCCCTTCCATAAAAGGGTGGAAGTTGCACGAGTGTTGACCGATACAGAACAGGTTAAAAAGAATTTCCATCCCATGCATGATGTTGCATTTAATCTAATCCCCTTTACTCCTCTATTCCCCCCCCCCCTTTTCATGGTGAACATTCTCCCAGGCCTGCAATGGCTTCAAAGAGGGGATGAGAAATATTATTTATTCAGTTGTTTACAGAAGCGTTTGATCGGGAATAGTTCTTCACTGCCAGCCTGTTCTGTATTATTCATTGCAATAATCTCTGCAGATTGTGATAAACTGTAACAGCGGCAGGGCAGCGAGCAGCAGCGCTTTGCTGTGCCAGTGCCGGCACCCTGCTCTAAAATATCGGCAGCTACAATCATAAATCTCAATTTACAAGTGTGACTGTTGCACAGGGAGTTATAGTTATACTAATGATTGCTCCTCTGTCTTATTTTTCATGTTGCAACAGAGTAATAAATTTTTAAGAACAGCCTGGGCGCAGCATGTTAGCAGAGGAAGCATGGATTGTCTGCGTCCAGCGCTCTCTGCACGTGAGAGCTCTTGTTCACTTTTTTAAGAGTATGGCCTGCCTAACAAGTTAAAGCATACTCCACATACATAAGTTCTCTGGAAGCCCCTGGAAGCAATTCCATTAAGTGTAAACCAGAATTATATCCCACTTTTGAAAGAAGCATCATCCCTTCCTTGGCAATTTGTAATGTGAATTGCTTAAAAGAGGCTAAATTCAGAAAAATATATGGAGAGGTCACCTCCCTTGTGGTTTCTTTAGAAAGCCCAATGCAGTTGATCTTGACTGTGACAGGTTAGAAAGTTGGCAGGTATGGGTTTCTGCTTTACTGAGTTGGTGGTTTCCCTGGCGTTCCATCCCACCCACTCCATTGCTGCAGGTGTTGACATATGGTAATAATTTATGTCTGGTGTCTTGGCCTGGTTGTCCTGCTATGGTAATGGAGTAGAGCACACTGCCAGTGACTTAACTCTGAGTGTCAGGTGGCAGTTAACTAACCTGACAACCCTGAGGACTAACAGCCATGGGTACCAAAATCCACAGGGAAGGGCGATGGTCCCCAAATGGATTAAATCCCACTTGAATCCATCTTGATGGAGAGTAGAGGCTTCATCAATACTGGCCTGGGGCCGATGAGGACTTTGTGTACCGAAAGGGTTCAGGACCAGAAAGTGACTCGTGAAACTGGATCAGTGGTACAGGTATCATGCTGCAATGTGGAAGGCAGATGAAAGGCTACTGTATTATATTCTCAGGACAGTCTTCATGGCGGATTGCAGCAAGGTTCATAAATATTTGGATTTTGATATGGCAGAACAAGAAGGAGAGATAGCAGGAAATGTAAAGTAAGACTCTAATTCTTGTATGCCAGAACTAAGTGAGTCGTCTTAAGCGGTGGTTCCTGAATCACTTCTTAGTTCAAACCAGGAAACTATGTTTATTATTTCTAAATCTTGGGTTCTTAGCTTATGCTTTCATGGCATTGTGCTAGGAACCTTCATCTTTGGTTCTAAGCTGCTTTGGACCGAAATGTTTTCTGAGCTGGAATGTGGGTCACAGGCTTCCTTGAATATTTTCCAAGCACTTACAAGATCTATGATGCATGGTAGCTGATGGATGCCTCTGTTCGAAGAGTTGACACGGTGATGTACGCAGAGCCTAGAGATATATAGATTTTTCAAAGTGGCCACTCTGAGCATAATTATAAATATCCAACTCTTTCACATGGTAAATTGCTACTGATCAGAAACAAAACTCTGCGAGCTGAAGGTCTTCCATCTCTGCCACTTGTGATATTATTCTAGGAGATTCAAACCCTTGTCCCATCTCTTATGGGGATAGAGTAGAAACTGTCGCCTACGGGTTCTGTTTCCCATTAGTGTATTACATCCTGATGGTAACTGTTTCTGAATGATTGCCTTGTATTCCAGTGTGCAATGGGAAAGGAGAAAGAAAACAGCTGGCAGGCACCAGAGATGAGCTGCTGCATTAGGCCATAGCACAGGGATTGGTATAGTAAATTGCAGTTCCCAGAATTCTTCTAGATATGGTGGAACTTTCACAGTGCAACATAGTACTGTGTAGTTTGGTCAAGACTTATTATTATTGGCTTTTGTGTTTGTGTTGTACATATGTCCTTTGGCAGTTTCACGTTTGGACTGAACATGGAAGAAGCAGCTAGGAGTTGATTCCCAGTAGGCTACCAACTGCAGGAAACACTCCCATATGAAGCGGCACAAAACACAAAGTCTGGCCAGGTTACCCTCCTATGGCAATAAAGTAGACCATACTGCCATCAACTCAACACCCAGTGTCAGGCGGTAGTTAACTAACCTGACAAACCTGAGGACTAACAGCCCTGAGTGCTGAAGTCCACAGGGAAGGGTGATGGCCCCCAAGTAGATTAAATCCCACTTGAATCCATCTTGATGGAAGGCAGCAGCTTCATCAATACTGGCCTGGGGCTGAGGAAGACTTTGCATGCCAAAAGGGCTCAGGACCCAAAAGTGACTTGTTGAACTGGATTAGTGATATGGGGGTCATGCTGCAATGTGGAAGGCAGATGAAGGGCCACTGCATTATATTATCAGAACAGCCTTCATAGCTGATCATCATGATGATCACCTGTATTTGGATTCGGATATGGCAGAGGAAGAAGAAAACACAAAAATATCATACTCACCAGCTTTACATATCTTCCCCTGTTGTCATCTCCCTTGGTGTGTTTTCCTCTTTAGCATCTACTCTTGCTAGCTACCTATGTTTGATAGCAGCCCTGCTTTTATTTATGTTCCAGTATCCTTGAAGATATTGTGATAGCAGTAGTAGCATGATGAATGGAATAATAATTAAGCTCCTTGGATGGGATCCAGCTTTATTGCTACACTTTAGATATAAACAAACATCATTACTTAGCTGGCAGTTGGGCAGTGCTGTGGTTCATAACCTTTCTCACTCAAGGAGCCAGCATAATCATTCCAGCACAATTATAAACCATTAGAAATGTCCCTTTGCTCCACATTTTGAAAATGGTACAGTGAAGGCAAGCCCTGACCTGGAGCCCTGATTGGTTATGTTTAGGCACACAAGATAACTGCCCTCTGTTGCCAACCTTGAATGGCAGGCTTGTTGGCAAACCCCCACCTTTAAATGTCCTTCCATTGGTAATATTTTGTGGCAGCTGATGGAAGGGGTCTAAATTTTAGAATCATTTAGAACCAGGCTGGTTAGACTTCTCTCTCCTAGAAGCAGCAGCAGCGAAGAAAGCAGTTATTAAAAGGAAAGACTCTTCTCTTTCTCATTTTTGGATCATTGTTGCTCTATGGAGTGTGTCATTTGGAACTTTAGCCTCCCAAAGCTAATAAGCTTTTGTTGATATACACTCTGTCAGGACTTCCTTCTTATCTAATGTTGGGTCATATATTACTTTCAGTAAGATGATACTCTCCTGGCAGTGGAGGAAGCAGTGAAGTAGGCATCACACTAGAACTTTGGCATTTATTTTGCATCTGTTCTACAATTTTGCATCACCACTTAACTGAAAGGCATTTGTAATGTCTAACACAAAAACTGTTGGCTTAAAACAGGGATTCTCAACCTGCGGCTCATGGCCTAGATGCTGCCCGTGGAACCATTTCATGTGGGCCCCCACCACCTCCACCACACCAGGAATTACCATGTGGTAGTAGAAGGGCAAAATGGCCATCTGGGTTCTGAAGCTGTCTGAGGGAGCGTGACCCAGCCCCTGGCTTAAAAAGGTTGAGAACTCCTGGCTTAAAACTACTCAGTGGCGTCACGTGGGGGGCCCAAGGAGGGCCCCCCGCCCCGGGTGGCATTTTTGGGGCTAAGGGGATTCTTGGACTATAATTCCCAGAAGCCCTAGCGGGAGTGGGTGCTGGCATCCACCAGGGGGCGGAAAAATTGGCTTAAGTCCAGGGTGGTTGAAATCCACGCGATGTTACTGAAACTACCTCTGCCATTGTCAAGGGTGTGCTCTTCTTTCTTGGCATTCTTTCTGTTCATTAGAATCCTTCACAGTTACTCTAGTATACAGGATAGAAAGTTGCTTATGATTTGTTGGTTGGTTTGGGAGTACAGACACTGGGAGAGAAGGTCAAAGTAGAAAATCAGGCTTGAATTGAAATCAATGACAAAGGCAGAGATGCAAAGCTAGGCTGCCTGAGTTAATTGTACTAGCAGAACAATCACTGTTTTGGCTTTCCAGAAAATGTCAGTGGCTCATTTGTTTGCTGTGTGTATGTATGTGTAAGAGTCAATTATGTGTGCATAGTAAGTGTTTATGTTTATATTTAAAGTTACCTCTGTTCCCTTCTGGTTGCTAGACGGAGAAAATGTGATTGTCAGATCACACTACAGTACTGTATATAGTATTCCATAAGGCTGTGTATTTAGTACACCACCAATGGAGTAAAGACCAATTAATTTAAGTAAGTTTATATGAGTAAAGGTGGTCCTTAAGATAAGCTGGTTGTAAACTTTTTACCACTCTGAAACAACAACACCAGTTTAAGAGTATGACAAATGAGTAGCCTGTTTGGCTTTGTATCAGATTGGTTAATATGTTCTGTTCATCTTGCAGCTGCATTTTATACCAATTACTGTCTGAGATACATGAAAAGGTAGTTAGTTATGTCTATTTCACCCAAACCTGTTAATGCTTATTTAGTAAGAGGGACCGTTTGGTTGTCCATTCTGTGCCTTACAGTGGAACATGTGTCTTATCACAACAAAGAGAGGAAATTACACTTTTCACCACTTGCAGGGAAAATGCAGTGTGAGTGATGAAGTACTTATATCATTGGGAGGCTAGCTATTTCAGTTCTGAGGCGGGGAGATCCTGTATTCTTTAAACCAAAACCAGTGAAAAACATTGTAGCTACAAGAAATGATATCATTATGTCAGAAGGGTTGTGTTTGACATAAAGAGAACTGAGTGATGATAGTCCCAAGTACTTTCATAGTTGCTGACTACTTCCCCCGCACCAGGTGCTCTAGAAGAAGTTGCAGATCTGCATTTGGGAATTGAAAATAACTTAAACAACATCAGGTAAAACCACACAGTTCTGTAGTATTACAGAAAGGAATAAGTAGCAGAGTATGGCCTTTTCAGTCTCTAGAACATAAGTGCCCAAACTACGGCCTGTGGGCTGGGGCCAGCCTGCGGGCCATCACCATTGGGCCCATGGGCTGGATTGCCGCCGACGCCAGAAATGCTGAAATCGGTGTGTTTTCGTGCCAAAACGCACCTTTTTTTTTTTGCTCCTCCAATGTTCCTTCCTCTAAGGGAAGTGTTGGAGGAGGGTAAAACACCCAGAAACGCAGCACGGTTTCACACAGTGCTGCCACTACTGCCAAGAGGAACCATGTGACCAGCCTGCACAGCTGACTGATGGGATGTGGTCAGGCCCCTGGTGAGAAAAGTTTGAGCACCCCAGACAGCCATTTTGCCCTGCTTTCATGATGGGTGTGTATGTTTCCCCCCCACACACACACACATTTTGTCCCAACAGCTTCAAATAGGTGGCCATTTTGTTTCTTGAATGCCCTTGGAGGGATGGGGGCCACATAAAATGGCATAATGGGCTGGATCCAGCCAGCGGGCCTTAGGTTGGGGACCCCTGCTCTAGAACAATCGGTCTCTTATTTGGATCCATACCTACTGTTCTATTCATGTCACCATTGTTGTGTTGGAACATCCTGTTTCAGTGCTGGAGACAAAATCACAAATGAGGCCTGTGTTTTGGTATGTTTTTGCATAAATAAATGTGTGGTATGAATACCAAGAAACATCTCTTAATCTTGGCTGTATTGCCAGGGGCTGAGGCACCTGGGAGCTGAAATCCAGTACAGTTGGAAAGCCAAAGGTTCTCCACCCTTTTGTATTTTTCATAAATTGAGGAGGTAGTGCTAGTATCCTGGTCTCTTTCTAGTGGATATATAATAGTGGATTTGGAGCTACACATTACTTAGATTAGAAGATGCAGTTTATAACAGACACATTGCCAGGTACATATTAATCAGGGAACTACCATGTATACCAGCTTCCTGTTACACATATATGCGAACTCAAAGAGGTCTGTACCATCATTTAACATTGCTCATGCTTCTCTCTAATACTGATATTATCAATTGATTTAGATCAATAATATTCCCTACAATGAGAAATCATAATGGGTAACTATTCTTTTACTTATGTTTACACCTCGTATTCTCAACTTAATAGGCTTCAAACCAACTTACAACAAGTACATTCCTAAAGATAAAAATATTATAAAATCCTATATCACAATTAAATTCTGCCAGATTGAAATGTAACAGTTCACCATTGCCTTGGAAAAACTTGCTTTCCCTGAAATAAACTGTGTATATTGCTTCTTGATACTGATCATGTTGGACTTCAGACTATTGCAGAGGAGAAAGTTTTGGATTTTGAGCAGTAGGACAACAGCTGAGAATGCCTCACTGTTTAATTCTAGGTGAAGGATCAGTCTTTTGAGTGCCCTTTCAGTAAACTCATTGTCAATCCTGTTCTACAATGAGACATTTTAACCTGCAAGGAAAACATTTTAAAATAGGGGAAACCAACAATACAAGAGTGGACAGTCTTTTTGTTCATCAAGGATTGAGAGCCATCCTGTCATTTCTTGTGTGTCTCATGTATACATTCCCTTGGCAGCTATAGCAGCTGATTGTGTGAGAAGCAACAGCAGATGCTAGGGGCTACACAATAAAAGCCATAGCTCACTTGAGCCTAGAGCAGTGATGGCAAACCTTGGCACTCCAGGTGTTCTTGGACTTCATTTGCCAGAAGGCCAAGTCAGCGCACTTGCTGGTCAGGGCTTCTGGGAATTGAAGTTCAAGAATACCTGGAGTGCCAAGGTTCACCATCACTGGCCTAGAGCAGTGTTTCCCAAATGCTGGTTTTGGGACTTCAATTCCCAGAAGCCTAAGTCATTTCCCCAAAGCACTGATCAGCCAATGTACTGACTTAGGTTTCTGGGAACTGAAGTCCAGCAGTGGGCTGTGTACCCCTTGTTGGGAACCACTGGCCTAGAGCATCCTATGAGCTGTGGGTTGCACACCTGTACCTTGAAAAGTACTGGATCACCATGCTGCATGGTGGTAATGACTGTCAAGTGCAATATTCTTGCCTCTTTTCTCCTCTCTGTTAATACGTTAATCCCTTTTGCTACAGGCTCCCATTCTGAACAGAGCCTTGGCTTCAGTTACGTTTCTGAAGCCATTTCATCTCCCAAAATGCTCTGTTGTGCTGTGTTCTATGAATGGGCATTAAATAGCTCAGCCTCTCATGGGTCTGTAATTCTGACTGCAAAATTGGCAATGCCAGTAATGAGCTTGGGAGTTACTGTGCATTGGACACAGCCACTGCTTAAACCTCAATATCTTGGCCATTTAATTTAATGGGGCTTTTTAAATACCCAAAGCGATTAAGTTCACATTGTGAGCTAATCACCTACAAAATTTCATTTCTGAGTGATGCAGCCTATTTAGGAGAGAAATGGTGGTGAAAATGCCAACTGCCTGTTTCTTCTTTTCTGCCACCTATGCTTCCCCAGACATGGCAAGGGATGAAATAATTTGCCGTCCTGGTTGACAAACCAGATTTTGCCGTGACATAGAAGGGTTTTTATAGTAGTCATTATCCCCATGTAAAGTGAGATTCGTGGACATTCTGGACTATAATGCTGTGATTAATTGGGAAGAGTAGGTTATGCTACTTTGACAGCGTATATGGTTTGCTTGCTCTTTTTCTTGTCTCTCTTTTGCTGAAAATTATGAAGGGGACTTCTGTTGGGACTATATAATAGAGAGTGAGACTCACCATCAGGTAGCAGTCAGAGCACTTGCAGCAGGTACATCCATTGGCTCTTGGTTGAAGGAAGGATTTCTTTAATCTTATGGTGGGAACATGAACCAGTTTGGGAGGGTTGAGTGGACAAGGTGTATTCTGTGTGCCATATACCCTCTTTGTGTATCCCTTTTTGACATCTCCAGATATCCCAATGCCAAACTGGCCACTGCAGTAGCTACCACACCATGAGCACACCATTTTCTTGATTTTTTCTATTGTGGTTTCGTCTTACCTTGAAACCTATGGACCCTGCTCTTCTGCAATCACTCAATGTTGTGTTGTTAAAGAGGATGCTCTGCTACACTCCAGCACTATACAACCACTACAGAAGAAAAATAACACCTCTGAAACATTGTGGGAAATATCAGTGTGGTCTCCAGTATCATAAAATTGCTGACCTGGTCTAGGGCATAGCTGACATTTAGAATGTTACATTTTGATTATATAAGTATGTTACATGTTACCAACTGTGTGGTTGTTACCGGGAAGCCATAGTAATACAGGTACAGTAGTAAAACCTCAGATAACGCTAAAACTTGGTTCCACAAGTCTTAGTGTTACCGGTATCTGATTTTTAATGTTATCCTATGCATGCATCGAATAACGTCAAAATCCTATGGGATGAATCACATAACGTTAAAACTCCATAGAGATATGTTGTAACAGGCACAGGCTTTAGCGAACGTTATCCGATGCATCCCATAGGATTTTAACGTTATGCGATGCAATTTTTTTCCCCCAGATTGCTTAACATTATGCATTTTTAACATTATCTGATACAAACGCTATCTGAGGTATTACTGTTTAGGGAAATAATCTTTCTTGCAGGCAGCTCTGCTATTGCACTTTGGAAATACTGTATTTAGAAAAAATACAAAAAAATTAATCCAAAGGTATTTTCTTTGCCATTTAGGATTGTTAAGAGAAACACATAAACCTGAACAATTCTTCTCAGAGGGCAAAATCCTATTGCTTAGCATAGTAAGTCATGCTAAAGTAGACCCATTGAATCAATGGAAGTTTACTGAGTCAGTTTTTCTGTAAATGCCATTGATTCTAACTGTGATTTACTATGCTAAACCTATGGAGGAGTTGACTCATTAAATCTCCCTTGATACAGTGGGTCTACTTACGTGTGATTTACTACCTTAAGCAACAGTATTTGGCCAAAAATGTCGTTATCCGAGGTATTACTGTATTTTAATTGGTAATCTATGGGAAACTGTTTTAACATTGTAATTTTACTAGGGTTTTTAACGGAACTGTTTTTCAAACTTATGTTGGAAGCCATCTTCTGTCCTGCCAAAGAGAAAGGCAGGACCAAAACAAAAGAAAGCAAAGATTTCTGGAGGGTAGAGTGCCGTTTAACCTGGCTGCTAATAGATTCTGCCTTCCTGTTCAGATGGCAGAAGCATAGCCATGCTTTGCAGAGTTCTACATGGACTGCCACTGATCCATTGAATTAGGAGGCCTAAAGATGTAAGATCCTATCAGTTATTAAACTCATTACAAAATCTCCCTAAGGGCTCATGAACCTTGGATTCTGAGTATAATGTGTGTGGATGTGTTTAACAATATATCCACCCCACCTGCAGAGTCATCATATGCCCGGCATCCAGCATAGGTCTCAGCAATAAAGAGAGCTAACCATTTTAATGGGCTGTGGTGTAAAAAAAAAATCCAGTCAATAAATCACAAGGGAATAATTTGTATACCCTGATGCCTCAGGCATTGGGTGAACCCTCCAACGCATAGAATGTCCAACAATAGTCAGTTTTAATGGCTCCTAGACACCACATTCTCCTTCCTCTTGCTTTTTGAAATTCCCAAGAGGAGTAATATGATTCGGTAGTTATATTGTAAATACAGGTAGCTTTAATTTCATTTAATATTCCCCCACTCCCGATTTATTTCACCTGGCTAAGGGCCCTCAGAAAGGAAGCCGTAGCTTTATACATATAGGAGAGCTCTCTTCTCTGTCAGAAAGAGCAAATGGCTGGTACAACTTTGCAAGGGGAGAGCCAACAAAACTTTAAACATCAATTTATCCCCTTAGTTCTGTGGTGCTTAACTTTATGCTGATTTGTCCTTCAGAAAACTAGGGAAGGTTATAGCTCCAAAATGTTTTCTGCATATTTGCATGGAATAAGTATGGGTACATGAGAATAGTTTGCTTCCTTAAGCTCTGGAGAAGATAAGCATTGAATGATAAGTCTGAGCCATGATGCATCCACTTTTGTGTTGGGAAGTGCAAGGGTACCACTGGGTTCAGGATAAGGTGCACCTGAAAGGAGAAAAACTGGATTCTGGGTTTAGGAAAGAGGCTTGTTGGCTGCACAGACAAAAATAGGTGTCAGTAGCTCTGTTCAGTCATTATTTAGCTGGAAACTGAAGTGCTTTCCCATGTGAAGAGTCTATACACAAGCAAGAACCTCTCCTGTTCAGACGCATCACTTCCCATGGGGATAAAGCAAAGGCGAAGAGAGAAAGGTTCCTATTTAAGTGTGTTCCTGATATCTAGGTGAGTAGCAAATGAATAGGGCTAATTTATTTGTTTGTTTGTCTGTTTGTTTGTTTATTATTTATTTATTTGAATTTCTATTCACCCTACTCACCAGGGCGGCTCAGGGTGGATTACAAAATATGTCATATAAAAACATATAAAATCACAAATTCAAATACAATTTTAAAAAATCTAAAAACAATTTTAAACAACTATTCCTTCATAAAATAGAGAGATGGTGGCTATAAGATATTAAATAAGCCAGTGGGGGTGTCAATAAACCATCACTACCCCACACTTGTCCCACCAGCCAGGTCTTCACACCCTTCATAAAGGGCAGTAGCTCTGTCTGGAGATGCAGCTCTAGGGGCAGGTGGTTCCAAAAGACCAGAGCGGACACGGAGAAGGCCCTTTGAGGGGGTATAAACAAGTGTGTTTACCTTTTCTGACTAAAGTTTTGCTTTGGCTGGCCAACAATCCCAGCCTCAGGCCTCACTCACTTTTCTTAGGTTCACCCCCTAAATAAACATGACTGGGATTCACTTTTGTTGTATTAGCCCTGTGATTCAGTCTTGCTATTGCTCACTCAGTATCTACACAGAGTGTGGTTTGGCACTTGGTAAAATGAATCCTGCTTGCCATTTGCAGTAGGCGCTCTCAAGTGGGTGATAAATAAAAGCCTGGGGGGGGGGGCTGCTTGTTTCTCCAGGAGTGACAGAAGCCTGGGGCTTAGTGGCTGCCTGAGAAAGAGGAGCCCCATTTCCCTTATTTATTTCGAATCTTCCCCTGGCCCTGACTCGCGCTCCTTCCCCTGGAGGGTGCGTTTCGCTCCAGCCGGTGTGCAAGGCAAGGATATTAGTCCTCATTACTAATTAAAGGAAGCAGGAGTAATTGACGGATGGCGGATGGCAGGGGAGCCAGCGTGATTAACGGCCCCTGTCCCTATCCTGGGGGCCCATGCTGAGCACTACCTGTTAGCTACAAATAAACAAATCTGATAAATAATAAAGAGTTTGGAGTAAACAGCAGTCCAGCATTGTTTAAATTAATAGGGATTAGAAGGAGAACCCTGACATGCAGCTGGGCAGGCAGAGAAGGGGTTGGAGTAAACAAGAAATAGAGAAGATTCATCACCAAGGGCCTTACTGAGTTTCTTTGTAAGGCTTTTGCAAACACAGGTGGCTCCTTCCATCTGCCAGGACTTCCCTATCTGCCATTAGCATGCTTGGAAGTCTCTGGACTAGCATACCTAAGCAAAAACAGCAGTACTTCCACCCCTGCTAGTGAGGTTGAAAAAAGCCAGTGGGTCATCATCTCTTGGGATGCTTTCATATACTATTAGCAGGACCACTTTTGAGGTGCTCAGAAAGGATTCATGAAACTAAAAAGCAATACTGTAATTCCTTGTTTTAAAAATGCAGTCTATTGTGTAACTATTTAAAGAATGTTCTATTCTGTCTCCTCGGGTTTTTTTTACTTTTTGTAAGAAGTATTCAACACTCTGAAAGGCAAGTGTGACTGCCCAGTTAAGTGTGAAAGAAACATATGCTGCCTCAATCCCCTGTAAACATGAAATACAGTCAGGGTTCCCAAGTGTAAATACACAGAGCTCCTGGGTGTGAATATACAGCTCTTGTGTCCAGTTTATGTTTGCTACAGATCTTCATGCATCTGTTGTCCAGAAAGGCCAAGAGAGATACTGAGATAAAAGCATTGAGAGTGGATCATAAATTGGGTATACATTAGAACCCCCTTTTGTAAAAGTGAAAGAAAGGGCTTTAGGGGCCCATTCAAAGACAAATTTGCATGACGTTAGTTGAGTTCTTTAAATTAATGGCTGAAATCCTGTTGCTTTTTAATGTAAAAGGTATAACATTTCGTTATTCCTAGCTGACAATTAACAAGTCCTTACTGAGATTCTCAAGTATGCGCCAAACCAGTGGGAGCATGTGTTTCTGAGAATCACAGCAGCAGAATGTTAATTCCTGAGTAGGAACAACCAAATGTTACCTTTTGTGCCTTCTGCGTATGTAACAAAGTACTGTAACAGGATTTCATCTACTGTAAGAAGAGGGAGAGCACATTGAAGATCATGAGGTGGAGCAAAGTTAACCTCACAACCCACTTCCATCTGCTGACCTCATGGGAATCAACACTGCAGGTTTGCCTCTGAGGAGAGTTTCCATTGGTACTTGTGGAAGCTCCCCCCCCCCCCATAGCAAATAGCAGGTGGCATGAGATTAATTCTTGTTAGATCAAAACATGCGCCTCTTCCCAAGTTTCAGTCCACATACAGTACATTAATTGCTGTCAATTTCATATAAAAAGTGGCTATATTTTAAACCTCGGTTTTAGTAGACTTGTTCTCAGTGCTTGAGGGATTTCACCTGACCAGGAATCCTTTGTGTCCAGAGTTGGTACTAGACAGTAATAGTTTACAGCTTGTGTGTGTCTGTCTGGAATAATCTGTTGTTTATTTGTTAGAAATACTGAACCCACAGCTTTTAATTAAAAAAAAAACACAATGGCCCCCATAATATTCTTATGGGGACTGTATATGGCCCAGGGGATATTTGTTGCTGACCTCTCATCTGCTTGTTGATAGTGAGGCAAAATAAAAGAGAGAGCAGAAAATTGGATAATTTAGGTAGAATTTGACAATGCTGGTTTATAGGTAATTATCTTACTCCATATGCTGCACCACTTCCAGGGTATAGAAGAGCAAGCCACAAGTGCCACCTATGGAAACTCTACAAATTCATATCAATCGCCAGATGCACATTGGACATTAGTGACTAGTCTTTGTGCATAGCATGTGTCAGTAGCTAAATACTGTGCATAAAGCCAGGATGTACAACACTCCAATCCATTTCCCCTCCATTGGTATCTTTTTGGATAGTCCCAGATGCATTTCTCTTAAGTAAATTTGATGAATGTGTGTGAAAGTTCCCTGCTGGCCCACAAAGGGCTCGGCAGAAGCTGGTAACTTGCTAACAACTGCCTCCCATTTCCCAGGCGTTTGCTGTCATTTGGTGTTTGGTCACAGCCAGTGAATAAAGCAGCCGCCGGGCATCTCTTCACCCCCTGATGACATTTGAATAAAGCACTCTGCCTCTTCGTGGCGCAGGCATGGTGGATGATGTCAAGCTGGGGGATAGCACTGAGGTCGGGGGCTCTGCTTGCTATCACATCAAGTCTATCTTATCGCTACAGTAATTTGATGATAAAAAATAATCCCAGGCTAGAGAGGAAACATGTGTAGTGGAGTAAAGATTGAATGTAGGTGGAATGTACCCTGGGGCAGGCGCTGAGATAGAAGGGAAATGTCCTTCTGTTTGACATACTGCTGCAATGCTGCCCTGCACCCGCCTAGCTTTGTTGAGCATTATTTTACATGGAAGGAGGAGGGGGAGTCTGCACTCAGGTTAACTGATTGCCAGAAGGCATGATACCACAGAAAGAAAGAGAGCTCTGCGCACTCTTGCTTCCTTCTCTTTGGCTTTGCTGCCACAGCAACAGACAAGAAGAAGACACCAGAGGGCGTAGTGGGGTAGAGCTCAGGTGTGGTCCTCGTCTGTCCCAGCACACTGGAGGGTATTGTAGGGGTGTGAAAGGTGAGAGTAGGCTCAGTAACTGCTCTTTCCAGACTTACTCACTGGTGTAAGATGCAGCCTTTCCTATGCTCAAGTCTTGTGGTTAACTTAATAATGAGTCAGTTGTCAACTCTATTCTAAAACAAAAATGGGGCAGAAGGTAGAGCTAATAGATTTCTGGGTCATTTGCAGTTGATCATTTTGGACGTCTGAATCCCATTTGCCCCTTCCAAAACTTACAGTGGGGAGAAAAATTGTGTCTTAATTGTGGAAAGTACTTGTTTTTTTTCTGGAAACTTATTTTCCTTCACCTGTATAGATGACTACAACTTAATTGGTGAATTTTTCACTTGAAAGGGGCTCCATAGATTTAAAGGGCAACAGAAGCTGCATTGATGCTTTCATCATCTGTAGCTCTGTAACCTGCCTCCCTCTCTTGTCCACATGTTGGATGTTAGCATTGTGGAAGTTTATGTGTAAACTTTCATTTGAACAGGGACCTCATCTCATGAAGTGCATATTCATGAAGGTTTCCTCAGTCTAGTTGTCCACACTCACCATAGAAGAAGTGAGTTGAAGGAACTTTGCAATATTTGGGTTGAGGTTAGTAGTGTGGTATGTTGTCTTCTCTTCAATGAATGAACCCCTGTTCATATAGAGAGTGTGTGAAGCAGGATCAAATCTTGGTAAGACTGTGCATGATTATTCTGGCAAATCAGAACTATGTAGAACAAGTAATTTTCTGAGGAGTGAACGTCTGATCCCAAATCTTCTCTAGAACATTAGCTTGTAGAGGAAAGTCTAAGACTTGAATTTTAAGAGTCACAGAGAGCTGTGATAGAGAGTTGTGCAATTCTTTATGTAACATGATGGTTTAAGAACTACTATTCTCATACCGCCTGTGTTCCATGTGACATTTCAGGCAAGTATAGCCATCTGAGTATGGCAACCGGCTAGTGGCAAGAGGAAGGAGAAGCACAATAAAATGCTAGAGATGATGAGATCACCAGTGTTGCTAATATAATTTAAAGCCTAGAACAGTGATGGTGAACCTTTTAGAGACCAAGTGCCCTAACTGCAATCCCAAACCCATTTATTTATCACAAAGTGCCAACACAGCAACAGGGGAGGGAGGAAATGCTCCCATTGGACTGCTGGGGAGGGAGGCAGGGCAAACTCTGTGCTGGGGGGAGGGAGGAAGCTATCCCATTGGGCTGCTGGGCAGAAGGGCAGAACAAACTGTGCTGGAGTGATTGCATGGGACTTGAATTTTAAGATTCATAGAGAGCTGTGATAGACAGGTGTCCAATTCTTTTTGTAACATAATGGTTTAAGAACTACTATTCTCATACCACCTGGGTTCCATGTTACATTTCAGGCAAGCATAGCCATCTGAGAGGGCTCTGAGAGGGCACCATCACTGGCCTAGAACATATGTGAATAAATGGGTTAGATCTGCGATTTTCACTATGCATAAATAAATGGATGTTACAGCCCATGGACAGGAAACATTGCCTACAGGGCATTTGACATTCATATATACTTAATATATACATACACCATTCTCCCATATCTGGTTATAAATGCAAATTGGACAATCAGAAATATGAAGCGCTTTAACAAAGAGAAGGGACTGTGGTGGCTCAAGTGGTTAAGATGCTGAACTCGGTGACTGGAAGGTCAGAGTTCGATTCCCAGGCACTGCATGACAGAGTAAACTCCCATCTCTGTTCCATCTCCTGTCAACCTAGCAGTTCAAAAGCAAGAAATTTCAAGTAGATATATAGGTACCACTTTGGTGGGAAGGTAAACAGCATTCTGTGCATGTTGAGGCCTGCCCAACCACAGAAAAGTCTGCAGACACAGACAGTGCTGGCTGTTTGGCTATAAAAAGAGATGAGCACTGAACACTAGATTTGGATATGACTGGCCATTGGGGTGAGAGAAAGGGGCTGTGTTACAGATATATACCTGGGTTAGGAAAAGGATGCTTAGGCCGAGTGTGAGAGAGTTTGTGGTTTCCCTGTGATAAGAGAAAGGCACCTGGATGTGTATCTAAGAAAGTTTTCCTTTATTATTGTTTCATTCATTCATTCTGCAGTTGAACCTTGGCTTCATTTAAAATATCAGCTAGAGAAGAACTCAGATTGTTTTACTTTGTTGTAGCGGTAAACATTACAGGATTGTGTTCCAAACCAAGGAACTTGGTAAATGCTGCCTGCTCGTGACCAGGCATTAGGGATTGTTTGCCCAACAGAAATAGAGGAAAATATCTACCCTGTTATTGGGTGACAAGCAGTGAGTGGGACTTTTAAGGGCATTATCTCATTTCTAAAGTCTGTTTGTTGCAAGGACTCCTTGAACAAGATAAAACTTTTGGAAATCTCAAGACAGGTAAACTCATTATCAATATTTTGTTTCCTGTGATCTTTGGCCTCTGTGTGCTGGCAAGCAAAGTTGTGTTGGACAAGCATACAGGAGAGACCTGCTGGGCTGCCCTCATACCACCTTATGTTTGAGGATCAGTTCCTATAACAAGCTCTGCAGCCTGCTCACATTTTCTGTGATGGAGGGAGAATCCCTGTTCCTTGTTTCGCTAAATGCATTTCTTCAGTCCTTGCAACAAACAGATTAGATAGGCTTTATCAGAGGAGAAGAGAGAGGAGGGAGCATGTCAATGTGATAATGGTTTTCAGCAAATCCTCAGGCTGTCACAGATTAGAGCGTGGCATATTATCGGATCCCCCCTCCCTTTTGTCTTCCTTTTCCATCGGATTTCTCAAGCCAATCTATTGTAGAGAGAACTGGTAAGATACAAGCAGAAGTCAGTTTCAATCTGATCTGCGATTGGTTTCCTGGCAGCTGATCTGTGCTGCCTTATCGATTCGTGTGCCCTCCACCTTGTTTGTCTGGAGAGGAAGGGGGGAGGGTGTCGAGTGGAATTGAAGTGTGTGAGCCCTTGGTAGAACCACTTTAAACTTGATACATCCAATTGATCTGGAGGCAGGAGCACAAAGAGGCCAGTGGGGCCAATACGGGAAGAGCAGGAGCCGCCAGCCCTAATCAAAGGGGTTTAAATGGTTGTGACCTTCTGATTAGAAGCAAGAAATCATGTTCAGAAGTGGTGTAGAAGGCATTGGGTAGGCTCAAGCCTCTTAGCCCTTTGCATTGCCATGTTTATCTTCTTGGTCAGGCCTACCTGCCACTCATTGGTTTCTATCCTTGGGGATTTAAAGTAAGATGCATTTCAAGGTGCTTGGTCTTGTACCGTGTGACCTGTCTGTGTTGAAAGACTGTAGTGTTGCTATTCTGGAAGCCAGAATTTGCCACCATTCCTCCCTATTCCATTCTGGACAGTAGGGCAACATTTGGTCTGAGATTTGCCAGGTTTAATTGTAGATCATGCTTTCAAAGCCAAGGTTGTTCAAACGCAAGGTGCATATAGGTAGAAGTTGCCCTTGTTCAAAAGCCAACTTTATCCAACTCTAGAGTTTGGTGCTCATCTCCATTTACAGCCAAAGAGCTGGCACTGTCTGTGTCTGCAAACATTTCTGTGGTCATGTGGCAGGCATGACTAGACACCAGAATGCACAGAGGGCCGTTACCTTCCTACCAAAGCAGTACCTATTTACTTGCAATTTCTTCCTTTCAAATTGCTAGGTTGGCAGGAGCTGGGACAGAGACGGGAGCTCACTCTGTCATGGAGCACTCAGGTCTTGACCTACTGACCTTCCAGTTGTCAAGTTCAACATTTTAACTACTTAGCCACTAGATTTCATATAGCTTTCAGCCAGTCTTTGTCCTGTCACTGACAAATCTCAGCTGTCTTCTGCCTAAGAGTAAGACTTCCAGAGCAGGGTATGTGATGTCCAACTAGCCTTCAGTTCTTAGGCTCTCTTCTCTTGGGGAGGAGGATCAAGGCATTAATTCTAGGAGGCTGGAGGCTTGTTTTGCCAGGCCCAACTAATCAGTCAGAGGGGCTGGGTGGGTGGGAACTAGGATATAACAAGTAATGGGCCTGTGTGTGGAAACAGTGTTAATAAAGTGTATTTCACTTTTAATTTTGACATCCAATGTAATGATCTTTTTAAGGCCCTATCATATTATCTGCATGACTAGATTATTGAGTCTTCATCGTCTCCAGATAAATTTATGGCTGGGATGAGGCTTGGAATTTATTATCAGTCAATAGAGCTCGATCCTCTAACAAGGCGTGTAATAAGATATACATATTTAATGATCCGGAGTGAAGCAGCTAGCTAATGGGGGTCGACTCTTCTATTCTCTCCCCTTCTTAAAGGGAGCTTGCTCTGGCAGCCACAACTGGCCTTTCCTCTGATCAGATCTCCTTAAACAAAACTAGGTAGCTGGTGACTGTTTACCATTCAGAGTGGACTTTTGCAAAAGCCATATTTAAACTACTCTTGCAAGAGCTTCAATGCTGTAAGAGTTGCAAAGAAAGCCCGTTCCCTCCAGTGTCCAGAGAAGGCATTTTCTGGGTATAAGTGTTCTCCCATTTAAGAGGTTGGAAAATCTCAAACTCAGCTTTTTTTAAAAAAATAATCCCAATAGAATAAGAAGTCTAAATGGATCTGAATGTACACCTGTATTCCAGTATGCTCCTCAGTTCCATTCATTCAATCCCACACAGAGGTTCTGATTGTAACCTCTGTGGCTCTAAAGATGCTCAGAACTTCTGTGAGGAATTGAATGAGTGGAATTAAGTCATATACTTCCCTTGAACTTCTAAATACCTCAGGTACTATAATAATTCTGCTCCATGGTCTGTCTAGCTTCATGCCTTGGATCCAGTAATGTTAGTTAATGAGGTCTTTAGAAGTCAGGGAAAGTAGCCAGAAGAGCCTTTGTCTGATCAAATAAGATGTCACATTGCTTTCACTTCCTGACTGTATTATTTGTTATGCATGGAGAAATGCATCATATGTACATACACTGCTAAAATTACACACATGCATCCAGTAGGAAATTTGAGAGGTTGAATACTGATAGATTTAGAAAGGAATTGGCTCCTTTCCAAACTGCTTTTTCATTCTTTTGTATATGCAGGGAACTCTCTAAGTTTATAGAATTATACATGTGTATGGTTTTTAAAAAGTATTTTAAAGCTTTGAAAACCTGATGTGATATATTTGTGAATTTCCAAGAAAGATGGTGTGCTGCAGTGGCATTTGGATAGACAGGATGAAGAGAACTAGAAATGTGACCACTATCCCTTTGCAAGAAAAGTGTGTGTCCTCTCCATGCAATGACAGGAGCCCACTAGTCTGTCTTCTCCATCATCTCTTTCATCACTTGAAAGCAACTGTCTGAATAGGAGGAGGCTGTTTTATCTAGGTAAGCTTTCCATAGGAGCTAGAACCTTCGGTTTCCCCACACAGACAGTCTGCACAAATAGAACAGTTTCCCCTTCCAGAAAGTCACTTTCATGACTGAAAATTTGATGAAAGTAACAAGAGAAAGGCCAGCATGCTCCTCTTATTAATGTACAGTAGGTGCAATACAGATGCTTTAATAACTACTGAATAGGGCTGTGGAAGAAGAGTCATCAGTCTGTCTAAGTAAAAGGTTTATCATAAACAGAATTAGGAATTAGAGTTCTCCTTCGTGTTGTTTGGGGATGCACACTAATGGGTTCTGCGCCTGCGCTGAATCCGAGCGGAGCTGAAAAGCTGATTGGATAAAAGTTTTGAAGTTAGGACTGCCCACCATCCCCAACCGCCTCTGGCGCCATTTCGTGCTCTTCCCTGGAGAAGGGCGCCATAGAGCTGGTCGCAGCATCAGAGTCTCACAACGGGTTCTTCTCCCGCTATTTCCTTGTGGACAAGAAGGATGGAGGGTCCTGACCAATTCTGGACCTCCGCCTTCTCAACAAGCACATCGACACAAGGAAGTTTCGGATGGTAACCCTTCAGTCCATCCTCCCACTGATCAACCACGGGGGCTGGTTTGCAGTCTTTGACCTGAAGGATGTGTACTTCCACGTATCCATCAGGAGGGAACATCGCCGCTTCCTCCGCTTCCAGGTGGACAGCGATGTCTACCAGTACACGTGTCTACCCTTCGGCTTCTCCACCGCTCCGAGGGTATTCATGAAGTGCATGGCGCCGGTGGCCGCCCATCTTCGGCTGCAAGGGGTCCAGGTGTTCCCTTACATCGACGACTGGTTGGTTTGTTCCCCGACCAAACAGAGGGCCAAGGATGATGTTTCGTATTGCCTGGCCCTCATGGAGAGTCTCGGTCTGAGGGTCAACTACAAAAAGTCCCAGTTGACCCCAACTCAACGCATAGACTACATTGGAGCCATACTGGACACTCTGGCTCTGAGAGCCTACGCTCCGCCCAAACGTCTGCTGGACATCCGTGCGGTGGTGGCACAGATCCAGGGCAGGCGCCGCATCCGTGCACGGACACCCTCCGTCTCTTGGGACTCGTGGCGTCGACCACGGTGGTTATCTCGCACGTCAAGCTCAAGATGCAGTCCCTCCAGTCTTGGTTCCTTGCCTCGTTCGACCTCGTCAACGACCATCCAGGGAAGTGGCTCACACCAACTCCCGAACTGCAGGACCAACTGAACTGGTGGGTGCTGGACCGCAACATGGCCATGGGGAAGCTTTTCACCCTTCCCGCGCTGACCGTGCAGATCACCACCGACGCGAGCACGCACAGATGGGGAGCGTGCTGCGTCAATCTACGGATCCACAGGGTCTGGACTCCCACGGAAGCCGGGCACCACATCAACTTCCTCGAACTCTTGGCAGTGTGGAAGGCAATGCGGTCCTTCAGACTTTCGATAGCGTGCCGCGTGGTGCAGGTCGCCTCGGACAACACCACGACCCTGGCCTATCTCAACAAGCAGAGAGGGACAAAGTCTCCCTCCCTCCTTCATCTTGCTGTGATGGTCTGGGAATGGTGCCTGAAGGTGCACGTCTTCCTGATCGGTGTCCACATCCAGGGCACTCTCAACACGGATGCAGACTTTCTGAGCCGCAAAGGGATGGCAGTGCACGAATGGGAGCTGGACGGATCGGTGTTCGACCGGTTGTGCCGTCGGTGGGGCACTCCGGTCCTGGACTTGTTTGGGACGCAAGCCAACGTCAAGTGTCACCGTTACTGCTCTCGAGCGGGGATCGGTCGCGGATCGGAAGGGGATGCCTTCATGGTTCCGTGGCATCAGAACTTCCTCTACATGTTCTCACCGATCCCTCTCATCCAACGGGTCCTCGTACGGATCCGTGCGGAGAGTGCATGGACGATTCTCATCGCCCCGTCCTGGCAACGCCAGCCATGGTTCCCACTACTTCAGACTCTGGCTTGCGACTTCCTTCGCCTGCCCACCGATCCGAACCTCCTCCACATGGGGGGCGGTCAAATCCTACATTTGGACTTGCCGAGCCTCCGTCTGACAGCCTGGCTTATCCGCCCGACCTAGCGCGGATCCTTGAACTCTCTCGTAAGCCATCCACGCAGAAGTCTTACGATGCAAAGTACCGTCGTTTCCTTGACTTTTTAACATCTCACGACCGTACCGTGGACTCCGCATCCCTGTAGGACGTTATGTCCTACCTCCTGCGTTTGGCTGAGTCAGGATCCGCGCACTCATCCTTAAAGGTTCATCTGGCTGCGGTGGTTGCCAATGCTCCACCTTCATCTGTGCTGTCCTCTGCCTTCAGGGACAAGACTGTTAAACGTTTCCTTCAGGGACTGCGCAGTGCTTATCCACCTGTTAAGGTACCACCTCCCCAGTGGTCCCTTATTGCTGTGCTCACCGCGCTTACCAAGGTGCCCTTTGAGCCCATGGCCACAGTGGACATCAAGTTTGTGTCCTACAAAACTGCTTTTCTTGTGGCCATTACCTCTGCCCGAAGGGCAGGTGAGCTTGCAGCCCTGAGGTCTGATCCTCCCTTTCTGAAGTTCTACCCCGACAGGGTAGTGCTTCACCCGGACCTTGTATTTCTCCCAAAGGTCCTCACTGACTTTCACTTGGCCCAGTGCATCACGCTTCCAGCATTCTTCCTGAATCCTTCGTCTGCACAAGAGAGAGTGTGGCATTCATTGGATGTCAGGAGGGCCTTGCTGTTTTACACCCAAAGGACTGCGTCCTTCAGGAGAGCCAAGCAACTGTTTGTAGCTTATGGTGGCAAGTCAAAGGGACAACCTTTGTCTGCCCAGAGACTATCTAAATGGATCTCAGGTACCATTTACCTGGCCTATGAGATGTCATCCCTGCCACCTCCGCCTCATGTCCGGGCTCACTCAACCAGGACATTGGCCTCATCTACTGCCTTTCTGGAAGGCATTCCTATGGAGGACATCTGTAAGGCTGCTACCTGGTCCAGGTCCTCCACCTTTATCACCCACTACCGGGTTGATACAAGGTCTGCTGCTGATGTCAGACGTGGCAGGTCCATCCTGACGGCTGGTCTCCGATCCTCTTCGGTGATGACCGCCCATCCCTGATGTCAACACGCTCTCCTACATCTCAGGACGCCGGCTGCCCACCATCCAAGTAAGTGAGCTTCCTAGTCACCCATTAGTGTGCATCCCCAAACAACACGAAGGAGAAAGACAGGTTTCACTTACCAGTAACTGTCGTTCTCAGAGTATGTTGTTTGGGGATTCACACGACCCAACCCGACCTCCCCTCAAAGGCTGCCGGCCTGAGATGGCCTTCTGCTTCGCAGGCAGCTCTAGTATTGAACTGAGGGAAGAGCGCGAAATGGCGCCAGAGGCGGTTGGGGATGGTGGGCGGTTCTAACTTCAAAACTTTTATCCAATCAGCTTTTCGGCTCCGGTCGGATTCAGCGCAGGCACAGAACCCATTAGTGTGAATCCCCAAACAACATACTCGAAGAACGACAGTTACTGGTAAGTGAAACCTGTCTTTATCTATGCCTAAGGGTTAAAAAGGCATTTAAAATTAATATTCACACTATGTTAAGTATTAATGTAATACAACTGTTCTACCTTTCAGGGCTATTGTAAGAATCATATTAAAATGATACATATGAAGTGTTTCAGAGGGTTATCTACATTTACATTACCACAGCTCCTAAATATGCATGCGTTGAAAAGATGTATCTTTCCAAATCAGGCTTGTCTTTGTTCCAGAAGAATATGATCTCTCTTGTACTTTAAAGTCATTCCAAATATTCTTGTCCAAAGCAACTGGTTCAGTAATCCTTATGAAACACATAGAACAAGTTTTAATATTTAGCTTCCCTACTTCTCTATAAACTTTAGCGTTTGAATCTTACATACAAATGAAAGTTAGGAGAAGCAGATTTCCCCCAATATATTATTGTTAATAACTCTTTTCATTGGTCATCTTTTGAAATCCTGGGGTTCCTGGAATGAAAGATTAACTTCATGAATGAGATAATCTTATAGGGATACTGTAGTAATTCAGCAAATTTGATTTCCTGCAAGAGTATTGTAGGTCCTCTAGTGCAGAAATTTTTCTTGAACCTGTGTTATGCTGATTCTATCTTTCTTACTTTCTGTTCAGTGAAAAAATAATTATTGACTGCCTCATGCGCAAACTTTTGCTTTACTCTAGCTAGGGGCTTAATAATATGGGTATGCATATATGAACATGCATTCTATTGAAAGGAAAGAGCAGCAGTTGTGTTTAGAGACACTTTCAGATATCTCTACCATGTTATGCATTAAGAATTGTATTTAGAGACATCTTCAAGTATCTCTAAATATACTGCTTTTCCTAAAAGCAAGGATATCTTAGGCCCTCTGCAGACTTTCTGTATGTAGTGTTGTATGCAAATGGTTGAAACTGTGGAGCAGGAAAGCAGAAAAACCTGTGGAAACAAAGGGTCAGGATTTTCACATCCTTGTGTTCTTCACTTTAGAATGTGAATGTGAATCATTCACAGCTAACCATTTGATCAAGATGATATTGAGTCCACTATTTCTTGGTGAAAAAGACACATTGGAAATGTTTGGATTTCCACCCCCACACTTCCCCTTTCCTGACTCAGCTAGGTCAAGTCTTAGTGTAAGATGTCACGTTTGAAATAGAAACCAAATATTTTCCAGCCCCCACAAGTCCAACCAACATGGATAGAGGTCAGGAATAATAGGAACTGAATCCCAGCAGAAATGGGAGGATTTTACGTGCTCTACCCAGGTTGTAAACCAGGGGTTCCCAACCTATGGCCTGTGAGCCAGATGTGGCCCATGTCACAATTTCATCCAGCCCATTGCCACCACACCAGAAGTGGAAGCAGACACATTTACATCAGCCATAAAATGTGCCCCACATGCATGAATGCAGCGACAGCTGTTCTAAATGCGAATGTGGGTGCATTTATGGCTGTCGTAAATGCGCCTGCTTTGGGGGCGTGGTCAGGCCCGCTCAGCTGTTCGGGGGGCATGGTCAGGCCCATCGCATCAAAAGGTTGGGAATTCCTGCTATAAGGTTTTGTTTATTTATATTGATATGATGGTAGGAAGTGTCCCCAATTTCTACCCTTTCTTTTCTAGTTAGTGTTTGATTCGTTTCATTGTTGTATATGAACCAGTATAACTATACAGTATTTAACTTATAAAGCAAATATTGAAATGAAATTAGAATTTGCCTCTCTTTTTAAAAGAATTAATTATAGTTAATGATAGCTATAGTGGGGTGTCAGAGATAGACTTGGAAGGAGTGCATGAACTATGGGACACTCCTCATTGCTAAAGCCTTATTTAATGATAAGGCAGCCATAATATTCAAGTTGAGGTTTCATTGCTTCATCTTTAAGATCTTATCAGGTGTTGCATATTTCCCAACTACTATATGTTTAACACAATGCAGAAGAGGATAAGATAATCAGTTAGAAAGCTACATGTTTTTAGGAAGGAGGGCAAAAGAAGAAGGGGGCAGCCAAAAATGAGATGGCTAGATGGTATTGTAGATGCAATGGGCACAGAGCTGGGCAGGCTTAGGAAGATAGTGGAGGACAGGAGTGCCTGGAGGGTGGTGGTCCATGGGGTCGCAAAAGGTCAGAATCGACTGTGCGACTGAACAACAGTAAGTTATGCACAAGTGTATTTTAACTAATTCCTGGCAGTTCAAGAATGCCAGGTACCTCCATTCCTTCTGATTTTGAAAACTTGGACATTGTGGCAATGAATTGAATTAATACTAGAATGAAATCTGAATTAAATGATCCTGAGGCCAATGAGTCAGTGATGATGTCTAAAGCAGTTGTTTTCAAGGACTAGTACAGTAATGGAAGGCAGTAACAGTCTAGGTGGAACAGAAGGTTTAGTAAAAATTACTAAAATATGTGTGTCTTACAGTTGCTATACCTGTAATATTTATAGTCATTAATATTATTAGAACGTACAACTACTAATGGAAGTATTTTCAATTGATTTTTGTCTGTATTTATTCCTTAACATACCATAGAAATTTCTTATTTCAGAGTGTTGAATACTTTTTATTTCCTCAGTAAAGGTAAACTCTAGGGTTTACCTTTACTGAGTCGAAAGCCGACTCTAGGGTCGAAAGCCGACTCTAGGGTTCAGTACAGTTGTACCTCGCTTAAAGAGCATAATGCGTTCCACAGGATTGCTCTTTAAGCAAGTTTGCTCTTTATGCGAAACACCATTGTAAGTGACCAATTGTGTGTGTGTGTGGGGGGGGATTGAGAACCCCGATTTATTTGTTAAGCGAGTTTTTGGTTGGTTTTATTTGTTAAGCGAAGCGAACATTCAGAGAAAATTCTGCTCTTTAAGCGAGGCGCTCTTTATGCGAGGCGCTCTTTATGCGAGGTTTGACTGTACTTATCTCTGTTTCAAATCTGAAGAGCCAGCACTGTCTGCTTTTGCAGATGTTTCTGTGGTCATGTGGCAGGCATGACTAGACACTGGAGTGCACAGAACACTGTTTACCTTCCCGCCAAAGTGGTCCCTATTTATGTACTTGCAATTTCTTGCTTTTGAACTGCTTGGTTGGCAGGAGCTGGGACAAAGACAGGAGCTCATTCCGTACTGCAGTACTCGGGAATCAAACTGCTGACCTCCTGCCTTCCAGTCAGCATCTTAGCCACTTGAACGACTTCAGTCCCTCTGGAATTCAGCCCTTGTCAGACCCGCTGGTATTCTGCTGGTATTCAGCTCCTATTATTTCAGACCTCTATCCATGTTGGTTGGACTTTGTGGGGGCTGGAAAACATTTGGTTTCTATTTCCTTTACACTTATGCATTTCAATAATTTAATATAAAGCTCTAATTAGACACACTGATAATTAGCATAGCATAGGCATTTGGTAGATATAAACTACGACCATGAAGTCTGTTCCTTCTGGCTGTGGACTAAATGGTTCATCTGTTGTCTAGTAGACTTCTGTCAACTCTCTTTGTTTTACTACACAATAATATTTGTTGTAATCAAGTAGTGTACAGTGGTACCTCATACAACGATTTTAACCCATTCCACAGGGCTCATTGTTGTACGAAACAATTGCTATACGATACATTCATCGTATAGCGATTTCCCCTATGGGATGCATCATACAGTACAACGGTTTTTTTTGTTAAGTTTTTCTCATTGAAAAATTGTTGTACGATTTTTTTCTATAGGGAAAATTGTTATGCAGGATGCCATTTCCCCCAAAACCATATTGTTATGTGTTTTCGTTGCTATAAGAGGCGATTGTTGTATGAGGTTCCACTATTCTGTACAGTATTTCAAAATTCAGGCTTGGGGACATGAAAGGAGCCTTGTTTTGGCATTCCCTGAGTGGACTTTCTTCTACAAAAATCCTTTCAACCCAGAATAATTTCTGACATGAAATTATTATTACAGTGCTATGACAAGCACAAAAAACCTCCTTATAAAATATTGCATTAACCCCCTCCCCATTTTTAGCTGAAATAATTGGGTGAATGTAATTGTAAGTTTGTTGTCCTTGCTTTTTCATGTCAGGAGTTCCATTTCCATAGCTGAGTACAGTAATACCTCGGATAACGTTTGCACCAGATAACGCTAAAATCGCATAACGTTAAGCAATCTGGTGGGGGAGAATTGCATCGAATAACGTTAAGGTCCTATGGGATGCATCGGATAACAACCGCTAAAGCCTGTGTGGTTACAATGTATCTCTATGGAGCTTTAACGTTATCCGATCAATCCCATAGGATTTTAACATGGATCGGATAACACTAAAAATCAGATAACACCAAGATTTGTGGAACCAAGTTTTGGCGTTATCCGAGGTTTTACTGTACTTGCCTACTGAGTATGAAACTTGGTTTTTAGAGTAGCAGTTCTATAAACAAAGTCAGCTGTGTGATCCATGTATAAAACATATGCAGAAGTAGAAGGTATTACCTTTTCTGTATCACTAAATGAGAAAGGGCCTACAGCAGAGATTCTTAACCTGCGGCCCCTTGGGCCAGATGCAGCCCACAACACCATTTCACGTGGGTGCACACGCCTCCACCACACCAGAAAGGGCCATGTGGTGGAGGAAGGGCTAAATGGTCATCCAGCCCCCGAAGCTGTCTGAGAGAGCGTAACCCAGCCCCCGGCTTTAAAAGGTTGAGAACTCCTGGCCTACAGCTTCAATTGAGCCATTAGGGAAGAGCAAAAAGCAGAGGCCTGGCTTCCTGTGTTTGAAAAATGGGTGCAGAGCATCAACTTATCTGCATGCCTGAAGAAGTGATCAGGAATCACGAAAGCTTGCAATAATTATTTTATTTAGTGATCCAGAAAAGGTATCACCTTCTACTTCTGCATAGAGTAGAAGTGTTACAGTAAAATAGATCAGTATAAAGAAAAAGATTGAATTAGGGTAAGAATAAAAAGACTGAGATTAGTGTATGTAAAGCAAGCATTGTAGAGCAAGATTTACAATGGATTTCTAACCTGGGCATGTTTGCAGAATGAACAGTGAATGTAAGTTGTAAAAGGGTTAAGAATCAATGATCTAGAGGAATTTCTGGTAACAGATGCATTTATTTGGACAAATAACACAGGTAAAGTCCTGTTCAGTTAACAGTTGCACAGTCAGGGCAGATTTTGTAAGTGCAGTTTGACATGACAACTTAAACCTGTTGAAATTCCCACTTTGATGGAGCTATTAATGGTACAGAAGCCCCAATATTGAAAGGTTGTCCATCTGTGTCATAAGCGCTTGTTCATCTGACTATTTCTTTTGCATTTACCTCCCTTGAGTGTTTCTGTCTGCTTTTCTGTCACATTTATCACTCTCTACTTTTTGCCTGTTGGATGATCTCTGTAGGTTTATGTTGCGTGGAATAGACAGCTGCAGGACTCATACAAATGTGCCCTTACCAGCAGGCTTGCATCATGGAGGATTGTAGCAGGGGATGGCCATAGATGGCATGCAAGAAATTATATACATGGTGTTTGGTCTCTTGTTAGGCTTCGTTAGAAGTTGATGATATTACATTTGCGTTCACCATGTTCTGTAACAGATTTTGTGTGTTCTGTATTTTACCACTTGATCCCTATCATCTACATAAATTGTTGTACATATTCAAGCTAAATGGACATTTTGAGCCTTTTTTTTACTAACATATGGACAAACAGATTATTTTAGGTATCAGTTTTAATTATAAAGGTAAATTGAAAATTATCCATTATTCATCTTTAAAGCACCAGTAATCAGTTAACTATCCTGAGCTTTAATTTATTCATCTGCTACCTGCAGTGGCTCAAGTGGTTAAGACACTGACTGGAAGGTGGCAGGTCAGCAGTTGGATACCCGAGTACTGCACAACAGACTGAGCTCCTGTCTTTGTCCCAGCTCCCGCCAACCTAGCAAGAAACTGCAAGTAGATAAATCGAAAGCAAGGAATTGCAAGTAGATAAATAGGGACCACTTCGGTGGGGAGGGAAAACAGCACTCGGTGCACTCTGATGTCTAGTCATGCCTGCCACATGACCATGGAAATCAGAGGCGTAGCTACCGCCGTATCTGCCGTATCAATTATACGGGGCCCCCGGGCCATAGGGGCCCCCAACGTGCGTAAGCAAAACAAATCTTTACCCTTCCTAAGGGCCCCCAAACAAATTTTATACGAGGCCCCGCCAAGGCACGCTACTCTTCTGATGGAAATGTCTGCAGATGCAGACAGCACTGACTCTTCGGCTATAAACAGAGATGAGCACTGAACTCTAGAGTCAGATACAACTGGCTTTCGAGCAAGGGTGACCTTTACCTTTCTACCAATATTTTATGAAAGCTGATATTGCATCCTGTAATGATTGTCTTATAAACATTGATGTAAAACATTGTGTGATCCTTGTGGAGGTGTCTTCAATTACAGAGTCTCAAAAGAGATAACACAAAAATGTGGCTTGCTCATAATAAGAAAAGTTTTAGAGGCCATTGGTCTCCTTGTTCTCTTCAGTAGAGCACATGTTGGCTGATGGAGAGCTGAGGTAACTGATTTTTCATTACTAGCCTGGGTAGAGATAGATCAGTAGGCATAGTGCAGGAGAAATAATAATGTAAAGGCAGAAAAACAAATGTAGATTTTTGCTTGTAGAGATGGAAGAAACTCCCCCTTGAGCTCAGGAGTCTCTTGTGCATTTGTGGCTAGATAAAATAGTGCTTCACCCCTGGTTATATTTTGAGCCTCTGGTGTTGGTTTTTCAGGCCCTTTGGGATGTTATTAAATTAGTTTCCTCGGACTTTTAATAAGCACTTTTGATTCCTTTGAAGCATGTGGCTTTGTGGGAAGATTACAGCTCTGTATCCTTCTTGCTGGGAGAGAAACAATTGTGCGGGTCTGTTGTTTGATCTGTCCTTCCAAAAGCAAGAGAGACAAAAGGGTGGACTGTGGATTGGGGAGCTAATGTTTAAAAATAGGCAGGTCTCCCTCTAAGATAAAGAGCGCTGCCCTTCTGTGTGCAATCAGTGCCTCTGCCTTGCTGGACTTGGCAAAATGAAGCTGGGTTTATTTGAAAGATTTGAGTGTAGCTCTGCAGTTTCATTCCAAAGCCTTTCAACACAATAACTAGGCCATCTCGCCTGGCTTTAAAGCAGAGAACTTTATATTAGGACTCTTGGAAGCTCCAGAATTGCAACCCTTCCCTTTCATTCCTTTTCCTCAACATAGCGTGTCACTCTCAAGGCGAAGTGGCTGCTCTTAACAGATTCTCCCATTTGGACTTTGAGATCTCTTCCTAATTAAGGTCCCAATCCCAGAGCATCACTGAACCAGAGAATGAACAGGGGATGGTTCAAGCCTTGCTGGTTGATAAAGGATTAGGAAATAAAACCAGCAGAGATGAAGGGACAGTAGCTCATAGTCAAGCATTAAGTCCATTTAGCTGTCTGTTAAGTACATAGTAAAAGCCTTCAACCAAGTGCACAGATATTAAGTCTTTCACAGCTGTAAAGATAATCCTCCTCTAGTAGGGGATGCTGCTGGACAAACCAGCCAATTAAGATTATTCCATGACAAGATCAAGAGTGGGAAAGCGAAATAGCCAAAGGACCAGATTCTACCTTCTGAACCACTCAGTTGGAACCCTCACTTTTATTTGGATATCACAGTATTGAACTCTGGATACCTCGTTGTATGTTTTATTGTTGCTTTTATTGTATTGGTTTTATCTTGTCAACCTCCTAGTTAAAGTTTATAATGCAGGGAAATAAATAGATGGGCATTAAGATTCAGACGACATATTGGGAACATAAGATCTCTCTACTCCCCCTTCCGCTTTCATTTGTGCAGGGTGTCTGTGCTACAAAAATGACTACTAAATTTTAGCACCAGGTTATCTAAGAAGCATAAAATACCCACAGAATACAGCAGTACTACGAAGGGGATGCATGGAGGGTACTATTGTATTGATGTATTTTAAAATATTTTGTTGAAAGGCAGTTGTTCCTAGTTATGGTCCCTACTGTATCCATAATGGTGCCAAGATAAATAGAAACATCTAGTTCCCATCCACAAGAATCTATACATGAGACTAGAATCCAGATCTATTTCAGAACATACAAGTTAGAGTTGACCTGGTGATTTTGTGCAGGGAACATTGCAATTGTTCACCATTAGAAAAGAAAGCCATATGTGGTTCTCAGCAGGAGCAGTCAAGAGAATGCTAAGCACAAGTTCAGCAAGGGCAGAAAGTTCGGGGGAGCAGAGCCCTGTCTTTATCAGCAGTAACTACGCTGACTTTAACAGCCGAGCATAAACTTGCCATAAATATTGTGAGGATAAGTGCTAAGACATGACTCCTTTACAGCAAGCAGAGGTCTGACCTTCCCCATGAGAATATATAGCTGTATACCAGAAACAGCATTGCTTTAGCAGTCCCCCACCCCACCCCCAGTGAGATGAGCAGCAAAATGTTTGGTTCTGCTTGCAGGCATTTGTAAGTTGCAGCTGTATACCTTACCTGCATTACTCTTATAACGTTTTCAGCAAGTGGTATGATACTGTCAGAAGACCTGCACTTCTCCAGCTCTTCTGCTAGTCTGACCTATAGAACTACCTGGGAAATAGTCTGGCACACTGGGGAGTGTTTGTGGGAAATCCTGGAATCGAAATCAGGAGGGCTCTCACATTTGCAAGGTTGGAGTCTGCTATACAAAAGGAAGTGCACTGAATAATGTGATGCAAGCCTAACCTCCAGTTCTTCACCCATCACTGGTGATGTGCAAAAATTAGTAATGCCCTCATAATACTGACTTATACACAGTATAAGTTATATTTTCCTGCCTATTTTTCTGTAATGCTGACAGGCACAGTGTTCTTTTCTCCCTCCCTCTGGCCTCCCCTTCCAATCTCTGCGCTTCCTTGCACATTTCTAACTGTGTGTAGAACAGCTTCTGTGCCGGAAACAGCAATCTATCCCCATTGCCGAGACAGTCAAACACCTGGTTGGTTGATCTGGAGCAGTGAGGGATGGCGACCCTTTCAGCTTAAGAGTATTGGCTTCTGTTTCACCCCTGACCCTTACACTCTCTGCCTATTGTGTGTGTGAAAGAGTGCTACAGTAAGGCCCACTGGGGAATAGGGGAGAAATCAAACTTATTCTTCAGCTTTAGGCATTTAAATGCCAACACAAAAGTTGAGGAAAGAACTAGTTGGGATACCTGGTCTTTAAAATGTAACATTATTTATACCCCAGTTTACATTTCATTTGGCTTGCTTTCTTGGTAGTTCTGACTTCACTTGACAACATCACCCAACCATCAGAAACCAATGGCACTATTAGTCTCCTCAAGCATTTCCTGTGTTAATGTCTCAGAAATGGATACTGCACAAAAGTGTGAATGCACTTTGGCACAGCTTCCATTTATTTCAGTTGTACTTGTCCAGAAAAAGATGATCCACACTATTCAAAGGAAAAAAAATAGAGATGAGATTTACACACCATGTCAGCATTCAGGTAGGGAAACACTGAACAATATTTTCAGTAGAAGGTGAACATCTGCAAATCCCTGAATATCTGTCTCTGGCAGAGGCGCTTCTCTGTAAAGACAGAGTACCACAATACTGTATTGTGCCATCATTTGCAGAATTGCCAACTGCATAATAGATTTTTGAATTAATTATCAGGTATAGGGAAAATAACAGTTTGGATTGGAGTGTGTGTGAGAAGGAAGTTTGTTCTGTGCCAAGGGGAAATTTGTCTTCCATTGCAAATAGTAAGCCTGATGCCCTGGACCAGACTGAGGTCATAGTAGGGATAAAGTGTAAAGCCCTTCTGCTTTCAAAAGCCAATCATACAATTACTTGCAGTTCTGGTGGAGACAGTTTACTTTGACTCTAAGGTTCTAATCTGAAGTGAGCCATTTTGGACTAGGACTGTCGTAGCAGATTTTTCTGTTGATCTAATTCAACATCATAACTTAATACAACCATACTTGGATCAGGCCAGTATCCTCCTCAGGGCTGAGTAAAGACTGTTTAGATAAGACCTTTTTGAAACATTGGTTTTCTCTCTTGCAACTCTCAGAATCCTCCATTTTTTGTCTGCAAAAGTAACTTTTAAAAGCTCTTGTTTAGTGAGTCTGCAACTTTAGAACAGATGAATTGTGTGGATGGAAAGATGTTTCATGTCAACTCAAGGCAAGAACTCTTTATCTCAGCCAGTTTATGATTGCCTTATTCCGTTTTATAAATGGAGAAATGCTCTTGAAGCATTTTCACAAATTCCATTTTACTAGAATGGAGGCAGAGTTTCTGGCCTTGTCACCAGAGATCGTGTGAATTATGTTTGGCTCTGGGTTTTAACATCTTCTGGTTCTCTGAACTGTCTAAATATCTATAGCCTCTGTGTGACACGGAAACACTCCTTTACAAAGTCATGTTCTAATTACTGTATAAGAGATTCGTTAAGTATTCAAGAGGGAAATCCCTAAAATGGCCATGGAAAGCCTTTGGATGTTTTGCTGCCATTGTAGATTATTTTTTTAATATCCAGATTTCACATATGCTGGAGAAGTGCCCCCACAACTCTTTGGATACCATGTAATTATACCTGAAATATCCCAGGATGTTTGTGACATAGTTGAGGAGTTGGAGGCAAAGGAGATGCAGTCCTCCATGTCCACTTGAGATTGGAGGTTCTTAGTTACATTTGTTTGTTCAAACTGAAACTAATAGAAAGAAATACAGTACAGTGGTACCTCGCTTAAAGAGCATAATGCGTTCCACAGGATCGTTCTTTAAGTGAGTTTGCTCTTTAAGCGAAACACCATTGTAAGTAGCCAAGTGTGACTTCTGGCGGTGGGGATTGCAAACCCCGATTTATTTGTTAAGCGAGTTTTTGTTTGGTTTTATTTGTTAAGTGAAGTGAACATTCAGAGAAAATTATGTCCTTTAAGTGAGTTACTCTTTAAGCAAGGTTTGACTGTACAGGTTTTCAGAGAGAGAGAGAAGAGCATCTTATTGTGTTTGAAATGCATTCAGCAGATCAGTCAAATTGCTAGATTATACAGTAATTGGGACAACATGGTGCCAGAAAGAAAAAAGCGGTAGCAGAGAATAAAGAATAAAAGGAATAGTTTAATAGGTTTAAATTATATTAACATGCTACAGGAAGATACTAGTAAAATAAAATAACATGGAATCAGCAAACATTATTTATCCTCTTTAAAAATATTGATAGTTGTACTTTGCAAAGAAAATTCATGTCTTAGGCCACATGCCTTTTCATTCTGGAGAGAAACTGTTACTAATTCTTTGGCACAGTTCTGTTCCCATCTCAATACTGCTTCCACTCTAGACTAGGTGTAGAGATGATGCTAAGGATGCTGTGAAAAAGAAAATCTTTTGTACGCTGTAGGTAGAACCTATGCTGTACCATCTCAGAGTAAAGAAAAGAGGTTTTAAATCCAAAAGCCAAAAAGCTCTCCTCATATAAAGAAATCAACTTGCCATTATTCCATCTCTATTACAGCCATTTGGGAGGGAAAGTTCTCTAAAAGCTGCCCAAGGAAGCACTGAGGGTGGGGAATGAATCTGATTCTTCACAACAGGCTGTCAGTGTTCTGTCTGTTATTTGGTGGGATTTTTATGAGTGGTGAGCAATGCGGGAGTGTATGAATAGGATTGTCTAGCTGATGGTGATGTATCGTTTTTCATTACTGCCTCTCAAGTCCTCCCTGCTCCACGTGTGGAAATCCTATTTATTCTCTAATTTGTAAAAATTCCCTCCTTATCTGATACCAATCAGGGAGGGGTAATTGCCTCTCAGGGCCAGTGGCTGGGGGCCTGATGAAGAGATATGTTTGCTAGCACTGTCTGTCCAGGCACTGTGTCCTGCTCTACCATGTTCGTGGGCCACAATTAATAATGATTTGCAAATGGCAGACAAGCAATAACGCAGAAAGATGTCCAGCCAGCCTCCTGCCCGCCCCTTAATTTCCTCTGGTAATATAAATGGCATGGGGACGAAAATCCAGCACTATAAATTCTGAAATTAGTTATTCACCATAATAAATGGATCCCTTATCAGCTCCTTCCCTCCCCCCTCCCAACCTACTTTCTTTCTCTCCCCCCAGCCCCCTTCTTGTCCTGCCAAGCCACAGACTTCATTTGAGCCCTAATATGCAAATACTGTAATTTAACGGGATGGTGAAGTTGATTTTTTGTGTTAACTTAATTATTGTGATTTATGAAACCCTGGTCGACAAGACACCACTACATCATTGTCCCTCCTGATGACCTGCCTGCCATCCAAGTAACCCGCTTCCTATGTCTTACCTTTCCTTTCACTTTTCTTTTTTCTTTTCCTTTTTCCTTTCTTTTTTGTATCTACTTCCAAGTTAGTGTTTTATTAGCCAGCTTTAAGTGGGCATAAGTCCTCAGCACAAACAGGCACTGGGGCGGACAGCCTCTCGTCCTGCCGTGTTTAATCGTGCCTGGATAATGGATGTCTAATTGACTCATTTGAATGCTTTTGCCTACAGGAGTGCATAGCATTAAATGTTTGATTGCCTTAATTTCCAAACACATCATTATCCCCTTCTTACCCGCTCTTAATAAACACTTTATGAGGATTTTTTTTCCATGAAGGAGGGGGGGTTGAAATCTCCACTCCTTGTACTTCTGTGAAGTGATAAACTCTAATTAAGTCTAATATTTAAAAATATGGTAATGGTGACTTGTTTGAATAAGTGGACTGCATTTCCATAATTTCATTATTACGTAAAACACGCTAATTATTTGAAGTGTGCTTATTACTAAAAGAGAAATCTCCCACTAATAAAGATGAAATTGCCTTTCCCCCCTTATTGCCAAGCTGGCTGCTATTCTTCAATATCAGCCTGGTCGTAATTTCATAGATGGGGAGGGGTTGGATGGGAAGCACAGTTTCAGCCTTGCTTTGTCTGTCCCTGACACTCTTTGTGGCACCCATTCTTCTGTTTCTTTTGTGCAACGGACTTGGTAGTACCATTACCTCCTTGCATTACTCTTGCAGAGTTTACAGGAAGCTTCCTGGGATATATTTCTTGTGACTTTCATTTTGGTTTTTCTCTCCCCCACCTCCACTTCTGTGTTCTGTTTGCAATTTTACATTATCACTTTCATCAGTTTAAATCTTCAGTATGTTTGACATGTGGCTCATAGACCTACAAAAGAAATGAGAGCATCTCACAAGTTTACCCTCAGTTTGTAAAAACATACCTTCACTACTCATCCAGCTCAGCCATGAAGAAAGATACTTAGCTCAAGGAGAGGTACCAAAAGCTATTCTTCTAGCAGGTTTCTAGCACCTTTCCTGAGAAGCATCATAACCGTGGTTTATAAATGTAGAACTTGCACGGCTAAAGTAATCCTTTTCTTGACTGGTTGTTTGTTCATATCCTATCCTTTAAAAAAAACATCTCCAATGGCAGAGGTTTCAAAACTTTAACAGACAGAGTTTCCCATTCTGCAAGTATTCTGACAGACAGAAGAATGCTGTTACTTCTGCCTTTATATTGTTAGAAAAAAGATAGGGAGAAGGCATTGCTAAGGAAATAGCCCAGTTAGCATGTCATCTCAGCATTATGCATGTGTTAGTGCCAGCTGCGGTACAGAAAAGTCAAAAAACATAATGATAAACTCCTTTCTAAAACACAAAAAGCAGCCGCCTCTGCCCCAAAATGAGCACATCTGCATGTACAGTTTTTCACCAACTGTTAAAAATAATACCAACGAAATCTGCCTTAGGAAATAATTCAAACTTGTACTATAATATGGAAGGTGCACAGTGGCTACAGATAAATAGATGATTTAAACATTGGCCGAGAATACTGAGGATTTCCACCAACCTAACTTATTGTAAACAATACTTTGGTCAGTATTGTCAGGACGGAAGTATGTGGTAAAGGTTAAATTTTCCTTTCTAGAGGAGGAAATATGTGTTCACACCCTTCCTGTCTGCCAAGTACAGTCAAACCTCGCATAAAGAGCGTTTCGCTGAAAGAGTAACTCGCTTAAAGAGCAGAATTTTCTCTGAATGTTCATTTCGCTTAACAAATAAAACCAACCAAAAACTCGCTTAATAAATAAATTGGGGTTCGCAATCCCCCCCCCCCACACACACACACACAATTGGTCACTTACAATGGTGTTTCACTTAAAGAGCAAATTCACTTACAGAGTAATCCTGTGGAACGCATTATGCTCTTTAAGCGAGGTACAACTGTATTCAGAAGCCCATTTCAGTTCTGTTATTGAGCTCTAGTTCAATGAATTGGAGTACTGATGTTAAATGATAAATTTCAGCTGGAGAAAAATTGTGTTTATCTGTTTTATACGGCATTAATGTTATACAAAGAAATTTACAGAGCAAGAAATGAGGATAATAAAGGATTAATATGAGCATATCCCTTACACCAGGGGCACCCAAACTATGGCCCACGGGCCCAATTAGGCCCCTGCACATCATTAATGCAGCCTGCAGTAAGCACCCGGGCTCACTGTGGACCGCCTCCCCACCCGCCCCCACCACCTGATGTTAGCAGTTGTGGCGACAGCAGCGATCGCACTTTGTCCCGGCTGCTCCAAGCAGCCTCTTGCTTGGTTCCATTCCCTCTGCAGCCTTTACCAAAGCTGATCATTGTGTTGGGGAAATCTTCAGAGCCTCCTCTGTTTCAAAATCTGTGGCGCTAAGAGAGCCCCCTGGCACGCCTAGGATGACAACACCGCAGCACACCAGGTTTACCCTTCCAGCGCTGCAGATTTTGAAACGGAGGAGGCTCCGAAGATTTCCCCGACGCAGCAATCGACTTTGGCAAAGGCTGCAGAGGGGATGGGACCAAGCAAGAGGCTGCTCAGAGCAGCCTGGACAAAGCGTGATCGCCGCCGCCACTGCTGATGTCAAAACTGTCAGCAGCAGGAGCAGTCCACCTCCAGTCCCCACAGCTGGCCCGGGAAAAAAAAGTTTGGGAACCACTGTCTTACACATATTCCAACTTGTTCTCTATGTGGCTGCAGAATTTGGTTGATTAAATAAGTCGATCAATCCATATAGGAATGATTTGATTAACTAAAAAGGTGTTTCTGATTAATCTGTTTTTGTTGTTTAAATTCTGCTTATGGTATGTCAGATCATTTTGACTTATACAGTTTCTTATTAGCAATATCCCAGCTGTACAACTCCTTCTGTCAGAGGTACAGTTGTTATGCATACATGTTTTTTCATATATTAGTTAAAAATGTATCTCTTTGTGTAAATGTCTAGGGAGTAGGGAGTAAACATGTATTCACGACGTCTTTGTTTCTTATATGTACCGTCAAACCTCGCATAAAGAACGCCTCGCTTAAAGAGTAACTCGCTTAAAGAGCAGAATTTTCTCTGAATGTTTGCTTCGCTTAACAAATAAAACCAACTAAAAACTCGCTTAACAAATAAATTGGGGGTTGCAATCCCCACCACCAGAAGTCACTTACAATGGTGTTTCGCTTAAAGAGCAAACTCACTTAAAGAGCAATCCTGTGGAACACATTATGCTCTTTAAGCAAGGTACAACTGTACTGCTTTTATACCATTTTATGCTACTTTTACAGTATTATAGCAAACATTATAATTTGCTATAATTTGGAATTTTGATTATGATTTTACATAATTTGTTAGCTGCCCTGGGCTCTTATGAAGAGGGGCATGAAACAAATTGAGTCTTTAATAGCAGCAATAGCAGCAGTGACAGCAATAACGGCAACAATGTGTTTTGGAAAATGTCAGGTACAGAGAGAAGTGTGGGAGAAAAAGCAGATTTTTATTAAAGGGGCAAATAAAGGAGGCAGTAACAGTCTATATTAAGGGGAAAGAAATTATGAAATATGAGGAGGGGTCCCCTGGGAGAAGAGTTTGGCACAGTCATGGTACAAGATGAGGGCGGCATAGAAATATGATAAAATAAATAAATAAAATAAACCTATAGTAAGGCAGTTCTCTTTAGACTGATTTCTACGATTGTATTTGGCCAAAACACCACTTCTTTCTAGCCACCCTCACTGGTGGCAGGGTTGTAGTTCCAACACCTCTGGAGGGTACCACCCACAAGAGGTCATAGTGGAGTTTTTATCAAGGGTAAAGGTAGTATAAATGTTGGTGTGTTTGAATGCCTCACATGATTAATAGGATTAGGAAAGCTGAGCACAGAAGAATAGATGCCTTTGAGATGTGGTGTTGGAGGAGAGTTTTGAGAGTCCCCTGGACAGCGAGGAGAACAAATAGGTCGATCCTAGAAGAAATCAACCCTGACTGCTCCTTAGAAGGGCATATAGTAAAGATGAAGCTAAAGTACTTTGGACATCAAATGAGAAGAGAAGACTCACTTGAGAAAGCCTTGATGCTTGGAAAGGTTGAGGGCAAAAGAAGAAGGAGGCGGCCCAAAATGAGATGGCTGGATGGTATTGTGGACACAATGGGCACAGAGCTGAGCAAGTTGAGGGGGATGGTGGAGGACAGGAGTACCTGGCAGACAGTGGTCTATGGGGTCGCAAAGGGTCGGAATTGACTGTGCAACTGAACAACAACAAAAAGTATCTTTGATGTTGATTGTACTAAGTCAGACCCCAATGGTTCATGGTGCTCAGAACTGGCATTCCGGCTGGTATAAGCTCAGCAGTACTTTGTGCAGAAAACTCTACTAGGCTAAGTATATTAGATTGTTTCACCTGGAAATTCTAGGGATTAAATTTGAAATGTATGCAAACAAAATATGTTTTTAGTAAGGTTGTTGTTGACTATCTGAATACTTTACAGTAGTAGGAATTCACCGATAGGTTCTGAATTTATTGTTATTTGTTTCCTCATTTTTGTAGTTTAGAGTTGGGATGTGTAGAAATAAAGAAGTAAAGCATGTTTATACAAAGGGACATGTACAACCTTTGAAGGCGAGTGATGTTGTACTTGACAAAGAATTCCCACCAACCTTTCCACTAAAATGATGATCAGAGAATTCTCATACAGTAAAATGAGTACGAGATGTTTGTGTCAAATATTCCTGTCAAAAAGAAATCACTGGGTCAAGCACGCAGCAAAAGCTAACACTGGCCTAATGAGATTCAGCATCATTTAGTGATAGGAATGTTGGACTTACCCTTTGGAGACCAGAATTCAAGCGCCTGCTCAACCACAAAACCAAGTTTGATCTTTGACTGTTTCCATTGTCTCTCAACCAAAATCAATTTCTTAGACTTTTAATGCTAATCAGAGCTAGAGGAGGCCATGCATTCTACATGTCTTGAGGTCCCCTTTATATGAGCTCCGGTTTACAAGCTTTTGTTATGTGTTACATGATGTTCATAGTGTTGTAGAGCTACAAGGGACCTGAAAATAGCCTAGAGCAATTCAGGGCCTTATGTACACAGAAACAATTCAGTCCACATCAAAGAGAATGCAGTCTCTGCCCTCATTATAGCAAGGTTTATGAGGATAAGCAAAACTGTAAATGGATTGCAGTGGCTCAAGTCGCTAAGACACTGACTGGGAGGCGGAAGGTCAGCAGTTCGATTCCCGAGTGCTGCAGGACTGAATGAGCTCCCATCTTTCTCCCAGCTCCTGCCAACCTAGCAGTTTGAAAGCAAGAAATTGCAAGTAGATAAATAGGGACCACTTCGGTGGGAAGGTAACAGCGTTCCGGTGTCTAGTCATATCTGCCACATGACCATGGAAAGGTCTTCAGAATCAGACAGCGCTGGCTCTTCGGCTTTGAAACAGAGATGAGCACTGACCCCTAGAGTCGGATACGATTGGCTTTTGAGCAAGGGAAACCTTTACCTAAATGGACTGCCAAATATAAAATGCTCAGATAGAATCCTAAGGATATCAATTTTTTAAAATTCTAGCCTGTTTCCAGCATATGTGGTTTTAGGCAGAATTCTAAAAATATTTGCTACTTTAATCAAGTAAGTCTGGGAAAGGATTGCATTAGTTTGGAGTGTTCCTCTTCCATTTGGAGAGTGGCCAGAAAGAAAGAAAAAGCTAAGGAAGAATAGCAGCCCTTAAGTCCTAGAAGAGGAAGCTGTCTGTAGGCTGACCAGGAAATGAATAAGTGCTGGAGAGCACAAGGGTCTTGGCTGCTTTGGCCATTCAGCTGTCCACAGGTGTTTCCTAGGGACCAAGCCAGCAGTGGCTAATAGCATTATATAATGATAAGTACATTTTTGGAGAATGTATTTATCACTCCCTGGCAAATAGAAGCGGAAGAAATGGAAACAGTGACAGACTTTACCTTCTTAGGATCTAAGATCACTGCAGATGGGGACTGCAGCCATGAAATAAGACACTTACTTCTTGGGAGGCAAGCTATGACAAACCTAGGCAGCATAATAAAAAAATAAAGACATCACCCTGTCAACAAAAGTCCTCATAGTCAAAGCAATGTTCTTCCCAGGAGCAATGTATGACTGTGAGAGCTGGAACATAAGGAAGGCTGAATGCAGAAGAATAGATGCCTTTGACTGTGGTGCTGGAGGAGGCTCTTGAGCAGTAATGTCTTCAGCCGCCTGAGGCTGAAGCCAAATTTGCCGCCCCCTGGTGGATACTGGCACCCACTCCTGCTAGGGCTTCTGGGAATTGTAGTCCAAGAACATAAATAGCCCAAAAAGCACCGCCCAGGGCCGCCCCCTAGGGCCCCCCCCCCCCCAGCGATGCCACTGCTCTTGAGAGTCCCCTGGACTATAAGGAGATCAAATCAGTCAATCCTAAAGGAAATCAACCCTGGCTGCTCTTTGGAAGGACAAGTACTGTACAGTAAAACCTCACATAAAGAGCGCCTCACTTAGAGACTAACTCGCTTAAAGAGCAGAATTTTCTCTGAATGGTCGCCTCGCTTAACAACTAAAACCAACCAAAAACTGGCTTAACAACTAAATCGGGGTTCACAATCCCCCCACCACCGGAAGTCACAATTGATCACTTACAACGGTGTTTCGCTTAAAGAGCAAACTTGCTTAAAGAGCACATTATGCTCTGTAAGCGAGGCACAACTGTACTGAAGCTGAAGCTCAAGTACTTTGGCCACCAAATGAGAAGAGAGGACTCACTGGAAAAGGCCCTGATGCTGTAGTGGGCTGGGTGAATGCTCCACAGCTGGGAAGAATTGTTGAGCTTGCATGCACCAGAGGCTGGCTAGTCAGGCTTCATGTGAAGGACCAGTAGACTGACAGCATGGAGTAGCTGCTTATAATCAGCCCAAGGGCAGCTGTAGAGCTAGATGCTGGAAGAATGTGACAGTCAATGGTGAGAAGTAGGGGTAAGCTATATGGCTGTGCAGCTTTCAAGAGGATGGACTTTGAAGAGGACACCAGAAGTTTTGCTTCTGGTGTCCTCTTCAAAGTCCATCTTCTTGAAACCTGCACAGCCATATAGCTTACCCCTAATTCTCACCATTGACCTTCACATTCTTCCAGCATAAATTTTGCTTATGAGATTAGAACTCCCAACTAGTGTCAGATTCCATGTTTTATCAGGAGAAGTCATGGGGGGATATGTGATAAGGCTTTTCAGATGTTCTTGTGAAATTCTGAATTGCTTGCATTCTGATTTAGCATGTCCATTTGACATATTTAGTAAATAAAACAAGAAAACTGTGCTATATTAATTTTAACTGCTGTAGAAATAACACAATAGCTTTTCCAGTATCCAAAAGTATTCATACGTAAATATTTGATTAAGAGAGGGGAACCAATAAAGCAATAAATGTGATTTAAAGGTTAGAAATACATTGAAAGAAATTCACATCTTTACTTGAAAATTATTTTTATTGGAATAATTCTCATGCCTTGTGACTGCATTAAACTCGACAATATCACGCTTATATCAATTTGATTGTATCATTTCCTTTAAATTACCGTATATTAATATAAAACAGGCATGATCTTCATGTGGACCTCTAGGTTATTTTGAGTCTGCAGCCATCAACAATATAAAAAAAGGTTTAAAATCATATTTTAAAAATTCTTGCTCATAGAGTGTCTGCCTTCTACAGGGTTTGAAGAACAATTTTGCCCTGTTTTAGGCCTCTCTACTTTATTTACCTCCTTCCCTTACCCCCAATATTTTTAGATCATTTCGCTTAAAGAGTAACTCACTTAAAGAGCAGAATTTTCTCTGAATGGTTGCTTCGCTTAACAAATAAAACCATCCAAAAACTCGCTTAGCAAATAAATTGGGGTTTGCAATCCCCCCACAACTGGTCATTTACAATGGTGTTTCGCTTAAAGAGCAATCCTGTGGAACGCATTATGCTCTTTAAGCGAAGTACAACTGTATATATTTTTGGTTACCGCAGGGCAACGTGTGATTTTTTTTCTATTAAAAAACTCATTTTAAAGTTAAAGCTATTCTCAGTTAACAAACAAATGGGTGCAACCTTTTCAGTTCATAGCCTCTCAAACCTTTTTAAAATACTGTATAAACATTAAATATGCAAGTTAGCCCCGTTAGCACTGACCCCCTGGGGTGTGGCTCTTAGATTGCCAACAACTCTAAAAAAATGACTCTCTGCCCCACTAAGATCACTCACAGCTGGTTTTTTTTTTAAAAAAAAAACCCCAGAAGTAATAGAGCTGTTTATTTAGTGACTTGCTTGTTATTTTAAAAGCTTAATTAAAACTTTGAAAGTATTAAGTTGGATTAGCATATGTTTCCCTTTGCTGACACTAATTAATTTGTGAACCATTTTATGTTTACAAATGGAATAGTTTCAGTGGACAAACGTTTGCCCCAAAACTTTTAGAGAGAGGACACTTCTTGAGGTTTAAAATCTTGCCATCTGTGAATCAAGTATATTAATTCTATTTTTTTTAATCCAGCATATAAAACAACATAGTACTTTACCACTTGAGAGCCTATGTGAGGTGCTTTAATCTCATACAATTAGAGCAGTAGACAAAAAAATGGATAAGGAAAATATGAGCAACCTAAGGGATTTACAAAATTGGAGGAAATGATTGAGCAAAGTGAAGATCTAGAAGGAAATACTAAAGGTATAACTAGTAATAGTTATAAAACATTGTTGGATACGGAAGATCAACAAGATTATCTCAAATCATTATGGGACCAGGTGAAGAAATAAGTAGTCGGGATTGGAAGAAAATATGGGATATGTGAATTTGGAAATCTGTGTCAGTAAGGATAAAGGGAAAAAAATATAAGCTGAATTTGGAGATAGTATTTCATTTATTATTATTTATTATTTATTTATTAGTTCAAATTTATATTTCAAGCCAGTGAAATTAAATCAAATAGATAAGAAATACTCAGTGTTATGCTGGAGAGGATGTCAGGAAATAGCTACTTATTTTCTTATATGGTAGAGTTTTGAGTATGTATTTCAACATGGGGTTCAAAAGGTCTCCATCCACCCATGAGGGAGCCTTCCGTCCTCAGTCTCATAGCAATCATATAAGCTCATACCAACCACTGGAAAGGGCTGGCTACTTCTCAAGCCCATACGTTACTGCCCATTTTGTACTTGGTGTGTGTATGTGTTGGCATTGTCTAAATTCATCCCTGCACAGACTTATGAAAAACAGCATTTAAAGTGGTGTGGGACAGTATCTTAAAACCAGTATCGCCCATTGTGTTACACACACGTGAGTGTTTGGTGTAGCTGGATATTCTTTGTCCTTCTGACAGCTTAGTCTTTTCCTATGGTTACACAGTGGTGTGTAAACAAATTCTGTACTGTCATGCTGGTAGTGTTGCCTTTAGATGAGAGCTAGGCATGGACTCAATCCTGTTTCTGGTTCTTGGACTTGGTGTGCCCTGGTTACATTCAGAGCCCTTATTGTCCACATGCTTTCATTCTCCTGCCAGTAATTCCAGCTAATGGGCAGAGAAGTTGCAAGATGCTGATAGAGAAAGAAACATCACTGTTGTAACTTGGTGCCTTCACCATGTACATTTCTCCTACTTCTGCATTTGTGCATCTTGGCTCCTGAACAATAGCTATTGCCTGGGGTCTTCCCATACGCTGGAAAAGTGGCTGGCAGGGGCCAGGCAGGACCTAAAAATTAAGCATATTATGTATAACAGGCAGAGAGACTTACCTAGCCTGAAAGCACCTGGCTTCAAAGCTGAGGTACTTTTTGAGTCTTAACTGCTTACCACAGGGGTGACTTTCGATTGGAAGTCTCTCACTTTAAAGTCTTATCCAAAACCAAGCCCCAGTAGGCTATCTGTCATTCCTATACTTCTCACGTATGCCCTTCCCCACACAAACACGTGCACGAGAGACATCTCACCTCTATGCAGCAGGTTAGGAGAAATGGTTATTAATTAGAGAATCGACGCATGGCCACTCCCACATCCTCAGCCTCTACCTTGGGACATTGAGTGGTTTATCCAGGGGCTGGTTGGGAAAAGTGCTAGAATGAAGTCAATATAAAACTAATTTTCTTTTCTTTGCGAAGAAATGAGGTGTGTGGCAGTAATGTAATTGCAGATAATGAGGTAAGTTATTCTTAATGTTCTGTCCAGCTGCTGTCAGCACTATCTGGGATACCTGCCAGCTGTCCCAGGGACCTCCCCCCATGGCTGTATGGAGGGTAAGAAGGAAGAGAGAAAACTTCCTAATTCTTACTTTTAGTTGTATATTTGGAATGTATGCAGTCTTGGGAAACAATTGGTATTCTCTTAGTTTCCAACTGTTCCCTTTAAAACAATTAGGGAATGTTCTTCCTTTCATTTCTCTTCCAATTCTTCCTAAATAAAAATCTGCTGTAAAACCCATGACTACCCGAGTCTGTCCATCCATCCTTCCTTCCTCTCTTTTTGTGTACACAAGGACCTGCAGCTGTAAGCATGCTGTTGGATGCATCTTGTTGCTGACTGAATCTGTATTACAAAGATGGACAATTTGTAGTTCTCTACATGTCTTTGGACTTCAGCGTCCATCAGATTTATGACACTGTTTATGTCTGATGTGATTTGTATAGTCCATTATTTTAGAGGATCACAAGTTCCATGTCCAGCGCCCCCCCCCCCAAAAAAAAGTAGTCATATGAGCCAGGAAAGGTGGAAATTACAGCCTGACACATCTGGAGCAAACAATGTAGAGGAAGGCTGTTCTAGATCCCTTGCCAATGAAGTTCCTGTTGTAAGGCTTTGTTTTAGAGATTATGTTTGGCCACTTCCAGAAAACAATTGTATGTTCCCTAGCATAACTAGTCCATTCCAGCTTATTCCAAGCAAGAGGTGGTCTTTTATGAAACCTCACACAAAATTGACAGGAAGCTGGGGTTTGAGGTGAGGTGCTCTTAGCCAGTAGAAATGTAAATCTTCATGTATTCACCTGCAGGAACAACAGCAAAATTGAGAACTTTTCTCTCTGCTGAATCAGATGACAAGGGTTTTTATTCATTTTATACAGTGCAGGCGGTTTTTTTTTTTTTTTGTATGGACAAAAAAAAATCACCTAATTGATTTAGAAGTGATTTGAGGGCAAAAATCTTGTCCATACAAAAGTTTTTGTGCAAAACCTTTTTTCTTTTCCTTCTCTCTCTTTTTCCTATGCTGTTGCTGCTGACAGATAGTGCTGATTTGGATAGTCTCTCTCAGGAATGAGAAATTTCACAAAGTTGAACTTTTTATTTTGAAAGGCTGAAGAGTCTGTGTGTCACAAGACACTTTTTTTTAAAAAAATAAGGACAAGAGGGGGAAAATGTATACTGTCTAGATAGTGGTGGAATCCATGCCACCAGGGTAGCAGAGAGCAAATTTTATACTCTCAGCAATGTAGGCGTCAACCAGGAACTCATCAGTTAAAGAGCTGGGCCAAATACTAGATTTCTGCCTGGTACTGGTCGTTAGCAAATGGCCAAGTCCAAGTGGTAAAGTAGGAGTTACAGTGATGATTACAAGGTAGTGTAAAATATATTTGTAATTGGGTCAGCGGAGTTGTGAGATGCTGTGTGGGTTTTGTTGCGTGGGTTGTTTGGACAAGAACCTTCCGTTGGCAACAAAGGCAAATAAAGGGAAGTCGGGAAAGGCCGCCAACTCAATGAATGTTTTCTTCCCCCACCAGCGCTGAGAGCTGTTGTACAAAGAGAGCAGCGATATTATTCATTAACAGGAATCTGCCATTCCAGCAGTGACAAATGGCTTCTCGCTGCCTTTGCATCAGCTCCTGTACAGACCATAAAGCATGGGGACAGCTTAAATATGGACCTGCTCAGTGCAGGCTACTGGGTGATCTGTCTTGGTGGCTATAATGCAGGTGCAGCCGGCTTCATTCCAAATGAGCACATTTCCCAAGGCCGGGCAACATGCCCTCGTTAGTCCCAGCTTCTCATTGGGATTTCAGGAGGGACTCTTTCAGCCAGCAATTCTAGCCTTCCTGTCTCATGGTTATTTTTTCACTATTCTGACACATTACTTTATTCACCGGGACAGAATTTAAACTCTTTGCTGCAGGAGAACAGGGCAGGGCCCCTTGAGATACAGTGCATAATCTGCTTTCCAACTAATTCCCTGCCCTTTTGCTCTATCTCTTCAGATAGCTTTCCGAGTCAACTGCTTTGTTCAAGCCTATTCCCACCTCTCATGCTGCATCCTCTGGTTATTCTAGGTCAGCGTGGCCAACCTTGGCACTCCAGGTGTTCTTGGACTTCAGTTACCAGAAGCCTAAGTCAGCATGCCTCCTGATCAAGGCTTCTGGGAATTGAAGTCCAAGAACATCTGGAGTCCCAAGTTTGGCCATTGCTGTTCTGGGTAATAGGTACATTTTAGAAGTCTGCTAATAAGGATGAACAACAACAAGCATAGCTTTCTGCCTTATCCATAGCGCCAGAGCCAGTGTGACTGTGGTATAAGGATAATATGTTGTAGCTAAGATTTGTTGCCCCCAAAGTGCAAATTTAATGCCTTTAATCTACATCACAGTGAGTCTCAATTTGGCACGAGGATTAACAGAAGGATCCATTCACTGAGGAGTCCCACCCACTTCTGCTTTGAAAGTTGTAAACCCTCAGCTGGATAAACCAGGTGCTAGTTGTCCTTGGGAGATTTCTTCATCATATATACCAGGGCTGACAAAACCAGAAACAGTCTCTTTGTCTCCTGGATGCCAACATTTTGCAGACAGTGCCAAAGAATTTAACTGCATGCCACACACACACATGCACATACCCACCCATCAGTGCTTATGTAAAATTTACAGGATCCGAATGAAGTAGGACACAAAGTCCTATTAGAGTTTGCAATCCCAGGGCACAGGTGGGTGAATCAGAAGCAGTCTGGGTGTTCTGAATCTTGCCAGTGATGGTCATTGTAGGAAGTGGTCTGTGATTCTGATGAAGTTTCATGACTTGTTTTTAACAGGATCAAGGAGTAGAAATCCTTGCTTTCAGATATCTCAGAGGGTTCTGTCCTTGCCCTCCTTGAAGGTATCCTGAAATCCAGATAATCTACCTCAAGAGCATCAGATCTTACTTCTTTGTAACAGAGGAGCCTTGGCACATCTTCTGAGACCACCATCTGTGCTGTATTGTAGTCATCATACGTTTTTCTTCTGCTGAAGGGGAGGGAGATGTAGGATTCACTGGTTGTGTGAAGGGATATGTGTTGCTTAAAATAAATGACCCACTTTGAGAGACAGGGCCACTCTCTAGGCAAAGTAACCCTGGGTTGACCCCATCCACACGCACCCCTATATCAATTGCATCTTATTATTACAATATCAATATACAATATTCCAACAATAACAACATTGATTTTCCAGCCAAGCTGTACCTCAGCCTGTTTTAAAAGAGGAGCGAGTAAATAGCAGCCCTCATTAAAAATCTATAGATTGCCCCCCCCAACAATCTCTTTCCCTCCCAAAAAGAGAAAAAGCAGTTTATATTCATTAGAGCTATTGAATATAAAGTAATATGTTTGTGTTGGACATTGGGGTAATGTGATAATCTGTCCGCATATCAGAGAGAAATCCACTTAGCAGCGCTGTCAGCTTGACAAGAAAAATGGGCCCATAAAGCTGCTGCGTACATTGGAGGGGAAGAGTGAAGCATATGTATGTTATGTATTTAGGGGGACAGTTTTTGAAACTTGTGTACTTGTGGGTTCTGTCCAAAATATCCAGTGCTTCATTGGCTGGAGGTGGTGGTGGTAGGACATGACTGGTGGGAGGCTTTCAAGCATTTGGAAGCATGGATCCTTCATAGGTCTTATCTAGGGGAGGCCTTGGAAGGTTTGTACTTATAGTATGTTTTTGCACAATCAGAACTGTAATAATTTAGTGCCAGGCTGGCTGGTCTTCCTCTGCCTTCAAAAAGCAGCCATGATCACCCACCATTATACCAGTAGGGAAGAACATTTCAGCATGAATTGCTGTAGTAGAAGCAAAGGAATGTTGGATGTGAGCAGTTGAAGGGTCAGAAATTTCAGAACTGTTCACCACAGTCCACTGAGAAAGAAGAGGTAGCCTGGAGATGTTGTTCCTTTCTGCCTAATATCTCACTTGATCTGATCTAAATCTTCCTATTGGTATTGTGTGAATCTGCCAGGGATCGGCCAGGGGTGGGGGGGATAATCCCAGGTCAGTTCAGTATGGACACAAAGATGGAGGCCAAGTCCTCTCACCATTTCTTTCAAGGAAGTTGTATATTCTGAGATACTGCAGTGAACTCAGTGAAGAATAACTTTTCAAGAGAGACCCAAATCTCTAATTTGACCACACCAAAGAGAAAGATAAAGGGAGTCTGCTGCGGTCAGAAACCTGTGGCTGTAAGATTAGGAATCAACGAGAAAATAGATCAAATTGGTCTAATGCACCCCTAAGAGAAAGTTGAAGTAGAATCAGACACAAAATCAAATTGTATTTCAGAATTGTTGGGTCCTTTAGAGTTAAAAGTTTGGGCTAAGATGTTAATATGCTCTTCTGCAAGCCTACCTACAGATACACCCAGATGACACTGAAACTTACTGCTGTGTCTGGCCTCAGCTCCTCCGACGACTTGGCCATAAATGTTCCAGTGGCCAAAGAATCTATTCCGTTTTCTACATTTGAAGAGCTAATCCAAATGCAAGCACTCCAGCTTTGAAACGTGTGATTTTTAAAAATGGACAAGAGTCAGGCCATTGACCATATAGCACTGGGGGTTTCCACTCCCACTTAGTTACCATTTTTATAACATAAAGTCCCTTTTCAGGGTAACAAGGAGGAGATTTAAGAGATTTCATATGGCTAATAATTCCCCAAACAGCCATCTGATGTGTTGTTTTAAAAGACGCTTGGTTTTTTTTTCCTTTGGAGTTTATGAAAATCTCCCGCACTAATATCCCGGGAGCCAGCCTATAATTGTGTTATTAAATCAATCGGAGCGGATTACATTGTAAAATCAATAAGCGGCTGTAATTGCATATTAGAAAGTTGTTCGGTTGTTGTTGATTTTTTTGTACACGGATAATTGTAATAAGCATGTTTACCTTCATGCTGATTTGAAGTCAGTCTTGCTAAATGACTTGTGGCAAGCTAGTTTTGCTTGTTAACACACATCTGTAGAAGCCACCTGTATCAAGTGACTCAAACACATCAGGCACAGGCTTGGTATAAAATGGACGAACATAGAATGTATACATAAACATAAGATGTTGACTGCTTGAATTTCTTGACAATTGTTCATCTGGAAGGTACAGGACATAGTGATGATAGCCTAGGTTAATGATGGCGAAACTTGGCATTATCTTTATGGACTTAAATTCCCAGAAGCCCAATGCATGCAATGAATGTATGCAAATGGATTTACTGTGTGTACTATAATAATTATAATTTGTATAATGTAATGCAAGTGCTCAGAATTCATCATGGTACAATTGTACCTCGCTTAAAGAGCATTATGTGTTCCACAGGATTGCTCTTTAGGCGAGTTTGCTCTTTAAACGAAACACCGTTGTAAGTGACCAATTGTGACTTCTGGTGGGGGGAGGTTGCAAACCCCGATTTATTTGTTAAGCGAGTATTTGGTTGGTTTTATTTGTTAAGCGAAACGACCATTCAGAGAAAATTCTGCTCTTTAAGCGAGTTACTCTCTAAGCGAGGTGCTCTTTATGCGAGGTTTGACTGTACATTCGAATAATCCATGTTACACTAGCTTTGTGAAGCAGCCACTGAGTCCCTGAAAGAGATCTGCACTCCAAGTTTGTTAAGGAGGAAACTCTATAGAATCAAAGTATGTTCTGAATATCTGGAAGCCAAAAGGAGATAACCACTGTCACAGTTCAAAGTGCCAGAAGAGGAACAAAAGTTGATCCTGGGAGAGTTTTGGATTTCAACCTAGAGGAATATTTTTTCCCTTTTGAATTGGGATCCTATTCTGACTCTTGCTCTCATTCAAGCTAAATATCCAGCCTCAAGAAACCAAGTTCCTCACTTGAGGCTTTGACTATCAGTGTTGACAAGCATACTTTCAAGTCTTTGTTTCTCCTCAGATGAAAAAAGGAGAAAGGAAAATTTATCTGGGAATTCTACAAAACATGGATCACGTTCTGTAGGTTCTAATTTCAAACAAGTTATCAGTGGTTCAACAATTTTGTCTACATCAAAAGTACAGTTGGTTCAGAGGACTGTTGTACACATTTTACGTTGTCTCAACGAAGTCCTCCATTATAGATTCCAGAGGATATAAACTCTGAGTCCCATTCCCACTTCTTTAAAATCAGAAATCTCTTTGGTCATAAGAAAATTTCCATAGCTCCCATCCAGAAAAGAATCTAAGACATTTATCCGTCTAATATTTATCAGGGAAATAAAGGTAATGAACAGTTGAGCAGAAGTGATACAAATGATGCCTGATCACATCATCACACTTGTCTAGAGATCTGTAATGTGACAAGGTTTTAGTTAATTCATGGATGTGCTGTCTGTAGCCTTAACAAGAGTTTCATCTAATAGCCTACAACTCTTACCTAGAGTCTCATACCATGAAAGGATGAAACCCTCACTACTTCAGAAGTTCTTTAAACATTTCAAATCAAGATTGCATGAGGGCCTTTGGACTCATGTAATGAGACTTCAGGTGTCTGTTTTGGGCATCTACTTTAATTTTTGGAAACTCTCCTGAGGTAATGATAAGAGACACTGAAGACTATTTTCATGTGGTGATAACAGTTGTCTGTAAGAAAGTGTGTGCTATCAGTACACAATAATATGGAGTAGGGCCTTGTCCCACCCTGGTTTTATACCTAAGGTGAATGGTATGTCTGTATAGTTTTGGGATTTGCTGTTCTCGGTGTTTTGTGTTCTTTTTCTTCCCATATGAGAGGAAAGGAATGATACATGGTAGATTTACACAAGGTTTGAAAGCTACACTTAGAATGCACTGGGAGTTTCCTTTATGGATTCCTCTTACTGTGAGAAGGCCTTTAATGTGTCCAGATGCTCTTTGGCCAACAAACAGCTACAGGGTATCATAGCACATGCCTTGAGAGGAACAATGCCTTCAAGAAGCTTTCTTGAATAGCCACTTCAGTCAAATTCATACATTCTTGAAGATTTCTATAGGACTGACATTTGATGGTTTTAAAGCCCATGGTATTGTAAAATAATTTGGAAGACTGAATTTTGAAATAGAAGGGGATGCCCTGCCAGCAGTGGAACTATTCTTTTGCATCCTTGCCAGCAGATGTCTGAGAAGTGGCGGAAGAGTTTGGCTTAACTGTTGGAAACCTTATTTCTGCTTGCGGGTGTGCAGCAGAGTGGCTTTCCTGCAGTAGAGAACCCTTTGATTTCTGGCAGGGCAAATCTTTAGGTCTGCAATTCCCATCAGTCTCAGTCAAGTGGCCAGTGGTGAGAGGATGTGGACATGATAGTCCCAAACATCTGGAAGGCATAATTCTGGAATTTAGGGATGAAATTAGACAGGAGCATATGTAGATTTCCTCCTTTCCAGACCTCTCTGTACCTCTTCTGTTCTTAGCAGATCTTTAAAATGAACATGCAGGTGTGTTAAATCAGGGGTTCCCAACCTTTTCAAAGCCAGGGGCCAGGTCATGCTCTCTCAGCCAGCTTTGAGGGCCGGACGGCCATTTTGCACTGCCCGCATGATGGGGGTGGCCATTTTGTTTGAGAACCCCTGTGTTAAATGGTGCTTGGGACTTTAGTAGTAGCAGCAGCAGTTGTTCCTTTTCATGCTGTGTGGTGCTCATCTCCAACATACCGAGCAACAGAGGCTCCTCATTGCTTCTGTAGCAATAAAGTTTTATGGGACAGGGTGCTAACCAGACACTAAAACCTACACTGCTTAATATAGTCTCGATACATTAATCAAAAACAATAGTAAACGATATTTTTATTAGACCAATGAATATCACAAATAAGTGTTAACCTTTGAGTCCTTCAGGTCTGTTCATCAGGCTGGGTGTTACATACAGTAATACCTCATATAACATTAGTATCGAATAACACTAAAATCGCATAACATTAAGGAATCTGGGGGGAAGAATTGCATCAGATAACATTAAGATCCTATGGGATGCTTCAGATAACAACCGCTAAAGCCTGTGTGGTTACAATGTACCTCTATGGATCCCATAGAATTTTAACATGCATCAGATAACACTAAAAATCATATAACACCAAGACTTGTGGAACCGGGTTTTAGTGTTATATGAGGTTTTACTGTACCTTGAAGTACAGAAGAAAAAGAAAAGTTCCCAGAATCTTGGTCATTGCCCAATAGCAAAACACATAAGCTCCTTTTGGGCTGGATTATTCCAAGTAGTTTTTCTCCCAGTTTTAATCAAAGTAAAACCTTCCTCTAGCTTGAAAGAGGGACAGTCCCAACCCATGGCATCTTCAAGGGGGAGTGAGAAAGATACCCTCCTGAAAAGCTACAGCCGGGGCTTAACAGTAGGAGACAACAACCTGATCTTCTCTGTTGTCCAGACTTGTGACAGGAAACTTGCAAATGAGCCTTTCTGCTTAGTCTCTCTTTGGCTCCAGATGTGGGTGACATCTGTACACTTGAGTGTGATGGGTGAGATTTTTGTACCACTGCCCATTTAAAGATGTGCTTCAGGTTTTAGCCAGAGGAAATATAATGGTCCCAACGATGATGCTAAGAGAAATAGATTTGCCCTGATAAATAATTCCTGCCCTGACTGTAATGCTTCCAACTATTCACCAGACCAAGCCATCATGCTCTCTCCTCCTTTCTACCTATACAGTTTATCTGCAGTGGGATATCGTAGCCCTTCTATTTTACATACACATACCCATAAGCTCAGTGTGACCAGTGCTGCCTTTTACCAAAGGTCGCCATTCATATATATTTTCTATTCTTGCATCAGTCAAGAAATTATGTAACATGTGTAGTTTTGAACAATGGTATCACAGATTCTTAATTCCCATGCCTCTTTTTATCTAAAATTCTTGGCTTTGTTAGGCTAACGCATATCCATTAACTCCCAGACGATTGTGAAGTTGAACACAAACACGAATGCCTCAGGTCCAGGGCACATTGGCCTTTCTGCTTCCCCACCTTTGTGTTACCAGGAGGCAGTTGTGTTAACTCCAGGGCAGGCGCAAGTGGGTGTACCATGCCTCTGTTGACTCCTTTCCCCAAATCCTGCTTCAGCGTTTGCACTTAGGGGGCCGAAAGAGACTGGGTGGCAGTTTCCTATGCCATTCGGCCCCTGGCGTTCATTCCTCACTCTGTGTGCCTGTCTCCTAGACAGTGAAATATGGCCACAATTAGCCCGGATACAGTTCAATTATGATAAACAGCACTTGCACCCTTTAAGCCGTGATTAAAAGGCCTCCCCCCTTTGATAGAGAGACCTAATTTCACATTATTATCGCTGCCGCTTGATTATAAAGCACTCCCTGGATTTACAGTTAAGAGATGGATGCGGAGGTGCTGCTTTATCATTTACACATCGGTAATGATGCAGCTGTCCCTATTTCACCAACATCCATTTACTTGCTGGGGCGGGGGGCGCATGGGTGTTCTGCTTCCCTCTCTCCCCCCCCCCCACCAGAGTGGCAGCACCACCCCATGTCATCCCGGGCCCGCTTGCCACATGCAAGTGGGCAAAGTCACCCTTACGGGTAACAGCGTGATGAATGGGCGCACACTAATGAAATGGAGACATCAAGGCGTGGGGCGAGGAAGAAAGAGTGGTGATGGGAGGCAGCGGAGCTGTCCCAAGTCGGAGGGGAGCGGGAAGAAGGATCGCCTCACCACCGTGTGCTGTCAAGGGAGAAATTACACATTTACTCTTGCTTTTTCTTAAGGAGACGGCCACCATAGATCAAAACATGGATTTACAAGCCAATTTTCAACATGAAATATAGACACCAGGAATCAATTTAAGCCTTGCTTCTATTTTAGCAACTCTGCTTGTGTTTAGGTCCAGGTAAATAACGAAAGCCAGCCTGGCCTCAGTTTCGGTCTTAGAGCAGAGCTAGTCACTCTCTGCCCTTCCTGCCCTCACTAGCTGTTGTCTTAACTACAAGCATTCTTTCAGACTTGTAGAGAGTAGCAAGAATGTATACTGGAACTACTGGGATGTGTAATCAACATCCTCATAAAAAAGGTAGTCCATTTATTCAAACTAATCAAGGTTTAGTTGCTTGTACAATTGTCCTGTAATGCTGAATGAAGAACATCTTAAGAATGAATTTTAAAACCAGTTTTCTAGTCTACATGGTTGGGTTTTGTAAAGAAACATGTGGTTTCCACCACAGTGGAAAGCCACTGTATATTAAATAAGAAGTTGTATCGGTTTTATTTCACCTGGCGTTTTGAGCAATTCAGATACAGTACTCTCCCATCCAGAAAGTGAAGGCATAGGCTGGTGAAGTTTGTATAACAGCTTCATTCCCATTAATACCAAGATGTGGTTCTATAGCTTTTGGACTGGACCTTGTGCACATCCCACTAAGATAAATACAGTAATACCTCGGGTAACGCTAAGACTTGGTTCCACAAGTCTTGGTGTTATCCGATTTTTAGTGTTATCCGATGCATGTTAAAATCCTATGGGATGAATCGGATAACGTTAAAGCTCCATAGAGATACACTGTAACCGCACAGGCTTTAGTGGTTGTTATCCGATCCATCCCATAGGACCTTAACGTTATTCGATCCAATTCTCCTCCCCAGATTACATAACGTTATGCGATTTTAGCGTTATTCAAGGTAAACGTTATCCGAGGCATTACTGTATGTGGACTATCAAACAAATGAAGATAAAAATTGTATAAATGTTTTTGGGCGGGGCTATAACATAGCCTGTGTATTTATAGCAAGCACTATGGTTCTCTAACAGACTCAGCGACAGATTAAGACTTGCCTTAGCGACAGATTTACTGGAAAGTAATCTGGTCCTCATATTGAAGTCCGTCCTCCATACCAAAAGCCCCTTTTCTGAAGACGTATTGCCTCTGGTGATGGTAAACAGTGGAGTCCTTCCTCTAAAGATCCTCTGATCTAAGACAAGTTGGGACATAAAACTTCCTTTCATATATCCGACCCGAGTCATTAAAGGTGACCACGAGCCCTTTGAATTGTGCATAGAAGCAAAGGAGGAAACAAGTGTAACAATAGTGTGACAGGACTCTTAAGTAAGCTAATCTGAATCCTAGCAGCCAATTTCTGAGCCAGTTGAAGTTCTGAACTGTCCCACGTAAAAAGCATTACAGTAACCCCAAATGTAGTAATCAAGTGCATGGATTGTGGCAAGCAGCAAATAAGTGGCACTAAGTGGCTTTGAGACATCAAGGTTAATGGATAGCAGGGCAGCCTATACACCAGGGGTGCCCAAACTTTTCGGGCCATGGGCTGGTCACGTCGTTCAGGGAGCCGGTCACTATGGCCCAGAGACTGGATTCAGCCCCCAACACCAATTCATCCGGCCCACGGAGCCCTCGTTGCTCCTGGAAGCTTAAGTAAAATGCACCTGTACTGTTTTACTTCCATTTCCAGGAGCGACAAGGGCTTTGTGGGCCGGATGAATTGGCATCGGGACCCGGATCTGGCCCCCAAGGTGTAGTTTGGGCACCCCTGCTATATACCATAAGAATTCTGAACTTTCTTTTTGGCCCAGATTTTTCTGGTGAGGGGGGTAGATTCCTCGTGGATAAAAGCAACACTCTCTTTCTATATTGGTTCTGTCTTATATTCCCAGGTGGAACTGAGGTAGAGGCATGTGACCTTTTTCACCCACTAGAGTGTCACTTATAAATTGAACAGTTAGAACCAGCCATGGGTAGTGTATTGTTATCACAGTCAAACCTCGCATAGAGTAACTCGCTTAAAGAGCAGAAATTTCTCTGAATGTTCGCTTCACTTAACAAATAAAACCAAGCAAAAATTCGCGTAACAAATAAATTGGGGTTTGCAATCCCCCCACAACTGGTCATTTACAATGGTGTTTCACTTAAAGAGCAAACTCGGTTAAAGAGCAATCCTGTGGAGCCCATTACGCTCTTTAAGCGAGGTACAACTGTATCAGAGTTTGGTTGCTTAACTCTTTGGTGTTTAAGCAAAAAGATAAATGTTCTGTTTTGCATTTGTCAGTAGAGGAAAAGGTAGGCTCCTTAAAAGTACAGTGGAACCTTGGTTAACATAATTAATGTGTTCTCCAGGACATTTCTTACAGCAAAAAATGACTGTAACCGAATTTTCCATAGGAATGCATTGAAAACCAATTAATCTGTTCCAAAAAATATATATATCCATAAATCGAACCACTATTTTCTATGGAGTTTCTTTTGTTATGCAATTTTTATGCTAACTGAGCCGTTTGTTAACCATTTCCATTGTACAGGAAAACCACTACAGGTACTTACATAAAAAGTCTGTTCCGTAGGCTTTCATGTAAATCGGTTTTTTATTTAACGGAAAGCAAACCCATAGAGAAAATGAATTTTTACATAACTTGAAGCAAATCCATAGGAAAATATTTATGTAAATTGAAGCAACCCCATAGGAAATTGTGTTATGTAAATCGGGACATGGTTTTAGTACAAAAATCATTATGTAAGTCGAATTTTATGTAACTGAAGGCATATATAAGTCGGGGGATTACTGTACAGTAATACCTCAGATAACTCTAAAATTGCATAACTTTAAGTAATCTGGGGAGGAGAATTGGATCGAATAACGTTAAGGTCCTATGGGATGGATCGGGTAACAACCGTTAAAGCCTGTGCGGTTACAATGTTATCAGATCCATCCCATAGGATTTTAACATGGATCGGATAACACTAAAAATCGGATAACACCAAGACTTGTGGAACCAAGTCTTAGCGTTATCCGAGGTATTACTGTACTTATTTTGCAGACCACATGGATGTGCAACTAGATTAGACAGTAGCTCCATGTGACTCATGGCCTCTTGATAACAAACAGCAAAAATTCTGCTCCGTTAATGAAACAATCCTGGTCACACTTTTTTTATGCTACTCAATGATGAAACAAAGAATTGGTTTATTGGGAAAAGGAGAGTGCAAGGTAGCCACCATGAAGATCTTGTTGCACCCTTTGTTAAAACACACTGAAAAGTGCATTCCAGAGCTGTTGAATTAAAAGGGTATGACCACATCACAGAGTTGTTTGTACACATATGTTCAAATGTCTGTATAATTCCACTTATCTCCATTTTGTTACAGATAAGTGTCCTTACCTGAATGTGAACTTTAAAGTGTGTTTTCTCTCACCAACAGATGACTGCAAAAACATTGCCAACATCATGAAGACACTGGCCCACAGAGGGTTCATCTTCAAGCAGACCTCCAAGCCCTTTTGATCTCCGGGCCGGCCGGACTGGGCTGCATGCGGCCGGCTCCTGCTGTGTGAGCGTGATGGGCTGGAGTTTTCAAATGACAGGAGGACAGAGAAACCAGGAACCCCACATCTCCGTCAGTTTTGCTGTTCTGCCAGTAGAGGCTGTATATATGGAACTGGAATCTCTGTGTAGGCCTGACGTGACTCCCTCTCTGGGGCCAGCTGCCTGCCCAGCCTGCAGCCCCATAGGGCGCTTGCTCCACATGGTTAGAGACGTAGATTGTTTTCCCTTTTGTTGGCTTCTGATTTCCATTGGCGTCTTTCTCTCTGTCTCTCTCTTTCTTTTCCGGCTCACATTTGCGCCTGTAGTAAGACCAGGGCGCTCTGTTCAGGGCCCTTGCCCTTATTATTTTAAGTACAGTAACCCAACAGCTGCAGTCAGCCCTCTCTCCCCTTTTTCCTGTGTGAATATGTTACTGTGTCTCTTGCGTGTCAGCTAAATATTGACTGGGCAGCATCCAAACGCCCCTCCCCATCTCATCTGTTTTCAAATAAACACTAACCCTTGATTCTCCCAGATGTGACTAAGGAAGCTTGGCTCTTTCGGTTCAAGGTAAAGTGCCTGTATTCCCCGCCCACCAATCGCCACCTGGGGCTTCGTTCAGCAGGGACAAGTGTCGGCTGGAGCATCCTGGTTGATGCTTATCACCTTGCACAGCACTTCTTGCACCCTGGCTCATTCCCGCTCAGAGGGCGAGTTGAGTCTGGGCATGGGAGTCCTTATAGCATGTAGTCCATTGCTGGCAGTGGACATGCCCACTACGAGTGGGCCAGCAGGGGATTGTAATTTCCACCCTCACTACTCTGTGAGGACCTGCAACATGATTATCGCTTCCCCTTTACTAAAAGTGACCACTAGTTTGTTGCATGATAGGTATGGCCTGTTCTTTCCTTCTGATATTCATGAACTTTGATTCGCACAGGAGGAAGGAGATAAAAGAATGACGTTTGCTTTCCATCTCAATTTTTTTCTGAACCTTTCTATCCTCCCCTTGGCCTCTGCTGAATGAATCCCTAGGTGAGGCAGCTCTAGCTGCCACCAACCTGGGCATCATCATACCCAGAAGATTCTTCTGCCTATGCAGCATTCAGGCTGTGAGCTGATACAGGCACTGGGCGTTCCAGTAAATAATGCATGGTGTGTGGATGTTCCAGCTGAACCCAACCTGACCTCCTCATCAGCTCGTTACTCCCATTCTTGCTGTAAATGTGCCACATGAATAAAGTTTGGGGGGAAAGAATCGGACTCTTCCTTTGCTATGAGGTTTGGGGCAGGGATGGTGTGGAAAAATCTCTCACTGAGTTCACTGTCTCCCTCTTTCTCCAGATTTCCTCAGATGCTCACAACTGGGCAGTTTCTCTGCAGCTTTTCTCCTCCAGTTTCAAAGGGCCAGAAGCTCAGTAGGGTTCACTCCACAGAATGGCTGCTCTTATCAGAGGAGCATGAGAGAGAGAGAGAGAGAGAGAGCCCTTCAGTCTTGCATACTCTCAACTGTTGCAGGTAGAAACTGCAAACAGAAGTCAAATTTAAAAAGTCCAACACACACTAATTCACACTGCAGAATGGTGCAATATCTCCTCTCTTCATTATGGAAAAAAAGCAATGCTAAGCTTGGCACTGTGAAGTAGTGAAACAAACTGTAGCACTGAAGGCCAATGAACAATTACCAGATGTTTGTTTTGTACCATATGACTTAAGATAGCTGATGCACAAATGTGAACTAATTTATGTGCTTTATCGAACAGTGACAAGTGGGAGATAGACAGCTGGAGAAGCTGCTCAGAGATCATAATGAGTGATTGCTTAACCTAAGAAATAGCCAAAAAGTCATCTTCCTCGACAAACAGAGCGGGACAGAATATTTTGGGCAGCTTACTCTCAGCCTTTGGTACATTTATAGTAAGACAACCATTTGTTGCAGGCAGGACAATTTCATATAGGCACTTTGTCTGCTGCTGTGCCCTTTCTTTCAGGTCACCCACGTTCAGGTAGCAACAATGGGAGCAGGAAGACCTCTAGCCAGGGCAGCCGCATCAGGAAAGATCGTGTTCAAAACCACCCAACACCAGCCACCCATTCTCACTCTGTGGTGTTAGTCCTCCAAGGCTCTAGAACGGGGTTCCAAAACGTTTTGGGCTGTGGGCCGGTCATTTGACACAGTGGGCCAGTCATGTGGTTCAGCAGGCCAATCACATGGTTCGTCCCACCAAAAGCGGAAGTAAAACACACCTTGCAGTCTGGTTTGCAACAGGATAAGATGGATTTTAAGCTTCCATTTTCTCTGCTTAAGCCAAGGTTGGCCACATTATGGCCCATGGGCCAGATCTGGCTGGGCCAGATCTGGCCCCCAACACCAATTCATCTGGCCTACGCCACCCTCATAGGAAGCAGAAGTAAAACACATCTATATGATGAATTGGTGTCCGAGGGCCAGATTTGGCCCACGGGCCATAGTTTGGGCGCCCCGGCTCTAGAAAATATAACTAAATCTTTCCTACCTTAGGTTAGGGACTTGGGATCAAAGGTCATAGGAATTTTAATGGTTTCCTCTGTGTAATCACCTGATCAGTTTTATTGATTCAGTGTCAATGGAGTCGTCTAATTAGTTTTCTATGAAAACGAAGAACTTGGCCTTTGACCTTTTTTTCTGCCAGCTAGAATGTAAATCAAAGGGCATCGTCATGCACTATCGATTCCCAGTTGCACTTGAGAGGGGAAGTGGAGGATAGAGCATGAGTTAGGCCTGACAGCTGCAGGCCAGGAGTGTCACAGCCTTCTTCCGACATGTAGTTGATGGAAGATGAATATTTGAGAAGAGCGCTTTCTATTAGATTGGGGCAAATGTAATCTATGATTAAAAAGTCAGTGAGCTGGCAATGTTCCAGACCACACTGGCTTTAGGATCAACTCATACAATCACACTAAATATTCAAGTCTCTTACTGCTAAGTGTTGGGGCTACTCTAGTCTCACGTGTAGGTGCTCCTGCCTCCTGTTTTTAGTATCTGCTATACACTATGCAAAGGCATAATAGGAATCTCCCAGACACAGCCAGCCCCTCACTACTGAAGGTGAGTAACTAAAGTGGGGCTATGGATTTTTTTTACTGAAAACATCAACTTTACACTAAGAAATTGGAATTCTTTAGACCGTATATTACTCAAATATCTATGTATTTAGTCACACATGCACAGCTTATTCTGCTAGGAAAAGAGAGGCAACGCAAGTCAATAAAACCTCAGGTTTGAAAATCAGAAACCTTTCTCCGCCTTCTCAGGGTTTACAGGCCATACCAAAGATTTTTCACCTGTTGGTAGCCATAAATCTCAAAAATACTTTCATGGTGCTGAGGTGAGTGCCAATCACTTGTTTTTCTTTCACTGTGAGTGTGTGTCCTAGTTAAATTGACCTGAATGTCCAATTTTATACAGTCATCCCAATCTTTTATAGCTACAGCTGGGTCTAGCCTTGAGGTAATGCTCTTTAAAATCCAGTGTGATGTTAGCTGACACCTCCACTGGCCACTAAGCAACACGGCTATCCTCCCAGAGGACACTTCTGAATGGCACAGAGAATACTGTACTGCACAGAAAAATGCTAGAAGTAAATTGTTGTCCCCAAATCTCTGTAATGAACTTAGTGGGTCTACATCCAAGTAAACACATATAGTATGATGTTGTTAAAAGCCTGAAGAACTACACATGTTGACACAAAGAACTCAGTTCACAACTGAAGGAGAATGTGTTTCCACAAGCACAGTAATACAGAATACCCTGGCTAGTCAGATGTAAGCAGGTACCTCCTATGCCTAAGAAGCAGAGAGACTTTGAAAGTAACTTTTGCATTAGTAGCCTGGATTAAAGATCTGGGGTTGATGAAAAGGTCCCCATGATAAATCAAAAGAGTTCAGATTTTTTTTTTTTGTACAAGAATTTTCACCACCCCTCATACACGACTTGAGCAAAGTCATCCTCTCAGCACAGCGGGAAAGGCCTCTTTGAAGACAGAATCTACTGCACTGATTAGGTACATGCATCATCAGAAACAAAATGTCTCGTCCTTCAAAATCATTGTCTAATTTGTATGTAATGCATGCAAATTAATCAACCATATCTCTTCAGTCAGATGAAGTTTTGAAGAAAAATACTTTCATGGATTTCCCATAGAGCATGTTGTAAATCCAGATAGTGCTCCTGTCAGTGATACTACACAAACTGGAAGAGATTATGAGTTGTAAACAAAATGGCCAATTTACTCTGCAAAGGTTATTACATAAAGAAACAATTTGTTTATGCAGCTTTTTCTACAGACCATCACAGCATAGTATGTATTTTAAGATCTAGAACACGGCCATCTTCTTCATTATGGGCTGTATTGCCACAGTAACAGTAGTCGCTTACATGCGGCATCATAAAACGGAACTTATATCATTCCCAAAAGATATTACAATCCTGAAGGCCTGGGTGACTGATTATTTAGCATCTAGCTCAGGGATTCTCAACCTGTGGGTCGAGTGTGGCCCACGGTTCCATTTCATGTGGCCTCCACACCCAGAAGTGCCATGTGGTGGAGGAAGGACAAAATGGCTGTCCGGCCCCCAAAGCTGTCTGAGGGAGCGTGACCCGGCCCCCAACTTTAAAAGGTTGAGAACTCCTGATCTAGCTCGTGGCAACACAAATTCAGGGAGAAAACCAGGAAAACGAAATAATTCCCTATCACTGCAGGCGCTGACATCCAGCCCTCCGCAATGTACACTCAATGACTTCTGATTCAGGTAATGGAACAAGAGGTGATGGTTTCTATATTCACAAGGAAATCTACAAAAGTTAGGCACGGGAAAGACCTCCCAATAACTACAACAGCAACAACAACCAGTATGAGGCCATTCTGCAAACTTCTCCCATTCCTTTACCTGGGCAGCAACAGCCTGTTCTGGAGCAGGACAGGGCAATGTCACTAAATGAATCCTCCAATATGAAAGATAACTGCCATAGTACAGCACAAATGGAAGCTTCCTGTACCCACAGTCAGTGTTTTATTCTTCCAAATCCTGGAGTTGGTAGTTTGGGGAATTCATGGCTTCTTCACCTTTTTGACAGATGAAGAACTGGAAGCAGACTCTCTGCGCTTTCTCTGTTTGAATAAAAACAAAAATCAAGAGACGCATGAACAAGTCATATCATCCAACAGCAGATCCAGCCAATGGATATTCCATGGAAAGGAAGCATCTGCCAAACTCAGGGCATCAGGTTATGCCGGAGTCTCAACCTGCGCCCCGCAGCACCATTTCATGTGCCTCCACCACACCTGGAAGTGCCATGTAGTGGAGGAAGGGCAAAATGGCCGTCTGACCCCCAAAGCTGTCTGAGGGAGCATGACCTGGGCCCCGGGTTAAAAAGGTTGAAAACCCCTGGGTTATGTCCAGAGAGCAGATCAGGAAAAATGTCACCAAAGAGCAGCTGAAAATATGCAAGCTCAGGACTGGTACACAAAAGTTCTGGATGGCCTTGTAACTCATTGAAGCACAGAGTAATAGAGGGATAGTAAAGGCTTCCCTTGCTTGAAAGCCAGTCGTACCCAACTCTAGGGTTCAGTGCTCATCTGTTTCAAAGCCGAAGAGCCAGCGCTGTCTGCTTCTGCAGACATTTCTGGGGTCATGTGGCAGGCATGACTAGACAAGGAACGCTGCAAGGAACGTATGCAAGGACAAGGAACGTATGCAAGGAACGCTGTTTACCTTCCCACCGAAGTGATCTCTATTTATCTACCTGCAATTTCTTGCTTTCGAACTGCTAGGTTGACAGGAGCTGGGACAAAGATGGGAGCTCAGACAGGAAATTCTGATAGCCAAAAGACACAGCAAGAGGCTGCTGGCTATGAGGTACGTTTGTCAGAGCCAGTATTTCTGGCTTCCCACCCACCATCTCGCTTTACTTATTTTAAACGTTTTAGGTATAAATGACATGAGAACTTGTAATACTAATAAAGTAACTTCTTAGGGATCCACCTGTCTCCCACTGTAAGAATGCTTTGTCTAAAATAGTTGACCAGATGGATTCAGAAGGGCAGCTTTTGCTCAGCACTTTGTTAGCAGAAACCATTAAAAACCCCACAAAGTCTCATCCGGGCGGAAGAGGGAAAGACATGCCGAAGACTCTTTCCAACCTGAAAACAAAAGAGCAGGGCTTTAAGCGCTTGCCAGCAAGGCTGACGAATTAATGGGGATGAGCATGTGTGTTTGATAATCTTTATATGGCCAAAGAGCCATCTTTCAAATATGTCACAAATTCATATCAATCACCTTCGTGGCTTGGCTCTGCCTGTCGCTGTGGGCAAAAACATAAAGTGTCTGGTGGGGGGGGGGGGGAGAGAGAATGTTCTACATTATAATTTACAAGAGCCTGGGAACCTGATTCTCTCTTAATGGAAAGGAATGATTTTAAAATGAGAATTTTATGTTATATCTCTCTCTATATATATATATACATTACACTTTCTCTCACATCATGGGTAGATACGCACATTTAATATATATATATAAATGCATGTGTGAGCGAGCCAGCCGAGCTTTCTAACTCCATCTGGAAGGAAGCATGTTTGATGTTAACAATGTAACTTCTCACTTTCAAGCAGGCTCAGAAAACAAGGAACCGGCAGGAGTTCAGATAAAGGCAGCTTAAAAGTCAAATGATTCTGACTCTGAACCTGAGACTTCTTAGAGGCAAGGTCCCTTCCTTTCCCCATTAATGGGCTGACTTGTGAGCCCAGGAACAAAGTGTGCTGATGTGAGGAATTCTGAGGAGAGTCAACTCATTATGGATGGGCGAGTGGAGTCTGAGTCGCGCAAATCAAAGGCTCTAATCTGGAGTAACTGGTTGCACTTCTGCTTGGAACTAATTTGTTCCAAGTTAGACTCACCTTTCACCTCCCAAAGGCCCAATGGAGCGTCTCTCCTGGGTCAGCAGAGCAGCGCCTGAGAGAGGGGAGAAGGCTACCTTCCCTGTGGGCCGCCCGCAGTGGACACAATGTGGTGGAGGGTCCCAGAGGGGTTAACAGAAACAGGGTCACCCTGGGAAGGATTGAAGGGGAGGCGGGCAGCCAGAGAGAGACGAGCCCAGCCCATGAGGAGAAGAATCCCATTCTGAAGGAAGAGGGTGACCGCTACCAGCTGCGGTGAGAGGGCACTAAATACCTAGCAGCCAAAACGCTGCGAGTTCAATCCTGTCCGGACTCAAGGTTGACTCAGCCTTCCACCTTTCCGAGGTCAGTAAAATGGGTACCCAGAATGTTGGAGGGGGGGGGGAAGAGAATGCAAGTTAACTTGTGAAGGGCCCAGAGAGTTCCCTAGGCACTATTGGGCAGTATAGAAGTGACATTGCTATTGCTATCAAAGGTGACAAAGCATGGAGGGAGCAGACTGTTGGTATGGCAGCAACAGGCACTGATGTAATTCCAGTAAATACTGGGAAGGACATGCTGCCAACATGGTAGAAGGAAAGGAGAAATGTAAAAAGAAAAGTCGATCCTGAAGGAAATCAACCCTGACTGCTCCTTAGAAGGACAAATATTGAAGCCAAAGTACTTTGAACACCCAATGAGAAGAGAGGTCTTACTTGAGAAGGCCTTAATGCTGGGAAAGATCAAAGGCAAAAGTAGAAAGGGGCGGAAGAGGATGAGGTGACTAGACAGCATTGTTGATGCAATGGGCACAGAGCTGAGCAGGCTGCGGAGGATGATGGAGCATAGGCGTACCTGCCATGCAGTGGTCCATGGGGTCGCAAAGGGTCGGACTTTCGACTATGCGCCTGAACAACAAAACTGACCTAGCGATGTGGTCAAGATTTGCTCTCGGCCTTAAACATCCACTCTGATTCCCGTCTAGCCTGCAAGCTAATCTCATGGACCAAGGAAGCCATCACATCTAGTCCCTATTGTCTTGAAATCCTCAAAAGGTCCAAGACTCAGAGAGATACATGGCATTGCCAAGGCAACCCAATGGGCATTCTGTTAGATATATTCATTCCCATACTGGCAAGGGGACACCCCAAAGGGCAGTCACCAAAGTCTAAACTAAGCTCCCAATATCTCTGACTGACAGTAGTGTCATTCCCCTTTGCATCATCTCCATGCTTCCCCTCCCCCCAAAAAAAAATTTTTTTAGTAGCAACAGTGAACCTCTCTGAGCTGCACCCCTCCTGTTGGGTGGAATTTCTTCCTCCTCCAAAGACAGCATAAAGTGGTCACAGTGTGAATGCGCTTGACCTTTTGTCTTGGACTAATCTAATTGTGTCGTCTTTGTGTAACCAGCCGGTAAAGGTCAGAGCTGTATTTAACAGGGGGGCCCTTTAGGTACCAAATTTGCCTTGCAGTGAATTAACTTGATTATATTTCTTTCAAATATGTCACAGCCCAGATCACGTTAACCCTCTTGGCGCTTCCTTCATTCTCTTTGTTTCCATGCCAAGTACGAGAGTGGAAGGGAACGGCACTGGGAGTGCGTATGGATACCCTATTTTGTAAACAGATACATGTCAACGTAAGGGGAAAGAAAAGGGTTAGAAATGAGCTGGACTATAAAGCTGCTGAGGAGGCTTGTTGTAACCACAGAGGACTGGTGGGCATCAGCAGGTTTGCACCAGTTCGCCAGAACCGGCAGCAGAAATTCTGGCTGGCCCTGCCCATCCAAGTTGTGAAATAAAGTAGTCCTAATTTAGGTGTAACACAGGCCTTTTCCCCTGGCCATGCTCACCATACCACGCCCAAAGTGTGGTAGTAAGCTTTTTTGGAGCCCACCACTGCCACAGAGGTGAGTGAGATTCCATTTCTTCATGGATAGCACACAGCAGTGGAACCAGTCAAGATCAACCCCCAGGAAAGCAGCTCTCTTTAAGACCAAAAACTGATATAAAATTCAATTTTAACTTCAGACCTGATGGAGAAAGTTTATTCAAGATTAAATGATGCTGAAACCAAGTTTGTAAAAACTTTAACACACTGCTGTGACAAGATACTAAACAGTTGTTATGTAATCAGCAAAAAGGGTTTCATGGCTAGCTGTGAGACTGTATCCATGTTAAGTGACAGTAATTGGATGAGTCCCACTGACTCCACTGGAACAAAGTTTTGATACCAGACTTCAAAGGTCTATCTACAGTCTGACTAATGAAAAGGTCAGTTAGGGTAGGAAATTGGTGCAAATCCTAAACTGTGTTGAGGGATGAAGATAAGAATATACTCAGGCTAACCCTTACAGCAAGAAGCCAGAATGGTGCAATAAGAAGAGTGTCTTAGTGAAATCTGTCCATGGGTCCATGGCTCTCTTGTCTGTTCGTGTTGATCTGAAACCCTCAGAGTGGACATTTGTCTACCAACAGGCCAATTCTTCCTTGGAAGCTTGTGCTGTGTACTTACCATTGTGTATTCCAAACCATCTGGGCATTCACAGGCAAAAATACCTTCTTGGGCTTATAATCTTGAAATGTTAAACCTTTATGGCTACCATAAGTGCTTTAATTTGCAGTGACACAATTGCTAGAAGACCCAGGTATTCAAGTGCCTCCCCTAGTGAAGGCAGAAATTCTTGAACCCATTCACTACTTACCGAATTAGGTGTGAGGGGGGCTCCCACCACATCAATGATCTGCTCCTTGCCGTCACCCTTGCCCTCTTCAGGGCACAAGCTTGACTGTCCATCAGCATGTAAGCCCCCATCAGTGCTGGGTCCTGTGTTCCCTGCTTTGGCCAGTGCCTCATAGCGGTGGCGCAACATCTGTAGTTCATATTCACAGTTTGCAAAGGCTTGCTTAAGCTCATACAGCAGCACTAAGTCACTGCGCAGCTCATTAAACATCTGGACAATCTCCTCTGTTGGCATTGGGTTCAAATCTAAAGAAAGCAAGAAAACAATGAGAACGGCAGTTGCCCTGGTGCCTACCTACTTTTCTAGAAATCTTGTTAAATTCCGAGTTGAGTGAAGCAGCAACTATGGAACAGCTCCGTATGCTGGACCCGAGCCACAAAACGTACAGAGAGCTTTGCCTCTGCTTCCTTCAGTATCTCAGTTGGCTCGTGCCAGGCAAATGTAGGGAGTCTAGGCGCCCGACTATCTTCAAGTGCACTTATTTACTGCACAATGCTGTATATGCTCCACCGCCCTAACTAGCAGATATAGTCAGGCATCATGCGCTCACCGGGTGAACAAGAGGTCTTGCTGCTGAGCTGAGTAGAGGCAGTTTGGGTTTTGTGAACAGAATGCTGCTCTATTTAGAAGGCATTCAGAATGTGCCAGGTATCTCTCCACATAGGCCATGAAGAGCTTTCTGAAAGAGTACTGACAAGGAATCCAACGAGCCAGTCAGAGTCTCCCAGACAATGGCCACTAACCCCTTTCGTAGTACTTCTCCCTGCACGAAGAAATTTGTGTCCTTAATACTAGGCTGTCACTCTTGATGGCTTAAAGGACCCAAATAAGAGAGAAAGAGACAAAGACACTGTTCAAATGCTTTTCTACTGGGAAGAATTAAAGGGGAAAAAATCCTGTGCATCATCTTCTGGCTTTTACCCCCCCTGCTTTTAATTTTTTTTTAACAAAACACATAAGATATTATTTTCAAACCCATTCACATAGTGTTATTCAAGGAACTGGCTGTATTACTAGGAGGAAAAAATAGCCCCTCTCGACTACAAAGGCTCTGCTCCACGGGTCTCTTTTTCTCTCTACCTGCCCTCTTTACTCACCTACTCCGAGTTCCATCAGCATCTGCTCCAAGGCTTTAATCTTCTTCTGTCCCACGGAGCTCGGCAGTTTCATCTGGAATACAAAGGTAACAGCCACACAGCTCAGAGCTAGCCCTCACTCACAGCCGCCTAGTTCAAACGGCAAGGGAGCTTTGCTTTTTATAGTGCACAGGGAAAAAAGCAAGCCAAAGAAAGAAAGAGAGAAAAAGGAAAATCAAGTGCTGGGAGAGGGAGGCAGAAAGAAGGCCTGAAAGTTTGCAGACTAGGGCCAAGGGCAGGGACTGAAAAGCCTGGTCACAAGGGCTTTGCAGTCTTCCCGGCGCCAAGATGCGGCGCTACGTAGCTTTACAGTTTCCATGTGCAACTGAATTAACAACAAAAAGTTCTGCTCGGCTTCGAACCCTCTCCCGCAGTGCCCTGCCCCATCAAAGAGCTCAATTACACAGCAGCTAATGTGCAACGCTGCCCTACTTTACTTGCTCTCGCTAGCCTGATTAGACTCGTGCACTAACAGACTTCCTTCTCCCTTTACCTGCCGAGCTCAGAGCCATGGGATTCATTTACAGAGCCTGCTTTCGAACAAAAGGCCTAAAGAGATACGGAGAGCACACATACACTTGCTCAATTGGCAGAGTGTGAACACAGTCATGCTAAAGCAGAGGGGGGGCCATGGGGAGCAGGCAGGGGCAGAGAACCCAAGCTGAGCTGGAGATCAGAGTTAGGAGGACCCCATCGCTACCACCACGGCATGTGAAGGAAGGGAGGAAAAGCCCAGGAGTTCATGCAGCACAATTTAACATGGGAAATGGGTCCTTCTGTACTCAAGCGGGGAAAACAACAGCCACGCTAATAGGCTGCTGGGGCTCACAACAAACCGAAGTATATTGGCACTGGCCTGAAAAGTCCCCAAATCACTTCACTTGGGCGTTTTCTGCTTATTACGCTGTTTCTGCACTGGCCTAGGGATCTGCTTTCAAGCTTTGCCTAGACCAGGGGTGGAGAGCCTTTTCCTTTCGAAAGGCCGCATTAATTTGGCTGGAATAAAATAAAGCCGCATTCAAGATCCTTCAATTACATATGCTTAAAATGTACATAATTTTGTGAAATTCTAACTACTGTATAGTTAATAATTTCAAACAATTAAAACTATTTGTTAATTTTAAAGTTACTAAAATAAAATATAAATATAAAAGACAAACAAAAATGTACTAATAAAAATAAAAGGATTTGTTCTGTAAAATCTGGATTCAGTCAAAAGGCCACACTTAAGAACCAAGAAGGCCACAGGTTCCCCACCCCTGGCCTAGACCATGTCCAGCATAAGGGTGGTACTTCTTGGTCCTCAAAAGAAAAATAGAGACATCATCCTCTCCCTCAGCCTGATCTACATCAAGAATGTGTGAGGAAGAGTTTGGAAGACATCACAGCCACTGCCAATCTCTATTCAGCAATATAGTGTAGATGAGAAACCCACAACCAATTTAAAAGACAGTGGCTATTGACAGATAATCATTAGAATATGGGGGGAAAGGGTTCTATCCATGACTGTTAACACACTAAAGATACAGTTGCACCATGGTATAATTAACAAGGTTGTGTAAAATCCTCACAAGCCCCACTCTGGCTTCCACTCCCCTGAGCACCCACCTGACATAATTACCATTACATGAAAAGGAGGATTTAAGGCAATCTCATTGGGCCCACCTTTTCTTTGTTTGCCCCCCCCCCCATCACCCTCAGGTATAAGGAAGAGGTTTCCAATTGGGAATCCAATGATAGAGAGGAAAGGCACAACACAGACACTCTAGTTCAGACTCAAGCACACCTGAAGAACAGCTACAACAGTGAAAGTGAAACTTGTTTCTACTGGTTACCAGGATAACGAAAGAGATGAGCCTGTTTTAGATAATACACTCTTAAATCAGTTTAATCAACACTGACCTTCACCACCACCTAACAAATGCGTGCCAATTCTTCCTAGTGCTCTGCTCTTCAAAGCAGTTTCTCTAACGTCCAGGTATACTCCACTCATAACTCCATGGGGAATTGTATGGAATTTATAGATCTGCAATAAACAGGCAAAGTTTCCCTTGCACTATCAGCTCAAATGTTATAATACTCCCTATAGCAGGATGCAAAAAGAAGAAGAAGAACTGTGATAGGCGTAACAGGATTATGAAGAAAAACAAGAGCTTAGTATAGGAACCAGAAAGATCTTTGTGAATAACAATTGTGCTGGAGAACAAGGCCAAGATCATCCATATTGCAGAGTTTGCAATTATAGCATAGAGGTGTAAAAGCTAGACAGGGAAAGCTAAAAAGAAAATGATTATTTGAAATGTGGTACTGGAGGAATGCTATATGGAGGCAGAAAGACAAAAGGAGATGTTAGATCAAATCCATCCTGAACTTTTCCTAAAACCAAAATGACTAAATCAAGGCTACTTTAAGCATATTGTATGAAGATGAACTGAAAAAAGAAAAGAATGCTAGAGAAAACAAAAGGCAGCAGGAAAAAGGAAGACCAAACATAAGATGGATTGACTCAAGAATAAAACTACAGTAATACCTCGGATAACGCTAAGACTTGGTTCCACAAGTCTTGGTGTTATCCGATTTTTAGTGTTATCCGAACCATGTTAAAATCCTATGGGATGGATCGGATAACGTTAAAGCTCCATAGAGATACATTGTAACCGCACAGGCTTTAGCGGTTGTTATCCGATCCATCCCATAGGACCTTAACGTTATTCAATCCAATTCTCCTCCCCAGATTACTTAACGTTATGTGATTTTAGCATTATCCGAGGTAAACGTTATCCGAGGTATTACTATACTTAGCTTGCAGGACCTCAGCTGGGCTGTTTATGATGGGACCATTTGGAAACCACTAACTCTCACTGAGTTACCATAATCGGAAGCAACTCTGTTGCTAAACTTGGACATAAATTGCTTAAGGCAGGAGTTCTCAACCTTTTAAAGCCGCAGACCGGGTCACACTCCCGCAGAAACCTTCGGGGGGGGGCAAATGGCCATTTTGCCCTTCCTCCACCACACGCCATTTCCTGGTGTGGTGGAGGGCTGCATAAAATATTGCTGCGGGTTGTATCCAGCCCACAGGCCGCAGGTTGAGAATGCCTTATTTAAGGGAACACCCTCTCTTCATAAGATTACTATTTCATTTGCACTCATGTATTGTTTTAGAGTATTACTTGTGCTACATAAGGCTTATTATTACTTTCTGTTTTACAGTATTCCCATCTTAAGCTCTATAGTCCAGCATTGTTCTTCAGTTCTAGCCCTAAAACTAAGAAACCGATCCACAAACCACAACCTTCTTGGTTTCTATGCCATGAACACATCTAGCTGCCTTAGGTAAGCAAGCCACTTTTTCTCAGTCTCTTTCCCACATGCAGCATTTTTGAAGAGGGAGAAATGCTGACAGGGTTGTAGTAATTATTACAAATAGATGATGGAAGTGAACTACTTTGAACACTGGAAGTGCTACACTAACATCAAATGTTGTCACCATAGTTCAAATGGTCATTCATTTCTTTATTTCATTATACTGTCTGGCAAGTATACTTAAATGTGCTTTATCTATATACTATATGCTTGAGATACTCTGTATGCTGGGCAGAATATGAACATTATTAAAATTAATGTTTCTTGCTAAAAAGAAATTTTAGGCACCTCTGTTTAGCATCTAACAGCAAACATGGATGTTTGCAGACTTTTATTTGCATAAAATCTTAACTTATTCCAAAACAGAAGTTTCTCTAATCAAGTTTGTTCCCTAAATGCCACTGTATATCCCATGTGCCATCAAGTCAAAATCCATTTATAGTGACCCTAATAGGGTTTCAAGGTGAGATATTTAAGGCATGATTTTTCTTACTGGTTCCACATCTTCAGTTAGTTGCCATGGCTGAGTGGGGATTCAAATCCAGGCCTCCTGAGTCCTAGTCCACCATTCCATAAATTACGCTACAGTGGGTATCCTACTACCATCATTATTTAAGATATGGGTGATGGTGGCAGTGGAAATGCATCAGGGAGGCCACTTCATCCATGATAGTTAAAAGGACCCTCCAAACACAGAAATACTACCTCTCCAAATAAGAATTGCTGGAGAGAAAGAAACACAAAACTTTTACTTAGACTCAGTGTGTGAAAAACTGAGAAGCACCCTTCTCCCAGGCCGTGAACTATAAACATATATGAGAAATGTTGCTGTTCTCAGCTACTATCGTCTTCGTCTTAGCGACTTACTTCACAACCAAAGACACCTAAAGGTAAAGGTCACCCTTGCTTGAAAGCCAGTCATATTCAACTTTAGGGTTCAGTGCTCATCTCTGTTTCATAGCTGAGGAACCAACACTGTCTGCTTTTGCAGACATTTCCGTGGTCATGTGGCAGGCATGACTAGACACTGGAGCACACGGAACGCTGTTTACCCTCCCACCGAAGTGGTCCCTATTTATCCATTTGCAATTCCTTGCTTTCAAACTGCTAGGTTGGCAGGAGCTGGGACAGAGATGGTAGCTCACTCCGACCTGCAATATTCAGGTATCAAACTGCTGAACTGCCACCTTCCAGTCAGCATCTTAGCCACTTGAGCCACTGCACCTAGATTTGTAATTAATCAGTTTTCTAAAAACTACGACAGCGTAAGAGAAACGAACTCTTTTCCTGTTGTATATAAACCTTATCACAGGAAAACTTTTAAATTCCTCCTCTATTTAATATACTGTATTTTCCCCCTGAAAAACATGCCTCCAAGTTGGGGGGGTGGGTCGTCTTATACGCCGGGTGCACTTCAGTTGGGATAGACATAGCTGCCCATAGTGGCCTCCCGATGCTCACCCACCTCATTCTACATACCATCCAGATGAAGAAAGAAGCTCTACATTACAATTGTGTCTCCCTTTCAAACTGGTGGGGAAAAAGAAAGGGTTTCACTTACTGGTACCTTCTGCCCTTGTCTCTGCTCTGCCCAAGATGGAGGAAAAAGCCATGCTTGCAGGAAAAGCAAGAAGCTAGGCTAGAGCAGCACTTCCTGCCTCAGTGCAATTGACCTGCCCACCCACTTTACCTGCAGCACCACCACTGGTGGGTGGTGCAAGTACAGTTCTAAAAAATCAATAAAATAATTAATATTACTGTATTTTAATTACTGAAACTCACTAGCAGTTGCTACATTTCCCACTCTTGGTTTACTCAGGTCAATCTATTTTCCTGGGTTTCAAGGTCAAAATTAGTTTTGTTGTTGTTCAGTCGCACAGTCGATTCCGACCCTCTGCGACCCCATGGACCACTGTCCTCCAGGCACTCCTGTCCTCCACCATCCCCCTCAACTTGCTCAGCCCTGCGCCCACTGTCTCCACAATACCATCTAGCCATCTCATCTTGGGCCGTCCCCTTTTTCTTTTGCCCTCGACCCTTCCAAGCATCAAGGCTCTCTCAAGTGAGTCCTCTCTTCTCATTTGATGTCCAAAGTACTTTAGCTTCATCTTTATTATTTGACCTTCTAAGGAGCAGTCAAGATTGACCTATTTGTTCTCCTCGCTGTCCAGGGGACTCTCAAAACTCTCCTCCAACATCACATCTCAAAGGCGTCTATTCTTCTGCGCTCAGCTTTCCTAATGGTCCAGCTCTCACAACCATACATTGCCACAGGGAATACCATTGCTTTGAGTATGCGAATTTTTGTTTTCAATATGATGGCTCTACTTTTCACTATGTTCCCCAGGTTTCTCATCGCTTGCCTCCCAAGAATCAGTCGCCTTTTTATTTCATGGCTGCAATCACCATCTGCAGTGAGCTTAGATCCCAGGAAAGTAAAATCTGTCACTGCTTCTACTTCTTCCCCATCTATTTTCCAGGGAATGATAGGGCCTGTTGCCATGATCTTGGTTTTCTTGATATTGAGTCTCAAGCCAGCTTTTTCACTTTCTTCTTTCAACCTAATTAGGAGCTTCTTTAGGTCCTCCTCACTTTCTGCCATTAGGGTGGTATCATCTGCATATCTCAAATTGTTGATGTTTCTTCCAGCAATTTTGATCCCAAATTGTGATTCCTCCATCCCTGCATTGTGCATTATGTGTTCTGTATATAAGTTGAATAAGCAGGGTGACAAAATGCAGCCTTGTCTTACTCCTTTTCCTATTCCAAACCACTCCGTCATTCCATTTTCTGTCCTAACTGTTGCCTCTTGATTCATGTACAGATTTCTCATGAGGCCTATAAGGTGTTCCGGTATTCCCATCTCTTTAATTACTTGCCACATTTTGTTGTGGTCGACACAGTCAAAAGCCTTAGTGTAATCAATGAAACAGAAGTAGACTTGTTTCTGATACTCCTTTGTTTTTTCCATGATCCATCTTATGTTGGCGATGTGGTCTCTAGTCCCCCTGCCTCTTCTGAACCCCGCCTGGACTTCTGGTAATTCTCTCTCCACATACTGTTGCAGTCTATCCTGTATTATCTTGAGCATCACCTTGCTAGCGTGAGGGATGAGCGCAATTGTTCGATAATTTGAACGTTCCCCTTTTTGGGGAGTGGGACATATACATATCTTTTCCAATCCTGTGGCCACTGTTGTGTTTTCCAAATCTGCTGGCATATAGAATGCAATAATTTGATTCCATCATCTTGTAGGGCTTTGAAAAGTTCAACTTGTATACCATCAACTCCACTGGCTTTGTTGTTTGCAGTGTTTTTTAAGGCCTTTCTGACTTCACTCTCTAGAATGTCTGGCTCATGTTCAATGTTCTCATCATTGTGATTATCAGGGGTGTTGAGGTCCTTTTTGTAGAGTTCCTCTGTGTACTCTTTCCATCTTTTCTTAATCTCTTCTGCATCTGCTAACTCCTTGCCATATTTGTCTTTTATCATGGTCATTTTTGCTTTAAATGTTCCCTTGAGTTCCCCAATTTTTTTGAAAAGATCTCTAGTCCTACCCCTGATATTGTTTTCCTCTATTTCTTTGCACTGTTCGTTCAGGTAGGTTTCCTTATCTCTCCTTGCTTTTCTTTGAAATTCTGTATTCAAGTGAGTGTATTTTTTCTTTTTTCCTTGGCATTTTGCATTCCTTCTGTCCTCTGCTATTTTAAGAGCCTCCTCGGACAACCACTTAGCTTTCTTACGCTTCTTTTCTTTTGGTATGGTTTTCCTTGCTGCCTCCTGCATGATGTCCCGCATCTCTGTCCATAGTTCTTCTGGCACTCTGTCTATCTGGTCCAAGCCATTAAATCTGTTCCACACCTCCACTGTGTATTCCCAAGGAATGTTTTCTAGGTCATATCTTTCTGGCCTAATTGTTTTTTCTATTTTCTTTAGTCTAAGCCTGAATTTTGCAATCAGTAGGTAGTAGTTACCTCTGCTTATATTCAGGTCGGCTTATATTCATGTATATATGGTAGATAAATAAGTACCACTTTGCACTTGCACTGTTTTATGTTTACTGTACATGTTTGATAACATACAGACTTGTGAGAGTTTTTCTGCATGTCATAAGCATTTGAATATAAATTAACATGTTGAAATCAAATCTGATATTTTACGTTTTATTTGGTGTGTGGAAGGTGTGCAGAAGAGGGGGTAGTCTTATAAGGCAAGTATATAACAAACTCTGTATTTTGAGAGGAAATGTTGGGGGGTTGTCTTATACGCCCAGTCGTCTTATACGCTGGCAAATACAGTATACACAGAAATAAGAATCAACAAAATTCAAGCCTACTCTTTCTAAGCTTCTGCAGAAGCACTTAGACAATATACTGCTGAAAAGAGAATCCTAGCGTAGAATAGTAAAGCATGGCCCACCAGATGTTGCTGACCTTCAAACTCCCATCAGCCCCATCATGGACAATGTACAAGGATGATGGTAGCGAGTAGAGTGTGATTAATCTACCATATGAACAGTGACAAGTTTCTATCTTAGGAGAGACCACTAATGGAATAGGCAGGTGTCTTCCTACTCTCTTCAAAATTGGCCTACACAATAAATGACACAAACTGTTGTCTTTCTAGTAAAAAACAGCACTAGAAAAACAGTGGAAAGCACATGGTTTTCCCCGCTTAGAGTTAGAACAATGGTATCTTCCATATCCCGAAGCGTAGAACAGAGTAACTGTCTGGCCGGACATCCCGCTATGGTAATGGAGTAGACCGTACAGCCAGTGACTCAACGCCAAGTGTCGGACGGTGGTTAGGTAACCTGACTCCCTAAATAGGCCAACGGCTATGGGTGGGTGAGTCCCTTTAGGTGGGGTGATGGTCCCCCTCAGTGGAGGAAATGCCACTGGAAATAAACATATTGAGCCCAGCGGCAAAATGAACGGAGGAGGAACTCTGATTCCCAATGGTCATGGAGGTGGAAGAGGCCATCCCAGATGGACTGGTTGTGAAGGCGCACCTTGTCCATATCCTCAAGACTGCGGCAGTACACTGCAGTTCAATCCTGCACGTCTCGTTTCATGTGTGCCGCAGGGGATGGCTCTGAAATCATAGTGTGTGGGTCACTTCATGGCAAGCTGAGATCCAACTTAAACAAATTCACGCCAATGACATTTTTCCTGCTTCAGGAAAATGTGATCTCGGATACAAGTTGCAGTCGATGACGAGGAGAACAAAATAGTTAGTTAAATTAATACAGCCTGTCTCAAGTGCTTGGGACAGCACTTTTTGGCTCACTTCTTCCCATGAATCACAGATTCTGATGTTCAGTTAGTACTTCTTTGCACATGCTAGGTTTAATAAGCAAGATGAAATTGGGCAGATCTCCTTGCTATGCCAATGGAACTTTCAACTGTGGCTGAAGAAGACATCTAGCCAGTAAGAAAATAAAGAACTAACAGCTGGCCCAAAAACTGAGAATACTCATCTTTATTGCCTCACTAGTGGCTTAAGGAGAAGGAAAGGACAGAAGCCGTTTGACTAGATTTAGATCTACCATGAGTGAACAGAAAATGCAAGACTAAACCAGCAAAAGGGGGCTATTTGAGTTTACCCAGCTTCCAAGAATATCAATTAAGCTTTCCTTTAATTTTGGGAGAAAACTTGACCTGTGAACATGAAAGCTCCATTGGCTTCTTCAAGCAAGAGTATATTTTAATTTTACCATCATTAAGAAAACGTTATGATTTATGCGGCTGCTGTCGGACTAATATCTTTAAAATTTAGCTGGCTAAGCCAATTCATCTTTAAGACTGATGAAGGTTGATTGCTCTCTATGCAAAATGTATTAAAACTAAATGAGGAGTCTATTACTCACAGGGCGCTGGTAATCCGTTAGGTAGGCTCCGTTAGCCTGGTTGTTCTCAACAGCAGGGGAAAGGACCAATGTTCCATTCCCCTCTGCAGCAGAAAGTGCCATTATGAAAAGCAGCAGATCTGGAGTGCAATCAAGCCTAACAAAAACACAGGGTTATGACACAAAGAACTGTCACTGATAAACTCAATGCTATCTTCTGGTTCATAGAGAAGCATATTAATCTGGCTCTCTGTAGACTACCACCCATAAGCAGAATCTGTGACTGAAGCTTCTTCTCTTCTTCAATGGTATCTGTTACCCTCAGATCTATCCAAGTTCAAGGGTAGGTAAAGTCCAATTCAGTTTATGAGAAAGTGGATGTCAACATCTGTGACTGAATTCCCTAAAGCAATTCCACTGTAGGTGTCTCAAGTTATCCTAATAATTGGGAAAGGTGGTTTTTCCCCTAAATAAAAATTATTATGGCTACCAGAAACACTCTTGCCACGTTGATTTACTTGGTCTTGCATTTAGAGACTCCAACCCTCAGCCTATTCAGAGTCCTCCAAATGATAATAATTTTGTATCAGAAATTATTCTGGGTTGAAAGAATTTTTGCTAGAGAAATTCTGCACAGGAGAAGCCCAAATGAGGTTCATGTCCTCAATATCTTTTCCCACTGAAGTGGTCCCTATTTATCAACTTGCAATTTCTTGCTTTCGGATTACTAGGTTGGCAGGAGCTGGGACATAGACGGGTGCTCAATCCGTCAGACTGTTGGTGGGCTGGATAGGTGGTGGCAGCAGGACCACCACTCCCCGACCCCCCCCCCCACTACTGCTGGCAGCAGAGGGACTACCCTTGAGCCACCCACCACTCCACCCACACCGCTGCCGCCACTGGCGACCACCCCAAGGCACCCACACTCCCCCACCATGCTGCTTCCCTGCTTACTGCCCTGGAAGAGCTGCATGGCACCAAATCATCCAGCAGCTGCTTCCACTTCCGCCACCACTGCCTCAATCATAATCTCCTCTGTTTGGCTTGGTGTGTCCATAACGGTGCACCGTAGCAGGGCAGAGATTGTAAGCCTTATAATATCCGCCCTGCTACAGAATGATGTTAGGGACACACCAAGCCAAGTGAAGGAGACAAGGAATGAGGAGGAGGCGGAAGTGACAGCTAGACTGAGGTTGCGGGCTGGATTATTTGGTGCCACAGGCCAGATCCGGCCTGTGGACCATAGGCTGAGAACCCCTGATCTAGAATAAATACTATCCTCTGCTTGTTTAGCACTGTTCTTGTTTACTGGAAGCAAAATACTCAAATATGACACAGAACCACTAAATCAATGTGACAGAGATCTCTTTAAAGACTGTGAACAGACATAGCCCACAAAACACATGTCTGAAGCGGTAATTCAGCAACTGCAATTCCATTGCTTAGCGTAAGAAAATTCTAACTTTCAGTCTGTTCCTCACCTCACCAGGAAATAAAAGGTGTGATTCTAGGGGACCCACCCACACGCTAGCTTAGTGCATACCACCCTCCTAGGAATCAGAGTGGGACCTTTTTATTTGCTAATTTGGAAGAGATAGAAGTTTAAGAATTTCTTCATGCTAAACAACAGGTTTTCAACCAGAATCTCACAATATACCTTAGCTAAAGTGACAGCATTACATGTTGGAACTTGTGGTTTCTGAAGGTTTTCAGTCCTGCCATATTAGATTAATGCTGGCCAATCACAACTGTTTCTCATAATAAAACAAAATGGTTGGGCTGAGTTTGAGCAGCAGTTCAGTGCACCACACAGCAAAATTCACATCCAAAAAATTGCAAACAGAAAGATTCACAGAAAACATGCCACAGGATGTCCCACCTCTCTGTAACAATTTAACAGAATTATTCATCATTATTATAAGTCCCCAAATAATCATATCTCAAAAAATAATAATGGATTGCTTAACTGAAAAAAAATATGATTAGCTGGGATTTTTAAGGTTAATATATTTTGGGTGGCCTCTTCTTCTGACAACCTCTCCCAGCAACTGCCAGCTCGTGCTTATAATTATGCCAGCACTGCTTTTGATTTAAGGACTCTGAGCCTTTGTCCTCCCTATAAACAACAAGTAAATGCATGAATTGTGCTCCAAGTGAAAAAAATAAATAAAAGGGCAACACTCCTGCGTATAAATCAAAGCCACGTGATTAGATGGAACAGCTCTGCAGAGTGGCAGCAAACAGAAATGTTCTTCCTTCATCTCCAATACGACTGAATGCTGAACGCTATACGAGCATATTTGTAGTAACGGAACCAACCTGACATGAAAGGCTTACCTATTGCACCATCAAGGGCACCCAAGCCTACAGTTAAATAGTTCTCTCTTTTGCCATAAGTCGTACTCAAAACTAAACAGTCTTAAACAAATAAACTCATCTCATATTGCTTTTAAACTTTACCAATGGAGAATTTTTAATTGCCTCTTTCTCTAAAACGTACGCTGAAAGAATGAGCTATAAAATTTAGGCCTACACTTTGTATGCTTTTCTCTAAAGTGGCACCTTCTAAAAATATTCCTTTCTATGTCACCCTCATTGAAATGAGCTGAAACTCCACAAATAAACCCATTCCTTCTATCTCACACTAATGGTTGGTGTATGTAAACACCATACATTATGCCATTTTAATTCTTTTCAACAAGACCTAAATATGACCTGTAAAATACTTATTCTTTCTCTCCTCTTTACGGGGGGGATGTCTGCCAGACATCCCACTATGGTAATGGAGTAGACCATACAGCCAGTGACTCAACACCGAGTGTTGGGCGGTGGTAAATAACTTGACTCCCTAAAAGGGTCAACGGCTACAGGCAGATGAGCCCTTTAGGTGGGGTGATGGTCCCCTCAGTGGAGGAAATGCCACTGAGTAGAGGAGGAACTCTGATTCTCAATGGTCATGAAGGCATAAGAGTCCATGCCACATGGACTGGCTGTGAAGGCGCACCTTGTCCATATCCTCAAGGCTGAGGCAGTCCATTGCAGTCCTCGTGTTAAATCCTGCATGTCTCATTTCATACATGCCGCAGGAGATGGCTCTGTGATCACAGTGTGTGGGTCACTTCATGGCAAGCTGGGATCCACCTTAAACAAATTCACGCCAAAGGCATTTTTCTTGCTTCAGGAAAAAATGCATTCTCAGATACAAGTTGTAGCTGACGACAATATAGGAAGCATTGTGAGTAGAGTCCAGGATGAAAGGAAGCAATAGAACTGGTTGCCAGGAAGGTTGTCAATTCCATTTCTCAATCTTCAACTGAGTAATTTCCTTTTCAGAATAAAGTGAGCAGTAGCCGTATTCAAGGAAGAGGGTACTAAACTGTCCAACAGCACTAGCATGTTTTTTTTCCCATAGGAATTTCCCTTCCTTTACCTGACCCTGCATTCTTTTGGCATTTCTCAGCCACAGCTGCAGTTTCAGTGGAGTTCTTCTACCAACATCTGCTTGTTCGTAATTCTACAAAATACTTATTCTTTCAGCTGCTTTTTCCTATATGACGATCTTATGTTATTTTTATACTGACTACACACTTTTAAGGAAATTCCTTCATTCACACAGCTGTATTTTTACTTACTATTCATGACCTGTAGCATTCTTCCACAATGATGGTGCAAAATTTTTGTCAAAGCCTTATTAAGAACTCAGACATATGGTCTGTCCAGAAACAATTCTGACAAATACTGTTCCCAAATAATATTGCCATCCTACTAAGACACTGACTGGAAGGCTCCCACCATCAGTTTGATTCCCAAGTACTGCAGGACAGAATGAGCTCCCGTCTCTGTCACAGCTCCTGCCAACCTAGCAGTTTGAAAGCAAGAAATGTTATCTGCAAATGCATCCTATCAAACACAGCAACCCTTGTTAGAAACTATCCAAATGAAAATTCAGCATGCCAAAGCCCTGCTACAATAAATGATATTTAAGCAGTAACAGTACACTAAATTTCATAACCAAATCCTCCTGGGATGTTTCATGCTATCGATGATACATTAATAGTGCAATCCTAAAGGAACATCATTAAAGGAGGATTTAACTGAAGATCTCAATCTCCTCTATGTCACTTGGAGGACCCTGAATAGGCTGAGGGTTGGAGTCCCTAAATGCAAGACCAACATGCTCAAGTGGGGACTGGTGGTGGACAACAACACATGGTGTGAATGTGGAGAGACACAGAGTCCAGCCCATTTACTGGTCTGCCGACTGCTGCCAGAAACATGCTCCAATGAGGACTTGTGCTAGGGCAATGACAAAGTGAAGAAAGTGGCTTCATTTTGGCAGTCCAGGGTTTGATCGGGAGAGGAAAGAAGAAGTGCAATACTACACATGTATACTTTAGAAGTAATCATCACTTAATTTAAGGGAACTTACCCTTGAAGTACAAACAAAAGTACAGCAAAATTCTAACAACTTCAAACTACAAAAAGGAAAAAACTGAAGCAATTAGCTTTATTCGGCACTAGCTAGTAGAAGCGCTGGAATGGGAAGCAATGGTTAAAAACAACTTTCATCCTCAGTTTCATCATCACCTTTAAAACATCTATTCTGTTATAAGAACAAAAACGTACTGTTCATTCTTTCAGATGCATAGCCACTATGACCTCAGAGGGACTGCATGAATAAAGACTGTTACACCAATCACAAATCAGTAATATTTAATTATTAATATATTATGAAAGTATACTGTATTAATAAATGAAAATATTATTCTTTACTTCCTCTTTTACTACTTTGGGTGTCAAGGGAACAAAAGTATTTAGTTATCAAAATAAAAAATCTAGCATCATTTATTTCAATATTTCCATTTGCCCTTGAAGTTTTTGAAGTTCCAAAGTTCAGAGGTTTTATGTGCCACCAAGTTACGTCCAATGCATGGCAATCCTATGAATTAATGCCCTTTAAAAATTCTATCATTAACAGCCCTATTCAGGTCTTGCAAACTCAAAACCATGACTTCCTTTAATGAGTTAATCTACCTCCCATTTGGGTTCTTCTTTTCCTACTGCTTTTTCACTCTTCCTAGCACTATTATCTTTTGCAATCAACCTTCTCTTCTTGTGGTATGTCCAAAGCATGATCATCTCAGTTTAAACAGTTTTCGTAGTAGCTGAAGCTTAATTTGACCTAACACACATGTATTTGTCTTTCTGGGACTGTAAGTACTGTATCCATAAGGCTCTCCTCCAATATCACTTTTTGAATTACAGTCAAACCTCGCATAATAAGCATTTCACTTAGCGAAAAACTCGCATAACAAGCAAGTTTTTCACTAAGCGGTCTGATTCTCATAACGAATTTTTCGTTATGCGAGTCGGGACTTTTCCCTATGGAAAAACTCGCATAACGAGCGTTTCTATGGGGAAAACTCACATAGCGAGTTTCACAATGATGTGTTATGATTGGAAATGTCACAGAATGGATGGTCTTGGGCTTGGTTTCGAGCAACACTTTATTGTACTTAAGGATCTTTTCTAATTCCTTCATAGATGTAGCTGAAATTCTCAATCTTCTTATGATATCTTGGCTGTAGTCTCCATTTAGACTGATGACTGGATAAACATACAAAAAGACTTTCAACAATTTCCATCTCTTCATTGTCAACATTTAAGTTACTTCTGAAGTTATTTTTACCTTCTTAATATTCATCTATAATCCTTCCTTTGCCATTTCTTCTTTAACCTGCCTTAGCAATCATTTAAAGAGATGGCTATTTTCTGCCAGTAATAGGATGTCATCTACAGAAGTTCCCAGCATGTGAGACTTCTGGCTATTGTTTCCATTTCTATGTACTATCATGATCTGATACAATCAGCAGCTAATTTCTCAGTATCCTAATACTGGTTTAAAATATTCTCTTATTATTATTTTATTTGTTATTATTATCCTAAAGTGTACATAGGCCACCTTTGGGAACCCGACTACAATGATTTACACAGAAGAATGGAAGTGCTTACAAAACCTGCAACTGGTACTACAGAAAAAGCTCAGAAAAACAATTACTGATACAAAATGCATTATTGCAATAATATCCACAGGAGAACTATTATAGACAAATTGTGATTTACCGTAAATCAATTTGATATAAATCAGACTCACCCTTCAAATATACCAGGGGTTCTCAACCTATGGCCTGAGGGCCGGATCTGGCCCACAGTGCCAAATAATCCAGCCCCTGCTGTCACTGAAGCCACAGCCACCGGAATTGGCCATGTTTATAACTGCCATAAATGGAGGGCAGACAACCATTCCGGCCCCCTTAACGGTTTGAGGGAGCATTACTGGCCCGACTTGAAAAGGTTGAGAACTCCTGATATATATGTATAAGCCCTTCCTATGCACTCATTAGGAAACTCTGCACAAGAAGCCCCTTTCACAGTTTGCATCAAAACTGAACTGATGGATCACAGCTAACACATCATGAAGAGCCACACTGCTAGTCTTACATAGGAATCTCACATGACAGTACAATTCACAGTCAATCGCCCTTAGTCAAAAGCCTGAGAACCACCGCAATGCTGGACATGCTGATGAGATGCCAAGAGAACACCATTGAGTTGGATTACTTCACTGCTCACCACTTCTGAGTAAAATCAAGATGACATTCAAATCACACATACCTTCCTATCCAGCACTTTCGCCATGTGCTTTGTGTCCCTAGCTATTATCTTACACAGTTGTACAGCAGAATCTAGCTCTGCATGCAGTTACTACATGAATGTGTCACTAAAAGCAACAAGAACACTTCATCTTTCGAACTATTGGATGTCCCCCCCTCCCCCAGTTGTGGCTACATACAATTTCCAGCTAATAAGGAGGCGCTGATTACCATCTGCTTATCTCACCAAAATGCCTCGTAGCACATTCAATACTAGAGAGATAAATTATTAATTGTCCCAAGTAATTAAATTTATCAAATCCAAATAAATATTACTGGTATTTTATGTAACTGCTTTCAAGGTTCAGCCTCTGAAGGGACAGTATTGATCAAGCAAAGAAAGACAGATGCTTTCCCTCTTAGCAGCTGATGAGGTCTGGCTTTGTATTAATGTCAGAGAGAAAGGAGATAGCCACAGGCCCCGGTGAAGCGCAAAGAGGCGGTGCACACAACCTTTCATAGTAGGACAAATCAACAACAGAACATACGTTTAACACACACATACCCTTAGGTTAAACCCGCCCATCAAACTTTGACCAAAATACTGGTTGACAGTGAATGCACAATACAAACTTATCCCCTTCCCCCGTGTTCCAAGAAAGCAAGCACCACGGTGGATTGTACCTCATTAATCAGTGCTAAAAAAGTGCTCAGTTGGCTAGTAAATATTTAAAAGCCAGAGAGGATAGATGTGTGAATCAATGAAAATGAAAGCTCCCTTTCCCCCCATTTCTTTTTAATTGGTCTGACCACCAATTTGTCTACAAGATCCTAGTTAGCAGGTAACAAGTAAAACTGCCAGCTGGAAGTCTTTCTTGGTGGAAAATGTCCAGCTGTGAACTAAAACAATTGTACCACAGCATCCCCTCTGTGGCTCTGAGGTTGCTAAGAACCACCTTTCATCCTACTGTTTTGCCTCATTATCAAAGACCTAGCCGTTTAGTATCTAGACTTCTTCCCTCATCTTCCGGATTCTGTGCAACAGCGTCAAATCAGAACCCAAACACACACCTATCTATTTCCACCTCCATTCTCTTTAATAAGGAGGCTAGAGTAGCAACTAAACTCCCTAGGAAATTCCCTTGAAAAATACGTATTAACACAAATAACAAATTATTAAGGTTAAATATAAGAGAAGTCAAAACACACACAAAATTGAATGCCTTTAGTGAAGTCTGAAATGGCCACACAAAGACCTACAGAGGCAAAATGAAAATGTTTTCAAGGCATCCTATGGCTGATCTAAACTTGTGTAAGAAAAAATTCCTAAGACTTGGAGACATGTTGTCATGCAACAGTGAGATGCCAATTGCTTTCCTGGCCATATACCCAATTGCACGACCAAACATGTACCCAAGAATGCAATCAAATGCCTCTTTAATGAGTGACAATCTGCTGCAAAGACTTATATGATTTCCCATACACAAGCATAAATTGCAGTAGGATTCTAGCCAATGTCAGTAATGTTTAGAAAAAAGTACAAGTAATTTATGTCGTGTGTCGTTGTCCCCCCCTCCAGTCCACTAAAAGTGGCACACCAGAGGATCAAATACAGTAATACCTCGGATAACGTTTACCTCGGATAACGCTAAAATCGCATAACGTTAAGTAATCTGGGGAGGAGAATTGGGTCGAATAACGTTAAGGTCCTATGGGATGGATCGGATAACAACCACTAAAGCCTGTGCGGTTACAATGTATCTCTATGGAGCTTTAACGTTATCCGATACATCCCATAGGATTTTAACATGCATCGGATAACACTAAAAATCGCATAACATCAAGACTTGTGGAACCAAGTCTTAGCGTTATCTGAGGTATTACTGTAATTGGGTTAGTTTTTCTAAAACCCACTTTGTTGCACTGCTTCGAAGAGAAATACAGTAAAAAAAAAATTGAAGGAAAGATCAGTCTGATTAAGTAAATGAACTGTAACAATGGCCAGAGTTATTTTCTAACAACCAAAACAGCTTTTAATTTCTTAAGAATTTGTACAGAGTACAGTACTTGTGATGCAGTGGTTAAGATAAAGTACTGTAGCCAAAACTGCTCATAATGTATGTTTGATCCTGATGGACTCTGGGGTGACTCAGCCTGCCATCCTTCTGAGGCTGGTAAACTAATTACAACAAATTTGCTACAGTATTGTAAATCTCACAGTTCGTTCAAAAACAAATGCTTTTATTAATAAATTAATATAACCAATATAATAAATTCAGTATTTTCAGAGTGGTGCAGCAGTTAAACTGCTGTACTGCAACCAAAAGATTGTAAATTCAATCCTGGCCAGGGCTCAAGGTTGACTCAGCCTTCCATCATTCTGAGGTTGGTAAAAAAAAAAAAACATGGGACAGGTGCACTGGATCACTCCACTCCACCTAATTCCAACATTTTAGTACAAGGTATTTGTCCCTGTACTGATTTCTGCTAGCTGAGTGGAATGTCATGTGATGTACTCTTACTCTTCATGAAATTTATTCTTAAAAAGTCTTCTGCATTTTACACAAAATAAACCTGTTTGTCAGGTAATCATTATCCTTCAGAACAAAAGCTGTTACTGAGAGAACACTGGCTTTTATGTGATATTCAACAAACTGCTTTCTTATTATTAAGCAAAAACATATAAAGCTGCTCCTGGTTTCTCCGTCACAACAAACCATTAAAAAAACCCTCAATAAACTGTTTAGAAAGAAAGCTTAATCCAGGCAGTTAACAAATTGTCTCCTGATTTATCCCCAGGGCTTTCTTGTCTACTTCTCTTTGTATATGTTACACTGTACAACATTTTGAACCACTTGTCAGATGCAGAAATGGGGAAGGACTGGCATTAAGTGAACATATTGGCAAAAATAGAAGCTTCATATGGCCACAATATCAGATCCAGGCAACTCTTGAAATCCCAAACAAATACTACTTAAGCCTCCCAAATTTGTGAGTAAACAAAACTGTTAATCCTTACAATGAAGCTGAATTCATATTTTACTGATGCAGCTTGGTTGCTGAAATGCCTAGATTTTAGGAACACTTCTTGCAACTTAACATGTGATCTTCTTATTTTGTGTGACTCTGCTCCTAGAAGTAAACTTCAATTCTAAAGAAACAATGAGCTTGCTAAGTGCTGAACTGGTCTTCAGTCAAGGCCCAAGGTCTATTCACATAACCAGAATAATGTTTTCCTATACATGTCATCTCTCTCATCCGACCGTGATATTTTGACCAATTGTGTTCTAGACACTGGACTAGACCTTGGCATATGCCTTTGTCATACTTTCTCAACCTGATTCCCTGCAAACACCTTCCACAAAAATGTACTGTTATTAATTGATTGATTGATTGATTGATTGATTGATTGATTGATTGATTGATTACATTTCTATATCACCCATTTGGGTGGTATCCCACTCTGGGCGGTGTACAAGCAGATATCAAATAACATGAAAGAACACACAACAAATCAAAACAGACAACCGACAAATCTGTCTCAAAATAAAATAAAATAATGGCCCTGGCAGCTCAAGGTGAGTCCTACACATCTATCAGAAACCATGTTGTGGAATGGTTTAATTCTCAAGCTTACATAAGAAAAAGAAACACCTGTAAAAAAAACTCAAATTAGATATCTTTTAATACATTGTTTATAATGTAGAAGAGAGAAAGCTACTGTTAATAGGAAATGTTTTCAATGTATCCTTAGAGCTGCATGAAAATAAATAAATTTGATGCTACTTGATGTTGTAACTGTTTTGTATTGTTTTGTTGTTAGCCGCCCAGAGTCGCCATAGGTGGGGGGGGGGGGCAAATAAATCGAACAACAACAACATAAAATCAAATGTGTCCTTAACATTTGATCCCTACGAAACCAGACCAACTCAGAAGACAAGTCTCAGTGGAAAATACTGCTAGGGGCACATAAAAAGCCAGACCAGAGACCCCAAGAGAGAGAGAGTATTTTGTCCTGATTCAGATACATGTAGGAAGCTTTAAGTAAACACACATCCCTTTTTGAAAAGAGATTAACCAGTATCCTGAGTTTGAAGAAAATGAGAAATTGTGACATACCATGGACTAAAAATGAAAGCTTTAAATCAGGGAAGGCAAAAAGTGCAACCAACCAACCAACTATATGTGACTCTTAACATAAATGTGAAAAAGGCCTTCAGAGGCCTCTGCTTGGCACTAATTGCGAGTAAATGCTATTTTGCCCACTCTTGTTCAAATCTATCCCCTACACATGCAAATGGTGGTGGTTAAACTGCTAATCTAAGGCCCATATTGAGAACAAGCAAATCATGGTTTCTTGCTAAGTCTGAAACAGAGTATAATCACTAACTTCTTACAACAACAACAACAACAACAACAACAACAACAACAACAACAACAACAACAACAACAACAACAACAACAACAACAACACATCAAAACTCAAGCAGCTCAAAGTAGCACCCAGTAATGTTCATAACTCTACTGTTGGTTAAGATGTTCTCTTACAGTAAAAGAGAGGGGGAAAGCTAAATTCTAACATGCATTGTAGCCAAGTAGCCATTCCTACCTCGTTAGATATTTTGAGAGAACATATCAAATAGCACAGCTACTACAATGACAGAAGGAAGAGCTAATTGTTCCAGAAGATGGCAATTCTAGAACCCTCAGTTTCCTGCTACATAGACTTTATTTAAACAAAAGCATAACTATTTCCCCCCAATCTCCTTGATAAGAGCATGGAGAGAACTCAGCCACTCTTTGTCCTGTTTTACTAATGACCAACCCAGGATGTCAGGAAGTGGGTTGATTAAAGCCCACCTGACCAATGTCCATTGCTGAACTGTCTCTTCAAATCCACAACTTCTAGATACAAGCGTAGGAACGTACCACTGGAGCATGATAACTCCTTTTCAAGTGTCCTGAGAGGTGCACACGTTTTTTGATGTAACGTGAGTGGCGAGGGAGTGAAGCATTGTGCAATAAATAAGGTGTAAAAAGTGAAAGATAGGAAGCAAAGGATAAATCAACCTGACCGCTTAACTCTGTAACATTAAAATGCATGGATTCTTGCCAAATCATGCATACTGTTTTGAAATTCAGAGACAATAACTTTTCTTTTTAAAATTTGGTAAGTTGATCACATTAGCTTGGCCTTCCATGGAAACATATGAATGGAGATACACCGTGATGGCGAACCTTGGCACTCTAGATGTTCTTAGACTTCAATTCCCAGAAGCCCCCGTGAATCCACATGAATGGGTTTACTGCTATTCATCTGGCCCGCACTGCCCTCATCACTCCTGGAAGTGGAAGTAAAACACACACGTACGGGCACGTTTTACTTCCGCTTCCAGGAGCGATGAGGGCAATGTGGGCTGGATGAATCGCAGTAAACCCATTCATGTGGATTCACGGGGGCTTCTGGGAACTGAAGTCCAAGAACATCTGGAGTGCCAAGATTCGCCATCACAGGAGATACAGGTTTGGTGCAACTGTCCAAAGTTACAACCAAGGTGGCGGTTCAGTTTTGTAGAACTAGCATCTCCAGTACACTACTGGATCAAACATCCTGCTAGTATTCTCAGGGCTATCTAGAACCTAATTTATTATTAAAGCCTACAGTATTCCCAGCAGCTATAGAAAATAAAAAGTAGGAAATGAAAGGAACGAAGCATCCATGCAAGCCCCCAACGAACAGTATAGCAGCCTACCCTTTGACTTCGCAGTGTAACACCAGCAGACTTAAAGTCAGGAAATTTGATGCCAGCGGTTTCAGGGACAGCCTGAAAAAGAAAGGAAAAATCACATGTTGATAAAGGAAGTATATAAGAAAGTATAAAGACATTCCTCCAAACCTACATGCTATCAACTGTACATATATTTTCAACTATGGCTTTGAAATACATAGCAATAATCCACACACACAAAATAAAGATCTATCTTAATTTCAGGATTCATCAAAAATATGTTTACAACCAAATCCCACTTCCAAGATTACACATTTTTAGTTTTCCTGTTAAACAGTTAATGCATTTCAGCTTTCAATAAACTAGCATTTACTTCTGCATCATCCTCTATTCACTATTTAACTTCTGTGCTATATAGTTAAAGTTACTATTTCCTTCCTTCTCATTTGACTCCTTCCTGCAATTCATGATGGGAATAAATATACTGTACCTATCTCATCCTCCCTTGTGTTCTTCACCAGGAATAATGACCCAAAGACTTCCCTCTACTTCCTCCTTAAAAGTGAAACATATAACTCACCTACTAAATATTACAGATTCAGAAATGTTTCAATAATCTAAACTCTCCAACAATTATGCTATGATTTTTAAAGCATGAAATCCTCAAGAGACAAAGAGAGAGAGAATAAATGAAAGAAACTGGTGTACAAGCATGCCATAGACAGGCTGCAAAAATGTTGCAGCTGTTCTTTTAGTGGACAGAAATTATTTGTTCATAGGCGGCTTTGCAAATAGGAATTTTTCACTGTTTTAAAAAATAGGAGATAACAATAATAGTGTGCTATCAAGACAATTCTGATTTATCATGACTCTTTCCAAGATTTTCTAGGTAGAAAATACATTAATAGCAATTTTCCATTCCCTTCTATGGGCACCCTGGAGCTGTGCAACTTGCCCAAGAATACACAGATTGGCTCTTCTCTGGGAGGCACCGACCCCACCCAAAATTTAGTATTATTACTAGTTATTATACTACACTCATCGCAGTAGCCATCTACAGATACCATGATAAACCAGTGTTCTGCAAGAACATAATTCCACAGTTGACTAGTTCAGATATCACAGGAAACTATGGTTTGACAGACTTAGCAGTTTTTGTGGCTGGGCTCACAGGCCAGGTTTGAAAAACTAGATACAGTAGTTTCCTCATTCATATTAACAGGAAACTGTCCTTTAAGCAGCCAGAAAGTCTCCTTAGAAGCCATGTAACAAGAGGGGAGAAGTACACTCAAGGTCATCATTTCCTCATATTCTAACCCACCATTACATCAGAATCAGGTAAGAGAGGAAATTATGGTGCTATTTTAATGATCTGTTGATCCTATACAGAAACAACCTGGAGATCCAATTTTCTGCCTTGTTGACTATTTCATCAAGGATGAAACAAATACGGTGGTAAAAGAACCATTCAGTTAAAAGTAACCCAGGAGAGCCACTGGAGCTTACTGGAAGATTGAGTTAAGCCAGTATCTGTGTACACCTCCAAAGTTAAAACTGTCACCAGCATTTCCTATTCCTTCATTCCTACCATCCATTGTAGGGGGAGGCTGCTTTTCCATCCCCCACCCCCACCCCAAAAAGTTCACATTTGTTTCTGTAGCCTTCAAACCCCCAGATTCCTTTTTCAACCACAACTGACGAGGGGAAAGAATAAGAAGAATTCTGTTTCTGGAACTTTCGAGGAAGCAAAATTCTTTTCAAAAGAATCAAAGAACAGGCTTCTAGCTTTGCTCCACTAAAAATACATGACTTGAAGAGAGGGAGTTCTGGAAATAACATTATAGCTACCTCTGTATTTTGGTATGGATATTGTTGTTTTTTTAAGGATAGGAAGAAATCCTTTTTTGGGAGAGGTGCTGCTTATCGGCAGCATATCCTGGGAAGGTGAAGCCTGAGATTCTGACCTGCTGAGATTGTTCATCATGTGTTAAGGGGATAAACTGTAAATCATTCACGACATGTACAAACTCAAGTATCCACTCTATGTAAATACAATAATCAATCCAATGAGAGGGGACATTTCCTCCATTCATTTTAAAACCATTTTCTTTGTGCTTAATTTGAATACCTAAATTGCAAGCCATGCCCTTGTGTCAAGTTACAATTAATCCTATTCCTTCATGACAGCGGGTGGAGAACAATTAAAATAATAACTTGTCTGACTGTTTGGATCAACCAGTGTGTATAAAATACACTGAGTGAAGGCTTTGACACATAGTAGCAGCATTAATAAAAAGAACCCAGCAGTACAACTCTTAATTAATAAATTGAGATTGGTGTCCAGGATCACTGGCAGCCAAACCCAAAGGGATGGGAAACTGTGATGACAGCAGAAAGGAACAGAGGTGAACTCTATAGTTTACCAGATCAGAACAGACACATTCCAGCATCTGTAAGACTCTTAATCACACCAACTCAAATGGCGGCTGCAAGTCAACGTCACTGAAAGAGCCATTTTATTCAGTTCTAGAGACTCCCACAGCAGTTTGGGGTGGGCCCTTATTATCGTCTCTTAAATAATTATCTGCCTAATCTCTAATGAAAATAAGGAACACACTGATTCCCACCCACACTGCAGTCTGTCTTTGCCTCACCTCAGAGCAATTAAACAGGTTACTCTATATACCTCACACGCCAGCACAAGCTGTAAATGCTTCAACCTCAATTGACTCTTTGGTAAATGACTTCCCTTTGTTGAGATGATGCTGGTGCAGCCCTCAATTCAAATTCTTAGTTAAAATGCAATTTTTTTAAAAAGGTTTTCCTGCTACAGTTGGTAATTGACTCCTAATGGACTCTGTCATGGTTGAAACAGCACTACTGCAACAACAGAAGCAGCCTTCAGGAGCCCGGAGGTGCTCGCCTACGCAGGCACAAAAAGCTCCAGGCAATACGGGAGAAGGTATCCCGATACACCTGGAAGCACATCAAGTGGCTAGCTGATCCCGTGTCATATCGGCATGGAACAGTTTGGCTGACAGAGCAAAGGAAACTACAACAACTCACTGCAAACTTCACAATCAAAGAAATCACAATCTCTGCTTCTACTCAAAAAGCTAGCCATGGGCACGGAAAAGGGTTTACACTTACAAACCAAGAAAGATGCAAAGTCCACTTCATCTCACATCCCACAAGCACAAAAATACAGATCAGTCCAGTAATTGTAAGGCCAGCCCTTCTATTCCATACTGTATTCTACACAAAGCACACCTCTCGCCTTTTCATAACATAAAGCTGTCATGTTTCCTATCACCCAGTATAGATTATACTGTGGTGTACAAAGTCAATATCATTTCACAAAATGAGTGACATGTTTAGGACTAAACAAAGAAAGCAGCACTAAAAAGGCATGAGATGGCCAAAGCTGTTTTTGAAGCCTGCCTACCATCTGTAGCCTTCAAAACTTATATGCATTCATTGAGGCAGGTGTGGAATCATGAACTCAGATGAATCTTCTTCTGGTATTTCCAAAGATGCTGACATAATCTTAGAATGGAATAGAGCAGTAACATCACGTGGATTTCAGACGCCCGGGGCTTAAGCCAAATTTGCCGCACCCCTGGTGGACGCTGGTGCCCGCTCCCACTAGGGCTTCTGGGAATTGTAGTCCAAGAACACCCATAGCCCAAAAAGTGCTGCCAGGGGCAAGTCTCCCCCCCCCCCCATGTGACGCCACTGGAATAGAGTGGACTGCCAAATGTATATAAAAATAGAGGGAAGGGGGAGTTTGTCGCATCATCTTCTGGTTACAGATTTCACAGACTAACTACTGATGATGCTTGAGGAGTTCCCTCTTAGTGAATTTCAGTACAAAAAAGAAAGAACCCCCACCAAAATACATTGTTAAATGCTTAGCTTAATAAAAAGAAATATATATTTAGAAATGAATTACTTAGATAAGAGTCAGCTTATAAAGGGAAGCCTCATAGAAAACTACACTTAAAGACATCAATATAAATAAGCATTTATAAATTGCTATTAATGCAGAAATGGAAACAAATAATGTTTTGAATACAAGAGAAATTAACATGGCCCAGAAATTATTCTAATCTATCCATTCTTAATCACAATGGAACAAGCCATCTTAAAACTGGTTACTCTCACTACCACCTCCTCTGTTGTTTTGCTTCACAACATGGCGGAGAGTAAGGTATGTGATATTCTCTTACTACAGAATGTTTTCTCTTTGTGTATGTATAGTCTGTGTATGTATAGCAGGTGTGCTCAAACTTTTTGGGCCGTGGGCCAGTCACATGGTTCAGCAGGCCGGTCACGTGGGGTCTTCCCACCGGAAGCAGAAGTAAAACAAACCTTGCAATCTGATCTGCAACAGGATGAGATTTTAAGCTGCCATTTTCTCTGCCCAAACCATAGTTTGAGCACCCATGATGTATAGTTTGCCTTCTTTTGGATACAACAATTTCAGTTCCATGCCACTTAGCCCTTGCTATTTTGTACCTTCATGATTCCACACCTGCCTAGAAGACCGACATAAAAGATATCAGAATATAATAAGGAACAAGCGAAATAATAAAAACCACATGTATGGTTAAGGTTAAGGCTGGTCTACTACTCTCACCCACAGCTCGTAAGTCCTGACAGGCAAACTACAATGTAATACTATAACAAAGAGCAACAGGAGGACAAACATAAAATGTTTACAGGCTTCTCTGTCTCTTTCTTCTGTGGCAGCTTCTTCTTCGGTGCTTTGCGTTCCGCACGTCTTTGTTCAGTGGTTGTGTCAGCCGCCGTAATGAGTTTCTGCAAGTCTTGCGTTCGCTTTTCCCTCTCTTTCTTCCTGGCTTCAATTTTCCGCAACTCCTGGATTAGATATTCCTCTTCTGCCACCTTCAGATCAAAAATGGACAAGACAGTTGTGGAATGCGACCAGGAAAAGCTGTACAAGAGAACCACCTAGAGGAAACAGTTGTGCTTCTCACCTATGTTTCTGCTTCCTTGTATTATTCCAGGTGACAGGCACCCCACTGCTACAGAGACAAAAGTCACAATGTTTGGTAGAAAATTCTCTACCATGTACCTCTTAAAGGTACAAGAAGCCTCTTGGTATGTGAACCTTACAACACCCTAAAACTTGTTCAAATGTCCACAGCTCTTCACCTTCCAAAGTTCCTCGTTCTAGCATTAAAAAAGCACATTTTCAGCCCCACCGTGTTACTGGCTTAAGGCAGGAGTTCTCAACCTTTTTAAGATGGGGGCTGGGTCTCACTCCCTTAGACAGCTTTGGGAGCTGGATGGCCATTTTGCCCTTCATACACCACATGGCACTTCCTGGTGTGGTGGAGGTGGTGGGAGGGCTACATGAAATGGTGCTGCGGGCTGCAGGTTGAGAATCCCCGTCTTAAGGGATGCATGCATGCACAGACAATGGAATAAATGTAATTCCTGAGAACAGAGTCCTCTAGCAATCTTGATATAAGCCACTCTGTCCTTGCTGGAAAACAGCAATTAATAAGAAAATGGAAGAACCTGACAGCTCTAGAACCATCAAGGCATTGTGGAGTACCACAATTCATAGCTAAAAGGCCACACATTACCCTTATGCCATAGCCTCTCTACATCCAGTTCTATACAATTCATGTCAGTATTACACTCTCTAACTTTCCCATTCCTACCTATAAAAGTGTTTTCTATACAGTAATACCTCGGATAACGCTAAGACTTGGTTCCACAAGTCTTGGTGTTATCCGATTTTCAGTGCTATCCGATGCATGTTAAAATCCTATGGGATGGATCGGATAACATTAAAGCTCCATAGAGATACATTGTAACCACACAGGCTTTAGCGGTTGTTATCCGATCCATCCCATAGGACCTTAACATTATTCGATCCAATTCTCCTCCCCAGATTACTTAACGTTATGAGATTTTAGCGTTATCCGAGGTAAACATTATCCGAGGTATTACTGTAGTCCCGTTTTCTTTAGCTTCATGCCTCTGCCATCCATTGTTTCCTAATTCACATCTTTCTCTTCTCCTGGATACTTCCACGCTATGCTTCCCACTACAGAGTCTAATTTATTGCCCTCTGTGAACGTGTTTTGCCCAACTAAAATGATTTGTTATTTCATTTCTTCACATGTTGGAATGTTTATCTACACTCCTATCCTCATGGCAGATCAACCTAGTGCTATTGGAGGATTCATCTTAATATAACATACTTCAGTCTCCAGAAGATCATATGCTAATAATGTTTAATGCCGGTAATACTTTTGCCTACTCAGGACATTCTCAAACAAAAATCCGATCACATACTTGAAGCCACACTTAGAATGCTGAAAATTAATTAAACATTAGAAATTTGGGGATTAATTGCTGTTAACATTTGAAATAGGAATATTTAACTCATTAAATTAGCATATAATACGTTAAATGTTAATCTCCTCATTCCCTCTGTAGAAGGTATATATTAGCCCATATACCAACCCCAGACTGTACAGTACTTTCATTTTAAGACAAGATTTATACTAGTCTAACCTGAGTTCTATAAATGCATTTGAACTTAAATATTATCTAAAAACCTTGGTTAATACAGCCAAGTTAACATAATGTATTTGGCATCTATCAAGTCTTCTAAAAGTTACAGTTCAAAACTATCTGCATTTTCCAAGGGCGGGAGCTATAGCTCTACAAATAAAAGGATAACCACTACCAATTATATATTTTTAGTGTGATATTCTTAAGAACTTTGATTGTAAGCACAGTTTGGGTTGTAAATCTGGTCAGATCCTCTCAGGCAGCTATTGAGGTCATTGCAACCAACTGCTATGGTCCACAAATAAGTTCAGCAGATCGGTCACACAACAAAACGAAAAGTCCTGGTTTGTTCCTTTGGATGTTTGGAGAAAAATGTGTTTTGAAGCCAAACCATACAACAGCAGTCTCTCTGATATATGATTTGTATTCTCTCTCTCTCTCTCTCCCCCTCCCTCCCTCTCTCTCTCTCTCTCTCTCTCGTCTCTATAGATTGTTCCAGTGAGAGATATGCCTCTCTTATGGAAAGAACAGGGGTGGGGGAAACCAGCTGAAACATGTAAAGGAAATCTGGGCTTACCACAAATGACGACTGCAATGTTATATCCATTAACCTGGGAATAAGACTCATTTAACTTCATCAGAATCACAATTACAGTCCTTCCCTACTTGGTATTCTGTAGACTCTATCCTGCCTCTTTCCTTTAAAAAAATGAACTAAAACAGCTGCATGTTGCATCTTTAAATTGTCTATTCAGAGGTACATCCCACTGAGCTAAATTAGCCTTACTTGTAAACAAGTCTGGCCAGATCACCCTGCTATGGTAATAGAGTAGACCATACTGCTGGTGACTAAACACTGAGTGATGTGGCAGTTAACTAACCTGACAACCCTGAGGACTAGCAGCCTTGGTGAAGTCCACAGGGAAGGGTGATGGTCCCCAAGTGAATTAAATCCCACTTGAATCCATCTTGATGGAGGACAGCAGCTTCACCAATACTGGCTTGGGGCTGATCAGGACTTTGCATACCAAAAGGGCTCAGGACCACAAAGTGACTCGCGGAACTGGATTGGTGATACAGGGGTCATGGTGCGATATGGAAGGCAGATGAAAGGCCACTGCATTATAGTCTCAGCAGTCTTCATGGCTGATCACCATGAGGAGCGTCAATATTCGGAATCAGGTGATACATCAGAAGCAGCAAGTAAATAAGTGAAAGCTTCCCATCACCTCTGGGCAACATTCCCATTGCTACCCTCTCCCCTTTTGTCCTCCCACACAGCACCACGAAGCACACAGATCACCTGCCTACAGAGATACTTGGGGAAGAAGGGACCATGGATATCATCCCAGATTCATCTTGCACACAAGATGTTGACTTGTGATTTTCAAACATTACCCATGGATGACTGAAGGCAGTAATTTTTTCCCTCTTGTAGAACAGTGCTGTTGAACTCAAACAGTGTAAATGAAACCAATTGGTATGATTTCACTAACTGCACGACGGGAAACTATGAGGCTCCAAATAAGATCCCAACCAATGCCATATTTATGCTAAAAAAAAAGTGCAATTGACTCTTTATAAACCAATGGTTCCTAATCTTGGGGTTTTCAATAGTCTTGAATTGTAACACTGAGAAGCTTTGAAAAAGGCTATATACTCTTGGCTGTATTAATCAAAGATTCTCGATATTATAGTCTAAACACATTTATGCAGCTATATCTACTTAGTAAAAATCATGTTTGCAGAAGGGAAAATGGGTTCCTATCTTTTGTGGAAGGGAAAAGCAGACTGCAGTGTGCCCTCTGCAAAGTGGATGTCAAAATGAACATTAGTAATAAGTGACATTCTCATTACTGTTATTTATGAAGTATTATTTTTTAAAGATTCAATTTTAAAAACCTTTTTCTGATATTGACTCAGTCTAAAAGCAACAAATTTAAAATTAATATTTTAATTCCAACATGTTATTTCCAAACTCTGACCTAGAAGGCTCTATTAATTATGTTACCAGTGATACTGACCACTTAAACATGTTGAGAGTGATTACTCCATTAAGGTCCTCAAAAGATAAAGAGTTGCAAAGGACAACGGGTGGTATTTATGAATTACCAATATTACTACAGATTTGATATAAGGTATTTGAGGTCTGGGTACCTTTAACATTCCCTAGCATTACCTGCTCTGGCGTCCTGTTATATAGCCTCTCTAACTGTTCTTTCCGGCGCCTTTCATGACCAGCATCAAACACAGGGATTTTCAGGTCAGTGCCTGGAGCAGCACGAATGTTGGCCAATTTGGCACATATGTGATAGTAGCGCTCCTTTAAGTCCTCCACAGACCGCTTCTGAAAAGAGAACAAGGAAAAATGTAACACTTAAAACAAGTCAAAAACATGTACAAAAGACAGATAATGGTTTCTGGATTTATTGTAACCAGCCATAATAAATGAGAGCTTTGTGTTAGCTCTTCTCCTGGGAGGCACAGCAAGGAATTGCACACCCAACCTCTGGTTCCATAGCCAGATTCTTAAACCACAAAGTCATCTAGCCCATAATGTTATGGGACAGCAGTCCCTGGCTGTACACATGGACTTACTGGTGGTGGTTCAGCAATCACAACAAAAGGCAGGCATGCAGATTCTCAGACACATAATTTTACTAAAAATCTGCACCATACAGACATGCTATCAAGACTACAACCCTGCATCCCAGTAGGAATATGATTTAAGCAGAATACTTTTGCTTAATGTTTGTTTTAAAAAATTAATAGCCTTCATTAGGAAAAAGATTTTTCAACATTTACATGCCATAAGCCCTCACAAATCAGAAACAATGGGAAGAACATAATGGACTTCCTAATTCAATGCAGAATTTAGAATCATGTGACCCATATCCCTGCTACTATGTGCCAACTTTACCCACACACTCCACTTATTTAACTATCCAGCTGATAGTATCCCATTCTTTGCAATGCATACGAGCACTGTTTATCCTTCATAATAGTTAAATATTTTTCTTCTGCTTCTCTCTAGCAAAATACTAGTTTTAGTTGCCTGTTTATATATAATGAGCATTCCAAAGCTGAAACACACTTCTGTTCTGAAATGGGCACCACAAAGCAACAAGAAAATGAAATCAGAAATCAGTTAATGCATTTTATCATGTTTTGATGAGTATGTAAACAGAAAGCATGTGTAACACCCATACCAAGAGTAAGAGGCTTCAGTTTTATCCACACAATCTCGCTCACCCAAAGCAAGCTTCCTGTGAATCTGTCTTACCCAATAGCAATAACATTTCATACAGAACTTCAGTGGCAAAACTAGAAAAAGATATCAGGAATCTCTAACCGTTGTGTAACCAGTCCTCTGTGCACTGTTGGTCTCATTACAAGCTCATTACATGTAGCAATGCGGTGACGCAGCACTGCAATGGCTTAGTGGTTAAGACACTGAGCTAGAAGACTGGAAGGTTGAGGTTCGACACCTGAGTGCTGCACGATGGATCTTGGGGACATGAAAGGAGCCTCATTCAGGCATCCCCTGAGCAGAGCTTCTCCAGAAAAAGTCCTTTCAACCCAGAGTAATTTTTGACACAACATATATTATTATTAGATGGTCAACATTTAACCTTTCTATAAGACATCAATTTGCCAACTTGCAGGTCTTTAAATTAGAAATTCTGAATTATATAAAAAGTTGCACAAAGTAACATCTGTGGATCATTTGTTACTAACTTTAAACTGCTGGTGGTCATAACGATCATGAATAACCACAAAGCGGAGGTCAAACCGTCGTGATAAGTCAAAGAGGTGGTCCGTCTCAGCTTTTGTCCAGGCATCATCGTGAAGGTACATCTGATATTCCTGCTCAGAGTAAACTGGAATTTGCACTGTCTACAGCAAGAAGGGAACTGGTTGAAACAGAAAGACAACAACTCCACAACAGGACTCTTTATCAATGCACAATATAGTTTCACAACAGTATTCTGGGGTACAGCAAACTCAAAATTTTAAAGGACAAAAGACCAGATGTCACCTTTCATACTGAAATAATATTCTCAAAATGCAATATAAAGTTCCATAATCTCACACATCTTTTTTTTTTTTTGGCTCCTACTTGAATGACAAAGCTTGAATTATCTAACCTCCTCCCTCCCAATTTCCAATTCTGTCATTTGAAGACTATAACACTATAACTTCCTATAATTTTAGAGACCTATTGTCTCTAAAGCTGTTATAAAACTGTCTTTCCCTAGAGGCAGCAAGCAGCAGGAAAAAGATATTTGGGGATGGTCCTTTAAGATACTTTGATGCATGTTTATCCAGCTATCCACATGCTACACAATAAAAGCCCTGGTGAAGTTTCCATACTTTGTTGAATCTGGCAAAAGGGTAATCCTTGCCCTCTTCGGCTGCCCTTCTCCAGTGGTAGAACATAGCCCCATCCTTTCTAGCAGGGTTGGTAAAAGGCATCCACTTCCAAGGGCGCACTTTCTTTGAGCCCAACTTTGCCTTGACTGTGCGGTAGCCCTGTGTTGTGTCACTTGGCAAAAGGGGAGGTGCATCCCTGTAACAGACAAAAAAACAGAACTTGTTGTCCATACGGGGCTCATGTCACATGTTCACTGGTCTATTTATGACCTTCAAGAAGGGCTAAACTAAAGATATCATACAATTAGTAGACAAATGGGGTACACAAAAAGAGCCTCCTCGAAGATTGTGGTATTTTTGAACCACAATCAGGCATACCCTGGTAACGGCAAGCTTGTGTTGGCAGCTAATCTTTGCCAGCTAGATCAGGCGGAAGAAACTGCGGAATGAACTCACCTAAAGGTGCCTTAATTTTAACCTAGGCATGGAAGAAGAAGCACACAATCCAAACACCTACAGACCAACAAGGACCAACCCTTATGATCTCACATATGAATGTAGCCCAGGGGTGCCCAAACTATGGCCCATGGGCCGCATCTGGCCCATGGTGCAAATTAATCCAGCCCATGCTGCTCCCAGAAGCTTATTACAACAGCTACAGGTAATTTACGGCAGCATTCTGTGCATGCATGGGTACATTCTGCGCCCACGCATATGCATTTTTCTTGTAACTGGCAAGCTCAACAATGATTTCGGCCCATGGCCCAAAAGGTTTGGGCACCCCTGATGTAGCCCATTAAATGTGAGGACCAAAAGCTGATACTAAGACTCAGTAGACTGATTCATGTGAAATATCAACCCATGGTTTGGCACTACATGTGTAACTGTTGCTTACACTCTTAATTTGGAAGGCATGGGGTGGGATAACTTGCTGAATTAGAATACAGAACAAATGGTAAAGAGTAAAATCACATGGAATATCACATACAGCTTTTTAAATCCTCCTTCAATTTAAAAAAAGTCTTGCAATAAGTCAGGGCCACATACTACTTAAAGAACAAAACCTCCAAAATTTGTTGGACACAGTAAACAAGTTATGTGGCTGTTTGGACCCAGAAAAGTGTCCTAATTTCTCGATAACAAAATCTCCCTATACTCAGGAGAAGGCAAAGGCTTCCAATCTAAACTTAAAGTTTATTTTTACTACCCCAAGTGATAAGAATTCCGATGTTCCTAGATATCTTAAGATACAATGACTAAAAATATGGTATTTTTCATTTATTTATTTAATTTATATTCCACTTATATACCACAGCAGTTATCAATATAGATGTTTTAGCAAAACACACGGTTTTAAAGCACAATATAGTAATAAAACATTTACACAAACATCCTTAATACAACAAAAAAAATTCAATCTTACCCATCGTTAAAAAGTCCTCCCTCATAAGCTAGCCACTAAAAATATCTATTTAAATAAAAATGCCTTTGCCTAGTAGCAGGAAAACAGAAAGACCCAGACTAACCTATTTCAGGAAGGAGATCCGAAATTGAAGCAGCAGCAAAGAAAGCCCCTTTCATATACTGTACTATCATATGTGTTTGCAGGTGATAGGACCCCGCCACCGCCCAAAAAAAACAGTCCTAATCTGAAGATCCAGAACGGCTTATGGTGGGGAGGAATGCATACAGCCTAGGAGATGAGAGTGTTATGAAGAAAGATATGCATGATCCAATATCAAAGTTGTAATAAAAAACTTACTTTTTATCTGAATATAGCAGTGCATAGACCTCCCGGTGCATCCCTTCTGGTCTCTTAAATGTTAGAGTTTCCGATGACTTCTTAGATTTTTTCTGAAACAGAACATGTTGATTAGAAGGTTTATTTACCAAGGAACAATTTTGGTGGGATCATCAAAACCAGCTGTTGAGAAGATTTTTTAAAAAAATAGCTTTTTGCAATACTACTTTACATCAAATTATTTGTTTGTTTTCCCTTTTTCTTATGATCTGAACATGTCTGGATAATACAGTTTAATGATATTTTAATTAATCCAACAGCCAATTACAAGCATGTGGATTTTAGTTAATGTCAGATGCTATGCAGGATTGGATCTGATTAGTATTTGCATGGAAGACCCCCAGAGACTACTGCTAGGGATTTACAGATGGTCAGAGAAAGGGGAAATTCTGCCTTGTTTGATGAACCAATGATCTGGCTCACCAAAAATCAGCTCCCTATGTTTCCAACTCAAGTCTAGCTTTATTTAAATTCTCAGTCCATTCATTACTGTGTTCATCAGAGTAAAGAAAGGAAAAACTTTTTTTGTAGTCTAAGTTTTCTTGAAGTTCCTATTTCACCTCAGACTCTCAAAATGGGGAAGAATCTGGTTGATAAGTACACTAGAGAAGCAGAGGTCCCAGTTTTGGTTGAGTTATAAGCAAAAATACCTAAGGTTATGATTTCCTATATGCAATACCTATAGGTATCAATCAATCAATCAATCTTTATTACAGCCCAAGAACAGCATAGTACAGCAAAGAGAACAGAAGATAAAATGAGGGTACTTAAAATATATCAAGAGACAAAAGTTAAAATGAGGGTACTCAAAATATTTTTAAAGGAGTTTCTGCTCAGAGTTAAGGAGTAGATTAATAGTATTGCAACTATTACTAAGCCTATGATGTAACACTAGTACAGTCATACCTCGCATAACGAGCATAAAGCGTTCCATGCACTTGCTCATTATACGAGTTATTCGTTAAGTGAAACACAGTTCCCATAGGGAACTGTGTTTCGCTTATTTTTGCCTGTGCGATGGGGGCTTGGGCGCCGGGTTAAACGGGCGCGCGCCTGTTGATCCCGGCGGCCAAACCCCCATCACACTCTTTGCGATGGGGGCTTGGGCGCTGGAATCAACAGGCATGCGCCCGTTGATCCCGGCGCTCAAGCCCCCATGGCAAAGAGTGCAATGGGGGCTGGAGCACCGGGATCAACAGGCACGCGCACATTGATCCCGGCGCTCAAGCCCCCATCACAAAGAGTGCAATGGGGGCTTGGGTGCCGGGATCAACAGGCACGCGCACGTTGATCCCGGCGCCCAAGCCCCCATCGCAAAGTGTGCGATGGGGGCTTGGGTGCCAGGTTGAACGGGTGCGCGCCTGTTTAACCTGGCACCCAAGCCCCCATCGCAGACTAGAGCATGCTGACTGGGTGTTTTGGAAAGCAGCGGGGAGTCCCCTGTCCGCGTTCCAAAACACCCTGCAGCCGAGCCACCTGTCAGCTGGGTGTTTTGGAACGTGGACGGGGGGCTCCCCGCTGCGTTCCAAAACACCCAGGCAGCATGCTCTAGTCTGCGGGGTGTTTTGGAATGCGGCAGGGGAGTCCCCCGTTGCGTTCCGAAACACCCCGCAAATGCAAAGCTTCTCGTTAAGCGAATTTTTGCTCATTCAACGAAGCAGACCTTTTGGGGAATGGTCTGCTCGTTAAGCGAGTTTTTCATTATACGAGATGCTCGCTATGTGAGGCATTACTGTAGTTTATTTAACTGAAGGACCTGTCAGGATTGTTCTTCTGATCTTACACGAAAGCTAACTGCTCAATCCACCACCTCCTCTGAGCATTTCCAAGCCCCCAGACATGTCAGCCAAGGGCAGACCTCCACCCAGGGGCAAGAAAAGACAGAAGAAAACCTCCCTGACATGACCCCCTCAACAGAAAGTGTGGAAATATCAAGAAAGAAGAAAAGAAAGCAGATTGGAATGGAACCTTTTCTCCAACCAGCTAACCAAAAGATGTCTGGAGAAGTGAGTAATAAATATTTTGCTCTTATCACTAGCCAACCACCAGAAACATTGGGGCTGCAGTGGCTCAGTGGTCCTGCAAGCTCCCGTCTCTGTCCCAGCTCCTGCCAACCTTGCAGATTGAAAGCAAGAAATTGCAAGTAGATAAATAGAGACCACTTCGGGGAGGAAAGATCTTGGGGACATGAAAGGAGCCTTATTCAGGCACCCCCTGAGCAAAGTTTCATAAGCAAAAATCCTTTTAACCCAGAATAATTTCTGACACAAAATTATTACCAAAAACATTCCCAAATGTGAAAGAAATATCTCCAGGGGAATTTTCACCCATCAGCACAGAGAAATCTGAACAACAGTTAGAGTTGGAAATTATCACAAAAGAACTGCAAGATGTGTGCCTGATTTCTGCACAATCGTTCCTTGTGATACCTATACATAGACTTGCACCCAAAGGCACAGATACGTATATCCTGACACTTGCAACAAGAACCAAGCTATATCATTCTCATTCAAAACATATATTCTTATCCTTGTTGTCCTCTTCTTCTAAGCCTAGCTGTTTATATATGTACTTTTTTTCTGACTCAATACTATCCCTTCCACTTCTAGATGCCCAGAGTGAAGAGAGTGGAAAGAATAGAGAGTGTAGCTATGCTTGCTGGGGTAATCAGTAAGAGGACTAGCATGCAAATGGTAAATGATTATTAAACAGACCTATGCATGCATGCAAGCATAAGTGATTGATTGATTGATTGATTGATTGATTGATTGATTGATTGATTGATTGATTGATTGATTGATTGATTGATTGAGAAAAAGAAGAGACAGAGGGAAGGAAGGAAAGATGGCTCAAATGAGGTTTTTGCAAATGTTTTGCAGAGCTGCCAGTCAGATTCATACATGCCCAACAGAGGCATTTGAGAGGTTCCAAATGCCCTTTATTTGCAGGAGGATCTGCAGCAAAGGACAGACAGAAATGTACTGCAAGGAATTAGCTGTAGACGGACAGACAGATTTGAGAAAGATCCTTACTTTTAAAAACAAGAAACTAATCTGAGTATGAATACTCTGTGTTTTATTTTTTCCCCTCTCCCCATCAACCCCACTCCACAAAAATGTTTTGCCTTACTACTGATTTTGGAGTTCTTTCTTCCCACAATTCTATTATCATATTCTTGTATCTTTCTGCAAAGTAGAAAAACTGCAAAACTCTGGAATTTTGGGTATGAACCCAACTTTCAGAAGGAAAATCTGTGCTCTGTTACAAGCTTCTGCGCCTTTGACGCGACACATGGATCTGGCTATGTGAGAGGACTTGGGCTGAAGAGCTGTGCCAGTAACCCCAAATCATCAAAATCATTTGATTTCTTTTCTCTATATACAGCTTAATGTCTGACCAGGTTATTCTGCTATGGTAATAGAGTAGACCATACTGCCAGCAACTCAACAACGAGTGTCAGGTGGCAGTTAACTAACCTGACAACCTTGAGGACCAATGGTTTGGATGCTGAAGTCTACAGGGGAGGGTGATGGTCCCCAAGTGGATTAAATCCCACATGAATCCATCTTTGTGGAGGGCAGCAGCTTCATCAATACTGGCCTGGAGCTGATTAGGACTTTGTGTGCCGAAAGGGCTAAGGACCAGAAAGTGACTTGCTGAACCCGAACAGTGGTATGGGTGTCACACTGCGATGTGGAAGGAAGATGACAGGCCACTGCATTATATTCTCAGGACAGTCTTCAAGGCTGATCACCATGAGGATCAGATTTGTAAGAACAACAAAAAGAAGAATATACAACTGTCTGCAAACAACTATTTTTCTATATAGAACATAAAAGTGGCACTTGCTGGGAGAAGTTTTCAAGCACTGTGCAAAGAATAAAAGACGTAGCAAATCACCAGGGACAAAAGAAATAAACTTTGCTCCTCACTGAAAAGCTGTATGTGCTTCTTGAAAACTTTGCAGAGGACCAGGCACAAAAATGAGATTTTAAAAAATTCCTTGCTTTATCTTTCTCTCTCTCTCACTCCCTCACTCATATACTCACAGAAAATTCAACTTTCAGGAAGCACACAATCCCCAGCATTTTAAAATATATGTAATGTTAAACATAATTTAATGTTTGTCCACTTTCACTGAAAATATACTTCTTTGGTGAATTGTAGACTTCATTTCAAGAGCATTTTTTTGGAAAGAAGTTTCCTGAACACAGTGGAACTTGCTTCTCAAGAAACATGCACTGGATTACTTTGTAAGAAATGCTTAAATGAAAATTAGTTTGTCACTTTTAGTCGCATCTTTGCCAAGTGAAATCCCAATGTTCAGTCCTGTCCACTATTTAAATTTTAGAAAAATGTTCTTGCACCAATGACTCTTGTAAATCAGAGCCTTCTGTGACAGATGTTACATTTTTTATCAATGCAGCTGAGCACATTTTTCATAGATGAAGGTAGTCACAACCAACTCCAGGGTTATGATAAGACACTAAAGTGCCACAGAATGTTGTTACCTTCCCACTGAAGAGGTTCCTATTTATTTACTTGCAATTTCTTGCTTTTGAACTGTGAGGTTGGTCACTATCTACAAATAGAGAAAAGTCTGAACAGGGGAGTCTTCACTACATGCTGAGGTGCCACATGCAATTAGAATCTTGATTTGTCTAGATTCTAACACCTGAGCAGTGTTAGAATCAACAAGCTTCCTGCATGAGGAAATCATCCTGGTAGTTAAAGGTAACAGTAACATCATCCTATGGTCTACTCTATGCAATAGCGAAAATTCTATTTAATGTTATTAAAAAGGAAGGAGTCAGAGAATTAAGCACAGATCAAAATAGTGATTCTGCCTCCTTTTTCCATATTGTACTTAATTTTTTCCATACACAGGTGGCTGGCAGTTCAACACCTAAGCAAAATCACATGGTAGAAATATATTGACAGATGCCTCCCCACAGGTGTCTCAGAAGACATAAATGGAAAAAGAACAAAATGAGAAGTGCAATTAATTACAGTACTTTCAATGTTCAGTACAGCTTAACGACCTCAAAAATCATACCTTATCAGAATTGATGATGTCTTTCTTATTAATAGTTCCTACATTTTCAGACTCTGTACCTCCCAATTCCAATATGTCTCGGACATCTGCTCCTGTTGTCATTTTGATGCCTAAAGTCAGAAAAGAAAACATGTTTTAAAAGCAAATACTGTAATCTGCACCTAGATACATAAAGGCTACAATCTTGTCATATCCAGAGTCAAAAAATATTTGTAATTAATATGTGTGTTTTCTCGAATTGTTTTTTGTTGTTCAGTCGCACAGTCAATTCCGACCATTTGCGACCCCACAGACCATTATGGATATCCAAAACATGGGAAGTGTCCCATATTATTGCAAAAAATAATAATAAAAAAATCCCCACCCTACAATGTAGAAACACATATTTTAAAATACACTGAATGCGTAACTCACACACACCTTAAGTTACCACCAATACCGGTCTTACAGAAGTCAGTCAAACTTCCATTTGCAGATGTATTACAGTGTATTAAAATGCATTCTTGCACGGCCTGTTTCCTACCCAAGTGCTAAGGCTCTACTTATTTATGTATTTATTCATCTTGAAAACTACAAATCAACTCAAGATTCCCAGCTCCCTCTCTCTAAACCACATTATTAACTTTATATGCTTTTTCAACTGCCTCCAGTTATTAACCCGGCAAGGCTGCCAATTCTACCCAACTCAACCCACTTCCCTCCCTTTTCTTACCGTCTTCTTCGACTCGGTCTAAACCCTGAACCACGAGCGGAGTAGACCCGTTTTTCCCCGGGGAATACTCACGTTACCTTTGTCTACTTCCGATTTTCACTTTACGGCGGACAATTTCTCTTGCTCAGGTCCCCCAGTGCACCAAAAAAGCAGGCACGGGCAGTAGCTGCTCCAGTGTTTGTTAGTTCCGGGAAGCGCTTGGAAATAATTTCAAAAGTAGGATCACAAGTGCATCTATCTATTAATTTTAACAGAATACAGTACATCCACAACTAATATCTCTAAAGTATAGAGGCCATTGCTTCGACAGCTTCATTTGTATCAAATTTAAGATGTGATTTCACTACACCTTCTGTGCAGCAAAGAACTCCTGCAGTCAACATCAACATTTACTATAAATACTGTACCCTGTATTTCTATGTTATTGTTTTTTCTTTATTGTTTATGTTTAAAATTTAATAAAAAGTTAATAAATAAATAAATAAATAAAACCACATTTAAATTGAGTTACCTTCTAAAAACTAACTCAGATTTTAAACTGATTTCTGGTACAAGCCACCTTTACTAAAATTTCCCCTTGGACATAATTATTAAAAGTATAAGATTTGCCAGATAATTCTGTCAGATAATGCGCGCACACACACAAACCCCACACAATTTTTACTTTAAAAAAAAACCCACACAATTTTTATTCTTCTTTCATGTAGGCCAGATGTGAAACTGTCAAAATGAAGCAGTTGCCTTTGCCTGACCTAGTGTGAGAAAGATTGCTGTTACCAGGGTATGCCCAATTGTGGTTCAAGAATACCATAATCTTTGAGAAAGGTCCTTCTGTTTTTTCTTTATGATTGACATAAAGGGAAAAACTTATATAAACTACTACGTGCACCCACCAACTTAGTCACGTGGGACATCGTATATCTTCCTATAATTATTCTCTATGTGACATTTTATTTATATAATTGCCCCTTTCCCCAAAACATTAAATATCCTTTTCCAAGACTTACTCCTTTCTTTTTCACTAAAACATATTCAATACATTTTAAACTGTGCATCAACAATTACAAAACGATGGAATTTAAGCTTATTTTTTATATTTAATTTAGACCGAGGAAGTAGTATTGATAGCTGCAAAGTTCTCCTTGCCACATTTTGAACCAACTTCCTGCCACATATAAATATAAATATTCCATGCTCCACACTATCTCCAACAGAAAGTTTCCTTACTCCTTTTCTTCATATTGAAAAAGTAAGGACTTTCCGAACATAATGAGGATTGTGGTTGCAAACAAGGCAGACTCTCTTGTTCTCTCCCAATGTTTACCAGGAGATGGCAATCTCAACCACAAGATAGAACCACAGCTAGAAAGTTAATCCTTTCTCCAAAAGATAGGATCAGCACTTGCATACTGAGCAACTGGGTTCATCATAAACAGTGTGGACATAATTTTTGCCGAAAGGGCTTTCACATGCAGTCACATTTCTGTACTCTTGATTGAGAATAAGATTTATCTGCAGTATTTTTTCTGTCTTTCCACCTCAGTGATATATGTGTAATTATGTCTCTAATTCAGCTATGTTCTACAGAAAGACATCTCACAATGCAGTGCTATTCAGAAACCCCAATGAAACCCATTTAAGTGTATGCACAACTGCAGTCTTTGAAGATTGAATGAAATGAGCTCCAACCATTATGTAATTCTGGCTGTATTCACTATATCCAAGTACAGTAGTTGAGAAGTTGTTGCTATCACATAACTTTTTTTCTTGTTGTATTATTGACTCTATATGAGCTCTTCCACAACTGAATTTGAAACCCATACCTGTGCATTTAGGCATTAAAAATTTCAATGGCCTTAAGTGCACATAACATTGTATATTATCAGGCTATCTCTAATAATAAATAATAGTTATGGTCTATGTCACAGTTAGGAAATCCTTTCCACGCCTTGGTATGTGCCAACTTTGGAAAATCCCTCTAGCTTGATTTTCAGTTTACATTTTCTTTGGGCCTTTCTAGTCTCAATAATCAACACACACATGCACCTACCTACCTACCTATCTACCTACCTACATGAGGGATGAGATGAGTATCTGTAGAGAAGGAAGAATCATGCACCACAACTTTTCTACTATTCCCTTACACTTCTATTCTCCTAGTTTCAGCAAAACATACACACATATGGACTCAAATGGGGAAGAAGAGGAACAAAGTTTTCCAAAGTACCTCATGGTGCATGAAAACTTCTTTTCTGGGTTTTAATTGATAACTTGCATCTTTGTGCTGACAAAAACAGGCTCAGAAAGCCAAGCAGCACCCAAACCATTTGAATGAGTCAGGCAAGCAAGGAAAGGGAGAGCTGGCTAGCTCAGACTTTGACATTGTGAGAAGCAGGGTAATTGTATTTATCTAAAGTGGAAAGGAGTCTGAATTGAGACGGGGGTGGGGAGAACATAACCCTATGAGGGTAGTTTTGAAGGAAGGGCTGTTCTGAAGAGAGATGAACCAGCAGCTACTTGATTGTAGATAATGGAGGGAAGGAGTACTCTGGCAAAGCTAACAGCGGTTGATCCAAGAGGAAACCAAGTGTAAAAATAAAAAGCAGTACTGGTGTTTCAACCCTCTACACTAGGGGTGGCCAGCCTTGGTTCTCCAGCTGTTCTTGGACTTCAATTCCCAGAAGCCCTGATCAGCAGGTGTGCTGACTTGGGCTTCTGGTAATCAAAGTCCAAGAACAGCTAGATCACCAAGGTTGGCCACCCCTGCTCTTTATCTTCATTTATTCATAAGGAAGATGCTTTTATACCCCTGACATTTTCCATTCAGTTTTTTCTGTATCTTCTTGAGATTCTCTTCTGAAATCTAAAGGGCAGGTAAGAGTTGCAAACAATATTCCAAATACAAATGTACCACAAATTTAATTAAAATTTTGAAAAGCAAATCAGGACCTTTCCTGCTAATTCTTAATACTGAATTTGCCTTTTGATTGCTGAATCACGTTTGGAAACTTAGCTGATATGGATAACCTGAAGAAAAAAAATTGAGGGATGCAAGCATTGGGTCTGGATGAGAAGGAAATGCTGGAGGTTTTACCTGGATTTAGCTTGTATGGAGGAAACATATGGACTATTTTTTGTTGTTCAGTCACAGAGTCGATTCCGACCCTTTGCGACCCCATGGACAATTTTAGATAAACTTAGTCGCTCTAATCAAAGGTGGAATGTACAAAACCTAATTCACCTATTCAACTCTACATGGAAGGCTGATACACACCTCTATGAGTGTCCTTAAATTGCACATGTTCTGAATGGCTTTGGCTAGTCAAATAAATTAGAATTTATTTTAAAGATGAGAGAAATACCTTCATCATTCCATTAAAAAGTCATACAAACGCTGATGCATCAAGAACACTCATGTCAAGCTAACATTTTTCTTTGCACTTGTTATAAAGGAAAAAGAGGACCTTTGGGTCTTTCTGGATTACAATTCCCATCAGCATAAACAATGGTGAGGAATACTGGAAGCTGGGTTCCATTAGCATCCTGAGAGCTGCACATTCTGCATACTTGTTATAAACAATAAAACTGGGCCACCTGCTAGGTATAATGGAGACACATTACTTTGTACCTGATTATTCTGGATTGATAGAATTATTTTTATTACTTTGAGATCTGAAGTGATACAGAAATAATTGTGTAACATATACTGTTATTAAACTATTTTGCCTTTTTACTATTTAATCTTCGTATGTATCAAGAAACCTTTGGAGCTCACTAAATTTTGCCTCTTGTATTAAAAATTGTAATGAAACGTTTGAAGCCAAGCCTTTGATTCTGTTGCTGCAAAACTGTTTGCTCTAGAACAGGCAACGTGTATTCTCCCACAATTTTACAAATAATTAAAATAACAACTGTCAGATTGTTGCATTTTCTTTGGTACTTTTCTTTCCAGACCAGTCTTGTGCTACAATTTTTGTCTTAAAGTGCAGTTGCACCTGCCTGTCTAGTGTGAATTAATAAAGAATTATTGTAATTTTTCTGACTGCAATGCCTTTAATTAATAGCCTCCTTCTTGTGCCTTTCTTTGTAAGCTGCTCCTTTCTCTCTAATTAGTTGCTTCCTGATCACTTTTATGGTTGTAACATTCCTGTTGTGTGTCACTGTGTGGGAGAGAAAGAATTACTGCTTTCTGTTTGTATATGGAATACCTGCTCACCAATCAAATTTTCTTTTTGTGACTACAATTATGTTACTGTGCTTGTTAAATATTTGTTTATTTACGATTCCATACCTCCCCATTAATTTGTCTGGATCACTCACAATATACCATAAAATCATACACTATAAGCACTATATAATCAGTACAAAAATACAATAAGCCCTATCACTAGTTAAAACTACTTTTATATAAAAATACAGAAATTAAAATCCACCTGAGCATATGAGGATAATAGTCACACTAGTAGAAGGCAGCTTTACATAATTCAATCTTAATTAGCTTTCTAAAACCAGAGGATACTTGGCCAACCCCATAGGAAGCTTGTTCCAGCGGGAAGGGGCTACAACCAAGAAAGCTAAATTCCTAGTGTTGGAATTTTTTACTTCTTTGGGTATTACATTTCTTAATATCAAGAACTGTGGTGAGACTGTGGGATAGATAGCTATTTTCTGGGAGAGCCCTAAGCCATTAAGGGCTTTATAGGTTATAACCAGCACCTTAAACTAAGCATGAAACTGAGCATGGAGCTAATGAAGGCACACCAAGACTATGAATATGTATTAATATCTGCTGGTGTTGGTAGTCAGTCCTGCTACTGCATTTTGGACTGCCAAAGTTTCTGTATTGACTTCAAGGGTAGCTCTATGTAGAGAGTGTTATAGTAGTCTATTTTTGAGATTACCAACACATGAACCACTGTGGGAGGGAATTTCTTATCCAGGTTGAGGCACAGCCAGGCAATCAAATAACTATGATAAAAGGCATTCTTTGCCACAGCATATATTTGCTCCTCCATAGAGAGAGCTAGGTCCAAAAGTACCCCAGGGTGCAAACCTGATTTTTCAGGGTAGTGTAACCTCATCAAGACTAAGTAAATGTTCCTCTAATTCCGGAGTTCTCAACCTTTTAAATTTGGGGCCTGGGTCATGGTCCCTCAGACAACTTTGGAAGCCAGATGGCCATTTTGTCCTTCCTCCACAACATGGCACTTCTTAATGTGGTGGAGGAGAGGGTGGACCACATGAAATGGTGTCATGGGCCACATCTGGCCCCCAGGCTGTAGATTGAGAACCCCTGCTCTGATGATCCTCCCGATAGTAGGATCTCCATGTTATTTGGATTTGGTTTCAGTTTATTGGGCTGCCATCTAGTCCATTATTGATGCCAGACAGCATTCGAGGACCTACACACCATCACCTGCAGATGAAGAGGAGGAGAGAGCTGCATATTGTCGGTGTACTGATGATCATGAATTTGAAATTTCCAAATGATTTCTCAAAGCAGATTGCGTTTCTAAAGCCTTATTTCTTGTGCAAACCAGATTGAGAGGATGGAGCATAGGCGTACTGTACCTTAAATTTCAGCAACTGTTAGCATATTTAACTCAAACACTGAAATGAAGGTAAGGAAGAATTAACTGCGAAAGCTCCAGTCTGACATAGTTGAAGGGCCCAATCCTTAATGAAATGTGTGAATGCTTGAAAATGAACAGCATTGGTGGTTAGAAATCTAAACAATATGATTACGAGTTCTCTAACAGTAAGGAAGACAGGAAGACACCCCTCTTGACAAAGGCAGAGCATCTCTGACCTTTCAAATGTTTTTCACTGCAGCTCCTATCATCCTTGCCAATGTTAAGAAATTATGGGAGTGCTAATCCAAAACACCTGGTATACCACCATGGTCCCACTCCTGCTCTGTATCTCCTCCCCAGTAGAAAATATATTGTATCCCAGGTAAACTGGTAGAATTTTAGGCCTGTATTTGTGTGTGTCAGGCTGGCATTCATATCCCCCATGACTAGTCTTTTATTGACTTATGCTCTCTGTGTATTGTGAATCACATACTTGATAAGTGTGTAAATTCACCACTCATGTAATAGGTAAAGGTAAAGGTCACCCTTGCTCAAAAGCCAGTCATATCTGGCTCTAGGGTTCAGTGCTCATCTCTGTTTATAGCCAAGGAGCCAGTGCTGTCTGTGTCTGCAGACGTTTCCATGGACATGTGGCAGGTGTGACTAGATACCAGAGTGCACAGAATGCTGTTTACCTTCCCACCGAAGTGGTCCCTATTTATCCACTTGCAGTGTCTTGCTTTTGAATTGCTAGGTTGGCAGGAGCTGGGACTCATGGACTTCAACTCCCAGAAGACAAAGTCAATTCCCCAAAGCATTGGTCAGCCAATATACTGGCTTAACTTCTGGGAATTGAAGTCCAAAATCCAGAAGTTGGGAAACACTGCTCTAGGGTCATTATTTCCCTATCTGGAAAGGATCAATTTGCTTGATTCTATTACCTGGGTGGAGAGCTCACACAATAATTTTTTAAAAACAACAACAACAACATTTCACAGCTGGATAGCTGGCCACTTTTACATATATCTCCCATTTTAACTCCAATAATATATTCTGTTTATCCTACTCAAGGGCAATGGCAACTCCACATCAGTCTCTACAAAACTGGCTTCTACCAGAAGTGTTGGATAGACCCCCCCTCATCTGCAGCCAGTACAGCCTATAACTATGTTCTGAGGATTATGGGACCTTTAGTCCCATATGCCCAGTGGAGGGATGTCAAAAATTTTACTACCCCACCATGACATCATCACAATGTGGGCAGAGATAACGTCATGACATTGTGGGCGGAGCCAAATAAAAAATAAAAATAAATAAAATAATAAAATAAAAATAAGCATACACACACACACCAAGGAGGCTGTGCATGCACACCAAGTGCTTGGTGCACATGCGCAGTGTGGGAACCAGTGAAAAGGTAAGCCCCGACGGTGGTTCCCCCCAAAAGCTGCTACCGGTTCTCCGGGACACTGGGAAAAGTTACTACCGGTTCTGGCGAACTAATGAGAACTTGTTACATCCCATCGCTGAATATGCCACAAGAGCATCAGATTTGGGGAAGTACAATTATGTATGTGCTGCTTAGATACTTAAACACCACACTAGATATGAACTGCTGCTGCTTCCTCCATTTAGCAGTGAAACAAGATTGGAAAATAAAGGCTTTAGCACTGAGTTTATAGGTGTCTTTTCTTTTCACATGCAGGTTTTTTAAAATGCAAATAGCACCAGTTGTGTGTGTTTATATCTAGATTGTAGCAGGATTTTTTTTTACCCTTTCCTCACAGGGAAAACCCTTCCTCTAAAGCTAATACAGTACAGTATTTCAATTAGGGAGAGGAATTCCCCATTTTCTCCAATTATATCATCGTGTTCCTTCCAACCAGTTTGTATTCTAAGATATGTGAACATGAAACATAAAGACACATTTCAGTTCAGGCCCGTGCTGGCCATTTGGGACACAGGGAAAAGTCCCGGTGTGCCCCAGTGACTGGGGCCCACCCCCCAAGAGGTGGCTACAATTCATTACGTCATGCAGTACCCCCCCCATAGGCAACGTCCCCTCCCTCCCTGTCCAGCATGCCCCTGTTTAAGTTATCACCTCATTTTTCACACCAGGGTGCTAAGCATTACAGTACAGTAAAACACCGGATAACGCTAAAACTTGGTTCCACAAGTCTTAGTGTTATCTAATTTTTAATGTTATCTGATGCATGCATTGGATAATGTTAAAATCCTATGGGATGCATCAGATAACATTAAAACTCCATAGAGATACATTGTAACCAGCACAGGCTTTAGCAAACATTATCCGATGCATCCCATAGGATTTTAACGGTATGCGATGCAATCCCCCCATTGCTAAATGTTATGAGGTTTTAGCGTTATCTGATGCAAACGTTATCCAAGGTATTACTGTACATATGTTCTCTGTGCAAGAAGGATTTACTGTATTTGCCAGCGTATAAGAAGCATCAGAGTATAAGATGCACCCTTGGCAGGGGTGGGCTCCAACAAATTTTACTACCACACTGTGGCCATGGTATGGTGGGCATGGCCAGGAGGAAAGCCCTGTGTTGCACCCCAATTAGGACTACTTTATTTCAAAACTTTGATGGGTGGGGCCCGCCAAAATTTCTGCTACTGGTTTTGGCGAACTGGTGCGAACCTGCTGATGCCCACCACTGACCCCCGGGTTTTATACACATTTTTAAAGGGAAGAAATCATTTTCTATATTTTAACTCAAGAAGCCAGGGAGGGCAGGACCAGCTGAGCAAGATCACTCCAAAAGGAGCAATCTCGCCTGCCTGCCGCACTGCCTAGGAAGTCCAGGGTTGTTCTATTTAGTTACAAAAATTGGGAACTTGCTCCTCAACCAAGTTGTGTAGCTCATACTGAGAGCATAATGGTGGTATGTATTCTAATGTTTTAGATTGTGCTTTATCTCTGGAAATGACCGAGGTGACAGCCTTGCCAAACACTCAGGAATGTTTGTGGCTATTGTCTAGTATCAAGATAATGATGGACACATCAGAACACTGAGATGATCCTATCATCACATGTGATCCATAAAAGGAACTTTCCAAAGAAACTAAAAGGATTGAGGCAAGGGAAAGCAGCAAAGATGATGACGGATTTAATAGTGGACATTCCCTAAATAGTAACATTATCTGCCCATATGGATGCCTGTGGCTAGCATACTTATCCTTGTGTAAAGGTCACTGGCACCTCATGGTTAACGCTGGCAAACTGTTCCCAGTGGCCCAATGCCAGCTCCTCGCCATCTGTGGTTAGAGGTTAATGAACAGCTTATAGTACACAGCAAGAGGGCCATTAAACAGCAGTCTGACAAGCTAGGCCTACAAAACAAAAGAGGCTGATTCATGCTATATTTGCCCAGCAATAATATTTACCTGACAAAAGGAATATTTGTGAAGAGTGACTATTGGGAATGGGGAACTTTGGTGACAACAATGGTGGTGTTAACCCCAGCTCAAAGAGGAGAGGGAAAAACCTCAAGTTTGTAGGTCGCTCATCAGCTAGTCTAGGGTGTGCAATAGAAGTTCTCAACCTTTTAAAGCCGAGGGGTGGGTCATGCTCCCTCAGACCGCATCGGGGAGCCAGATGGCTATTTTTGCCCTTCCTCCACCACATGGCACTTCCTGATGTGGTGGAGGCAGGGGGGCACATGAAATGTTGCCACAAGCCACATCTGGCCCATGGCCCACAGGTTGAGAATACCTGGTGTACAATGTGTCCCTTTCTGTTCAGTAGAAAAACAATATTCTGGTTAAAAATTGGGTCGGAAAGCAAAAATACATGCATTCAGAACTGGAATACTTAAAGCTGACAACCCATCACAAGAGTGCTCCTGAACTTTTAAAAGCTGGCTGGGTGGTTTAGGTATCTGAGGAGCCAGAAGATAGGAGTTTGGTTCCTCACTGTTCCCCCAAGGGAAAGGGTCATTGACAAGTTGTATGTGGTCATTGACAAGTTGTATAGTCCCAGGATGCCCCCAGAAGAAGGGAATAGTAAACTACTTCTCAGTACTCTTTACCTAGAAAAACCCCCAAAGGGCTGCCATAACTCAGAACCAACACATACCATATTTGCCAGCATATAAGACGCACTCTCAGCATATAAAATGCTTGGTACTGGGAATATCCACTCAGTCTTTAACTACAGGGGTTGAAACAGTTATAAGTTATAATTAAGAAATACTGTAGTTCCCTATAGAGCAGAGGTGGGCTGTCCTGACAGGTTTAGGGGAAAATTATTATTATTATTATTATTATTATTATTATTATTATTATTATTATTATTATTATTATTATTATTATTATTATTATTATTATTATTATTATTATTATTATTATTATTATTATTATTATTATTTGTGTCCAGCCTCTGCTGAGAGCTGCACCAACACTTAAAATGACTTGTTAAGGCTTTTTTTGCATGGGCAGCTTGAGTGGACACCTTCAAGTTCCTCAGTGCAAGTGTTTTTAAATCAATTTTTAAAAGTTATCAAGTAGGAAGTCATTCCACTCCTAATATCAACTAGTCAAGAATATCTTGTTAGTTTAGAAGACAGCAGATAACATCTATTTTTATCAATGCGTAGCAGTAGCTGTCTAAACACACATCCTCTTTCTACTTCCTCAGTTGTCAGTGAACCTGCAATTTCTTCTTAACTGCTGTTTCTACAACACTCTTTTCCAGGTATAAACATAGGCTGTTTCCTTTAACTAAATCTCATGACTACCTTGTGAGGTAGGTTAACTAAAGGCATGGGTGTTCACAAGCAATGGCAAGTGAAACTTCCCACTGGAATTCTGCATTCATTCATTGATAGATGAAGTTCTTTTGCATAGTAATGCAAGCAGTGTAACTTTTAGATATAAATTGTCACAAGTGAAGAAATATCTGTAGGTGTTACTGTTACATACTAAGTAGTACACTCAGCATGCAACAGATTTCATAATTTACAGTAATTCATTTCCAAAGCTTAAATTGTTTCTATAAGTGTGCAATCAGATTTTAGTCAAGATTATTTAGCTAACAGAATTTCTATACTGCACTTTTTTTCTAACATTCCAGGGTGGTCTAAAAATCACATAGTGTATACAATAAAAATAGTAATTACCGGTAATAGTATTAAATGCAGAAACAATTAAAAATATTACTGTATATGCTGGCGTATAAGACTACTTTTCCCCCCCCCTGAAAAACATGCCTCCAAGTGGGGCAGGAGGGGGGGCGGGGGGATCATCTTATACGCCAGGTGCACTTTAGTTGGGATAGACATAGCTGCCCATAGTGGCCTCCCGATGCTCGCCCGGTGCCCATAGTGGCCTCCCGATGCCCGCCTAGTGCCCATAGTGGCCTCCCAATGGCCACCCACCTCATTCTACATACCATCCAGTATCGCACGGTATCCAGCGTGGCTGCGGCAAGCATCAGCAGCGAGATGGGTGCCAGCCTTTTCGGCGAGACCGGCCTGTTCTGCTCTGCGGGAAACAGCGGTGCTCCGCCCCACCCCTTGTCTACGCAGAGCTCACACATGTGCACTTGCGCACTAGTGCCGGCCACAGGGAGATGTTGAAATCAAATCTGATGTTCTTTTACGTTTTATTTGGTGTTTGGAAGGTGTGTAGAAGAGGGGGTACTCTTATACGGCGAGTATATAACAAACTCTATATTTTGAGTGGAAATGTTGGGGGGTCGTCTTATATGCCCAGTCGTCTTATACGCCGGCATATACAGTAAATCTACTAAAAACTATTCCATATGTATACACAAATAAATGCAGAGTACTATAATAGTGTGTACTATGAATGCCAATTACCATGACATATCACCAAACAGCTTGGGGGGGGGGGCAGGGGGCAGCCCACCCCAGGTGGCACTTTTTGGGCTATGGGTGTTCTTGGACTACAATTCCCAGAAGCCCTAGCAGTAGCGGGCACCGGCATCCACCAGGGGGTGGCAAATTTGGCTTAAGCCCAGGGCGGCTGAAATTCATGCGACGCTACTGGTAGATCACATAGGAGTCAGCAGAGAGAAAGAAAGAAACTGCCAATTAGCACTTCTTAGCAGCTTGTTAAGGAAGCTTTGCTGAGGCTACAGCAGAAAGTACAGCTATTGTAGAACTACCTTAAAAAGCTGCAAACCATGGCTGGCTGCAAATTTCCTCCTCTGGGCCTACTTCTTTCTCACACACATGCATGATTAAATTCCCCAGCAGGGGAAGAAATAAGCATGTAGGGAAGGGAGTTTCTCAGTGATTTGAATTAACTTGTACTGTACATCTAATGGGACCCAATAATAATCTTGGTAACAATCTTGAAAGAAAAGGAGACCACGAATTACACAATTTCTTGTGTCTATATATGAATGCTAGCAGTTGTAAGCAAACAAGAACTGGAAATCTCAGTTCAGAGGGATAAATATGACTTGATTTTGATAGGGATAACTGAAACTTGGTAGGATGGCTCCCATGACTGGAATATACAGCAATTAATGCTGATAATTCTCACCTGCAAAGTGGAAGAAGAAACTAAAGAATTAACTGTTGACTTGATTCTAACCAATAAAGATGATTTAGAGGAAATATTCCAAAAAAATAGTGGAAATAGTGACAGTAAGGAGAACTCTGAAGGAAAATGATAATGTTCTACTTGAGTTCTTGCGTCAAAAGAAACAAAAGCTATGTGCAGCAGCACATATATGCTAGATTTTAGGAAAGCCAGTTTTTAAAAAAATAAACACATAATATATGGCAGGATATTTTAACAGGAAAAGGAGTCCAAGATTGGGGTGGGGTGGGGTGGGGAGGTTAAAAAGAAAATCCTAAAGGCACAGCTACAAACAATTCTAACAAGATGAAAAACTGGAAGACAGCAAAAAGGGCCAATTTGGGTTCACGGAGGACCTGAAAACAGAAAATGGAACTTATAGGAAATGGAAGGCCAGGCAGACAAGAGTGCAAACAAGTAGTGAAGACTTGTAGAAATGGTGTTAGGAAATCAAAAGCTGAGAATGAATTGAATAGCAAGAGACAATAAAAACAAAACAAAAAAAGAATTCTTCAGATATGTGTGTAGCTTGCTTGCATAATTTAATTTAATTTAGATACTTCCTCATCTAACAAGAATGTTATTTCAGGTAGTTGATAACACTAATGAAACAAAATACACACATTAGCACCTCAACATCGACATAAATAAGTTAACATCAGATAAATCATAAAATAACATCGAATTGATGGCAGCAAAAAGGAAAAGCTAAATGACAATTAGTGGAAGGAAAAATAACCACGGGGGAAGATGCTCCCAAATGCTTCCTTGTACAACTCTGCCTTAGTCAGTTTGCAAAAGGTCTGGAGGGAGAACATGAAATGGAAAGCCATTCTGAAGTGACAGAACTGCTACTAAAAAGGCCCAATTGAAATTTTCTGGGTGTCTTTTAGGGTGGGCACTCGGACCTCCAAACCAGGGACAACATACTTGGTAGTGCCCAATTTATCAGAAAGAGGTTATCTGTCAGGAATCATGGTCTTACACTGTTCAGGGCTTTATAGGTTAATATTAGTACCTTGGATTGGGGATTGAAGCCTACAGATAACCAATGCAGGTGGGCCAGAGTTGATCAAATATCTATAACCCCAACACCAGCTGAGCAGCCACATTCTGCACCTGCTGCAGATTCCATAACTTCTTCACAGGTAGCCCAAAGTAGAGTGCATTACAATAATTAATTATTGAGATTATCACTGCATGAACCAGTATCACAAGGGACTTCCTGTTCAGGAAAGAGCAAAGTTGGGCTATCTGCCTTAGGTGGAAAAGGCAGACCAGGCCACAGCAGATATTTGCTTCTTCTAGAGAGAACTACCGGTAAGTCCAAAATTGTGCCAGGTTCTGAACTTGATCCTTCAGGAGAAGAATAATGCCATCCAGATGAGGTGAGTTGGTTCAAAATTTGTCAGGAGACCCTCCTAGCAACAGGATCTTCTCTGGATTTAACCTCAACCAATTAGCCTTGTCTAGTCCATTATCACAAGCAACATTCTAGGACTTGAACAACATCCACTGGTGACAATGTACAAGATAAAGTTGCATGACATCAGCATATTGCTGACAAATGCACTCCAAATACAGTATCAGAATATATCACCCAGCAGCTTCATGTAGATTTTGAAAAGCATTGGGGAAATGATTGGTTCCTGCAGTACCTCATAACATTGCAGCCATGAGGCTGAGACTACCTCCCTAAGATGAACCCTCTAGACTTGGTTGTTGAGGAAACAGTAAATAACACAAACCTGAGCAACTAAATCTCAGATAATTTCTCATATTACTGTACATGACAATATAGTCACTGCCACAGTCATCTAACTAAAGTCCAAGGAAAAAAGAAGAAGTTGAGAATGGCAATTTAAACATGGGTCTACTAGATCCATGTAGGCCAGTGATGGGAAACCTTTTAGAGATTGAGTGCCCAAACTGCAACCCAAAAAACACTTATTTATTGCACAGTGCCAACACAGCAACAGGGGAGGAAGTGAACAGTCCCATTGGGCTGCTGGGCAGAGGGGTGTGGCAAACTCTGTGCTAGGGGGAGGGAGGAAGTGCTCCCATTGGGCTGCTAGGCAGAAGGGTGTGTGCGGTGAACTCTGTGCTTGAGGTGACTGCATGGGTGACCACAGAGAGGGCTCCAAGTGCCACCTCTGGCACACGTGTCATAGGTTCACCACCACTAGTGTAGGCCCACACCCTACAGGGGGACTTTAATTCCCAGAAGTCTAAGTCAGTACATTGGCTGATCAGTGCTTTGGGGAATTGACTTAGGCTTCTGGGAATTGACGTCCAAAACTCAAAGGCTAGGAAACACTGGTCTAGATTCTAGAAAAACACAAGGTAAAACACACCTAAGCTGTCTATCTGACTTCCTTCTCTCCTGGTTCAGATTATTAATTACATGTGTTTGTTAACTTCCAACAAATAATACCTCAAGGACCTTCACTATTATGAAACCAGAAGAAGCTTCCTTTAGTATCAGTTTCAGGTTATGTGTCTGCTACGATTACAAATGCTGAGTATCATTTTCTTTCACATAAGTGTGCTATGAAACAGATCAGAGAGAAAATTTTGCATATAAAAGGACTCAACCATACTTCAGTGTGCTTCATTTCAACCATTTGTGTTGGCATGGAGCCTTAGCTGATGTTTGTTTTCTCATGAGCTGTTTAAATAGGTGCAATGATGTCCTGGAAAGGCATTGCCTTGTTTCAGGGACAGGAGAGGGGAGTCACATCCTGGATCTTCACATATAATAAAGTAGGTTTAAAAATTCACAACTTAACCCTGACTTTACAGCTTTTCTCCCTCCCCTTCTACGATGTCCACAAAATATTGTATAAAATGCAAACAAAATTTATTGTGGCAGACACCAGGTTTTAATAGTTGAGTCCTCAGAGTTTCCAACAGGATGCTCAAAGTGAAAAGTTGCCCTTAGCAAAAGCATTCAGTTTATGTTCTAGTAAAGTAACTTCTAGAGGAGAGAAGTAAAAACACAGCATACAGTACAGTCAAACCTCGCACAAAGAGTGCCTCGCTTAAAGAGTAACTCGCTTAAAGAGCAGAATTTTCTCTGAATGGTCGCTTCGCTTATCAAATAAAACCAATCAAAAACTCGCTTAACAAATAAATTGGGGTTCGCAATCCCCCCCACAATGGGTCACTTTCAGTGGTGTTTCACTTAAAGAGCAAACTCGCTTAAAGATCAATCCTGTGGAACGCATTATGCTCTTTAAGCGAGGTACAACTGTATTTATGCAGTATATCCTCATGCTAATGTAGTCTTATTCTATATATATCAGAAATCATAGTAGACATATGAACATGCTGCAGTATTGAAAATAATTGCTTGACTGTGTTCCACATTGCTTGGCAGAAATAAATGAAATTGGTTGCTGTCAAGTTGGTTGACAACCACTAAGGGTTTCTAGATTACAAGTGCAATAGACATAGACCTTCCATGACTGTTGAGAAAACTAAATTCACTCTTCCAACAAATACTAAAAGTTCATCTCCTCTTTTTTCCCCTTTATTGGATCAACCTAATAATTGGAAATCTGGTTTCCATTCTTTTATCTCCAGATGTACATTTGATTTTACTATGATACTCTCCCTACCTCACCAACTTCAGTTCATTTTGAACAGCTGCTACAACTATCTGGAGTTTTAAAATAAATTTCCTAAGTGCAGTTTTCCTAATTCATGCATTTTTGTAGACAATTTAGCAAGAAATTTCACCAATATAATGAATTTTGTTACATTTTTTTCATGACACATGGACACTTTCCTACTGAAAAGCTTATTATGTGGGTGCAAAACCAACATGCCTATGCCCAAGACTGCCTCTATGCTGCCTGGAGATTCTACAGCTGTGGTATTAAAAAGTAACTTTTCCAAGTTTTCCTGTAAATGTGTAGAAAGATGCCACTACAGGCGTGAAAATGTATATACAGCAGTGGCGTCGCGCAGTCTTCAGCCGCCTGGGGCGAAGAACAAACTCGCCGCCGCCCCCAGCTCGCCGCTGCCGCCGCCCCCTCCCCCCGACCCAGGTAGAAGCCAGCCCCCTGCTGACTAGCGGCGTGCGCGCGCAGCGCGCGCCACACACCTCCGTCCGCTCGCCCACCACACACCACCCATCCGCTCACACCTCCGTCCGCTCGCCCGCCCGGCTGGCCGTCGGGGGCTCTCCGCCGCCTGTTGCCCCGCAGCCCCTGGCAGCGGCTTTCAGGGGGCGGCAAAATGTCCCCTCCCCACCCTTTTGCTGGCGAGGAGGAGAAAAAGTGTTTTTTTTTAGGCGGACAATTCAAGGAGGGGCCCGCCCGCTGGGCTGGCTGTCGGTCGGGGGCTCTCCTGGCGGGCGGCCCGCGTGCGCGCGCACGCTGCCCACCTCCTCCTGCCCAGCCAGCCCCCAGGGGCTCCCCACCACGGCGCCACCCACCCCTGACGAGCGCCCCGTCTCACGGCAAGTTGGGTGGGTGGCTGGGCGGGCGGAGGCGAGCAGCGTCCGCGCGCACGCGGGCCGCCCGCCAGGAGAGCCCCCGACGGCCAGCTGGGCGGGCGACCGGGCATGCCCCTCCTTCCCTCCCCACCCTTTTGCTGGCGAGGAGGAGAAAAAGGGGTTTTTTTTAGGCGGACAATTCAAGGAGCCTCCTTGAATTGTCCGCCTAAAAAAAACCCCTTTTTCTCCTCCTCGCCAGCAAAAGGGTGGGGAGGGGACATTTTGCCTCCCCCTGAAAGCCGCTGCCTGGGGCAACAGGCGGCGGAGAGCCCCCGACGGCCAGCCGGGCGGGCGAGCGGACGGAGGTGTGAGCGGACGGAGGTGTGTGGCAAGCGGCGAAGCGCACGTGGGGCGCTCGCCAGCAAAAGGGTGGGGAGGGGACATTTTGCCGCCCCCTGAAAGGCGCTGCCCGGGGCATCCGCCCCCCCCGCCCCCCCACGCTACGCCACTGATATACAGCATTTTGATATTTAATTATTTAAGTGCCTTTTTAAAACAAGGCTTGCAAATTAGTCATTTCCCACTTTAGTAGATTATATGTTTCCAGAGAATCTTGTAGAACAATCAAGTTCAGATGATATGCCTGCTAAGCAATTAGGTATTTTGAAACCTTGGAACTAAAAGACTAACAAGAAAATGGAGGTGGGTTTAGATAGCCATGTGTATTGTTTCAGTTGTATAGCAGTCGACTAACACCACTAATCCATAGATACTGGATTCCTCCCCTTTCCATCTGTTTTTTACACGTCAGAGCAAGAAAACAGCACTGCAAAACACTTTACACCATAGATGAAAAAACAGATGATCATAATCATTGTAATTTATGTGCTATTTTATTCATTCAGTATGGCCAAAGTAGCTTTTAAACCCAAGAGATCTGGATCACAGGCAGAGATCTCTGTACTCAAGGATTTGTGGTAGCTGCACATATTCACCCACTCAACTCTAGAAAGCAGTTTTGGTTACTTTGAGTGGTAAGGTAACTCCTGTGTTTATTTCATAAAGTAATTGGTAAGTGGGCTGCAGGATAAATTTGATCTCACATATGTTACTTGGGGACTGTGGTGGCTTAGTGGTTAAGATGCTGAACTTGACAACTGGAAGTTCAGCAGGTCAGCAGTTCAAGACCTGAGTACTGGACAATTGAGTGAGTTCCCATCTTTGTCCCAGTTCCTCCCAACCTAGCAATACGAAAGCAAGAAATTGCAAGTACTGTACAGTAGATAAATAGAGACCACTTCGGTGGGAAGGTAAACAGCATTCTGTGCACTCTGGTGTCTAGTCATGCCTGCGTGCCACATCTCCACAGAAATGTCTGGAGACACAGACAGTGCTGAATCTTTGGCTATAAACAGATGAGCACTGAACCCTAGAGTTGGATACAACTGGCTTTCGAGTAAGGGTGAACTTTACTTTTACTATGTTACTTCTGTTATATAGACTAGATTTAGTTAGTTACTGGCTTGGGGTCACAGAATACATTTTTGGACTCTTCTTAATGTATGTAAATGTGAAGCTATCATGATGAAGATTTGCACTTTAAATTTTCCCACTAAACCACAGACCCTAAATATTTTATTCTGAGTCTTAGATAGTAACTGTGGGGGGTTTTCATAGTAGTAAAAATCCTGTTAATGGTTCTGAAAATTATATATTACATTTTGTCAATAGCGCCTTTTATGGGCTCAGATGTTTTGAAAATAATGAAATGTTGATACAGTTATCTATCTGCCTTTTGGTTTTTAAGTTGACAAAGTAATTTCCACTTTCTCAAGCAAACATTTGTGAGGAGGCTGAAAAAGGCAATTTCTCACTCTTTAGGTACTGGAGGAAATAAATACAGGGTCTCTAAAAGAACAATATCCAGTAAACCCTTCACAGGTAAGTAAATGGGTATTGATTTTTTTAAAAAAGAATTCTCAAATCATTTATAAACACAACTCAGAAGCACATGTTTGAATAATGTTATTTACTACTAAAAGATTTTCTGGCTTTCCTACAGAAGGTATTTCCCATAACAATCATGAGCATAAGTGGGGTTTTAAAGCATTGCATACATTTGTGGAAGTCAGGACTAGTAATGACTATGAGCCCTGAAGCCTAGTAGAAGTACCTCAAATAACCAGAAGCACCATCTAACTAATCAATGGTTACATTTAGGATATGCATTTCCAGTACATGGCTTTCCTCTTCCCATATTCATCCTCACAATCCGCCCCGCAAGGTAGGAGATGCTGAAAAAAAGAGATTGGCCAAAGGTCACCCATTGGAGCCTAGAAGATCTGTATCTTCTAAGCCAGGACCCTACCCTGAGAACAACAAGAAGAGATAATTCTTACTCAAGATATGTACTGGCTTCAGAGAAATGTATCCATACAAACAGTTTCAGGGTACAGTATTATGGGTTTCTGGTGTGATAATGGGGCACAGCATAGAGCCAAGAGGGACTCATGGGAGGAAGTACCACTCCCACAAAAACCATCATGAATGGGAAAAATAAAACTGAGTGTTCAACTCTGCAGACTGCCTTTGCCTATGGCAATTTTAGTTTTCTTTTTGGGTGAATATGCCAAAACAGTTTTGATACCCACTGCTAAAAATAAACCAGTTGAAGCATTTTGGCTGCTCTCCTGTATTTGCTTACCAGGAAGAAATTCCCTCTGAATTCAATAGGGTTTACTTTTGAGCAGACATGGATAGGCTAGGACTGCTACACCTGATGTGACTGACTGGCTTTTGCCTCAGGCTGTCAACTCGAGTATTGTATTCTCCATTTCAGTTATTGTTATTTTTGGATATCCACAGGCTTTCTCATGTTCAGTCAATACAGTTACATTAAATATTAATTCACTGTAACAATCATTTTGTTCTCACGTCAAACATGATTAAAATGTGTTTATGTAATCTTATTTACTGTGAAGGTAATCCATGGAGGATTCCCCCCCCCCTTAAACCAGAGTACTGTATTTTAATATGAAACCGTACATGAATAAAGTAGCAACTAATTTAGAACAGTGGGAGTCCTTCCCAACATTCTCCGTTCTAGGTGTGTCTCTTGTTTCCTGTCTTTTAAGCAAAATGCCTCATGTCCTAGGGTGTCATCGCAGAAAGGAAGAGAGGAGAGACAGAGATGACTGAACATAGCACAATAAAATCAGATTATATGTTGATGAAGCAAATGCAAAATAAGCAATTATTTCAGGAACATCACATGCCAGTTTTCATATGAAAATAAATCTTGCTTCTCAATTAGACCATCCAAAATGTATCTGTCAGACTATTTTTCTATACCTAAGCTGAAATGTGGGGGAAACTTTTTTCTGCAACCATAACTGGTCTCAAATGTGATTAAACACTAGAAGACTAAACACTAAAAGACAGGGAGTGGGACTGCGAGCTTTTACGTAGCAGAATAGGCCAAAATAACAAGTTTTCTTCTCAATGTTCAGCTTATTTTTCTGTAGTACTATACCTGCAACGCCCTTTTTGTCTTTTGTGCAAGCAGGCAGAGGTTTAACCATTTCTTTTGGCAATCTGGTTGGTGTTTCTCTTTTCTGCAACATAGAAGGATCTAGGTAAAGGTAAATATTTCCCTTGGTCAAAAGCCAGTCGTATCTGACTCTAAGGTTTAGTGCTCATCTCTGTTTCAAAGCCGAAGAGCCAGTGCTGTCTGCTTCTGCAGACATTTCCATGGTTATATGACAGGCATGACTAGACACCGGAGCGCAAGGAGCACTGTTTACCTTTCCACCAAAGTGGTCCTTATTTATCTACTTGCAATTTCTTGCTTTTGAACTGCTAGGTTGGCAGGACCGGGACAAAGACAGGAGCTCGTTCCGTCCTGCAGTACTCGGGAATCGAACTGCTGACCTCCCGCCTTCCAGTCAGCGTCTTAGCCACTTGAGCCACTGCAGGAAAGGATCTACTTTTTCTAAATTACAAAATACTATAAAGAGACTTGGTCCTGGAAGAATGTGGACCTTTTTTGCTTCTTCAGTCTCTGCCCTCATTCAGGCTCATTCCTGCTCGGGAAAGTGGTAAAGATCCTGTTGGCCACTGGTTTTTATTGTACAGTATTTGAATACCCATCAACCCCAGGCAGCAACGCAAATGATCAGGGTTGATATTATTTGTAGTCCAATGATACGTAGAGGGCCACAGAGTCCCCTCTTCTGCTGGAGAACAGAAGGTACCAGGAGCTCCACCCTGGTGTCTTCTGAGCTCACTTGCACACCTACCTTAATAAATATATTCTCATCCACATGTTTACCCAAACAATAGCAGCCAAATGCATCTGCACATGTCTGTATCATTTGGACTTTGCAGTCCTACTCTTGGGCCAGGCATTGTTCCTCCTTCTGGAACAAAGCATTTTTTCCCCCTCCTTTTTGTTGGAAAATGCATTGTGCTGGCAATGACCTCAGCACAGTTTACCCTCCTTCCACCATGAAACCTTGGCAGCAGTCCTGTTCCTTGTAGAATCACTTTCAGAAAATAAACAGACACCACCCAGGGATGCTGGGAGAACATGTAGTGTTTATTTTTGACTGGAGGCTGAAGAAGCTCAGGAAGGTTGCCCTCCGGCTCACCTCTTTGCTTGTGATCATGTTCATGTCAGCTGATGATGGCACATAAACAACACATTTAAAACATCTCTGTACCTTCATATGTAACGGTAAAGGTGAAGGTCGCCCTTGCTTGAAAGCCAATCATATCCGACTCTAGGGTTCAGTGCTCATCTCTGTTTATAGCCAAAGAGTCAGTGCTGTCTGTGTCTTCAGACGTTTCTGTGGAGATGTGGCAGGCATACATCAACACCAGAGTGCACAGAACACTGTTTACCTTCCCACTGAAGTGGTCCCTATTTAACTACTTGCAATGTCTTGCTTTCAAACTGCTAGGTTGGCAGGAGCATGCAGTACCCGTCATGCAGTACCCGGGATTTTAACTCTGACCTTCCAGTAAGTGAGTTCAGTGTCTTAACCACTTGAGCCACCTGTCCTTCATATGTATTGGATGGACTGCAATTCCCATGATCCCCCAGCTAGCATGGCCAGTGTAGCCCAACATATCTGGAGGATACCAGGTGAGAGAAGGCTGGTAAATATAAATAAGGGTTGGATGTCATGACTTAATACTGTAAATATGCTTTGATAAATGAGCAATGGAAAGACGGTTTATTTTATTTTGTATTGATTAGCAGATTAATCAGATTGTTAGACCAACAAATAAGAAGAGATCTCTGGCCAATGTACATTGGGAGCTTTAAAATAGAAACAATGGCATTAAAGCATAAAAAGCATAAAAATCAAAAAACATAAAATATGAGTGGTGAAAACGGGGAGAGAAATGAGCTGGTCCATTACTCATTAGCAACAAGTTACTTTTAAATTCTTTTAAATTCATTTTATAATGGAAAAAAATGATTAAACCAACACCCATTTCATTTTGAAGTATAGAGTTAAATATGACTTCTCATTTTCGGAAAATTGCAGTTTCACATTGCTGGCATGAAAATGAATTTTTAAAATGATAAAAATGAGTAACTGCTTTACTTTAACATGTTGCATATGAGCTGTAACAGCTATACAGGCTAATCCAGCAGAACTGTTAGAAATGGGATATTATACATGAACTGGGGGTTTCCTAGATAATGAGAGAGAGAGAGAGAGAGAGAGTTAGAGTTTATCTCCAGAAAACAGGCTTTGGAGAAAGAGTTAGGGAACTTCCTGCTGCCACATTCAACTCAGAAGCCTTCTATGGCTGCATTAACCTTAAGAAAAACCAGGCAGATGGCATTCTACATGTCTACTTTGGTGCATGAATCCATGCTTAAGCTGTGATTTTTGTGAATGCAAAAGGCTGCATAATTTTTCATCAATTACTCTATATTAATGGTTCCCACAACCCACATGGGGCCTTCAATTCCCAGAAGTCTAAGTCAGTACATTGGCTGATCAGTGCTTTGGGGAATTGACATAGGCTTCTTGGAATTATAGTCCAAAACCCAAAGGTTAGGAAACACTGCTCTATATTATTAGCATCAAGAATATTCTTCAATGAGTGCATTTGGTGATAAAAATGCATTTTGTAGTTTTGAATGGCAGGGGTCATTGTGGACCAAAGTAGAGCGGGTAACATGTAGCTATCTTAGTGTTCTCAGTCCTAAGTAATACTGTATAGCCAAAGGTGACAGATGATGTGAACTGCAATTCAAAAACACCAGGAGCCTTCTACTCCTCCAATCTTATTTAGCTCTATGCCCAGTAAATTTGGTTTTTTGTTTGTTTTATTTTTCCTTGTTTTATTTCATCTCATTTCGTGTGTTCTCATTTCTATTTGCCCCACCCTATGAAGAAGGGGGAGGCAGATTCTAAACCAGGCAGAAGATCAATCTTTAGGGGAAAAGCAAATTATCTCCAGCAGATCAAAAGCAATCAATCTACTACTGCATCCACCTGTTTGTGTAGCTAGTTTGCCTAAAGGACCTGGCACGATCTTACCTAGCATTGGATCACCACCTGCCTCCCATGTTTCACCCCATTTTCAATAACCAAGGCATGAACCAGTTGCTTCTCCTCTTGGCCCTTTGGACATCTGCCCTCTGTCACTTTTAATGAGAGTTCCCTCATTTTACTAGGTCACAGTGCCAAGATTTAAGACGTGGCACCTTGCCAATGTATAGCAGGAAAAACATGCTAAAAATGTGGTGTTCTATGCTAGGACTTGACTACTGGGCAGGCTGTCAGCCAAAAGCAGCCATGAGCTTGATCTGAATGGAGAGCTTCTTGCCCTGAGCCAAAAAACAAAATAATCACCCAGGGCCCCAGTACATGCAACTAAATGTGTGACTCTGGAAGCATGGGAACTGGTGAGAGGAGGGGAGGACCTGGGTATTTTCTTTTTCTTCCCCTGTTTCTGACCTGTAGAAGCTGCTATTAAGCCACCTGCACTATGGCTGCTCCATTCTCTTGCTGGTCCCACCCCCAATCTGGTGGTCTTTGCTGACCATTCCCTCCACCTTGGCTTGTGTTTCTTCCATTTTTAAGCCCACTCCCATGACTTTAGAAATGAATTTCTTCTTCGTTTCAAAATGGTTCTGGTTCTGCTAGAAGTCACAACTCAATCCAGTGCTCTGAGCCACAGCATGTTGCATCATACAGCTAACATGAGGCTGAGCAACATGGCTGAAAATCTCTAAGTAACACTGGAATCTTGTCAGACCCTAGGTACAAGTACCAGTTCAAAAAGGCAAACAGTGGATAAGTGGAATAAAGATCCGTCTTTCTTTTCTTTGTTGTTCATTCAAGTTCATAGTTGTTGTTGTTGTTTTAAAAAAAAATAAAGATATTGGCCAAAATCCTGTTGCTAAGCATAGTAAAACACATTAGCCTAGCCCTAAACCAATTGGTAAACCCACTTGAATCAATGGAAGTTATGGAGGAGTTGGCTCATTAAATAATCACTGATTTAATGGTGCATGCTAGTGCAATTTGCTGCATTATGCAATAGGATTTCAGCCACCGATACTGATACTAGTCATACAAAGCTAGATAGACAGATTATGAATCCAAGACTGCTGCATATACTATTGCAGACAAAAGAAAAATGTATGAAGGATACACGTCCTAGGTCATATGAATATCCCAGCTTAATTTAGAGCAGAGATACAGTACTAGAATGTTGTTTATGCTTTTCATTGACAGAAATTCTCACAAATTGCCGCTTGCAGATAGTGCAGCATGACCCCCTTCTTGACTGTATCACTGCAGGTCTTAGGAGGACGGGTGGCCAACAAGACTGCTCTTTTTCTATCGATTCATATCTAGGTAGAAAATCAGCATGTTAAGAAGAAGTCTAGACTAGACTTTGTCACACTTCTAGCTATATGCAGGGTGTTGTTGTTGTTGTTGTTGTTGTTGTTGTTGTTGTTGTTGTTGTTGTAAATTGATTTAAATAGAGAACCATTCAATCACAGAAATCCTCTTTTCTATCTGTCCTAGTACAGTCCAGAAACAGGTTTCCTGTCTCATCTTTTGATTATAAGTGTCAAGGTGTAATGCATTCCTCAACAGCTGTGCCCAGACAGATCAATTTGGGGAGACTCTGTCAACCCATAGACCAGGGTTTCCCAAACTATGGCCCATGGCACCTAATAATCTGGCCCTCACCATCCTCGCCACTCCAGGAAGTGGAAGTTAAATGAGTCCATGTATACGCAAAATGCTGCCATAAATGCACCTGCGGCTGTCGTAAATGCATTTATGACAGCTGTGCGTGCATTTATGGCAGCATAAATATTCCTTTCCTTTAGGAAAGGGTTAAAAACCTGGCTGGCAGGGCAGGTGTGGGGCACCAGTAACGCGGTGACCTCAGCCTGCTGGCTAATTTAGTAGAACACACACACACTCTCTTTTAAGCTTTTAAAAAAATTTGTTAGTAGTTTTTAATGGGTTTTTATTGCTTCTTAAACTGCCATTGGTTTTATTTTCTGTGAGTCACCCAGAGTCTTGGGAGTTGGGTCGCAATACAAATTAGAAAATAAATAAAAAATAAAATTTTGTTCATATGCGGGCATGTTTTACTTCCGCTTCCGGTGGGAGGAGCCACATAACCGGCCTGCCCCAAAAATTTTGGGGACTCCTGCCATAGACACTTTTTTTGTGGGGTACCCCAGGGGTTGGTTATCTCCCCAATGTTATTAAACATCTACATAATGCCATTGGGGGTTCATCTAGAGTGCAATGGCATTAATATGCTGATGACATGCAGCTTTGTTTTTACTTTATATTTTCTGCAGTGGATACAGTTTGATGCTGTAATGACTGCCTGGCCTCTATAACAGAGCAGTCAAGGCAAACAAGCTGAGACTGAATCTTGACAAGATGGAGGTCCTGTAGTTGTTGTTGTGGGGGGTGGGGTGTCTGTCAAACAGAGAGAAACTGATCCCTACCCTTGGAAGGAATTGTCCTTTCTTTGGGGGACCAGGTGTGTAGTTTGGGGATTATCCCAGATCCAGCATTTAGTTTTAGATTTAGATTATAGCAGTATCTATAGCCACATTTTTCTATCTTTGACAGATCTCCCAACTTTGCCTTTGCTTGGACAGACAATCCATGACAACTTTGGTCCATACATTGGTAAATTCAGGGACTGACTACTGTAATACTCTCTACATGGTGCTGTCCTTGTAGTCTGATATGGAGACTACAATGAATCCAGAATACTGCAGATTGATTTCCAGGCTGAAGAAATATGATCATATAATCCCTGCTTTGTCCCATCAACACTTGCATCAGGCACAAGGTGTTAGTACTGACATACAAAGCCATATATGGTTTAGGACAGTGGTGGAGAACCTATGGCATGCGTGCCAGAGGGGACACTTAGAGCACACATGCATGCTGTTGTCCCAGCACAGTTTGCCCCACCCCTCTGTTCAGCAGCTCAATGGGAGCACTTCATCCCTCCCCCCCAGCACAGAGTTCACCCCCCTGCCTAGCAGCCCAATGGGAGCACTTTCTCCCTCCACTCTGCAGCGTGGACAACACCCTGTTGAGTTTGGGCACTCAGTCGCTAAAAAGTTTGCCATCACTGGTTTAGGATCTTGCTTTTTGTCAGAATGTCTCTCTCCAAGAACATCTGCCTGCATCAGTCAATCTCCACAAACTGCACAGCTTCTGGTGCCGATACCAAGAACGGCAAAGAAGATTTTAACAAAGAAGCAAGCCTTCCCTGTGGTGGCACACATCCTGTGGAACTTTTTCCCTCTGGAGCTGTGCTAAGCCCCATCCCTGGATATATTTTAAAACACCTTAAAACAGACCTATTCAGGGATGTGTTTAAAGATCTTCTCCCAGCAATCAGATAGTTTAGATTAGTCTAAAGTTTACTTTAATATTAGTGTGGTCCTAATTAATTCCTGGACATGTAAGTACTTGGAGAGGCAGGTTATATATATTGCAATCTATTTTCTTTCATAGTACTGTATGTTGCAACTGGGTTGGGTTTCAGTTAATTATTTGTAAGTCTAATTTTAATTATGCACACCACCCAGAGTGGGAATACCTCCCAGATGGATGGTATAGAAGACTATTAAATAAATAAATAAATAAATAACATACTGTATGTGCATATTTTTGTCGTTGTTCAGTCGCACAGTCGATTCCGACTCTTTGCAACCCCATGGACCACTGTCCGCCAGGCACTTCTGTCCTCCACCATCCTCCTCAACTCGCTCAGCTTTGTGCCCATTGTGTCTACAATACCATCTAGCCATCTCATTTTTGCCCGTCCCTTCTTCTTTTGCCCTCCACCCTTCCCAGCATCAAGGCTTTCTCAAGCGAATCCTCTCTTCTCATTTGATGTCCAAAGTACTTTAGCTTCATCTTTACTATTTGACCTTCTGAGGAGCAGTCAGGGTTGATTTCTTCTAAGATTGACCTATTTGTTCTCCTCGCTGTCCTGGGGACTCTCAAAACTCTCCTCCTACACCACATCTCAAAAGCATCTATTCTTCTGCGCTCAGCTTTCCTAATGGTCCAGCTCTCACAACCATACATTGCCACCGGAAATACCATTGCTTTGACTATACGAATTTTTGTTTGCAATGTGATGTCTCTACTTTTCACTATGTTCCCCAGGTTTCTCATAACTTGCCTCCCAAGAATCAGTCACCTTTTTATTTCATGGCTGCAATCACCATCCCCAGTGAGCTTTGATCCTAAGAAAGTAAAATCTGTCACTGCTTCTATTTCTTCCCCATCTATTTTCCAGGGACTGATAGGGCCTGTTGCCATTATCTTTGGTTTCTTGATATTGAGTCTCAAGCCAGCTTTTGCACTTTCTTCTTTTAACCTAATCAGGAGCTTTTTAAATTCCTCCTCACATAGTGTTAAAATACTTAAGAGGGGTGTAGAAAATGTAACCCCCAAAATGAAAGTGCTTTTATAATTGAGGCTTGCAAAACATCACTATGCCACTGGGGGAGCTGTCTGCAAAACACCATAGTTATTTGAAAACAATAATCTAGCTGCAGCAGAACAAGATAACTATACCATATTTCATCAGTTGGACATGTTTATATTGGGAAGTGTACATATGGAGAAAACATTAGCAGATAACATACTCTTTTGGTACCTGCAATATGCCACAGTTGCAAAACACTGCAATGTCAGAAACTAGTCATTACAGTACTGTACTGTATAGTATTTTGCTGCAGCAAATATTGGTAGCAATAGAGAATCAATTTTATATATTCTGCAAGATTTTAGTCAAGATAAATGTTATTGCCATAGTAGCAACCTGCTAGAGTTTATGTTCCAAGAGGTGCAAATGCAATTCAAGAGGTGGAAGTGCAATTCAAATTGCTAATGAAAATATATTCCATGTGCTCCAGGTTGCTACAACTCCAGACCGCACAGAAAGGGCTGTTAGCCGCTGTTTATGGTTGGTAAAGGGTAGATGAGGGCATAAATAATGACCATCAAAGACAACCTAGTCAGGACTAGCAATCCCAATACAGCAGAACTCCACTGCAGAAATATCACACTTAGGAAACTAACTGTGTCAGACTTGGTTACACACCCACAAACAATAAGAACAACAGCTCTGTCTCTGTACTATACAGTATAGTAAAGTTCACCCTTGCTCGAAAGTCAGTTGTATCAGGCTCTTGGGTTCAGTGCTCATTTCTGTTTATAGCCATCTGCAGATGTTTCTGTGGACATGTGGCAGGCACGGAACGCTGTTTACCTTCCCATCAAAGTGGTACCTAGTTATCTCACATCAGGTGCAATTCAAGGTGCTGGTGATCACCTTTAAAGTCCTATATGGTAGTGGGCCAGGATACCTTAGAGACTGCGTCACCCCAAGAACATCTGTCTGTCCCACCAGAGCAGACCGGAGAGGTGTCCTTGTGGTGCCATCTGCTAGAGAGGCACATGTCTCTAGCACTAGAAGGAGGGCCTTCGCTGTGTCTGCTCTGGCCCTTTGGAACCTCCTACCCACAGAACTGCATCTCCAGACAGAGTTGCTACCCTTTAGGAAGGGGGTGAAAACATGACTGGTGGGGCAGGTATGGGGCCCTGAGCATTCAATGGCCCCAACCTGTTGGCTGATCTGATCCACCCCTTAGTGTAATTTTAATCTTTTTAATCTTGGTTTTAGCTTGTTGATATTTAACTCTTTTAGATTCTTTTAATCCAAATTTTATGGGGTTTTATGGCCATGGATGAAATTTAATGTGGAATTCTTTTAATGATTTGTTATTGATGTGAAACTGCCCTGAGTCGTTCACGAATAGGGTGGTATACAAATGCAAAAATAAATAAATAAATCTATTTGTAATTTCTTGCTTTTGAACTGCTCGGTTGGCAGGAGCTAGGACAGAGACGGGAGCTCATGCTGTTGTGCTGACCTGTCACCTTCCAGTCAGCATCTTAACCACTTGAGCCACTGTAGTTCCAGTAGAATGGCATAAATCAGCACATGCCAAACAAGAGGATGTAGCTGTTAATGAATTGTGCAGTTTTATCGTTGACTGCCTGAAATCTACCTTCACTGGAAAAGACTATAATTTGGCTGGCATTTCTCCTCCAGAAGTACATTCCGAGGTGCTAACGAATAAGGTAATATTGAAATAAGGTAATATAGCACCAAACCCATCTACTACATGGACACCAACCCCCTAACTCAGGAGTTCTCAACCTTTTAAAGCTGGGGGCCGTGTCATGCTCCCTCAGACAGCTTTGGGGGCCGGATGACCATTTTGCCCTTCCTCCACCACAAGGCATTTCCTGGTGTGGTGGAGGCAGTGGGGGGGCCACATGAAATTGTGCCGCCTGATGGCTAAAATTAATTCACTTTTCTGCACACTTCCCAAGTTGTGAATATGAAACCAGAAGAAAACAACACAATTTGCCAAGTGGATGACTGATGAAAAGTGTCTCCCACCAGGACAAGGTTCTGGCTGGACTATCTTGAGGATACTCAATGGACTTTGAAATGAAATAAAATGAGGATACTTGGATACCTGAGAAATTTCTGTGAATGTGGAGAAAATCAATTAATTGTGCAGCATTTATGTACAATGTATGCCCCACAATGTTTGCAAAAGAAGATTTAGCAAATGGCAGAAATAATGCTATTGAAGTAGCCTGTTTCTGGTCAAAAAGAGGCTAACCATTTTAACATTTTAATTGGTTTGAATTTTACCTATATTTCATTCACATCCATACACACTTTAAATTGTGCAATGCTCTGACACAAATGAAGAAAGATACCTTTGGCTTTTCTGCACAATCTTCTCAGTTTCTGCTTAGTCAAAGAGAAGGCACAAGAGACGTACTCGGGACCATGAGTCCAATCAAGTCTCTCAAACACACAAACATACCAGGCATGAACTGCTGCTTTTGTCCTATGGCGGTCTGTTTGATGCCCAGTGAGAAGCAAAATGTGCTGCCTTTGTGGAAAACAGTAGGGGAGAGTAATTGGTGTGGTGGCCAGAATAATGCCCTCCAAACTTGAAGAGAGGCGACAAATGAATTGGCAGGTAGTACAATAGATGGTTTCAGTTGCTTGGCAGATATATGTGAGCTCATGGATCTACTGCATTAATGAACATCATGATTGAGAAATAAGCTATAAAATTGCCATCTGTGTAATTTCTCAAACAGTCTTCATTCCTATGGAAACCATGCTGAGAACAGGCCAGATAAAGCAGACCATAGCCTAAAGCATCATCCTTAACCAGAATAATTCAACCCCCACCCTCACCTCACACTTCTGCTTTAGTGGGTACATTGAGCCTGAGGAAAGAAGCAGTCATAAGATAGACTCCTGTAGCAAAGCATCTGACAACACAACTAAAAGGATTTAGTAAATTTAAAGTTTATATTGCCGAAAGGTACCTGTTGAGATTTTGAAGGAGATATACATGATAATGTACAATTTACTAAATTATCACTCCTGGTAAAAAGAAAATGCCATTTTAATATCTGCCTTTTCCTGTTCTGGTACTGTAACACCATAGAAACCAACACCATTTTGTGCGGACAAGTCAAGTTTGACTTATGGTAGTCCTTTCCAAGGGTTTCTAGATAGAGAGTACAGTACTCAGAAATGGTTTACCATTTGCTTCCTCTGGGGACTGTATAGCTTGGGAGGCTTCTTTAGTGTGGCTTCTTTAGTGTGCCTTAACCAATTCTGTCACCTCTGAAAAAGTGGGCTATAGTCTATAAAAGTTTATGCCATATAAAAATTGTTATTCTTTCAGGGATCATAACTCTCCTTGCCATTTTTTATTTTATTTTATTTCATATTATTCAGATGTGCAGAGTATAAGTTGAATGAATGAATGAATGAATGAATGAATGAATGAATGAATGAATGCATTTTATTTATATGCCAGCTTTCTATGCACAATGGACCTTGGCTCACTATCAGTCAAAATAACATACCGTAGTAACACCGTTAACAAAGAGCAAGACATATTTAAAAACAATTAAACAAACAAGAATGCACCCTACAAACAGCTATTCATGGCTTGATGGGAAAGAAGAAGAAAATGGTTTCTACCTGTCCAAGACTTTATTTCCTTCCTCTTTCCCATTAAGACTAAGCCATGAAGAACAGTTTGTAGGGTGCATTCTTTCCGTAGGTTATTGCATGCCAAGAACTGTCTGACACCATGACACGAGAGGCCCTGCAGGCTGCCATTACTATTTCCTGCATCCCACAATATCATCTCTACAAGCCATTTTATGGTGCAGTTTGGGCTTTCCCCTTTCTTGTTCACCCCCATGAGATGGGTAGGGCAGGTATGCCTTTACCCCAGCAGGGGGTGCCATACTGGAAGGGGTACTTTAGCTTTCTGATACAGCTAAACAGAAGCCTAACCACAGGCTAGCTGAAGGAGGCCCTTTACTTTTCTTACTTGAACACAAGGCAGGTAACCCAGGGGCTGCTATTGCTGAGAACCTGTAATTTTGCCTTCCAGTAATTGAATGCTTGTCACTTCCCCTTGTCCACCTTTGCAATTCCCTGTGAGGGCTTTGAAGTAAGGGGATGGCCAGAGGGGCATTGTTAACCCTTAGAATTGAAGAAAGCCCATAGGCAGCTCAACCTGATTATTGAACTGACTGGCAGGATTCATCATGGGCACCATCTATATCCTTATGGGAAGGTGATAATTCAGCTGCTGTGCATGCTTTGCATCTGAAGATTTAACTCACAAGAGAGAAACTGGTTGGACTCATATGACTAAGATAAAGAACACTGAGCATGTTTCCCAAGATTGTGATGTTACAGAATAGGGGATATATTTAAGGAAGTAAATTGTAATCAGTGAAAAGTCATATTAAAATAAATCTGTTAAACTGTTTCCTTAACATAGCAACAGCTATGCGGGCGAAGTGCTCCATATTTCCTGCTTCCAGTCTCCAATCCGTACTTGCACAATGTGCATACATGTTTACTAATATGAATATAATAAGCAAAATTTCAGCAGGAAGGGTATAGATCCCAGGTAGGGTTTTTCCTGTGATTTGACTTACTTACCTATCCTGGATGGTAAATCACCTATGAATGAGAATGTATCTCGAATATGACTTTTCCGTCCTATAATTCTGGGAATAATCCTCAAGAAACTCCTTGAAATTTACTTTAGACATCAATAGGGCTGTGCTATTAATCATTTTCAGTACCCCTTGTACCAAGCAACTGGAGAAATGGCATTTCTTAGTGCTGCTTACAAACATATTTTGAGCATATGGTACTTTACAAAACCAACACAAGAATAGCATCTTAAATCTCCAACAGTATACATGCAAGTATGTACACATGCATACAGTGCTTTAACATTATACCTAATATTAAATATTTCATGTTAGGATTATCATTTTGATTTTGATTTTTGTTTGTTTTTTCTACAGTAGCTAACAATAAACATTGAGTGACTAAACAGTGCCTTAGAAATACCAGCTTTTTTTAAACCAATGGTTATTACTTTAAATACAAGCTGCTGTTAGGCCTTTATTTGGGCCCAGCACCTATTGGTGTTAAAAATGTATCCAGGACATTTGCCCCCCCCCCCTACTGGTTTTGAACATCTTTACTTCAGTGGTGGGCTCAAAAAAAATTACTACCACACTGTGGGCGTGGTATGATGGGCATGGCCAGGGGGAAAGCCCTGCGTTGCACCCGAATTAGGACTACAGTACTGTACTTTATTTCAAAACTTGGATGGGCGGGGCCAACAAGAATGTCTGCTACTGGTTCTGGCAAACTGGTGCGAACCTGCTGATGCCCACCACTGCTTTTCTTCTTCTTCTTCTTCTTCTTCTTCTTCTTCTTCTTCTTCTTCTTATGCCATATCCGATTCCAATTGGCAATAATCATGGCAATCAGCCATGAAAACTGTCCTGCAAATGTAATGTCGTGGCCTTTCATCTGCCTTCTACATCACAGCATGACACCCATACCACTGATCCAGTTCCATAAGTCACTTTCTGGTCCTGAGCCCTTTTGGCATGCAAAGTCCCACTTGAATCCATCTTGATGGAGGGCAAAATCTTTACAAAAACAGAAAAACAGTGAACAGATAAGGAGAGTAAACATTGTTTCAGCCTTCTGTCCTGATTACAGCAAGCTGCTTCTTCTTCTTCTTCCTCCTCCTCCTCCTCCGTGCCTAGGTTAGATGTGAAACTACCAAAATGAAGGCACCTTTTGGTGAGTTCATTCTACAGTTCCTTTCACCTGACCTAATGTGAGGAAGATTAGCCGGCAACACAAGGTTGGCCGTTGGCGTTACCAGGGCATTCCCAATTGTGGTTCAAAAATACCTCAATCTTTGAGGAGGCTCTTTCTGTGTACCCCACTAAAGTGAGCTAGCTAGACTTTCTAATAATTGTGTGCCCTCATATTGATTCCAAGTTATGGCAACCCTTTCCTGCACTTTAGGAAGTAGCAATTCCTCTGCTGCAGAATCCCCGTCTTCCTTCCTGAGGAAATTTGGTCTTCAATTTTCCATTATTTTTAAAGTACCTTTTAAAAGGGCACTACTGCTGCTTGAAGATTTCGTGTTATCCCTCACTAGTATGACATCAAATGGATTCCAATTTATGGTGACCCTTTGGAGAGTTTTGTAGAGAAAGAGAGTTCTCAGAAACGATTTAACATTCCCTTCTTCTGGTGTGGGGACTGAGGTGGCTTAGTGGTTAAGCCACTAAACTTTATGAGTGAAAGGTCAGCAGTTTGAGACCCAAGTCTGTACAACAAAAAGAATTCCCATCTGTCCCAGCTCCTACTAACCTCGCAGTTCAAAAGCAAGAAATTGCAAGTACTGTACTGTAGATAAATAGGTGCCACTTCGGTGGGAAGGACAGCAACATTCTGTGCACTCCAGTGTCTAGTCATGCCTGCCATATGACCAAAGAAATGACTGCAGACACAGACAACTCTGGCTCTTTGCCTGTAAATGGAGATAAGCACTGAACCCTAGAGTCAGATATGACTGGCTTTCGAGGAAAGACAACCTTTACCTCTTCTGATGTGTGTGTGCTCTGGGACTGTATAGTTTGCCCAAGACCACATATTTTGATTCTTCTCCTGCAATGTACAGCCAATGGATTTCCCCAACCCTCCACTGTGCCACACATTACAATCATCCTTGTACTGTTTCATTTCAATATTATGTTCCCTTCTTTAAGATTGAGAAAGAAAATCTTGGATATTCTGCTCGCCTTCAAGGCTTTGCAGTGCTATTTTTTTTAAAAAATATGTATAATTATTTCCAAAATCTTCTTGCTGTTTGTTGTTTATAAAAGACACTCTACAATGTTCTGGTCTCTTCAGCACCTATCCTTTGTTTGGTACAGAACAGCTGAATAACATGGGAATCGTTTGAGCTACTTCTGGTGATGCCATGGCAGAGGGACACCAGTTACAATCCTGAAATCACCCCACAGCAGATGACAACAGTGCCTACGCAAAGTAATATTTGCTCAATTTTTAAATGGAGGTAAGAAATTCTAGTTTGTCCACCTGTGCTTCCACAACATGCTCCCACATGTACCTCCATTTGTCACATGGGCAGACATCATAGACATGTGCTCAAAATATTGGCATTTAATCCAGGCCAACACAGTCACTTGATCTAACCTAACAGGTTGGGACTGGGTGAATTGCCAGAGGATGATGAAGTTCAACAGTGGAGCATCATTTGGGTGGGGCTCTAAATCCAGAAGGCATGTCAGAAGAGCACAGTATAACACAGTGTAATAATGCAATAAAATATAATGAGTTCCTGTTAACATATTAATTATGAAATAACTGGTTCTGAGCCCCCACAAGCCTTCAGCAATATGCACAGGAGGCAGATATTCAAAAGTACATGATGTACATTAGGTATCCTATAGCATGTTTTGTTGTTGCTGCTGCTGCTTCTGGTTTTTTTATAAGAGGATTTAGTATGGTAAAAAAAACCCAAGATTTTCCCACTCCTGCTGAGCAGGTTTCTATGAAATTGTGAGTCTAGGCCCTTTATTGACTATTAAATACTGCCCAAAAGAAATATTTAACTATGTAAATGAATGAGAGAATTAGTGATAGGGTTTCTCACCATCAGTATAAGATAGACATTAATTTGTGACATTTTAAGACTCCAGACAGTCCCTGTGTTAATGCACGTAGACACTTAACTGATCTTCTTTCTCAATGCAAAAGGACTTTTATGATGACTAAACTGCATAAATTTCACTTTAATTCACAACAACGAGGAAACCGGTGATTTCCTTGTGATAGCCTGCATCAAGTCTAATAAGCATAGCCTGCTGTGTAGGTAAGTGTCTGCTGAATGGCTGTAAGCAAATGCACAAAGACCCGCCCATTCCACTTTACAGAGAAGATAATAATAATTTTGTGTCACAGATTACTCTGAAAAGATTTTTAGGGGACACCGAATGAGGCTCCTTTTATGTCCCCAAGTGCAGCTCTCGGGTATTGAACCCTGACCTTCCAGGCTCCAGCTCAGTGTTTTAACCACTAAGCCACCAGGGGAGCTGAGAAGATAATACTCTTGAATGTTTTTTTTAAAGAGCAAGGTGATTGTATTGTCAAGTCCAAACTATTGGCACCAAGACTGAAGAAATTGATAAAAAGAACAAAGCAGGTAATTAGAAATGAACTTGTTAATTGATGTAAAGCCGTTTTTAGATAGTAATACAGATATGGCCACTATGATTTCAGGTAGCTCAACTTGCTCTCAGGTATCCAATGCATATTACAGAACAGATAACATTGGATGCTATCCAGATAAGCCATCATTGCTCAGGCAGCCATTCAGTATCCTTAGCTGCTTATCAGGGTACCAGTATCCCAGCAGGGACCACCACTGGTACATTGTGTATTTAAAAAATATTGCTCAGGACAAGATGTTCTGGTGGACACCATTTTAATTCTCCTAATACCCCAGTGTTGGGAAATTGTGGAACATTTAAAATGGCAGCTCCCTAGCACCAATAAGACAGGATGGTGTTGTAAGACAAGTCTGTCAGGAAGGTGCAGGTAAATCACCATAAGGTGATTTGCTAACCTAGTAAGTTTGACGAAGAGCAATAAATCTGCCAGATGCGGAATAACATAAACTAATGCTACCGGATACAAAGAAAAGGAAGTCCATTCATAGAAACAAGAAGACGAAGCCTGTTGGGAGTCCGGTCACTAAGGCAGTGTTTCCCACCCTTTGGTTTTTGGACTTCCGTTCCCAGAAGCCTAAGTAAGTACATTGGCTGATCAGTGCTTCTGGGAATTGAAGTTCAAAAACCAAAGGTTGGGAAACCCTGCTGTAAGGAAATGGGCAGACAAGGATAAGAGCAGTATAGGTCTTGTCATTGACCGCTGCCAATAGAGTCAAACCTCGCATAAAGAGCGCCTCACTTAAAGAGTAACTCGCTTAAAGAGCAGAATTTTCTCTGAATGTTTGCTTCGCATAACAAATAAAACCAACCCAAAACTCGCTTAACAAATAAATCAGGGTTCACAATCCCCTCCACAATTGGTCATTTACAATGGTGTTTCACTTAAAGAGCAAACTCGCTTAAAGAGCAATCCTGTGGAACGCATTATGCTCTTTAAGAGAGGTACAACTGTATATGGTCTGTTGTCATTGTAGAGACTGATGTAAATAGCCTCCTGCAATTAATCTGAATTAGGCAGGAATTCTTAGTATAGTTAGTATGCCATTATTGGTATTTGCATAATTTTTATCAGGGTATTTGAAAGCACCCTAAAAAATTACAGTCAAACATCGCATAAAGAGCACCTCGCTTAAAGAGTAACTAGCTTAAAGAGCAGAATTTTCTCTGAATGTTCGCTTCGCTTAACAAATAAAACCAACAAAAAACTCTCTTAACAAATAAATCGGGGTTCACAATCCCCTCCCCCACCAGAAGTCACAATTGGTCACTTACAATGGTGTTTCGCTTAAAGAGCAAACTTACTTAAACTTGCTTAAAGAGCAATCCAGTGGAACACATTACGCTCTTTAAGCGAGGTACAACTGTATATAATAATTCCAAAGATCTGTAACTGTCAGTGCACAGAATAAGTGGCTGGCTGGGTAGCTCAATGAGTAAGGTATTTAACTGTGAAGTCAGAGGTTGGGAGTTTCCTCACAGTGTGTCTTCAAGCAGCCAGCCTGTGAGGCCTTCAGCAAGCTACACAACCCCAGGTTACTCCTAGAAGAAGGGAAAAGAAAAGAAGATGAGAAAAGTAAAAAAAACAGCTTACAAAGTGGTTATATTGTCAAGTTCAATGATATAAAACCAAAATGTTGGCCTCATGACTGAAGAACAAATGAAATAAAAGAAGCAAAACAGGGAATTAAGACTGAACTGGCAACATAGTTATACTGTATTCTAAGTACTTTCTGTAGAAAACTCTGAACAGTTGTGATAAGTCAGAACTGTCTTGACAGCACATCATCTTCATCATTGTCATCATTGTTGTTTTCATTGTTGGATACAAATCTACCATTTGATTCACAGTCGAGGACTGGAATAAAATTAACAATTCAAACCCTAACCAAGGACCTAAGAATTGTTAAGGTAACACCTAAATATATATGCAGTTCCTAGTAGAATTGTTGTTGTTTGAGAGGGATGTTCAAGTCCAATAGATCCAAAATTTCCAAATATCTACGAAGTCCTTTTTTACTTTTCCAAATATCTACGAAGTCCTTTAGGTATTGCTTCAAGGGCTCCAATGACTATGGGTACAACAACAGCTTTCTTCCTTCATAGATACAGTAATACCCCGTATAACGCGAGTACCGAATAGCGTGAAAACCGAATAACGCGACAAGATTTTCGGGAAAATCTTGTATCGAAGAACGCGATTTTCACGTTATTCGATACAAGCGTATGAGGGGGGGGCAGTTGGATTGGGTAGAACATCTACCCAAACCAACCCACCCCCCAGCGCCCGCCCCCACGATGTTTGGAAAGGGTACGGGGATTCTTACCCTTTCGAAACTTCGAGTTGCGAAAGGGTAAAGATCCTTACACTTTTCGAACTTCATGCGTGCGCGCGCATGTCGTTCGGGTTTAGGGCAGGAGACGGGGGGCTTTCCCGTCTCCTGCCCTAACCCCGAACGACATGCGCGCGCACGCCCGAAGTTCCGAAAGTGTAAGGATCTTTACCCTTTTGGAACTTCGGGCGGCTTGGAGGGTTGCGCGGCGTGGCGGCAGTGATGGGAGGATGCGAGAAGGTCCCTCGCATCCTCCTCTCACTGGTGCCATGCTGCGCGCACACGCCCGAAGTTCTAAAAGTGTAAGGATTTTTACCTTTTGGAACTTCGGGCAGCTTGGAGGGTTGCGCGGCGCGGCGGCAGTGACGGGAGGATGCGGGAAAGTCCCTCGCATCCTCCTCTCACTGGCGCCGCGCCGCGCAACCCTCCAAGCCGCCCGAAGTTCCAAAAGGGTAAAGATCCTTACACTTGTAGAACTTCGGGCGTGCGCGCGCAGCGCCAGTGACGGGAGGATGCGAGAAGGTCCCTCGCATCCTCCTCTCACCGGCGCCGCCCCGCGCAACCCTCCGAGCCGCCCAAAGTTCCAAAAGGGTAAAGATCCTTACACTTTTAGAACTTCGGGCGTGCGCGCGCGGCGCCGGTGAGAGGAGGATGCGAGGGACCTCGCATCCTCCCGTCACTGGCGCCGCGCCGCGCAACCCTCCAAGCCGCCCGAAGTTCCAAAAGGGTAAAGATCCTTACACTTTCGGAACTTCGGGCGTGCGCGCACGTGTCGTTCGGGGTTAGGGCAGGGGACGGGGGTCTTTCCCGTACCTTGCCCTAACCCCGAACGACATGCAATCGCATGCCTACCCGGGAGGGGGGGAAATGCCGAGCCTTGCCTCGGCGTGGTTTGTCCCTGATGTCAGGGCTTTTTTTTAGCATTGTTCGATCAATGTATCGAACAACGTTAAAAACCGAACAACGTCATGACTTGTGGAACCATGTCATCACGTTGTTCGGGGTTTACTTGCCTTCAGTTTGCAAATCATGATATTTGTTTGTCTTCAATTTGTGTATCTCCTGGTATAGCAATGTCAATAAACCAGACCTTCTTCTTTTCCACAACAGTTATATCAGGTGTGTTGTGAGTCAGATGTCTATCCATTTGAATTTTAAAGTCCCACAGAATCTTGACTCTCTCATTTTCTAAAACTTTCTCAACCTGATGTTCCCATTCAAATCCAAAATTCTGGCAACGTTTCCAATGAATAATTTTTGCAACCCTGTCATAGCATTGTAAATGATTAGTATGTGAACTTTGGATGCATCTGCTGATCAGATGATCTACTGTTTTGATCTGCCCACTGGAGATTTTTTAGTCCAAAAGTAGCTTTTCCAAACTTTCTTTACATTTGAACATTGGATGTTCCATCTGACATTCATAATTTATTAGCTGTTAATAGAGCTGTAATAATTTAATTTATTTCTGTCTTTTCTTGTAAATAATAGCTCTTAATGTTCTCAATAATGAGCTTTCCCTCTTTTTAATACAACCCTTAGAATAATTCTTTTTTCCCTTGTATCTTTTCCATGATCTCTAGATTTCCAAAAATGTATTTGCAGCTGCAGGTTGTGATGGGGAATAATTGGGTAAAGCATAATGTATCAATACTGCCCCACCCTGGCTGAATCCCCCATGAATTGAGAATGAAGGAGAGACAGCTCAGCAACTTGGAACTATTTAGCATACAAGATAGTTATTGGCAAGAGGAAGAGCTCATTGTTCATACAGTAGTATTACAGAAGGGGAATCAGAACAGGAAAATATTGTCATTAATTTACATTAACTTTAAGATGAGTAACCAAAGTATCATCTCATTGCCCTTTCAAGACAATGGGCGTGGAAACTTCTCAACCTGTATCACCTTGTTTCCATCATGTCAGTTAATAAGGAAATATTAACATGCCAAAAATATTTTCAGATTTCTCTTCTGTTTTTAAACAGAAACAAAATGTGACAAGATAGAACAATAATACAGTAGTTCAGTCCTAATTTAGTTGGTTACATCCAACATCTAGAAGCTTGATCATCCATCCATCCATCCAAGTGATTTAACAGCATTTCTGTCCCACAACTTTAAGCAGTTGTTTTGGAGAACAGGTCTTCTCACAATACCCTTACTGTCAACCGGTTTTATGACATTGTGTAGCATGGTAGTCTTTTAAGGGGTTTGCATACACTCTTCAGAAGGTGCTCACACGGACAAAAATAACTTTTGCTGCCTTTATGCTTCCTTCTCTAATTGCCTTTCCTTATGTAAATTAGTGCTGGCTAATGCTATAACTATGTGTCAAGCTAGGGTTAGATCCTACTATGGGTAATAATCTTAGCAACAGCATGAAATAACTGATTGTTAAGTGATCTGCTTGCCTTGGCTAAATAGAATAATTCTAAATTTTTAAAAGTTTATTTTTCTATAGGAGCAAGTCTGTACTTCTGCACTTGTATCAGTAATGTGTAGAGAGACATCACCTGCTTAAATAACCACTAATGTTCGGAAGTTTACATTTCCTTGCACAAATAGAAGGTAACCCAATAAAAATCAGCTGCCTTTTCCAATTGCCTATTACTTAGAGCTTTCAAGGTGCAATTGTGCACCACTAAAATACACATACCATGATGATTTTAGTATTACTATCCCTGCCCTTTCTGAATGATTCCTAACAGAAGGGAAGTGGTAATTCCTGCTCTGACTTGATGAAGGGAGCATGGAACAGAGCCAGCACTAGTTGAAAGCAAGAAACAGGCTCTCAATTAATAATATAATATAATATAATAATATATAACTGGTTGAGCCAGACGGGCCAGTCTAACTGCTCCTGATGGCACACAAGCAGGCTTCTTTTTGACAGGACCAAGCAGGTTGGTGGTGTTCATACAGAAGTTAGTTTACTCTCTTGCCTCTAATGATCTATGCACATTCCAGACAAAGTTTGAAAACGTTAATTTTATTTCAAATATTTCATAGTGGTTGCATGGTTCTTGGAAGTGTAGTCCAGAAGAGGACCTTTTTTCAACTTAAGTGGGCAAAGAGTAGTAGACACTTGAAGAGAACACTGATGGTAGCCACTCTTCATTAGAATGACTGGAACTAACATGAGCTTTTTGTGCACTGGCCAATAGGAGGTGCTATGTGGCAGTTCTAGAAGCAGGAAGTGAATGATGCAGTAAGACACTTGGAGACTGGAAGGTTGGGTTTCAATACCTGAGGGCTGCACTTGGGGACATGAAAGGAGCCTCATTCGGGTGTCCCCTGAGCAGAGTTTCTCCAGCTAAAATCCTTTCAACCCAGAGTAATCTCTGACGCAAAATTATTATTATAGAAGGACATCGATGCGTTGGCCATTCCACTTCCAAGTACTGAAATAGACCACAGACCCAGCTGGTCATCCCAACTGGAATAGGTTCACTGAAATGTTTTTTGAATGGTAAATTAACAACAAATGTCATCTATTCACTTGGTTTACTCTAATCAATCACTTGGAATCAGGTCATAATCTCAATTTTAGAAATACCATAGTTCAAGCAAGATGATATTGGAGATGAGCCAGGGCAACCTTACCTTTACCTGCTGCCCTTTAGGAAGAATCTAAAAACATGGCTGGAGGGGCAGGTGTGGGGTGCAGGAGGTATAATGACCCCAGCTCGCTGGATGATCTGAGCCCCTCTCTCACTCTACTTTTTTAATTAGTAAGATGTAGCATTTGGTGTGCTTTTAATCTTTTTAGATTTAAATTTTAATTTTAACAGTTTTAAGGTTTTTAGGTAGTGTTTTTGTTTTATTGTCATGTTTTTTGTAATTATTTGTAAACCGCCCTGAATCCAGTGATGGGATGACCCCAGTTCCATCCGGTTCCCTGGAACCGGTAGGAACAATCCCGGAGGGTTCTCCGGGAGGGGAGTCAACTTTTGAGGCGTCCGGTTCCACATGCGTCAGATTGAGTTTCTGTGCATGCGCAGTAAATTGGAACCATTTTGGCTCCAATTTTTTTTTAAAAAAATTAGGCGGTGACGGCAGCGATAGTGGCAGCAGTGGTGGTGGCAATGGCGGCGGCGGCAACAGCGGCAGCAATGGCAGTGGCGGCAACAACGGCGGTGGCGATGGTGGCGGCGATAGCGGCGGCAGCAATAGCGGCGATAGCGGCGGCGGTGATAGCGGCGGTGGCGATAGCGGCAGCGGCAGTGGCAATGGTGGCAGCGGCAACAGCGGCGACTGATTATGGCGACAGCTGTTATGGCGATGGCGGCGGCGACGATGACAGAGGCAGCAACGGCGGCAACGGCAGCAGCGACGATGGCGATGATGGCGGTGGCAGCGGCAGCGGCAGAGATGGTGGCGGTGATGACAGCGGCGGCCTGGGCAGGCAGCACCAGCCCTCAGAGGAGGGCACCTCCCCCGGTGCCGCCAAGCCCCCACAGGCAAGTTGAGGCCTGCCCTGCCCTGGCCGTCCGTCACTGCCGAGCCCTCCCAGGGGTAAGTGGGGGGTTTGTGTTTGGGGTTGTATTTTTATTTAATTTTTACTTAATTAATTAATTAATTTTATTTCTTTAATTTATTTATGGGTTTGTGTTGTGGGTGGGTGGGTAGGTTGAGTGTGTGTGTGTGTGTGTTTATTTTATTTTATTTTTAAAATTATTTTTTATTTTAAGGCCCCGCCCACGACGTCATGACGTCATGACATTGGCCACGCCCATGACGTCGTGACGTCATGGAGTGGTGGTAACAAATTTGTCATCCCATCACTGCCTGAATCACTTCGGTGAGAAGGGTTGTGGAGAAATACGAATAAATAAATAAATAAATAATGTTAAACAGGTGGGCATAAGCTCACTGCATATATTCAGCATGATCTGTTCAACAAACAAATACACATGTTAAGCAGTGCTGTCAAGCATATAAGGATTACTGACATGTCCTCCATGTACTGAGGTTAGATGATGGGGTATAGGAGAGTGGTGGCGAACCTATGGCATGCGTGCCAGAGGTGACACTCTGAACTATCTCTGTGGGCACCCATGTGGTTGCCCCAGCACAGAGTTTGCCCTACCCCTCTGCCCAGCAGCCCAATGGGAGAGTTTCATCCCTCCCCTGTTGCTATGTTGACACTTTGCAATAAATAAGTGGGTTTGGAGTTGCAGTTTGGGCACTCGGCATCACTAGTACAGGGTATGTTAAATGCTCAAAGAGCAGTCAACCTATTTGGCTTTCTTTCCCCATAGTGTTCCCTGGTTCTTGTTGGTCCTGCAGATCAGGATCAAAGACAGGAATAATGTTTGAACTTATCTTGGTGTGATCTTTGCGATGTTGACACTGGGATTTGGAGAATCCTTGGAAGAAGTAAGATATGCAAAATAAGATCTGTAGGCTATATTACATCTTATTCATTGTACAAAGTGGAAATGGTTTACAATAAGAATGCTGGGCCCTTAGCTGATTATGGGGCCCTAATCAAATGCCATACTTGTCAAAACACAACTGAAATGCAAGATACATGAGATTACTTCCCAAAGTGAATAAAACAATCCAGTGCACACACTCCATACATAGAAGGCTTATTTTAGGTGGGAGACATACGAGATTTTAATGGCACCCCCACCCCTGTCATCCAAGTACATAAAGGTTCCCTGACTCCACTTACTGCAACTGGAAAGCCACATACATGTGTAACATGCTAATCCATAGGAATTCGTGGTAGCATATGTCATGAAATAATACTGTACGGAGCTGTGCATTTAAAGCAATTAAAAAAGAAAGCCAGGAGCAGGGGAGAGGGGGAGGGAAGCGAGGTTTAGAGTTCTTCAAATCTCTTTGTCAGGCTGCATATATTGCAAACTTAAGATATCAGAAGAGAAGCAAAAAAAGTTCACAACTTATCAGGTCAGATGTTAAGAGCCAGGGGTTGGTGGGTGTGTGCTTTTATAAGCATGTACAGTACACACAAATATACACAACAGGCCTCTCCTTTCTCTCCCACGTGACAGATATGCATACACATTCCTCTGACACAAATGCACATAGTTCACACACAGAAGGGCCAGGTGTGACTCACCTATTGTAGATATAGTACTGGGCACCCTGCCAACAGAATACATTTTCAAACCAAACCTAGGCAGGTTTTCCTCAGCCCTGGGGGATGTTGGCCCTGACAAGGAATTTAGCCACAGGAGCAAACATGACCCTGGCAGTCACAGCAAGAATGGTGTGGGCTCAGTTTCTACTTGGAAAAGAATCCAGAAGCCACCTGTAGAGCGGATTAAGATCTTAGAGATGAGCCAAGCCAAGTTTGGAACCTCTAGTCTCAATTTCAGGTGCCAGGTCTCAGCCCTGAAAGTCTGTACCTAGATATTACCAGGGATACAGTAACAGAACATACAAATAAGTGAACACTTTAATGTGGATATAGGGAATGCTTCTTTCTCTGTTTCAGTGTTGTTAGGTGTCTTATTTAGTAAAATATATTACTTAACTACCTGGCTCAATAGCTCAATGAGAAGAAATATCTCGTAGTGGAGCCTGATGCTGGGATTTGGATTCTGCACTTTAACCTCTGGGAAGCAGCTCCCGGTGGCTCGGTGGGTAAAAACACTGTGCTTGGAGACCAAAAACATAGGGTTTGATTTCTCGAGAGTTGCACGATAAGGGGACGTGAAAGGAGCCTCATTTGGGCATCTCCTGCAAAAATCCTTTCAACCTAGAGAAATCTCTGACACAAAAACACACACCTCTGGGGAAAGAGCCAGCATGCACAGAGGTCCCAGAGTACCTCCAAAAGAAGTGAATGTTAAACCACTTCTACGTAATGTCTATACAGTATCTAGGAAAAGGTAAGGTTGCCCTGGCTCATCTCCACTTACAGCAAAAGAGCCAGCGCTGTCTGCATTTGCAGATGTTTCTGTGGTCATGTGACAGTCATGAATAGACAGGGAACACTGTTCCCTTCCCATCAAAGTGGTACCTATTTATCAACTTGCAAATTCTTGCTTTTGAACTGCTAGGTTGGCAGGAGCTGGGACAAGCACCCAGGTGGTGGTGGTTTCAGTCCGTCATGCAGCTCTCAGGTCCGATATTCCAGTTGTCAAGATCAATGTCTTAACCACTAACCCACTGCAGTCCCAGCTCTATATCTAGAAAACCATAAATTAGAATTGACTCAATGGCATGCTGCTATTGTTGTTTTTGTTGTTATTAGTATTATCTCTTTTTTAAAAAAGTATACTGAATAGAACTATACAGCTGAAAATCCAGAGCCTGTAAACCTGGAGTTCTCAACTTTTTAAAGCCGGGGGCCAGGTCACACTCCCTCAGACAGCTTTGGGGACTGGATGGCCATTTTGCCCTTCCTCCACCACATGCCACTTCCTGGTGTGGTGGAGGCTTTGGGGGGGCACATGAAATGGTGCTGTGGGCCGCATCCAGCCCACAGGCCACAGGTTAGAATCCCTGCTATAAAGAGATGAAGTTTTCAAATCCTCCATGTCAAGAAGTAATTTACCAGAACTCTACTTCAGCCTAGCTGGCATCAAGATATTGGTGTGGTTTGCACACCTGCCAAGGCCTGCTTCTTTGCAGAGGGACTGCTGCCAAAAGCCACCCTGCCACCTTCTTGCAACTACGGTTTGCTTACTTACTCTTATACCCATCCTTACACTTTGTCCCTGATTGAACAGCAAGAATGAGGAGCAGCAGCATTTGCCATCTGCTTACCTAACAGCTTTTCCTTGGGCTGGAAGACTGACTGTGTAAAGAGGAGCAAGAGGCAGGTCACTTCAATTGCTGGTCAGCAATGTTTAGATCAGGGGGTTCCCATCCTGACCCTCTCTGAGTCAGCTTTGAGGGCCAGACAGTCATTTTGCCCTGCCTGCATGATGGGGGTAGCCATTTTGTCCCAACAGCTTCAAAGGGGTGGACATTTTGTTTCTTGAATGCCCTTGGAGGGATGGGGTGCAATATGAAATGGCACCATGGTCTAGATCTGGCCCTTAGGTTGGGAACCCCTGGTTTAGATGGTAAGGCCAGAATTTGGTTTTATGAGCTGCTAGATACTTCATGTTTTCTCTTCTAAATACTTTTTCTACTCTCTTTACACAACACTTAGTTTCTGGCCCAGTGCCTATGGGTGAGGCTGCTTGTACACCATATCATTCAGATGATTCATCCTTCTCCTCTTCTCCCCATCACCATCAGAAAGGTTGATGCAGTGGCTGGCATCAGGTATGGCATCAGGTATGGTGATAACCTTCAAAATAATCTTAATGTAACAGATAAGGAGAGAGGAGGGCTAGGAGAGATCAGGTTCCACACTAAAGACATTGACCCTAACTCAACCCTGCAGTTGGGCACAATAGATCAACCAGGAAACCACTGGCTTTCTACCAGTTTTATTCCCAGAGGCTTCTCCATATACTTCAGTCCTCCCTGAACTGTCTTCATTCCAAAATAATTCATTCTTCTCTCTGAACATCTTTTCTAACCCATCAGTTACATTTCCTTTAAAAAAACTAGAGTAAAACTACCACTATACCCAGTGTGGTATAGTTGATAGAGTATTAAATTGGGACCCAGGAGACCTGGGTTTGAAGCCCTTCTTGGCTATGGAAAATAAAAGAGATAAGATGGAACTACTGTACTACGTAATTATCTCACCCTAAAAGCCCTATAACTGTGATGGTGAACCTTGGCACTCCATATGTTCTTGGACTTCAATTCACAGAAGCCCAAGCCCCCTGTGAATCCACACGAATGGGTTTACTGCAATTCATCTGGCCAGCACAACCCTCATCGCTCCCGGAAGTGGAAGTAAAATGCACCCGTACGGGCGTGTTTTACTTCCACTTCCAGGAGGTGGCACAGGCAGCGCAAGCCAGATGAATCACAGTAAACCCATTCTTGTGGATAAACATTTCTCTATAGTTCTATCAAATGCATAGATAAGCCTTGGCACAGACTTATAGCTCCATACCCAATATCTGATATTGATTTCGTAAATAAAGGAACTACAAATCCTTAACTTGGTGCCCAACTATTATATTTTAGTGTAAATACTTTACTGCCTGTATAGTTCTTCGCATAAGACTAATCAATAATTGTGTACAATTAAGTCATTTCTGATGTACAGTGAGCCTTGTGTATGATTATCTACAATAAGTGTGATGTACTCAGAAGTTAGCACTGCCCACGGGGTTTTCTTGGCAAGGACACTGGAGGGGATTGGCAGTTCCTTTCCCAGTGCTGGGAGAAATATCAACAACCTGAGATATGCCGATGGCACTACCCTATTGGCAGAAAGTGAAAAAAACCTAAAGAGCCTCTTGATGAGAGTGAAAGAGGAGAAAGCAAAAGCTGGTCTGAAACTCACATTGAAAAAACAAAACAAAACTCAAGATCATGGCATCCGACTCCATCACTACCTGGCAAATAGAAGGGGAAGAAATGGAAGCAGTGACGGACTTTACCTTCTAGGGATCTAAGATCACTGCAGATGGGGACTGCAACCATGAAATTAAAAGACTCTTACTTCTTGGGAGGCAAGCTATGACAAACCTAGGCAGCATAATAAAAAGTAGAGACATCACCCTTCCAGCAAAAGTCCACATAGTTACAGCAATGGTCTTCCCAGGAGTAATGTATGGCTGTGAGAGCTTGACCATACAGAATATTTTTTAAAATTTCTTACATATATGAGATTAGCTCTATTACCCAAGAACCATGTCACTGGGTCATTCTTATTATTATTTTCAATATTTACACCCCCATAAAAAGATCAGCTGAGGAAGGATCAGCAGAGGTAAGACCATAGGAATGAAGGAAAGAAGGAAGGGGGTCTACGAACCAAAATGTGACTGACATTGCATTCAGTATGAACAGTGAACTCCTGAATCAATCCACAGCCTCTATGTGAGCACTGACTGTGATTTGAAATGTAATAAGGGCTGGAAATTGTAGCAAAGCTGAATCACTCCAATTTCCAGTGTAGTTTCAGCTGAAGGGTGTTGGAGAGAACCAGGTTGGTAATGTGTGAATAGGGCTTAATACTTTACCTGGTGTTTGCAAGACCAAGGACAGGAAAAAATGATATTCTGAAGCTATAGTCTGTCTGAATCTCTAGTGCAGGGATTCCCACCCCTCCAAAGTACAAAATGGCCATCCCCATTGTTCAGGCAAGGCAAAATGGCCATCCGGCCCTCGAAGTTGACTAGAAAAGTGTGACCTGAGCCCCGGATTGAAAAGGTTGGGAACCCTGCTCTAGTGTGTTTATATGTTTCCTTGCCTGGCCACTAGAGACTGCCATAATTGTTACTGGGTACTCTGGTGTCCCCAATGTTATCAGGAAGAAGGAGACAGTGGCAGAAGAATCAGGATCTGACTATGCCAATGGAATCCTCTTAGAACAGCTGATCTTGGTAAACAAGTGTCTCTGAGTCATCCTCTGCAAGAATGTTGAAAATTCAGTGAGCCTAATGTGCCACGTGAAGCCTAGACAGGATAGAGCATGCCATAGCAACTGGGGCTTTTGTCCTCATACAGACAAGGTTGCTGGATAAGAACAAGCCCTTGGAAGAACAAAGGGAAATTGCAGAATGACTAAATGCCCAAAGGTGCTTATTAGGAGATGGCCATGCTAAGAAAATACATCCATATCACTCAACACCTTCTTCTATTCACTGGAATGCTAGTAAGAGTTTAGGGATCAATGGAAACAGCATGAACAATGCATTTTGGGACACTACGCTTTGGCCTTGTTCTTCTGGTTTCCCATCTGTCATAGGGTTCAAAGTTATGAGACAAAAATAGATGCATTGAAACTAAGTGATAGAGCGCATATTTGGAGGTATAAAGGGTTAAATATGTTTTGCCTCTTGAGGGTTTTTCTTACCTTGTGAACCTATCACATGGAACACATTAAAAGGTGAAACTGCTGAATCTTTACAGGCAGTCCAATGCTTTCTGAGAACCAGTTGAGCAAATTTGTATATGGGATTAGGCATGTCTCTCTCTATAGCCAGGATGAGCAGCTTTGAAGTTTCCAAGGCCCAATTTTGCCCTCTCGCAGACTTCCAAAAGCAAAGCAATCACATCATACTTATATGCCACCCCATAGAGCTTTAGTGCCCTCTCTGGGTGGTTCACAAGTTAATTAGAATTTTGCCCCCAATATGCTGGGTACTCATTTTACTGACCTCAGAAGGATGGAAGGCTGAGTCAACTTTGAGTCCTGGCCAGGATCAAATTCACAACCTTTGGGTTGCAGGATAGCAGTTTATCCACTGCACCACCAACATTCCTGTCTCACATTTTTAATTTACGTTTGTGGATGTCCCCAGACAGAGGGCACATCAAAGGGCCTCACTGGTCTGGACATATGGGTAGGAGATGAAGTGGCTTTTTAATACAATCTTGATTAACTAAACTAATGAAGCAACTCCAAACTTTTTTATACTCACCCAAATTCACCTTTGGTCCACCTAAACCAGTCTTATTATGGGCAACCATAATGTCCAAAAATAGGAAGTGGTTACTCCTCCCACGTTTACCAGTCCCTAAGGCCTCAAAACTGTCTTTGCTTTGGATGTACTGGATAGGTCCTATCTTGATTAAACTGCTCTGTTTCCTTCAGCATTACAATTATGTAGGAACAGGCATTCATGGAGTAGGAGTGGCAGAGGGTTGCTGGCATGTTCTCTGTGCTATCAGATCCCTGACCCAGCTGAAACACGAGACCTGAATAACCTCTTCAGATGTTTTGACTGGGGCCATACTAGCACTTCTATCCAGTGGTGGGCAGCAAAAAAAATGTGCTACCATACCATGGGCGGAGCCTATGTCAAGGGCGGAGCCTACATCATTGGTAGAGTCTACATCATGGGCGGAGCCTACATCGTGGGTGATCTAGTCATGCTTGTCACATGTCCATGTATACATCTGCAAACACAGACAGCATTGGCTCTTTGGCTGTAAATGGAGATGAGCACTGCACCCTAGAGTCGGATATGACTGGCTTTTGAGCAAGGGAGACCTTGAACCACTTGCAGGGACAAAACCTGATGGAGCAGGCCAGGGAGGTGGTCATGGCCACCCAATTTTGCTACCCCCCTGCCCGACGGCCACCCAATTTTGCTTCTCTCCCTCCCGCAGTGTGTGCGCGAACCTATTGCTGCCCACCACTGCTTCTATCCAAGTCGTCTCTTTGTCATTCTCTCCTGCCTCCATCTCCTTCTCCTCAACTATCCATTACTACCAGTCCTCTTTTCTGGTTTTTTCCTCTATCCTTTTATAGCTTCAAGTTCTCCTTCCTTTCTTCCACATCCTTCTAACCTCTGTGCACTACCCTGAGCCTCATGCCTTCTAGAACAGGGGTCAGCAAACTTGGCTCTCCAGGTGTTCTTGGACTTCAGTTACCAGAAGCCCAAGTTAGTACACCTGCTGATCAGGGTTTTTGGGAACTGAAGTCCAAGAATAGCTGGAGAGCTAAGTTTGCTGACCCCTGTTCTAGAAGATTCCTTGCCCTTTAGCAAAAACAGGAGGGAATCCACTGTGCTAGCTCTCTGGGTCTGATGAAACTCTGGGCTTGCTTCTTTTCTCATGAAACCCATGAATATCCCTGAAGTGACCTGTTATTGGCCTTAACACTGGCATCTTATAATTACAGTATTGATATAGTGATTATTGCAGAGTTTTCTATTAGCCAAGTGAGGGCGCTTCTCATGCCAGGTCTTCTTCCATGGCATTCCTCTCCATGGAATGGGTACTATGCTGAAGCTCAACTGCTCTTGGAAGAAACAAAGTATTGCTCTATAAACAGGAGCAGGATACAGTACAGTATTTGAAAAGGCATTTTGGACTACAATATCCAGAATCCCTTAGTCTGCATGGAGAGGGGATTCTAGCAGTAGTATTCATTCATTCATTCATTCATTCATTTCGATTTATATGCCGCCCTACTTGGTGAAAACCAATTCAAAAAGACAATTCCTTCCCACCTTCCAACATGAACCATATATACTACTACACATAGGTAAAGATAAAAGTCTATCTTGCTTGAAAGCCAGTATTATGCAACTCTAGGGTTCGGTGCTCATCTCCGTTTGCAACCAAAGAGCCAGAACTGTCTGTGTCTACAAATGTTTCTGTGGTCATGTCGAACGCTGTTACTTTCCACTGAAACAATATCTATTTACCTACTTTAGTTGTCTGCTATTTATCCAATCTATAAAGTTACCTTTGGGTAAATAACCACTATCAGAAAGCCAATCAAGTCCAACCCAAGAAAACCCCATTCCTGTTGCTAATGACCTTATCCTCAGAGGCGCTGGGAATTGCCCATGACCTACAGAGTATTTCTTTGCCTCTTCCTCCTAACTTTAACTCCTATTCAGCATCCCAGACTAAGACATTTCTACAAGCACATTCTAAAGGAGTGGTTCCCAACAAGGGGTACACAGCCCACTAGTGGACTTCAATTCCCAGAAGCCTATGTCAGTACATTGGCTGATCAGTGCTTTGGGAAAACGACTTAGGCTTCTGGGAATTGAAGTCCAAAAACCAGCATTTGGGAAACACTGTTCTAAAGAGTTGTCTTGTGAGGGCTTTACAGACTTGCAATCAGTTATGCTCCCACTCACGTGGACTCAATGGAAGCAGTCAAGCAGCAGTGGCCCACTATAGTGGGTGTGGTTGGAATGCAAGGAGAGCAGCATCTGGGGTAGGTCAGGGTACTGTAAGCAAAGGTTACAGTTGGTATATAGTAATTGGGTAAACATGGTATTTACTTCATTTTCATGACATAATCACTCTACAGGCCATATCTCTCTACTGATAATTTCCTTGGAACTGGCACTGCTTCTGCTCAAGAGCAGGCTGTTTGAAAGAGTTGAAAAAGTTTCAGCTTTTGGACCAACATTCTCAGAACTGCCACTTATCATGGAGCTGGAGGATTCCAGGAGTTCTAATCCCACCCACCCCAAATAACTTTTCTGACCTGGAGAAAAGTCACCATGTTTGGAAAGTACATTGCCTTCCAGAAAGAATCACCTTTTCCAGTAAATTTCTTCTTCTTCTGCCATATCCAAATATGAATATTGGCAATCCTGATGGTGATCAGCCATGAAGACTGTGCTGAGAATATAATGGTGTAGCCTTCCATTTGCCTTCCGCATCGTAGTGTGACACCCGTACCACTGATCCAGTTCCACAAGTCACTTTCTGGTCCTGAGCCCTTTTGGCACACAAAGTTCTCATCAGCCCCAGGCCAGTATTGATGAAGCTGCTGCCCTCCATTAAGATGGATTCAAGTGGGATTTAATCCACTTGGGGACCATCAACCTTCCCTGTGGACTTTGGCACCCAAATCCATTAGTCCTCAGGGTGGTCAGGTTGGTTAGCTGCTGCCTGGTGATTGGTATTGAGTTGATGGCAGTATGGTCTACTCTATTACAACAGAAGAATAATCTGGCCAGACTTGGCAGTAAATTTAAAAAGAGAGTTAGAAGAATTATTAAGAGAAAGTAATTAGAATAAAAGATTGGGAGGAAATTGAAAATGAAGAACAAATAGATGAAGTACTGGGGGTGGGGAGAATATCCTGACTTAATTTTATACAATTACCCTGGTGGTTTAGTGGTTAAGGCACTAGGCTTGGAGACTGGAATGATAGGTTCAATACCCGAGAGCTGCACAATGGGGGACATAAAAGGAGCCTCATTTAGATATCCCCTGCAAAAATCCTTTCAGAGTAATCTCTGACATGAAAACAAATGAACCAAGAGCAATTGGTTTAAAAATGGATAAGGAAAAATGAATAATGTAAGGGATTTACAGAATGATTGTGCAAAAGAAAGGTATAGAAGAAAGCATAGTTACAAAATGTGGATTTATAAAGATGTTGAAGTTGATTATATAGCTATGTTGGTTCCAGTGGGAGAAAAGCATTTTTTCTTTAAAAATATTGTTTTGATGTTGTATTAGTTGTTTATGAGAAGGCCTTTGACTCTGTTGAAACCAACAGAGTGCTGCAAGCACTCAACAAACAAGGCATTGATCTGTGCTGTATCTGTCTTCTCAAAGAAGTGTATAAGGGATATACAACACAAATCGCTTTATTTCAGAAACCGATAAAGATCCCTATAAAAAGAGGCGTCCGTCAAGGTGATATGCTCAGCCCAAAGTTGTTTACTGCTGCCTTAGAATCAGCAATGTGCAATTTGACATGGGAGGAAAAGGGAATTTGTATAAACACTGATATAGTCTTAATATCAGAATCAGTAGAAGAAGTGCAAAATTTGATGCAGAAAGTCGAGAGATTGGTCTGAAGATCAATATGTCAAAAACAAAATACAGTATATATGGAATGCCTCCACAAATGCCATAGATATGAGATGTGGAAATGTGATAATAGAAGACGCTGCTTCATATGTATACCTTGGGCAAGAGGTTAACCTAAGGCATGATCTGACAAAAGAAATTCTGAGAAGAAGGCAAGGAGCACGGGCAGCTTTTAACAACATAAAGGATGGGATTAGTGAAGCAAAAACGAGAAACATACGGTCTGAACTCATCAATACCACCATTCTGCCTGCTTTTTTATACGGTAGTGAAACATGAGCACCTACAAAAGCTGACATAAAAAAATTTTAGATGTAACACAAAGAGCAGTCGAGCAAAGGATGCTTCGCATACGATGGGTTGACCAAATATCAAATTAAGAACTGTATATAAGATCAGGTGCAAAACAAGCATCAACATTGATTGAGTTTGCAAGACATTGGTGGCCATGCATGTGTGCCACTTCAGAGATGGTAGGTGAACAAAAGCTATCACAGAATGGATACCACTTGACATAAAGTGACCACTAGGAAGGCCAGCAACCAGATGTGAATACCAGTTTAGAGCAAAGTTCCCAAGGTCCTGGATGAGACTGGCATGGGATCGGAAACAGTGGAAGATGATGCTTCAATCCGCCATGAAAACATGGATCAACCGAATAACCAAGTAAGTAAGTAAGTAAGTTGTTCATAGTTTTTTACGTTCTATATTTTTATTTGATTGTTTATAGAAAAATTAAAAGAAAGATGAAAGGAAATAATTACCAGAAAAGCAAATATGTTATTTGAATGGTATATTAACAGGCTAAGGCTAGTACTTAACAAAGCAGTTTGTCTTTGATCCTGATATGCTGAAGATCACTCTATGAACAATGGTTTTACAAGATAGGTAGCAAGATTACGAGATGTTCCTGATGCAGTAATAGGACAAGAAATCTTTCTGGTGTTCAAAGTCAGATATTAGATATGGGTGATGATTGTATTTAAGTTTTTAAATAAATACTCCAAATTTTGGGAAAATTTTCAGAAAGCTGATAGAAAGGTCTTGGCATTACAAAACAAAATGCAGATAAAAGGAAATTGATAAATTTTCCCATCCTGGATTTTCAATATGAACGAGTTTAACTATTTCAGTTTTGTTAAATTTCTCTTTTTTCTAGATGAAAGTCTCTTTCAACCAAAGACATTCATTTGCAGACATAGTAACATTTGTTTTAAAAAGTCAACAAAAAATTGTTTGTACTTTTATGTGCTCATTTCCTTATTATACACAGAATTCTGGAAAATGCAAATTTTAATGCACATGACAACCCAATTCAGTTGCAATTGGTATATCCAAACATGCTAACTTTAAGAAATTAAAACTTGACAAATTTTTTCAACATTACTATTTGCCACCTCTTTTTTTCTGAGAGGCCATCTTTTAACAGACACATGGTAGGAAGTACCATATAAACTTCTTCATGTTAGGAAATAGTTTTTCTTCCAGATTTTGGGTGGTTTACACTTGCATTTGTGCTAAAAAAAAGACTAACAACTAACATTTGTAAAACAATGAGCATGCAAAGGGAATTTCTGACATTTATTTCTAATTATATCACAAGACATATGTAATGAAGGCACTGAAATACATTTGGAATCCTGATAATAGCTTTGCGTAACTGAAGAAAGAATGTTGTTCTCCAAGTTACAAAACATTATGCAGTGAATGAGGTACAGTTTCCCGCAGATGTCTTCTTTTTGATGTTCCATCTTTGATAGACTGAGGAATTTCCCCTGGCACTGGTAAAGTGTCAATTTACACATTGCTAAAACAAGATAAAAGATAACACAAATGTTCATAAGATTTCATGTGCAGATAGATACATTTTGAGAAATAAACCCTATAGCGTCAACAAAAATTCAGTATAATAGTGAAGAAAGCCATGAGATCGAGGTGCCTGATCAGTTTGCCCTTCAGGTGTTAATGAAGGACAATAATTAACTACAAAGCCCCTGCTTTCTTCTTATGCTTCTTCTCTTTCAATTAAACTGTTCTGATACAGCTTGGTGTTTACATGGTACCCTGGGTAAATGGGTAAATTCCCATGCAGTACCAGCCAAACCTTAAAAAGAAATCAATTTGTCAGCATAACAGAAAAGCATAGTTGAGAGAATAACCAAAGTCATACACAATGAAGGTGGGTAATTAAAAGGAACCAGTTCAGGAGCAGGTATCGTTCACAAGGCAGATGGGTTCAGTGGTGGGCAGCAAAAAAATTTTGCTACCACACCGTGGGCAGAGCCTACATCATGGGCAATCTAGTCATGCCTGGCATATGGCCATATATACATCTGAAAACACAGGCAGCATTGGGTCTTTGGCTATAAATGGAGATGAGCACTGCACCCTAGAGTTGGATATGACTGGCTTTTGAGCAAGGGAGACCTTGAATCACTTGCAGGGACAAAACCAGGGAGGTGGCCGTGGCCACCCAATTTTGCTCCCCCCCCCTGCCCAAAGGCCACCCACTTTCACCACCACCCTGCCCAGAGGCCACCCAATTTTTCTACCCCCCCTTCCTTGGATGGTGCAAACCTGTTGCTTCTCACCATTGAATGGGTTCCACAAAAGCCAAATTGTAAATCCTGATACAATTCATTATTGTGAACCAAACAAGGTAACTCTAGAAAAGTTATCCTAGAAATCAACCACCATTAGGTGCTGTTTCTTGGTGCTGTATTCAGATAAAACTTACACATTTTGCAAGTGATAGCTGCATATTTGTGTAAAGTGAGCACTACTGGAAAATGTGACAATTTGTAGTAACAGTAATAACATGTATTTCTATCTTTGTGATCCGCCATCCTGTCCTGTTGTGATTGCTTTACATGTGTGCTTACTTTCAGAATGAGAAAAAAATCTATTGTCTCATACTGAGACAGGTTGTTGTTGTTCAGTCATACAGTCTGTCTTCTGCCATCCCCCGTAGTCTACACCCATTGCGTCAACAATGCCATCTAGCCATCTCATCCTCTGCTCTCCTTCTTTTACCTTCAATCTTCCCCAGCATCAGGACCTTCTCCAGTGAGTCTTTTCTTCTCATTAGGTGACCAAAGTGCTTGAGTACTAAGTACTCAAGCTGCTGAGACAGAAGGTGTATGGAAAATAAATCTTTGTAGACTGATTAAAGTGCAGCAGGGAGAAAATCATTTAATGGTACAGTCAAACCTCACATAAAGAGCGCCTCGCTTAAAGAGTAACTTGCTTAAAGAGCAGAATTTTCTCTGAATGTTCGCTTCGCTTAACAAATAAAACCAACCAAAAACTCGCTTAACAAATAAATTGGGGTTCGCAATCCCCCCCACAATTGGTCATTTACAATGGTGTTTAAAGAGCAAACTCGCTTAAAGAGCAATCCTGTGGAACGCATTATGCTCTTTAAGCGAGGTACAACTGTATAATCCTGTTGGAAGCGGAGATCTCTCAAGAGAGTTGGAAAATGCTTGAGGTCCTTTCTTGCTATGGCAAGACACACAGTCTTGACTAAAATCTTAGCAATTGAGATATTTCTTCACAGCTCTACATAAAGGTAGAACCTGTGTTGTTTCAAAGATAGAAAAGAGAGGACCAGGTGTAATATATTGGGCTAGTCTCAAGGTCACATACACTTGAAGGGACCCCAATTTTTCATGAGTCTTCTTATTCCTGGTCCTCTGGTGTGTGCTTTGCTGTCAAGAGGCCACCTGTTCCTGCAGTTTTGTGCACTGATTCCACCTGGGTTGCTGCTTGGTATCCTTTCTGACTGTATAAACTAGGCAGGTTCATCAAGCATTACATCCAAGAATAATTCCTGCTTTTGTTTAGGGACTTGATCTCCCATCTCTAGGTATGGGAGTGATATATATAAGACCTCTGGAATTATAGAGGCTCAGAAATGTTCAGGTTCCAATTTTCCTCTTAAGGTAAGTTCTAACACTGGATCAAGCATGAGAAAGACATGGCTCAGACAGCTCTTCAAATACAGGATTTTGTTCTAGTGTTTTGGACTCCTACAATTCTGCACTTGACACTCTCCAAATATCTGAATAAGGTATCTAATGTAAATTGTGCCTCTGCTCTCACTCCACCTTTGTTTTATTGTTAGGAACTGCAATAGTAGCAACCACTTTTTAATTTACTGTGTTTGCTAATGGTAGTTCTGTGTGGACAGAATTTTAATTATTTTGGAAGTTCTAGAAACAGTTCTAATTGATTATCAAATGGGCAATGGGGCAGTGGTGGGCAACCAAAAATTTTACTACAACACTGTGGGTGGAGCCAATGTCATGGGCAGAGCCAACATCATGATGTCATGGGTGGAGCCAATGTCATGATGTCATGGGCGGAGCCAACATCATGGGCGGAGCCAAAGTAAAAAAAAACCCGATAAAAATAACTACACATAAAAATACACATTAAAAATTAATACGCATTAAATACACATTAAAATACACCCACTCACCCCACACCCAAAGGTGAGTCATTTACTGTGGGGAGCAGGCTGTAGAGAGCTTGAGGCTAGCAGCTGCTCTTCCTCCTCCCCACTTGGGAGGACAGCAAGGAGGCTGCCGAGGGCCTCAACAGCAGCCACTGGCTACTCCGTGGCTGTGTGTGGCCACCCGATGCTCTGCGCTGCCACACTCCAAACAACAAATGGGTGCTTGACTCAACAGGCAGAGCGCTGTAGGCACACATGCACGCCAAGCTCTGTCGGCATGCCACGTGCTGTAGATGTGCATGCATGGCAAGTGCTTGGCACACATGTGCAGTGGGGGAACCAGCGAAAAGGCAAGTCCCAGAGATGGTTCCCCCAAAAGCCACTACCGGTTCTCTGGGACACTGGGAAAAGCTACTACGGGTTCTGGCGAACTGGTGCGAACCAGCTGCTGCCTGTCACTGCAATAGGGTTAAAGGAACCAGTGTAGGTAGCTCCAAATTTTAAAGCAATTGTTACTTGCAGCTGTGTTCCTGAAGTCAGCTAGTGAGTGGCCTTTTAAAACACAGTTCCCATCATTTGCCTTGTTTACTGCAAAGAAACATGAAATAGGCGGAATACTATGCACAATAGGGATGTACCAGTGGAAAGTAGGAATAGATAAATACTTCACTGAATTTTAAAGTGAGATTTGCCGCTATTAAAAAAAAAAAGATTTCCACAGGTGTGTGTGGGAGCATCTAAGCCGCAGCGAAACATTATGTCCTTTCCAAGGATCGAGAGGGTGTGGAAGCATTTGCTGACGATGACTGGAGATGAAAGGAGTCCTCACCAGTTAGAGACTGTGAAATGACTACACTTTGCTAGAACTAACAATGTCAGATCAGAGGGAATCAAATTATCTATCTAGGACACTAAACAACAAACAGGTTCAACAGGTCTAGGGCAGGGATGAAGCAATTACAAAAGGGGGAGAATATGCAAAAACACAGGCTATTTGGAAAGTAAATTGTTATATATAATCTAAACCATCTCTAATCTCATTGGGGGATTTGAAAGAATAGTAGAACAGATGAAAGCACATCACTCTTCTGTTGTGACTAGAATGAGGAGAAAAGTGTCAATGACAGTAGGCTTACCAAAACATTTTTTACATGTACAATATATATCAATATTTCTCAAGTACAGCCCAAGCCAGATATGCACACATAAATAAATAAATAACACCAGAGCAGAGCAGATACCGTATATGCCGGTGTATAAGACAACTGGGCATATAAGACAACCCCCCAACATTTCCACTCAAAATATAGAGTTTGTCATATACTCGCTGTATAAGACTACTCCCTCTTCCGCACACCTTCCACACACCAAATAAAACATAAAAGAACATCAGATTTGATTTCAACATCTCCCTGTGGCCAGCACTAGTGCGCAAGTGCGCATATGTGAGCTCTGCGTAGACTTCCCGCTGAGCAGAACGGGCCAGTCACGCCAAAAAGGCTGGCACTCCTGTCTCGCTGCTGATGCTCGCTGCAGCCATGCTGGATACCGTACGATACTGGATGGTATCTAGAATGAGGTGGGTGGGCTTCGGGAGGCCACTATGGGCATCTATGTCTATCCCAACTGAAGTGCACCCGGCGTATAAGACGACCCCCCCCCCCACTTGGAGGCATGTTTTTCAGGGGGAAAAGTAGTCTTATACGCCAGCATATACAGTACGTATTTCTGACTCCAAATCCCGATATTCCAAGTGGTCTCCTCCAAAGATTTCATGTTGTTATCTAATTTTTGTATTAAAAAAATACAAAAGGCACCTATCATTTCCCCTATAAAATATATCAGAACTGAAGCCAAAACAGAGAAAAGACAATAAATACATTTTGTGTCAGAAGTTACTCTGGATTGAAAGGATTTCTGCTGGAGAAACTCCACTCAGGGGATGCCCAAATGAGGCTCCTTTCATGTCCCCAAGATCCTCATGCAGTACTCAGGTATCAACCCTGACTTTCCAGTCTTCAAGCTCAGCATCTTAACCACTACAGAAAAGACAATAAAAAAACTACAATTGAAATCTAGCAAGAAGAAAGTAGACACAAACACCAGCTGCCCAAAAGGTAGCCCTTGCTCAAAAGCCACTTGTATCTGACTCTAGGGTTCAGTGCTCATCTCTGTTTATAGCCAAAGAGCCAGTGCTCTCTGCGTCTGCAGATGTTTGAATGGACATGTGGCAGGCATGCCTCAACACTGGAGTGCATGGAACACTGTTTGCCTTCCCACCAAAGTCCTATTTATCTACTTGCAATTTCTTGCTTTCAAACTGCTAGGTTGGCCAGAGCTGGGTCAGAGATAGAAGCTCACTCCATCATGCAGTACCCAGGAATCGAATTCCGACCTTCCAGTAAGTGAGATTGATGTCTTAACCACTTGAGCCACTGCAGTCTGTCTATATAAAAAAGGTGGTAGGTCTGTATAAATACGAAGGTCTTAGCAGAAAGTGATCAGAGTGAGGGATCCAGAGGAAGTCCTGGAGTGTTGAAACAACCACTAAGCATGTCATCTTCTGCGTCGCTACAAAATATATTTTTTCATATTAGCAGAATAGGGGAAAGGACTACTCTAACACATCTTAAAAGCCAACCAGTTTGGGCAGGAGTTTCTCGTGTAATGAGGTTCCAAATGATTTTAAGCTTCATGGCTCATAAATGACACTTTAAGTTTTGCCCCAAAGAAACCTGTAGCCAATAAAGCTGCCATATTAACAAATCTGTAATTGGCCCTGACAGACAGCCTGGTTGTAAGAACTTGGAATTGACTACAATTTCTGAACCCTTTTCAGTAAGAGTTCCATGTGGAGAATTTTATAGTAATTGAAATGAGGTAATGTATTACAGAGACTAGATCTGATTAGTTGCAGTTGTCATATCAAATCCTAAATAACTGTTTAAAGGTACCCCTGGACTCTACCAAAATCTGGACACACATGTTTAAAACTGGATTCAAGGACAGAGCTGTAACTACAGTAGTAATTTGGCCATGTTGGGCAAATGGCACCACTTCACACTCATTTCACCCAAGAGCATGGACATAAGACCACCATGACCAAGGAAGTGCAGAATGCAGCATAGGTAAAGGTCACCCTTGCTCAAAAGCCAGTCGTATCAGACTCTAGGGTTCCATGCTCATCTCTGTTTCATAGCCGATGAGCCAGTGCTGTCTGCTTTAGCTACTTGCAATGCCTTGCTTTCAAACTGCTAGGTTGGCAGGAGCTGGGACAAAGACGGGAGCTCACGCCATCCTATAGTATTCGGGTATCTAACTGCTGACCTGCCACCTTCTGGTCAGTGTCTTAGCCATTTGAGCCACTGGATTACCTAGAATGCAGCATACTTCCCCCAAATAAAGAGGTTTTTGGTTTGCAAAAAATGAAAGTCAAGAAAAGAAAGAAGGGAAGGAGGAATGAAAATAAATAGGACCAGGTGGGATTGCTTAACACTTGCCAACAGATTCAGTTCCAGAATTTAGTATTCTCAATATTTTGGTATTGGGGTTAAGATCCAGTTGCTCTACTCTAATGACAGTTCTATTCAGGAACACAACAAAACTACAAACTTGAGTTTTAAAAATATCTGAATCTCTATTTGGGAATCTGCTATTATACTGATTGAGAGAAAATCTGTCAAAATTCTGCACAGCATCTCTCTCTCTTACAAACACCCATCTCTTGAAAATCTATGATTGCATCAACTGCTTGAATAGAGCTGGCCATTTGTTGTTCAGTCGCACAGTGAATTCTGACCCTTTGCGACCCCATAGACCATTGCCCACCACACACCTTTTTCCTCCACCATTTTCCTCAACCCACACAGCTCTGTGCCCATTGCATCTACAATACCATCTAGCCATCTCATTTTTGGCCACCTCCTTCTTCTTTTGCCCTCCACCTTTTCCAGCATCAAGACTTTCTCAAGTGAATCCTCTCTTCTCAGTTGATGTCCAAAGTACTTTAGCTTCATCTTTACTATTTGACCTTCTAAGGAGCAGTCAGAGTTGATTTCTTCTAAGATTGACCTGTTTGTTCTCCTCGCTGTCCAGGGGACTCTCAAACCTCTCCTCCAACACCACATTTCAAACTCATCTATTCTTCTGCACCCAGCTTCCTTATGGTCCAGCTTTCACAACCATACATTACCACCAGGAATACCATTGCCTTGACTATATGAATTTTTGTTTGCAAGGTGATGTCTGTACTTTTAACTATGTTCTCCAGATTTCTCATAGCTTGTTTCCCAAGAATCAGCCGTCTTTTTATTTCATGGCTACAGTCTCCATCTGCAGTGATCTTATATCCTAAGAAAGTAAAATCTGTCACTGTTTCTGCTTCTTCCCCATCTATTTTCCAGGGACTGATAGGGCCTGTTGTCATTATCTTAGTTTTCTTGATGTTGAGTCTCAAGCCAACTTTTGCACTCTCCTCTTTCAACCTAAGCAGGATTTTCTTTAGGTCTTCCTCACTTTCTGCCATTAGGATAGTATCATCTGCATATCTCAACTTGTTGATGTTTCTCCCAGCAATTTTGATCCCAACTTGTGATTTGTCCATTCCTGCATTGCACATTATGTGCTCTGTGTATAAGTTGAATAAGCAGGATGACAAAATGCATGCAGCCTTGTCTTACTGCTTTTCCTATTCCAAAATACCCCGTCATTCCGTATCCTGTCCTAACAAGTTGCTGTGATTAATCAACCATAGACTTCCTCAACCTTGGCCCTCCAGCTTTTCTTAGGCTTCAATTCCCAGAAACCCAAGTCAGCACTCCTGCTGATCAGGATTTCTGGGAATTGAAGTTTAAGAACAGTTGGCGGGGCAAGGTTGAGGAAGACTAATCTACCACATTTGTAGGCAGTTGAGCTGGTTCTCAGATGGAGGCAGTCCATCACCAGAATACAGTGGTACAGTACCTCGCTTAAAGAGCATAATGCATTCCACAGGATTGCTCTTTAAGTGAGTTTGCTCTTTAAGCAAAACACCATTGTAAGTGACCAATTGTGGGGGGTACTGCAAACCCCAATTTATTTGTTAAGCAAGTTTTTGGTTGGTTTTATTTGTTAAGCGAAGTGAACATTCAGAGAAAATTCTGCTCTTTAAGCGAGTTACTCTTTAAGCGAAACATTCTTTATGTGAGGTTTGACTGTATATCTAAGCATTGCTGGCTTCACACAGTCTGTTAGAATGCAAGTCTGTTGGCTTAGCTTTTGCCATCTCCATGCTACAATGAGGCAGCAACATATGGCTTTTAAAAGAAAATCTGCAAATGTGAAATCTAGAAATCTATTCAGGAGATAGAATGTGAGAAAAAGAAGTAAGAGCTACCAAGATTTGAGCCAGGTATTGGTTGGGACTGACTGCAAGGAGAATGGCAGAGAGTACCCCTAAATTTGGTGTTATTTTTCCAAAAGCAACCACACACACTGGACATTGAGGCGTCTCAGAACAAAATAAACAAAATAAAATAAAAAACACTGTAGCACTTTAAAGACTAACTACTATATTTTTATTGTTAGGTTTCGTGGATCAAATCCACTTCATCAGACTATTCCAAAAAATTCAAACTGGACATTGAGTGAGAGTGTGAAAACGACCTAGTTTGCTCAACATGGAACTGCAGTTTTGAGTAAGTGATAATAATCTATGGCTTGTAGATGCTTGTAGCAAGCCAGTCCCCACTGCATTTTGATATAAACTTAGATTTGATTCGATGTAGTAAACGGTAAGACAGGAAAAGCTGGTATAAAGAAAACATGGTTCATTTAAAACCTGGCAGAGGCAAACCTTTCAATAATGGAAAACTTGTCTAATAGGGTTTTACTTCTTTCCCTGATGGTGGCACCTGAGTTCCAACCTATTAGTGTATCATCCTCAGCAAAAAAAAGAAAGAAAAGAAAACAAACAGTTCTGTACCTTGCTGGCTGGGAACAAACCCAACAAAATGACATCAGGCTGAATGTTTTGATATTATTAAATTATAGACCACTTTTCAAATTGTGAATGTTCAAAGCAAAACTACTAAAGACATTTTCAGATATAAACATATTTTTAAAGAGTAAAAAAAATCAAAGTTGGGTCAAACCAAGCCTTATGGAGTCTTGCATTTGATTCCTATATGCCAGAGGTTTCCACCCTAAGGCCTGTGGGCCAGATGTGGCCTATGGTGCCATTTCATGTGGCTCCCACCTCGTGCAAGGACATTTGAGAAACAAAATGGCTGCCCCTTTGAAGTTGTTGGGACAAAATGGCCTTCCCATTCTGCAGGCAGGCCAAAATTTATTTATTTATTTATTTATTTATTCCAATTTTTATACCGCCCTACTCGGATTGGGCCGACTCAGGGCGGTTCACAAGCACAGAGAAACAACAAATTTATAAACACAACATGTAATTATAGGAAAAATAATAATCAGTACTGTATCAACACCACAAAACATCTCAACATCATTACATTATCAAAATTCAGCTTTGAGGGCTGCCTGGCCCTCAAAGCTGACTGAGAGAGCATGACCCGGCCCCTGGCTTGAAAAGGTTGGGAAGTTGGGAACCCCTGATATATGCCTATGGGAAGTCTATTAAAAGGAGACAAGGAAAACACTGCCCAGCTGCTCAGTAGCTCCCAATCAACTGAATATTCAGAGGAATAATGTTTCTGGTACTCGAAGAAATATGACACCTTGATTAGTAGCCACTGATTATTTCATCCACCATTGTTTAATCTTTTGTAAAGCCAATCATGTTCGAAGCCATCACTATTTCCTGTGGCAATTACATCTCTTTCTTTGCATTGATTGAATTTATCCACATTCACACACAAAAATGTCCTGTGTGCACAGCATCTTTTTCTCCCTCTTACAGTTGTCCTGAAGATCCGTGATTGTATCAACTCCACATTGACATAGAAAGAGTCTCCTTGAAGAGTTGAAAGCCTTGGGCATTCGTGGACAACAGCACAGAACTGGCTAATCCTTCTAAACCAGAAGCATTTCACCATAAACTTGATGATTAATTCCACATTGTAACTATGTGCAATATGAAGTATTTCCTCCTATGTGACTTGAATCTCCTATCCTTCTGGTTAACTCTTAATTCAGGTGCTCTTGTTAATGTAGGAGTTGCTGGAAGATGGCATACAAGTTAAAAATCTGCTGAAGTTATTTATTTAAATTGTTGTTTACGAAGGCCTAAAATTCAGCCCAGTCTTTAATCCGACCTTCCTCAGCTAGGCCAAAGAAATGTAGGTTACTGTTGTTCAGGTTCAGATAATCTAAAATAAGCACTATGAATTCAGGGGAGGAAGGAGGAAAGAAAGTTTGAGATAAAGAAAGGGAAGAGATTGGGAATATTTGATAGGTCCTTCCCTCATATGTATGAGGAAGTGAATAGTACCAGCTCTTGACCTGTTCTGTTAGCTCAGGTTCAAGTCATGAAATATTTGGGCTTGCAACTAGGCATGTACAATATTCTATTTTGTCTTTTTGTTTGAAGATGGGGGGAACATTACACAGAGATATCTTCAGCTAATCTTATTTAGGACACTTGTCTGCCTCATCAGGCAACAGCTGACTTTAAAAGACAAATACAAATTAACTGAGGAAGCCCCAAATTGTTCTGTCCTATGGGGAAATGATAAGACTACTGACGTCAGAGTGACTTCTGAAAGCTCTAGAAGACACCATTACATGGAGGGTCATGATGGTCATAAAACCAAAATTCATCAAGAAACAAGAATTGATCTGCAGTCTTATGCTATTAAGCCCAAAGGAAGGGAAACATTTATGCTAGGCCGTTGATGCTACGCCTCATCTGGCCAGTGAAGATTCACCATTCGAAATGCCAAAGGTTTTAAGAAGCACTATCCCCCTGAAGTCTTAGGTCTTTGCAGTAGGAGATTACTTGCCGCTGGAAATCCCAGCTGCAAGAGCAAAACAATGGGCAGGGGAATCGCCTTATCAGTGACCAGAATACAAAACTATGAAAAATCCTTTGGTTCCTCAAAAGCAAGAGGAGTGGCAACACTTATATCAAAAAGATTGGGGTTTAATATAACAAAAAAGACCCAGAAGGGAGATATTTGTTAATTAAAGGAAGTATAGAGGAGGAAGAAATAACCTTAGTTAATATCTATGCTCCAAACGAACACCAAAAGCAATTTTTAGATAAAATATATCAAATTTTAGAAAAAGAAAAAACAATTAATATGATAGTTGCCGGAGACTTCAATATGATTAGATCAGATTTAGATAGTACTAATAAATATCAGAATAGGAAACAAGATATGCAAGTTATAAATAATTAGATAAAGTTAGTAGGATTAAAGGATACGTGGAGAGAATTGAAAGGCACAGAGAGGGTCTACACATTCTATTCTCCAGTACATAACTCATACTCGAGAATTGATTACGTATTCATGACAGACAATTTAGTAAAAATGTTAGAACATACAGAAACAGGAATTTTTAAGGAGTCGGACCACACAAACATTTTAGTAGAAATAAAGATAGGAGGAACGAAGCAAAAAACCAATAGTTGGAGATATGACCCAAGAATCTATAAAGATGAAGACCATAAAAATAAAATAATTAAAAAATGGGAAGAGAATTGGAAGTGGAACAACAATGGAGAGGTCGGATTTAACATAGTTTGGGATACAATGAAGGGAATATTCAGAGGAGAAAGTATTAAATTAGCAAGTATAATATATGGACAGAAGAAAAAAGAAGATGAAGAATTAGAGAAGGAAATTAAAAGGCTTTAAAATGAGCACGCGAAAAATAGGAATTTAGAAATATTTGATAAAATGCAAAAATTAAAAAGCGAATTAGTGGGGAAAGATATAGAAAAAGTAAAAAGAGACCTAATTTTTTAAAAAAGGGAATATTTTCAATATAGTAATAGGAATTCGAAACTTTTGGCAAGAGCAGCAAAAGAAAAAAAATGTAAAAGGGAGATTACAATATTAACAAACACTCAAGGGAAGAGATGTAACAAGATAACAGAAAAATTAGAGGTAGTGGAGAATTTTTATAGAACATTATATTCAAAGAAGGAGATAGAGGTAGAAAAATTGAAAAAGATATTTAGAGAACAAAATGAATTAAAAATAAAAGATGAATATAAGAACAAAATGGAGGAAGCAATATTAGAAAAGGAGGTCAAAGAAGTGATAAGGAAAATTGAAAAAAGAAAAGACCCCAGGTGAAGATGGACTCCCGGCGGAATTCTATAAGGAATTTCGGAATATGGTAATTCCAAAATTGGTGAAATTGTATAATTATATTCTAGAAGGAGGCAAAATCCGAAATTCTTGGTATAGAACTACAATTGTACTAATCCCCAAACCAGGCAAGGACATTGAAAAAATAGAATCATATAGACCTATATCCTTAATAAATTTAGACGCGAAAATCTTTATGACGATACTGACTAGAAGGCTGAATACTTTTATGGATCAATATATAAATAGGGACCAAGCAGGATTTATAAGAGGGAGATATATGGCTGATCTAACAAGAAGGGTAGTGAATTTGATAGATATTGCAAATCAAAAGAAAGAAAAAGTGGGTTTTTTGGCGGTAGATATTTTTAAGGCCTTCGACTCTCTGCAATGGGATTCGATAAAAGTATTGATCGAGTTATACGGATTTGGAACCAAATTTCAGAATATTATTGGCAAACTATATCAGAAGGGAGTAGCAAGGGTCAGAGTCAACGACTCCTACACAGCTGATATTCCGTTAGAGGCTGGAACAAGACAGGGATGCCCACTATCCCCAACACTATTCGTAATGGCTATGGAGTTACTAGCGAACGCAATAAGAAATGATAGAGAAATTCACGGATTAGAAAATAACAAAATAAACCTATAAGCGGACAATACCTTAATTATAACAAAATACCCTACAAAAACATTAGACAGAATACAGCTACATTTAAATATGTTAGAAGAAGTTACCGGTCTTAGAGTAAACTGGGATAAATCAGAAATGATTTTATTTAATAGTGAAAAAGAAGACCAAGATAAGATTAAGACGAAGTATAAAATACAGGTTAAAAATAGTCTGAAATACTTGGGAATAAACATTACAAACAATTGGGGAGAATTAAAAACCTTAAATTATGATAAACAAAAGAGAGCATTAGAAGAAAAGATAAAAAAATACCAAAAATTGAACTTGTCATGGTTTGGCAGAATTGCCCTATGTAAGATGATGTTGATGCCAAAGATTAACTTCCTATTTGAAACATTACCCATTAAAATATCAGATAAAGTGTTGAAGGAATTACAGAGTAAAATAAACAATTTTTGCAACGGGAAAGTTAGAGTAAGGATTTCAAAAAGCCTTTGGTATGTATCACAACAAGAGGGGGGATTAGGCATACCAAACCTTAAAAATTATTATAGAGCGTTTCAGACAAAAAATGTAATTAAAACCTTGATGAGAGAAGAGACAATCTGGCAAGAAATCGAATTGAAGGAATTGAGACATATCGGGAATTCAATTTTTTTAGATAAAGGGGTCAAAATTACAGGAATTAAAAATAAAATGTTAAAAACAATGTTGGAGGAATGGAAAAAATTAAAACAAGGGTTGGTACCGAATGTTTCCCCAATTATAGAAATCCAAGACATTAAAAACTTTCCCATTAAGATAGATTCAAAACTCGATATTTTGGAGAAAGGGGGGGGGGCAACGTTGGTAAAAGATTGGATAAAGATATGTAAAGATAGGATAAAAAAAGAGGAATTGTATGATAGCATGGGATTGAATTGGTTTCAACGAATTGCGGTAGAAAAATGGAATCATAAATATTTGCAAGCAAAATCACTAGAAAGACCAACAACAGAAATGGAAGAAATAATATTTAAATTAAGGAAGGAGGAAATTGAAATTAAAGGGCTGGTTAGTAAAGTATATAAAATACTAAATAAAGGGAGCAAAGCCCAGGAAATACTGAAAAATATATGGGAAGAAGACATAAACTAAAAATCTCGGATAGTAATTGGAAAAAAAAGTGGAGCAAAAGAATCATGAGAAATTTATCAGTAAAAGTAAAAGAACATAACTACAAGCTGTTATGGAGATGGTATTTGACACCCACAAGATTGCATCAGATCGATGAGAAAGTAAATAACAAATGCTGTAGATGCAAATGCGCACTGGGCACATATGTTCATATGTGGTTAGATTGTAAAGTGGTTAAAGTCTTTTGGATAAAAGTAATAAAGGAAATAGCAAATATTATGGGCATACGAATAGAGATAGAGCCAGACATAGTATTACTCACAAACGTGGAGAAAATAAATGCTGACAAAGGCGGGAAAGAGTTAATAGCCGTAATGCTCTCTTCAGCAAGGTTTTGTATAGCGAGAAATTGGAAGAATGAGTTTTTGGAGGAATACATGAATAAGGATTAATGGTAACCTCTCTGGATATTGTATATATCACTGGGTGTTGAAAGGAGAATTATTCTCCTTTCTTAACTATGTAACTCTATCTGTATTTTCTTGTCTGTTTTAGTCCATGAATTGTCTCTTCTTTTTCTTACTCGTTTTTTTCTTTTTAAAAAAATATAGCAAATTTGGGGTAAAAAAAGGGGGTAGACAAGGTAGTAAATCTAATTAATAATGTAGTAAAGATAATAATATAAGTACACGGGTATGGAAAGAACTATTGGTGAATAACCAAATAAATTTAAATACAAGATGATACAAAACTGTACTAGAACATGAGAGATAAATAAGACAAAGGAGTGATACCCATTTGAAGTTTTCATTTTTACCATATTTTAAGTATTTTCTTGTTCCACTATATATTGCATTGTATCATTATGTCATATATGTTTTCATTGTATGTCAGCAAAACTTAATAAAATAAAAAAAAATCAGTGACCAGAGATAACAGCAGTAATATCTCCCAGAAACATTTATTGCTCTAGCTGCAGCTAGAGTCTAGCTAAAGGGAAAGGTGTAATTCAGGTGTAATCTCCTCCCTAGTGCCACTTTCAGGAGGATTTGTGCTCAGTTAGATAACACAGCAAACATGGTTTCAAATAACAAATTACTTTGGGGGACTTTATGTCTGGGAAGTCATTCAACCCACAGAGGTGTAATCCCTGCCCCACCTCCCCACACACCAATTCCCACTCCTGATTCACTATTCTCAATTAGTCAAAGTAGCCATTGCACTCTAGGACTTGAGGCACAAGGGTTTGCTGTCCCCACCCCCTGGCTAGAGATGTCATGGTTTGAACTTTGGGATTTCTGCACATAAAGCTAGGCTCTGCTATTGAACAAATAGTTCTTTCTCTTGAGGTTCCTTTCTACATCCTTTAATTTCATTCTGTTTTATACTTCTTAAACTATGAATACTTTGCAGGCCTTTACAGATACAGTAACTTAATTTAATATAGTGTTCTGCAGTAAATTTCAAGGGTGAACATGATACGCTACATATGACAGCCCTGTAAAGCAGACCAGATAAAACTGAGTAAATTAGGATTGCTGCCTAAGATTACCCTACCCCATCTTCCATATTGCTGAAGTCTCTTCTCTGCTGATTATGCTGTATTTAATCTAATCTGGAAGTGGTCAGCCAGTCCTACATTATCTTCCAAGGCAGGGTGGTGTCTGGCCATAATTGCAGTGGTGGGTAGCTACCGGTTCGGACCGGTTCACCTGAACCAGTAGTGGAAATCCGGAGGGGTTTGCCGGAGGGTAGTAAACCCCTAGACAACTGGTTTGGTCGCCTGCCCTCTGGATTCCTTTTCTGGCAGCCGAAAATGGCTGCTTGGAAGTGCGCATGAGTCAAAACACCATTTGATGCATGCGCACTGAAAAATAGAAGTGTGCATGAGTCAAATGGTATTTTGACGCATGTGCACTTCTGAGCAGCCATTTTTGGCTGCCCAGAAAGGGCACAGTGGCGTCCTTGGAGCAGCGGCGGTGGCCTTTCCTTCACAACCGACTGCTAATGGTGCTCCCACAGCGGCACCACCGGGCTGGGCCAGGCCGGGATTCGCTGCACTACCGGGCCAGGCTAGCCTGCGCCGTGGCACTGCTGCCACCTACCTGCTGCTCCCCGAGTCCCTGACCCCAGCAAAAGTAAAGAACTAGGGTTTGTTTTCTTTGTGTTTCAGGTGGAGGAGTATTTTATGTAGTGTGTTTTTATTTTATTTTTATGTACTGTATACTGATTCTTTATTTTATTTTATTATCTTTTACTTTGGCTCCGCCCACGACATCATGATGTTATGATATCAGCGGTGCCCATGATGTCAGCCCCGCCCATAGTGTGGTAGTAACAATTTTGGCTGCCCACCACTGCATAATTGTTTCCTTCTTTAAATTTTAAAGATGTTTATTAGACTGCTTTATCTTTCAGTGGATCTAATTGTTGCTATTAGAGCATAGTTGTGCCTTAACAATTCAGTAACATTTTAAAGGTCTGAAGTATAGTACTGCATTGGAACTTTTGTGACCAGAAGGATATTATGTGCTTGGTGTCAATCCATATTCATTACCACAATTAAGATACTGTACTCCATTTCTAAAAACAATAGAAATGCTATTGACAGTTGAAGAATGGTAATGTATAAGGTGTGCAGATACTAATAAGAACAGGAATTTCCAACTTATTTAAAAATGCACACAGCATTTTACCAGAGATAGGACAAGAAATGATGAATTTACAGAAAATCCAAAGAGATGATAACTTTGGTTAAATTTAACAGAGAACATGTATATTGATGGGCAGCATTTTATGGTAATGAAGACAATGCAATCCTATGAAATGTACATGGAAATTGAGCTGTGCATGAAGTAAAAATTCAGGGCTCCAGAGTCCTGGCAAGGCACAAAGTTGATGCCAATCCTAAAACAAAGGTAACCTTAAACTTTAACCAATACTTAATCCTAAATCCAAATTAAACCTTTAAATGTTTTTCCTGCCCCAGAGTTCCAAGCATATCCTTAAATTCTGCTAAACCTGATAGTTAAACTGAGATTAAGTACAATTTTAACTTCCCAAGAAGTCAATAGTTGGCTCCAAAAAAATTACTACCACATTGTGGGTGTGGTATGGGGGGCATGGCCAGGGGGGAAGCCCTGCATTGCACCCCAATTTGGACTACAGTACTTTACTTCAAAACTTGGATGGGCACAGCCAGCCAGAATTTCTGCTACTGGTGAGAACCTGCTGATGCCCACCACTGCAAGTAGTCCTGTATTATGTTAGACTGGAGCACTATATGAAATCACAACAGCCTTTTGACCTCATTGCTGCTTTGCATGTTGCTGTTCCCTGAGATTGTATTGAGTAAGCTTACCAGAAAATATAGCTTTACAGAAGTCTTCTTAAACTTAGATCCAGTTCCCTATCTGAGGGCCAGGAGTTTCCGTTTCGTAGGTCTGGGATTAATTTCTTTGAATTAATTTTCTCAGCTATGATTCAGACACTAGTCAGTCTCATAAATCTAAGCATTGGCTGACCTTCTGGGTGGTTTTTCCAGTTGAATCTTAAAGAACCTTATCCTGTTGCCATTCTATGCTCTGAGTCAAAACCTATGACTTCTCTGGCAATTTTTTTTGCTGAATATGAGATATTTTCTGATTTGCTTCAGGTGATCTCATTGTATCTGGCTTTAAGTTAAGAGCTGTTTGAAGAAAGCAAAAGAGAGCCAGCCAATTACAAACAAATATGTCTGGGTGGCCAATAGAGGCAAACAGTGTTAAGAAAGAGCACCTAGCTCAGTGGTGGCAAAACTATAGCACATGCGCCAGAGGTGGCACTCAGAGCTCTCTCTGTGGGCACCCGTGCAGTCACCCCAGCACAAAGTTTGCCCCGCCCCTCTGTCCAGCAGCCCAATGGGAGTGCTTCCTCCTTCCCCCAGCACACAGTTCATCCCACCCCTCTGCCCAGCAGCCCAGTGGAAGAACTTCCTCCCTCTATCCAACAGCCCAATGGGATTGTTTCCTGTTGCTGTGTTGGCACTTTTCAATAAATATGTGTGTTTTGGGTTGCACTTTGGGCACTCATCTCTAAAAGGTTTGCCATCACTGACCTAGCTTCTCCCTAGCTGAGCAAACCTGTGGGACAATTCTTCAACCAAGAAAAATATTCCTTTCTTCACCCAACTAAGGTGGCATATCCTGTAACAAATTATTTATCAATATCAAATAACTTCTTCCAAAGAATTTGAGTCAGTATTTATTGAGTCCATCCCCCGTCTTAAAACCAAAATAAGGTTAGATTATGTAGAAAGCAAAAAGACTGATGGACTAAAGGTTACGACCATGAATTAGGATGATTTAGTCAAGTTTTGTCTGAAACAGCTGTTTTATTAGAAAAGTTGAGCCAGGATTTTGGTCAGCTTTAGGTGCTATATTGAAGTGGTAAGTAGAGCCAGAAGAACAGAATCAACATTATTCACATATTTTAGCTTAAAGTGCTGAATGTCAGTGACTAGGTCTTAGAAAAGACTTCCAAAATGGTGAAAAGCTTGCTTAGAAGTTTGGAAAGGGAAAAGCTCAGAGAGCCACTTTCAGAGGGTTGGGTACAGTTCCAGGACTGGAAGTTCCCAAGCCCTATATTACAATAATGTATCTTGAAATGAACTTGACAACTGGAAGATTGGCAAGTCAGCAAGGTTTCACTAGGTAAAGGTCTCCCATGTTCAAAACCCAGTCGTATCCAGTGGTGTGCTGGGCACCTTGGGAGAGCAGTGGACAGGAAGCGATGGGGGCGCCTGTTGGGAGGGTTGAGGGGAGAAATCCCATACATTCCCATTACCTCTGCCTGCCTCTGGGGCAGAAGCGTAGCATGCCTTAACGGGGCCCCATATAAAAATTTGTTTGGGGGGCCCTTGTGAAATAAAAAAAATTGGGAAGTTTTTATTAATTTTTGCTGTAGGGGGCCCCCATGGCCCGGGGCCCCCGTATAATTGATACGGCAGATACGGCGGTAGCTACGCCCCTGCTCTGGGGGCACCAGTCGCTAGGCCGCACCGGCATGAGTCCCTATATCGCTGTGGGCCAGCACACCACTGGTTGTATCTGACTCTAGGGTTCAGTGCTCATCTCTGTTTATAGCCAACGAGCCAGCACTGTCTGTGTCTGCAGAAGTTTCCGTGGATATGTGACAGGCATGACTAAACACTGGTCATTCTGCTACAAACATCACGTGACCTTAAAAAGAACTACATTGGAACTAATTGGAAGCCCAATTGTTTAGACAGTCAAGGCACACCCTAAACTAGGATACTTTTCTGCTGCTCTCTCTCTGAATAGATTTCATGAAACTTAAAAAACAATGTTTTTATTTCAACCTAATTACATGTTCATAACTAACTCAGCACTAGCCAGTAAATTTATGTAGAATAAAAATATTAGGTAATTACTCGTGTTGCCTTTGCCTCACTTTGATTGCAGAGTTATGAGCCTCAAAAGGTTTAGTAAAATAATGGACTGAAATGCTATTGTACTTGGGTTAATAAATAATAAACCAATTTATTTCATGTTGTCAGTAACTGGCTTTAAAAAAATTACTGGTGAACTGGGCATTCAAGTTTTCAATTTCAGGATGAAAAGGTGGGAAGGGAATGGGATCCAACCTTTAACTCCTGTCCAGGCTTGCTAAAGAATATGACATCAGCAGAAACCCAATGAATAGCGTAAAGTTTGACTATTATTCTTGCCTGGTGAAAGTCAGTTCATAGTCTCCCCTTTTTTAAAAAAATTGTATTCTGGTGTCAGCATGCAAGAGACCTTGTTTTCCATCAAGATATGTTCTGTGCTCAGGAGAAATACTATTTAAATTGCATACGCTAAATAAATAAACTATTTAAATTGCACAACTCTGATATTTGGGTTTAACATTATTACAGATTTTAAATTATTCAAAATTATTAACACTACTATTTTCATGCCTATAATTCACATGTCAGAAGAAAAAAAAATTGGTGACATTCTGTTCAATACAGTAATAGGGGGAATTATACCTGTTGATTTTCTACTGGAAAATCTAGTCCTTCCCTAGAGGGTGTCTACAAACAGGTAACAGGTTATTCAGAAAATTGGGGGATTTCCCCGTTTGAAGTGGTGAGCTTTTCCACCTTCCCTGATGATTTAGATTTCACCTCCTCTTATGACCAATTATAACTGATTGTTGGTGCAGTTGCCCAAATATATCTTGAGAGTTGAATATGATCTATCAGTGAGATTTTAAAAAACAATCCATGGACATATCTGTGTTGGATTTAGATGTGTTAATTTAGGATTTAGGAATAGGAGCAGAAGCAGGACATGGTATGGCAAAGCTAGGCATTAGGCAAGTGGCTCATTTTATCCGACAGCTTTCTCATAGACTTAGTAAAGGTAAAGGTCACCCTTGCTCAAAAGCCAATCGTATCCAACTCTAGGATTTGGTGCTCATTTCTGTTTACAGCCAAGGAGTCAGCGCTGTCTGCATCTGTAGACGTTACCATGGACATGTGGCAGGTATGCCTAGACACTGGAGTGCACAGAACTTAAGAGAGGCTAATAATTAATTAGAGGGACTGCTATGGCTTAGTGGTTAAGGCACTGAACTTGATGACTGGAAGGTCAGCAGGTCAGCAGTTTGAGACCTGAGTGCTGTATGATGAAGTTAGTTCCTGTCTCTGTCCCAGCTCCTGCCAATCTATCAGTTTGAAAGCAAAACACTGCAAGTAGATAAATAGGTACTACTAAGATGGGAAAGGTAATAGTGTTCTGTGCACTCCAGTGTCTAGTCATGCCTGCTACATGGGCACAGAAACATCCGCAGATGCATACAGCACTGGCTCTTGGGCTGTAAACAGAAATGAGCACTGGACCCTAGAGTCAGATACGACTGGCTGGTGACCTTAACTTTTAATAATAATTAATTAGGGTGATTGTGTGTACTTCACCTATGATAAAGTAATATGGACTTTTTCTGATTAATTGGTGTTCTGACATTTTAGAGATGTAACTACATCTAAAAGCTGAGGAATATCTTTGTTTTTTCTTTTCATCCTGCCTTTCTGTGTCCTTCTCTTTCGCTATGCTATGATGACTATGTCTCTCTGCTCCTCTGTTGATGCTTCTCCAAGCCTGCTCAGTAGATGTTCTCTCCAAGAGTGCATTTCAGGACATGTCAGGTGCAGGGTGCTCTTTACCACTTAGGATTTGGGCCACACCTGCTGAAGTGAATTTCCTTTCGGATGCTGTCATTACCTAGGCAACATGCTCACTCACCTGTGTGGGAGCAGCCTTGCTCAGTCTGCCAGCTCCTCCCCAACTCCTCCATTAATAGGCAGGTGTCACAAGAAATTGTTTATTGCTCTGCAGCAGGTTGACAGCACTCTTCTTTGCCGATGAGTATGCAGATCCGGGCTTGTCTTTTGATGTGCTGCTCCAATTTCATTCACGTACTGTGATGTTCCCATGTCCAGAGTCAAGGAAGAAGCAGGCACCATTCATGGGACAAGTAGGTGAGGCACACGGAGTTTACTAAAGCTAGGCTGAAACAACAACGAACATGTTCCGTCAACATTGTATTTCTTCCAACAGTCCTTCCTGCATCAAATGGAAACCATGCAGAAAAAGATGCGTAGAAATCCAGAAGAGACTAAAAGAAAAGAAAATGTAAATATTACAAGAGCCCAGCTTGGACTAAGTTTATTGGCCGCTTGGCACCAGGAAGCACCTGTTTTAATTTTACAGATATAATCAGTAATTTAAATTTTACCTCTTGTATAAGCCAAGAGACTCACACAGCTATATCTACTGCAAAGTAAACAAATATAACCTGTTCATAAGCATCATATAGTCGGGCTGTAAATACCTCTGCCCCCCTCAACACCTTTTAAAAAACAAATAACCAAAATCTTCCTTGACATCAGATCTTTCTGTTGCAGTGGGCCGTAGAAGAAGGCAATGTAGGAAGGTCTCTTGGCATATTCTTATTGCTGGCCATTTTACTTCCCTTAATCATTGGCATGTTCTAGTTAGCAGGTCAACAAACCAAACAGGTCAAACCTAATCAAGGTGAGAGGCAAAGGAGAATGAGGAATCATGAAGATATTGTGTGGAATATAAAAGCATAGTAGAAAGATGACACATGCCATAAACATAATCTTTGTGGCTCAAAATGGTTTATACCAGGAGTTCCCAATCTAAAGCTTGTGGGCCAGATCTGGGCCATGGCACCATACCATGTGGCCCCACCAGTGGTGGGCATCTGCAGGTTCACACCAGGTCGCCAGAACTGGCAGCAGAAATTCTGGCTGGCCCCACCCATCCAAGTTTTGAAATAAAGTAATCCTAATTCCATACCATGCCCACAGTGTGGTAGTAAAAATTTTTGAGCCCACCACTGGGCCCCACTCCCACCCCTCCAAGGAAATTCAAGAAACAAAATGGCCACTCCTTTGAAGCTGTTAGGACAAAATGGCCACCCCCATCACGTAGGCAGTGCTAAATGGCCATTCAGCTCTCGTAGCTGACTGAGAGAGTGCGACCCGGCCCCTGGCTTGAAAATATTGGGAACCGCTGGTTTATACAGTTAACTTTATACTTACAGACTAAAAGACAAAACGTAGCAGATTTTTCTCTGCTAATGTGCATCTGTTGGCTGGATAGCTCCATGTTATAGGTTGAACCAGAGGTTGAGAGTTAAATTATCCAATGTGTCTCTTGAGAAAAGAGCTAATTTGTACAGCCATGGGCAATCGGCTCAGTCCCACATTGCCCCCAGAGAAAAGAATGATCACTCATTTTGAGTACTCCAAACCTAGAAAACCCTGGAAAAGGTTGCCATCAGTCAGAAGTGACTTGATGGAACATTTAAAAAATGTTCCCCTAACAAGCTAATTTGCCAAAATAGGGAGGCAGGAGAAAGTCTTGCATAAAATGTTCTATTCACCTACAGTTAGGAGTTGATTGTATTCAAGAGGTGTAATCAGCAAGCAGGTGAAAGTCCATTTGTTTTGTAACTGGCCTCTTCAGATGCTTTCTGCTTGGGAGGGCCCTGATTGTCCAAGACACAGCTCTAGAGTCATACCACAAGCATTTTCTAATTGCAATGCTGGACATCCTAGCTGTTCTTTATGAGACTCAGCTGCCTGGAGAAGGACATAAAATACACAGGTGGACCATGAAGTTCTCACTGTGTAGGGCAGGTGAAGTTGTAGGAGGCAGAACTGTAGCCAGTTATAAAGGAGAATGACTGTATTTACAACATGTCAAAAAAGGCATGCGTCAACACGGAAATGTCCAAATTCAGCTATGCAGCAAAGTGCACTTTGCTCTTGGGTCTTTCCGGGTGAAAGAACTGCAGTGACTTAGTGGTTAAGATGCTGAACTTGATGACTGGAAGGTCAGCAGGTCAGCATTTCAAGACCCAAGCGCTGCATGACAGAGTGAGCTCCCGTCTCTGTCCTAGCTCCTGCCAATCTAGCAGTTCAAAAGCATGAAATTGCAAGTAGATAAATAGGGACCACTCCTGTGGGAAAGGTAACAGCACTCCATGTGCTCCAGTGTCTAGTCATGCCTGGCAAATGAACACGGAAACATCTGCAGACAGACAGCGCTTGTTCTTTGGGTGTAAATGGAGATGAGCATCGCACCATAGAGTCAGACATGACTGGCTTTCAAGCAAGGGTGACATTTATTTTTACCTTTACTTTTCCAGGTGGCAATCAGAAGGAGGTATTTTTCTCTCAGCTTCGGTATAATAGCATGACAAACTGTTCCCACATAACTGGTGTCAACAGTGGGAGACTGGACAGCCATACTGTCAGAACGAAGACTGACTGTGAGAAATCTCCCCTTTTCATGCAATTTTGTGTGTTTTCTAGTAAGATAAGAAAGTGGGTGCTTATTGGAGAAATAAACTAGGGCATGAAAGATAGGAATCTTAATTCTAGCTAGTTTAGGTGGAAATGTCCACTATACCATTTGAGAACAAAGGCAAGAGTCTCCTGTCCTCTCCCAGGAAGGATTGAAAAAATAATGAGATAAAAAAGGAAATATAAGTAGACCCTAAGAATATCAGTCTAGGTAGAAGGAAGGTCAGTATAGGTAATAGCTGGTAAAGCCACATTCTCTAGGAAGAAGAGGCGCTTCTCTTTATGTCGGCTGCTCCTTGCTCAAAGGCATGCATCTTCATTGTAAGCTGAATTGCACCTGTTCACCTTTAAAATATTCAGGTATAGTAGATATACACTTGTACTTCTAGATGAAGCTGTTATTGTGAAATCACCCCATTACATTCATGAAATGTGTGTGTGGATTATTTCTAAACCTCCTGCCTTTCTCCACATCAGCTGGGAGGCAATTCCTTCAGCCGCACTCTTTTTTATCCCACCACCAGTGATTACTAAAGATTTGAAGAGATATACAGAATTACTGTACTTGTAATCAAAACTAGAATAACATCAACTTGTTTTTGTTTCTAACTGACCCTACAGATTAATGACTTGCCAAGGTCCGATCATTAAAACCCCTGCTCAGGTCTTGCAAATCAATTTTAGGCCTACTTCTTTCCTACTCCCACCCACCCCCAATTAAGTCTCATCATTTCATGATATGTTCAAAGCACAATAGTTGAGATTCAGGTTTTATTCGATCCTAAACCCACTTATTTTTCTCTTGGCCCATGGTATCCATTAAAATGTACTACTTAAATATAGCAGTATAAACCTCTGTGTGTGTGTGTGTGTGTGTGTGTGTGTGTGTGTGTGTGTGTGTGTGTGTGTGTGTTTGCTAAAGGTATTGTGAAACACTGTCATATTCTTATTCTTTATAGAGATCATTTCCAGGGGTAATTACGGTTGTCTCAACCACAGGTTCAAGACTCTAATTTGCTGTTGATGTTGGTAATGCGTCACTGGTGGGAAGGGCCTCTCACGTGGATGTTCATCAGGTTCTTCCCTTCCAGGCAGAGTTGCCACTTTTTCTTTTCTTAAAATGAATTTGCTCCTCTGCCTTTAATAGCATAGAGCCACACATATTCCTGTGTAGCAAGTAAAAAATGTTTCTTGGCAGAGAGATGTGGTTGGAAAAAAAACCTTTTAATTAGCTATAAGGCTGGTGTGATGATAGGCTGCAGGGTCTGTAAAAGTGTCTGTTTTCATCCTGCTTGGTATTTTAAAGGACCCACTACAGATATATGTTTTATCAGCATTTCCCAAACTATGTTCCATGGAACACTGGTGGACTTCAATTCCCAGAAGCCTAAGTCAGTACATTGGCTGATCAGTGCTTTGGGGAATTGACTTAGGCTTCTGGAATTGAAATCCAAAAAACCATAGGACATAGTTTTGGAAACTACTTATGCTAAGGAACAGAAAACTCCAAATTAGTTAGAAATGCCTTGTTGGAAACTTTAACCCCATAACTACCAAACCAAAGAGTTTCCATAGCTGGCATGTATTTGCTACAGCCAGCTCCAGGGGGAGGGGATTAATGGGATAACCAGTGCTGTTCAAGGTTTTACTCATGAGTCACTTTTTCCTGTTAAAGCCATGTGTCTCAGCTTTTACGAGGAGGCTGATGTATTAAAAGTCTTTTGGGAGATGCAATAGCTTAAGTGATTTAAGGAGCACAATCCCCTTCTAAATTGCCAAAGTACTGTACTGTATATGAAATCATAAAAGCCCCACATCTTCTTAAACCAACCATCCCTTGATTCTACATAAATAATTTTTGTGTTCACCAAGGATTGGAAAGTTACAAGATTATGTGGTGAATCTAAATTTTGGAAGACTGCTAGATCAGATAGGGAATACAGCATTTTTTAAATTCCTATATAATAGAATTTACAATTTTAACAGAAAATTTTAACAATTAACAATATTCCAATTTTTAAACAATGTTTCCAAATACATTTCTAAATATTTGACTCTGTTACATATTAAATCAGTTACTATAACACTTCTAAAGTTTTCTCATTAGAGCAGGGGTGTCCAAACTAAGGCCCGTATGGGCGTGTTTTACTTCAACTTCCAGGAGTGATGAGGGCTTTGTGGGCCGGATGAATTGGCATCAGGGGCCGCACCCGGCCCCTGGGCCTTAGTGACTGGCTCCCTGAACCACATGATCGGCCCATGGCCCAAAAAGTTTGGGCACCTCTGCATTAAGAGCAGAAGAGTAGCGTGCCTTGGCGGGGCCCCGTATAAAATTTGTTTGGGGGCCCTTAGGAAGGGTAAAGATTTGTTTTGCTTATGCACGTTGGGGGCCCCTATGGCCCGGGGGCCCCGTATAATTGATACGGCAGATACGGCAGTAGCTACGCCTCTGATTAAGAGGTACAGGTAAAAAACTAATAACATTGCATTTTCATAAGTTGTTGCAATAAAGAAACACCTATACAGTTTTTATTGTTCAGTCGCACAGTCGATTCCGACCCTCCATGACCCCATAGACCACTGTCCGCCAGGCACTCCTGTCCTCCACCATCCCTCCACCCCACCATCCTCCTCAACTCGCTCTGCTCTGTGCCCATTGTGTCCACAATACCATCTAGCCATCTCATTTTTGGCCGCCCCCTTCTTCTTTTGCCCTCCACCTTTCCCAGCATCAAGGCTTTCTCAAGTGTACTATACAGTACTATACAGTACTGTACTTAAAATAGCAAGAAGGACATAAATTGAAAACTTAACATTTCTAGCTGCTAACTTACATCTTTGATGATCTACTATTTAGAATAAAAGCATGAAGCTTTGAAATGACAAAAAATACAAACTTTACAATTTAGAATCAATTACAAATCCAACATTTTCCAGTAAAACACTAACTTACAATTTTAACAGTCCACAATTCTTCACTCAATTAGATGGTGTAAGGAGAAATAACATAACATGAATTTATAATATGTTTAGACAAATACTGATTAACAACCTGACTCTGCAGATAGCCAATACTGTGCCTTGTGCTCCAAACCTCCAAACTTGAGCTATGCAGCCTATTTTATTTACAAAACTGTAAAGGATAAAGTCATGACAAATAAAATAAATCAGAAATACATTTGTTGCACAATTAATACATTACTTTCTAGAATACATTCATCACAGCAATATCTATTTCATTCATATGTAGGATTAAAATGCACAGGACCGCTTTGGTGGAAAGGTAAACAGCATTCTGTGCTCTCCGGTGTCTAGTCATGCCTGCCACATGACCATGGAAAGGTCTGCAAATGCAGACAGCGCTGGCTCTTCAGCTATGAAACAGAGATAAGCACTGAATCCTAGAGTCAGATACGACTGGATTTCAAGCAAGGGTGACCTTTTCTTTTAGTATCACTACTCTGTATCTAATACCACTCTGTTTTTGGTTGCTGACTAAATGTTTAAATAACTTGGGTCAGATCCAATTTAGAATGATGAAAAGTCTTGTTCTAGAGCTGAGAAAATCCAGTGAAATTGATGTGACCTACCGTAGTAAAAGGTAAAGGTCACCCTTGCTCAAAAGCCAGTCGTATCTGACTCTGTTTCATAGCAGAAGAGCCAGCACTGTCTGCTTCTGGAGACATTTCCATGGACATTTGACAGGCATGCCTAGACACCAGAGTGCATAAAACACTGTTGTCTTTCCCACCGAAGCAGTACCTATTTATCTATTTGCAATTTCTTGCTTTCAAACTGCTTGCTCAGTTGGTTGGAGTTGGAAAAGAGATGGGAGCTCACTCCATTGTGTAATAGTCATGTCTAAGTAAAAGAGAAACTGGATAGATAGCCAGCAATACTTTCCTGAAATCATTATCTCTTGCCCTCTCAAGAAGATTCATGGGATTAAGGATGACATAGCTAACAGTGGGTTGTTTTGATTAAACCATGTATTTTCATATGTTTCCTTAACTGCTTTTCGGTACACCAAGGCTTCTAAAGCAATGTACAATAAGACAGATTGAAAATATTATTTGAAAATAGAGTTAAAACAGTTTTAAAATCCAAGCACAAAGAACAACCACAGTTTCACAAGCATACATTTTTACTATGACTGCCAAACTCTTCAGCTGTGTAGTCCAAAAAAAGTAAGTCGTCCACGATCTGGGAATACAATTTCGGCTACTCATACAGTTAGGACACAGCAAGCCTGACTTCTCAGGAGGACAAGGAATTCAACAGATTATCTACTCAGACACAACAGATAAGACATTATTTTTAAGAATTGTTCCTTTTGGCCTCAGGCACTGTCCCAGATTGTATCTGCTTTGTGCACAAAGCAGTTTAACTGTGTTGAGTCATATCTAAGTAACTCACTTGTGTTCCTAATCTTGCTTAGAAAATCCCCTTGAGCAGCCATTAACACTTCTACAAATGTTTTGACTAGAATTTCAAGCAAATCATCAAAAAAGGCTATTGTTCAATAGCAGCTCACTGATTGATTGATTGATTGATTGATTGATTGATTGATTGATTGATTGATTGATTGATTGATTGATTGATTGATTGATTGGACTAGACTCAGGGCTGCTGACAGCAATCACAATATATCACAATACATTTAAAATTAAATACAATAGAAAATAACATTTTACAATGCCTGATGTCCTAATCAAGTCAGATACACTACAGTGGAACCTTGATTAATGATTTCTTCGGGACGTTTCTTACAGCAAAAATTACTTTAACGAATTTCCCATACGAATGCATTGAATGCAGTTTCCCATACGAATGCATTGAAAACCAATTAATCCATTATGGAAAAATTCCGAGCTACTGTTTTCTATGGATTTCCTTTTATTATTTGATTTTTATGTTAACCAATCCAGTTGTTAACTGAGGTTCCACTGCTTTGAAACACAGAGACGAACCTGATAGCTGTGCTTCCATATTTTCAAACAAGAGGTCTTCTTACTTAAGTCTGCCAAACACATTTTAAGGGTTGCAACTCCTGAAGCCAAAAGCTTTCTTTTCTCTCTGATAACTGAATAATGATCATTGGATAAGATCTTTGGGTGTGGCAACAGGACAGAACATAGAAGCTGGCAATTGTTCAATTCACCCCATAAGTGCAGAATTTGGGTGCAGGTCCCTGAATTAGCCTTAATTCATCATGTGACTTGAATTAAAGAATAATGGAGATGGAAGAGGCCTGTAAGGCTGCTAATTCCAACCCCATCCCTTTCAATGCAGGAATCCAGATCAAACTGTATCAGACAAGTGGTTGTCTCATTTTCTCTTGAATTCCTCCAGCTTTGGAGTGTTTACCACCTCTGGAGGTAATAAGTTTCAAGTCCTTTGCATTTCTACAATTGGAGAATGGAAAAAAACTGAAAGCGCTGTAATGCAATATACTGGCTCCCTCTGGAAGTGCAGTGGCTGACATGCTACATGAGCATCTGCATTTCCCTGCTTTGCAGGCTATAGTTATCATTTTTCCAAACAATGTCATTTTAATGGGCAAATGGAACTGTACGTGTAGCGGACGACTGCATGTGATAAGGTGTCCCTATTGTTCCAAAACAATGAGGCACAAGAAGGGCAGATGGCCAGGCAACATCCCTCATGGTGTTCTGATATTTTTGATATTGGTGGAAAGTTTCGCTTTTTGCTGTGGTTGGTAGGCAAGTAAAGGATGTTTCATTCCTGTGACATTTGGGACCAAAGGGAAAAATAATATCCATGATGTTTTCTCAGAGAAATGTTGCTTTCCCAGGTGGAAAGGCAACTTTAGTGCAGCATTTGTTTTTTTCCATCCTGGAAAAGCTGGAGAACACTCTGCTGCGGGATGGTGAGGAGGTTTATATCTGTAGAGAACTGTCTATAGCAGTGATGGCAAACCTTTTACAGGCTGAGTGCCCAAACTCAACATGCTGCCATCCAAGTCACAGAGGAGTGGGCAAACTCTGTGCTGGAATGAAGGAGGAAGCACTCCCATTGGAGAGCTGGGCAGAGGGGGGGATGAACTCTGTGCTGGGGTGACAGTGTGAATGCCCACAGAGAGGGCTCTGAGTGCCACCTCTGGCACACATGCCATAAATTCACCACCACAGACCTATAGGATGATTGAAGTACCTTATGAACCACCCATTATGGGGGTGCTAATCATATAACTCTAGCAGCCCAAGGCTGTACAGGGTTGTGTAATCTGTGATCTTTTCGATGTTGCTGGACTACATCTTCCAACATCCCTGACTTTCCTGAATTGGCTACAATCTGGATAGATTGTCCCCTGGCAGAAGCGTAGCATGCCTTGGCGGGGCCCCGTATAAAAATTTGTTTGGGGGCCCTTAGGAAGGGTAAAGATTTCTCACAAAAGAAAAAAATGCATAAAATTAAAAGAAATATTTATTCATCATAATTATCTATCTGTCACTTTTTCCAAAAATTTTACAAACGTGTCAATAAACACTGCTCTCCGTCCGTGGTTTATCATCGTATCATTGTATCGTATGTACATCGATTATTGTGGGATTCCCCCGTTGAAGTAAATGACTTAAACGGGGAAATCCCGCAGCCCGCGATAACTGATGTAGGGTGTTGCCAACTTTTGAACGCACGCTTTACGTGGGAAAAAAAGAAATGGCTTTTTTTGACTTTTGTCATTTGTGAAATAAAAAAAAATTGGGAAGTTTTAATTAATTTTTGCTTACGCACGTTGGGGCCCCTCGGGCCCCAGGGGCCCCGTATAATTGATACAGCAGATACGGCTGTAGCTATGCCCCTGTCCCCTGGGCAATGGTAACACCCTGGAAGCTGATTCTTGTGCTCCAGAGCCAGCCCTGGAATGGAACAAAGACAAGACTATGATGGCTGGCATTGTGGAGTGCCAACAATATCTGTAGAATGAGAAGTTTCCACACCCTTGTTCTAAATGAATACAACATATGCCTTAATTGTGCTGGAAGAACATCTTAAAGGTGTGTCTTTTTCAAAGTAACTGATTTTCTTTCCCAGACTTAACTGATGAAAATGCCAGTTACAGTATTGCCTTGAGACCTGTTGCATTAAAAACATATGCCCTAACCCTGAACTATAAATCTTTCCCTAAAGCCACTATTACTTATTCAGACAAATTTATTTATTTATTATTTATTTTATTCTTCAAATTTATATTGGCGCACAACTCGGCAACAACTCTGAGTGGCTAACAGCAATTAAAAGTAACATCAAAAACTATCTAAAAGCCCTTTAAAACTCCATTAAAAATTCTAAATAATTTACCCACTCATCCCATCCATTAAAAGAGAGAGAGAAATCTTAATTATATAAGCCAGCAGGTGGGGGGTCACCCCTCCATCGGTGCCCCACACCTGCCCTGCTATCCAGGTTTTCAGTTCTTTCCTGAAGGGCAGCCGTAACTCTGTTGGCAGGAGGTTCCATAGGGCCAGTGCGGACACAGAGAAGGCCCTCCTTCTTGTGCTAGAGAGATGAGCCCTTCTAACAGATGGTACAATTAGAGAGCCCCTCCAGTCCACTCTGGTTGGATGGACAGATGTTCTTGGGGTGACGCAGTCTCTTAGATATATACAAATATAAGAGTATACAATATAATGATACAGTCTATTTTCAGAATAACTTAAGACTTTTGATAACATTTTGATTTTATAAATGCTGTCTTTTTTCCTATGAGTGCTATTTATACTATTTTTATTTATTTATCATATATTTATTTATTTATTACATTTCTATACTGCCCATTTGGGTGGTATCCCACTCTGCTGGTTGTACAAGAGATATCAAGTAACGTGACAGAACACACAACAAATCAAAACAGACAACCAAGAAATATGTCTCAAAATAAAATAAAATAAAATAACTGGTGTCTGAGAGCATTGGGGGGGGGGGTCCAACCTGGCTGACTAATTTATAGCTAAAGGGACAACACCCTGAAAGTCCTCCTTGAACAAGAGAGTTTTTAATTGTTTTTTTTTTTAAGAGAGCCAGTGATGGGGCTTGGTGCAACTTCACCGATACAGTGTTCAACAGTGTTGGTGCTGCCACCGAGAAGGCTCTGTTTCTAGTTAAAGACTTTTGAGCCATTCTTGGGGTTGGCACCTGGAGCTGCGCAGACTATGATGCGGGACTTGTTCTGAGGAAGAGACACTCTAACAGATAACAAGGTCCCAAACTGTATGATGAACTTCAGTTGTCTACATCAGGAGTTCTCAACCTTTTAAAGCTGGTGGCCGGACAGCCATTTTTGCCCCGCCTCCACCACATGGCACTTCCAGGCGTGGTGAAATGGCACCACAGGTTGAGAATCCCTGGTCTACATTAATGTTGATCTTGTTCTTTTCTTTATTCATGTCAGAGGCACCACAAAGTATATCATAGCATACAAAGCTAAAACCAACATATATAAAACGAACAGGAACTAGATGACATCTGTCCAATATCGGGCTACATCAACCGCATTTGATGTGCACGTTGAGGGGCATTGTGTGTATTGTGTCATATGAGCGATAGTTTGTTCTTCTCCACATTCATGCAGGTTGTCATCTACAGGGAAACCCTACTTTTGCAGATTAGCCCTTGATCTTCCTACCCTGAACATGCAGTGTTCATGGCCAGGCGGTAAGGAATCGTGTGGTTCTTCCCAGTTATCTGGTAGCTGGATAGTTGATATTGTTGAAATGTCAGTACAATATTGAAACATTTTTGCTATTCAGCAATGATATTAACATGATGTTTCATATATTGTATAGTAATGCTATAATTATTTATGTTTTCCTTATTGTGATCTGTTTTGAATGCAACTTCCTTTGTAGAAAACATTATAGATTTTAGTGCAATTAGAGTCCTTGTGGGGATGTGATTCTCTTGTGTCAGAAGGACATTTTCTAGAGCTGTCAATGTTACTTCAAATATGTTTATAGTACAGTACATAGTTGCTTTTCTGCCTCTGAGTCCAAAAGCAGTTAGTTCCTATTTTAAAGATACAGTTACAGTTTTAAAAGTAGTAGATCGTTACTAGCTGAACTGGAACAAGCTTGGAGGCCCTGGGTAAACTATATGATTGGAGAGTGCTTTCAGAAGAAGAAAACAACAAAGCATTTCTGAGTACAATGGAACCTCGCTTAACAAATTTAATGTGTTCTCAAGGACCTTTTGTACTATGATCATGGGCTGGATGAATTGGTGTCGGGCCCGGATCCAGCCACTGGGCAATAGTGATCAGCTCCCTCAACCATATGATCGGCCCGCGGCCCGAAAAGTTTGGCCAACCCTGATTTAAGGCTTTAACAGTAGAAGAGAAAAACCTTTACATCATCAGAGGAGGTCATAATTTGTCAGTCTGAAATGCCATCAGTCTAGATTGGCCGATGTGCACTTTAAGGAAGAGTCTAAAGCAGTGGTTTCCAAAGTGGAGCCCACGCCCCACAGGGGGACTTCAATTCCCAGAAGGCTAAGCCAGTACATTGGCTGATCAGTGCTTTGAGGAACTGACTTAGGCTTCCGGGAATTAAAGTCCAAAAACCAAAGGTTGGGACGCTCTGGTCTAAAGGAACATAGACTTTGAAATACTGTACTGTACATGAAATATAAGTCAGAAGGAAGAAACTAGACATGTTTAATTTAGGGGAAAGTAGGATCCATTCTGTCCAATGAACTCACTCTCATGTAAACATGCATAGACTTGCAGCCTTAATCACCCCAAATAATTACTGGTTAAAGGACTCTGAGGCTGAAATTCTGTTGCTAGCATAGAATAAGTCACAACTACAGTAGGCCCATTGAATTAATGGAGATTTGGTGAGTCAGCTCCTCTCTAAGTTTCATTAATTCAATGGCTCTACTCTAGTTGTCACTTACTATACTAAGCAACAGATTTCACCCCAGGTGTTGTAGTCCTGTGTTAGGTCCTCTTGGTGAGTTAGGGTAGGTGAAAAGATTCTCCCAAACAGGTCGTTTTCCAATATTTTCATGTTAATGTGCCTACAGAGTCCAATCTTTGTTACTCACAAGGTTTAGGGTGTGATCTCAACTCAGAATTTTTTAACAGAGCAAACAAAGATGTGATCTATTGTAATGATTGTAGAAAGAGTTATCCTCCCCACATGCTTGGAAAACACAGCAATATTCTGGGTACTTCTCTGAGATACTTTTCCAGTGCTGTAGTTAATTAAAGGGTGATTTTGTTGGAAAGCAGAACGAAGCTTTACTGACAAAGCACTTCCATTTTCTTTGTCTCACCTAACTACAGTACAGTACTTAAAAACAAAAGGATATCCTTCCCTCCAGCAAGAACCCAAGCAACAGCTTCTCCAAAAGAGAGCTTCTGTTAAACACCTGTGAGATTTTATTTACCTTTACCTTTACCTTTAACCTTAAAAGGACTGCAGTGGCTCAAGTAGTTAAAATAGCTGACTGGAAGGCGGCAGGTCAGCAATTCAATACCCAAGTACTGAATGACAGAATGAGTTCCCATCTCTGTCCCAGCTCCTGCCCACCTAGCAGTTCGAAAGCAAGACATTTCAAGTAGATAAATAGGGACCACTTTGGTGGATGGTAAACAGCATTCCGTGCACTCCGGTATCTAGACATGCCTGCCACACAGCCATGGAAACATCTGCAGAAGCAGACAGCACTGGCTCTTTGGCTAGAAACAGAGATGAGCACTGAACCCTAGAGTCAGATATGACTGGCTTTCAAGCAAGGGTGACCTTTACTTTTACTTTACCTTAAAATTCCCAGTACAGTACCACCTCCAGGCAAACTGTGTGCCTTGGGCATGTAAGAGCTGCTAATAACTGTTGGAAAGACTTTCTTGGGAAGCCTTCTCTCTCTCTCTCTCTCTCTCTCTCTCTCTGACTGGCAGCTCCCTGGTGTATGTTTGCTTGCTCACTGGGTTATCTGCTACATTGCAACTGTTGGTTTTGGCGTGGAATGAGGACCACACCTTCTATTCAACAGCCAAGGAGAAATATATATATATATCTCCCTAATGCAATATTTGTTGTGGCTTTGAGATACATATAACATGCATGCACACAGAAAACATCCAAGAAGCCTGGCTGTGAGGGGCATGAGAAACATTCTGAGAAAGCAAACTGTGGAGGAGAAGGGGGTGTGCCTTCAAAAAGCTGCTGAGAGGAAGCATTTCTAGGAATAGGAGTCCCCGATTTATAACAGTAAATACTTAGAGGACAGTGTCTTCTTATGTTCTTTTAACCACCAGTGCTGCTTCCTGTTATGGCCCCAGATTTCCAGCCATTTTTTGCTCCTCCAAGTTTGATAAGGAGGACTTCAGATGGATGGTTTTTGCCTTGTCAAACTCAGAAAATCCCAGAGCTACCCTTTTTCTTAAGCACTCTGTATAACCATCCTCTAACTGCCAACTCAGGCCGTGAATGCTAACAACCATGGAGCCAAAATGGTGTGTCCTTACAGAAAACTCTTAGAGCAAAGGTTCCCAACCAAAGGCCCATGGGCCGGATTTGGCCTGTGGTACCATTCCATGTGCCCCCACCCCTCCAAGGGCACTCAAGAAGAAAAACGATTGCCCCTTTGAAGCTGTTGGGACAAAATGGTCACACCCACCCACTTTTCATGCAGGCAGAGCAAAATGGGTGTCCAGCCCTCAAAGCTGACTGAGAGAATGTGAAAAGGTTGGGAACCTTTGTCTTCGAGGCTCTTACTTTGGGGGAAAGCCAAAACTGTCCACTGAAAATATAGTATGGTCAGTGGATACAAAACATGGAGTATATCTTGCGATAAGGAATGCACCCTTGAGTGGAGACTTAGTGTAACATTCTGGAAAATGGGTGCATGACTAAGTACTCTGCATAGGAGTACTGTACTGCACTGCAAAGTTTTGTTGTAGGTACCACAGGCCAGCAGTAGGGCTTAGCAGCTGAACTCAAGTGACTATCTTTCATAGTTCATAAAGCTGTTCAGTGTTGATTTAATTCAGTGTTTCTCAACCTGTGAGTTTTGAGAGTTCTGAGAGTACCCTGGACAGCAAGGAGAACAAATAGGACAATCTTAGAAGAAATCAACCCTGACTGCTCCTTAGAAGGTCAAATTGTAAAGATGAAGCTAAAGTACTTTGGACATCAAATGAGAAGAGAGGATTCACTTGAGAAAGCCTTAATGCTGGGAAAAGTGAAGGGCAAAAGAAAAAGGGGGCGGCCAAAAATGAGATGGCTAGATGGTATTGTAGAGACAATGGGTACAGAACTGAGCGAGTTGAGGAGGATGGTGGAGGGCAGGAGTGCCTGGCGGAAAGTGGTCCATGGGGTCGAAAAGGGTCAGAATCGACTGTGCGACTAAACAACAAAACAACCTGTGGCCCGTGGGTCGGATGCAGCCCATGGCACCATTTCATGTGGCCCACCACCACCACCTCCACACCAGGAAGTGCCACATGGTGGAGGAAAGGCAGAATGGCAGACTGAGGGAGTGTGACCCAGCCCCCAGATTTAAAAGGTTGAGAACTCCTGATTTAATTCATGTGAGAGGTGGAGGAGAGGAAAGATAGCAAAACTCTGATACACATATAAAAGGGGGTGGAAAAAGAGGTTAAACCAGGGGTGCCCAAACCTTTCGGGCCCCAGACCAGTCATGTGGTTCAGGGAGCCAGTCGCTATGGCCTGGGGGACGGATCCAACCCCTGATGCAATTCATCTGGCCCACAAAGCCTTCATCGCACCTGGAAGCAAAAGTAAAACGCACCCATATGGGCACATTATACTTCTGCTTTCAGGAGTGACAAGTGGAACCCTTTAAAAAAAAAACCCTACATACATCCCTCAGTTATCTATCCCTGAGTATATATATTTTCTTGCTTACTAGAGACCGAAACTGTTTTGGAACTTTAGCCCCAAGAGATTAGCTAATCTGAGGAGTGAACAAACCTGCTTCCAAAAATTGCAACCCTTTTGTGATGTGTAGTAAACCTATTTATTAATATGAGAGCTGGATAATTAAATGACATTTCCTGGAACACGGGGAGGAAGCTTTACATAATGCAACATGAAAGAGGCACGCTGTTCAGTCAGGAGAAGGACATTGTTCTTTCTAGACTTTGTGTGCCTGAGCAAGGTTCTCTGCTGTGTGTCTGTGTCTGTCTGTGTCTGTGCACACACACATATGTGTGGGGAGTAAAGATGTGTGAACAGGTTGACTGAATTACACACCCAATGTCAAGTTGGGGGGAATTTAAAATAATGGCTATCTTTTTGTTGTTGTTGTTGTTGTTCAGTCGCACAGTCAATTCCGACCCTTTGCAACCCCATGGACCACTGTCCGCCAGGCATTTCTGTCCTCTACCATCTTCTTCAACTCGCTCAGCTTTGTGCCCATTGTGTCTACAATACCATCTAGCCATTTCATTTTTGTCCGCCACCTTCTTCTTTTCCCCTCCACCCTTCCCAGCATCAAGGCTACTTTAGCTTCATCTTCACTATTTGACCTTCTAAGGAGCAGTCAGGTTTGATTTCTTCTAAGATTGACCTATTTGTTCTCCTCGCTGTCCAGGGGCCTCTCAAAACTCTCCTCCAACACCACATCTTAAAGGCATCTATTCTTCTGCACTCAGCTTTCCTTATGGTCTAGCTCTCACAACCATACATTGCCACCGGGAATACCATTGCTTTGACTATACGAATTTTTGTTTGCAATGTGATGTCTCTACTTTTCACTATGTTCCCCAGGTTTCTCATCGCTTGCCTCCCAAGAATCAGTCGCCTTTTTATTTCATGGCTGCAGTCACCTTCTGATTTGTAAGAAGTATGAGTGAGGAGTTTGTCTTGTAGTAGTATAATATGAGTAAATAGTAGCTCCCCTGGTGGCTTAGTTGTTAAGATGCTGAGCTTGGCGACTGGAAGGTCGGGTTTCAATACTCGAGGACTGCATTTGGGGACATGAAAGGAGCCTCACTCAGGCATCTCCTGAGTAGAATTTCTCCAGCAAAAATCCTTTCAACCCAGAGTAATCTCTGACATGAAATAATTATTATTAAAGTATCCTGTGGTTTGTGATTTATGTAAACATTCCCCGTAAATCCTAAAAAAAGAACATACAACTGGGAAACCCATGGACATGCATCCAGTTTTGAGCTTTCAGTTTCCAAGTCTTGTTACATGTAGCTAAAACAAGATCTAAAACTTCTACTCTAGCTTATCCTTTAGTTAGTAAAACTCACCTAATTGCTTCAGGATGAGATCTGAGGTTAGCATGGAACAGTTTCAGCTACAAAAATATTTATGTTACAAACATTAAGATATTTTAACTATTTTTGTGGATGAAAATCTAGTATAATTTACAGTCTAGTCATGACAGTCTAGTCATGCTGTTCATCTCCATCACCCCCACCCCTACCCCTGCTACACAGAAATACTTAACAGAGGGAAGGACAGGCAAGAACAGTAGCAGGCTGTGGGTTGTTCCAAACATCCACTAGTTCTTTGGTCACCTTTGAACTGTAACTGCTGGCTCTTTGCCAAGGGTCTAGGATTCAGTGATGGTGAACCTATGACACACGAGTCAGAGGGGGCACTCAGAGCCCTCTCTGTGGGCACATGCACCATTGCCTTAGTGAGGTGAGGCGACCAGGCAGCCAATGGTGTTTCCGAACAACTAATCACCAACACTCTTCTTTCTTGCTCTTTCCATCAGTTTCTCTGCATGGGAAGGATAGTGATGGAGACACTAGCACCAGAGGGCCAGATGGTGGGAGCAAGTGGCCATCCCCAGCACTCCACTCAATGGGGTAACCATTTTCTTCAGCTCATGGCTGGCCTGGCCCCTTATATCCGTGTTAGTAATTAGAATGTTGGCTTGCAACTTGGGAGAACCAGGCTCAACTCACTCATCCCCATAGCTATCAAACTCACAGGATGATTTGACCAGTCTCTGTTTCTGAGCGTGAACTATGGGCTACACAGAAAGTGCCTCCTCAAAGATTGTGGTACAGGTATTTTTGAACCAAAATCAGGCATACTTTGGCAATGGCAACCTTGTGTTGCCAGATAATCTTTCTCACACTAGGTCAGGCGAAAGGAACTGCTGAATGAACTCACCAATAGGAACTTTCATTTTGGCAGTATCCTGTCTGGCCTAGACACAGAAAAAGAAGAAGTAGCTTGAGCTAGCTCACAAGGTTGTTGTAGGGCACCTTGAGCTCACAGGAGGGAAAGCATTACTTATAAATAAATGTACATCATGAAAATAAATGGTGTGTGTTTCTGGGGAAGCAAAACAGATGGCACAGCAATCCCTGTTCCACAGATCCACCTTCCATTAAGCTAGGGAAACAACTGAGGTTGTAAATAGGTCTAAGCCAATGGTAGCTAACATTGGCACTCCATATGTTCTTGGACTTCAATTCCCAGAAGCCCAAATCAGCACTCCTGCTGATCAGGGCTTCTAGGAATTGAAGTTCAAAAACACTTGGAGTGCCAAGGTTAGCCATCACCCATCTAGGTATTGTGGGATGCCCACATATACATTTGGACAGCAGAAGGTGCTCCTACCCTCATTAAAGACTGGGTTGCTGTATGTGTGTCAATTTGCCTAGACTATTATGCTTTGACCCGCAGGCTAAAAAAGTGGTCCAAATGTTGTATCCTGAAAAAGGAACATTGTCAAAACTCTGCTCTGACCTTTCCTGCCTGGCATGGAGATAAGATGATGCCCAAATCATACCTGTTACTTCAGTGGCTCAACTTTCATCCTTATCTTACACATTTCAAATAGGCTTCTGGAGAGCCAAAAATCACTGTGTGACTTGACCAATCTGTTCTCCACCTGTGTGACTGAATCCCCAAGGGCTGGCCCCTCGTAACATTCATTTGGGCTGCTGGCAGTCTTTCCTGTAACAGTGAAAGTTAAAGAGCAGAAGTAAAATAAAGTTGTGCTTAGCAAGTTATAGAGGAAAAGAGGTAAAAAAGGGCAGGAAATTTGTGCCGTATCCATTTCCCCTTGGCCCTGAGCCGCAGCTCATTCCGGATCTAGGATTTGCGTAGGCAGAGTTAAAAATAACTGGTATATAAAGAGCAATGTAGAGGGCCAGTAAGATCCATAACAAAGGGTCTGGTGTCACAACGAAATGGTCAGAACTACCACTGCACCAAAGGGAAAGATCAAAGCAAAAATGTTCCAAAATGAAATGGTCTGAGCAATGAGATACACAGACACACACACACACAGAGAGAGACACACACAAACACTTTTTCTACCTATGCAAGTGTACCCATGTTTCAATTTACTGCAAATAAATAAAAAGCAGTGGCACTCGTCCAATAGATTCAACAGAAAATAGACTAAACCACTTTAAAGAACATTTAAGTGTTTTACTCAGAACTCAGTCCCACTCATTTTAGTGAGTTTTACTACTCAGTAACGGGGTTTTAAGATTCCTGAAAGGCCTAAAAGCCATTTCTCCCTAGACTATGTCTCAATGTAATTTTTCCCCAGCTGATGAAAGAGAAACTATAAACATACATACAATCCTTTTTAAAAATTACATTATACATACCAGTATGCTAAAATTTTATTATTTCCTCTCAAATGGATTGTCCAAAGCCATCCATTTATTTTGTCCCTTGAGTCAAACACCCTCACAAACTATTCCTTTGGGAATACAGATCATGCAATAATAGACTTAATAACTAATAATTTTTGCCCTTTAGTAAAGGTAAAGGTTTCCCTTGCTTGAAAGCAAGTCATATCCGACTCTACGGTTCAGTGCTCATCTCTGTTTCCAGCACTGTCTGCTTCTGCAGACGTTTCTGTGGTCATAAAGTGACCTCTCTTTTGCTGTATCAAGCCACTTTGAAGCTGAACCCAAGGGGATAGACAGCAAAAGCAAGGCAACAAAGCAGGTATCAATCCTTCCTGCCTTGCGGGCAGTTTTTAAGACAAGCCATTTTAGACAGCTAGCCATCTGCCAGGGATCTGTTAGCTGCAGATTTCCTGTGTTACCATGGGGTTGGATTAGATGACCATTGGGGTCCTTTCTAAATATATTTTATTTAGCTAGTTCTTCTTTCGTGTTCAGGTCAAAGTTTGGAACACCAAAATGAAGGCTCACTTAGAGGCTTTGTTGTTGGCCATAATTAAATCTTCATCATATAACATATATGTTTCTGGTAGTAATCGGCAGATCAGCAAATGAGTCAGATTATGTATCTCTCCACAATCACATAGCGTTTTGTTTTCCACCAGCAGGCCCCACTTGAGCATGTTTGTCTTGCATTTGGGGAGTCCAACCTTCAGCCTATTCAGAGTCCTCCAACTGACTGAGCAGAGGCTGAGTTCTTCAGCCATATCCCCCTTTAATGGTAGTCCTTGTCCAGTGATCTCCTTCCTCTATCTTCTAATTTGGTTTTGCTCTTCCATACCCTCAAGAACAGGGGTTCCAAAACTAAGGCATGTGGGCGGGATGCGGCCCACAGCACCATTTCATGCGGCTGCTTGAAGGGCATTCAAGAAACAAAATGTCCTCACCTTTGAAGCTGTTGGGACAAGATGGCCACCCCCATCATGCAGGCAGGCAAAATGTCCATCCAGTCCTCGAAGCTGACTGAGAGAAAGTGACCCAGCCCCTAGCTTGAAAAGGTTGGGAGTCCCTGTTCAAGAATCTAACTAGTAATCACACACTTATGATCAACCACAGTTCATACACCTTGTGTATCACCTAGTTTATTTGTGACAAAAAGAGTTTACCAATGCATACTGGCATTTGTTTAGTGACTTCTGCCATTGATGCTTATGGTGTTCAAGTTAGCAGGATTTGGCGGGGGGGGGGGAGAGTTGGCAGTAATGTTTGTCCATCAGTGGCGATGATGTTGCCCCCTCCATATTTGAAGCCTGCAGCAGGACTACAATGTCTGTCTTAAAACCTAGTAAAGATAATGTTCTAATTTTAAATATATGTTTGATAATATTTGTTCAGTTTGTAATGCTGTAAAACCAGTTTATACAGAACTGCAATTGAAAATGTGTGTGCATGTACTATACACATCTGTACACTTATGCGAAGAGATAAAGAGTTCTGCCCTCCTAGCTGTTTAGTCAGTTTCTGTTTTATAGCCATACATTTTCTTCATAGTAAAATATGGGGGCTTTTTTAGTAGCATGCAGATATTTAATTGATATTTTGCATGACTGTAACTATTAAGGGTTTGGAGATTAATGACTATAGCAGGTATAGACTTACAGCCATCTATGGCAGAGCAAGCTATGGCAATGTTTTTAAGCTCACTACCATTTCAAGAAGGCAGGTAAAGGGGCAAAAAGCAAAATATATCTCAAATTGTGACTTTTCATTTCAGTTAGTCATTGAAATTTCTTTTTAAAAAAAACTCATTTCCAACCACAAAATATTGGGGCTGAAATTCAATTGCTAGTCAACCACTCTATGTTTTTATCAGTAACAATAGGCCCTTGATTACAACTGTTTACAACCACACATGGAGGATAATGGAGCTCCTGCCTCTACTCTACTCCGGATGTGGCCCATGCCACCATTTCATGTGGTCCCCCACTGCCTCCACCATACCAGGAAGTGCCATGTGGTGAAGGTAGGGCAAAATGGCTGTCCGCCCACCCCCCACCCCAAGCTGCCTGAGGGAGCGTGACCTGGCACCTGGCTTTTAAAGGTTGAGAACTTCTGACCTTGGTTAAAGTTAGAGAGTGAATACACAAACACCCCCAACCCCCTGCTCTTCCTCTACTTCCCACAGATCCATAATACAGTACTGCACTTATTTAGGGCTTTATTCTTGTGCTATTTGAATATTGACAAATGCTGAATCCCAGGCCTCCAGAAACACATTACAGTCACAAGGGTCCTTTTGAAGTCTAGGATAAAATAAATTCATTATGAGAGTTCCAATTCATTTACGTGTTTCTAGATTTCGCTAAACACAGGATGGTTTTCCTAGATGTATTTTCGAGGTAATTTAATCAGGAATAAGCTTTAAAAACCATGGAAACAGAGATAAAGGAAACAAGTTAGGCTGAAATTATAAGGAAAGATATGCCTGGGTAGACACATATAGGTTATCAACATTAAACTCATTTAAAGGCTTCTAGAGTGACGTTCCTTTCACATAGCAAAAGAAAGAACATAGATGTCCTAACTATGACGGGTGTGGATTATGACAACGTGCTGGGCACTATTGAAATATTAACACCAACAGAGCTTGCAGTGTGTATTATTTGTTGTTTTACAACTTCAAAATCCCCCCCCCCCCCCCCAAATTACCAAACGTAATTGTTGAATGTGATCTTCTGTATGCATACTTGTCTGGTAATAAGCTCCATTAAATTCAGCGAAACTTCTAATTAAAACTACTTTAAACTGGGCTGTAAACTGCAAACAACAATGAAGGGAATTTTTTGGAATAGTAGCCCTGCTTATGTGGTTCAGGCATATCAGAAAACGGCTGGTTTTTTCTTTACTGTGATCCACTAAACTCACAGTAAAAATATAGCAGTTTGTCTTTAAAGTGTTGCAGTGTATTTATTTTACTTTATTTTTGTTTTCTGATATGCCTTAACAAGAAAGGGGAGACACTGAATTGTGTTACCAGCACAATTTTATGCATTGTACTTTCATACAGGTCATTTAGCGGATGTTGGGCATGGTGGTTGCACAGTGACTTGGGAACACTAAAGAGTCAGGGGAGTCACCCCGGGAGTAAGTGAGAAGGAAATGTGGAAATTAGTCCCTAAAAGAGGATGTTATGGGAAAGAACGATCCCACCACTTTTCCCACCCCCACCCCCTCTGCCGTGATCCTCTACAACTGGAGGAAATCTCTGCCTTAGGGGATAGTTAGGGAGATAGATTTGTTTGAGGAAGATTGATAAGAAATCATCTACTCTTAATACCTCTAATAACATTTTCCCTTGGGAAAGGGAGAAGCTGCCCAGAGGTGATAAGTGGATATACAGTACTGTACCTTAATCTGTGGTTCCTGATTGGTTTTACTTTGCTGCTGATTGGTTTAACCAATGAGTCACTTCATGTGTAATAGGGATAGTGTAGGGGCACTACAGAGACCAGCTTGTGCTTTGGGAAAGGGTGCTGGATTTTTCTTAGCAAGAGATTTTCATAGTTCAGGGATTCTTAACCAGTAGCTTGTGTGCCGACGTGGCCCACATCACCATTTCATGTGGTATCCCACTGTCTCCATCACACCAGGAAGTGCCATGTGATGGAGGAAGGGCAAAATGGTTATCCAGCCCCCAGAGCTGTCTGAGGGAGCATGACTCGGCCCCCGGTTTTAAAAGATTGATAATTCTTTCCATAGTTGTTGGTTTTCTGGATTACAGCAATAATTCATTGTTGTTACTCCGCCCTGGTAATACAGGTCTGGTAAAGAGAGTAGCTGGAATAGTAGCTTTAGATTTAGGCTCAACAATATAGTTTGTCTTTGTTTTGATGGTTATTACATTTACATTATTTTTATTGTACTCCCATGTCTTTCAAACAGCAAAATCAACTCAAATTTCTTAGAAAGGTAACTGGAGATGAGAAAGTGTCTACAGGCAACAGGGTTAGGGAGATAAGGCCTATCTCTGCTTGACAAACTCAACAGTACTGAGTGGCATGATGCCAAGTCCCAACTATGGAGGGAAGGCAGCAGTTTCTCTTCTTTCCTAAGAGCCTATGGATGCTTCTGTGTCCTTCAGGGCTGGTGGAACCTTTGGCCCACTGCATGTTTTATGTCAGGAGATCTCAACCTTTTTAAGTCAGGGGCCAGGTCACGCTCCCTTAGACAGCTTCGGGGGCCGGAATACCATTTTGCCCTTCCTCCACCACATGGAATTTCTGGTGTGGTGGAGGTGTGGTGGGCCGCATGAAATTGAACCATGGGCTGCATATGGCCCACAGGCTACAGGTTGAGAGTCCCTGTTTTATGTCTACAACATCTCTCCTTTTCTTCCAGCATGGCTAATAATAGACAAACATAGGGATAGTAGAGGGGGTAGATATTTCTCAGTCATAGTTTAACACATGAACCCCCACCAAGGTCTTTATTCTATTCTATTCTATTCTATGTTTGATTTATATCCTGTCCCAATCGTGAAGTGCGACTCTGGGTGGCTTACAAACATATCAATACAATATAAAAGCATTCAATCAACATAATATCCATCAACACAATAAAAATATCATAAGACACACTAAAGTAGCTCATGGCACATAGCAATACAGTATCATATAGCAATTAAATAATTCATAGAGCAGGGGTTCCCAACCTAAGGCTGGATCTGGCTCACAGCACCATTTCATGTGCCCCACCCCCACCCCTCCAAGGGCATTTGAGAAACAAAATGGCCACCCTTTCGAAGCTGGTGGGAGAAAACATAGTGCTGGCAGGGCAAAATGGCCCTCGAAGTTGACTGAGAGAGCATGACTCAGCCCCCGGCTTTAAAAAGTTTGGGAACCCCTGTCATAGAGACTGTCCTGCATGTTTGTATACAAAGCACAAAGAACCAAAGCTGTATATGTGTCCAAGGGTTTTTGTTTATTGGTTACTCTTATATCCCTCATCTCTTATGTAAGCCCAAGGTGTGATATATGGCTCTCCTTCCACTTTATTTTCACATGCCCCTATGAGCAGAGCTAAAATAAAAAGATAATTTTGTGGACTATTTGGTGTAGGTATTGCCTGAGAGAATAACCACTTCAAGACAATCTAATAAATGTCATTATTCTGTGAGGAAAATAGAAAGCCTCAGCTTGTAAAAAACAATACATCTCATGTCATGTGAGAACAACTGAAGTGGATGATAGAACTACCTGGAGATGAACAGCACCTTTTCTACTTGCCATGAAGGCAGAACACAGAATTCAACCACTGGATTTACTGTAGAGAAGTATTTACTGTATATATGAATGACCCATGAAGGCTTTCCCTGTTTTTAGACAAATAACTCACAGTGCAGCATATCAGGCATCAGTGTGCATTTCATTTCTCCCTATTATAAAAAAGGGACCAGAAAGCAAAAACAGTTATCTATGCCCTAACACACATTCACACAGCCACTGTAGTTCACAGAAAAGGCAACTGAGACACCATACTTAATGATAAAACTATCAACATGCACAAAACACAGCTAACATTAACAGCATCTGCATTACCCGGGGGGGGGGGGGATTAGACTTGGAAGAAAATAGTCTGGGACTGTTGTTTTTGAAGACAAGGATGCCAAGACCAGAGTAAGATTCAAGATATCAACATCATTCAGATTATTTGCAAAATATTTCTCTGTAATTAAATGTGTTTCGAAATAAAGTAGTCCTAATTCGGGTGCAACACAGGGCTTTCCCCTGGCCACACCCACCATACCACACCCACAGTATGGTAGTAAATCTTTTTAGAGCCCACCACTGGTCAACATATACAAGCTGTTTTTGCAAAATCATGCCTACAGATCTTGTCCCTCTTCAAATGCATTGTAACACAAAGGCATGTGTATTCCAAAGCATCGTTGGGAAAAGCATTTCACACTGTTGGTCTCTGATATGAAATGTAGATGAATTCAAAAGAATTTTAACTCCCTACATTTGTAGAATACTTTCTACCCTGCAAAAACCAAGAATTCTAAATTGCTTAATTGCAGGACTGTAGCCAGGGGGTGTCCAGGGGAGATCAGCCTCCCATGAGCTAACAGCTCACCCACCACCATCACCCCAGGCCAAAGTTTCAATGTTATATGTGTGTGTGTGTGTGTGCGCATGTGTGACATTGTTGCACCTCCTTTAAAAATATCTCCCCCCCCCCATCTAGAATCCTGGCTACAGCCCTGCTTAACTGAATTAAAAAAACCTATCAAGGTCTAAGTGCTCGGAAAGCTATCTGTAAGATTTTTACCATCCATTAGGCACAAACTAGCAATTTTAAAACGATTTACTATAGAAGAACTGAATCCCTTCATTTATATTGTTGTTTTGGGGACTGCAGACAGTAAGAATGAGCATAATGTGACCTTTATCAAATAGATCAGTGTTCACAAAAACTGTAATCCTAAATACACTTATTTGCAAGTAAGCTGTATTGAAATCAACCATTATATACCAGATGCAAAAAATATTGACTATAGACCTTAGAGCTGGCTGGATAGCCCAGCGGTTTAGTTACCTGACTGCGGAACCAGAGGTTGAGAGTTCAATTCTCCACTGTATCTCCTGGAAGAAAGGACAGCCCAAGTGCCCTTGACTAAACACCACAGTGCCAGGAAACACGTAGAAGAAGGGAATTGTAAACCACTTCTATGTACAGTATTTTCTACCTAGAAATCCCTGAAAAGGATCACCATAGCATGCAGTTATTTTTTATAGCCATTTTATAGCCAAAACAATAACATCCATGCCCAAGAGAACTGTATCAGTAGGGTGTGAGAAATATAGAAAATATGTAGAACTTGATAAGGACCAAAGATGTTCAGAAGGCATTCACTTTTGACTGATGAAGAGCATGGCTAATGGGGCCATGGAAATGAACAAGGGCACTCCTCATTACAACACTTTGTCACATGTCCTATTTTTAGATCTATATCATGAAATTAGTGTAAGGATAAATCTGCATAGCAAAAGCTGTGCTTCCAAGACAAGAAGAAGCATGAAATGGAATCGTAAAAAAAAACACAGTACTTTCCACTTGGACATCCCCTTGTTGAAAGTAGGAAGCTATATTTGTAGACAACATAGCCAGCAGTCATTTCTCTCAGCAGTCATTTCAGTGGACAAGGAATCAGGAAAGGACAGGTTATATTCATGGCCTCTAAGAATCAATGCAATAAATGAATGCATCTTAGTAAATGTCAAACACAGGGGGATTTATCTGTCCATATTACTTTAGGACAGGAGTTCTCAACCTCTTTAAACTGGGGCCAAACAATGCTCCCTCAGACAGCTACAGGGGCAGGACAGATTGAGAATCCCTGGGATAGAATAATAATGTAAGTTGTATTTCTGTTTCTGCTGCTTTAAAGTGCCTAAGCCAATCACACATACAATAAGAGGTACTGTATGTGCTTAAGATATGGAGATAACATATACACTTCTCTGGCATACAAATGTGCAGGCTTAATGCTGGTTTCCAATCTTGACAAAGTACTGACTGCCAAAAGTTACTCAGGCAACATGGCAAGAGAAGGAAAAATAGGTTGTTATTGCTACCTGATGTCTTAGAACATGATAATGAATGACTCCTATTAACATATCTATAAATAACTCTTTGCATATACATTCCAGTACAGTATATCCTTTCCCTGTACTTTCCCGAGATATGATACAAAAAACATATATTGCATGTCTTGCAAAATACTGCAGATATCTTCTACTCATCCTCATTTTGCCCTACTTACTTCCTAAAGCAGGGATTCTCAACCTGCACCCTGTGGGCCGGATGTGGCCTGCGGCCTGTGGCACCATTTCACATGCCCCCCCACTGCCTCTACCACACCCAGAAGTGCCATGTGGTGGATGAAGGACAAAATGGCCGTCTGCCCCCCCCAGGCTCTCTGAGGGAGTGTGACCCAGCCCCCAGCTTAAAAAAGTTGAGAACTCATGCTCGATCCATTCTACATCACCCCTGCCTGCTAAGATTGAGTGATAAGTTATCAAAGAGATAGGGACAGATGAATAACCATGTCCAGAATTTAATAATGGATTAATATGAAATTGGAAAAAGAGATCAAGTTGTGGCATTCCATACAGGTCAGCTCTGAGTCTGGTTCAATCAACTATATGAATTATGCAGATAAAGGAATGGATAGTGCTCTTCAGTTATGTCATTGATACAGAATTGGAGGGCTTGCAAACATTCGAGAATCCTTTGAATAACATCACTTAGGAAGCCTCAGTAAAAAGGTATAAGATGAGATATGGTTGGATCACCTGAGGCGGAGGTTCCCAACTTTGGGTCCCCAGATGTTCTTGAAATATAATTCCCAGATATCTTGGTCAGTGAAGTGAATGGTGAATGCTTATGGGAGTTTTAGTATGAGAATATGTGGAAACCTTAGTTTGGGAACCATTGACTTAAGATAAAAACTCATCAACTAGAAAAAGACACTGGAATTATAGTCCACAAAACTTAAAATTTTCAGATTTCTTGAGTATTTTTTATGTTTAAAAAAAGAGAGGGGTGGCTGGCTAGGTAGAAAGTATTCACAGAATAGTGATGGGAGAATGTGGAAAAGAAATACTAGAAAAGCTAAAAAAAAATTTGACCAGGTCAGAACAAAACAGCAGTAAGAAAGATATTTCAATGAAATATTTAATGAAAAAAAAGGAAAACAAAGCTTATTTTTTATGATGTAACATCTTGCCTTTCACACATAAGGCAGGAAAACCAAGATCATGGAGGGACTGAGGGAGCTGTAGTTTGAGGGACAATTGGTGACAACTCCCCTACCCCAAGAGGGGATCCAAAGTCAAAGATCAAGCAGGGATCCAAAGTCATGGCTCTAGACCTGTGGTTCCCCAACATGGGGCAAATTGATTTTAACGGGGGCAATTCAAGAATGAGTTAGACCAGGGGTCTGCAAACTTGGCTCTCCAGGTGTTCTTGGACTTCAATTCCCAGAAGCCCAAGTCAGCACTCCTGCTGATCAAGGCTTCTGGGAACTGAAGTCCAAGAACAGCTGGAGAGCCCAGTTTGCTGACCACTGAGTTAGACCAAGTTAATGGCCTTCTAGGCTTCCTCAATGTGAATAGAAGTTAACTCTTTGAATAATAAGAAGTATATGTCAATTTGGACTGGCTTCTTCCAGAAGTTGCCCCTTTGAACACCTAACTTAATTGTTGTTTGTTTTAACTGACATAGTCAAATGCACTGTGTGATAGTGATGCACACTAAGTGTATGAATTAAGCCAGGGATTCTTAACGTACGGCCTGTAGGCTGGATGCAGCCCTTAACACCATTTCATGTGGCTTCCCACTGCCCTCCACTACACCCAAAAGTGCCATGTGGTGGAAGAAGGTCCAGAAGATGTCTGAGGTCCCCAGTTTTAAAAGGTTGAGAACTCCTGAATTAGACTAACAAATCTTTATCTTATGCAGCTTTGCCTTTCCCTGGAAAAATTCTTGCACACTGTCAAGATACTCTGTTTCTTGATATTGAGTTAGGTTATACTGGGTCACCTTCAAATTACAGTAAAACCCCGGGTTACAACTACAGTACCTCAGTTTAAGTTTACTGTGGTTTACAATGGCAAATCCTATGGAACTGCTGGTTTACAAAATTTTAATGTATTTTTTCCCAGTTTACAATGATCAATTCAGGACCTTTTTTATTTTTCAATGCATCCATATGGATATTTCGGTGTACAATTTTTTGGGTTCCAACAGAGGCTGTTGGAACGGACCTCCATCATAACCCCAGGTTTTACTCTATTATTCTTTTCATTGTATCCTTAAGGAGACTTCTTTCAAAGCTGACCCTTCATATAGGTATAAGGCTACATTCTGTTGATCCCAATATAATGCCAACAATAACATTACTAGTTATGTGTATTATTTAATCCTGTTAAGGTGGCAGACACTTTAGGAAGTGGGAGGGGAGAGAGCAACTGAAACAAAGGGATTTTGCAATTTAGAAACATAATCCCCTATCTGTTTTGGTTTTGATGGTTTAGATTGCAACTACAGTACTGTCACTCCAATTACTTCACCATGCTGGCTTGGGCAAAGAGGTGCAAGGAAATGTTATCCTTACAATAGTTGTACTGTACATCCAAAAACACTGGGAGGGAATCACACTTTGACACAAAGTCTACTCCATTATCTGACAGAGATCCAGATCATTCCCATTAGGTCTTTCCCTTCAAATCTCTTGTAAAGCTCATAGTGTTTTTTAAAAGAAGCTTTGGGTAGCGCCTCATTTGCAAGTGTCACTAAATCATAGGATTCAGAGAAAGTTAAATGACTTTTCAGGAAGCTTTAAAAGAGGAATATAGTATCGTGAAGGTGGATGTTGGGGCAGATGTGTGTGTTTTGTTTGCAATTCCTTCTATTTAATTCTGAGATATCCCATTTAGATCTGTTGTCTGCCTTTCTTATTTGCCCCCGCAGGAGTGTCCCAGGAGTTTGCATATATCACCCCTTAACCCGGATCTCTCCTTCCCGGCTTCACCTTCAGACTCTCTGAACTATTTCTTCCATGTCCAAAGCAAACCCTGCACTGTCAAAATGAAGCCACTTTTCTTGGCTTTCTCTTTGGCCTCATCTGGACTTGATTCTGGCAGGAATTGGTACAGTAGAAGAGCAGGGTTCAGTGTCTCTCCACATTCACACACACTATGCACCAAAACTTCAAACCCTGGCTCAGGCTGTTCTTCTCCCTCCCCCACCCCACGTGGAGAGATACAGAATCCATCTAATTGAATGGTCTGCCAAATTACTGCCAGAGATAAGCACCGATGAGGACTTTATGTTTGGCCAACGAACAAAGCCAACAAAGTAACTTCATTCTGTCAGTCCAGGGTTTGATCCAGGGCCATAACCAGGGGGTGGCCAGGGTGGGTTTGGCCCACCGTGAGTTAGTAAGTTGCCCACCCTGGCAAAGTGCAGTTTCCTGTAGGAATACATTGAAAAGAGGCTTTGTTGCCCATCCGGAACAAATATTCGCCAATTCATCGACACAACTGGAATCCTCCTGGCGATGGCCCTGGTTTGATCGGGACACGAAAGAAGACCAAAGGAAAGCCACGGACGCGGACGCGGGGCTGCCTGTTGACTTACAGGTGCACCTTCGTTTACTTCCAGACCTGCGGGATCAATGGGCGGTGGGCGTGGCACTGCGTCACCAGCACCTCATGAATATGCACCCACCCGTCGGCCAATCAGAAGGCGGCCACACTTGCTCTCCGCGGAGCAACTCGACTAAGGAATTCCTCGCGCTGTCTCGATTCGGGGCTCATTGGCTGGAGGGGAGGCAAGTGGAGTGGATCCCCCCCCCCCACGCTGCTTAAGCCATCGCGCAGGATGAGCGTGGATGTAGGAGGAGAGGCCCTCTTGCCGTCGATCGCTACCTTTGCCGGCTTGGTGGAAGACGGGCAGCCTCCAATGGTACGAGGGTGGGCGCAGGGGCAAAGCGGGCACCGGCAGGGTGGGTGGGTGGACGGACGACGCCCTTGTCCCACAGACGGCTAATAATCTCTCATAAGAGCGGTAATAATCGTAAAAACAAGAGCGAGGGAGCGGTGGAGAAAGAATACAGCTCGGGCGAGTTCTCGCTCCACCTCTGAAAAGTTGTTTCCCGGTTAAAGGCGCCTTCTCTGCTTTACTCTGCAACACCACCTAAACTCCCTCGCCGGCTTTGGAGTCCCGGGACCCGAGTTGAGCAGAGTAGCAGCGGCTTTACCTTACTTCTTATACAGCAGAGGTGCTTAAACTACGGTCCTGGGGCCAGATTCGGCCTCCGAGGCTTAATTCATCCAGCCCACAAAGCCCTGGTCGCTCCGGGAAGTGGAAGCAAAACGACGAGGGCTTTGCGAGCCGATGAGTTGGCGTCGGAGGCCAGATCTGGCCCCAGGGCCATAGTGACCAGCTCCCTGAACCACGTGACCGGCCTGGGGCCCGAAAAGTTTGGGCACCCCTGTTATACGGTTTTCCCACTCTCCTTCCCTGCCGCTCTTGCTGGCGCGGTCCTTGGGTCCGAGCACTTGTGTAAGAAAACGGGAAACCCAAAAAAAAACGTAGACGGTATATGACCGACCGACAAGGACTACGAAGCAGTACGGTTCCCCACACGAAGGATCTACCTTTGAAACCCATCCGGAGTTCCTGTTTGGTGGCACTAACCTGATCTGATAGTTCAACTTATTTTTATGCTTTAAAATTTGGGAGCGGCCTCTCTCGCAGGCTTGTCGTGAGGAGGTTAAGATGAGCATGTTCAGCATCTTGGGAGGATGGGCAGGAGACGAGAGGCATTGGGTCCAGAACTAGGAGAGGAGTACGTACGTGCAGAGAGAGAAAGGAGGGTGGAGTTCCTGATTGGGTTTAGTGGATGGCTCCAAAAAGGTGTCTCGGATAATTGCTGGGGAAATCGCCTCTCGCGCGCAGCCCGGGCCTAGGGAAAGTTCAGTACAGTAATTGCTGGAGAGAAGTTTGGCACCCGACCGGCAGTTTTGGTAGCTGTTGTCGTTTTGAAAGTTGTTTTAGTTGAGTAACATCCAGTTGTTACTCGGGCGGCCACGAGAGGCTCGTCCCGTCTGGGACAGGCCGGCGTCTAAGGTTTTGAGCGGGGGGACGAGGAAACGAAACCCCCCCCCTCTTTTACAATCTCCGTCCTTCCATTTTCTAAGCCAGGAGTTTTCAAAATTTATAACCCGGGGCCGGGTCATGCTCCCTCAGGGGCCGGACGACCATTTTGCCCTTCATCCACCGAATGGCGCTTCCGGGTGTGTGGGGGGCACACACGAAATGATGCTGTGGGGCGCAGTTTGAGAATCCCTGTATTAAACAGGGAAGATTTTCTGACACCGATTTGTGTGTAAAATATACTTTGGACGTAAGCATGACTTCAGCGTGGTAAAATATGGAGGACCCATAGATTCGGGACTGGGTTACCTGACTAAAAGGTGATTTTGGATTAAAACTGGTCCAAGATATCTTGTCGTCTGAGGTGAAAATTAAAAAAACTGACCAGCAGGACAATGGACTCTTACTTGAAGGCTGTATACAGGATGCTGTTCTTCCACTATGTGTAACAACTGGATGAGCCACAGGTTATTGGGGGGGGGGGGGCAGCGGCTGTGGAGCGGAAGAATTTTCAGGCAAACCAGAGGGTCACTCTCTTTTCCTCCCCATTAGACGCGCTAATCCAGATCTCCTGCCTCTATAATAATAATAATTTTGCGTCAGAGATTACTCTGGGTTGAAAGGGTTTTTTTTTTTTTTGCTGGAGAAACTTCGCTCAGGGGACGCCCGAAAGAGGCTCCTTTTCAAGTCTCCAAAGGCACCCTTCGGGGACTTGGGCTCTATTGCCTCACTTTGCCTAAAATGACTGGGCGGTTATTTCCTTGGGCGCCCTAGACGGCCGGGGCAAAGCTACAGTCGGAGTCTAGTTCGAGGGGCTTCTGGCCGGACGGAACCAGGGGATACGGAGGGGATGGAGGCGGGGACACAAGCGAATTAACTCCGCCATAATTAGCTACCTTTCGAGAAGGGATGCCTTCACTTGAAGGCCGGGGCGGGGCGGAGTTCCAGGGTTGCCCTAGTCTGCTGGATGCGCCGGTGGGAGACGGCCGGGGCTCGACGTGAGGCGGCCAAGAGAGCGTGGGCGGGCGCGCCCTGGCTTTATGCTCGGCTCTCCAGCTAGGGAAGGAGCGCGTAACCCGTTCTACAGGTTTGGGGGTGCTCTACATAGTGTCGGGACGGGCCCACCCCCACTCCGACTCATTCTCGCCTTCCTTTCTTCTGGCAGAGGCAAATCTCGGATCTGGCCGCCGAGGTCAAAAGAGAAGCTGACGAGCTAAGCAAATTGTTGGACCTGGAGTTCATCCTGGCCCACAACAATGGCGTGGCCCCCGCCCATCCCAACCCCAACTACCCCTTGCCCGAGACGCCCGAAAGCTGCGGCACCACCTACGACAGCGACGGCGCTGGCTACCAGCAGGCCAATAAGTACGCCGCGGCGGCGGCGGCGGCTCCCTACCTGCCCAGCCCCGGGCATAGCTACGTGGCCGAGCTTTTCACGCAGGACTTGCAGCCGCCGCCGCTGCCCTCCTCCTCCTCCTCCTCGACGGGCCCCTGCGATCTCCAGCGGCGGGAGTACACGGAGCTGCGCGTCCCGGGCTTGGGCCACCCTCACGCCGGCCTGCCTCCTCGCGGCGGCTTGCCCGTGGAGCACCTGCGGGTCAAGCAGGAGCCCATGGACGGGCAGCCCTGCATGATGCGCGGGACTTCCGACGACCACAAGCCCCTTCTGATGCCGTCCATGCTCCACCACCCCTCGGGGCCGCCCCAGCCGCCTCGGCCTGCCTCGTGTTTCCACGCGGAGCAGATGGGCCCGATGGGAGCGCCGCCGCCGCAGCCCTACCCGCGGGGGCCGCACCACCTCTTCCAGGCCCCCTTCGCCGGCCACGTCCAGCCCCAGTTCCATGGACACTTCAGCGTCTTCCGGGAGCCCCTGAAGGCCCCCCACCCGCAGGGTCTCCTGGTCACGCCGCCCACCTCGCCCGTCTTGGATTACTATTCCCCGATGGGGCCCCCCGAGGAGTGCAAGCCCAAAAGGGGCCGGAAGCCCTGGGCTCGCAAGCGCACCGCCACCCACAACTGCGAGTACGCCGGCTGCGGCAAGACCTACACCAAGAGCTCCCACCTCAAGGCGCACATGCGGACCCACACGGGTAAGGAGGCGGCCCGGGAGAGTTGGGGCGGCGGGCAGGATTCGAACTCTTGCCCAGGAGCAGGACGGGAGGGAAGGGCCGGGCCCCCGGGTGGGCTGTTCCCGCCCTCGACGGCCAGGACACAGCGCTTGCTGGGCAGGCGCCGTGCGGGCAGAGGGTCTGACTAGGTGACCTTTAGCGTCCCCAGACTCCTTCCGACGGACTTTCTGTGGAAGTGGAGCCCACTTTGGCCCCGTGGCCTGTCCGGGGGCCGCTCGGCTTCTGCCCCAAGGAGCCGCTGGGGCTGTCTCAAAGTGCCTTACAACTACTACTTTCACGTCTAGGCCAGACGTGAAACTGCAACAATGAAGCCACCTTTTGGTGAATTCATTCCGTGGTTCCCTTTGCCAGACCTAGTGTGAGAAAAATTAGTTGGCATCGTGAGGTGACTGTTGCCCAGAGTATGCCTGATTGTGGTTCAGAAATACCACCATCTTCTAGGAGGCTCATAATGTGCACCCCGCTTACAATTTATTCAGTGGTTTAACATACTCTGTGCCTAGGATGTAATCCTACCTGTGTTTACTCACAACTAGTAAAACCCCATGGGTTCAGTGGGACATTCCCAAGCAGAGACTGGTAGGACTGACTTTAATCTGGTTTAAAAGGATGCTGAGTGTTAAATAACTACAGTATCTCAGACTGTTCAGCTCACGGAAATGGGTGGATGCCAGGATATTGTTAAAGCTAATATATTGAAGCAATCTAGATAGGTATAGGATAAAGTGGGGGAGATGAGGTGATAGTTTGAGGAGGGATATTATTTGCCACTGTTTTGTATTTTGGCACATCACTTGAACCTCTTTTTATTAGGCTATAACAGGGATTCTCAACTTGTGGCCAGTGGGCAGGATGCGGCCTGCAGCACCGGTTCATGTGGCCCACCACTTCCACCACACCAGTAAGTGCCATGTGGTGGAGGAAGGACAAAATGGCCACCCAGCCCCCAAAGCTGTCTGAGGGAGCATGACCCAGCCCCTGGCTTTAAAAGGTTGAGAATTCCTGGGCTACAGGCATGGTGCTAAGTATGCAGGAGGTTTGTTTGTAGGGCCAAGGAATAAAAGTGTGCACAGATGTTGCAAATGTCAATTGACTTCTTCCATGTTCAGGTCAGAGGTGAAACTGCCAAAATGGAGTCTCTTTTTGGTGAATTCATTCCATAGTTACTTTTCACCTGACCATGTGTGAGAAAGATTAGCCAGCACAATAAGGTTGATGTTGCACTCATTTTGCCTAAATCACTTGATTGTGTTTCAAAGATGCCACAATCTTAGAGGAGGCTCAGATTACATGAGCCTGGACATAAGGGCTCCCCTACCTGGGATGGAAGGTTCACACACACCCCTCTCTTTTTCTCTCCCACAGGTGAAAAACCATACCACTGCAATTGGGAGGGCTGTGGTTGGAAATTTGCACGGTCAGATGAACTAACACGCCACTACCGGAAACATACTGGAGTCCGGCCATTCCACTGCCAACTATGCGACCGTGCTTTCTCTCGATCAGATCATCTGGCTCTACACATGAAGAGGCATGTGTGAAGTGCTGCTGAATCCCAGGGTGATTTGGGTGGGAAGTGGTGGGGATTGAAGAAGATGATGATAGGGGGAGGGGGGAGTGTACAGATAGACCAAGTCAGGACTCTATTTATGAAGGGATAGATATTTTTTCTTTACCAGAATAGCTAATTTATGTATAACTGAAATATTTTAAATGTTTAAAATGGAAGTCCGTCTGGTTCTTTTACAACAAGGTGGAAAAGCTTTATATGTATATTTAAGAGTGGATAGTTGTACAAATATGGCTGACCAAGCTCTGTGGAAAAAAATGCACTGGAAAAATGTGTGTGGGCTGTATAATTATGGTAGCATCTCTTCGCCGGTTCCCCATCCACATCTTTAGCATACATAGAACCATAGCATCAGCTGTCTCAAGCTATTTTTAAGGTCCTGGTTTTTTGTATGTTTTGTTCCACAATGGTTTTTATATTTGCCCCTCTTGTAATTAAAAGTGCTCCATTTTGTCTAATTATCTTTAAAATAATAAAAACTACACCCACCCACAGAAAGGATGGCTTGACTTGCACTAGATATCACTTTTTATTCCTTCTGAAATGAATTGTAAACTTAAAATATTACCTGCTGCATCTCATATAGCAAACTGGGGAAAGAGTTTTAAAGTCAAATGTATCTGTTTTTATTTTACCCAAATCTACCACTAGCATTTTTATATTAAAAGATTTTTTTAATGACATTTTGTTTCAGCTGTAAAGCTTCCAGTTTGGTCAGTCTGTTGAGACCAATGATGTAACCCTACTTAAAGCAAGAAATGTCCATCCATAAGTCTCCAGGCTGTCAGCAGTGAGTTTTGGGGATAATCCAGCAGAAGAAACTAAAGCTATCACTTCTGGAATGGGCTTTAAAAGCAATATAGATGCTGAACAAAGACAAAATATCTGTTTGTTGGTTGCATGAGGTGAAGTATTGAGGGGGTCAATATTTTGCAGCTGCATTCTGTGCCCACTTAGCTAAAAAAATAAAACTGCAGTCCTACATACTCTACGTTGACACTTGACACCACTTCATCCAGCTCCCGATCGCCGCCGCCACCGCCGCCGCCGCCCCCCCCCCCCCCCACTACTGGAAGTGGAAGTAAAACACACCTGCTCATGCACAGAATAATGTTGCCATAAATGCACCTTTGGCTGTTGTAAACATGTTTATGATGGCTGTGGTTTGATCTGCAGTGTTATGCATGGGTGTGTTTTACTTCAGCTTCCAATAGGAGGGACCACGTGGCTGGCCCACTGAACCACATGATCAATCTGTGGCTCAAAACGTTTGGGCATCCCTGCTCTTGAGGAACCAAAGAAAAGAATATGGTTGGGATTTGCAGAACAACCTTTACAAGCCTACCCAGAAGCAAGTCCCACTGAAATGTAGTGTCTTATTCTTAGTTAAAGGATTGCATGTCACAGCGATTTTTAAGTATGCTTTGTGGGGGGGGTTTCTTGTTGAAGGGTGCTGATAAACAACCAAAAATAAACTTAATACTTTAGTTATTTTTTTCTTCAAGGTTATGAGACCACATGTTCTAAGCAAAACCATGAAATAGCTTATAGAATGAATGAAGGGCAGGTAGGAAAATCAGTGCTGCCAACCAACCAACCTCAGATTCTTATAGGATGAAATTGTCACATGCTTGGTTCAAAGGGAACAGAGCACATTGTACTCAGTAGCAATCCTCTACAGATAAACATGCATAATAGCCTTCCCAATCATGTGTCTTCCAGATGTTTTTGACTGTAATTCCCACACTATCTGAAAAACAACTATACTGGCTAGCTAGGGCTAAATAGATGATAGTCCAAACACTGTAGGATGCCAGTTAAGCAGGGTTGTTTTAGAGCAGTGGTTCCCAACAAGGGGTACACAGCCCACAGGTGGACTTCAATTCCCAGAAGCCTAAGTCAGTACATTGGCTGATCAGTGCTTTGAGGAAATTACTTAGGCTTCTGCGAATTGAAGTCCAAAAACCAGCATTTGGGAAACACTGGTTTAGAGCAGTGGTTCTTAACCTTGTTGGTGGTGCTGGACCCCCGTAAGTTTCATACATGCATTCACCGAACCCATACATACCCTAGTGAGTAGAATGGACACACACCTCCAGCAAATCCCTGAGAGTGAACTCACCCAACCCCTGGGCTTTCATCAAACCCAGTATAACTGGGTTTTTAATTTTGTAAGCCGCTCTGAGTCTTTGGATGAGGGTGGGTGATAAAATAAATAATAAATAAGAACCACTGGTTTAGAGGATTGTAGCCTTGCCCAGCTGGTTATGCATTCACAGATGAAATCCTCTTGCATAAGTTTACACCCACTCAAACTAATAAGATCATCAACTGTGGGCTTTTATCATTCCTGAAAAGTTTCATATTCCACTCTTCAGGTTCTGAGGTTCCATCAGGATCCCTTTTGAGTGAGTTTTAATACCTGAAAATCACAGCTAAGGGTCTGGATCCTGATGGCAGGACTGTGGGTAGCGATCCTGATAAAGCAGGGGTTCCCAGTCTTTTCAAGCTGGGGCTGGGTCACACACTCAGTCAACTTCGAGGGCTGGATGGCCATTTTGTCCTGCCTGCACAATGGTGGTGGCCATTTTTCCTGCCTGCACAATGGTGGTGGCCATTTTGTCCCAACAGCTTCAAAGGGGTGGCCATTTAGTTTCTTGAATGCCCTTGGAGGAATGGGGGGCACATGAAATGGCACCGTCCATCCGTCCCATGGGCTTTAGGTTGAGAACCCCTGTGGATAAAGCTTCAGAACCTGGAGGGATAGGAAACATTAATGCAGGAATTCTCGACCTGCGGCCCATGGCCCAGATGCAGCCTGCAGCACCATTTCATGTGTCCCACCACCACACCCAGAAGTGCCATGTGGTAGTGGAAGAGAAAAATGGCCATCTGGCCCCTGAAGGTGTCTGAGGGAATGTGACCCAGTCCCCAGCTTCAAAAGGTTGAGAATTCCTGTATTAATGAGTGATGAAAGTCCCTGGCTGATGATACCACTGCTTGCATGGGCATAAATCTATGCAATAGGATTTCAACCTATATATACACTTGGAAATTAAGTATCACTACATTCAGTGGAGAGCTGGTTCTCTCTCTTTGGGGCCCCAGCTCAGTAGTTATGCTGGGATGTGTAGCTGCCATCCACAGAAATCTTTCCAGCCTTCTGCTTCAACAGGCCTTAATCTCAGCTAAATGTACAATGTCTGCAGTCAAACTAACTGGGTTTTAACAGATGAATAGTTGTGCACCTACCTATTGGTGATACTTCAAGTTGTTTTCTAAGACACCAGTAAGTTATTTCTTACTATTGACCATGCCAGATGGGACAAAGTTCTCCATTTGGCTTGAAAGCTATTTATATATACCTGTATATATTTGGACCTTACATTTTATGTAGGATGGGGACTTAAAGATTTGTTCTAGTCTTCCGTGGCAGTGAGCTATGTGGACTACCTGGGAACCTCTTTCTGTGTCCTGCAAAGGATGGTGGATCTTAAGCCAGGTACTGTTGCAGCTGCAATTTTTTCTATAGGCAGCTTTTAGAATTTTATTTTTGTAAAGGGCATTTTTTTTGTCCATTTCTGCTATACTTGAAACTTTTTCTCCTGAGAAGAAAAGGATTGTCTTATGCAAACAGAGATGTAGCTTATAAACAAGATGTAATTCTTTATAAAAATTGCTGTAAATATGATTTTTTAACTACTTGGGTCCATTTAGTAAATGGCCTCAGCTCTGGTATGTGCACTGCATATGCTAAATAACATGTTTTGTTGTTATTTGGGCCCATCAGGTATCTTCCACGCAAAATGTTAGTATTCTCTATATGTATACAGTACTGTACTTCGATATATTGATGATCTGATGTAAAATAAAATGAAATAAAATAAAAACAAGCACATTCTTTCTAGCTTAATTACAAAACGAGGGTGGTGAAGGTATCTGCAGGTTGTGATGTATTTATATAAGAAATGCATGTGTCATATTTCAGGGCAAAGATTTCCAGCAGTGGCTTAATACTTAAAAGTAAATCAGTGTGCAATATTTTTAAAAGATGCGTGGAAACTAATCCAGCTAAAAAAATTAAGTCAGAAGTGTTTTATAAACCTTTTTCTACACTTTTAGTGTAACAATGACAGAAACAACTGAATTTCACGCCCATTGTAGGAACATTATCATGCAGAATCTCATTGCTTAACTGAAGTCTAAACCAGTGGTGGCGACCCTACTCTTGTGAACTCAAGCTTCTGTCTTCTCTGTGGAGACAAATTATCTCATGTATATCAGAGAATGAAGAAAAACAGTGTAGCACAGGGATTCTTAACCTGTGGCCCGAGGGCCAGATGTGGCCTGCAGCACCATTTCACGTGGCCTCCACCACACCAGGAAGTACCATGTTGTGGAGGAAGGGCAAAATGGCTGTCCAGCCCCCGAAGCTGTCTGAGGGAACATGATCCCAGCTTTAAAAGGTTGAGAACTGGTGTAGCACTTTGAAAACTAACTTATATTTTAATGTGAGCTTTTGTGGATCAAGTTCACTTCATCAGACATGGGACTGAGGCTTCATGGGATCAGTTTTTATACATCAGGTACAGAGGTACAGTGTGACTGGTAAGCCTAAGAAAGAAGCATACAAAGCAATGGTGCTTCATACAATTGGTAATGGCAGATGATCTCTGGTTGTTATTTAGAAAAGCCGTAAATCCCCCTATTTTTTCAACTGCAAATACAGTGGAACCTTGATTAACAAATTTAATGTGTTCTCCAGGACTTTTTGTACTATTAAACATTTGTAAAGTGAATTTCCCATAGGAATGCATTGAAAACCAATTAATTAGTTCTGAAAAAAATTGTTAACCAAGCCACTATGTTCTATGAATTTCCTTTTGTTAGGCGATTTATTTGTTAAGCGAGCCATTTGTTAAGTGAGATTCCACTGGAGTGGGAAGATACTACTGTATTTCAGTTGCAAATGTGGGAAGAGTGGGAAGATAACTGATATGCTACTATTCCATGTTTAACTTCCACTTTTCCAAGCATTACAGTACTTTCTTTTCCAGAAAATCTTGCTTTCTCGTGATATGCCCAAAGTAGTAGTAACTCAATTTCATCATTTTTTGATCCCAGAGACAGTTCCAGATTCCAATTCCAAATTTTCTCCAGGACCCCCTTGTTTGTCTTTCTGGTAGTCACTCTAGGGGTATCTGCAAATCTCTCCTCCAGCATCGTATTTCAAATGAGTTTCCCCCCCATCGGCTTTCTTTGCTATCCAGCTTTCCCATCCTTATATGGTGATTGGGAATACAATGGTGTTAATGGTCTTGATCTACAGTGCTGCATTCTTACGATGGATATTTTCTAATTTCTTCATTCCTGATGTTCTGAGTCTCAGGACTGTATTTTGACTTCTTAGCAGCAGCCCCATTTGTACAGATGATTGACCCAATGTATACAAAATATTTTCCTATCTCAATTTCTTCTTTGTCAACATTGATGTTGTGCAGTTCTTCTGCAGTCATGATTTTTATCTTGTTGGTTTTCAACTGCTTTGGCACTTCCCCCCCCCCCCACTTTCATTAAAAGTTATTTCAAGTCATTACTGCTTTCTGCCAGTAACATAGTGTCATCTGCATATCCTAAATTATTGATGCCCTATCAGTTTTCACCTCATTTGAAATAGTTTGCCTTTTCATATGGTATGTAATGTGTACAAATTGAACAGATAAGGGGATAAAATGTACCCATGTTGAACTCCTTTGCCTGTAGGAAACCATTCTCATAATCCACACATTTTAAGTCTTTGCTGTAGTTCAGGGATGCCAAATTCCAGCCCTGCAAAGCCCTCATCACTCCTAGAAGGGGAAGTAAAATGCACCTGTACAGCTGCATTTTACTTCCTCTTCCAGGAGTGACGAGGGGTTTGTGGGCCAGATGAATTGGCGATGGGGGCAGCATCTGGCCTCCAGGCCTTAGTGATCAGCTCCCTGAACCATGTGACCGGCCCGTGGCCCGAAAAGTTTGGGCACTCCTTCTGTAGTCTATAAAACAGGAGTTCTCAACCTTTTTAAGCTGGAGGCCAGGCCATGCTCCCTTAGACAGCTTCCCGGGCTGGATGGCCATTTTGCCCTTCCTCCAACACATGGCACTTCCTGGTGTGGTGGAGGCAGTGGGAGCCCACATGAAATGGTGCCACGGGATGCACCCGGCCCACAGGCTGCAGGTTGAGAATCTTTGCTATAGAGCATAGACTGGTCATCTGAAATTTCTTGATGTGCTCCAGCAGCCAGTGGATATTTACAATATGAATTTGAATGCCCCAATCCAGCATGAACATCAGGCATTTCTTGTTCCATATAAAACAGAAGTCTTTGTTGCAGCACCCTGAACATAATCTTGCTTGTATGGGAAATTAAAGCAATGGTCTTATAGTTCCTGTATTACTTGGCATTTCTTTTCTTGAACATTGTCAGTCTGTGGACCGTTGCTTTCTTTTCCATATTTGTTGGCATATACTTGTTAGGATTTTGACAGATTCATTCTCAGTGGATTGAAATTCTGTCAGTATTCCATTTAACCCTAGCAATTTCCTTCATTCTAGTATTTTCAGAGCTGCTTTTCTTTCACTTTTTAGAGCTTCAAGTTTCTTCATCATAGGATTCTTCAAAGGAGTCTGTCACCTTTTTATTCCTTTTTAATAAGTCTTCATCTTTTAATTTTATATTGTGATTCTTGTTGGCCATTCAGCACTCCTAGTTGAGCCTTGAATTTCCCTTTGATTTCTTGGATCTTCTGGAAGAAATTTCTTGTTTTCTGCTTTTTGTTATTCTCCATTGCCTTGCATTGGTTAATGTCATAGTTCTGTTTGTCATTACAAACCAGTCAATGAAAAACAGCATTGATTGCTCTGACCCTATTTCTGTCATCTTTTACTTTTATAAAGTGTTTTTTGAAAAATTCATTTCACTCCTGTGCATGTCAGCCACTACACACCCTTTCTGCTTCAATTTAGCTGCCTCATTAGCAAGAGAGATATTCACAATTGTTCTTTGCTGTTCCTCAGTAGCTGATTGAGTACTTTCTGACCTGGGGATTTTACATTCCAACCTTATATATTGTTTCATTTTAGTTTGCCTCATCATCTGGTTTTTATGGTATGGGAAAATTCAGCATGAGATTATCATTGCCATCTACCAGGCAGTACTGCCTTGTATAGTTTTAATGCAGTCAGTCCCAACGTGGGGCCCCTGGCCCACAGGGGAACCTCAATTCCCAGGCACCTAAGTCAGTACATTGGCTGATCGGTGCTTTGGAGAATTGACTTAGGCTTCTGTGTATTGAAGTTCAAAAACCAAAATTTGGGAAACACTGTTCTCCTTCGTGTTGTTTGGGGATGCACACTGATGGGTTCTGCGCCTGCGCTGAATCCGGAGCGGAGCTGGAAAGCTGATTGGATAAAGAGTTTTGAATGTGGGACCGCCCACCATGCCCAACCCCTTTAGGCGCCATTTCGCGCTCTCCCCTCAGTTTGCTTTTTTCCGCTGCGCAAGCAGGAGCCTGGAAAAAAAGCTGTGAGTACTTTGCTGAGATTGTCTCAGAATCTTCCAATTTTTCCTACCTTACAAATTTTTCTCGGACTAGGGGACTTGTTCCCTTGGTCCTCGTGTGGCTGGGGCTCGCCCTCAGCCGCCGTTTAAAAAAAAAAAAAAAAAAGACCAACATCTCGTGTCGGGGCCTCCCGGCCGGGATAATTTTTTCTCTTCGGCCATCTACTTCGGTGGATGGCCTCAGCGGCAGCGTTCAAGCAGTGTCCGTCCTGCAAGAGAAAGTTCCCTAGCTCGGCCGGGCACGTGCGTTGTCTTCGCTGCCTCGGGGAGAGTCACCAGGTCCAGACCTGCGAAGTCTGTCGCGGCTTCTCGAAGGCCGCCATCAAGAACCGCCAGTACCGCCTTCAAGCCTACCTCATGGAGGCCGCACTGGCACCACCGGCTCCCCCAGCTCCAGAGCAGGCCGCTTCCACGTCTGCTCCTTCAACCTCCGCTTCTTCTTCCAGGCCCTCGGCCTCTGAACTGTTCAGGCGGAAGAAGGAGCAGGAGAAGAAGAAGAAGGACAAAAAAGAGAAAAAGAAGCGCCGTAGCTCTTCGTCTTCTCTTCCTCCGACCCCGGCACCGGCTCACCTTTCGCCGCCACGCTCCCTAGCATCCGCCCCGGTCGCAGCTCCACCTACGCCGGGTAGGATGTCGACCGAGGCCCGGGACGCCACGCCGGAGAGGGCCCACAGCCCTCCACCGCCGCCGGAGACTCCTCCACCTGTACCACCGCACAGGTCTTCCTCCCTCCGCAGTCCTTCCGTGGTTCCTGGTCCGGCTACCGAACCGCCGCCCCAGTTGAGCCTCATCGCCCCGTACATCGAGGCGATGGTGCGGAAACTGCACGCCGAGCTCCAGGGCCCGCAGACGACACCCTGGGAGCGCCCTCTGCCCTCACCACCAGCCACGGAGGCACCACCGCTCCGTGAGGAGGGCCCCGCACCGAAGCGGCAGAGGGTGGAACAGGCGCGGTCGGAGGCCTCTCTCCCTCCGTACCAGCTGCCTTTGCCGGGGAGCGATCCGAGATCCGCCAGGCCGTACTGGTCGGACTCGGACCCCGAGGTCTACCTGCCACCGCCCAGCGTCTCGGAGCGGTCAGGAGACTCCGACTCGTCGGATCAGGAGGAGGAGCAGCATCAGCCACCGCCGGTTGCAGTCGACAAGTCCCCGGACGACAACATCGGCGCCGTCCACGGGTCCCAGCCGGAGGATTTGAAGACCTATACCGGACTGATCACTCGCCTCGGATCCACCCTTGGGATTCGGGCGGAGGCTCCCCTGGACGACTGTGAGGATGTCGTCTGCGGCTTGGCCGACCACAAGGAGTTGGTCCCCGTCCGCCTCGGACTGCTCCCTAAGATTGCTAAAGCGGCCAAGGAGGTGTGGAAGAAGCCGGTTTCTTCGCACTCCGTATCCAATAGAGTGGACTCTATGTACAGACTGCTGGACGATTCCAACTTTCTGCACATTCACCCGGCACCGAACTCCCGAGTGGTCAAGGGCTCCCAACACCGGACGCCGATCAGCAGCACTCCCATCCCGTCGACCCAGGAAGGGAAGAAGCTGGACGCACTGGGCAGGAGGTTCTACGCCAATGCCTCCTTGTCCTTCCGTGCGTCCAACTACGCGACGGCCATGGGAGGCTACCAGTGTCGACTCTGGGAGCAAGCGGAGTCGTTCAAGTCCCTGCTGCCACCTGATCGACAAGCGGACTTTGAAAAACTCTGCATGGAGGGCAACCACCTCGCCCTCCAGCAAATCCGCACCGGCCGCCACGTCACCGAGTCGGAGGCAAAAAACTTGGCCTCCGCCATCCAGCTCGGTCGCCACGCCTGGCTCCGTTCAGCTAACCTGCAGGACGATGTCAAGCGGCTCGTGGAGGAGCTTCCCTTCGATGGCGAGGGCCTCTTCGCCAAGGAGACCGACACCTCCTTGGGAGAGCTGAAAGGGGACTACGCCACGATAAAACAGCTCCGCCCTCCACACCGTGGGTCCGGCCGTTACCATCAGGACCAGCCGTCGACGTCTCAGGCGGGCCCATCCTATCAACCTCGCCCGCCACAGAGGCAAGGGGACTACTCCCGGTACCAGCCCTACCGGCAGCGCCAACAACCCAACCGTCCACGCTACCAGCAACGGCCTCAGACTGGCAAGCGTACGGAACGGAAGGGCAAACAACGTGTTTGACTCTTCCGTGACCGAGACTCTACCCTACCGCCCCCTTTCCGACTACCTATCGGCGTGGTCTGCCATCACCACAGACCGATGGGTTTTAACCATCTTAGACTCTGGCTACGCGATCGAGTTCGAGAGATGCCCTACTGTCGGACGGATCCGCATCACCGATCCATCCCCACCGCTCCAGGAGGAACTAACAGCTCTCCTAGAGAAGGGCGCCATAGAGCCGGTCGCAGCGTCGGAGTCTCACGAAGGGTTCTTCTCCCGATACTTCCTTGTGGACAAAAAAGACGGGGGGGCACGTCCCATCCTGGACCTCCGTCTTCTCAACAAGCATATCGACGCGAGGAAGTTCCGGATGGTAACCCTTCACTCCATCCTCCCGCTGATCAACCACGGGGACTGGTTCACCGTCATCGACCTGAAGGACGCCTACTTTCACGTGTCCATCAGGAGGGAACATCGTCGTTTCCTCCGATTCCAGGTGGGCGGCAACATCTACCAGTACACATGCCTACCCTTCGGCCTCTCCACCGCTCCGAGGGTATTCACGAAGTGCATGGCACCGGTGGCTGCTCATCTGCGACTGCAAGGCGTCCAAGTGTTCCCGTACATAGACGATTGGTTGATCTGCTCCCCGACCCAACAAAAAGCCAAGGACGACGTTGCACATTGCCTCGCCCTTATGCAGAGCCTCGGTCTGCGGGTCAACTTCAAGAAATCCCAGTTGACCCCCACTCAACGAATAGAATACATCGGAGCCGTTCTGGACTCTCTGGCTCTAAGAGCCTACGCCCCAACCAAACGTCTGCTCGACATCCGCACAGTGGTGGCACGGATCCAGGGCAGACGTCGGGTCCGTGCGAGGGACGCCCTCCGTTTGCTAGGACTCATGGCGTCGACCACGGCGGTGGTCTCGCACGCCAAACTCAAGATGCGCTCCCTCCAATCGTGGTTCCTCTCCTCCTTCAACGGCACCCACGACAACCTCGGGAAGTGGCTCACACCGACTCCCGAACTCCGAGACCAGTTAAACTGGTGGACAATGGACCAGAATGTGACCGCGGGGAGACTCTTCATCCTTCCCGCACTGTCCATCCAAGTCACCACCGACGCGAGCACCCACGGATGGGGCGCGTGCTGCCGCGGACTACGGATTCACGGCATATGGACGCCCGAGGAAGCCGACCACCATATCAACTTCCTCGAGCTGCTAGCGGTGTGGAAGGCGATGAGGTCCTTCAGACCGTCGATCGCGGGCAGTGTGGTGCAGATCGCCTCGGACAACACCACGACACTAGCCTATCTCAACCGGCAAGGAGGGACCAAGTCTCTCTCCCTCCTCTACCTGACCGTCCAGATGTGGGAGTGGTGCCTGAAGGTACACGTGTTCCCCATAGGTGTCCACATCCAGGGCACCCTGAACTCCGATGCAGACTCCCTGAGCCGCAAAGGGACGGCAATGCACGAGTGGGAACTGGACGAATCGGTGTTCGACCGCCTGTGCCGACGGTGGGGCACACCGACCCTAGACGTCTTCGCGTCACAGACCAACTCCAAGTGCCGCCGTTACTGCTCCCGAGCAGGGATCGGCCACGGATCGGAGGGCGATGCCTTCATGGTGCCGTGGCACCAGGAACTGCTGTACATGTTTCCACCGATCCCTCTCATCCAACGGGTCCTGATACGGATCCGTGCGGAGAACGCCTGGACGATCCTGGTTGCCCCATCCTGGCCGCGCCAGCCGTGGTTCCCACTACTCCAAACCCTGGCTTGCGATCGTCTCCGCCTACCCACCGATCCGAATCTCCTCCGCATGGAAGACGGTCGGATCCTTCACTCGGATCTGCCGAGCCTACACCTGACGGCCTGGCTTATCCGCCCAACATAACACGGATCCTTGATCTGTCCAGGAAACCTTCCACACGGAAGTCCTACGATGCCAAGTACCGTCGCTTCACTGACTTCCTAGCATCCAGCGACCGCTCCGTGGACTCCGCATCCCTGCAGGATGTCATGTCCTACCTCCTGCACCTAGCCGAGTTGGGATCCGCACATTCATCATTGAAGGTCCACCTAGCTGCTGTGGTCGCCAAGGCCCCACCTTCTTCAGTATTGTCCTCCGCCTTCAGAGACAAAACTGTTAAAAAGTTCCTTCAAGGGCTACGCAACGCCTATCCTCCAGTGAAGATACCACCCCCTCAGTGGTCTCTCACTACAGTGCTCACCGCACTCACGAAGGCACCCTTTGAACCCATGGCTTCGGTGGACATTAAGTTTGTCTCCTACAAGACTGCTTTCCTTGTAGCTATCACTTCTGCCCGACGGGCAGGGGAGCTGGCAGCCCTTCGGTCTGACCCTCCTTTTCTTAAGTTCTACCCCGACAGGGCAGTGTTGCACCCAGATCTGACATTCCTGCCCAAGGTCCTGACTGAATTTCACCTGGCCCAAGCCATCACGCTTCCAGCATTCTTCCTGAATCCCTCGTCTCCACAAGAGAGAGTGTGGCACTCGTTGGATGTCAGGAGGGCTTTGCTGTTTTACACCCAGAGGACTGCGTCCTTCAGGAGAGCAAAACAACTGTTTGTGGCTTATGGTGGCAAGACTAAGGGACAGCCTCTGTCTGCCCAGAGACTATCTAAATGGATCTCAGGTACCATTTACCTGGCCTATCAGATGTCATCCCTGCCACCTCCGCCTCATGTCCGGGCTCACTCCACCAGGACACTGGCTTCCTCCACTGCATTCCTAGAGGGCATCCCGATGGAGGATATCTGCAAGGCTGCCACTTGGTCCAGGTCCTCCACCTTCATCACCCACTACCGGGTTGATACAAGGTCCGCCCCTGATGTCAGACGGGGCAGGTCCATCCTGACGGCTGGTCTCCGATCCTCTTCGCTGATGACCGCCCATCCATGATGCCATCGCGCTCTCCTACATCTCAGGACGCCGGCTGCCCACCATCCAAGTAAGTGAGCTTGTTAGTCACCCATCAGTGTGCATCCCCAAACAACACGAAGGAGAAGGACAGGTTTCACTTACCAGTAACTGTCGTTCTCCGAGTATGTTGTTTGGGGATTCACACAACCCAACCCTGCCTCCCCTCAGGGCTGCCGGCCTGAGATGGCCTTAGGCTTAGCGGGCAGCTTTAATATCAAACTGAGGGGAGAGCGCGAAATGGCGCCTAAAGGGGTTGGGCATGGTGGGCGGTCCCACATTCAAAACTCTTTATCCAATCAGCTTTCCAGCTCCGCTCCGGATTCAGCGCAGGCGCAGAACCCATCAGTGTGAATCCCCAAACAACATACTCGGAGAACGACAGTTACTGGTAAGTGAAACCTGTCCTTCTAATGGCTCCTCTCTAATTCTCCCTATTATTTCTGTGAAACACAAACAAGACCCAGCCAAGTTCACAATTTCTGGCAACAATATCAGAGATACAAGAGAGAATATGGAACAAGGGACCTCTTGATGTTCTACTGGAAGCTTTGCACTCAGATCTTTGCATGTGATTCCACATGTAACACTTAGTACTTTACATAGAGGTACTGCCACTGGCAGGGCTTTTGTGTTTAAATAAGTACAGTTATACCTCGCTTAAAGAGCATAATGCGTTCCACAGGATTGCTCTTTAAGTGAGTTTGCTCTTTAAGCGAAACACTATTGTAAGTGACCAATTGTGGGGGGGGGGGGGATTGCAAACCCCGATTTATTTGTTAAGCGAGTTTTTGGTTAGGTTTATTTGTTAAGTGAAGTGAACATTCAGATAAAATTCTGCTCTTTAAGCGAGTTACTCTTTAAGCGAGGCACTCCTTATGCGAGGTTTGACTGTACTGTACCTGCAAGAGGAGGAGCCTGGAAACTTAATCAATGGTTGTCTCAGATCCCTCTCCTTTTTCCTTGCCCACCACTTATCTCTTCTGAAAGTTTTCTTGTGCGGCTAAAGGGAAAAGTGCAGCCTTTCAGATGTTGCTAGATTGCAACTCCTATCAGCACCAGCATATGGAGTGTTGGGCGTGAGGTTGGCCCGCTTTTGGGTGAACTATGATAGGCAGATGTTCAGCAAGCAAGGACATCTTCCCCAGAGACAAAACAAGGTGAGGAAGAACGTCTGAGGTTTCTGTTTTGAGTGATGCCAGGTGGCTGGAGGACAGGTTCCTCAACATAGTCTCCTACCAAAGTTGGGCATGGCTCATCCCTCTGGCTCACCTGAGCTCCCACCCTTGATCTGCTGGTAGTTTCACTCCTTGGTAGGTACTAAAGGTTTCCTTATTAAATTAACAAGAGGTGACTAAACTCTGACAGGTCTTAAGCCCAGCAAGCAGGTCTTTCTCCATCCCTCCCACAGACACTTGTACTCATCTTCAAGGAACAGGCTTGTGCTGACTTGATGTGGAGCTACCAGTGCAGGTGAAACTTCCTGTCCCAAACAATCATGAATTATGGCTTGAGCTGCAGAGGAGCATCCACCAAGCTAGTGCTCTCATAATGTGTTGGAATCCAAATCCCAACCTCCTGAATGATCACATTGTAGTTGAACACTTCTGGGGGCCTCTGGTTTGAAGAACAACATTTTAAAGCAAGGGTTCCCAACCTTTTCAAGATGGGGTCCAGGTCATGCTCTCTCAGTCAGCTTCGAGGGCTGGGTGGACATTTAGCCCTGCCTGCACAATAGCGGTGGCCATTTTGTCCCAAAAGCTTCGGAGGGATGGACATTTTGTTTCTCAAATGCCCTTGGAGGGGTGGGGGGGCACATGAAGTGATCCCATGGGCTGGATTCAGCCCACAGGACTTAGGTTGGAAGCCCCTATTTTAAAGCAATGCTGGACAGAAGAATGTGGGAATGACATACCACATCAATCTGCTTAATCTGATACAAAAGCTTTATTTTCAGTTGTGCTACATTGCAGTTGGTGCAGAATTAGGTGCCTCCTGCTTTGCTCTAGAACTTGGCAGATGTGGAAGCAGTTGTCTATCTTAATGTGAAATCAAGTACTACTGCTGAATATATGTGTTTGAGAGGGAAAGGAGACACTGGGAGGGACAAGTGCTGCTTGTTTGTTTGTATACATGATGCACCAGTCTGCTTCTGCACATGATACGAGCACAGATTACTTGGCACTTTCTTATAATAGCAGAGGCAACTAGAATCTGTATATGTTGACAGTATAACTCTATCTATTTCTGCTTGCTGGAAACATTTGAGCAAGAAGTGACTCTCTGAATCTATTGAAGACATGATTTTGGACTGGGTTAAGCCCTAGCACCAATCCTGGTCAGAACAAAGCTGGTTATGCAAATATGTGTGTACATGGCTGGCACAATATTAGGGTAGTTGAGATAATTTCCCCCACTGGTGGGATTTTATGCCCTGGACAGTGAGGAGAACAAATAGGTCAATCTTAGAAGAAATCAACCCTGACTGCTCCCTAGAAGGTCAAATAGGATTTGCTTGAGAAAGCCTTGATGCTGGGAAGGGTGGAGGGCAAAATAAGAAGGGGACGGCCAAAAATGAGATGGTTAGATGGTATTGTAGACACAATGGGCACAAAGCTGAGCGAGTTGAGGAGGATGGTGGAGGACAGAAGTGCCTGGCGGACAGTGGTCCATGGGGTCGCAAAGGGTCAGAATCGACTGTGTGACTGAACAACAAAAGAATGGATAAAAAGAAATGGCTCTTCTTGAATCTCAACAAACATTGGTTAGTGGATCTAGAGATTTAGGCAAATGGTATTTGTTCAAACCTTCATTTACGAACTGGAGAATGAGGTGTTGGTTAAACTTAACACCCAATTACTCATTCAAACTGCTGAATGAGCTGCATGTGTCTCTGTGTGAGAGTTACTGGTTTTGTTATAGTCAAATTTCAGGTTCATATAAAAACCATGTAACACTGGAAAAGCTGATGTAGCTATTTCCTTCCCTCCTGTCTTGGAGCAAAAGTCTGCAGTCTGGGTTTGTTTTAGATTCCATCACTGATGGGATGGATCAGGATGCTTCAGCCTACATTCCACAACCTGCCATTTAAACCTTTGGTTTGTTGTTGGCTTTTTCCAGCAAGTGATAAGATATTTAATTGATAAGACAATAACCAACAAGTAAGAAAAGGTAGCTGAGAAGGCAAGATTCTCTGAAGAAGGCAATAATGCTGGAGAAGAGAAAACTGTTTCCAGCAAGCAGGAAAAGAGAAAAACAGCTACTGTATGAGATACTGTAGATTGATTCCCTGAAGGAAGCCACAAGTTTGAGTTTACAAAAGCAGAGCAGGGCTATTGAGGACATGACATTTTGGAGCTCTCTCACTCATAGGGTCTCCATCAGTCAGAGGTAACTTGGGGGCACATAACAGCAGCCAATAGGACTGTGTAAGAAAGGAGATGGCAGTAGAGCAAGAAAGAGAGTGAGAGAAAGGCAGGCAAGGCAGACAAAAAAAAAGTTCCCATCATCTCTGAATATTGGCCTTGGTAGATAGGGGTAAATGAGTCCTAAATTAATATGGCAGGTTCTGTTCTATGTGGCTAATTGGGACCTCCACATTGATGACAAAGAAAAATGGAGTCAAACAACTTCTGGACAGTGGCAGGTTCTCCACTCCTTTGCCAGAGGAGTGAGCATAGCTGTGCAAACATGCAAAATGTGGAATAAGTATAGCACTGCAAAGTTGTGCAACCTAGAGTAAAACAACAAGGAAAAGAGTATTGTTTGAAAAGAAAATTCCTATGGCTTTCTCATCCCAACTAATTCCTGTTGCCAATCTGGAATTCCTCCCCCATATTCTGTAGGGTGAAGGGCAACAGGGAAGAGGTGACTAGGGAAAAAGAAACTGGCAGAGAGTCATCGGACAATGCCCTGAAATGCCAGGAAGTGTGAGTCACCCAGATTATTTTTTGAGAACCTGATCCTATAAACAAGGTAGACAGAACTTGTGGTTTTACCTGCTTGGCTACTTGAAGTGAAGATAATGTGGGTGGAAGCAACCTACTCTGGATTGCTACCATACTTTGCTAGATGGTCTAACCAGGCTTGCACATGAAATCAAATGAAGCTTTTAGTATGGACGATGTACCTAAGGCAGGGGTGCCCAAACTACATACTGGCACATTTTATTTCCACTTCCAGGAATGATGAGGGCAGCATGGGCCGGATGAATTGGCACCCCTCGTTTAAGCAGAGAAAATGACAGCTTAAAACCTATCTCATCCTGTGGCAAAACAGATTGCAAGGCGTGTTTTCCTTCCACTTTTGGTGGGAGGTACCACGTGACTGGCCTGCTGAACCACATGTCTGGCCCATGACCCAAAAAAGTTTGGGCACCCCGACCTAAGGTGTTCGCCTCATAAAGATCACAACTGTAGCCTGTTTCATTTGAGATAGTTTTGTAGCTCCATATGTCTGTCTGCCAGTTCACCTCAAGGGAGCAGCATTTCTGATACAGTATAACAGTTTTCATCATGTGTGGTAAATTCATGGAAGTGTCAGCCATCGTGAAGTCAAAAGTTAAACCAGAAACAAAGGGAAATTTGTACAATTCTACTGTCTTGAAAGCAATGACATATGCAATGAAACATGGGCTTTAACAGCTTGCTGGGAAAAAATGAATGCAAGTAACACATCAAGCAATGGGGAGATCAATGCCTGGAATATCACTTCACAATAAAGTAAAATAAATGAGGATATTAAGCGAAGATCACTGCTAAAAGACATAGTAACAGAATACCTGATGAACAAATTAAGGTGGGGTGGTCATGTTGCATGCATAAGTGACAATACATGGAGTGTCAGAATAATGAATTGGTATCCAAGAGATCATAAAAGACCTAGCGGAAGACCACCTCACAGATGGGAAGATTTTCTCAAGAAAAATGTTGGACCAACATGGAGAAGAACTGCTAGGGACAGAGCATTATGGACAGAAGTTGTGTGGAATGTTGTTGTGGAGACGTCTACTCATATAAGGTCTCCTTGCTGAATAATGACTCCAAGGTATTACAGGAGGGACCTGATGTGAAAATGTTACCAGGATCCACCTTCATACTTCCACAAGAGAGGTCCCCCGCCACACACACACACACACACACACACACACACACACACACACACACACACACACACACACACACACACACACACACACACACACACACACACACACACACACACACACACACACAACGTGCTTTTAGCATCACTTGACACCAGGTAGCATCTGCGAATGTTTCTTTCCCCCCCCAGAATTTACACTGAAGCCCTATAACCATTTGGGAAGCAGCTCCCTGGTGGTTCAGTGGGTAAAAGCACTGTGCTTGGAGACCAAAAGGATGGGATTTGATTCCCTGAGAGCTGCACAATAGGGGACATGAAAGGAGCCTCATTCTGGTGTCCCCTGCAAAAATCCTTTCAACCCAGAGTAATTTCTGACACAAAAACACACCATCTGGGACTATGCCCTACTGAACTTCATAGTGCTTAGTAGGTGGTGACAACTAGGTGATGACATGGGAGGTCACTCTTGATCAGAACTAAACCAGTGAAGAGAAAGACAGGATTTGTTATTGGTTATTATGAACCTCCTGAGCAGATACTCTATCTCAGAATACATTTGGCGGATGCTTCAGCTCTGCATGTCACTTTCTGCAGGCTGTCATATACAATGTTTCCAAACTCTATTTATTTTCACCTAAAATCAGAGAGTCAACCTCCCAATTTGATCAAAACATAGGTGCCGGGAGAGAGTATGTTTCACCCTTGATTCCTATGTTTTTATTTGATCTGAATTATTAAAATTTATATACACACATATGTGCACACAGAAAACATTTGCTCCTGCTGGCAAGTGTGTAATTTGGCTTTGAGTAAACAAAAAAGGAAGCTCAGAAGAAAATAAAGATAGTGCAAGATGTCAACAGAACTTCCACGCAACAGGTCGGTACAATTGAAATAGCCTGGAATTGTTTTTAAAATCTTCTTCTTCTTCTTCTAGAGGTGAAACTGCCAAAATGAAGGCACCTTTGGGGGAGTTCATTCTACAGTTCCTTTTACCTGACCTAATGTGAGAAAGATTAGCCGGCAACACAAGGTTGCCATTTCCAGGGTACACCCGATTGGTGTTAAAAACCTAACACAATCTTCAAAGAAGCTCTTTTTGTGCACCCCTTTAAAACATTGAAATATACTTTAAAAGTAGAACTCTTCTTGCTGAATGTCATGTATATCATTTCTCATTATTCTTTCTGTCTTATATGCAAGAGAAAGAATCATATAGATATATGTTAATTCAAGTGATCATTCAGTTATTGGCACTGCTGAATGCATTCAGACAGACCCCAGTCTTTTCTTAGCCAACCAAATTTTAGTTGTCACAAGCAGGGACAAGTTATTTGGCCAAGTATTGTTGGACTCAGGTTTGACTCTGCTAGCCAGAGTTAGTGGGTGTTTCATTTTAACTACATGTGGAACTCCACATATTGCCTATCCCAGACGTGCACTATGGTGCCTAATTGCCAGACTCTTCCATGTGAGAAAATTAAATTTAATTGCCCAGCCATCTCTAACCTAATGTGCTCCAGATCTTTTACACTACAACTCCTACCATCCCTGATGGTAGGAGTTGGACCCTAATTCATCTGAATGTCACTGGGTGATGGAAGAAGGCTTTCCTAAACTCATCCTCTGCAGCACAGCATTGTAATTAAAACGTCTGGCCATATTTTGCTTTTGCAATTTGTGCAGGTTAGCACATTTTTTCATAGCTCTGATCAGATTATAAATCACATGCTGAGATTACTAAACCATAGCTATCATGGATGCATACACACAAATGGACAAGTAGGCCTCACCCTAAGGAAACATTTGCATTTTGGCACCTGAGTCCACAAAGTAGTGATAACTTTCAGCTCTTTCTTACTAACCAGAAGTCATATTCAGTGCTATCAGATCTTAGTCACGCTCTGACTGAGATTTTCCTACCTCTAGTCTAGTCCCTTGATACCCTTTCTCTGGTGTATGTGTTGCTGGGCAGAAAGCTCAAGTCAAAGTTCTGACCCCCACCAAAGTATGATGCAGAATATAACGTCAGAATGTATATAAAATGATAAAACATTAAGGGGATATGGAAAAGCAGTCCTGAATATGAAACTGCTTTTTTAAAATAAGGTTAAGCTTAATAGTATGTTATGTTGTGTGCCATACAGTAAAAACTGACTTATAGCAATCCTAATAGAGTTCTAAAGACAAGTGTGATATTTAAGGAGTGGTTTTACCAGTTCCACATCCCCAGTAACTTTCCATGACTGAACAGGGATTTTAATCAGGCCTCTTGAATTCTAGTCCATGACTCTATCTATTTCACCACATTGGGTATCCAGTTGTTTATTATGCAAAACATCCAGCCACTGCCCAGATAACCAAGGAAATTTAAACTATGAAGTTAGTTTTAGTGTGCTCTTCTGGTGATTATAATATTCTACAATAATCAGGTGTTGTAACAATTTATATTCTCAGACTATAGGTATTACAGTTTTCTTGGTGCTCCAAGGGATTGTAGCTACTAGTCCTCCATTCTCTGTATAGTGACAGCCAAAACAAATGATGGTACTGCCTTTCTTGCAATTTGTCAGATTTTACATGCCAAACCCCTGTAAAGACAGCTGCCAGAGAAATATAAAATCCAAATTAAAAAAATTCCTGGTCTTCCAGGTTGCAAAAACTCCAAATCTTGCCAAAAGGATTGTTTATAGTTGGTAAAATATGGATTAGGGCATAAATAATGGTCAGAAACTATAGTCAAGTCATGATTCCAGCACATCAAGATCGCAATAACAAGCTGGACATGATGCTGAAAGTCAGGTAGCAGAGCAGCAGCAGCAGAATATCATCATGAATTTTCTCCCAAGATCAATGCTGGCATGGCTGAGTGAGCAATTAGAATAATCTTTCTGTGTTTATTTTATTATGCTTGCCTTAAAAACAGGATATTTTTGAGGTGCATTTTCTGTTTTTTCCATGTGGTATTCAGACAATAAGCTTTGGCATTTTTAGAATGCAATTGAAACATTATTTTGGTAATTATATTGTACTTTTATCATCCTGTATTTGGGTTTGACTTAAGTATTTGCCTGCAACCTACATTTAGTTTTCATATAGTTTTAAGCATTAGTTTTAAGCAGTTTTTCATAAGTGCAAAACATTTGGATATTTTCACAATAATGAAGTAGGTTTGTGCTTATGGAACATAGAAGCAATGTAGATAAAAAAAGCTTTTGAAATAAACAAGATGTTGTCTGGAATTATTACAACATAAAAGGACTTGTACCTTGATATCCAAAAGAATTTTGATATTGTTGGAAATGGTTGTCTGGTTTCATTCTGGATTTAACCCTTATTGGGATAAATGCCAGCTATGATGAACCCAAGCTTCAGACTTTCTCCTAGAGGATTAGAAAGTTCTGTTGGGCTCTTGGGGCAATGATTGGGAATTTGATTCTCTGACCTGACATATTAAATATATCAATCCATAGAAATTTTTGGGAATCCAATTTTACTGTTTTCTAAATGAAAGCAAAAGACAAGACCAAAACCAAGATTTGACACCTTTGAGACCAACAGACATACAGTGGAACCTCAGTTAACAAACAGCTTGGTTAATATAAAAATCACATAACAAAAGGAAATCCATAGAAAATAGTGGCTCAGTTTATGGATTTTTTTCAGAACAGATTAATTGGTTTTCAATGCATTCCTATGGGAAACTGCATTTTGTTTAAAGTATTTTGGTTTTCAATGCATCCCTATGGGAAATTGCATTATTTGCATTCCTATGGGAAATTCAGTTAAAGTAATTTTTGCTGTAAGAAGCATCCCAGAGAATGCCTTAATTATGCAAACCCAGATTCCACTGTATTCATTGCAAACTTTCACAGACTACAATCAACTTCCTAAAAGTGTTACTATATTATTCTTTTATTTCAGTTTTGTTTTTGCTGAAACAATCTGACTTGGCTACATCTCTAAAGGCTTATTTTAATGGATACTTTTTCCTCTGTCTTGTTGAAGAATTCTCTTATTGGTGAGGCATAGCTACCCTCATAATAAGGTTTTCAAAGAAAGAAATATTCAGAACTGGTTTACCATTGTCAGCTTCATTCGTAGGACTACTATAAGTCACTTTCATTCCTAGGGCTACTGACCTGAACAGCACATTGCAACAATGGTAGCCCTGACTTCAATTGTCTACTCATACCATCCTCATCAGTCTCTAGGTAGCATTGAATCTGGTTAGCGTTTGGATGAGAGACCACCGAAAAATACTGAAGATCTCCAGATAGAGCTGCGAAAGAATCCTGTCTAAAACTCTGGAGGGCTGCTGTCAGTCAGAATTTGTAATATGATGCTAGATGGACCCAAATATATAAATATTGTATGCATCTAATATATGACACATACATACGTGACTATACTGCCATGGCTAACGTGTTAGAAAGCTGCAGCTTGTGAAATGTATGCACACAGTGAAATAGAAAGTGTGCAAACATTGGATACGGGACTGCGGTGGCTCAAGTGGTTAAGACACTGAGCTCACTGACTGGAGGGTCGGGATTCGATTCGCAGGTACTGCATGATGGAATGAGCTCCTGTCTCTGTCCCAGCTACTACCAACCTAGCAGTTCAAAAGCAAGAAATTGCAAGTAGATAAATAGGGACCTCTTTGGTGGGAAGGTGTACAGTGTTCCATGTACTCTGGTGTTGAGGCATGGCTGCCACATGTCCACAGAGATGTCTGCAGTCGCAGATAGCACTGGTTCTTTGGCTATAAACAAAGATGAGCACTGAATCCTAGAGTTGGATATGACTGGCTTTCAAGCAAGGGCGACCTTTACCTTTACCTAATCATTGGATATCATTTGCATTCTGTTTTATTATCTCCTTACATGAAGAAATTAGTTGCATAAGGGTACTTTGCTATCAATTAGGATGAAAGACAAGTAGGGCAGATGTTCCAAAGGGAACAACAACAGCTCAGTGAGGACTGTTCTCTTCTTATTTATTTGTTTGTTTGTTTGTTTATTGCCTATCTAGGATTTTATCATACTCTGATTACATCTTTAAAAACAAGGGCAACCAAACAGCAAAATTCCACGATCCTGGCAGCAATATTGCACTTCAGCCACATAAATTAAAAAAACAAAAACCCATATACAGTACAGTTAAGAAAAATCTCAATAGTTTTTTTCATTAACTCCAATTAGTATCATAACTGTGGTTGTTGTTGGTGATGATTATATGGAGGCCTTTAAGAGAAATAAAAATAGAAACTTCCAGACAGATTTGCTTGATTAGAAGGGGGCGGGACAGACATCCGTTTGCTCGTGTTTCCTAAAAGTTCTGTGTGCTAAAGCAGGGCTAAACAGTATCCCTATTGTAAGTAAAATGCTGTACATGAATTTCAACCTAAATAAAGTACAGATGAAATTTAGAAATGAATTAGAGAAAAATCCCATTCGATTTAGCCCCATGAAACAAAGCGAAGGCTTGAGGGGAGAACTCGTCTCTCAATTCCACCCCCACCCCCTTGGTACTTTCTGCTTAATGTTTGATTCAGGCCTACTGGAGTGCTGTAGGTAAGAATTAACTCTCGTTTTTGCAGCCAACACAGTTAACTACTGTAATCCAAATCAGTTGTGGTTTCCATATTGCAATTTTATAGCAGGCACTGTTTTCTTCTTCTTTTGTCGTATCCAGTTCCGAATATTGGCGATCACCATGGCAATCAACCATGAAGACTGTCCTGTGTGAATATAATGCAGTGGCCTTTCCTCTGACTTCTGCCCAATTGCTCACTCTCAATAAACCTATAAACAGGTGCTGCCAGAGTTACTCCATGTCATGTCTCCCAATTTGTGCTGGAAATTATGAACAACAAAGAAGCCGCAGGCAATTCCCGCCACTCACTGGGAGGATTTCGGGAGAACAATTAAACTTTAAATATCGATCATTGATTCGTTCATTGTCCTCTAGCCAGATGGCCTCGAAACTGAGACTCTCCACCTTTCCCTCAGGCAGTATTGGCCCCTGTTCCCAGGCGACCCATTGTTTTGCTAATCTTTTTTGAAGTTTCCTGAGGGAGAAGAGACATTACAAACGGACAAAATGTAGGTGGGGTACAACTTTATCATAGCACATTGGGCAAGCTATTCACTTTATAACTACCTCGTCATTTATCTGATGGAGAGGAAGGGAGTCGAGAGCCCGATCTCATCAGAAGATGTTGTTGTGTTCAGTCTTGCAAACATTGAAACATGAAAGAACCACACAATTTGGATGAATGACACAGTTCCCCCTTTCCATGCTACAGCAGTAAAAAAAGCATGATAATGAGAAACTGACAATGAATAGGATATCTCTTGTGAGTAAAAACTGGAAAATGTGCTCCTAAATAAAAGCTGTGTGTGCACTCTGTGTGTACATGTTTTCCCTTGCTCAAAAGTCAGTCTATCAAACTCTAGGGTTCAATGTTCTTCTCTGTTTCAAAGCCGAAAAGGCAGCACTACTAGGCTGGCAGGAGCTGGGACAAAGATGGGAACTCATCCTGTCCTCCAGTACATTCTGTCCTGCAGTACTCGGGAATCAAACCACCTACCTCCCACCTTCCAGTCAGCATCTTAGCCACTTTAGTCCCTCTGCACTTTGTTGTGTGAGTGTGTGCATATAAAGTTCCTTACAACCACTATCACATACAGTAGTTGCTTTAGGTTGCTCTCCAAGGCAGCTGTTATAAATTGGTTAACATTTTGTCTTCATTAATTTCCATAAAGATGTTGCTGGGGATGGGGAGGAATTGCATGGAAGTGGTTGACTAGTTTTCAGATACAGGTAATTGAAAACTATCTCCAAAAGATGGATTTAACAGGTTACTGATGACAAGGCATTTCAGTCTAAATGGAAGACATAATCTTATGAGCTATGAGCATATCCATTCTTGCTTGGATTGCAGATTTTGTAGATTCAAAGTTAAATACACAGAGACAAAATTGCTTAATAATTGTTTCAGGCAATCCTATTACAAGGATAGCTAAAATATAACAGATAGCTAAAGCATAGCAAGGTTATGATATTTCTACTTCTCCAGCTCATGAAAAAAAATTCCAGTGTATGTTCAGGAGGAAAAGTCATGTAAGAACAACATCTTGGTAACCAAATCTTAGAGAATACCCAGTTTTAGTGCTCTCAAATCAATAAGTATAAATAGCTGTCATACAAGAACAAACCAAAAGAGGGCAGAGAGGAAACATTTAAATATTGCAGCAGTTAATTACAGTGGTACCTCGCTTAAAGAGCATAATGCGTTCCACGGGATTGCTCTTTAAGCGAGTTTGCTCTTTAAGCGAAACACCATTGTAAATGACCAATTGTGGGGGGTACTGCGAACCCCGATTTATTTGTTAAGCGAGTTTTTGGTTGGTTTTATTTGTTAAGCGAAGTGAACATTCAGAGAAATTTCTGCTCTTTAAGCAAGTTACTCTTTAAGCGAAACGCTCTTTATGCGAGGTTTGACTGTACTGTATGTTAGTCTCTATGCGGATTGATGATGACCCTTTCCATGTTTTTCCAGGTACTGTATAGAGGACTTAGAAGCGGTTTATCGCAGCTGCCTTCTAGGAACACACTGGAAATGTTGCAGTTTGTGCAAGGCTATACAGGCTGGCTCCTCTCCCAGGAGTGGGTGGATGGATGGGAATCAAACTCCACAGGGGCTGTAGTGGCTCCATGGTTAAGAAGCTCTCCATGTTATCCAGAAGGCAGACAAGTCAGCAGTTCAAGACTTGGGTATTGCATGATGGTTTGAGTGCCTGTCTCTGTCCCAGTTCTTGAGGATATGAAAGGAGCCCCATTCAGGCATCCCCTAAGCAGAGTTTCTTTCAACGCAGAATAATTTCAGACACAAAATTATTATTATCAAACTCCACAACTCTGGCTCCAACCCAACCCATTGAATTATCTAGCCAGCTATTGGCAGCCAGAAAATCCAGTATTAAAACTTTATCTGTATGGAGATGGAGTGACTTAATAAAGGAATGCATTGCCCTTAGTCTGCAAGACTTGAGTAGGACTATTAATAATAAGACCTTTTAGAAGTTATTCATTCATAAGTTCTCCATAAGCTGAATAGTAGATGATCGACAAATTTGTAATTTAAAAATATTCCCAGAACTATAACGAGTCTCCAGAATGAGAAGAAGTATGCTTATTAAAAACATAGCTACTATGGAATAACGGTAGAGGGTTGAAATCGCCCTAGAATCTCTTGCTCCAGCAAGATTCCTCTTATGGGATTTGGTTTTAGTGCTAGGCTGTGTTATCTCTCTCAGCCTGATCTACTACACAGGGCTGTTTCAATGATAATGCAGAGGTAAAAAGTTGGTAAGGTGAGTGAGAGTCATAAAGTACAGTACAAGCTACTGGTAATGGTAAAGGTCTTTTGCTCAAAAGCCAGTCATGTCTGACTCAAAGGGTGGTGCTCATCTCCATTTACAGTCAAAGATCCAGTGCTGTCTGCATCTGCAATTTTATGTGGTCATGTGGCAGGCATGACTAGATGCTGGAGCACGCAGAATGCTGTTACCTTTCATGCTGAAGCAGTACCTAATTAGGTACTTGCAATTTCTTGCTTCCCAAATAAAGTAATAAGTTGGGAGGAGACATGTTGCTGGACATAAATGTAAATGCATTCATTTATTCATTAACTAACTTATGTTCTCTGACATGTTGTCATTCAAGATAAAGCACCACCTATTTTTACTTCAATCAGAGCATTTCCCTGGATATTCCTGCCAAAGAAACCTTATAAATTAAGAAATGGCAGGCTGAAAACATAAAATGAGGAAGAGGGTTGATCAAATGAAGCTGTGTGTCCCATGTGAAAGTTCTCTTTAGATGGGATGGTCATTATTAGAAATAAAATAAGGCAGCGGGGCTTGGAAAAGTTACTTTCTGGACTACAGCTCCCAGAAACCCTCAGCCACCATGGCCAGTAATACAAAAAGGTTACTTGCCCAAATGTTACAAGATGGTGTATATGAGACCATCAGACAGTTATGAAAAGGAAAGCAAAGGTTTGATGTCTTATACAGGTAAGGAAGACAAAGAAGAAGAGGAGGAGAAGTTATGAGAATCAGCAATGCTTTTTGGAGCTTTTACTTGTGCTATAAGTGCATCGTATCTTGGCTGTTTATGTTAGAAAGATCGCACTTAAATTCTTTTCTCCCAAAGGCATTTAGAATCCTTGCTGCCTAGCCTGGTGGGGTTTTAGCATGAAAAGGTAGTGGAGCAGCTCGGCTATGTGCCACCAGGGGGCAGTGTGTTACTCCCGAGAGGCAGAGGAACAAGCTGGCACTGAATTATGTAATAAGGGGTCTAATGATATTTTCACCTTGGTATGATTGCTTGACACTGTAAGAAAATGACAAATTTAATATTTTTACTAGGAGTTGTGTGGCACCTTAAAGGCTAACAAGTTTTCCTTGGCCTATGTAGTGCAGCCCACCACTTCAGGTGCAAGTGAAGGAGTGAGCTATAGTAGACACTGGCTTATGAAAAATCAAACATTTATTTTTAAAGAACCTCAAGACAATTTTTTTTTCTTCTGCAAAGGTTTAACAAAGCTATCCATGGTAGTGTCTATCGTGGGCATATAAATTGGCAAGACAGGCAATTTCGATCAGGACATGTTAGCCTTCTTTAATTTAAAGATTAATGCCCAATATCTAAGCCCCCGGTCCAGAGGAACACTGATAATTGTACTGATTTGTTAGTTCATTTTCATAGGATTAAGTCAGTTCACCCTTAGCACTTTGTTTTCTTTGTGACATGAGGTCTTGCTCAGTCCAATATGGAGTTTGTTAATTTTCTGGAGTAAATTACAACATCTCCCACTCAGCATTGTTACAAGGGTTATTTTCAGGGAGTCTGGGACTTCTTCTTTCATGTCCCAATCGAACCCTGGACTGCCAAAGTGAAGCCAATTCCTTGGCTTTGTTGTAGGCCAAACTTAAGTCCTCATTGGTGCATGTTTCTGCATTCTGGGAACTGTAGTCCATGAAGCTTAAATCTCCACATTCCAGTCCTTAATGATGTTATACACTTGGACTTAACTCCTCTTCCTTCATTTTGTACTTATGGTATAACTTTTGAAGGTGAGTCGCCCCAAGTTAAAAAAAAATCACTGCAGAGATTATCAATGGCATTTCCTGGGGGCAATTTGCCTTCAGAAGGTAGGCCATTGCTGCAGCTCCTCAAGAGGATTTTGGCCACCTTTTCTTGCTACCCTATTGCAGTAACCTCTTCCTGCAGTAGCTCAGTGTTTAAGAAGCTTACCTTGTTAACTGGAAGGCTGGCACATTGGCAGTTCACGACCTGGGTACTGCATGACGGGTTGAGAGCCCATCTCTGTCCCAGCTCTTGGGGATATGAAAGGAGCCTCATTTGGGCGGTCCCTGAGTGGAGTTTCTCCCGCAAAAATCCTTTCAACCCAGAATGATTTTTGACATGAAATTATTGTTATCACCTCATTGTCTCCCTTGGGACACTGCCCTTGTGCAGTCACACTTCTTTTGATTTCATTTTCTATGCTATTTACAAAATCAGTTTCGGGGAATCAACCCTATCCTTGTTGAAACTCAATGTGGGCCTGAACTTCTCTCTCTCTCTCTCTCTCTCTCTCTCTCTCTCACACACACACACACACACACACACACACACACACACACACACACACACACACACACACACACACACACACACACACACACACACAGAGAGAGAGAGAGAGAGAGAGAGAGAGAGAGGGCAAGACTGACATTCTCCATTACTGCTAACTATTATTGCTGAAGTCCTGCACAGTATTTGCAACAGCAGCACAAGCAGTTTTGGAGGGAAACAGAGGCATTTTCTTGTAACAGAATGATGTAGTGCTCTGCATTATTGTACTTCCTAAAATAAAAGTACTGTCCTGAGGCAAGATGGTTTGGACATGCACAGCAAAGCAGCTAACTAGTGTGAATATATTGTGCAACATTCTGGTCATCCAGAAAAGCTCTATATAATGCAAAAAGTGTGGGCAATTATTCCCCAAACTCAGTCCTAAATAGTCAACAGCAGAGAGAGGAAACTGTAATTGGGCACGTTGGTGGATAGAAGACTGTCATTCTATGGTAAGCATCAAGATGGATCTAGAGTACTGCCAAACACTAGAGAGACGATGTACATATGCTGAGGATTACTAGGGACTGGTTATATAAATGCAGAAACTGACATTAAATATAGCCTTGTCTGGAAATGGAGAAATTCCCAACTAATGTGAACAACTAAATGTTACAACACAATTTCTGTCACCTCCTGCTTGCTTTGATTAATGCTTGATCTTCAGGACTTAATCATGGGATTCCTTTGAAGGCTGATTTCACAAACGCTGACAGCCCCGAATACCTCTGTACAATATGAACCATCTTTCAGCTCTCATCATGCCTATCTCTAACAAGTGTCTGGCCTGGAGTCTGGCTGCTATTCCACCAGCAACTGGGTTCAAATGATCACTGAAAAGGCAGAGTGCATGTTCTGCAGGAAGCATGTCAAGCAGCCTTTGGTTCCCAGATGTTTCTGGACTACAGGACCCAGAAGCCTCTACCATTGGCTATACTAGCTAATATTTCTGGGAACTATATTTCAGGAACATCTGGGGCCTCAAAGTTGAGAACGACTGATTTAGAGAAAATTTTGTCTGGAGGAGGAGACGGGGAGTAATTCCAAGAATCTAGCCGCTAACCTGACTAGTAGCCATAACTGAAAGTTTCTAGAAACTGTGATCCAAAAAGCTAAGTCTTTAAAGCAGGGGTAAGGATCTGCCATGTGAAGTCTGGTGTCTTTTTCATCTTTTACTCTTCTTGCTGGCAGGATTCTTGGATCACAAGAAGTATGAATGAAAGGTCCAGCCATGGCTGTTTTCTGAACATCGCTTCTTGAGGAAACAGGGGGAAAGGAAACAGGAAGAGGAATGCTGCTGGCCAGGGAGAGAATAAAGCAGGAAATCTTTGTCCTGCAAGTTAACTTGGCAATTACTGAGTTATATCTGCCAGCAGAAAGAAGATTAGGAAAAATTTATAGGCAGGCTTGAAAGTGGAAATAGAATTTAAGCACTTCTGAATTCACAGGCAAGCAAAGAAAGATAACTGAGACTGTTCTTTGCCCAGAGCAAGGGTGCCCAAACTATGGCCTGTGGGCCGGATCTGTATGAGCACATTTTACTTCCACTTCCAGGAGTGACAAGGGCTTTCTGGGCCAGATGAATTGACATTGAGGGCCAGATCTGGCCCCTGGGCCGAAGTTACCAGCTCCCTGAACCATATGACTGGCCCGTGGCCCAAAAGGTTTGGGCACCCCTGGTCCAGAGAATGAAGAAGGACTGTGCCCTAGTGGTAGTAAGCAGACTCGGCATGCATTTATTTTTGTATGTCTGCTGACAAAACAAGTGAAACTGGCATTCAATTTTTCTTCTTTCATCTCACAACAATTCTATAAGGTTGATTAGGTTTCCCTTGCTCGAAAGTCAGTCATATCCAACTCTAGGGTTCAGTGCTCATATCTGTTTCAAAGCCGAAGAGCCAGCGCGGTCTGCTTCTGCAGACATTTCTGGGGTCATGTAGCAGGTATGAGTAGACACCGGAGCGCATGGAACGCTGTTACCTTCCCACCAAAGTGGTCCCTATTTATCTACTTGCAATTTCTTGCTTTCAAACTGCTAGGTTGGCAGGAGGTGGGACAAAGACGGGAGCTCATTCCATCCTGCAGTACTCGGGAATCAAACTGCTGACCTTCCGCCTCCCAGTCGGCATCTTAGCCACTTGAGCCACTTGTAGTCTTAGCCACTTGAGTCATTGCAGGTTGATTAGGGAGGCTGAGAAACAAGAATTGGTTCAAGGCATCCAGTCTACTTTATGGATAAGCAGGTATTTCAACCTGGATCTCTCCAGCCTTAACTAAGCACTCTGTCCCCAGGGCGGGGAACCCCTTTTACCTGTCAAATTCATTTTAAGATAAATTCTCAAGAGCCAAGGCCAGAAACAAGAAGAAGAACCAAACTGCCAGAATATTTTAGTTTATTGTTCTTATTGACCCGTATCTAAGTTATAGGAGAGGCATGCCACTTAAAAAAAGAAAAAGAAATGCGGGGGGGGGGGGTACAAAACCTGGGAATCCAGAAAAAGATGGTGTAATGTGGGTAGGGGCATGATCACCTGGCATAGCTCAGAAGCTATGCCTTTTTAGCTTTAGTTTTAAATTGTTGTATTGTTGGGAGGATATTTTAAGGGTTTTTAAGCTTGGGGGTTTTCGTGATTTTATCACTATGGGGACGTTTTACACTTGAGTCTTGTAATGTTTATTGTGAGCCACCCAGAGTTGTGTCAGTGAGGGGGCGGCAATATAAATTCAATAAATAAATAAGCCTGGTTGCTAGCTTAGGTAGCCTCGAGTTCCTTACCCTATTCTAACCTCTAACCCACAGTGGCTAGAATGAGATAGCAAGTGAGATGAACACCTGCTGTCCATCATAGTGAAGGCAAAACTGAGGCATTATTAGACTGGAGATAAGACTTACTTCTTATTAAATTCAATGTCTTTTTTAATCAGTGCTGGGTCAAGTCCATGTACACATAGTAATAGCTGTATTCCTTTATTTTTTCCCATAGAGGACAGCACTTGGATGTAGAGACTGTGTAAGACAGAGTCCATCCGTTCTCTAGCTCCTTGGTCTCAGAGCTGAATGCTGTTTCTATTCTAAGGACACTGGAATTTTCCTGTTTGTAGTCTTACATGTTGCCATAAGCTTTCGTGTTGGCTCTCGTGCATGCAGAATGAAAGAGCCCTTTAGTGCCAAGTGGTTTGCATCACCCATCTCTGTCAGCCTTTGGCTGGACTCCTAGGAGGCCAACCCTGAGCAAGCAGGTAGTCTGTGTGTGTCCAGAGGTAGAAGGGAAGACTCCTGTGCCATTCAGTACTGTCACAATAAGGCAGGGGTGCCCAAACTTTTCAGGCCACAAGCCAGTCACGTGTTTCAGTGGGCCAGTCGTGTGGTTCAGCAAGCTGATCACATGGTTCCTTCGACTGAAAGTGGAAGTAAAATGTGCTTTGCAACCTGTTTTGTAACGGATATGTTTTGCAACAGGATGAGATTTTAGGCTACCATTTTCTCTGTTTAAACCAGGGGTGCCCAAACTACTGCCTATGTGGCCTGTGGGCCAAATCTGGCCTCTGACAGCAATTCATCCAGCCCACACCACCTTTGTCACTCCTGGAAGTGGAAGTAAAATGCGGGGACATTTTAATTCCACTTCCAGGAGCAACGAGGGCAGTGTGGGACAGAGGAATTGGCATCGGGGGACGGATCTGGCCCATGGGCCATAGTTTAAGCACCACTGCAAAAGATATCTCATGGCAACCTCAACCACACTTACTCTGGCTTGCCCTTTCATGGCCTGGCACCTACCTGACAGGATACCTGTTGCTTCTTTTCTCACTAGAGACACACATGGATATGGCAAGTTAAATGCCATACTGAGAAGTTAAAAGCAGTGGGGCCCAATCCGTTGAGACAGGTGAGGTGTTGCATCCTTCTTAAAGATGTAGGGCATGCAACTAAGGCCATGGCTGTGGATTTCAGACTTCAAGCAGCAACCCCCAGTCGGAGGCAATTTTGCAGGTATCCTGGCTTCAGGCCATGGCTGATCACAGGTAGCATCTTGAGCTGCTCTGAAAAGCAAACAGAAAGCTAGGGCAGGTAGTTCCAAACCAGTGTTATTTGGTATCCAATAAACACTTCAGACACCAGTATTGATACTGCAAATTCCTTTAGCTGTAGCTTCCTAATATTTTCCAGTTGTACAGCAAGTTACAATAACCTAGTCAAGACCATGGAACCCCCCCCCCCCGTCAATTAAAACATAAATGAAATAAGATCCATTAAAAAGGTAAAAGTGTGGTTTGTGTACAGTGTTTATAAATAAATAAAGCTTAAGAGAACAAGCAAAATCCTCTAAATTTTATCATGTGATGTCTCTAGAACACTCACTGGATGGCTGGAATCCTGCACATGTACAATGGTCATGGGTTTCATAATTGCGGGTAAATTGCTACCGATTAAATATGATTTAGGTTGTGCATGACCTGTATTCAGTGCAACAAAGTTCCATGTACCTCAGCATTGCCAAAGGAAGCCTTTAAGTGGTAGCGATTTGCCACTGATGAAGACATCATTGGTTGTGCAACAGGATGTCAGTCAATATATCTCAAATTATCTTGAAAATAGTCCTTGATCTGAAAGGACACAACTAAGGGTTTAATTTACTCTGTATGGGTAAGCTCTTATCTCTGGTCCCAGGTCCTGCCAACCCAGCAATTCGAAAGCAAAAAAAAATTGTAATCAGATAAATAGGTACCCACTTTGGAAGGTAACAGCATTACATGTGCTCCAGTGTCTAGTCATGCATGCCACATGACCACAAAAACATCTGCAGACGCAGACAGCACTGGAGATGAGCACTATACCCTAGAGTTGGATATGACTGGCTTTCAAGCAAGGGAGACATTTACCTTTACCTTAACACACAAATTCACACTGCCAAATATTTCCTGCATAGGTTGTGGGATCTCTATTTATATTTGGCCTGGAGAACGTCACCCTTGTAACTCCATCAGGATATTTGGCTCCAGCTGCCAGGACAACTCAGATGCCTTGGTCCAGCTGCTATGCCCTCTTTAAGACCTGTCACAAGATAGCACTGCATATTGGTTGTTGGAGTCTATTCTGGGCAACTAAAGAAAACTCAGCTGTTGTGCTTCCTGCAGCAGGCAGGACAGGGATACAGGCTCCTCAGTTAGAAACTCTGAATCATGCCAGTCAGGGAATAAGAAGGTAGCACAGGAAAAGGCAAATGATCATTGAGAAGCAAGAGGTTGGCTCTGTCCTCTCAAACCAAGAATACCACAATTAAAACAACAACAGCAACAAACATCACTTGAACAGCTACATGCATACGACAAGGCTGCTACATTTTTAACAGCCACAAAATTGAAAACCTGCAACTTCAATTTGCCATGCCATTTGCTTATACCAGGGGTTCCCAACCTAAGGCCCACGGGTCGGATCTGGCCCATGGCACCATTTCATGTGTCCCCCATCCCTTCAAGGGCACTCGAGAAACAAAATGGCTACCCCTTCAAAGCTGTTGGGAGAAAACGGCCATCCCATAGTACAAGCAGGGCAAAATGGCCATCCAGCCGTCGAAGCTGACCAAGAGAACGTGACCTGGTCCCCCAACTTGAAAAGGTTGGGAACCCCTGGCTTATACTGTAGAATTTTCTATCTATGGCATAATTACTGTATTAGAAACTTTGTACCCTCTCAAGGGAAAAAAACCAAACACATATGGCAATTGCGCCTCCCTGGCCCTTTATACAGGCCTATCTTGAGCATTCTGGAAATGGGTAAGAACATACCTGTCTCATCAAGCCTTCCCTTCTTGAGTTCATCAATTTATATTTTATTTTTAAAGTAGGATTTATCTGATTGATGCTGCATGTTTTTGTGAGGGGAACTGATTGGGAACATGTTTGATTTGGTGTATTAATGTTGATATTTATGCTGATGCCTAAGATTGTTTTTAATCCTTTATTTATATGTATTTTTATGTTGTGGCTATGTGATTTAATATGTCGTAAACTGGTAGGCTTAGTGGCTAAGATGCTGATCATGATGACCAGAAGGTTGGCAAGTTAGCAGTTCAAGACCTGACTGCTGTGTGACGGAGTGAGAGCCCATTGTCTGTCTCAGCTCCTGCAAGAAATTGCAAGTAGATAAATAGGTGGGAAAGGTAACAGTATTCCATGGGCTCTGGCATATAGTCATGTATGCCACGTGACTACAGAAACATCTGCAGATGCAGACAGTGCTGGCTCTTTGGCTAAATGGAGATGAGCACCATTCCTTTGAGTCGGACATGACTGGCTTTCAAGCAAAGGAGGCCATTACCTTTACCTAAGCCATCTAGAGTAGTGTTTTACTATATAGGCAGGGTATACATTTACTACATAAATAAATAGATTGTGGGACTCTTGATGGGCAACTATCTTACTTGGCCATTCTATGGTTCATCATTAGAAGAAGATCTAACATACAGTTTCTACAGAAAGAGCTGAGCTTCTCACTTTGCCAAATGGGGACACCAGAGAACATAGTCACAACCAGCTTCTAGTCTATCTGGAAACTGAACATAAATTATAATATTGGAATCGGTGCTTACAAATAAGGGCACCAACTTTATCCAAAGGTTGTGTAGCATCTTGCCCTGTACCATGCTGAGAAAATGCAGCCATGCTGTTTCCCTACATGCCTACCAAGTATTTGCATGAGCATTTTCATTCCACCATTACAAATATGGTGATGTTTTTAGCTATATGTCCTATAGTTCACCAATTTGATCCCTTCTAACAGAAATGGTGTGATGCCTTTACTTGCCACGAGGTGACAGTGTGGTGCAGTGCCACAGGTTGGGGCCATGGATATGGAAAGGACAGGGCTTCAAATCTCAACATACTAATGGAATTCAATAGAGTTTCAGACTAACATAAACCACAGAATTCTTGTGAAAATAAAAGAGAACTTGAAACGTTAGTTTATTGGACTACAACTCCCAGAATCACCCAACCAGCACAGTTAAGAAAAGCAAAACTTCCAAACTCTCAGATTGGGAGGGGGGCCCTCTATAGGCAGTCTCAACTCCTTGGAGGAAGGATAGGATAAACATACAACCTAACAATGCAAGCATCTACATAACACCATCAGATGCACTTCACAGTATAAGAATAAAAAGGTAAATCCTTGCCTGAAAGATTCAGATTTCCACACACATAATTCAATAAATGAAGAAGAAGATGCCAATGAGGCTCAAAGTAACAGCACAGGTAATCACAAATACAACTAAGTAGGGAGGAGACCTTTTGATTGTTGTTAGTGGAATGAAGGCCACAGTAGAGGGTATTTGTTGTTGTTCAGTCGCACAGTCGATTCCGACCCTTTGTAACCCCATGGACCATTGCCTGCCAGGCACCTCTGTCCTCCACCATCTTCCTCAGCCCGCCCAGCTCTGTGCCCATTGCATCTACAATACCATCTAACCACAGACCAAAGTCCATCCAGACAAATCAGGAACAGTCCAATCTTTGTTTTCTTAGTCACAGTACTTAGTTCTCATACGTTGGGTTGAACTTCAATTTCAACCATAGGACTTGGATCAAAATAATTAGATGGAGTGCTGATATTTGTGCTTCGGCTTCTGTGATGTCGTTTGATCAGGAACAATGTTTATCAGTTCATTTAGAAGAGGTACCTTTTTGCAATGTGAAGCATGAACTCACATAGTTTAGCCTGCACGCTGGATTTGTGGTTAACAAAGTTCAGCAAGGCTCTTTCAGCTGAGGTTGAGGTCAGTTCTTTTGCTGTAATACTTTCATTAGGAATACAGGGAATGTTATGGATGTACAGGAGCCTTTGCCACAACCTGCTAAATGGAATTATCTGAGACAATTTTATGAGAGCACAAAACTAGTCCACGTTGAGGTTCAAGCACATGGATATCTTTCTTATGGAACCTCAAAGGAGAACATATTGGAGTACACATAAGTTGTATCATCAAGCTTTCATAAGGAGAAAGACCTCTAAATGATGCTAGATTAGCTCTTATAGACATTTAGACAAAGGCAAACAATCAGGTCAATTAATGCCTGTTTCATAAGAAATCTTAGCAATTTTATATTTTAAAGTAAAATTATAACAGTCAATCTCCCCAGAACTCTGAGATGATTGACACATTGTAGATGGTGAAATACTTTCCTAATTTCTTGATTAGCAAAATAGAACTCTTGGTCTATTTTGACCAGCCAAGATAATGAACACCCGGTTCAAATAAAGCACATGTAATTATATGTTTTTTTTATTATGACCTCTTTATGATTTTCCATGTATGAAGAGGGTAATCTTTAATTCTTAATTTGTTTAAAATAACAAAAGCTATCACCTATATGGAGCCAATCTGATTATTTTTATAAATTAGGGATATTTGGGGAATAACTAAACATTATTCCTTTAATCCTTCCAAAATAAATTTGCTACAGATATGAAGCTAGGCTTTTCAAACAGGAGCCTGCCATTTTTTTTAAAGGAGCACAAATGGAAAGTTTTATTCTAGTCTCACATATACACATGAAATTTCATTGATAAATTTATCAACATTGTTAGCTTTATCAACCAGAGCAAAGACACAACAGAACAAGCATATATATATATATTTATAAGAGCAGCATTTAAACTTTTAGATAAAAATTTGAAATTTTGTCTCATTTCAATAAAGCATTTGGTATAATTAAGCATTATTGAGGCTATGTAATGTTACTTAAACTGTAAAACCAAATAACTTACTATTATTTTGAAGTCTTGCACTTGATACTTTCAAAATCTTAATGAATACATTGATATAAATTTAATCACAAAAAGGTCTCCAAAAGTGGAACAGGAAATATTTGCACAGTAGCAAGACTTCATTGTATGTTAAATTGCTTACGTTCCATATTTAAATTGTTGCATAGCTAGAATACACCTGTTGTGTCACAGTTATGACACCAGGGGCAAATCATTCTTTTTCAGAGGGCACATATACTATTTCCCCCTGTTTTCAACATGTTGGACCAAACATGTTGGATATGGACCAAACAAGGCAGGAAGGTTCTGGGAGCTACCATGTGACCGTCAGGGTTTCTCAAGATACCATCCATACCAAAAGTATGACTTACTTCTACCAAGATATGGTCCATTCAGCCTGACAAGAAGCTTATTTAGAGCAGTGAAAGTGTACTAAAAAGAAACAGATGAACAGGTACATGAAAGATAATGAAATGACATGGCCCATACTTTTTGTCTAAAAAGTATCAGCCAAATGGCTTAAAAGAGCAATTTCATCATTGCCAAGGTTGAACAAAATCATGGGCAGAGGACAAGATGATCCCTAAAAATAGGAATCATCACAAAATAATACCAGGTCAAGATTTTTAAGGTTTTGGTTAGGATTATGAAGCTGGGTGTCAAAAAGATTCAGACAAGGTTTACAAGAAAAGATACAAGTTCATATTCATGGAATTCACCATCTGTGGGTAAGGGGGAAAGGAATGTAGGATTTTAAAACAAGGCAGTGAACCAATTGAATATTTGGGGGAGGGGGTTAAAAATAAAACCTGAAATATGTCAAGAGGGAAAAATAAAATAGGGCTTTATACAGGGTGTGGCACCTTGAACTTGGGCAGACAAGTACCAAAAAGATTGTGCGAAGTTTTAAGTAAAAGGACAGCAACAATAAGTTTGTCTTAGAACTAAATTAACAGAAGCCTCAAAAAGATATACAGCAGCTGCTATTGTTTTTAAAAGGCAGCTGCAACTGGATCTGTAGTAACAGAATAATAATTTATAATTTATAATTCAGGTATGACAAAATCTAGAAGGGATTGCATTTCTTTCTGAGTTGTGGGATAAAGTACTGGGGAGGAAATGCTGCTGAACTATCTGGTGGGCAAGAAAGGGAGGAAGGTAGGCGACAGTGCAACCCAAACTTATGGAGAATATTTCTGACAGATTTTAGAGTCTTTTAACTTAATAATGTATCGGAACACAGCACATACAAGCAAATGAAAGCTAGTAGGGCAAAGAGATTATATCTTTTGTAACATTCGTTCATACAGGCAGAAGGAAATGTAGAAAGAAAAATAACGAACATAAGGGAATAGAAACCTCAAACCACATGATATAAAATTTCAAATATTATTTTTTGTCGTTGTTCAGTTGCACAGTTGATTCTGACCCATTGTGACCCTATGGACCATTGCCTGCCAGGCACCTCTGTCCTCCACCATCCTCAGCCTGCCTAGCTTTGTGCCCATTGCATCTACAATACCATCTAGCCATCTCATTTTGGCCGCCCCTTCTTCTTTTGCCCTCCACCATTCCCAGCATCAAGGCTTTCTCAAGTGAAACTTCTCTTCTCATTTGATGTCCAAAGTACTTTAGCTTCATCTTCTAGAATTGACCTATTTGTTCTCTTTGCTGTCCAGGGGACTCTCAAAACTCTCCTCCAACACCACATTTCAAAAGCATCTTTTCTTCTATGCTCAGCTTTCCTTATGGTCCAGCTCTCACAACCATACATTACCACCAGGAATACCATTGCTTTGACTATGAGAATTTTTGTTTGCAAGGTGATGTCTCTACTTTTCGCTATGTTCCCCAGGTTTCTCATAGCTTGTCTCCCAAACATCAGTCGCCTTTTTATTTCATGGCTGCAATCACCATCTTCAGTGATCTTTGATCCTAAGAAAGTAAAATCTGTCACTGCTTCTACTTCTTCCCCCTCTATTTTCCAGGGACTGGTAAGGCCTGTTGACCTTATCTTAGTTTTCTTGATGTTGAGTCTCAAGCCAACTTTTGCACTCTCTTCTTTCAACCTAAGCAGAAGCTTCTTTAGGTCTTCCTCACTTTCTGCCATTAGGGTAGCATCATCTGCACATCTCAAGTTGTTGATGTTTCTCCCAGCAATTTTGATCCCAAATTGTGATTCGTCCAACCCTGCATTGAGCATTATGTGCTCTGTGTATAAGTTGGAAAGATCTCTAGTCCTACCCCTTATGTTATTTTCCTGTATTTCTTTGCATTGTTCATTTAGGTACGTTTCCTTATCTTTCCTTGCTTTTCTTTGAAATTCTGTATTCAATTGGTTGAATTTCTTCTTTTTTCCTTTGCCTTTTGCATTCCTTCTTTCCTCTGTTATTTTAAGAGCCTCATCAGACAACCACTTTGCTTTCTTACGCTTCTTTTCTTTTGGTATGGTTTTCCTTGCTGCCTCCTGTATGATGTCTCAGGCCTCTGTCCATAATTCTTCTGGCACTCTGTCTATCAAGTCTAAGCCATTAAATCTGTTCCACACCTCCACTGTGTGTTCCTTAGGGATGTTGTCTAGGTCATACCTGTCTGGCCTAATTGTTTTCCCTATTTTCTTTAGCCTAAGCCTGAATTTTGCAACCAGTAGATTATGATCTAAGACACAGTCTGCTCCAGGTCTCGTTTTTGTTGATTGTATGGAGGTTCTCCATCTTTGGCTGCAGAGTATGTAATGAATCTGGTTTCGATGTTGGCCATCTGGTGGTGTCCATGTGTAAAGTTGCCTCTTGTGTTGCTGGAAGAGGGTGTTTGCTATGACCAGTGTGTTATCTTGGCATAACTCTATCAATCTTTGCCCTGCTTCATTCTATGTTCCAAGACCAAACTTGCATGTTATTCAATTTACTTTTTGATTTCCTACTTTAGCATACCAGTCTCCTATGATAATGTGGACATCATTTCTTGGTGTCTGTTATATGAGGTATTGTAGGTCTTCATAGAACTGGTCAACTATGGCTTCATTTGCACCAGTGGTTGGTGCATATATTTGAATTACAGAGATATTGAAAGGTTTGCCTTGGATTCTGACTGAAATCATTCTGGCATTTTAAAGATTATATCCCATTACTGCTTTTCTCACTCTTTTATTGACAATTATGGCTATTCCATTTCTTCTGAGGTTTTATTGTCCACAGTAGTAGAAATGATGGTTTCCAGAGCTGAATTCTCCCATCTCTGTACATTTTAACTCACTGATTCCCAAGATGTCAATGCTTATTCTTTCCATTTCCTTTTTTACCACTTCCAGCTTTCCTTGATTCATAGATCTCAGATTCCATGTTCCTTACAACACTGTATTTCTCCTCCCACTGTCCTATCCACCCCCCTCTTCTGATCTGGTGGGCTAAGCATCCTATTTCATCTACAGTATTTTGCCTCTTTGTTTTGCCTTTTGTTCTAGTCCATAGAGTTCTCTTGACAAACTTCCTGACATGGTTTGTATGCCAGTATTTTACTGTCATACATAATATAACAATTTAACACTAAGTAACAGACTAAAATTAAGTTGATTAATGCTGGATATATGAAACAAGAAGTTACGGTATATATATAGTCAAAAGTATCTTGTTAGTCATCAACCTTGGTATGAAAAGGAAAAGCTTGGTATGAAAAGGAAAGTTCGTTATATCAAGTCAACTACGATAATTCAGTTACTTATCAAATACATGCAGCTATGAGCCTTTGTTGAGAACATCCATCATGGTGACTCCTTCCCTCTTCCTGGCCCCGGCCACTGGTTAGGCCATTGGTGTTCTCTGTTGCCCGCCCGCCTGGGCCTCTGTGATGGTGACAGCAGTTGAAGCCTTGGTCTCTGCCTTTTTCCCCTCTCTGGCCACAGGTTTTTGGAGGGGGTGGGGGAGGGTGCAAAATTCTCCACTCACTTCCCCCTGGGCATTGAGGTCTTGTCTCTGCCTTTTCCCTCTCTGGCCCCAGGTTTTTAGATGCATAAACACTGAATTCAATAGGTTCTAACCTAATTCATTAGAAATCTTTGTGAAGCTCTCTGAATAGACAACATGAGCTAAAACGGGTTTTAAAGGTGTATTATTAAAATTATGTCATTTCTACCTAGTTCAGATCAAAAAGTAACAAAATTGTGAAAGGGACAAGAAGAAGCAGAGTTATGCAACAGAAAGTTACTGCCAAGTTTCCTGTAGCCAAGACTCTTGGGTGGATGATAACTATATTTTATGCATAAGTTAGACGGACGTACCCAAAATACTCAAAGTACAATACAATACCTTATGTGATACTAATGGGAAGAAAATAGAGGCAGACCTTTCAAGTAAAACTAGATTAAGGGGAATTTAGAAGAAGACGTATAGAAATAAAATCTAAAAAGGACTTTTCCTTATGGGCTCAGGGGAAACCACAGAATGTCAACAAGTTTATAATAAAGTGTTCATAATAAAATGTTGCTAAACACTAAATTTATTTTGGTTTACTAAATTTGGGCCAACTTATTCAGAACTAGAAGAAGTAAAACTTCAAATGAATCCTAAGAACTTAAAGTCTCAAAAAGCTAATGAAGTTGTTAAATGTAGCATATGAATCAGCAAAGAAATCAGTATCAGCGTATTGGTAAGCATTTATAAACCACTTAAGGATTCTAAATTAATTTAAAGTCAGGATCTGGGATTAGAATTATTTTAATCTAATAAATCAGTAAGAGTCACACAAATATTTTTCCCTCAACAACATAGATAGGGAAGAAAATAAAGGAATGTGGGCAAATCAACATTTTCACGCAACAGTTTTAGTTATCGTATCCAGATCAGAGGAGCGACAGTGATAGTTTCTTAAGTATGGGAATAGAAGGGGTGCGCGTGTATGACCACGGACGATCTACAACCCAACTTTTTAAAGAAAGAGAAGGAAAAGGAAACAGATGTAGAATTTTTAAAAGGAAAAGTCAAGTGTCTAATTTGGTACCTACAGTCAGGAGCCACTATTAGATTCCACACAAATCACACGAGTACTATCATATTCATAAAATGAACACCTTATACTTAAAATGCTTATACATTAAAGATACAGATTCTCTTTGGACTCTCCTTACTTCAAACAGATCACTTTAAAGAATCAGGTTGTTAATTCATTCACATGTAACCCTAATTTTGAAATAATAATAATAATAATAATAATAATAATAATAATAATAATAATAATAATAATAATAATAATAATTATTATTATTATTATTATTATTATTATTATTATTATTATTATTATTATTATTATTATTATTATTATTATTATTATTATTATATACAGTAAAACCTTGGATAACACTAAAACTTGGTTCCACAAGTCTTAGTGTTATCTGATTTTTAATGTTATCCGATGCATGTTAAAAACCTATGGGATGCATCGGATAACGTTAAAACTCCATAGAGATACATTGTAACGGCACTGGCTTTAGCAAATGTTATCCGATGCATCCCATAGGATCTTAACATTATCCAATGCAGTCCCCCCCCCCCCCCATTGCTTAACGTTATGCAGTTTTAGTGTTATCTGATGCAAACGTTATCCGGGGTATTACTGTATATACTTTTATTTTCAAGGAAATATGCTTCTCTCATTATTTTAATTTGCCATCCACTTCAAGGTTAGTTTTACATGTTCATAAACACCACACTATACCATGATTACTTGCAGGTAAGATACAGTAACTGCAAGGGGTGGTTTTTAATAAATGTATAAGATCTCAAAGTGCTAATTAAAAGGAACATGGGCAAGCCCCCCTTCTCTCTCTCTCTCTGTTTAAGGCTCTGGGAGATGCAGTTTTAAAATACATTTTTCCTTCTCCCAGGGAGACACACCAGACTTAACCCTTTCACTTTATTTCATTGCAGTTATACCTAGGATGTCAAATAAATTAATAAAGATGTTTTGAATGTACTTTAAACTGTTCAATTCAAAATAAAAGTTCTTGATTTCCTCTCAGACCATATTGGCATATATATATATATATATCTTAATAATGGATAATGAAGGTTCTTTTTAATATTTCCCTTGCCCTGTAATATTTTGATAAACATTGGTTCTTCCATACATGATTATTAACATGTTCTCAGTGGCGTAGCGTGGGGGGGGCGGGGGGGGCGGATGCCCCGGGCAGCAGCTTTCAGGGGGCGGCAAAATGTCCCCTCCCCACCCTTTTGCTGGCGAGCGCCCCGCGTGCGCTTCGCCGCTTGCAGGCGAGGAGGAGAAAAAGGGTTTTTTTTAGGCGGACAATTCAAGGAGGGGCCCGCCCGCCCGGCTGCTCGCCTCTGCCCACCCAGCCACCCACCCAGCTTGCCGTGAGATGGGGCGCTCATCGGGGGTGGGTGGGGCCGTGGCGGGGAGCCCCCGGTGGGTGGCTGGGCAGGAGGAGGTGGGCAGCGTGTGCGCGCACGCGGGCCGCCCGCCAGGAGAGCCCCCGACGGCCGGGCGGGCGGGCGGGCCCCTCTTTGAATTGTCCGCCTAAAAAAAACCCCTTTTTCTCCTCCTCGCCTGCAAGCGGCGAAGCGCACGCAGGTTGCTGCCCTCGCGGGCTGAGGGCAACCTGGAGTGATCCTTCCCCACGGAGGGATTCAGCCGCCCGCCGGTTTCCCGCTCCCAACCCGGGCCCCGTTGTGGGCAGCTGGCCAAGCGCCTTCCTCCCAGCTCCTCCTCCTCCCGCTAGCCAAGGCGACCCTTCTCCATAGGCTGTTGGCTGGCAGGCCGCGAAGCCTCTGGTGGGGCGCTGGGCTCCCCTCGGCTGTTTGGACCCGAGCGGGCTTCCCGGTTTAGCCCTCTGGGCTTCGCCTAGGCCGCCCCGGAGGCCCGCCGCCACCGCCTCGCCCACTCCACCCAGGCGCGCTCCGTCCCTTGGGGAGGCGTGGGGCTCCTCTGGCTCCCGTTAACCTCCGGCCCGGCCCGGCCCTCCTCCGCCTCCTCCTCCGCCTCGGGCTTCCTGGGAGGGCTGCGCAGTGCTTGGGCGTTGAGCAGCCGGAGAGGCGAAGAAGGACTGGGCCGGCGGGTCCCGCCTTGGCACCGCGCGTAATGGCCCTGCCTGCGCGCCCTCAAGGGGAAGGCGAAGAGGCGGCTTGCTTTCGGAGGTAAGATGGGGGGGAATCCCCGGGGGCTCTCCGGGGGCGGCAAACATCCCCCGGGGATTCCCCCCCATCTTACCTCCGAAAGCAAGCCGCCTCTTCGCCTTCCCCTTGAGGGCGCGCAGGCAGGGCCATTACGCGCGGTGCCAAGGCGGGACCCGCCGGCCCAGTCCTTCTTCGCCTCTCCGGCTGCTCAACGCCCAAGCACTGCGCAGCCCTCCCAGCCGGGCGAGCGATCTGCCGAGGTGCCAGCGGACGGAGATGTGTGGCGCGTGCGAGATCGCGCGCGCGCCGCTAGTCAGCAGGGGGCTGACTTCTGCCTGGGTCGGGGGGAGGGGGCGGCGGCAGCGGCGAGCTGGGGGGGCGGCGAGTTTGTTCTTCGCCCCAGGCGGCTGAAGACTGCGCGACGCCACTGCATGTTCTGTTTGTATTTCTAAAGCAGAAAAACTCTAAAAGTTTTTTCCTTCAACAAAGGCCACCTGGACACTCCCAAGGAAATTGTTGCCTAAGGATTATTCTCTGAGTTTTCCCCATCTTGTCTTTGTCCCTGGAATCTGTAATTAACACATGTACACAATGACAGTTAGTTTTGCCTGGAAGTCAGGATGGAGAGTAAGGCAAAGTAAATCCTCAAACAGGCTTCTTAAGTCAGTTCCTTGGAGTTCCTGACTGGCTCCAGTCTTCAAGCCAAGCCTGATCCCCCATCTCCTCCCCTCAATCTTCCTGGATGTTTGTAACCTTTCTTTGTACTGTCACCATTTACCTTAAAAAATGTCATTGTATCTTGAATTTGATGGGCTAACAAACCATTGTAACTAAAAGTTGAATTATTTACTTATGAATGAAAACCCCACTGCTGGTCTTTTGTTTTATTGTATAAACTATATTGTAGCAATAGATAATTAGAAGATTAGCAGAAAAGTATAACAGGTCCTGCGTTTGGGGGTCAAGCCAGCTCTCCTATCAAATGTTTCTTAGGGAAGTTGATCATGTAGATTTTTCTAGCAGACAAAAATGGGTGAGATACAGCGATTTATCCAGCAGTGGGACCCTCTGCTGCTTAGATGCTATTTTTGTCAATAAATCAATCTTGTTTTTGTCTGAAATTAAATTTTCTGCAGTTCTTGGGGGGCTCTGCCAGCAAATGAACTTTTTATCTGTGGATTCTCAACCCAGAGGTCCTGGCATGAGCAGTTTGAGGAAATTGCAAATTTTACCGCGGCTTCTCTTGGAAAAAGAGAAGGAGGGTCGCTAGCCCTTATTTATGGGTTCAGCCTAGGTAAATTTTTAACATTTTGTTTGTGGAGACATGGGTGCTAGACAGAGACACATAAGAAGGGAAAATAAATAAGGGAAAGAAAAGTATTGTTGCCATGGAGAGAAGGAAACCAAAAACAAGAAGTAATAGAAGACCGTTAGACAACTGGATATGAAGAAAGAAAAGGCAGAACTCATACAAAGAGAACTCATTCATAAAAAGAGATAATAATATAATCATATTAAAACTTACCTATCTTCTTGACTACAAAACTTTAAACTTAAACACACTTTAAACACAAAATACAAATTTATTTACGGCATTTCCCACCCTTCCGAGCTACCTGCCTGAAATGTGATTGATCAGATCATACCACAGTTCAAACCCATGAACTGTCAACACAATAAATATATCTTAAACACATAAAGCAAACCACACAATTATTTACCCAAGAGTCATGTAGCAGCGAAAACCTTTTGAATTCCAGGATACCAGCATCAACCACAAGGGAGCTCATGGCAGGCAGAAATAAAACCAGAAAGTGCATGTATGCATCCAAGCGCCATCTGGCAAAACTGCAAACCAGAGAACGACCCAATTGGTTCCCTTAGTCGATATTTGGAATCCTGCCGACTACCCCATTTCTGTTGGGGAAATTTTATTTCTATTTTCCCCAGCTGTTACACACAAAAGGACTCTAGGTACAATATCTTAAAATATTATTAAGTAGTTCATTTTAAGCAAAAGTCAAATAAAATTAGAACACATTCTATAAAGTACAAAACCCTAATAATAAAGAGATGAAAGTAATATTAAGATTGGCCAATAATATAGAAATTTGGAACAAAGCAAAGACAGGTTTCCCAAAGATCCTGTGTTTGCAATGCCCAATTGCCTGTCTTTTCTCCTCCCTTATATACCTTCTAAAACTGCCCTTTTTCCTAGTACATTAGGTCATGTCATGTTTTGCAGTTAGCAAGAGACATGTGAGACACATGTTGCGGTCAGTATGAGGTACATGTGACCCTGTATTGAGCCACCTGCTGAGGTTCCGCTTTTCTTTCAGGTCACAGTGACCTAAACACAAAGAACATTCCTACCCACAAGATGACTCCCTTTGTATCATTTTGATCCTACTTTTAATTAATATGGCTGCACTTATGTCAAATAATGTGAATCATAATTTTTCTCACACATATCTATCTATCTATCTATCTATCTATCTATCTATCTATCTATCTATCTATCTATCTATCTATCTATCTATCTAGATGTAGATGTAGATGTAGATGTAGATGTAGATGTAGATGTAGATGTAGATGTAGATGTAGATGTAAGCATTCTCTGAGGAAGAAGAGATGTGAATTATTGATCTGATAGAGTTCTGGCTAGAGATGAAATGAGCAAGGAGTGACACTATAAGGAAGGAGAGGAAATGGTAACACTGTACAATTTGTGAAACACATGGTGCTTATCTGACATAGGGTTACACTAGGAAAGCATATTTTTTTAAAAAATGTTTGAAGAAGAGACCAGAGGTAGTCACTGAAGGGGGATATTACCTTTTGTACTGCCAATGCCCTTCAGCAGAATGGAATTTGCCAATACAAGAAGAACATCATCAAATGAGTGCCTTTTCTTATCAATCCTCTTAGCGTTTTTTAAGTGCAACTTAACATCAGAGGAGCATTTTAATTTCACAAGTTGTTATATCAATTCAGTCCTATCTCACTTGATTTTCTTCCTCTTCCTCTTCCCAGTAGAATAGCGGGGGGGGGGCAGGGGATGGCCCACCCCAGGCGGCATATTTTTTGGGGCAGCAAAATCCCCCCCCCATGTCTGACATCAGCAGCAGTGGCGACAAAAGCAGCAACTGCACTTCGTCCCCGCTGCTCCAAGCAGCCTCTCGCTCGGTCCCCTCTCTTCAGCAGCGTTTGGAGACGTGGATCGCAGCCTTGGGGAAATTTTCAGAGCCTTCCCCACTTCAAAATCTGCCGTGCTAAGAGAGACCCTTGGTGCGCCTGGGATGACGGCAAATGCTATAGAAATGCTGACCCAGGTTACAATTTTTTAATATTTTTTTTCAGTTTACAACGATCAATTCAGGACCATTTTTTAATTTTTCAATGCATCCCTATGGATATTTCAGTTTACAATTTTTTGGGGTTACAACAGAGGCTGTTGGAACAGACCTCCATCATAACCCAGAGTTTTACCGTACTTCATTCTCCCTTCACTCTGGACTGTATATTTTAATATTTGCACTTCTATTACAATTTGCCTGATCCCAGATCTACTACATGTATAGAAGTTGGACTTAGCTCTGATCAGGTATCAATAAGTCTATGCCATAAATTCTCCCAGCTTAATTTACTTCCAACTTCTCAGATCTGATTGAGTTGTGACAATTTCTGGGCCACTATTAGAAATAATCTTTAATTTTTCAATTTGTATTCATTGTTTCTATAGATTGTTAATGGCCATAGATAGAAGTTGAGGTGAGAGAGGAGAAAGGCACATGAAGATCTGCAACAAATATTTTTTAAATGCAAAATTTCCATTAAAGCCCGTGGAGTAGGGCTGCTAAAGAACGAAAGGTGGTTATTCAGTAGCAGTGCAATACAGCACATTTTGGCCCTTCTCCTTATCTCTCCAAAGCTCAGTCTTCTCTGCATACCCAGGTTACAATAGGAACTGTCCCAAAATAAAACATTATAAAATGACACTGTGGTTTCTGATCTTTAGGAAAACTGGACTTATATATATTTCAACATCTGGTTTAAATGAAATTATATAAATCCAGCTTTCCTAAACATCTGAAAGCATATATATATGCTCTGTTCAAAAGTTAGCATGACCCAGTGATGCACATGATAGAAATCAGCTAAGAGAAATGAGTTTCTGAGAGACCTAAGCAAGCCCAGAGAATGAACTGCATGCTGACAAATGCATTTCAGTGTTAACAAATACAGAGTAATGCACATTCAAGGACATAATAAGAGCTACTCGTGCGCATCACTGGGTCTTAAATGAATCAAAGCCAATCAGGGGGAAAGACCTGAGCATCTTTGTAATCAGTTCAGTAATAAAGTGATGAAGATGGAAATAAAAAGAAGCAGCAATGCAATGCTGTTGGATGTGGGATTTGTCTTCTTTTTTGCTTTAATTATGATGAATGGGTTTAAATTTTTTTAATTGGTTCATATTTGCTGTAGAGTTGCTTTTACTGTTTGTTCCTTTCAAATACAGTAAAACCTCGCATAAAGAGGCTTTCAGATGTTTAGGAAAGCTGGATTTATATAATTTCATTTAAACCAGATGTTAAAATATATATAAGTCCAATTTTCCTAAAGATCAGAAACCACAGTGTCATTTTATAATGTTTTCTTTTGGGACATTTCCTATTGTAACTTGGGTATGCAGAGAAGACTGAGCTTTGGAGAGATAACGAGAAGGGCCAAAATGTTTAGAGACTAACTCGCTTAAAGAGCAGAATTTTCTCTGAATGATCGCCTCGCTTAACAACTAAAACCAACCCAAAATTTGCTTAACAACTAAACTGGAATTCGCAATCCCTCCCACCAGAAGTCAGAATTGGTCATTGACAATGCTGTTTTGCTTAAAGAGCAAACTCGCTTAAAAAGCAATCCTGCGGAGCACATTATGCTCTTTAAGCGAGGTACCACTGTATAGAGCAATGGAGAAAATAAATAAATAAATAAATACTATAAGGAGAGAAAGTGAAAATGTATATTAAATCTACGTGTCATGGAACTTTCATTTCAGAAGGGTTGGAGGAGAAATTGAAGTGAGAGAGACGTAACCTCAAGATAAAAGGCAAAACATCGCAACTGAATATTCAGAACATTTTCTTTTGCAATCCAGGTCTCTTTAGCACAGGGGTTCCCAACCTAAGGCCTGTGGGCCAGATCTGGCCCATGGTACCATTTAATGTGCCACCACCCCTCCAAGGGCATTTGATAAACAAAATAGCCACCCCTTTGAAGCTGTTGGGACAAGAAGGCCACGCAGGCAGGACCATGAAGGCAGGGCAAAATGGCCATCTGGCCCTTGAAGGTGACTGAAAGAGTGTGACCTGGCCCCCAGCTTAACAAAGTTGGGAACCCTTGATTTCGCACAAAGATGAGCATTCACTGGCATCAGCAGACTGAATGAGTTGGTACCGAATGGTAAGAGATAGGATTCTCTGTAAGTGTGCTTATACATCCAAGCTTGGTTTCTGATAAGACAGATGCTGTCATCAAATAAAGCTGAGGAAGTGTGACTCAGTGCCACCTGGAATCAGTCTGCAAGTGCATAAAACAGAGACATTGGTGATAAAGCAATGTCAGATACCAGGTCACAGATTATAATTATTAAGTGCTAGTTTGTATGTATGAAGACCTGAAGATTGCAAAAATTCAGATGTTGCACAAGTTAAGCTTTTATATTTCCAAATCAACTCAAAATTGTCACCTGTCAACGATGACAGTTGATATAATCAAGAGAAGAACTGGCAAGGCACAAGAGTGAGATGTTCTACAGAGCTGTTTAGGAACCCAATAATGTGCTTTTGTCATTAACTGCCCAGGACTCATTCCAGAACACCAGTAATGGAAAAAAGCAATCTTTCATCCTTATCACTCAACACTGCAAAAGCATACGTGGACAGGAACATTCATTCAGTGTTTGAAATATTAGTTTCACTATGCCAAACATGGCAAATATGCCCCCAAGGATCATACTTTGACATAGTGAAGGGGTTTATGTGATTCAATGAAGCTATGGGCTTTGCTGTGTAGGACCACCCAAGATGGACAGGCCATAGTGGAGAACTCAGATTAAACACAATACATTGGAGAATGAACTGGCAATCTATTCCAGTATTCTTGCCAAGAAAACTCCATGGACATTATCAACAGGCTAAAAGTTATTATGCCAGAAGATCAGCCCTTCAGGTTAGATGGTGTCCAATATGGTACTGGGAAAGAGCAGAGGACAAGTACCAATAGCCTTTTAAAAGAGTGAAGTGGCTGGGCCAAAGCCAGAAGGACGCTCAGCTGTAGATGTGTCTGATGGTGAAAGGAAAATCCAGTGTTGTAAAGAACAATATTGCATAGGAACCTAGAATGTAAGATCTATTAATCTAGGTAAGCTTGATGTGGTCAAACATGAAATGGAAAGACTGGGCATTGACATCTTGGGAATCAGTGAACTAAAGTGGATGTGAATGGGAAAATTTAACTTGGGGGCTATTATATCTACTACCATGGGTAAGAATCCCTTAGAAGAAATGGAGTGGCTTTATAGTCAATAAAAGAGTGAGGAAAGCAGTAATGGGATACAATTTCAAAACCAACAGAATGATCTCAGTCCAAATCCAAGACAAACTATTCAACATCACAGTAACCCAAGTCTATACCCCAACCACTGATGCAGAAGAAGCTGATGTCAACCGGTTGTATGAAGACCTACAACACCTTCTAGAACTGACACCAAGTAAGATGCACTTATCATAATAGAAGACTGGAATGCCAAAGTAGGAAGTCAAAAGGTAACTGAAATAACAGGCAAGTTTGGCATTGGAACACCCTTTGCCAACAACATAAGAGGTGACTGTATACATGGACATCACCAGATGACCAACATAGAAATCAGATTGATTATGTTATCTGGAGCCAAAGATGGAGAAACTATATACATGCTGTAAAAATGAGACCTGGAGCTGACTGTGGCTCAGCTCATAAACTACCTTGGATACTTTGGAGTAGTTATTCAGGGAGGAGTCTGTGCACCGGTAGATATCTCCATGACAACATTCTGCACGTGCATATGGGCCTAAGAAATCAAGTTCATTTGCATGTGTTTTTTTAGCCATTAGGATATCATGTCACCCACTAGCTAGGCAGACCACGACGTGTGCACTCCGCTTTCATCTTGCCCAAGAGATCTGACTGAGGACATTTTGGTCAGTTTTAGTCCTGGCCTAACATCACTGACAAGAGATTGGCAACTCTGCCTAGTTAGACTGCTCAAGCCACCATGCCCCAACAAGGCTCTCACCTAGCAGGGTATAAGCTACTTATAGCAAAATTCAGGCTTAGAGTGAAGAAAGCAGGGGAAATTTCAGATATGACCTAGATCATATCTCCTATGACTATACATTAGAGTTGAAAAAGAACTACAAATGGTGGTTCATAGCATCGTACAAGAGGCAGTAATTAGAACTATGCCAAAGAAAAAGAAATATAAGAAAGTGAAGAATGATTTTCCATTAAAAATGGAAGATTGGAACCAAAAATGTGGGAAATTGCGTTGAATGACAAATTTACATGTGAGTTGAATAAAAAAAGGGTATAATTAAGGAAAACAAATTTTGGGAAATATGGAAGCCGTTTGTGGAATATACATTGGTTAAATGTAAAGGTAGCAGGCCAGCACCAGATCAATTGAGTTTTTGGAAGCAATAATAGGTGGCTATGACAAATCGCAATCTCCAGGGCAATGTAAATATCACAGATGATATGATTCTGTTTGTTATTATTTTTGAAAAACATTGCGAGATGTTTGTATTATTAGAGTACTAGATATAATAGAGTAAAAATGTACATAAACACACACACACACACACACACATATATATAGGACCATCCCATAGGACCTTAACGTTATTTGATCCAATTCTCCTCCCCAGATTACTTAACGTTATGTGATTTTAGCGTTATCCGAGGTAAACAAACATACACACATATACATATACATATACATATACATATACATATACATATACATATACATATACATATACATATACATATACATATACATACACAGGCATATGCATGAAGATATATATTATAAAAGTTAAATATATAAGGAGTATCCAATAGATAAGTAAGTTATTAAAATGAGAAATACTCATTATATTGAAGATAAAACTGCTGGTTTTTGTATTTTTTTTATTGTATTGCAATGTAATTTTTGTATTGTAATGTTGTTTCAGTTTATGTTTTTTTATTTTAAAACTTAATAAAAAATATTATTAAAAAAATAATTTGGAGTACCAGACCACCTTATCTTTCTGTCTTCTGAGAAACCTATATGTGAGTCAAGAAGTGCCAGTTAAGACCAGTTAGGGATCAACTGGTTGGTTTAGAGCAGGGTCGTAGCCAGGATTCTAGAATTGGGGGGGGGGGAGTTGGGGGGGTTAAAAAATTTTCAGGAGGGGCAAAATTTTTCAAGGAGGGCAACAATGTCACACTCACATATATACAGGGTTGTAGCCAGGATTCTAGGTTAGGGGGGGAGGGTTTGAGGGGGTTTTTCCCAGAAGGGGCAAAAAAATTCGGGGGGGGGGCCAATAATGTCACACTCGCATATATAACATTGGCATCGCAGGATGGGGGTGGGCTGTTAGCTCAGGAGGGTTTCCCCTGGCAGGCCTGGCCTCCCTGGCTACAGCTCTGCATATATAACATTGGCAGTATGGGTTGGGGGGGGGGGCTGTTAGCTCAGGAGGGTTCTCACCACCACCCCGGCGGGCCCTGGCTATGGTCCTGGTTTAGAGTAGGAAAAAGAGTGCGATAAGGCTGTACTGTATATTGTCACCCTCTTATTGAACTTACATGCAGAATACATTATGCATAATGCAGGGTCGGATGAATCACAAACTGGAATTAAGATTGCAGGGAGAAATATCAAATACTGTACCTCAGATATGCAGATGGCACTACCCTAATGGCAGAAACTGAAAAAGATCTAAAGAGCATCTTGATGAGGGTGAAAGAGGAGAGTGCAAAAGCCAGATTGAAAGTCAAAAAAACAAACAAGATCATAGCATCTGGTCCAATCACTCCCTGGCAAATAGAAGTACAGTAATGGAAACAGTAACAGTCTTTACTTTCTTGAATCTAAGATCACCGCAGATAGTGACTGCAGCCATGAAATAAAAATATGCTTACTCCTTGGGAAGCAAGCTGTGACAAATCTAGACAGCATAATAAAAAGTAGAGACATCACCCTGACATCAAAAGTCCACATAGTTAAAGCAGTGGTTTTCCAAATAGTAATGTATGACTGTGAGAGTTGGACGATAAAGAAGGCTGAGCACAGAAGAATAGATGGCTTTGAACTGTGATGCTGAAGAAGACTTCTGAGAGTCCCTTGGACTGCAAGGAGATCAAATCAGTAAACTCTAAAGGAATTCAATCCTGACTGTTCCTTGGGAGGACAGATATGGAATCTGAAGCACAAATACTTTGGCCACCAAATGAGAAGAAAGGACTCTCTGGAGAAGGCCCTGATGCTAGGAAGGATTAAAGGCAAAAGGAGAAGTAGGTAGCAGAGAATGAGATGGTTAGAGAATACTGTATTGTTAATACAGTGGGTGTGGTTCTGGGCAGACTCCAGAGGATGGTGGATGACAGAGGAGCTTGGCATGCTCTGGTCCACGAGGTCACGAATGGTAGGACTCAGCTGTGTGACTGAACAACAGCAACGTGCCAAACATGAGTGGTGGGACTTTATTGTTCTGTTCTGCTGGAATTTTTGTATTCCTCTTCTGGCCAGGTATATTTTTTTCAAATTTGAGGAAGAAAAATTCTGAAGTTTGAGAAAATTGCCACTTTCCCTTGAAACACTTGCTATTTAGGCATCATCACTCTTGATTTCCCCCTAACTTATTACAGCTGTCTGCTCAAGAAATGCAGTAGGAAGCTACTAGTCTTCCTATTATACAGGGAGTATTGTCTGCTTCTGGCTATTACTGTCGGTCTCCAGATTGAATCTTCTCCAGAACTGGAGCTCTGAAGCCCTGTTTTATCTAGAAGCTGGTATTTTTGTCTTCAAGAGCCTGGCACAAGCTCATGAAAAGATGACTGTATGCTGGGTCTACACTCTTCTTGGGCAAGACCACTGAAATAGGCAGATGTTGTCAAATCCAGGGAGAACAAAAGGGCTATGATGAAATAAAGCACTCTTTGGAACTTAGCTTTATGGGTTCTCCCTGAAATACCTACTGCAGTTTCCTTGTTTTGAAGGATTCTAATCTTTGCTGGATTTTCTTTTGCTCTTCTGCTTGCTAGATTGGTACCACCCGGACCTGTAGTCTCTTTTCTAAAGAAACAGTCTGCCAGTACACTACCTTAAATCAGTACCTTCGCCTCACTTTCCCAAGCTCTGGATGTAAAACCATGAAAAATCTCCTCTATGAAGATTTACAACAAAGCGCTCACCATATGTAGCTATTCTTTGTAGCAATATGCAGTAGAACTGAAAGCAACTTTTATATGCTGGTGCAATTATTGCAAATTCAAATCTGTAACAACCCACTCTTCCAGTTATGTGCATTTGTTGTAGCATGTCAGCCCCCTCCTCTCCACTTTAATTTGTTGGCTGTGTTTTCTCTAAAAGACTAGTGTTGCTGAGTTCTGCTAAAGTGAATGATGAATGCAATGATTTCTCAAGCGCTTCTCTGCTTTTCTTCTCTCAAAATTGGAATGGCAGCTGAATAATAGGATCACCAGGAATATCTCCATTTCTCTACTGGTGTGCAAAAGAAGAGGGAAGTCAAGGTTTTACTAAATATGTCCAAACTTTGCTTTCACTCAACCCTACAGCAGACATCAAACAGGTTCTTCTGCATTCATATCCTGGCTCCTGGCAGCTGCCATGCAGGGACTGGATTATACAGAGCTGAGAAAGCTGTGGACGTGCTCAGCTCCTCAGCCAGTGTGCTATTGAGTTGGGTGTGAACCCTCTTCATGGGCTGCTTCAGCCCTTGGGAGACGGCAACCAACCCACCACATCACAGAAGAAGGCAGAACAATATATGCCCAGGATGACACACCAGATGGGGAACATAACCCCAGGGGAAGAACATTCTAGCAAGGGAGAGGCAGAAGCATCCAGCAGCATCTGTGGATATAGCCACGTAGCAGACGTGAGCACAATTAGTATTGGCGCTGAGCGGGTCAATCCCAATCTACTGGGATATGAAGCTGGGTGGGTGAATAGTTGTCTGTTTGTACCTCTGTACTAAGCAGACGGGGACTGTGGTGGCTCAAGTGGTTAAGATGCTGAAACTCGCTGAGTGGAAGGTCAGAGTTTGATTTCCAGGTACTGCATGACAGAGTGAGCTCCCATCTCTGTCCCAACTCCTGCCAACCTAGCAGTTTGAAAGCAAGAATTTGCAAGTAGATCAATAGGGACTATTTTGGTGGGAAAGTAAAAGTGTTTTGTGCACTCCGGTGTTGAGCCATGCCTGCCACATGTCCACAGAAATGTCTGCAGACGCAGACAACATTGGCTGTTTGGCTGTAAATAGAGATAAGCACTGAACCCTAGAGTTGGATAAGACTGGTAAAGGGCAGCCTTTACCTTTACTAAGCAAAGCGTACTGTTTGAATCTCCCAAGTAGCATGGTTGTAACGGGCATGCTATCTGGGGAATTCTGGGAAATGTTGTGCCAAAAGTAGAATTTTCAAATTGTTGTAGTTACTTAGACCAGCATGACTGCACTGAGAAGACTCTACAAGGGCAGAACAGCTAAAGTACAGCAGAATGTCAAAAGCAAGCCATTAGTATTACTACTCCTTTTCTTTGTTTTTGGAGTCCATAGTGACACAGATCTCCATTCAATATCCATTCTAAAGAGAAGAAATGAAGGCGCATTCCGGCATCAAGTCATGCTTGCCACATGACCATGGAAATGTCTTCAGGTACAGATAGCACTGGCTCTTTGGTTGTAAACGGAGATGAGCACTGCACCCTAGAGTTGGACATGACTAGCTTTTGAGCAAGGGAGACCTTGGTTTAATTACCATGCAACGTGTTATTAAAGTGTTTGCGTGCATACACAGAAATACAAGGAGCAATAATGCATCCATGGTTGACAGTATGAGTGCTAAACAAATTTCAATCCTGTGTCTTTTTAAAAAAAGCAAAAGCAATAATTGTAACTTGGTCTTCTCTGTTCATAGCAGTCGTTCATGTGCTAGTTGTGTTCAAGTTAAGATTCCTGCTATGTTCATCAGCCTGGATTTGGACTGCCTTTTAAAACAATTTGGGAATGACATGTGTTTCAGATCTGGCTTCAGATTAGCCCTGTTGTCGCATGGTATTAGCTAGCATTCTTCTTCAGGTGCTGTATCCATTCCAGATATTGACTATCATCATGGCAATAGTCTTCATATTCTTAACTCCTTGGAACAGTTCTTCTGAGGACATGCCACACCAGTCTCTCAGATTCTTCAGCTATCTAGTCTGTCTACGTCCAGGGCCTCTTTTCCCAGGAACCTGTCCTTGCAGAGCAAGTTGGAGGATTCTACACTTAGTGTTGTTTCTCTATATATGACCAGGATATTGAAGCTTTCTTTGCTTAATGGTCTTAAAGTGTTATCGTTTTATCCATTAGCCAGCATTACAAAAATAATTAAGGAACAACACCTAACTTTACATTCCTGCTGTTGTTCTGCTCACACATCCAGGACCAAGGTAAAAAAGGACAAGTTTTTGCCCATTGGTTGGCTCTCCATGTAAGTACATATCCAAAATTTTCCAGAGCTTGTCCACATGCAGAGGTCCATATGAGCAGCAACAATCCACTCTCTGAAAGTATGAATAGGAGCTCACTCGAGTATTGAACTCTGACCTTCTAGTCTTCAAATTCAGCATCTTAACCACTTGAGCAATTGCAATCCATTATTTACAGTACCTTAGCCCAAAAGAAGAACGTGCTGAACACCAGCACTATTATTTTCTTCAGTACTTTGCAGTCAAAATTGTTTGTACCCACTGTCCCTTGAGAGCTGTTGGCAACAAAGATACTGTACAGTACTGTGCATGTAATTTTGTCCCCCACCATGGATATGTTGGTGGGGGAGAGACACTGGCCTTGGGGCAGATTGGGATTATCAGCAGTGATCCAGCAGTGGGTTTTTTAAAAACTATTTACTATTAATGGTTCTACCTTCACCATCCCAATCTGGAGGTTTCCAAAGGCTTCCCTAGTGCGAAGGGTAGCCCTAGGGTGCCTTGGAACTCAAAAGGAGATTGGAAGCTTTTAATTGGTTTTTAATTAAATGTTTCTGGAACCCTGTCCACATTAGAATAATTATATGATGTCAAGTCAATTCTGATCGATGATGATCTTCTCCAGGGTTTTTAGGACAGTGAGTACTCAGATGTTATTTACCATTCATTTCTCAGACTGTGCAGTTTGCCCACAGATGACTGCCTGGATTCAGCCCTGAGCCTGAATGCCCAGGTTTCAATAATGGCCAGGAGTGCATTGGCACAGATACAATCAGTGTGTCTGCTGTGTCTGTTCCCTGAGACTCTGATCTAAGTCAATATGACATACACAGTTCTTGTTCATTTTTGTCTCACACCAACTCTGTAAGGTAGGTGACAGTGACCCACTAAATGGGATTTATGGCTTAGTGGGGATTTGAACTCAGATTTCTGGAACCATAGTCCAATATTCTGACCAAGACATCACATTGGCTTATTCTAAATAAAATCCCAAATTAATGTGCTTAGCCTCAGGATAGCCTCAAGGTACCAAAATCAAACTCCATTTAATTCTTAGTGCCATCATGGTGTTATGATTTGTGAAGGTTTAGAATATTATTATTTTTTAATTCATTTTTTCCAGGTTAGTTCTGCAGTGGCTCAAGTGGCTCAAGTCATGACTGGATGCTGACTGGAAGGCAGGAGATCAGCAGTTCGATTCCCGAGTACTGCAGGACGGAATGAGCTCCCGTCTTTGTCCCAGCTCCTACCAACCTAGCAGTTTGAAAGCAAGAAATTGCAAGTAGATAAATAGGGACCACTTCAGTGGGAAGGTAAACAGCATTCTGTGCACTCCGGTATCTAGACAGCACTGCCTCTTCGGCTTTGAAACAGAGATGAACACTGAACCCTAGAATCGGATGTGACTGGCTTTCAAGCAAGGGAAACCTTTACCTTTACTATTGTTTCTCAGTTTCTAATGTATACAAGAGCTGTTGCAATACCTGGATGATGAATAATGAAAAATAAATGCATGCTTCATAAATGGAGCAAGGTACATGGACATCTAAAACTTTCACTTTGGGATGACCATTAATTCTAGAGTCTAAAATTACCTAACTATAATGAAATGAGACATTCTGTACCACTGGTCAGTATCCAGCACACCCAGTGCCTATTTCTGTTTCAGATTCTATTTCTGACAGTACAGCTTTCAGTCTGAAGGTGGGAAAACAAGGCTCATTCATTCATTTATTGATATCTATGAACAATTTTGCTAAGAACATTCTAACCAATTGCTGAGTATTTTATCTTGTGATGGTGATTAAAAGCTCAGACATTGCCAAGATAAACTTTTCTTCTTTCCATACGATTGTAGAACTTTAGTTGAGCTAATGTGTTGCAAGGTATAGTGAGTCATTTTTACCAAAACTAAGGATTAAATATTCATTATCATTAATTTGTCCAGTGAGTCTGTCAACTAGCAGGCAACATGGACCCAGGTCAATATGCATCATTTCCATTGATCAATAAACAATATTCTATACTCACAAAATGTATTAGTTCCAGATTTAGACATGGTTTGAGTGGAGTGATTTAGGACTTAATGTTAGTCATAACTCTCATTGATTTCTACAGATCTATTCTTAGTACAGTATGACTAAGCCTAACTCATTCAATTTGTCTATCAGTATTTAAAGTACAACTTGTAATCGTACAGCTCTCAGGATTTCAGACTCTGAGATTCATAATAAAAAAGTAACTTTTAAAAACACTTCCTTGATTTGGGGTGAAGTGCCCTTCCATATTAAAGGTAGTTTCTATCTTCCAGAACTGCTCTTATTAAGAGACTCCAAAGAGCTTTTAACAAAGAAAAAAACTGCAGTCCTTTGAACTTCATAGTAATTTTAAAAATATTTATTATACCATTTCCTGTTGTATCTTCTTGCATTTTGTTTCCAAATTGATATGCACTATCCCTACCTTTGAGCTGCAAAAGGTATTGGAAATAAAAATAAAAATGCTGAAGGAGGAAATAAAGACAAAATAAAAGAAGTATTGGAAAGGATTTAACCTCATACCCAGTGGTGGGCAGCCAAAAATTTTACTACCACACTGTGGGCGGAGCTGATGTCATGGGCGGAGCCAACATCATGATGTTGTGGGTGGAGCTGTCATCATGATGTCATGATGTTGTGGGTGGAGCCAATGATGTGGGTGGAGCCAAATTTAAAAATAAAATAACAATAAAATAAAAATACAGTACACATAAAAATAGAAATAAAAACACATAAAAATACAAATTAAATAGACATTAAATAGAAATAAAAGCACACTACATAAAACAGTGTTTTAAACACCCACCAATCCACCCACCCCAAACACAAACCCTAGTTACTTACCCTGACTGGTGTCGGGGAGCAGCAGGCAGGCGGCAATAGCAGTGGCACGGTGGTGCAGCCTAGCCTCACCTGGCCTGGCAGCTTAGCCTCGCCCGGCAGTGTGGCCTGGCCCGGCCCAGGGCTGCGCCATGGCCTGGCCTGGTGGAAGCAAGGGAGCAGCATCGGTAGTTGGCGGTTGGCGTTCACCAGTCGAAGGAAGGCCATTGCCATTGCCACTGTTCCTCCAAAGAGGCCGCTGAGAGCCTCAACAGCCAGCCTCTGCACCCTTTCTTGCAGCCCAAAATGGCTGGTCATAAGTGGGCATGCGTCAAAATACCATTTGATGCATGTGCGCCTCCAGTATTTAGTGCACATGCATCAAATTGTGTTTTGACGCATGTGCACTTACGACCAGCCATTTTGGGCTGGAAGGAAGGGTGGCTGGAGAGGTGACCAAACCAGTGGTCTTCAAAAAAAAGTAACCATCCCAGGTAGTCTCCTAGGAGGGTTACTACCCCCTGGGAGGCCACCTGGGATTTTTACTACTGGTTCTGTAGAACCAGTCCGAACCGGCTGCTGCCCACCACTGCTCATACCATTGGACAAATGGACAAAATCTTTAGTGAGAAAAATGGTAAATATAGGGAATTTATGAAAATTGAAGGAATTGTAGTACAAAAGGAAAGTGCAGAGGGGAACAAGATAACAAAAAAAGTAACAAGCAAGATTTATAAAATATTATTAGACACAGAAGTTCAGTATGATTGTCCCAAATCATTGGGGAACATGAGTTGGAAAAGAAGATAAGTAGTGTGAGTTGGAAAAAATATGGAATACAGTACAGTAAAACACCAGATAATGCTAAAACTTGGTTCCACAAGTCTTGGTGTTATCTGATTTTTAGTGTTATTCAATCCATGTTAAAATCCTATGGGATGGATCAGATAACGCTAAAGCTCCATAGAGATACATTGTAACCGCACAGGCTTTAGCAGTTGTTATCCGATCCATCCCATAGGACCTTAATGTTATTCGATCCAATTCTCCTCCCCAGATTACTTAACGTTATGCGATTTTAGCATTATCCGATCCAATCGTTATCCGGTGTTTTACTGTATATGATAATGTATGTAAGAATAAAATCAATTTTAATAAATGAATTTGGAGATAGTATTTGATCTGGTGAAACTAAACCAATTAGATAAAAAAATAATCTAAGTTATGTTGGAGAGGATGCCAGAAAATAAGTACATAATTTCATATGTGGTGGGAATGTAAGAATATATTGAAATTTTGGCAACAGGTTTTTAAGGATAAATGAGATAAGTAAGGTAAATTTAGATGTATCTCCTTAAATCATACTTTTATCAATATGTGATTATATCCAATATAATTGGTCAACTAAAGAATTAATTTCAAAGTAAGTGAATGATATAAAGAGGTCTGGAATATTGCTGTGGATGGTAAATTTACATGTGATAATAAGTTAAGAAGGAATCATTAAGGGAAAATAAATCTCTGAATAATAGTGGAAATTTTATTGTATTAATAAAGAGGAAGGGTTGTGCACCTATGCAAGAGTCAATACAATTTTGGAAAGGGAACAGGGTCCCATAACAGAAAAAAATGTTTTATCTTCTATGGTACCAGTGGGTGAGGGGCATCACATTTTATTTATGTATACTTGTTTTGATGTTTATGTCATTAATTTTGCTTTTTAGAGGGGTGTGTGTGTGTGGTTTTTTTATGTAGGGAAAAAAAATTAAACGAGAAATCCAAAATTCTTGCAAAAGAATAAAGGGCCACATCCAACACTGCCTTATAGGTCACGATATTGTTCATTGTTGCTCAACAATATTCTGTGACAGATATCTAACTATTTCAGAAATGCTGCAGAACAACCCATGCTTCTTTATAACTACAGATCTTTCTGGAAAAATCACCACTTCCTTTTACAGATACTATGTGAAGATAAAGCATACCTTGTTAAAATAATGAAACACCTTGTGGTGGGTCCTATTTCTGTACACCAAACAAGAATATGGTAAAAGCCCTGTTTGGTTTCCCTCAATGTCTGCTTTTAAAACTAAAAAGATGTAAGAGAAACATCAGCCAGCAATTCAATGCCAAGTGTTGGGCAGCGGTAAATAATCTGACTCTCTAAAGAGGCCAATAGCTATGGGTGGATGAGCCCCTTTAGGTGGGGTGACGGTTCCCTCAGTAGAGGAAATGCCACTGGAAACCATCATATTGGGCCCAACGGCAAAATGAGTGAAAGAGGAACCACTTCTAATTCCCAATAGTCATGGAAGCAGAAGAGGCCATGCCAGATGGACAAGCTGTGAAGGTGCACCTTGTCAATATCCTCAAGGCTGCAGACCCAGTGTCAAATCCTACATATCTCATTTCATACATGCCGCAGGAGATGGCTCCGTGATCATAACGTATGGGTCACTTCATGACAAGTTAGGATCCACCTTAAACAAATTACACCAATGACATTTTTCTTGTCACTAGAGATACATCCATCAACTGTGAAAATTATATGGGGAGTGTGTGTGTGTGTGTGTGTGTGTGTGTGTGTGTGTGTGTGTGTGTGTGTGTGTGTGTGTGTGTGTGTGTGTGTGTGTGTGTGTGTGTGTGTGTGTGTGTGTGTGTACACACTTTTCAGGCTTAAAAACCATTGTTTTTCCAAATGTACCTGGATATTTCTGGGCCTGGACCTGAATTTTTTTGCACACAAAATCTTTGTGTTATCACTGAAATATTGGCCATCGTATCTGGACTGAACGTAATATAAAAGGCAGTGGTGGGCTCAATTTTTTTTTACTACCACACTGTGGGCATGGTATGGTGGACATGGCCAGGGGGAAAGCCCTGTGTTACACCCGAATTAGGACTACTTTATTTCAAAACTTGGATGGGCGGGGCCAGCCAGAATTTCTGCTACCGGTTCTGGCAAAACTGGTGCAAATCTGCTGATGCCCACCACTGATAAAAGGTACACAAACATGTCTTATTTCAAACCATAAGTGGCTTGTGACTGGAGCAGAGGAGCATTGCATTTCTCTTTCAAAATTTGGGATGAGGCACCCCAAGCCCCTCATGACCCATAAGTCATTCTGTTTAAACCACCATGATCTATTTTTGAATATAGGAATCTGTGACAACAGCTACTCTGGCAACCTAAAGGTTTTTTAAAAATGCTAACAGCATACGGACAAAAACCTATTGGATGCTTGAAAATCTGACACTACGGTGCATGTTTGAAAACAAAAGCTTTTTCTGGCTTTGAGACCTGGTACATATTTTTTCCAAAAAGAAGTACTAGATGCTGTTTTGTTGGATTAGTTGGTGGTGACTGTGTGTCAGAGATGGACATCCTATTTAGATTTGTTCTTGGCTTATTATGGAAGGAAGGAAGAAAATGCGCCCCTAAAAATCACTGCCACCTCTTTTCTTCTTCTCTTGTTGTTTTTGACTATGTTTCCTCCGTTTCCAAAGGAACCGGTTCCATGCTTCTGCTTCACAAATGCTTCCCCATGGTCTGCCCCTGACATAATCCTGAGAAAGTACAATGGAACAAACCTTGCAAGGAATCGTGCTTTTGAGCTTCAATAAAGACATACAGTTAAGAGCTCTTCCAGACTGTTTGTATAATAAAAATGCATGCTGGCATTCCTAAATGGATTCAAATTCCTTTCTTCACTTTGCATGCTCATTGGAAGGAAATAAACTTCTGAAATAAAATAAAACAGCAATATTTGACAGTAGAAGAAAGTCTTCCTTACAAGTTTGTCTTATCCTTTATGAGCTAAAGCACCACATGTTCTAAGCAAAAAACTATATATCTGTTGGACCAAAAATGCTACTCCAATCCAATCAGTTAGCATGTCCATAGATGCCATGGTGTAGTGGTTGTGTTAGTAGTACAGACATCAATGCCTAGGTCATCAGTGCTGACATTCATATTTATTTCCTTTCATATCTATGGCCTTTCTTGGATGCACTGGCTGAGAATCAGAAAAACTGTGAAATGAAGCCAGAGATATTATTAGGGAAGAATACAAAAAGAGAATTTTGTAATAAAAAGAAAAAGAAAAACATTGATGGATAACAGAAGAAACACTTAAAATTGTGAAGGACAGGTGAGAAGGAAAAGCAAAAAGTGACAGAAGTCAGGTCAGAATCCTGAATGCAGATTTTCAGCAACTATCATGTGCTGAATGCAGTGGTGGGCATCAGCAGGTTCGCACCAGTTTGCCAGAACAGGTAGCAAAAGTTTTGAAAGAAAGTAGTCCTAATTCAGGTGCAACACAGGGCTTTCCCCCTGGCCACACTCACCACAGCACGCCCACAGTGTGGTAGTAATTTTTTAAGGGCACCACTGGCTGAATAGATAAAGAACAAGAACTCTTTAAGACCATTAAGCAAAGAAAACTCCAATACCTTGGCCATATAATGAGGAACAAAGTATAGAATACTCCAACTCGCTCTGCAAGGAAAGATCCCTGGGAAGAGAGCCCCTCGACATAGATGAACTTAATGGCTGAAGAACCGAAAGACTGGTGTGGCATGTCCTAGGAAAAACTGTTCAGAGGAGTTAAGAACAGGAAGACTATCGCCATGATGATAGCCAATATCATCACCTAGATATAGCACCTGAAGAAGAAGAAATGAGATCCTCATCTGTCTGGATAGCTCCATGAGTTGGGTACTTGATTGCAGAGCCAGAGTTGGAAACTTGATTCCTCATTGTGCCTATTGGGAGAAGAGCCAGCTTGTGTAACCCTGGTCAAGTTGTATAGTTCCAGGGTACCCCCAGAAAAAAGGAATGGTAAACCACTGTTGAGTACTGTATCCCTAAAGAACCTTAGAAAGAGCAGACATAACAGCATAAAACTAATTAATAACACCACCACCACCTTAAACCTGCTCTCCTCAATTTGGCTATTGTTGGAAAAGGCCTTGAAGTTTTAATCTTGATTAAGAATTTCAGGAGCATGACAGCCTGAAGCATTGCAGTATTCATTCTTACATTTTTACTGAGTGAATGTAATTGCCAATTCTGCTAATGTACTCTAAACACCTGGTTAAATAGTTTCCTCAGATTAAGATCTTATCTTTCCATACACAGTCATGTTTTATTTCATTACCTATCCTGTAGCCAACAGGGCTGCATTATTTGCAGAGCAGTGAGGTGTGTAGCTCTGAGATCTGCGTTCTCTGCATCCTTTGGGAAAGAGCAGAGACCCTCTGACAACATAGGTGAACATCTAGTGCACAGAAGAAGATTGTATCAAAAAGAGCAACAACTTGTAACATTCCTAATGACGGTAAATCCAGAATAACATATATTTATGCCATTTAAATACAGGAATTTGTATGTATGTATGTATGTATGTATGTATGTATGTATGTATGTATGTATGTATGTATGTATGTATTTGTTTATTTATTGCATTTCTATACCATCATTTGGGTGGTAACCAAATCTGGGCAGTGTACAAGCAGATAACAGATAACAACAGAACACACAGCAAATCAAAACAAACAATCGACAAATACATCACAAACTAAAATAAAATAAAGTAACTAGTGTCAACCTATGACTAATTTATCACTAAAGGGACAACATCCTGGAAAGCCTCCGTGAAGAAGAGAGTTTTAAATAGCTTTTTAAAGATACTCAGTGATGGGGCCTGATGCAGCTCTACTGGGAGAGTGTTCCACAGTGTTGGTGCCACCACTGAGAAGACTCTATTTCTAAAGTCTTTTGAGCTATCGTCGGGGTTGGCACCTAGAGCTGCACCGTGATGAACAGGTGATGCAGGGAGTTGTTCTGAGGGAAAGATGCTCCAATAGATAGGTGCCACAACTTTTTTGTCTTGTTGTTATTGTTGTTGTTTTCTTTTGTTTACTCTCCATTATATTTAAGAATGCAGGAATGGGATGTTACTAAACATGACAGCAAAAGGGCACTGGTTGATGTATTTCAGTGGGATTGAATATGGTACTGTACATGGTCTAGAGATGAAGATGAGTGAAAATAGAGCATCCAGTTTACTGAGGAAGACTCTCATTACCTGCCCTCATCAGGTCTCCAACACGTCCACAATGTTGTATATCTGTTACTGAAACTTACATTTTTAAGCATGCAAAGATCTTGTTGTTCAGTTGCACAGTCGATTCTGACCCTTTGCGACCCCATGGACCACTGTCCGCCAGACACTTCTGTCCTCCACCATCCTCCTCAACTCACTCAGCTCTGTGCCCATTGTGTCTACAATACCATCTAGACATCTCATTTTGGACCGCCCCCTTCTTCTTTTGCCCTCCACCCTTCCCAGCATCAAGGCTTTCTCAAGATCTACTGGACAGAAAAGGGTGACAAGCTAAAGGGGGGCTAACAAGTATTTTGTACAGTTTGTTATTTTCTAAGTATTGTGATTTTCACCTTCCATCTCCCCAACAAAACCACACAACTAGCTGAAGAGAATTGGTTTTCTATATAAGAGTAGAAAAGGAAAGACACTTGTAACAAGCCAAGCAGTGCCATTATCTGGACAGGCAGCCAGCTGGAGAGACACTGCTTTGAGGCTTTAGCACATAAGCTTGCTTTCCCACTCATATGTACTTACTACCATCTGTGCCAGTTAGAACATGTTTGTTTATAAAGTAAAATTACATAGCTCAATAAACTTTCTTAACACTATGTAATTACTTTGTTGTACTCATAACTGCAGGACTAAATCAAAGGTGGTTCATAACTGTTTGTGGTGAGACATATTATCAATGTTTTGTCCATGATCCAAACTTGGACGGTGAAAGAATGGATTTTGACATTTACTTAAGTTAGTTTCTTCCAGTGGTTACTAGGGCTTCCAAAGGGTAGCAGTTCTAGAAAAAGTACAAGGCTTTTATTATGTATCGCCCAGGATGATGGGCTATCATGCAGCACAAGACCTTTGTAAATCCAAGGAATTAGTGACATTCCTATTTTCCCCCTCCAAGCTCTGAGATGGTTAAAATCATATGAACTTGTGGTTGTTTTGCAAAAAAAGGTTTATTTTGCCATTCAAACACCAATATCCACATTTCATATAATTCTTTGATACGCTATCTGCATATATATTTCTTATGTTTGTCTCCTCCACCTCAAAAAACCTTAACATACTCTTGATTCTTTTCTATACTCTTTATATAGTTTATAAAAGTTTACCATTCCTCTTTAAATTTCTTCACTTTGATTTTTCAAAATTGTTGATAATTTTGCCATTTCTGCCATCTCTATTAATTTAACCAACTATTCACTCATACTAGGTATTTCTTCTTTTTTCCCACCCTCTGAGCATATGGAAGTTTGCTGTTGTTATCATATATAATATTATTTTCCATATTTCTCCTTAGCTCTTTATCCAAGATCCTCAAAAGAAATAGTTGGGATCCTTTGGTATTTCAGTTGTTTAAAAACATGAACCTGTATTAAAAAAGTAGAATTTGCTTGCTGGCCAATTAATGCATTTAAAGAGCTTGCTGACTGGGAAAGGAATGTTTCCCCATGAAGCTTATCAGTTAGTAAAATTTAGTAGAGCTGTAAGAATAGATTGGGAGTCTTAGGCCAAGAAGACAGAGAAGATAGGATGGTTCTGGACTCTTTCATGTCCTTGACTGATAAGTGGACTGACACCTGGGATGTCTCATGAGCAAGGGAAAGCCCCTGACAGAATAAGGAAGGGAAATGATAGGTCACAATGGCCCTTTCCTATGTTCCTAGTTGATAACAGTCAGTAATGAGTGGATATAATCCACCTGCAAGAATGCTACACCAATAAATTCATTCCAGGTAGCCCTTGTCTGGGTTTACAGATATCTCTCAAGCAAGGGATGCAGAGCCATGAGGGATGAGACAGCACTTTGGCAGCAAGTATAAAAGCAGGGGAACCTAGCCCCCAGACTTTGGAGCTCTGTGTAGGTCAGGTGCTGTAGCTCTTTAAGACCAAGGGCATCCCTGTCATCAACCAGGCTCTTGGTGGTGAAAGAGAGAGAAGGAATCTTGTGAGGTATGCATCTGCCTTTGTTGTTCCTTTGTTTATTCTGCTTTGCTCTTTATTCAGTTTCAGTTATGCTTTACTCTAAGTCATGGGTTCACAACCTATGGCCCGTTGGCTGGACGTGGCCCGTGGTGCCATTCCATGTGGCCCATCACCCTCACCACTGCTGCTGGTGGAAGTGGTGAAAACAGCCAAAAACACACCACCCTTGCCAAAAATGTATCATAAATGCACCCACGACTGTCATAAATGTGTTTCCAACAGCCACAGATGCATTTTATGGTGGCATTTATCATGGGGAAACCACGTGTCCAGCATGCTCAGCTGTCTGACGGGATGTGGTCCAGCCTGCGGCATGAAAACGTTGAGAACCCTGCTCTAAGATGTATGTAATAAAACTTTGTTTTCTCAGACACCAAGTGTTCGATGTCTCTGAAACCCTAAAATTACCTGAGCCACAGCAGACCTGGCCAGCCACTGTGGCAGGACACATTATCCCAAAATTTTCAAGAAACAGAGCATTCAGAAGTGGTTTACCATTCCTTTTTTCTCCAGATGCCCTGGGATTGTGTGGCTGGCTCTCCTCCCAGGGGGCACAGTGAGGAATCACACTCCTAGCCTTTGGCGCCTTTACTCGCTGAGGTATCCAATCAGCCAGTGTCACAATGAAACAAACAAAACATAAGATAACCCATGCTGGGTGGGGGGAAACCCACCCCAGTGTCCTGTTTCCAGTAGTCAGAGACTTCTCAGAAAGCCAAAAGAAGAAAATGGAAGTGACAACTTTCTCTTGCTATGAATCATTCAGAGCAAACTCACTCTAAAACTGGAGGTTTCATTTGTTCCATGAAGCAATTTACAATCTTAAATTAAGAAAGAAGATAATCTGAAGGAATCAGCTCTAGATATTGAGTGGGCTGGGGCACATATAGGTTTGGTTCTACCATTTGGCAAAATAAAGCAGTCACTTCAAGCAGTAGATGTTGGGGAGTAGCAACATTGTACTGGAGGAAAAAATTATTAAGATTGCCCCATTGGTATACACCGCAAAAGCTAGTCTGATGCTTGTGGAACTCTGCTGTATTGCCTGTGTTGAAGAAAGGTTCCTCACCCATCCAGCTGATGTTGGTACAAGGAAGTGCCATTTTATTCTTTGCTCTAGGTCAGGGATTCTCAACCTGCCGCCTGTGGGCTGAATGCAGCCCACAGCGCCATTTCATGTGGGTCACCCACCGTCTCCAGCACACCCAGAAGTGCCATGTGGTGGAGGAAGAGCAAAATGGCTGTCTGGCCCCTGAAGCTGTCTGAAGGAGTGTGACCCAGCACTCGGCTTTAAAAAGTTGAGAACGCCTTTGCACCTAGGCCTAAGGTGGCTTAGCTCACCTTTCTTTGCATTTCTTAACCTTCCACATCCTACTACCACTGATTTCAGAAGACTTGGCACAAGAATGGCTTGAAATAGTAGCAGCTGACTATTTGTGGTCCCTTCTGGAACCACAAATGTTGTATTTATCCTGGTCCTTTCCGGAGCCACAAAAGCTGTATTCATCTTGCACTTGATCTGGTCCAGCCTTCATTTGGATGATGAAATCGGTATGGTACAGAAAAAGGAGTCTTCCTCCCCACCCAAGGTACTTGACCGTGATCCGACAAGAAGAAGGGATCTGGAGTGGTCACAGGAATGGAAAAAGAGAAGAGCTACTGTGATGCTAAAGAAATTAGGATCATAGTTTGCGTTGTAAACAGACAAACAAACAAGCCAGCCAGCCAGATAGCCACAAAACAGCCATGTTGACTGCTACAGACCACTGTCTGGTATGATCACCCCACCTACCTCATTGCACAAAGATGTATGCTTCCCCTAAATGCAGAAGAATTAACTACAGACTAGAAGTTGGACTCCGCAAGAATACTAGTTCTAAGCCTCAAAGGAATGACTCTACAGTTCAAGGGAGAGGGAGCAAGCAAAACACTTTCTGCTCAAGTGGCTGCAAAATGAAGACACATGAAAGAATTTCCTGGGGTTTTTTCTTCTTCAACTAATCCTATTCATACACGTCCAAAATCTTGGGTTCCAGCATCAGACCGAAGAGGAACAGAGAGAGTGACAGAGCATGACTTATGGCACAGTCTTTCATTTCAGGAAAGCTTACTTTCCAGTAAGCATGAGTTAGCATGAGTTATTGTATATAATAAAGGCTATAACCATAAGCAATAAGCTTTACTGCCCACATGTGCTGCACCTATATGAATGCTTTTTGTTTACACTACTGTTCTGAAACTATTTAAAGTCATACAGTATTTTGATTTTGAAATGTGAGAGTGAGTGAGTGAGTGAGTGAGTGAGTGAGTGAAAGAAAGAAAGAAAGTACAGTATAAGTACAGTACAGTCAAAGCAAAGTGATAGCTGAAATTTGCTATATTCTTCACCTGTATTTCTGGATGAGCATGCATTAAAGACTTCAGACAAGATTGTCTTCTGCATTTTCTCTTGTCATGGTTGGCAAAGTACTCTTGCCTTTGTGAGGCAAAACATCGTTAGTTGAACAAAAGGAAGTGGGGAGCCTGTGCTTGTTGTACACAGTTAGGATGCACCATATTGTCTTAGAAAGGTGGTGAACAGATGAGCATGGTAAACCAGCCCAATCCCAAATCCACCCTCCAGATTTGGGATTGCACTGTCTGCAGCCTCCTGATGCAACTCGATGGAGCCTTGGCGTGGAAACTGAGGCAGTCCTTTCTCTCCCCCCATTTTCCCTAAGACCCAGGCCTCATTGACAGGCTGTAGAAGCACAAAATCCAGAGGTCTGCAGGCAGGCAGACATGCACCAAAAACGGAAGGTTTAGGCAAGATTAAGTAACACATAGGCAGTCTTTCAACAGCCAACTGCGGTGGTTCAGTGGTTAAGAAACTCACTTTGTTAGCTGGAAGGTTGACAAACCAGCAGTTCAAGACCCATGTACTGCATGACGGCAGGGCTGTGTGGGGGGGGGGGGAGCAGGGGGGCAAAAGCCCTCCTGAGCTAACAGTTCCCAAAACTCACCCCGTGGTGCTTATGTGAGTGTGACGTTATTGGCCATCCTGAAATTTTTTTTGCCCCTCCTGACACCCCCTCCCCCAATCTAGAATCCTGGCTATGGCCCTGCATGATGGAATGAGTGCCCGTTTCTGTCCCAGCACCTGCCAACCTAGCAGTTTGTAAGCAAGACATTGTAGGGAGATCAATAGGGACCACTTCGGTGGAAGAAAAGATCTTGGGGACATAAAAGGAGCCTTATTCGGGTGTCTCCTGGGCGGAGTTCCTCCAGCAAAAATCCTTTCAACCCAGAACACACCTTTGTGTGCTTCTGACACGATTAAAAAAAAAGCCCAGCAAGTTCTATGGGTGAGGTGGAGGGCTTGGACGGAAAGAATTCAGGCGAACCTGGGGGGCGAAAATGGATATGCTGGCGGGGGGGGGGGGCTGGCAGCCGCTGCTGGAGTCGCGCGCCACAGACTGGGAAAGCCACCTCTCGACACGCGCGCACGCACACACACATTCTTCTAGGCGCGACTAAGCCAGCCAAATATCTCTGGCCTTGGACTAGGTGGCAAATGATGAGGCATCCCCACCCACCCACTCGGAGAGCAGACAGGGCCTGGAGGCTGGGTGGGGAGGCTTGGCCGTATTTCGCTGGGACCATTCCTCAGGTGGACACGGAGGCAAAGCCCTTCCAGACTCACCGGTTGATTCCGGGCCGGGCAAGCCCGTTCAAATAAGACGCGTGCATGCGAGGGGAGTAAGAGATTGCAAATAGATAAATGGGTACCAAGGGACTGCGGTGGCTTAGTGGTTAAGACGCTGAACTTGACGACAGGAAGGTCGGCAAGTCAGCAATTCGAGACCCGAGTGCTGCACGACGGAGTGAGCTCCCGTCTCTGTCCCAGCTCCTGCCAACCCAACAGTTGGAAAGCAAGATACAGTATTGCAAGTACAGTACTGTAGATAAATAATGACCACTTCGGCGGGGGAGGTAACAGCATCACATGTGCTCTGGTGTCTAGTCATGCCTGCCACATGACCACGCAAACGTCTGCAGATGCAGACAGCGCTGGCTCTTTGGCTATAAACAGAGATGAGCACGACTGGCTTTTGAGCAAAGATGACCTTTACCTAAATAGGTACCATTCGGGTGGGATGGTAAACAGTGTTCCGTCACTGAACTCCGGTGTCATGCCTGCCACATGACCACGGAAAAATCTGCACACGCAGTCCGGCAGCGCTGGCTCTTTGGCTGTTAAGGGAGATGAGCACCGCCCCCTAGAGTCGGACATAACTGGCTTTCGAGCAAGGGAGACCTGCTTAACCTTCCTAGGCGAGGTAAAGAGAGAGAGAGCCAGGATTCGGAGCAGAGGCGCCTGTTGCTGGGAGAGCGGCAGAGCACGGGAGCGCGCGCCAGCCTCTCTGGTTCCGCATCCTAGTGTGGCAGAGGCGGCGCTTGTGCCCGCGCGTCTATATAGGTAGACGTGTGTACACGCGCGCGCGCGCATATCACGCCTCTCTCCTCAGAATACACGCGTGCCCGCGGCTTCGTGTTGGCTGATTATCATTATTATTATTTGCCCATCTCCACTTGCTTGGTCAATCCACGCCCCGGCGTGCCTCCCTTGAGCTGTGGGTGGGTGGGTGTCAGGGCCGTAGCCAGGGGGGGGTGGCCGGGGTACGCGCCTCGTTTCCCACGGCCTCCAGGTGGATGCCTCTCCTTTTGTCACGTGAGTGGCAACAAGGTTTCTTTACGTTCGGGGCGGGGGAGGAAATGGAGTCCTCGCCAGACATCTCCCCACCCTTGACAGCCGGGATGCTCCGCAGGGCCCCCCCCCTTCCTCGGCGCCCCACCCGAGCCTGAAAGAAGCCCCTCTTCCAAGTCCCAATCAAGGGGCGGGGCGTGATCACCAGGGGCGGAGCCGGGGGGGCGGGGAGGGGGCGGGACGTGCTGGCGGGTTCCCTGGGAGATCAGCCGCCTAAACTTTGGTTAAAAAGTCGGCGGTACCTTGCTGGGCACCCACGGCGGAGAGGGTCTCGCGCGGGTCCGTGCGGGCTGCCACGGCGCGGAGAGGTTCGCGGGCGGGCTGGGAAGGAGGAGGCGAGGCCGCGCCGAAGACGGTTCAGGCTGATGCAATTGGCCTCCCCCGAAAAAGATTCCCCGCCTTGACAGCGCGCCGGAGGAGCCCCAGAGGCGAGGAGGCGCAGCGAGGCAGGATCGGCATGGAGAGGGTAAGCGGGCGCCCTACTATGGGCAGCAGAGCGAAAGCCACCCCCGAGGGGCTCCTCCAGCCAGCCTGGAAGAAGGGGAACGGTGGGGTGGAGGGAGAGGGAGAGGGAAGCGACCGCGTACGGAAGTGTGGAAGACAAACGTGCTCCGAGGCGAGCATCCCGAGCCTTCCAGATGTGCAGCATCTGCCGCTGTGTCAGTGGCTGCTGGGAGCTGCCTCCAGCCGAGGTCCTGAAAAGGTGGCCGGGACATCATGGGATCCCCGGTGCTTAGGTGCCCGGAAGAGCCGCGCTGGCTGGGGTGGCAGGAGCGGAAGGGTGGCTGGTCCCCCCCCCCTGGGGTGCGTGTCTCGGCTAGGATGGAGGTGCCCCCCTCAGTGTCACCCACCCCCAGACAGGCCCCCACTCCGTGCTCTGTAATTTTCCATGTGCAGGGGCGGAGCGTGAGGAAGCAGCTCCCACGTGGCAACTAGCGATAAACCCCCCTCCCCAATCCGTTTTCTGGGCTCCCTTTGCTGCTTTTAAAGAGATCACCTACCGGCGCTGGCCAGGTGTTTCTACCTTCTCTGGGCGCCCTCGGACGCGGTATTGGGTCTTCAGAGAGTATGAACGGATGTGCAACTGTCTTGAAGGTCTAGCAGAGGCGTAGCTACCGCCGTATCTGCCGTATCAATTATACGGGGCCCCGGGCCACGGGGGCCCCCAACGTGCGTAAGCAAAACAAATCTTTACCCTTCCTAAGGGCCCCCAAACACATTTTTATACGGGGCCCCGCCAAGGCACGCTACTCTTCTGAGGTCTAGGTTAGCACTGCAGCCACTCCCGCCTTGGAAAAGTATCACGTAATGTTTGCACACATCTGTTAATGTACTATTACTATACTATTAATCTCCTCCCTCCCCTTTCTTATGCATACTATACAGAGAAACATGCCTGCGACTATTTCTGGAGCTGATCTCTTTCTAGACAGAAATATCAGTTCCGGTTTTTTTGGGTTTGTTTTCTTTCTTTTTTTGCCAACTTCCACCTACTGTCTGGTCCAATATTCTGCATTCTTGCTCCTCTCAGGCTAGAGTAATGTTCCTAAATATTCCCAAACTGTAAAATAAACCACCAGAGAGTATAAGCTATTGAAACAATAGGAAATTGTTGAAGGCATTATATATAATTGGTCCTATTATTTTTGTTTGTTTATTACAATTTATACTTTGCCTTTCTACTAAATCATGGTGCTCAAGGCAGGTTATGAAGTTTTAAAAATAAATTTGAAAAGATAAATCCAACATTTAGCTAAAGCCTTAATAAAATAATATGAACCTAACTCGCCATAAAACCAATTAAAATTAGCAAAATGTTTTTCACAAAAGCATTCGAGAACATTACCATTATCTAGACAGGTGTGTTTGTATAGGTTTCTTTAAAACAGTCAGAGTGGAAGCATAGCACAACCCAGCAAAGAGTGCAGGCCATAGCCTAGGTGACACCGAAGAAGGCCCTTTCCTACCTGTTTGTTAGCCTGGCTCTTAATTGGAGCTGTTTGTTAACATCAAGCAACAATTTAGATGGCTGCAACCCTCTTTCTTGCTGTAAAAAAGTGTGCAAAATTTAATCACAGAATCAAAGAAGATGCAGCAAGTAGCATTGTCTGAGAGAGAAGCATGAAGGATGCTTTGATTTGAAGATTGCTTAATTAGAAGGGAGGAATATTTTTTTTAAAAAAGTGTTCTGTTTGTTGAATGAATGCCTCCAAATGACCAAAACAGCAAAGAATCCTATGGAACCTAGTAGGCAAACACAATTGCTGCACATCTAGCCTTTGCCATCTGAGTGCATCCTGCCAACAGACATGATCTGAGACAGTCAAGAGTTGAAATCCCTCCATCCTGATTTGACAGTATGTACCACTTAGGGGGATACCAGTGCAGGCTTTCTTATTCTGTATCATTGTATATCTTCAGTACATTAATAACAAACTGCTTGCACTGTTTAAGTGCAGGTGTTATCATTGTGAGCAGGAAACTTCCCAGTTTCCCAGCATCTGGCATTAGGATTAGCTTCTTAAATAACCAGACAGACATATCATCCTGCATGGTCTTACCCTTGAGTAGTGAATCAATTGGAAGTTGTAGAGATCTGATTATAGTGGGACAGTTTGTTTGAGTTGGAGCCAGGATTGTTTCCATAGTATCAGGTTTAGTCATTTCCTACCAGCTTTCAAGAGCCCCCTCTAAAGTCACTGCCTACTCCGTCTTCCAAGGTAGCTTTGTTGGTTTTCCCACAGCACTTTTGATCCTGTTACACTTCTTTTGTACAGCTGCCAGAGTCAATTCATCTGACAAAGATACGAGAGATCTGTATGCCAGGCAAAAATGCACAGGAAAGCTCATTGCCCTATTGCAGGGGCTGGGTGGACAATCCACTCTAAAGAGTGTCGAGCCTGTGACAAATTTTCTCCGAGACAGGGTGTCATCCCTGAAGACTGCTTCCTCTTCACCCTTTTGTGAGATGTCCCTGCTCTTGAAGGGGATTCTGCCTGCACTTCCTTGCTTTTGGCACAGTAGAGCAGAGAGAACCCTTCTGCATCTAAATGCACTTGGGAGGTTTTTGGCAGGACAAGGAGGACTGCTTAAGGATGAAAAGGGAAAGATCATCGAGGGAGGGCTCAGTCAAACTTAGGGGTGAGGTTAGGTGTCTCATCACGTAATATATTCTGTGTCTCACCTCTTTCTTACAACGTTGCATGGCTGAGCCCGGATAGCTGAAGGGAGTGTCTTTCATGTAGTCTATAATGTCCAGGAGATACAAGTAGAAAGAGCCTCTCTGTTCTACTCACTCCTCAGTGTCCCCTTTGGTGCTTCACTCGCCTCTCTGAGTGTTCTTTGTTTTACTTGTGAGTTTCCACCTTGGCGCCTGAAGCAGTCACTTTATTGCAGAAGAGTGGGATTCCAGTGTCCTCCCAGGAAGTAAAAGGGACTTTTCTTCATAGCCTTTTTTTTCTAAGAAAAACTCTGTGCCTAAATAGGAATGTGTGTGGGTTGTTGTTGTTTTTAAATAGAGAGGGCAGCTTGTTTATTGGATACATACAATTGCATACAAATTACATACAAATCCTTTTGCTTTCACAAGTTGGGCTATAACAGTAGTGATCAGCATAGTCATTCAGGTGTCCCCTTTGGTTTTGTGAGCCATGCTACAACATTATGGTAACTCCTCTTTTTACCTTAAACGGGGATTGTGGCAAACACTTCCATATCCCAAGCAGTAACCATGTGCCCACTTCCTCTCTTCTTCTGCTGCTCCCTCTCTCCCCACCTTTAGGTCAAGCTGGACCTTCTGTATATTCTCCCTTGCTTAACTAAGCAAGTAGATAGAGCTACACACTTGACACAATGCCAATACAATTTATTTTAATCCTGAAACTTCTAGATAGACATCTCTGGGCACTTTTAATGAAGAAGCCTTGTGAGGCTCTTCTATCTTTCCCTCCTTTACTACTGTGTTGTTGCTGTTGCAATAAGAAAAACGAGGAGGAAGTATTAAATGAGTAAATAAATGGGTTGTAGTGCACACAGGAGGCTCTCAAGTTAAACAAATGGCCAGAATCTAATTGATCTACTTATACAGTTGTACCTCGTTTAAAGAGCATAATGTGTTCCACAGGATTGCTCTTTAAGCCAGTTTGCTCTTTAAGCGAAACACCATTGTAAGTGACCGATTGTGACTTCTGGTGGGGGGGATTGCAAACCCTGATTTATTTGTTAAGCGAGTTTTTGGTTGGTTTTATTTGTTAAACAAAGTGAACATTCAGAGAATATTCTGCTCTTTAAGTGAGTTACTCTTTAAGCAATGCGCTCTTTATGCGAGGTTTGACTGTATTGATAAAAGCACTATGGTGAATTGCCACTGGTTAATGAGTCAGTGTATGTATTCCTCATCATCCACCAGTTGTATGAGTTGACATGCTATAAGAAATGTAAGTGTTGATTTCTTTACTACAGTTTATGCCATTTTACTTACAGTAGCATGCATAGGTAATAGGATTCTTGTTATTGATATGCAGAGACAACCCCCCCCCCCAATTCTTAAAATTCAATGTAAGAGAGAGGGTGATTTCACACTAAAAATCTCACCTGCTAGTATGTAACCTGCTAGTATTTAACTCTTCATTTCACCTATTACAGCTAGTATTCTCAGAGTACAGTGGAACCTCATACAACAATTGTCCCGTATAGCAACAATATTGCATAACAATTAGGTTTTAGGGGGAAATAGCATCCCACATAACAATTTTCCCTATGGAAAAATCATACAACAATTTTTCAATGGGAAAAATCACTTAGCAAAAAAAAAAAATATTGTTGTACGATGCATCCCATAGGGAAAATTGCTATACAGTACGATGCATGTATCATATAGCAATTGTTTCGTACAACAAGCCCAGTGTTACGGATTAAAATCGTTTGTATGAGACTAAATTGGAAAGTCAGAGACTAAATTGGAAAGTCAGATCAGAGTGATTTGGTTCTGCTGAGCTTTGATTCACAGCTTCAACGGTGAGTGACATCATAAAGAGTGCTCACCTTGGATTGAATTGGAGGTTTGGAGTCCACATGGGTGATGTGATTGGCATTGTAATTCAACCTGTAGCCACTCTTCTTTCCTTCCTTTCTATGATCCCTCCTCCACCTGCCTTTCCTTCATGCAATTGCTTATCTTTAAAAAAAAATTAAATAGATAAGAATACAGTAGTACTACTGTATAACACTACACAGTACTTGTGGAATTTTAGGCCTTGGACTCTTTTGTGGTCAACTTGTGGAACTTTTTAAATGACTGACTTTTTTAAAAATGGTTTATGATGGCAGCTGATTTGTGATGTTTTGACTTATGTTCTTGATACTGTGTATTATTTCTATTATTGTATGCTAATTGTATCTTATTTTACTGTATTGTAATATACAGTAAAACACCGGATAACGATTGGATTGGATACGCTAAAATTGCATAACGTTAAGTAATCTGGGGAGGAGAATTGGATCGAATAACGTTAAGGTCCTATGGGATGGATCGGATAACAACCGCTAAAGTCTGTGCAGTTACAATGTATCTCTATTGAGCTTTAACATTATTCGATCCATCACATAGGATTTTAACATGGATCGGATAACACTAAAAATCTGATAACACCAAGACTTGTGGAACCAAGTCTTAGCGTTATCCGAGGTATTACTGTAAGTATAATGTATTGGATGTGGTATTGTTGTGAGCCGCCCTGAGTCGCATTGTTGAGTGGGCAGCATACAAGTCCAAATATAACTACTACTACTACTACTACTGCCACCACCACTACCACCACCACCACCACCACCACCACCACCACCACCACCACTACTACTACTACTACTACTACTACTACTACTACTACTACCACCACCACCACCACCACCACCACCACCACCACCACTACATCACCATATCTAAAGCAAAGACCTAGCAATAAGGTGATATGATAGTTTAGCACTATTCTCATACTATTTTTTTAAAAGGAGGATGATCAGGACAGAGGAAACACCAAGTTAATGCTAAGGCCACCAAAACTCCACCTACAGACACACATTCAGGTAGTAAAAAACCCTTCAAAATCACCCATACGATAAGAGGGAAAACCCTGAGCTTTTTTTTTATGGTGTAGTTCACTTATTCAGTGGCACCATCAGCACAAGATTTTAAATCTGACATTTATAGTACCGATTAATAGAATGGGCAAGAGGCTGTTGATATTTTTACTTAGTCTTCTATGTTTCAGAAGTTGGACTTCTAGCTTCTTCTGACTGGTCACACACTTCAGCTTCCGAAGCAATTTCTCCCCCTAGTACAGTATTCAGATCTGAACATATTGTAAAACTGACAAAAAGAGCAATACTGTATTTTCATTTCCAGGGTAACATAAGTAAAATGCTCTAGCCAAGACCTAAGCAGAAAGACTGAGATTAGGGGTTCTCAACCTTTTAAAGCTGTGGGCCAGGTCATGCTCCCTCAGACAGTTGAGCAGGCCAGGCTGGTGGTTTCCCCCGCTGTAAATGCTGCCGTAAAATGCATCCACAGCTGTTGTAAATGCATTTATGACAGCCGCAGACATGTTTACAGCTGTTTCTGCCACTTCAGCTGCTTTCGGCAGAAGGAGAGAGAGCGGCAGGCCACAGGAAATGGTGCTGGAGACTGGATCTGGCCCACAGACCATAGAATGAAAACCCTTGAATTAAATGATCAGGAGTTTGTTGATGCAGCTGAATCAGTCCTATGGAGAGCAAAGTGGAACACCTGAGACCTTACCAGTAAATGGCAAAAGAAAAAGGGTGCTCATGTAGGGTTGCATGAGAGTTGGCAAGGCGCACTTCTCAGGCCTTCCTTCCTTGTGAAAGCCATATCCAGTACATGCTCACTAAGCGCAGGCATAGTACATTAAGAAGAGTCATAGTCATTTGGGGGGGCAGGGAGGTACCTTACCCTGAAATTTTGGGATGAGATGGTTCATGAGCTGCCCTTCTGTTTTGCATCTTGTGTCTGTGGCACATGTACAATGAGGGCGATGATTCATTCCTGTCCCCATGGGATTTTGACCCCAAGAGAAATCAGCATGGTGTAGCAATCAAAAGGCTAGATTGCCATTTTGAAGTTCCAGATGCACTTCCACAATGAACCCTGGGATCCAGAGGATAACATGTGAGTTAAAATGTGAGTCATTCACTTCCTCACCCTCACAGGTTTAATATAAGGATAGGGTAAGAAGCAGAAGAGCTATTTTATTGCCACTTCAAGCTCATTGCAGGAGCACCGGAATAGAACTGTAACAAGCAAATAAGTAGATAGTTGGAGAAGGCGGCAGGGAGACTGACCAACAGGACAATGTGAAGCCATGAGAGCCTGAAAAAGTGTGAAAGGTTACCCTCAGATCTGCTTCCTTCATGTTTTTCGTTTTCTTTTGGAGCACACCATCATAGCAGTGGGAAAAAGCCAGTTGCTGTCCCCAGTGTATGACTTCTGAATGAGACAAGTGAAGACATTTTTTTAAGTACTTGACTGAGGTTCTTTATCTCCCTGGCTCAGACGCCAGCAGTAGCTCTCTGAAACATCCACCCACCTTCCTTCCCCACTCCACCCTGTGCAGATGTACTCTAGTTTGAAAACGACTTGTCCCATCCCTCCTTCTGATGCTGTGTCCTGTCACAACTGTTCCATACTTCAGTTACAGTGCTATTTCTTACAAATGTTCTCTTCCAATGCTCTCCGCCCTGGGTACACAGATCGATTGATCCAGAATTTTAGGAAGCTAATTTCCCCCCCTATAACCTCCACAAGGAGCATGGGCATTGTTTGAAAGTTACTCCTCTACTAATTGGGGTGGGGATTCTGGGAATAGTAGTACAAGAAGTAACTTTTCCTAACTTTAGATCTTCAGTTGGAGATTGTGAGAGTTCTAGTCTAAAGAAAAAAGCAACGTCTACAATTTCTGCCATAGTAGATCTGCAGATGCATCCTTAAACAAGAACCCTGGTGGTGTAGTGGTTAAACTGTTGTACTGCAGTCAGAAGGCTGTGAGTTCAATCCTAACCAGGGATCAAGGTCAACTCAGCTTTCCATCCTTTCAAGGTTGGTAAAATGAGTACTCAGCATGTTGGGGGCAAAATGCTAATTAAATTGTGAACATGCCAGAGAGTGCACTAAAGCACTATGGGGCCGTATTAAGTCTAATTGCTATTCCTAAACAGCTTGGTCCTGCATTAAAGAGTTGATAGGAAATTTCCTCTCCTCCCCACCACCACCCACCGCCTTTTGGTTGCCTAATAGTACCACCTGGTCTCTGTCAAGCACAATGGCAGAGCTGACCCTACACGTGACTCAGCGCACCGGGGTGGAAGGCAATTGCTTCCCATCTGTGTCCTGAATGGCAGCTGTGCCCCTGTGCGTGCTCAGTGCCCTGAAGACTTCCCCTGCCCTGAGCGCTACTCCTGCTCTTCTCAGCCATGTGTCATTTTTCCCCATCCCCTTCTCTGCTTTGGAAATGCCAGAAGAAGACTGAAAGAATCAGGATGGGTGGGGTAGATACAGAGCCTGTTGTTAACCCTGACCCGGCATTCTCTCCCAGTCCTGTTGACATGTTTCATTTTACCATCTTTGGGCAGATGCTGGATGTAGAATGTGAAGCAACCATACATTTTTTCCGCAGTAAAAAAGAATGGTCCTTAGACACAGATGGAAACAGGTTTACAAATGCTTTAATATTTGTGAAATCCTCTGTGGGGCTTCATTGCTCCTTATTGAAGAATTGGGGTGTAGGAGGAAGAGTTTCTTGTTATGGATGATGATGATGATGTCTCCCTCCCCCATCTGTGTCCCTTTTTCTCCTCCACAGTGTGCATCTCTTTAGCCTAATTTGTGCTGCTGTGTGATCTGCGCTCTCTGTGTATCCTGGGACGTGTAGTCAGCAAGACGGGAAAGGGGGCAGGTGGGCACCCATATCGCAACCCCCAGTCATGGCCGAAAAGTGCAGCGAGGGATTGCTGGTAAGTCCATGGGGATTGCTTGTGGATGCCATTCCTTGGTTGTTGGCAGCGGACAGGTGGGGGGAAATCCATGGCTCTGGGTGTGAAGAGCAGCCACTAAATCAGGGATTGCCGACCTCCAAGCATTGCCAGACTACAGCTTTCATTGCTAGTAGCCTGAACAGTGAATGGTGGGGAGTGATGCAGATTGCAGTCCACCCATTTCTCATCCCTGTACCAGACCTTTCAGTGACTCTTTCATCTTTTAAAAGCCCATTTATTTATATGCTTCAGTTTCCCTAGCTGGGCTAGGGACTATGCGGCCTTTGACATTCCACTCTGCATTTCGAGCCAGGTTCCTCTGTTCCAATAGTGCTGTTGGGCATGGAAGTTGTATGTCACATGATACAAAGAGACCCCGGCTAATCACTGTTCCCAGCTTTCTGCATCCTTTCTTATCAGTTCTGCCCCAGAGCAAGGAGGAGGGCGGGAAGGTTCCCTGGGCACAATGGCCAGTGTTTACTCCACTGTCCTAATGATGACTATTGGAGGTGATGGCATAAAGGGAGCTAATCCGAGTGCAAGTCTTGTCAGGCCTGAGTGTACATTACTGCTTCAGTAGAGAGAGACCCCCAAGATCAATGTTACACACACATGCAGACCATGTAGGAGATTGCTTTGAGCACAGAGGCATGTTCAGACCATATGTAGTCATGTTGAGTTGTGTAGAGTTTCCCATTTTGCTGGAAGCTAAGGCATACGCTTTGCTACCCTTGCTTTTCTTTAACACTTGCAAATGTTCCTTTGAAAGGTTGCAGCTCCCAGAGTCGGAGTGGCTGTGGTGGTCTAGGAAGAGCAGTGGCCATTGTATTCCCCCACCCCAAATAACTTCCAAGCTCTGCTTCTGTCCCATTCCTCTTTGGGGTTAGGCAGCCAGGATAACCCCTACTTCAAGCATACTTTGTCACAAGGAATGTGCCTTTCCCTAACATTTCTGTAAGGTCACCAAGCAGTGCTGGAGAAACATGCAGAGTCCAGCAGGTGGGGAAAATTTGGCTCCACCGTCCCGCTGCTTTGTTTGTGTTTTGGATTTCTGCATTCACAGAGAACAAGGCTCCCGGGAGATGCCTGAAATAGCCTGCACCCCAGCCAGGGGGCAGCGTGCCAATTTCAGGCCTGGGACATGTGGGGGGAGGGGAACTAAGATTTGGAACACAAATTCGCACTAAATAAAATCTATTGGACTACACTTAAGGGAATTACAAAGCACTCACAATCATGTGTTATTCTATGTAGCACAATGCAGTTCAGTCAATGGTGTGTGCGTGTGCACATATAGAGACAAGATGCAGTATATTATTTTTCAATATTGGACAAAGGGCTATAAGAACAGGATGCTGCCTTTCATACTGTTGCTTTCTGAATTACCCCTATTCAACCAAACATGTTTCAGCTCACTGGGAAGCCAACCTGGATCAGCCAGCATCCATCCAAAGCTGGAGCTGTGGGGAAGAACCAGTGCATTATATGTCTGTGTTGTGTAAAAATCCAGATTGGCTCATTGCAGATGCCCATCAGCCCTGTGTGTGAGAGAGGGGAAGAGAGAAAGAGGGAGACTACTCAGATTTGCATGCTTGCCTGACAGCAAGGGTGTCTTGGACTGTACCCTCACTGGACCTGCAAATGTGTATGCACACATGCACAGGCACAAAGAGCCCTGCTCCGAGTGTGCTCCATCCTATTTCTCCTTGGCTATGTGATGTGCATTCTTGCCTTCTTCCCTTGACACCACTTTTATGTTTCCACACAGCTTTTTGACTGTGACTTGTGTTTCTGAATTTTTTTTGTAAATTCCATTTGATGTACTAGGACAGTGATAGTGAACTTTGGCACTCCAGGTGTTCTTGGATTTTAATTACCAGAAGCCCAAGTCAATACACTGGATGATCAGAACTTCTGTGAATTGAAGTTCAAGAACAGCTGGCATGCCAAGGTTCACCACCGTGGTCCTAGAATATGCACAATAAGGGTGGGGTGTAAAGCAGAGAACAGTATAAGTCATAGCAATAGTGTATGTCCTGAAAGGCCACTGTTAGTGATATGATTGCTGCTCTCTGTATTTTCTGTATTTCATTTCCCTCTTCCTTCTTTATAATCCACCACTGTCCCCAAAACATGTGGCTACAGAGTTGTATCTCAGGACAACTCTTTACTCATCTGATTAAATAAATTGTAGTCTACAAGGTTGTAATAAATCTGTTCGAGTTTAAGGTGTCCAATGACTTTCCGGTGTTTTAAATCCTTATGAGTTTATCTTTAACCATTTCTGGGAGTCAAATGCTGTTTGGGGAAAGATCACCAAGACAAGAGAAAGGGGGAGGCGGACAGGTCAGAACTAACTTTCACTTCAAGCCTGCAATCTCTTCCCATGCAGCTCCCCCAGTGACTTAGTGATTAAGACTCTGAGCTGGAGACTGGAAGGTCAGGTTTTGATACCAAAGGGCTGCACTTGGGGACATGAAAGGAGCCTCATTCAGGTGTCCTCTGAATGGAGTTCCTCCAGCAAAAATCCTTTCAACCCAGAGTAATCTCTGACACAAAATTATTATTATATCCCTTCCCATCACCTGATACTGGAACCTGTGGTTGGTCTTGTCCAGAATAAGTGGTGCCTCAATCACTGGACAGCCACCTGGAGCTTCCTGGCTAAATGGAATATAATAATCCTCTCACTGAGCTGCCTAGACATCATTGAAAAAACAGCTAAACCCATCACCCCCTAAACCCCTTCTCCCAAGACAGGAATAAAACCTCATGCCAACAATTTGCTCATCAAGTTCCATCGAAGAATGGAACACTTTCTCCACCAGGCCCTACCTGTTGGGGGTCTGGTCCTTATGATTAAAGGTGACATGTACTATCATGGTCTTTGTTGAATGGTTTTTTAAAAATCTGGTCCCTTCTTAGTAGCAAAGCAGAAAGCAAAAAAGACACAGCAACAGGGGTACTTGTTTTACCATTAGATAGAATGAAAACAAAATGGGAAATTCAGGGGGAAACAGAGTAATTCCAAGCTATTACTTCAAAGTATCTCCCCCCCCCCCCATAACATAAGCAAACACTTCTTTGGGTTATTCAGCAGTCAACACATAAAAACAACACATTCGTTCCTCCCCTAGTTTTCTTTACTCATATTAGAACAGAGTGAGAAAATTATGGCTCCATTTTGGCAGTTCAAGGAAGCCATCTTGTCTCTTCTTCCCTCAGAGACCATTCCAATGGGAACAGCAATTTCCCCCTTAGGGACAAGCTGTCCTTCGACTTTGCTCCCTCTGGGTAAGTTTTTTAACAGTTCAATGGACTATCAAGCTAATCAGCCTTAATGAGTTTGATTATTCTTAGTACCCTTTGACGTTGTGCCAAGACCAAGCTGTTTCCTCTTACAATCCACCTCTACCTTGGAGGCAAGATACAGTTCTTGCTTTTTCAGTGCTAGGTCACAGAAAAACACATTTGATGTGAATTCATATAAAATAAGAATCCTTTCTGAGGTGTAACAACCTATTTTCCCCAAAAGATAATATTGGAGTATGGTCTCATTTCTGGTCATCTTCAAAGACTCACAGATATGATACAAAGGTGAGAGCTAGTCCTCTTCAGGTCAACTGTCTTCACATGCTTTAAAGAATATTGACATGTCCAGTACATTATTGATAAGTTCAGGTCTTTGACCTTTTGACATGCTGTGGCAATGAACCCTAATTCTGTGGATGACAAAGCTACAACATCCTGTTGATGACTAGCCCATGAAATAGGCCCATTGCCATATGTGAACAGAAACCCGTTAGTGGATTTATAGTCTGTGCTATTCAGTGCCCAGAGCTTTGGGGTTCTGCTAGCTGGCAGTCTTAGCTTAAAGTCCATAGATTCTTTCAGGTATCTAACTACCATGTTGATTGCTATCCAATCATCCTGTGTGGGTGAACAAACTTTCCTGCTCAGTATTCCTACAACGGTATCAATATCGGGTCAAGTAGTGGTTGTTAGGTCTGAAAGCTTTCCTATAGCAGTTCTGCACTTGCTCTTGTTTGATAGAGATTCATTTTCCTCTCTACCTCTCAGAAAGTCTGTTATGGGTGTGACAGCGTGGGCAACCTGGAGGCCTACTCTCTCAAAGCTTAAAAAGAGCCATCTACCTTCTTTCTATTTGAATGCCAAAATGGTATGTTGCATCCCTCAACTCCTTTATTTCTACCTCCTTGTTAAAATTGCATACAATCTATTTGTAGTCCTATTTCATTTGAGTAGCTACTACAATTAGGTCATTTACATAAGCAAGAATAACAGTTAAATGTCCATTCCTGCTTCTGGTATACAAGCACTGATCTTCATCTTTCTTGAAACAACAACATCTTCACTTTCCTCATTTCAGGCCTCAGCAGTTTCTTTTAGTCCATATGGGTCTTTCTTCAGTTTGCAGACAAAATTAGGATGCTTCTGGTTGATAAAGCCTAGTGGCTGTTTTCACGTACAGCTCCTCTGCAATCTCTATGCAGTCTTCACATCTAGGTGGTTGACATGCATCTTTTGGGAGGCTGCCACACTCAGAAACATTCATATGGTACTGTGCTTGACAAAAGGCCAAAAGTTTCATTGAAGTCTTCTCCATACCTCTTCAGGAACCCTTTGGCAACTAGCCATGCCTTGTTGCATTCCACTTCTCCATCTGCAGCCTGTTTCACCTTGAAGACACACTTGCATCCTATAACCTCCTTGCCTGTAGTTTAGTCAGGGAACTTTCTTCTTGTATATAGCTTCTATCTACTTTCTTGTAGCTTCTCTCCATCTGGTGGCTTCAGCTGCTGTCATCTGTTCAGTGTCTTCCCAGGTCACTAGCTTATTCATCAGAGGCAACCTTGTGAGGTAGGTCAAGCGAGAAGCCAGTACACCTTTGTTGGGTCACAGTGAGTGTCTAATGGCTGGTTTTTGAGCATATTGTGGCATAGGTGCCTCTTCCACTTCAACAAACTCAACATTTGCATCTCTATCTCATTCTTTTGCTGTGCTACTCTCATGCTGTGTGTTCTCATCTTGCTGTTCTCGCTTTAGTTATGGAGTCCTTATTTTCCCAAATAAACTTTGCCTTTACATCTAATTGTGGTGTCTCAGATTCTAAACAATTATTTACAGTAATACCTTGGATAACATTTCAGATAATGCTAAAATCGCATAACATTAAGCAATCGGGGTGGGGTGGGGATTTTATCGTATAACTTTAAATCCTATGGGATGCATTGGATAACGTTTGCTAAAGCCTGTGCCGGTTACAATGTATCTCTATGGAGTTTTAATGTTATTTGATGCATCCCATAGGATTTTAACATTATCCGATGCATGCATCGGATAACATTAAAAATCAGATATCACTAAGACTTGTGGAACCAAGTTTTAGCGTTATCTGAGGTTTTACTGTATGTGCAAGGCTCTTAAATTACTTTTCAGCTGGGACAGAAATAGTCTTGTAAGGTTTCTAGAAAAGCTGTAGTGTAATCAAAATCCGTCTTTGTATTTCTGTGTGGGTCTGGTTACTTATTTCATAAGCTAGTCATATCCGACTCTAGGGTGCAGTGCTCATCTCCATTTACAGCCAAAGAGCCAATGCTGGCTGTGTTTGCAGATGTATACATGGCCATATGGCAGGCATGACTAGATTGCCCGCAACATAGGCTCCGCTCATGATGTAGGCTCAGCCCGTGACGTAGGCTCAGCCCATGATGTAGGCTCCACCCACGGTGTGGTAGCGAACACTTTTGCTGCCCACCACTGGATAGCTCTGTTCTGCTTTGGCCATCCAGATTTTCAGGAGGCATAGTTAGAGCACAGGTGCCTTAAAACTTCCTTCCTTCTCTGCTTTCTTTGATGTCTTCAGCATTAGATTAGCAACCCTTTAAAAGAATAGAAAAAATAAATGGTATGGAATGGAATGGGTAAGGAAAAGAAGGAAAAGAGAAAAGGAAAGTAAAAGCAGAACCAAGTATGGTAGGTGAGGATTCAAATGGCAACAGTTTTTTTCCACTGAGTGCCTTTCTCACTGCTGTTGGAGACAGCTGAAATTTCTTAAAATACAACAGCCCAAACCATCCCATATTGGTTCAAGCAGCCACAGAACCTGAAGCAATGTGAAGGCATTCATTTCCAAAAATATAGAAGCCCTAGTGATTGAGGGGGGAAATACAGAGGGGGGTATTGTGATTTGTATTGACTTTTGTGTCATGTAGTCAACAGAAAATTTGAATAAGACTGTTCCATTCTCAATACATTTCCCATGGTATTTGTCAGTGTAGTTTCCCCCATAGACATTTTCCCCCAGGTAAGCAAAAACTTGTGCTTTAATGATGGGATCATCCTTAAAACCCAAAACCTTCCTTGCCACTTCAGACATTTGCTGTTCTAGGTAAAGGTAAAGGTTCCTCTTGCTCGAAAGCCAGTCATATCTGACTCTAGGGGTCAGTGTTCATCTCTGTTTCAAAGCCAAAGAGCCAGTGCTGTCTGCTTCTGCAGACGTTTCCATGGTCATGTGGCAGGCATGACTAGACACTGGAGTGCACAGAATGCTGCTTCCTTCCCACCGAAGTGGTCCCTATTTATCGACTTGGAATTTCTTGCTTTCAAACTGCTAGGTTGGCAGGATTTGCTATCCTAGAGATACTTTAATATCTCATTAAAGATTAAACTTGTCAGAACACTTACACCCATTCTGTAGTAGATTGGGAAATAATTTGGGGTTGGATATTCTTCCTATATTGTGATAAATTTCTATTTCCTCATCTCATTGCATGTTAATCATGAAATTATCGTTTAGAATATTATATTGGGTCTGTTTGGGATTAATTCGATGGTCAGCAAAAGGACCCTGCCTGTTGCTTTGCCTAGACATGTGCATATTTGTGTTTTTGGTTTAGAGCCTGCAGGTAACTCCAAATGAGTTTAGGAGCACATAACAACTAGGAATCCTTGTTGGAATGGCAAGGCCCAGGAGTTGCAATGATAATTAGTATTCTGTGGTCATTTCGATCCTGTACAGGGTTTTGAAAAATAAGAATTCTGTCTCTGCCCAGAATTAATAAACATCTTTTGGGTGCCTGCTCTTAGAGGATTTAAAGGTGCCACTTTGGTCTATTTACCTTTCACCCTATGTAACTTTGCCTGCATAATCGGATGTTGTGGAAAACTACAGTTTTTCAGCTCATGGTGAGGAAAAGAACAAGCTATGCACAGAGCCACAAGAATGATCATTTATGTAGGTGTTTTCCCCCCAATATTTGGTATTTATATGCATTTTGTGGAATTTATCAGTGTTCCAAAAGCCAGGTTTGCAGGTGTCTGTGGCGCAATAGGGTCATTGTGTCTGAACCTTGCACAATCCACTCAGCCTTTGGGTTATGTGTGGGTGCACAGTGTTCTCGCTGCTACAGCTAAGGTAGTCAGGACATTTAGGAACATCTAGGATGGAGTCGGGACAAACCATAACTGAACTGTGTATTTATTTATTTATAGCTCTTTATGTGTTTGCTGAGTTATGGTCTGGGTCAGCCCTACCAATCTGTCAAATGAGTGAAAAGTTTCTACTTATATTTTCTTGGCGTATGTATTCTATCCTCATCCATCCTGAACTGTCTGTGCCTGGCTTGGGTTTTATTATATGGGAGACCACTGCAGTATCTGCCTCAGATCTAGCATCCTGAAGTGCACAGAAAGAGCCTCTTCGGAGATTGTGATATTTTTAACCACATTTGGTCGTACCCTGGTAACAGCAACCTTCTGTTGCCAGCTAATTTATCTTACACTAGGTTGGGTGAAAAGTACTGCACAATGAACTCACCAAAAGGTGCCTTCATTTTGGCAGTTTCATGTCTGACCTAAACACGAAAGAAGATCTAGCATCCTACAGAGTACATAAAAAGGATTAAAAGAAAGACTACTGCCTCTTCTTTTGTCTTCCCAAGTTATTATTTGTTTAAGTAGAAATTCTTATATTGGATTTTCATATTTCTTCCAATCAAGGCCGTAGCCAGGATTCTAGGTTGTTGTTTTTTTGTGTGTTTTTTTGGGGGGGAGATTTTTCAGGAGGGGCAACAATGTCACACACACATATATAACATTGGCATCCCTGGGTGGGTTGGGGGGGCAGGCTGTTAGCTCAGAAAGGTTTTTGCCCCCCCCCCGGGGGGCCCCTCTGGCTACGGCCCTGCTTCCAATTCCCAAAACAAGTAATCAACAGACAAGGAAAGGATTCCCAGAAGAATATTGACCATTTTCTATTCTTTTTTTTTACCTTTAAACCAGGGGTTCCCAACCTAAGGCCCATGGGCCGGATCTGGCCCATGGTGCCATTTCATGTGGGGGGCCCACCCCCTCCAAGGGCATTCAAGAAACAAAATGGCCACCCCTTTGAAGCTGTTGGGACAAAATCTGCGGCGGCGCTCCCCCCAAATAATAATAATAATAATAATAATAATAATAATAATAATAATAATAATAATAATAATAATAATAATAATAATAATGCAAGCAGGGCAAAATGGCCCTCTGGCTCTCGAAGCTGACTGAGAGAGCGTGACCTGGCTCCCATCTTGAAAAGGTCAGGAACAACTACTTTAAACAATACTGTGGTCTCCTGCCCTTCCCATCATTTTATACAAGAGAAGAATTTATCCCTTCCTTGGCCCTGAATGCTTCTCAGAATCAAGCATTTCATGCTAGTCTTCTATTGAGTAAGTATTGCTCAGTTATAATCAACTAATAAGTAGCCTATCACAGACAGTGAAAAGAGAAAAATGGAAGAGATTATTAGCATACCGAAATGTCAAACATAACCTGTCTAACCTACACTTGATTCCTATTTACTAGTTCCAAGTTGCAACACTTTATTCCTAGTTCCAAACTGCAGAATATCAGCACTGAGACTGGTAATGGGGTCTTGGAGAAGACTCCTGTTTACATAGAGGATATGTGCTCAAACAGAAAAGGTTTGCTCTCTGGTCCTGTTATGCCCAAAGGAGATAATCTGTTCCCTTGCTAGGAAAAGATGACTATAGCTCATTCCAGCCTAAGGGCCAAAGGCAACCAGGTCTTGTAGATGCAATGATATATGCTAAATACACATGCTGTCCATGTTTGATCTGTGAAACCTTATTCTGTCCTGGCCTCGTCAAATATTCTCTCCTCCAAATTATTTATTAAGCCAGTGCTCTTTTCTGAGAAGACCCTTTATTAGCCAGTGCTCAACATATGGCTGAAGTCAGCCTAGGACACAGGTTTACACTGAAAGGGGCATTGTTGTGTGTCCCTGCTTTGGCTACTATAGCAGAGAATTCAGAAGGCCAGAAAGATAGCTTTTGATTAGAGGAGAGAAAAGATTAAATGGTGAGAATATCTGATTGTCAGAGCAGCAGTTTTTTGTATTTCCTATAATTTGCAAATTAGCTTGCCTTGTTTTATGATAGGCTTTCAATCATAGGCTTCATTTGCCTGTCTGATTTCTCTGGCATAAAGGTCAGCCTAAATCAGGGGTGCCCAAACTTTTCGGGCAACGGGCTGGTCACGTGCTTCAGAAGACCGATCATGTGGTTCAGCAGGCTGGTCACATGGTTCCTCAAACCGGAAGCAGAAGTAAAATGGCTTTGCAATCTGTTTTGCAACAGATATGTTTTACAACAGGATGAGATAGATTTTAGGCTGCCATTTTCTCTGCTTAAACCAGGGATGTCTAAACTATGTCCCATGGTTCAGATATGGCCCCTGACCAGTGGTGGGATGTCAAAAATTTTACTACCCCACCATGACATCATCACAGCATGGGTGGAGCTAACATCATGATGTCATAATGTCATGGGCGGGGCCAAAGAAAAAAAATACAAAAATACAAAATAATAAAAAAATAAAAATAAGTGCGCGCTCACACACACACACCTCAACCCACGCACCCACCCACAACACAAACCCGTAAATTAATTAATTAATTAATTAAAATACACCCACCCACTCACCCCAAACACAAATCAACCAGAGCTTTTAAACCAGACTGTAAATCTTAAGATGCTTCATTTTGGCACTTTTCAACTTTTCAACAGTTAAAGAAGTTAGGTACTAAGTCTTTGCCTAACCAGTTCTCTAGGATAATATGCCTGAATGTAAATGTAAAACAGCCGTACTCCTTAAGGGTTCTCCAATTGGAACAGCACAGGTGTAGCTTATTGATGAGGTAACTCCAAGACTTTTCTTAAAAACCCCAAGCCAGGCCGCCAGGCCTTTTTAGGAACTGTGGTAGTACATCAATATAGGTAAAGGTATTAAATACACATTAAAATACACAGACACACCACATCCAAAGGTGAGTCACTTACCCTGGGGAGCAGGCTATAGGGAGCTTCAGGCTAGCAGCTTCTCTTCCTCCTCCCCGCTTGGGAGGACAGCAAGGAGGCCGTGCATATGTGCCAAGCACTGTAGGCATGCATGCACACCAAGTGCTTGGTGCGGATGTGCAGGGGGGGAACCAGTGAAAAGGTAAGCCCTGAAGGTGGTCCCCCCCCCAAAAAAAAGCTGCTACCGGTTCTCTGGGACACTGGGAAAAGTTACTACCAGTTCTGGAGAACTGGTGAGAACCTATTACATCCCATCACTGCCCCTGGTGCCAATTCATCTGGCCCACACCACCCTCGTCACTCCCAAAAGCGGAAGTAAAATGCATACGGAATCCATAAGGGCATGTTTTACTTCTGCTTCTGGGAACGACGAGGGCAATGCGGGCCAGGTAAATTGGTGTTGGGGCCAGATCCAGCCCATGGGCCATAGTTTGGGCACCCCTGGCCTAAATCATGGCTTTGGAATACTTAACAGATTTCAATTTCTAAATACTGGACTATTTACAAATTGTCCCACAGATAATAGTGAAGTGGTAAGTTGGGATAGAAAAAGGTTGCCTGCTGTGATAACATCTGCTGGGCAGTGTGCTATGAAGCCAAGTTGTGGAAAATGTTGTTTTGGTTCTTGCTGAGATCTGAGATTGATCCTCAAAGAAATTTGATACATTTCTCCTCAAAGAAGTTGCTGCAGAGATGGCAGGGACTTTAAAGTGCCTAGCAGGCAGGCAGTACAGTAATAACATTTCAACATCCCTGTGAATGAGTGGAGGGTAGATTAAAATGTTTGAAAGCCACAAGGATGTTTTCAGAGACCTTTCTGGATGGACAAGACTTGAACTCTCACCAGCTCCAACATCCTCCAAGCTCTCTCTCTCTCTTTCATATCCTGATCAAACCCCGGACTACCAAAATGAAGCCACCCTCTTGGCTTTGTCATTGACCAAACTCAAGCCCTCATTACTACAAATTCAAGTCCTCATTGTTACATGTTTCTTGTAGTAGTCGGCAGATCAGTAAATGAGCTGGATTCTGAATCTCTCCACATTCATACCGAGTGTTGTTGTCCACCAGCAGCCCCTACTTCAGCATGTTGGCCTTACATTTACACCCTCCTAGTTGACCATAGTGGGATCTCAGGCAGGACATGAGCATGACCACATTTAGGAATGGGGTGAACTCCAATGTCATATAGCAGGAAGGCTCTTTGATACTACAAACAGCCTCTCAGGGAACTGTCAGATGGCACAGTGATTCTAGGAAAGAGCATTAACCATGGAGGGAAAGGATGCTGAACTCCTGAAACAGCCGCCTTTTTTAGCGGCACTAAGATTCATTCACAAATTTCCTTTTTACTGCCTTGGCACTGTCTGAGAGCAAGTGTGTGAGTGCTTTTTCTTTCGGGATGGGGTTCTTTCCCAACCCCCTAACTCAAGTCACTGCCAGACATTCTCACTAGCTTGCTTTCAGGACATTGTGTTTTGTCCTGGATTTTCCCAGTTGCCTTTGTTCTCACTGCAGCCCCTGCCAACCATCCCTGACTCTTCAGCAGCTTCCTTGACTGCTATGGGGTTTGCAGCATCTGTGGGGGACATTGGGGGGGGGGCAGATAGGCCAACTAGGTGGTGTAGATTTCTGGTGTAGATCTGGTGGTGATCCTGGCAAGGTGACAGTGGTCTCTTCTGCTTTGCGGGGGGGGGGGAGGTACAGGAAGAAGGAGAAGGAGAGTTTGGCTCTTGGGTGTCAAGGTTTAAGAAGGAGGCACTGGGAAACCTGTCTGCCTGGAATAATAAAGGGGGACAGAGTGGAGAGTTGATGAGGATTTTCTTTTGCCTGAACAGCACTGGAGAATTGAGGCTGAGCCATCAATGGGTCCTGAGAAAGTCGCCTGAGGATGTCTGTCTGGCAAAACCCTCTTCCTCCTATCCCTTATCCTGTCTTCTCCCCAAGAATGAAAGAAACAAAAATTGCCACCTATGAAGGCACCAGCAAGATAGGATCTTATCTCATACGTACTTGTGAAATAGGCATGACCTGCCTTGGAAAGAGGGAGTGATTTGAACCTCATCTATTGCTTATCTGTTCCTATTTTGAGGTAGAAATTGCTCAATCATATTAGTTTTGTGCCCCTTTCCCCAAATCCTCAATGCCCTATGAGTTGCCGCTGACAGTTTTTGTCACTTCAGTGTTCAAGCCTATAGTGCAGCAGAGGTCCAGGATGATATTCAACCTGAGAAAATATTAGGATGGTATTTCTCTTGCTTTGTCCTCTGTCTGATGTGAATAGCAACTGAGACTTGAATTATGCATTACAGGTTAGCCAGCAATTAGAAAAGGGGATTCTTTAACTACTGAAAGCAATGGGTTGTCACAACTGAAGCTACTCTCACCTTTGCATATCAGATGACTTGGTTTTCTGATTGGTCTTCAGGAGGTAAAGATGGGCTTCATTTGCAAGTCTGGTTTCTCTGTCTGCCTAAACAGCATAATTCCAAGTCTAATAGGTTATTTGTAACATACAGTCAAACCTCGCATAAAGAGCGTCTTGCTTAAAGAGCAACTCGCTTAAAAAGCAGAATTTTCTCTGAATGTTTGCTTCGCTTAACAAATAAAACCAACCAAAAACTCGCTTAACAAATAAATCGGGGTTCACAATCCCCCCACAATTGGTCATTTACAATGGTGTTTCGCTTAAAGAGCAAACTCACTTAAAGAGCAATCCTGTGGGACGCATTATGCTCTTTAAGCGAGGTACAACTGTACTGTATACTTATAGGCCATTAAAAAAGAAATAGTAGAAGGTTGCAGTTCCAGAAAATGTCTAATCTATCTGTTTCACCATGTGTCTTAGTCACCCATGTAACTTTCACCCAGAGTCCTGCAAATATTTCAGACTGTTTTTTCATGAGTAAACATTTAAAGTGGAATTCAAGAGCATGCATTAAACTCCAAGGATCACACTTGTTTCAAGACTGCAATGTAAACACTTTTACTGGGTATCAAGTCTCAGTGAACACAAGATTTACTTCTATGTAAATAAGTGTAAGTTTACATGGTTCATTTTAGAAAAAAATGTTTGGAAATATGAATTTCTAGTAAAGAGTCTGTGGTTTGAAAGTTTTTGGGATTCTAAGGATTTACATACACAACCGATTTTATACTTTTAAAAAAGATTTAAGATGTAAAAGATTTAGAAAACTTTTGGGAGTCCTATGCAAGGATTATGGTTGTTTCACATTTCTGCTAAAGCCTATGAAGAAACCTGTGTGTTTCACACATGACTGATAAAGATGCACATTGCTAGTTGTCACTGACTTAGCTGAGAAAAGGAATCTGTCTTCTTCTTCTCCCCTTTTCCAATGGGCTTTGCCAACGTTCATCTGATACCTTGTCATGCTTATCAAGCTGCACTTTCCAACCTGAGACCATTTGCGGGTCTTGATGGGTTGAGACCCGTAGCAGTATGTTTGGAATCCCGTGATCCTTGTCCACACTAAGAAAGATTGTACAGCTCAAAAGTTTGCATAGCATGTGTATGTAAGAAATATATTTCCTACCTGGTGATTTTGAATTTTGTTTTAAAGATTAGATGTTTTTAATATTAAGCCTTATTTCTTTTTTACTGATAGGCATGTTTTCAAATATCAGATATGCTATTAGTGCATTTATTCATTTATAAATAGAGAAGTAGGGGGTTAAATCAAAATGTCAGCTTCTTTTTTTGTAGAGAAAATTCCAAAAGCATTAACTATATTTTTAAAAGCTTGAAATAAAGAGGATATAGATAGAAATCTCAGTGGTTACAGGAGTTAGGAGGTTAAAACAACAATTAGCTAAACTACTCATAATTTGTATTAATACTTTTACAAATATACTTTTTCTTTTAATTTTTATATTACTCTTAATAGTTCTGGATCACACATAACTTGACATTAATTTCTTCTTCTTTTGAGAAACCGCTAGAAAAAGATTTTAATTTATGCATGGAGCAGGAAATGTTTAAATTATATTTCTCCAAGTTGATTGTTGCAGTTGTAGAAAGAGATGTTGAGATTCTGGCTGTAGCCTAGTGTTCTCATAGAGCAGTGATGGCGAACCTTGGCATTCCAGGTGTTCTTGGGCTTCAATTACCAGAAGCCCAAGTCAGCACTCCTGCTGATCAGGGCTTCTAAGAATTGAAGTCCAAGAACACATGGAGTGCCAAGGTTCACCATCACTGTCATAGAGGTTCTCGTTCCCTTCTGATTGGGATGAAGCGAGAGAAAGAGAGATTCCTTGAACTGAAGAGGTTAAACACATGGGAATAAGTGCCAAATGCCACAAAGTGTGCAGTTAAATATCTGTGAGCAATGTATATACAGTAAGTCAATTTGCTTGCTCCGTTAGCATACTGCTGTAGCCAGTAAGATGGATGATGTGGCTTTGGATGAAGTTGCCAGTGTTTAAAGGAACGTATGATGTTAAGAGTGTTGCCAATGTATAAGACAGCCTAAACTAGGTGTATGTCTATATGTGCATGTAATATGATTTCTCCCTATATATGTCGCTTAGCTTCTTTGCTATATTAATTCTGGCATTCTCTAGATTTATTTATAGCCTCCTCTCAACGTGTTATATTTGGTAAAACAAAATACTGAGGTTTTTAGCTTGCTATCTTCTTTTATCTGTATGCGGATTGTATGTAATTCATGCTTATTTAGTGTTGCTAGTAAAAAAAATATTAAAGTGAATTATGCACTAAAAACTATTTTGATGTTTGTGATGAATAAGATTTGATTGAGTTCTGTCTCAATAAAATTGGCAATAAAATTTGATTGTGGCTAAACAGACATCCATTCCAGCTACCACACTTAAATGAATCATCACTTCCCAAACAATGGACCTTTTAATTTTTCATGTCAACCTACTCTTCAGATAATAAACCAAACCCCGTATCCATTCACTGAAAGTATATAAACGAGAGAGGAAAATCTTCAGAATGCTGAACAATAAGTCTGTTCTAAATAAGACCAATTTTATTTCATTGGAGTTACTGAAAAGAATACAATGACAAATTATGTCAGGCTCTAAATAAGAAAAAAAGGCTACAATTACTTTTTATTGGTTCATAAACCTTCTGAGTCATGAAGTCAAGAGCTTAAAGTTACTTTAAAAAGTAACTATAGTATAACCCAATAATTGATTACTCTTAAAATTGCAAATTATAAATGTAACTTGTTACTTTTCCTTTTCTCAACAATAATTAAAATGGTTAGCAATAGCAATTACACTTACATACTGCCTGTCTTTGTCCCAGCTCCTGCCAACCTAACAGTTCGAAAGCAAGAAATTGCAAGTAGATAAATAGGGACTACTTCAGTGGGAAGGAAACAGCATTCTGTGTGCTCCGGTGTCTAGTCATACCTGCCACATGACCATGGAAATGTCTGCAAAAGCAGACAGCGTTGGCTCTTTGGCTTTAAAACAGAGATGAGCACTGACCCCAAGAGTCGGATACGACTGGCTTTCGAGCAAGGGAAACCTTTACCTTACTGCCCGATAGTGCTTAGTGCACTCTCTGGCCAGTTCACAAGGTAATTAGCATTTTGCCCCTGACACGCTGGGTACTCATTTTACTGACCTTGGAAGGATGAGTTAACCTTAAGCCTTGTCAGGATAAAATTTTCTTCATCATCAGTTTTGGCTGCAGTACAGCATTTTAACCACTGCAGCCCCAGGGCTCTAAATAGACGCCTTTGAGATGTGGTGTTAGAGGAGAGTTTTGAGAGTCCCCTGGACAGCGAGGAGAACAAATAGGTCAATCTTAGAAGAAATCAAACCTGACTGCTCCTTAGAAGGTCAAATAATAAAGATGAAGCTAAGGTACTTTGGACATCAAATGAGAAGAGAGGATTCACTTGAGAAAGCCTTGATGCTTGGAAGGGTCGAGGGCAAAAGAAGAAGGGGGCGGCCCAAGATGAGATGGCTGGATGGTATTGTAAAGACAATGGGCACACAGCTGAGCGAGTTGAGGGGGATGGTGAAGGACAGGAGTGCCTGGCGGACAGTGGTCCGTGGGGTCGCAGAGGGTCAGAATCGACTGTGCGACTGAACAACAACAACAAAAGAGACCAAAATCCTACGGGGTTTGTAGAGCAAAAGCCAAAAATTGTGTTATTGGTGTGCAAGGTTCCAGCTTTCTGTCATGTGTTTGGAAGTATGCAGGTCACACACTCAGTAACATACTTAGTTGTACATGTGATGGGACAACAGAATACTCTTAAAGCCACTCAAACAATTTCTCTTTCACATGGAGTATTTTGCAATAGATTCTGGCTACTCAGTTTTAAAACTTGGATGCTATACGTTGTTGGTCTGTGGTGCTAAATACACTTTTTACCCAGCAACCTCATCCTGACCTTGGTATTTATAATGGATTCTGAGTAGACAGTAATACAAGGCACAGCAGAAGCCAGAACTTGCATGTGGAATTTTTGTCCACCAGCATATTATGAACCCACAGATCTGAAAATACAAAAGTCACCAAAAAAAGTTACAACTGCATTACAGATGTAGTCATGCCTTGATTATGGGAAAATGAATTAATTGCAAGTAACTAGTAATTTCTGAGTAGTTATACCTAAACTCTAAGTGGTAGGGGGCACCGTGGCTTCGTTGTTAAGAGACAGGATAGTAGGAGAGCAGTTTGAGACCTGAGTAGTGTGCACCAGAGTGAGCTCCCACTGTCTGTCCCAGCTCCTACCAACCTAGCAGATCAGAAGCAAGAAATTGCGAGTAGATAGATAGGTACCTCTTTGGCGGGAAAGGTAACAGCATTCTGTGTGCTCTGACGTCCAGTCATGCCTGCCACATGAACACCAAAGTGTCTGCAGACACAGACGGCACTGGCGCTTTGACTATAAACAGATGAGCACCACCCCATAGACGAGTCAGACACACCTGGCTTTGGAGTAAGGGAGACCTTTACCTTTTTATGCCTAAACTCTTCAGGAGGTTAGGAACTAAGGTTGAAAAGCACATGTTAATTCAGAAAAGTGTGTAAACTTCACCCAGCAACATGAGGTCAATTCCAGATACTCTACCTGTGATGTTCATGAGTAACCTGACTTGATTCAAATGTGTGAAACAATGGTGACACTACATTGAGCCACACCGGTAACTATTCAGGGAAATCTTGGAACATACTTGTAGGAAACCCAGCTTTTAAAGCATTGTAAAAGTTTTGCTTGCTATCCAGCCAAGAGGCATGTTTACTTTGGAAACGGTCTCATTGAACTTTTTTTTAAAAAAAAAAACATGCATTGGGTCCTTCTGTAAGGACAACAGTGGAATGGTGCCTATTACATATCATTAAATGGAACATTACAACACAACGCACTTGTTTCTCTGCAGGTTGTCCCAATTTTCTGTAAAGCAGTGTGTGTTTGCTCTTGTGTTTGCTCATGAAGATTGTCCTGAAGTGGGAAACAGCACTGTTTTTCTGCTGGAAAGCTTCCAAGATTCAAAATACCTCCACAGGAGATAAAACAGCTATGAAGAAAATATATCAAACAGAAAAGGTAGAGGAAGAGTTTGTAGCTCAATCCTTCTTTTCCTTCTGCCTGCAATCTAAATGGGCCCCAACCTCCTGCTGCTTACTAAATTGGCACTTTTAATTGTGACCTCTTGGATCAAGCTGGTATAATGCATGGTTTCAGTATAATGTGTTTGTCTTTGTTTTTATACTTGTCTGATTCTGTTTTTCTTGAATAAATTTGTAATGCCATTCTTTTGCTGTGGATTACTCAATGCTTTCTTATGTGCCATAACATTTTATCCACATGATATGCAATAAATGTACTGTTCTTCAGGAAGTTAGAAAATAAGATTTAAAAGCATACTTTGTTCAGAAAAGTCTGTGTACTTCACCTAGCACCATGAGGTCAATTCCAGATACTCTACCTGTGATGTTCATGAGTTACCTGACTTGATTCAAATGTGTGAAACAATGGTGACACTACACGGGTCAAGAATGAAAGTGGACAATGGCTGGCTTATTCTCTTCCACTAAAATCAGGGATACTCAAAGGTTTCTGCCTTTTAGAAATGCATGGGGCTCCATGTTTGTTACTTTGGCTAGTATGTCTGTTGTAATCATCTGACACTGTAAATAGGATATACAGGGCATATGTATTTAAGGCAAGGTAAGGAATGTGCGGCCCTCCAGAATTTGTTGAGTTACTATTTACACCATCCCTGCTTAGAACAGCCAGAGGTGAGGCAGGGACTAAGAAATATTAGGAGGGCCACAAGTTGCCAACCCCAGGGAAATTATTTTACAGGTTTGTTAGAAATTGAACATTGGTGTTGATTTCTAAACTCCGTTAATACCATGACAAAGTTCAAGGTGAGTTTGCTCACAGAACATTCATCTGAAGGATTAAATGATCCAGCATTGATGTGTCTATATTCTTTGAAATGTCATGTCCAAAGTTTGCTTGAGAGAAGAAAGATGGCATTCCTAAGTCCCTCCTCATTTTACTTTTGTTTTGGCTAAGCAGAGATATTTCTCACATGGTCTTTCCAGTTCCTGCAGAAAAGTTTGAAAATTATCTCTTTGTACATAGAGATAACTCCCAGAGTCCCCCAGACAACATGGTCCATGGACCACCATGGTGGAGACTAGGGTTCTGGGAGTTCTTCCCCCTTAACCTTTCCAAACGGTGTTCATGTTGGTATAATTTACCTTGATGTCCTCATCTTCTCCTTGTTCTGCTGTATCTGGATTCGAATATTGGCAATCCTCATGGCGATCAGCCATGAAGACTGTCCTAAGCAGCTTTTTATCTGCCTTCCTCATCACAGCATGACACTTGTGCCACTGATCCAGTTCTGTGAGTCACTTTCTGCTCCTGAGTCCTTTTGGCACACAAAGGCCTCATAAGCCCCAGGCCAGTATTGACGAAGCTGCTGCCCTGGGATTTGATCCACTTGGAGACCATCATCCTTCCCTGTGGACTTCGGCACCCAAGCTGTTAGACCTCAGGGTTATCAGGTTAGTTAACCGCCACCCGATACTCGGTGTTGTATTGCTGGCAGTATGGTCTACCAGTGATGGAATGTAAAAGGTTCTCACCAGTTCTCCAGAACCGGTAGTAACTTTTCCCAGTGTCCCAGAGAATCGGCAGCAGCTTTTGGGGGGGAACTACCTTCGGGGCTTAGCTTTTCACTGGTTCCCCCACTGCGCATGTGTGCCAAGCACTTGGAGTGCATGCACGCCTACAGTGCTTGGCGCATATGCACGGCCTCCTCGCTGTCCTCCCAAGTGGGGAGGAGGAAGAGAAGCTGCTAGCCTGAAGCTCCCTATAGCCTGCTCCCCAGGGTAAGTGACTCACCTTTGGATGTGGTGTGTCTGTGTGTATTTTAATGTGTATTTAATACCTTTACCTATATTGACGTACTACCCAGTTCCTAAAAAGACCTAGCGGCTGGCAGGCCTGGCTTGGGGTTTTTAGGGTAAGTAAATTCTTGGAGTTACATCATCAATAAGCGACACCTGTGCTGTTCCAATTGCTGTTCCAATTGGAGAACCCTTAAGGAGGTACAGTGGTGTGTGTATGTGTGTGTGCTTATTTTTATTTTATTATTATTTATTATTATTTATTTTTCTTCGGCCCTGCCCATGACATCATGATGTCATGACGTTAGCTCCACCCACACTGTGATGACATCACGGTGGGGTAGTAAAAATTTTGACATCCCACCACTGTGTCTACTCTATTACCATAGGAGGATAGCCTTGCCAGACAGGCTTTCCTCATCTATCAAGATAAAATACACAGGGTCTTCTTTCCTCTTTGAGCTTGTACAGAGTTCCTTCACAGATTTTCTTCTACAGAAGACCTAGAACAGAAGGTGCAGGTTTATTTCATTTCTTCCACCACCCCACACAAAAAATGTAAAATAAATTCAAAGTCACAGATTTTGGGTATAAAAGGCAAAAAAGCATCCTGGGCATATTATATATAAGATATAAACTGTTCTCTTTGTTTATTTTTTCATAAATGCTCATTGCTAGGTTGCTTTTAGATGTTTTGAAGCATATAAAATGGAGCAGCTTCTGTTAGGGCAACCTTTTAAAGTCAGATCTTCATTTGTAATATATTTTAATCGCTAAAATTAGTCTAATAAAGGACAATACTTTTATTTTATTTCCTCTCAAGGTATAAGAAGCTTAATTTATTATTTTTGTCTCCGGTAGGCTAAATTCTATATATTTTGTAACAGAAAATGTTACACATTTTATGACATCTTTTAAAAAAATAATACATGATCTAAACTGCTCGTGTATAGCTGTTCCTTGTTGTTTGCCTCTAGCATTTTAAAATCCCAGGCATGCTACCTCTGAATATGGAGACCCCCTCAGATGAAGTGGACTTGATCCACAAGAGCTCACACTGAAATATAGCAGTTAGTCTTTAAAGTGCAAGAGGATTTTTGTTTTGTTTTGCTTATTCTCTGATATGCCAGAGACCAGTTTGATAACCAGAGTTATAAAAGTCTGATAATAATTTCGTGTCAGAAATTATTCTGGGTTGAAAGGCTTTTTGCTGGAGAAACTCTGCTCAGGGGACACCTGAATGAGGCTCCTTTCATGTCCCTGATTATTCCTGTTAGTATACTATCCCCAGTGGTTTTTTTCTGGTTTTGCTTTTGCGAGCCAATACAAGACTGTTGCTATCATCTCCTCATGTAAAAATGATTTCTGGAATTTAATTGAATATCTGAGCAAAAATCTCACTTTACTTTGTTGGGAGTAAGTCCCACCAACCATATTATGGCTTGCCTCTGCAGAAACATGAGTGAGATTATTTTTGTGGCATATACATACTGATCAACACTGCAGGGATGAAGTTTTCTAGTACGGTACATGTTTACTAAAGGTGTACATCTTGCCATGGCAATGAATTGGTGCTGAACTGAAACAGTGGCCTACCTTTATTCCCAGGAGGCTATTCATACAAGAATTCCATAGAAGCCAAGCTGGTTTCATATACAGTAAAGTTGTACCTCGCTTAAAGAGCATAATGCGTTCCACAGGATTGCTCTTTAAGCGAGTTTGCTCTATAAGCGAAACACCATTGTAAATGACCAATTGTGGGGGGGGGGGGGGATTGCGAACCCTGATTTATTTGTTAAGCGAGTTTTTAGTTGGTTTTATTTGTTAAGCAAAGCGAACATTCAGCAAAAATCCCATTCTTTAAGTGATTTTTCTCTTTAAGCGAGGCGCTCTTTATGCAAGGTTTGACTGTATTTGTATTTTTCTCTTGTCACAATCACTCCCTATGATACTTTGTTGGTTGTGCTTGAACATTTAATTATCTCATCACCTGGTTTTTATTATGGCTCAAGAAGTGTATAAGTCACAATTATATACAATTGATTATATACTTAGGAAAATTGATTTTGCAGTGTATTGGCAGCTGATTTATTAAAGCTACTTCAGAAATGGAAAATTCTTCTTTACTGAATATTTCTGCTGGCAGGGAATATCCCAAGCCTAGTCAACACCTGTTAATGTTGGGGTTCCCATATGTTCAGAAAAGTGTTTACATACATTTTTTTCCCTGTTACTTCACTTGGTCCCTGAATTTTATCTCCATTATGTAATAAAGCAGACTGAATGCTGCCCATGACTTAGTGGTTGAGATGCTGAACTTGACTGGAAGGTCAGCAGGTTAGCAGTTTGAGACCCAAGTACTGCATGACAGAGTGAACTCCTGTCTCTGTCCCAGCTCCTGCCAACTTAACAGTTTGAAAGCAAGAAATTGAAAGTACTGTAGATAAATAGGTACCACTTCGGAGGGAAGGTAAACAGCATTCTGTGCATGCCTGCCACATGTCCACAGAAATGTCTGCAGATGCAGACAGCACTGGCTCTTTAGCTATAAACAGAGATGAGCACTAAACCCTAGAGTCGGATATGACCAGCTTTCAAGCAACAGCGACCTTTACCTAACACCAATGTTCTTTGACATATGAGTCTATATTCAATGACGTTTCTATAGATTCTCTCTTTGCAATATGTGTCCTGAAAGATCATAGTGCAATGATGGCGAACCTTGGCACTTCAGGTGTTCTTGGACTTCAATTCCCAGAAGCCCAAGTTTCTGAATTTACAAAAATGGGTGTTCTTGGACTTCAATTCCCAGAAGGCCAAGTTTCTGTGATCCACATGAATGGGTTTAGTGTGCATATGAAGCAAATTGAATTGAAGTCCAAGAACACTTGGAGTGCTAATGTGCGCCATCACGGCCATAGTCTATCCCCTATATATTGCATAACAGAAGGGATCCACCTTCTCTATTTATCTGGTGGTAAATGAGGTGTATTAACAGTCATTCTCTCTGCAACTGGATGGTTCTTACTCTTGCACCTTCTCCCCATGGTGTTTATGGTCACATTGTAACCTCCGTGGACATTATGCAATAAATAAATAGATTTTTTAATTTGCCTATTCTTCTGGGTGGTATAGCTGATGATATGGCCAAATTTTCGATTTACAACGGCACTTGATTTCTAATTATTATTATTTTTTTGAAGTTCTGGCTGTGGCAAAAGGTTAACTAAAATTGCATATTTGTTTTATCCCATCATGAATCATGCTTGTGTATAGCTTGTGTTTATTTTATAATATTTGCCTTTCCCATTTGTGATGAAACAAAATGTAGCTAGAGAAACTGCTATGACTCCCCCCACCTACCCACTTTGGTCTGCTGACAACATAATGAAGTGCAATCTGTTTTGATGTGGCCAATGATGTAAATCTAATTATGAACCAGTCTGGCCTGGTTCAGTATTATATTTGACCTTTTGTGAATGATCAGCAGGGACCACTATTTTCCTGGTGCAGGTTAGAGTGCTCCAGTGAGCCTAGCCAGGATTTTATTCAATTATTAAATTAAAAGGGCAATAGAAAACAAGTAAAAAGAAATGACTGGTGCCTATAGACCACTTTTGGGGCTGCAGGCCGGTCACATGGTTCAGGGGGCTGGTCCCTACGGCGGGGGGGATCCAACCTCCTGACGTCAATTTATCCAACCCATAGTTTGGGCATTCCTGCTATAGACAGAAGGCTTCATACCATGTACCTCTATTGTGAAGTTATCCTGTCTCCCCCCCTCCCCCCAATAATATAATGTATGTGGCAAGAAAACATGTAGAAGAAATAAGGGGGAAATCCAAAAAGGCTGGAAATAGAAGATGATTTTGTCTGGGGCTTTCAGAAATCTCCACAAACAAGGCAGTGTGGTTTCACAATAAACATGTAGTCTGGGGACAAGTGGAATTTCCAAGAAAAGGGAACTGTACATCCTCAACAACACAATGGACCCTTTACTTTGTTTCCACTATGGTGGTTTGGGGTCCAGGTTAGTAATTTTAACAATAGCAGGTCAAGTCCCAATAACCCTAACCAACAAAGCCAATGGTGAATGATTGTTCAGAAAAGAGTTGAGCAACCAATAACTGTGGAAATCAACCCCTACTGCTCATTGGAGGGAGAAATATTGAAGCCGAAGCTCAAGTACTTTGGCCACCAAATGAGAAGAGAGGACTCACTTGAGAAGGCCTTGATGGTGGGAAAGATAAAAGGCAAAAGGGGAAGGGAAAGGCAGAAGATGAGGTGGCTGGATGGTATCGTTGACACGATGGGCATAGACTTGTGTAGGCTGCTGAGAATGGCAGAGGACAGGGGAGCTTGGCGTGCTGTGGTCCATGGGGTTGCAAAGAGTTGGACTGAACTGTGTGACTAAACAACAACAAAACACAGTAACTTTGATAGAGATTATCTGAGTACATACAGATACAGTGTGTGTTTGCTACATGCTGTCAAGCTGCCTCAAACATATGGTAAACCTATGAATGAGCCATCTCCAAAATGTCCTATCCTTAGCAGCAATGCTCAGCTCTTGTAAACTCAAGCCTCTGGCTTCTTTTAGGGAATCCAGCCATCTTTTATTTGGTCTTCCTATCTTCCTGCTGCCTTCAACCATTCCCAGAATTACTGTATTTTCCAGAGAATCTTGCCTTCTTGCAATGGGACCCAAATCAGACAGCCTCAGTTTTGTCATTTTTGCCATCTGGGGTAGTTCAAGCTTCATTTGCTCTAGGATTCATTGGGTCATCATTCTGACCATCCAGGGGATCTGTGAAACTCTCCTTTGGAACCAGATTTCAAATGATTTTTTAAAAAATAAAATAAAATCCTGTCAACATTCTTTACTTTCACACCAGTATATAGTGAACAGAATTTTTTTAAAAGCATGGATGGTCTTGGTTTTCAGTGAATACATCGTTACTCTTGATTATCTTTTCTAACTTCTTCATTACTGCCCATCTGAGTCCCAGTCTTATTCTGATTTCTTGGCTGCAGTCTATTTTTCTTGATAAGTGAACCAAGATACAGTATACACTAGTACCCCGAATAACGTTATGACTTGGTTCCACAAGTCCCGTCGTTATTCGGTTTTTAACGTTGTGCGATACATTGAACACACAATGTTAAAAAAAGCCCTGTTTCCCTGCAGGCTGCAGGAAGCGAGAACATCGGGATTTGAATCCTGACATTTTGGCTTGCTGCTGCCTCCAGGGAGGTGGGAGAACTTTGGAAACAGCTTGGAGCGGGTTTCCCCACCTCCCTGGACCCGGCGGGGGGGTCAGAGCCCCCAAAATTGGTAAAAAAAAGTCCGCCGGGTCCAGGGAGGTGGGCAGACCTGATCCAAGGTGTTTCTGGGCTTCCCCGACGTCCTGAGCCAGTGCAGCAAGCCAGAATGTCAGATTTCGAATCCCGATGTTCTGGCTTCCTGCACTGGCTCAGGACGTCGGGGAAGCCCAGAAACACCTTGGATCGGGTCCCCACACCTCCCAGGACCCAGCGGGGGGGTCAGAAACCCCAAAATTGGTTAAAAAAACGGACGTTTTTTTTACCAATTTTGGGGTTTCTGACCCCCCCGCCGGGTCCAGGGAGGTGTGGGGACCCGATCCAAGGTGTTTCTGGGCTTCCCCGACGTCCTGAGCCAGTGCAGCAAGCCAGAATGTCAGGATTCGAATCCCGACGTTCTCGCTTCCTGCAGCATAAAAGAGGGTGGGGGAAGTTCAAAATTAGCGCACATCAGCTCTAGGGAGGTCGGGAGACCCGATGCGCGCTAATTTTGAACTTCCCCCACCCTCTTTTATGCTGCAGGAAGCCAGAACATCGGGATTCGAAATCTGACATTCTGGCTTGCTGCACTGGCTCAGGACGTCGGGGAAGCCCAGAAACACCTTGGATCAGGTCTGCCCACCTCCCTGGACCCGGCGGGGGGGGTCAGAAACCCCAAAATTGGTAAAAAAAACGGACGTTTTTTTTACCAATTTTGGGGGCTCTGACCCCCCCGCCGGGTCCAGGGAGGTGTGGGGACCCGATCCAAGCTGTTTCTGGGCTTCCCCGACGTCCTGAGCCAGTGCAGGAAGCCAGAACATCGGGATTCGAAATCTGACATTCTGGCTTGCTGCACCGGCTCTGGACGTCGGGGAAGCCCAGAAACACCTCCAGAGAGATCAGAGGACCCGATCTACAGCTGCAGGGTGGCTGAGGAAGCTGACGGGGACTCCCTGTCGGCTTCCCTAGCCACCCGCCCATGCCTCCGCAGCTGTGGGGTGGCTGGGTAAGCCGATGGGGGAGCCCCCCGTCAGCTTTCCAGCCTCCCCACCCCTGCCTCCGTAGCTGCAGGGTGGCTGGGAAGCTGAACGGAGAACCCCGTTCAGCTTTCCACCCACCCTGCTGCTAAGAACGACTGTATCGTGTAACGTTAAAATCGCGTTACTCGATACAAGATTTTTCCGAAAATCTTGTAACGTTATGCGGTTTTAACGATATACGGTACTCGCGTTATACGGGGTATTACTGTACTTAATCTTTCACAATGCCAATTTCTTCATTGTCAATATTAAAGTTGTCTGATTCTTCTGTAGTCATGATTTTTGTCTTCTTAATGTTCCACCAAGAAAACAAAATAAATATGAGAATCTTTAAAGAGAAGACTGAGGTGATGGAATTGGAAGAAAACTCCATATTTTAAATATCAAAATAGAGAGAACAAGTATAAAACAAGTGACAGGGTTCAAATACCTAGGAACAACATTCACTGAAGATGGTAAAATGGAGAACAAGATTAACATATGATGTACTAAGGCAAACCAAATATTGGGAAATTTAGCTCGCTTTGGGACCTCTCCAGCATTTCCTTCCAAGGAGAATTATTCAAAATCCCCTCTAGAAATTCACCCAAAACTCACTGCAAGGAATGTATGTCAATCACTCAGCCCACATCCAGCTGAAACAACCCTGGGACTTGTCTGCGTACAGTGCCCAGCCAAATTAATATTGGAGAGATAATATGGTAGCATTAAAAAGGAGGCTAGTGGCTTGACTTTGTCTTACCCCTGAATCCCAGTTCCAATGAACACACGCTGATTGAAGAAAGTAGTTTTATTAAAGCTGAAGCATGGTTCTTGATGAATCAGGTTACAGATCTCAGCATAGAAAAATAACCCAATCAAAATTCACTTTTAGAGAAAGAATGCTTTCAGACATTTCTTCCCCTAAATAAAAAAAAATATCTATCTGTTCTAAGTTGCCATATTTAAGACTTAAGGAAATAAGCATGGCATCTCCCAGTCTCTCTTTCCCAGGGAGTGAAAACAAACAGGTGGCCTTTTGCTAGCACAAGAAGCCACATTTCTACTATAGTCTAAAACCTAATAAACTCCATCTTGGATATGTGAAGAACTTGGGGCCTCATTATATCACAATATGTTCTGCATACAAATTGAGCAACTAAGGTGAGGACAAAATGCACCCTTGTCTGACACCTTTGCCTATAAGCAGTGGTGGGATTCCAAAAAATTCACTACCTACTCTGTGTGTGTGGTAAGGTGGGTGTGGCCAGGGAGAAAGCCCTGTGTTGCACCCGAATTAGGACTACTTTATTTCAAAACTTGGGTGAGCGGGGCCAGCCAGAATTTCTACTACTGGTTCTGGCGAACTTGGACGAACCTGCTGAAACCCATCACTGCCTATAAGAAACCATTCTGTCTCTTCATATTCTGTCCTAGTGGTGTCTTCTTCTCCACAATATAAGTTGTACCTCAGGACAGTCAAGTGCTGAAGCACACCTGTTTCTTTCAGAACAACATGTAAATTCTCATGATCCACACAGGCAAAGGCTTTGCTGTAGTCCATAAAGCATAGACTACACTAAACTAGGGATGCTTTATAATAGCACACAACACCTTTAACTTGAGTTTTCTGTTTGTTTTTGCCTGTTGTTGCTATTTACTCTTAAAGGTAGAATGAGCTCAATATACGGTATATCTTGCCACTGCTACATTTCCTACTCAGGTCAGGTTTTTACAGCTAGGCCAGGATCTTCCAGACTGGTCCATTCATGTTGAAGTCCTATACACAGGATTGAGATTCTTGGGCATACTGCTTCTCTGTGTGTGAGAAGGATCCTATCTCTAAAGCCCTTCTGATTTGGTGACAGGACACTGAGATATCTAAAATGTAAGAAGTTGGCCTTTCACACTTATTTGCACATTGTATCTGAATCCATTTTCAACCTGCTTGACAATTTCTTCCTCTGATCACATAATACTCTCAGTACAGTAAAACACCGGATAACGCTAAAACTTGGTTCCACAAGTCTTGGTGTTATCTGATTTTTAGTGTTATCCAATCCATGTTAAAATCCTATGGGATAGATCGGATAACGTTAAAGCTCCATAGAGATACATTGTAACTGCACAGGCTTTAACGGTTGTTATCTGATCCATCCCATAGGACCTTAACTTTATTCGATCCAATTCTCCTCCCCAGATTACTTGTTATGCGATTTTAGCGTTATCGAATCCAATCGTTATCTGGTGTTTTACTGTACTGTGATGGCTCTTCTCCTTGGCAGTTGCTGTTGCTTTTGTGGCCATAGGATTTCTTTCTAATCTCCCTAATCTCTCTAGCTCCACTTTCTGGTTGAATTAAAAGATGCTGCTGGCATGCTCTTGCTCTGTCTTCCCTGCAGCAGTGGTTCTGAGTAGATTTATACTACTCAGATTGGTTTAGATGAGTTCTAAACTTGGTTTGCACGCTGACTGCCTTCCTGTGGAGCAGTAAGTGGAATTTTCCAGACTTAACCAGGCCCCCTCCATGTTGAGCTATGACAGATCCTCAGTTCCCATCTGGTCTCTACCCCACCTTTGCTTTCTCCATGCTTCCCTGCCATGTTGTGCTGTCTCATTCATGCCTCATTTGACTCCTTGGATGTTGATGCTCATAAAAACAGCTGGGGCGCTTGGAGCCATAGTATGGAGATAGGGATGCGGCACATTCTCTCTAAAACTGTAGTAGAATGTAAGCACATCCCAAAAGTTAAATTACAAGGCAGGTTACATTGAGACCAAAAAAGTAGTCAGAACATCAAGTTCTTGGTGCTCCTAAAAGGAACTCAAGTTGTGAGGGTGTTTTTTTTTTAAGTATTTGTTGTGTCATCTTCACTCACCCTGTTATCCGCTTTCTCATTGTTGTCACCAGATGGTCTAGTCAGTGCCCGGTGACCTCATAAATGGTTACCATGGAGATGTTGGTGATGATGTCCAGAGGAAGGGAGAGCAGCAGGAGAATGTTGCACGTGACCCCTGGAGGGAGAGTGACCTGGGATGGCTTACAGGGATCACATGTCACTAAGGAACAGACCTCACTTCTCTGTTTAGAGAACTGTAGGGATCAGACCCTTTGCTCTTCTCCCCTTCACCTCCCCAGAGATATATGGTGCGCCTCTAGGTGATGGGATGAAAGTTCAGATGGTTGAATACTCATTTCAGCATTTTTGTTTCATCTTCCCAAAAACAAATTAAGGAAGATGCTATCTAAACACAAGAGGATTAGAAAGTACATTGACAGTTCTGTTTATATAGATGGGACTTCACCCTTCCTGCTTGTCTTCCTAGCATTAATGTAAGGTAGTCCCAGCAGAACTTAGAAAACTTGCTTTTTGGACTACAAATCCTAGAATATGGGGGTTATGGTCAGTGGTGGGCATCAGCAGGTTCACATCAGTTCACTAGAACTGGTAGCAGAAATTCCAGCTGACCCCGCCCATCCAAGTTTTGAAATAAAGTAGTCCTAATTCAGGTGCAACACAGGGCTTTCCCCCTGGCCACGCCCACCATACTGCACCCACAGTGTGGTAGTAAATTTTTTTGGGAGCTCACCACTGGTTGTGGGCCAAAGATACAGTGTTTTCAGATTTCTACCGAACAGTTTGAGTGGGGAAATTTTAAATGGAACTAGGCTGGCTGGGGGATACCTGGTATGGCAGAGTAGATAGAGTGATGGCTAGGACTCAAGAAGCCAGAGTTCAAATATCTGTTCAGCCATGCAAATGTAGTGGGGTTATGGAGCTGGTAACGCCATTCCTCAACTATCTCATCATGAAAGTCCTATTTGGGTTGCTGTAAGTTGGTTCTAACTTGGCAGCAAATAACACATAATAATAAATAATAATAGTTTGCTGAGATGGTTCACTTAGGGTTCAAGAGTTTTATTCCCACCATGCATCCTTGGACATGAACCAGCTGGTGTTGTCTTGGGCAAGCTATATGGTCTCAGAATGTCTCCAGAAGAAGGGAATGATAAACACTTCTGAGCATGTTCTACCTAGAAAACCCTGGAAAGGGTCACCATAAGTAGCAGTTGACATGATGGCACATACAAGTAGGCAGAATACGTGGTCAAAATTATTAGTCCAAGTCTAACATAGGAAACACACTATTACAAGTTGGACTTGTGATCCATCCAGCTCAGTATTTCTGACACTGACCAGCAGTGGTTTGAGGCAAGAGTCTTGCCCAGCCTGATTAGGAAATTACAGGAGCTGAACTTGGGACTGCAAAGCATGGGTTCTGCCCCTAAGCTACATCCTTTTCCTAGTAGAAGGAAAAATAAGGTCTCATGTCTGTTTTCCTCACTACCTGTAACCACTGGGTATCCCCCAGATTCTGTGTTCTTCTCAGGTTATTAGGATAGTTGGGAGCTACAGAAGACACATGTGCATGAATCCCTCAGTCATAGGAGAAAGAGGAGAGACTGCCAGAAGCCTCTGGTACTCCTGTGCACTCACAAAACCAGGACTGGCTCTCGTGGTTCATGTCCCAAGCCGTGGTTTCCAGCATATAGACACTCCAAGCTGACTCCTTCCAGCCCCAACTGTATGCCTGGCTGAGCATTTTGGGATGCCTTACAACAGGTGCTTGCAGGCAGGAGTGTGCCAGGGCCAAAACCTTAAATAGCCCTGTAAGGAGGAGAGAGGTATGCCAGTGCTATGAATGAGCTGTTATGAAATTGGATCGAGCCCAGGATACCTATGTCTTCAGGATCCAATGAAGCTGTAGTCCTCTGCCCGGACTTTTATTTTTTATTTTGCCTCTGAGGAGCCCTAGTTTAGGCTGCATATACAGGCACAGAACCTGCACTGGGTTTGAAGGAAAATTCTCTGTCATGACATGTGCAAAGGTCTTCCTGTCCGGCTTCTTGCCCAGGCACTATGGGAGGGCTGAGCTAATCCTTGAAGGAGCCCCCCCTCCTCAGACCAGTAAATGGAAAAGGGGGGGAATCTAACAGCTGGGCGCTGCTAATGAGGGCTCATTAAGAAGAGGTCAGACTGAGTGGGCTCTTTTACTGCTGTGTGTGCCTGCTGGGTAGAAAAAGAATGGATTGAGCTAACGCTGGGGGGCAAAGTGGAAAGAGAGGTCCAGCTTCAGCCCAGTATCTCCAAGGGGTGGGTCTTGCTGCTTCAGCTGCATCCAGTTGGCAAGAGAGAGATGGAGTAACTATTTCCACAACTGGGTTGTGATTTTTTAAATGTAGACAAAGTGGTTCTCTCCTTTTGAAATATTCTTTGTACATATAGAACAGGGGTTCCCAATGTTTTCAAGCCAGGGGCCAGGTTACACTCTCTCAGTCAGCTTCAAGGGCTGGATGGCCATTTTGCCCTGCATGAATGATGGGGCTGGCCATTTTGTCTAAACAGCTTCAAAGGGGTAGCCATTTTGTTTCTCAAATGCCCTTGGAGGAGGAGGGGCACATGAAGTGGTGCCGTTGGTCAGATCCAGTCCATGGGCCTTGGGTTGGGGACCCCTGATATAGGACATGGAAGGAGTATAGGTGAATAAAGCTTGTAGAATTAGACAAGCTGCTGTTGTGTGGAATTATTATTTTTAGGTGGGAAGAGTTAAACTGTGTTTGACAAGGATGTCTAGAGAAAGACGTACTTCACCATGACTGAAAGAAACAGGATTACTCTCATCCCCGGAAGAGAGATTTAAACAATGAAACAATTTATACCTTAAATTCAATGAAGCGCAGGTAAACGGTGGGAGTAACTATGACTCTCTTAAGGTAACTTATACCTTAATGCACAGATAAACATTGATTTGATTGGAAAGGTTATCTGATCTCTCAGTGAAATTAACTCTTTCAAGGCTGAATGTCAGCTGCAATGGACCACCACAAACTCAAACTACCAAAGTGTTATAAAGTTTTCTAGTGCTCTGAGGTCATTATTCAAGTGTCATACGTTTGAGCATGACAGCAGGAGCTGCTTTATTATTAGACTACTGGGGCATCTAGCCGAGAATTTCTCCCTTCCTACTTGAAGATTAAACCGGGGATGACCATCAGCTAAAGCATGTGCTATGCTCACAGAGCTACAGCAACGGAATGCCTGTCTGTGTGTTATTTCTTGCAATTCTTCCCGAAGAAACTAATGTCCCTACCATTGTATTCCTGAGGCATTTGAGAAACAAAATGGCTACCCCTTTGAAGCTATTGAGACAAAATGGCCAACCCCATCATTCATGCAGGGCAAAATGGCCATCCAGCCCTTGAAGCTGACTGAGAGAGCGTAACCTGGCCCCTGGCTTGAAAACATTGGGAACCCCTGTTCTATATGTACAAAGAATATGATCCACCTTAGTGGTGGATCATATGTTTTGCACACAAAGAACCCAGGTTTAGTCCACTGCATCTCTGTTTTGAAGCCTTTGTCTGGAAGACTTCAGTCTGATCCCTTGCCACTGACAGTATTGGCAGGACTGAAAGATGAACTGGTAAATTACATTGAGATGTTTAAAAAAAAATCATATTAGGCAGCCTTCCTATCTCCTTACTTAGTGGAATGTGAACTCGGAAGCACAGCTGTGAAAGAATGAGCCATATTTTTGCGTATTAGGAAGTGCTACATCTTTCCTAACCAACTCTATTCAGAACTCTTGGAAGACAAGAGGGGTAGGCTACATATGTAGGGGAAACTCCTAAATAAGTGAAACTCATTTTGCATATTCTAGGCATGAGACCCAGATCTGCCCTGGCACCAGAATATCTGCGAACCTTATTTTATAAAGACAGTTCTCCATTTGGAAGTCTGGTTGCCCAGTACAAGTTGGATTATAAGATAAAGAACCAAGATAAGGAAGAGCAGGGGCTTTCAATTGGCCTGACAACAACAGGCTGAGCAAGCAGAGAGGTCATGTGGTCACTGTATGAATTGTTTTTTTCTAAATGTGCATCATATGTCTAAGTTAGCTGGCTGGATCACTCAGGGGTTTAGGTGTCGTGTTGCAAAAATCAAAGATTGGTAATTTAATTCCACACTTTGCTTCCTGGGAGAAGAGCCGCCTTCATGGACTTGGGTAATCTGCACAGTCCCAGGACGCCCCCAGAAGAAGGAAATGGGGGAAACCACTTCTGAGTATTTTCTACCTAGAAAATCTTGGAAAGGGTTGCCATAAGTCGGAACTGAATTTATGACATTCATCTGCTGCTGCTGTTGTTCCTTTATATTCACAGCCAAAGACTGGCATAAAATTAACAATTTAAGACCTAACCAAGGACTTTAAAACTTTAATGTAGTACCAAAGTATATAGGTACAGTACTGTAGTTCCTAGTAAAGTAGTTGTTTGTTATTGTTGTTGTTGCTAAGTTAGAATCCACATCAGTATCCACCTTTCCCCCCTTTGGTGGGAGGGGAGTAAAGTGTACCTATCCTACCCAGCTTCAGTCTGCCAGCCTGGGCTTCATTTATATGGAATAAGGAAGTATGTTAGTTTTGCAGGCATTCCACATGGTTTCTTATCCCTCTCACCTTCCCTTTCACTTGTTTGAGGTCAAATTACATATTAGACATCTAATGAGTTGCCTTGGCGAGTGGGCGCCAATATAAATCTAAATAAATAAATAAATAAATAAATGTGCATTTTTTCCAGCATGTGTGTTTGCACCTCTGCTTTGGTTCCGATTTGATACAACTCTTTATTTAATTCCAGGGTTAGGAAAGTTACCTTTTGGACGGTAACTCCCAGAAACTGTTCTTGTTGTCTTGGAGAATTCTGAGAGTTATAGTTATTTCCCAAACTATGTAAAAAAATCAAACCATTGGGAGATGCAACTAAGACTTCTTGATTTCCTCTGCCTGGATTACCCCTTGAAGGAGGTGCTAACATTTTGACCAGTGGAAAAAATGAATCTCCAAAGAATAGAAGTTCCTGAGAAAGAGAAAGAACATAGTAATCAAACCATGCGGCTGGGTATGCAAAGTTGATGGGCAGTGGATAGGGCGGTGCTGGGCACTGGGCAGGCAGGGGCAGCGTGGCGCTAGAGGAAATGAGCTGAAAGTAATACCAAGTCCATGAGCAAGAGACAAACACATTATCGTCCCAGTAGCAGCAGGGCTGGATGTGAAGAAAGCAGCAGACTGCCACTGCTCTAGCAACAACACCCCTGGATATCAGGAATGAGCAGCCAAGGGGTTCCCTGTCCCCAAGAGCAGGTCAGTGGGAAATCTTTCCTAATGCCCCCACATGAGGGAGGGAGCAGTTTTCTGGCAGGGAGGAGGATGGAGGACAGACTGAGTGGATGTGCATGACCCATAAAGCAAGAACCCCAGCAAGGCAGGTACTGGTGCTGTGGCTGCCATAGCAAGTTACCAAGGGGGGAAAGGGGAGAAGTTAATGCCGGAGGCTCAATGGAAGCTGGTAGCTGCACTCTCTCAAAGCCCCTTTGTGCTGGCTCCCCGGGAGACAGTGGCAAGGGGTGAGGAATTACTAGTTTCAATGTGGCTCGGGCATCCTTGCCAGGCTGTTTGTCAAGAGGGCGGAGATACATACAACAATTTGGAGGCTCCAATGCAGCAAAACCTGGGGAATTGTGTATTCCTTCTATATGTATGCACACTATTGAGGTGTACATACATTGGCTGCCCTGTTCCTGAGAGCAGTCAGCCTTGCCTCCTTGTGGGGCTCCCCACAACTTGGAAAGTTATTTTTCTGAGCGATGACTGCCAGAATTCATAGCCTGCATTATTTTCAAAGTTGTCATCCAGAAAAGTAACTTTTCCACGCTTTGGGCCTCCCTGTCATCAGTTGGTGTATTCTGTGTATACTCTTTGGAAAGCAGGACGCAATCACCAGGATAGCTTGACCCACATCTTTGAGTTCCTTGCCCCCTCCTTTTATAGCTTATGCCTTATATTGCATGTCCATGACAGAGTTGGGGTGTTGCTGTCTTCCTCTGTCACCTCTAGAGAGAGCCAGAGAACAAGAGAAATAAATTGTGGGAAGGTGGTGGACTATAAAATGAAATTGACTTATTATAGCAACAAGTTTAGCAATGCATATCTGCCAACAATGCTTCAGTTTCCTGCCAAAATCCCTTTGTAAGTTCCTGGAAGTCCTTACCGTCAGAGACTGCCTCACAAAAGTTGATACCTTTGGCTCTCTTATGAAGTCACATTTAACCTCAAACTATTTCCCCTTTTAGTTTTAATCATTTTTGCCAATTTGCCTGGTCAATTTAGAATAATGAAAATGCAATAACAACAATTGGCCGGTTGCATGAGTGAAGTCATTCCTACTTCTCAACAGCTAAATGGACAGAAATAGATTTAGAATTATGGTGTTTGGGCAATGCTACATGAATCCATTGAATATGTTTTAAAATCCGTTTTGCTCTTGACCTTGCCATCCTCCTGTGCAAGTGAATTTGGAAAATGAGCTATGTGCAATGTTAATGCCTACTCCATCCTGTTTTCTTTTGTATCTTTAGCTAATGTATGATAAGCAAAAAACCATTATCCCTGTGTTCACAGATACTGTGTGGAGTGAGGCATGTTCCTTCTCTACATGCTGATTTCCCCCCTCTTAAGGCAAGAGTCCCTTGCTTTAAAAAGAGGTGATTCACTAGAAGTGAGTCAAAATCTCTATGGTCCCACGTTGCTCAATAATGTATGGAAATGTGGCTCTCTTTTTACCTTCTGATAGCTTCCCAAATCTCCAAGTTTATATGTGGCTCGTGGTGGTGGTGGTGGTGGTAGCAGCAGCAGCAGCAGTACAGTAGTTCCTTATGCTATGTGGTGCCTGTCTCCACCATTACAGCATATTGGGCAGTGAGGTTCATCGTTGTTTCTTCAACAATAAGGTTTTACAGGGCCAGGGGGTTAACTCGACATCCACCCCTCCTCCTTTCTCATCTGAGCTTAGGACCAGCAATGGCGGACTTTATGTGGATGGTGGGAGAGGAAAATCTATTCAACAGCTGTACAGTGGTACCTCACTTAAAGAGCATAATGCGTTTCACGGGATTGCTCTTTAAGCAAGTTTGCTCTTTGAGCAAAACACCATTGTAAGTGACCAATTGTGACTTCTGGTGGAGGAGGTTGCGAACCCTGATTTAGTTGTTAAGCGAGTTTTTGGTTGGTTTAAGTTGTTAAGCGAGGCAACCATTCAGAGAAAATTCTGCTCTTTAAGCAAGTTAATCTTTAAACGAAGCACTCTTTATGCAAGGTTTTACTGTATTTAAATTGCAACTTACTGTGTTGTTAACATGAAGGAGGAGTCAGTATAGATCAGCTTGGAAACCCACTTTGATGTTTTGAGTGCCATCAATCTACATATTTCTATTGATCATCTCTGTATGTTTGTAAAAAAAAGTTCAGAGCAGATTTACATTTATCCCATTCACAGATTGCTAACTGATAAACATTACTAAGCGAGCTAATAAAAGTTTCTGTATCTGAGTATTTGTTAGGTTAGCTGGCTGAATAGTTCAGGGGGTTAATTCTCTGTCTGCAGAATCAGAGGTTGGGAGTTCTATTTGCCACTGTGCTTCCTAGGAGAAGAGCCAACCTGTGTAGCCATGAGTAAGCAGCACAGTTTCAGGATGTCCTTATGTGTTTGGCTGCCATAAAGTACAGTATAGTGAATTAAAACTGAGGCAAGGGAGAAACTGAACTCAGGAGAATGGGAAGCACATGGAAGAGGAAGAATCACTCTCCCTATTTGCCCTGTGCTAACATACCTTTAACATACAAATGACCAGAAGGGCAGAAGGTCAGCAGTTCAAGATCCAAGGGCTACATGATGGAGTAAGCTCCCATCTCTGTACCAGCTCCTGCCAACCTAGCAGTTTGAAAGCAAGAAATTGCAAGTAGATCAATAGGTACCGCTTTAGGAGGAAAGGTAATAGTGTTCCATGTGCTCCAGCATCTACCTCATGCATGCCACATCACCATGGAAAAGTCTGCAGATGTAGACAGTGCTGGCTCTTTGGCTGTAAATGGAGATGCACACTGCACCCTAGAGCAGTGGTGTCTAACCTTTGCACTCCAGCTGTTCTTGCACTCCATTTTCCCAGTGTATTTTAAGGGTGGGGAGGTGGGTCTTATATGCCAGCAAATACGGTACCTTTTACAACTGGCTACATACCTGTGGCTTTCCAGGTGCTCTTGAACTGGAATGCCCATTGTGCATCTCCTTTGACTGCTGCCCAGGGCTGGTAGGAGTTTCGAGACCCACCACACCTGCAGGGTCACAATTGTTCAGAAATTCAAATATTTGGAAAAGAAATTCCCAGTCAAAGCTAATCAGATATAATATACCTGATCCAAACTTATTCAAATCTAATCAACTCAGGTTTTCAAGGTTACATAATATAAAAAAATCTTTTCAATCTAGCAATTTAGATTTTACACTAAAATCTAAATAGGCAGCTAAATCTAAATAGTGCAGCTGTTTAGCTATTTGCTTCTTATTCATCAAATCAGATTTTGGAAATGAAATCAGAACATGGAAATAGTACTAGTACTTTCTTTTAAAGTAAAATTTTGGAGATCAAACCAACACTAGGAGAAGTTGGTTTTTTAAAAATAATTTATTGCCACTCCAAGGATTCCCAAGCCAGCAAAGACCACTGGCACCTCGATTTTTCACTCCTTTCCCCCAAAGGTCATTTTTTTCAAATCCCATATCAAATTACAAATAAAAGAAGGTGCGTACATCTCACCTTAATCCACAATTTTAACATTTATTTTCAGGAAAAGCTATATGGGAGATTATAGTTACTTTGGTAGGTGTTAGCTATGCTGTTTCTTTCTCATCTTGAAGAGCTGTTAAAACTCTGCCAGGGTGCAGGGGATGCTTCTACACTCGCAACACCAATGGATCTCTTGGGCCAATGTCTGGCAGCAGAAGATACCATGACAACATGCAAAGATAAAGGTGGAAGAACCTGATGGGTTGCAGCCTGTTTTGAGGATAGGTGTGGTTGGGATAGGTTTGAATATCTCCCAAAACTGTTAAACCAATTTGCAAGTCTCAGTTTGTCTGTTTATTTTTATTCTGCATTTGCCGGGTTGATGCATAGATTTAATCATGTCATATGTTTTCCCCAGCAATTGTTTTCCGCAGCAATTGAAGGCTCAGTCTTGGGAGCCAGATGGAGTCTAAAGCATTGTTGCAGTCAGTCGAGCAGATAATAATTTCTTGTGATTAAAAAGAAAATTGCTAATGAATATGTACAAGGAGTACAACATCATAATGGGAGGTTCATGTTCAACTGGATAGAGCTTCTTTATCTTTCCAATGTTTATTTGAAATAGGATTTCTGATTTTCTGAAGTTAGGTACAGTTCACATGCAGATGTCTTAGTCCTCTGTCTTAGGAGAACCTCTTAGAAGTCAAGTTGCATACATATTGCTTTGTTTAGGTAAAGGTAAAGGTCTTCCTTGCTTGAAAGCCAGTTGTACCTGACTCTAGGGTTCAGTGCTCATCTCTGTTTATAGCCAAAGAGCCAGTGCTGTCTGCGTCTGCAGACGTTTCCATGGACAGGCATGACTAGACACTAGAGTGCACAAAACACTGTTTACCTTCTCACCGAAGTGGTCCCTATTTATCTACTTGCAATGTCTTGCTTTCAAACCGCTAAGTTGGCAGGAGCTGGGACAGAAACAGGAGCTCACTCCATCATGCAGTACCCCCCAGGAATCAAACTCCGACCTTCCAGTCAAAAAGTTCAGCGTCTTAACCACTTGAGCCACCACAGTCCCTATGCTTTGTTTGGGGCCACTCAAAAGGACTCTCCCACCTGACACCAAAAGGTTGACACCTCAGCATTACAAAATGAGAGAATCTCTGAAATATGCTATTTGAAATAAAGCACAACACATATTCTTTGTGCTAAAGGTTATTTCCCAGCCCATTTTAGAGATGCCAAGAACTGAACTTTAAGCTTTCTGAATGCAAAGCACAATCATCATCATTTGCTTGTGACAACTCTGGTGGATCTCTTGGATAACACTATGCAACAGGGAAAAAATTTTTCCCCTGCTACTGGGTTAAAAATATGCTCTTTATAGTAATTCATATGTGCTGAATACAGAACTCCAGTCGGATTTGCTCTGGCACGTCAGGAAAAAAAGTTATGTACGTGTAAAGGTTATCAAGGAAAATGCTATTAACTATGTTGAAAAGCGATTATGAGAAATTTTAGGGAAATTAATGTGCATACTTTGGGATGAAAACACTAAATATTATAATTAAGAAGTGAATTATAAATGTTTATTTACCTCTGAAATGAGTCAGGGACCTTTAGTTACACTAAGATTGACAATGGCTTTGTTTAAAAGTGTGTAGAGCTTCTTGCTTTCCGCCTGTGAACATCTTATTTATTTATTTATTTATTTATTACACTTGATACCCCGCCCCAATCGGGAGAACCCGACTCTGAGCGGCTTACAAGACACTAAAAATAAAAGTAAAAACATAAAAACAATTTACACCAATAAAAGCATCAAAGTTAAAAGGTCATCAAAATTTAACCACAAAAATTAAAAACAATACACAGTCCCACTTCCAGACCCAGGGTGGCAATCCTTAAATAAGCCACCTGGTAAGGGAACTCGTATTCCCGGGTCTTCTGTTGCTCTCTGCAAAAACCAACAGTAATCCCCCATCATGTTCGGATTGAAGCGGCCTTGATATATTGCTTCCATGGTAGACATCTCCTGGTGGAATCTTTCACCGTGCCCGCCACTCACGGCTCCCATATTTGACGGAAAAAAGGTGAGATGCGAATGCAAGAAATGCATCTTTAGTGACATTCGGCAACCGAGGTGCTGGAAGGCTATTAGCAAGTTGTCTACAATTTCTGCATAGTTGTCTGCTCTGTGGTTCCCAAGAAAGTTGTGTACGACAAGCACAAATGTGTCCCAAGCTGCTAGTTCTCATTCCGTGAGCTCCAATCTGAATTGTGGACATCGAATCAACTTTCGTATTTCTGGTCCAACAAAGACTCCTGCTTTCAATTTTGCCTCAGTTTTCATCTTTCCAAACTTGCCTTTTAGGTACTGAAAACCATGATTTGTTTTATCCATCACTGCAACAAACTGTTTCATAAGACCGAGTTTGATATGGAGTGAAGGTAGGTAAATCTCATTACGATCCACAAGAGGTACATGTTGAACGTTGTGCTGTCCGACTACAGGTAAATTTCTGGGTGGCCAATTTTTCACTATGTAATGATTCTTGTCATTGCAAGTAAGTTCCACTCCTTCAGTCTGGAACCCAACAGTTCAGACTTTTCTTTCGACAGGGACAAATCGTGAACCATGTCGTCCAATTCAGCTTGGCTGATCAAATGTGGCTTTTTAATGTCACTGTCGGGATCATTTGTATATTCCATAGCTCCAGCGTCACTGTCATTACCTTCAGTATCACTTTCTTCATTGTTCATTGCATCGGATGAAGGAGGAATTGGTACTGGGTAATCTGTACCATGCGCCACAGGCTTTAGAGCAGACTGACAATCCGGATACACAATTTTTGACTTGTTCTTCTTGCTGTACCCGGATATGATGGTCAAGCAGAAATAGCAATCTGAATGGTGATCTTTCTGCTCCCGCCAAATCATGGGAACAGCAAAAGGCATTTGATTTTGCTTACTGTTTAACCACTGGGTTAGGCCGGAGTAACAGACAGTGCAACAGAGATGAGGAGCCCAGGATTTTGTTTGAACTCTGATTTCACATCCAAAGTAATGTTTGTAAGCTATACGTAGCTTTCTGGACATGTTCTTGCATTGGTCAGACATCATATACTTGCCACAAATGTAGCCAAAGCAGTCCGGACAATTCACACAGCTGCGCCTATTCATCTTTCGTTTAATGAATGACCATATACCGAATTACCGAACTGTCTTATACGAAATCACTTAAATGCATGTTACTGCGACTGCTGATTAATAAAACACAGAACCACACTAGCACTAACTATTCTCTAGTCACCTCCGAATCAGACTGATGGATGAACACACACACACACACACACTCACACAATTGTACATCAAACAGCTACATATTAACCCATGTAAGGCTTTTAATATCATGTGACTTTCAGCTATAACTTTAAATCCAGAGATCCTATTACAAAATCGGAATCAGCGCACCCTATTACATAACAATCACATTATTTTCACCCAGTAGCAAATTTTTTGTTGCGTAGTGTAATTATTTGCTAAAATGTGTGTGCCTCAATGTTCAAATGTGGAATCTTCCTTCAGGAAGGATTTTTTAAAATGCCCTACCCACTGCAATAGTTCCCTGTCTCACTGTATTTCAGGTGTGATCAGAACTTGGAAAATAAAACTTTTGGTCTATAGGTCACTGAATCTCTCAACCAGCGGGTCTGCAAATCATGTATGGAGTTTCTGGGAGTCATCAACTAAAAGCACCTTTTCTAATCTCTAACCCTTTATATGCAATGCTGTAAAAAAAGGATGAGCATGGGAGCTCTTGGACCAACCAGAATTCCTTTTGCCCAGAGCAAATCTTTGGTGTGGAGAGCATCTTCCAGTGAGTGGGCTCAAACCAAGCGACTTTAATCTTCTCACTGATATAAGCTGAATGGATTGATGTCTTTTTGGCTGAACTGCTGCAGTGGGGGAACCTTTTGTGGCACTGTTCCAGGGTCAGGTGAGGACTTGGGCTCAAAAGACGGGTTTCCCTTGGCACTGGTTAGCCTCTACGTGCCACCTGGCTGCTAGCACAGGCCTGGCTTCTTCTTTTGCCATAGCATGTCCCTTTAGAACTTTTTAGTGGAAGGGGCCATGCAACCAACAGAAGCTTCTCAAGCATTAATCTGCTGCCAGATTGACGCATTTTCTGGAAGCAGCCCAGGGTTTGAGAACCTCAGCCATGAGTCTCTACACTCGAGCCAGCAGGTGAATTAGCATAAGAAAGGTGGCACTGCCAGGGAGGTCTGATAGATGTGCATGGGGTAGTATAAACACTTCCTTCCTCTTCATGTCTCAGAAACATTATAGTACCTCTGAGAGAAACCACTGGTCTCTCTCACAACTTTCTCGTCACCTGGTCAGATTTAATAGGAATTTGTGCTACATGTTTGATCCATTTGTTTGCATCTGAATAAAGATGACTGGAGTCAAGGAAAGAATATATCATAATAAGTGTTCTGTAAGAAATGTCTGTCTGTCTGTTGGTTTGTTGGATTGGTATCCCTCCCCAATTAGTCCCAACACACTGCTCTGGGTGGCTCACAACATTACACAAACTAATAATAGTGTACAAAATAAAAATAATCATTAATTCTTACAAATAAAAAAAAACCTTAATACAACAATGTAACAAATACACATAAGTAATTAAAAATACCCACCCAGATGGCAACTGTAAATTATCCCAATAATGTAAAAGCTCATAAAAATCCTATGATTTTGTTTTTAAATAATAAACTGTAGATACCATATTGTTGTTATACTTTAGCCCAGCAAACGAGGAGGCTAACTGCAACAATAGTTTTTGTACGACTGGGAGATGAGATCTTACAGAAGTTACTTTTGGGGTAACAGTTCCCAGAATCCCCCAGCTGGTACAGCCAGACAAATGTTTCTCCCAACTATTCTGGTTCAAACTATTACTGTATATACTTGAGTATAAGCCTAGTTTTTCAGTCCTAAAAATTAGGTCAAAAAAGTTGCCTCAGCTTATACTCGGGTCACTGAGTGCAATGGAAAAAGGTGTTGGCAGCTAATAGCATTTACCACCCACTTCTCCTGTCCTGTCAGCGGCAGATCTCAATCGGCATGGAGAAAACTCCTTTCTGCTGCATCTTATTTTCATGTACCGTATTTTGATTATTGAAACTCACTAAACAGCTGCTGCATTTGCCACCCCCAGCTTATATTCGGGTCAATCTATTTTCCTGGTTTCTCCGGTCAAAATTAGGTACCTGGGCTTATACTCGTGTAGGCTTATACTTGAGTATATGTGGTACTTAGATTAGAATCAGTTCAACATTGCTCTGGTTGGAAAGACTCTCAGTATCTGCCTTTATCCACCAAAGCCTCAGTCATCTTCTCGTTGGTTGCATGTGATAGGGGAGAAGGTTGTACAGCCACAGTCATGGTGGTGGTACCAATAGAAAAGTTAAGAAGATCACAGAAAGGGCAAAATGCATCTCTGGCAAGAAGCAGATGAACAGTGATTCTTCTTATTATAGCATTCCAGCAGGAAAGCTTCATGTAAGGGCAGAAAGGCACTTCCCCGGCTACCCTCCCATCCCACGGGGAGGGATGAACTTCAGACTCAAAAATATAATTTAGAATTGGCTCTAAATTGTGGAATTGGGAGGAAATCAGTGGTGGGCAGCAAAAAAAAATTGCTACCACACCATGGGCAGAGCCTATGTCATGGGTGTAGCCTACATTCTGGGTGGATCCTATGACGTGGGCGGAGCCTACAGCCATCTAGTCATGCCTGCCATATAGCCATGTATACATCTGCAAACACAGGCAGCAGTGGCTCTTTTGACTTTAAATGGAGATGAGCACTGCACCCTAGAGTCGGATATGACTGGCATTTGAGCATGGGAGACCTTGAATCACTTGCAGGGACAAAGCCTGATGGAGCAGGGCAGGGAGGTGGGTGTGGCCACCCAATTTTGCTACCCCCGTTGCCTGAAGGCCACCTAATTTCGCCACCTCCCTGTCCAGTGGCTACCCAATTTTGCTACAAACCCCCCCCCCTTCCCGGGGGGTGCGAACCTGTTGCTGCCCACCACTGGAGGAAATCTGTAGTTATATAGCAGCTGTGCTAACAAGCATAGTTCCCCTGTCATTTCAGGGAACTTTTATAATACATTAGGTCTTACTGCAAAGGCACAGATGTCTCTTGAGCTAATACATGTATATGTACTACATCAATACAAGAGATGTCTGTGCAAGCATCGTGAAGCTAAGCGCACTAGCAAAATTATTCCAATGTGCTTGTCTTAGCTGTTTTCATTTATAGCCACTGTATGTATGCATATCACTTTCTTAACTGCTGAGTCTTCTTAGTCAAAACTTGGCTGAGAACCAGGATGCCTCATCAAGTTGGAATTATTGCTTTGCCTTGCAATCTCAGTAGTAGTAATGGCATGAACCAGTATGCTTTACAGTTTGTTTACATGTGTATATGTTTTTGTTTCTGCCTATGCACTCAGTGGTAGTCTGTGCATTACGGATAGGCTTGTATGCAGATGTATAAATCATCAGAGACATAGCCCTGCTCTCTGAGAAACTGCCATTCTGATAATGTTACAATTTTGTCTTAAGAAATAGGTTTTTCTTGCCTTTATGGCAACAGGAAAATAATGAACAGATTTCAAGCAAACCTCTGTGTGGGACCATGATTTGTGTCAAAAGTAACATGCACTGGCCACAAGTAGAATACTGTATGTCAAACCAAATAGCTGCATTAGTTCATGAGCAAGAGAGAAAACAAAATCCACAGCAAGAGCAAACAAAACAACAACAGACAAAAACATTTTTGTTGCTTTGTTTTGTTTACTCTCTGATATGCTTGCACAGACTGACATGCTACCATTTCAAAAATTTCAAAATCCATAGACGTGTGATGCCTTTTTTAGGACTGTATTAAGTCTCACTGAAGTATGCAAGATTTGGGCTTCTCTAAAACACTTCATTTATAACAAAACAGAGTTGGGATAGGATCAGAGAAGTCCCAACATTTTCCCAGCTGTTCTGTTGATCTGTCTTGTTATACTCCCTCCTAAGACTGAGATTTCAGGCAAAATCCACCACTGGTACGTGTACAGGTATAACATTACACCCAGCAATATTTATTGGGACAGAGAAGGAATGTTGGGTCTTAATTTGTGAAAACAAAGCTGGCTACAATCCAGAGATATGGTTATCACCTTAGGGGAAACATATAGGTTCCTGAAATAGCGCAGAGCAGAAGTTCAGAGAAACTACGCAGCTGTTACATAAGTTGAGCTGGAGGTTAAATTTTAGGTGTTGAAACTAGATGAAAAAAGTCAGCTGGGTCCAAATTACTGAAATTATTCTGTGATGGGATGTAAAAACATAGTACAATATGACTCAGAAGATAATAATGCTGTATAGATGTAAAATTCCTGATCCAACAAATGGCTGAGCATCTTGCAGCATGCTTCATAAACAATAGTAAGAAACCTTCTCTCTCTTGGGCTTTAATTACCGTATATGCTGGTGTATAAGATGACTTTTTACCCCTGAAAAACATGCCTCCAAGTGGGGGGGGGGCGTCTTGTACACCGGGTACACTTCAGTTGAATAAAATACAGTAATACCTCAGATAACGTTTACCTCGGATAACGTTTACCTCAGAGAACGCTTAAATCGCATAACGTTAAGCAATCTGGGGAGGAGAATTGCATCGAATAACATTAAGGTCCTATGGGATGGATTGGATAACAACTTTTAATATCAGATGACAAACAGGAGTTTGAAGGCTTTTAAAGGGAAACTGTCACGCCAGCAAACTTGCTAGGGGCTTGCCTGACACTTGCTCTCTCCCTCTATTTGTTATCTTCCTTCTATCATTGACAGTTCCAGTTTGGTTAACAGATTAGAAAACAAACAGCATGGCAGCTCCCATAGGTTTATTGTTCCATTTAGATTTAGTGAATTGTCTTTGGTGAATTATGTTTAATAAACTTGCACTGTTTTATGTTTACTGTACATGTTTGATAACATACAGCCTTGTGACAGTTTTTCTGCATGTCATAAGCATTTGAATATAAATTAACATGTTGAAATCAAATCTGATGTTCTTTTACGTTTTATTTGGTGTGTGGAAGGTGTGAGGAAGAGGGGGTAGTCTTATACAGCGAGTATATAACAAACTCTATATTTTGAGTGGAAATGTTGGGGGGTCGTCTTATACACCCAGTCGTCTTGTACACCGGCATATATGGTACCTGCTTCCCATTTTCTTCAATTGTTGCTACTAGAAAGGTAGCTTCCAAAACAGGAGATCTGGTTTGGAGTGGTCAGAAGACAGGATGTCAAATAGCAGAGTCCTCTTTTAATATTCCAGTAGACAGGGTTGTTCAAACCACAGTTGCAGTGTTTCAACATTATTAGAAACCACCTTGAGAAACCAAGAACTATAAAACTGAGGCTAGAAAAAAGCAGAGGGAGCAGCTGGTAGATGTACAATGTTATGGAGAAATCAAGGGGGGGAGTTATGTGTGTGTGTTTATTAAGAAAATGAATGACAGGTGTTGTTGTGTAACATAATTTATATAAGAGTTAGAAAGTGCTTGGTCTCTCTACTTAAATCAAACTGCCCAAACCACATTTCTACAACCTCATTTTCTTTACCATCATCAATACTGAAATACTGTAGGCCCCAGTGAGTGCAGGGCAACAGGCACTAAAGCAGTAAAGAACATCTGGAGTGCCAAGGTTCACCATCACTGCACTAAAGTAACCCTTTAGCTTGAAGATGTGTGTTTAACTTTTCCAGGGAGAAGGGTCTCTATAGGCAATTTGTACAGTTGGAAAATATCAATCCTAATCCTGGTCTATTTTCCCCCTTCTTGTTTAACTCAGCCCTCCATTCTGGTGGGACAAGTTATGGAGGATTGCTACTGGGCCATGCCTTTCAGAGACCCATCAATGCAACGAAGTGGAAATGCTCCACTGCAGAATAAGGGAACATGTAGCCCTCCAGAGGTTAGTGTAGCACAGCTCTCATCAGCCAGCATATTCAGTAGTGAAGAAAGCTAGCACGTGCCCTACAAGGAGGACTTCAATTCCCAGAAGCCTCCGTCAGTACATTGGCTGAGCAGTACTTTGGGGAACTGACTTAGGCTCCTGGGAATTGAGTTCCAATAACCAAAGGTTGGGAAACACTGCTTTAGTTTCTTTTGTGGCCAGAGGAAGGAGCAATGCAAAATCCAGTAGCCTCCATCAGGGAATTGGGGTGGGTGGGGGTGTATTTTTTTATTTACCCACTAGGTGCACCAATTATAGCCAAATCAAAGTCAATTAAGAATGTTACCTAGAGGTTAGAAGTTCCTTCACTTTGTAGTGCTGCTGTGTTAATGATAAAAGTCCATGTAGAATTATTGATGTGCAGCTTTCTTGTGGTATCCTCAATGGTTCCATAAAGAAACAAAGACAGTCGTGTGATCCATACACAAAACAAATGCAGGAGAAAGGCAATACCTTTACTGGATCATTTAAAAAAAAATTAAACATTGTGCGAGCTTTCATGAGAGCTTTCATTTCTTAGCAGTTGACAGAAAGCAAAAATGGATGGTGGGGTTATTTTCCTCCCCCTATCCATCAGCAGCAGCAGTAGAGGACTGAGTCCCTCTTTCAAAAAGTAAAAGATAAATCAGTCTCACATCTTCATGGGCCTTGAGAGGGTAAAAAACCAGTGCGTGCTAAGAGCATGGTGACACTCCAGCTATTTATGGGCGCTCGTGCTGGATGGCCTGTCTTCTCTCCAACAGGCCATCACACGGACACAGTGGGCTAAGCTGCCTTTAATTAAGCAGAACAGAAGCCTCATTAGTGCTGGCTTTGCAGTTCAGTAGGATTAGTCTGCTCAGATTAAGCAGCCTCATATAAGAAGCTGGCAATGGAGATTTTGTCATGCTGCCAGCAATCACCCTGCTCCCTACTCTTGATATCTTGTTTGGAGCAGTGATGGCGAAAGGTGCTCTTGGTTCTTCTGGGCCTCAGAAAGAGTCACACTTTGATGGTGCAGTTCAGCTGGCAAAGCCAACATGTGATGGAATTTTAAGAACCAAAGCAGCCTGAGTTGGCCCAATAAATTTTGTTGCTTGAGACCAATGGTGAGATGCCTTCCTCCCCATCCTAGACACTGGATGAACGTCTGCACTGGCAGTGGAACAGTTTGTTCTACCATAGGCTAGGTACAAGGGTATGAGCAGGTCCTTCACTGTCTTTCATGTTGTCTTCATGGCTCTTGCCCATTCCTCAGCATCTACTGCTTAAGGCAGGCCCTTCACTTTACCTAATGGTAGAGCCATCACTGAGGCATTTCTTCTGTGGTTTGTAGAATTCTTCTTCTTTGGTCAAACCCTGGACTGCCAAAATGAAACCACTTTCTTGGCTTTGCTGTTGACCAAATGTAAGTCCTCAATGGCACATGTTTCCAACAGTAATTGGGAGACCAGTAGATGAGTTGGGTTCTGTGTCTCTCCTTATTCACACAACATATTGTTGTCTGCACCAGCCCCCACTTGAGCATGTTGGTCTTGCATTTAGGGACTGCAACCCTCAGCCTATTCAGGGTCCTACAAGTGACATAGAGGAGGTCTGATTCCTCAGCCATATCAATTCTGAGAATAAATTATTGAAAGAATCCTGACTCTTTATGGGGAAGGCTATCCAGCTGTATATGTCATGTCTCCACAAAACGCTTTCTAGCCAGCCTGGCAAACCCATCCATTATGCTGGTGAACGTGCAGCTCAGTCACATGTGTCTGCTGACTGAACATCTTGTCCTGAGCCCGTGCTCCTGGAACATGGATGGCCGCAAGCGAGCACCCAACAGGGATTCAGTCAATGCAGGAGAAATGGGGGGTGTTGTGGGAGGGGAGTTGGGAATGCACTAGTTGCTCGATTTATAGCATCTGGACTCTTTGCTTCCTCTGGTGAGAGAAGGGGGGGAGTCTAGTGCTTCCTCTCTTTGCCCCAGATTCCCGGCTGTGCCATGATGATAGGACTCTTGCTTGATGGGGGCTGGGAAGCATAAATGAGTCTCTGCTTTCTATCGTTGCCCATATTGTGTAAACCGAAAGAAAGAAGCTTCTTTCAGGTGGGCACAAATCTGGACTCAGAAACCATATTCAGGAGAATAAGCGGTAAAGGTGGGGGTGAAAAGCATAGTTGTTTTTAATAGGGTTTTTATAGGTTTTAGAATTTTAACTGTGATGCTAGTTTTATTCTTTGTGTGCCACCCAGAGTCTCTTGAGTTGGGTGGCAATATAAATCACAAAAATAAATAAATGTTATTTCTGTGCATTTGCTCCCCAAATGTCACATCTCTGTGCTGTGGACAGTTGTCAATGGGACCCTTTGGCAGAAAAGGGGCTCTCCTATCTCAGTCATGCTAGCTGGGTTTGTTTAGGTGAGGGATTCTCAACCTGTGGCCCACAGCACCATTTCATGTGGGCCTCCATTGCCTTCACCACTCCAGGAAGTACCATGTGGTGGAGGAAGGGCAAAATGGCCATCCAGCCCCCGAAGCTGTCTCAGGGAGCATGACCCCGGCTTTAAAAGGTTGAGAACTCCTGGTTTAGGCTACCTAGGTAGAGAAAGACAGTGTTGTTTAGTGGTTAGAGGGCTTGGCTGGGACCTGGGAGTTCCAGGATACTCATGCAATTACTGTGTGACTTCAGGCCATGAATTATTTCTGAGCCTGTTTTACCTCACAATGTTGATATGAGAACAAACTTTGGATGAGGAAAATCAGGTGGATTCCCTTCCGCTCCTGGCTGGAAAGACAGAGTGTAACTGTTAATAATAGTAAGAAATGAAAAGGTGAGCTGGAGTTAATAAACTGTTGATCCACTGGTGATTATATATGTGCATATTGTTGAGAAACTGGGGAGGGGGGGATTCGGCCTCTTGGGCTAATGCATTACTAAACCCAAAGGTGCCATTGTTAACCAGAGGAAGAGTAAAAGAGGTCTCTAAAATTAAATTACTGAAACAGAACTTTTCAACAAAGTTTATTTGTCCCATTTGGGCATAAATAGAGACACTCATTTGCCAACTCAATATTTTGAAAGCAAGAAATTGCAAGTAGATAAATAGGTTCCACTTCACTGAGAAGGTAAACAGTGTTCCATGCACTTCAGTGTCTAGGTATGCCTACCACATGTCCATGGAAATGTCTGTAAACACAGACAGCACTTCCTCTCCAGCTATGAAACAGAGATGAGCTCTGAACCCTAGAGTCAGATATGACTGGCTTTCAAGCAAGGGTGACCTTTACCTTTACAGGTGCTACATAGCTTCACAAAGGTAGAACTACTGCATTTCACCAGTTCCTGCTACTGTTAATACTTCTTTTGAATGCATTTATAGGGTTTGCTGGGTTTTTTTTTACCATATTCAGTACTGTATATATGTATATATTGTCTGCAATAATGTGCATTCAGAAATGCATCCTTCTGAAAGTGGAAGGTAACAAAGTTGTTCTGTAACAACTTATGTCATAATATATCAGTTAATATTTAAGATACCATAGGATTGTTTGTGCTTTTTTTTACTGCAACAAACTAATACGGCTTTTCCTCTGCATGCTATATGTTATATTAAAAATTACTTAGTTCTTGCTGGAGGTGGAAGGACATTTGGCTCATAGCCATCCAGACCGAATACCTGTCAAGGAGAGACAGATTTTGTTTTGCTCAGAAGATGTAAGATTTTAAGATTGTGTAATGTTCCTATGTTTTTTGTAATATTTTTGTAACTTTATGACGTATATTGGGGTTTTAGCTTACTGTATTGTATTTTATGATATTCTATTGTTTGAATTATTGATGTATATTTCACTATAGTGTGACATTGTGTTGTTCTATTGAATTGTTACATTGTATTTGATTGTATGTTGTGAGCCGCCCTGAGTCGGTTTTCACCGAGTAGGGCGGCATATAAATTTAATAATAATAATAATAATAATAATAATAATAATAATAATAATAATAATAATAATAATAATAATAATAATAATAATAATAATAATAATAATAATAATAATAATAATAATAATAATAATAATGTCAGAGAGAGTTGCTGGCAGTCCTTGGGTCATTAGCCTTATCAGTTTGTTGGAACATTCCAAGGAGTTTTTAATCCTGCATATATGCAGGTATATGCACATTGTATATACGCCTTCATCTTTTTAATATGTATGCAGTCACATTCAGAGGTACATCCCTTGGATTGCTGTGCACAAGTACCGTGTTTCCCCAAAAATAAGACTCTGTCATATTTGTTTTTCCTCAAGAAGACACACTATGGCTTATTTTTAGGGGATGTCTTATTTTTATTATGCCACTGGCTGCCCGTCTTCTTTACCACTCCGCGCCGGGATGCTACATAGCCACGCCTATCATTATGTCTTATTTTCGGGGTATGGCTTTTATTGCACAACTGCTGAGAAATCCTACGGCTTATTTTATGGGTATGTCTTATTTTGGGGGAAACATGGTACTAATATGGCCAGCCTGCCGTTCTGCTTGAAACCATCTGGCCACAATCCTTTTGGAGATTTCTACCATTGTGTAATTGTGTAAATCATAGTGACAAGTTACTGCCAACTAGTAAGTTACCTTTCCCATTCCTCATTGTGTACCAAGTTGCAAGAATGGCACACAATGAGGAATGTAGGCAGCAGCTATTACTTAGAGGCAATTAACCACTTGCAATTATGTTTAACTCCACTGTAAATCCCCAATAGGATTCTGGCCTCTGTTCCTAAATAAAATTTATGGAGTGGGGGCAGAATCTCCTAAAGGCACAGCCAATCCAGATCTCTTCAAGTAAGACAACCATATTCTCTATGCCCAAAACATAGACATCCACTACAAGAACAACATCTGCCCTCTAGAAAGGTTGGTCATGGCTATGGGGGTAGACTTTTTCTTCAGATGTTGCATAAAGTACCCGACTCCCATTTTCTCCTGGCATCACTTGAGCTGGAAGGAATTGACTGATGCCTTTTTCCTGCCTTCTAGAGTGATACTAGATTCAGACAAGAATGCAGCTTTGTTCTGGATGGCTCAATTTACATCTTTTATTACTAGCTTAGCTTCCTTGAGGCTTAGAAGAAAAGAAGGGGCATAAATGTTTTAAGATTAAGGAAGGGGAGGGGAGGAAGATTGGGGATGATGGTGAAGGGAATCTAGTTCTATTCCTAAATCCTGCAAAAGTTATTTTTGTTGATTACAACTTCCAGTATTCCCCAGCTAGCAGAGTCAACCTTGATGGTTTAAGGATTCTGAGATTGGAAATTCCAAGTTCTTCTTATGCCCATTTTGTTACTAATGAATACCTTTGCTTGGGAGATGGTAAGATCAGATGGTGAGGTACATTCAGATCACAAGAAGACCTTGAGGGATGATTCTAGGAGCTGCTAACCCATGGTTCTAATTGCATCTCATGATCCCTTCAGATGTCTACTGACAGCAAGGGTCACAGCAAGGGCCAGTTCCAGCAGGCGTGGCTCTCCTGCACTATGTCAGTCTCTCCAGTTAGCACAGCAGATGGCTCCATCGATGCTCTGTGCCAGAGCGGCTGCTGTCTCTAATTGAATGATACGGTTAAGTGCATAATGCACTGGCTGCCAAACCCACCTCATGCACTGACAGGAGGCAGAACAGAGATGACAGCTTCTGTTTACTGGGAATATCAGTGATGGCTGTCAATCATGTGTGTGCATGTGTGCAATCATATGTGTGTGCACGCACGCACTGCAATGCAATAGGTTGGGAGGAAAGAAGGAACTTCTATTGGGAATTTAGTGACATGGCTGTTATGTCTCTTCCTGGCCATTTATACGTGTCAGAACCTCTGAGATACAAAGGCACTCAGGCAGCCCTGTCTTCTGCTCAGCAAGTTAGTTGAGTTATGGAGCAGTGACTGCCCACAGAAAGCTCAGCTATGTAGTGGAAAGGCCATACAGAGGACATGCACATATATCTGTTGGGAAACTACTTTTCTCCCTTACAAAACAGAAGTTCCTGCTGGCCTTTCTCTTCAAGACTGGTATTTGCACTTGAATGCTTAGCAGAACAAGTACATGTCTCATTGATGGTGTGTGAGATACAAACTGTGAAAGGTAATGCCTTCTATTATACAGTGGTACCTCACTTAAAGAGCATAATGCCTTTCACAGGATTGCTCTTTAAGCAAGTTTGCTCTTTAAGCGAAACACCATTGTAAGTGACCGATCATGACTTCTGGCGTGGGGGATTGTGAACCATGATTTAGTTGTTAAAAAAGTTTTTAGTTGTTTTTCATTGTTAAGTGAGGCGACCGTTCAGAGAAAATTCTGCTCTTTAAGCGAGTTAGTCTCTAAGCGAGGTGCTCTTTATGTGAGTTTTTACTGTACTACCCTTTGCCAACTTGGGGCCCTCTGAAGCTGTCATGAGGGCCCCAGGTCATGCTTTGTGAAGCAGTGGCCTTAAGGGAAAGAGAGCTGATGTGGTAGATGTTATATCATCTGCTACTTTCTACCACTGCTTCTTCTGCTCTAGGATGCCCTATGGAGGGGCATAATGCTATTATGGCTGGCTCCTCAGAACCCCTCAGTTTTGATTACAGCAGCCAGTTGCTTTAATAATGCCTGGTTCAAAGGTGTTCTTGGAGGCAATACATTGTGGGAAGGATGAACTGGAGAATCATCTGTGCCAACCAAGGGCTGTTATCTGGGCAGAGCATTTCCTTCTGCTTCAATGGCGAGAAAGTTACACTGCTGGTGAATGTCAGTTTCTAGCATCCCCATCCAGCAAAACTAATACAGTAAAACCTCATATAACACTAAAACCTGGTTCCACAAGTCTTCGTGTTATATGATTTTTAGTGTTATCTGATCCTCTATGGGATCCATAGAGATACATTGTAACCACACAGGCTTTCGCGGTTGTTATCTGAAGCATCCCATAGGATCTTAATGTTATCTGATGCAATTCTTCCCCCCAGATTCCTTGATGTTATGCGATTTTCGTGTTATTCGATACTAATGTTATATGAGGTATTACTGTACCATGTTGTTTTGATTAGTGGTAGCAGAAATCAAGCATATGTGGAGAGCTTCAAGAAGAGAAGACTTTAGGCCAGTGGTTCCCAATGTGGGGTCCAGGCCTAAGTTGGTACATTGGTTGATCAGTGCTCTGAGGGATTGATTTAGGCTTTTGCAGATTGAAGTCCAAAAACCAAAGGTTGGGAAACACTGCTTTAGACCTATGTAAAATTAATAGAATCATAGTAAGGAACAATATCACAAAAATATTATTATTATTATTATTATTATTATTATTATTATTATTATTATTATTATTATTATTATTATTATTATTATTATTATTATTATTATTATTATTGTCGTTGGCGGCAGCGGCATCGGCGGCGGCGGCGGCATCATCAGGAAACTCACAAATTATAAATGGGAAACTCAACCACCAGCATCACATACATCAACCTTTACCCTGAGCGTCTCTGTAGCAGAGTATGTTGCTCCAGTAGGGACCTCTTCCACACACACAAAAGAAGTTGACATCACTGTTAATGAAAACATATGTATAGTGACAGGATGCCTCAAACCTACACCAGTTAAGAAAATATACCCTCTTGTTGATATAGCTCCACCTAAGATGAGGAGAGAAGTAGCAGCGGATGATGAGAGAACTAAACAAGAGAATGACCCTGAACATCCTCTGAATGGATATGATCCTTAAGTCCACTGACACGGATCCAGGAAGAGTTTTATGGCAAGAACAAACACTCTTGGGGGTACACGAGCATGTTGTGTGAATGTGGAGAGATACAGAATCCGGCTCATTTACTGTTCTGCCAATTACTGCCAAAAACATGCACCAATGAGGACTTACATTTGGTCAACAACAAAACCAAGAAAGTGGCTTCATTTTAGCAGTCCAGGGGTTGATCAGTACGTGAAAAAAAAAAAAAGAATAGTAGACTTACAGAGCTGGAAGAGTCTGAAAGGCTCATGGAGTCCAGCATCCTGACAAAAAATAAAATAAAATCCACATCTTAACCATCCTTGAGAGAGAGCCATCCAATCTCTATTCAGCAATCTCTCATGAAAGAGATCCTATTCAAGTCTGTCTTTCTGAGAAAGGCCATTCCATTGTCAAACAGTTCTTACCATGACAAAGCTCTTTTACTGTCAGAACCTCCTTTTTTGGAATTTGTATATATAGCTTGAGACTGCAGTGACTCAAGTGGCTAAGATGCTGATCTGGAAGGTGGCAGGTCAGCAGTTCGAGACTCAAATACTGCAGGACGGAACGAGCTCCCATCTCTGTCCCAGCTCCTGCCAACCTAGCAGTTGAAAAGCAAGAAATTGTAAGTAGATAAATAGGGACCACTTCGGTGGGAAGGCAAACAGCATTCCATGCGCTCTGGTGTCTAGTCATGCCTGCCACATGACCATGGAAACATCTGCAGAAGTAGACAGCACTGGCTCTTCAGCTATAAAACAGATGAGCACTGAACCTTAGAGTCGGATGCAACTGGCTTTCGAGCAAGGGTGACCTTTCCCTTTCCCTTTGGGTCCTACCTTCCTCAGTTTCTCAATCGCTTCTTAGGTTTTTCATGTAAATGACTCCTGGTGATGCAGTTGTTATCTCTGCTGCACTGCAGCCAGAATGTTGTCAGTTCAGTCTTGATGGGGATCAAGACTGACTCTGCCTTCCAGCTTTCCAAGATCGGTAAAGTGAGTACCCAGCATGTTGGGATCATAGTACTAATTAACTGTAAACTGCCCAGAACATGTTCTAAGACAGGGGTGCCCGAATTTTTTGGGCCGTGGGCCGATCATATGGTTCAGGGAGCCGGTCACTAAGGCCCGGGGGGGCAGATGTGCCCCCCAATGCCAATTCATCTGGCCCGCGAAGCCCTCGTCACTCCTGGAAGCGGAAATAAAACATGCCCATACGGGCGTGTTTTACTTCCGCTTCCAGGAGCGACGAGGGCTTCGCGGGCCAGATGAATTGGCATCGGGGCCGCATCCAGCCCCCGGGCCTTAGTTTGGGCACCACTGCTCTAAGCGCTATGGGGCAGCTCATAAGTGTTATTTCTGTTGCTGTTATCACCATTGGTCCGTCAGTTGCTTGGGTCAGTTGGTTGGTTGGTGTAAATAGGCAAAGTTTACAGCTTATTATTTGGAGAGGGGAAGCCTCTGCTGCCACAGGGGTTTTGAGTCATATCTCCTTGTTCACTGTTTTGGATTACTGACAGTCCCTTTGTATTTCTAGTCTTCCTTCCAAAGACCATAGCTCAGCACTTGCAATCTAACACCCACAAATATTACTATACCCTTCTTAGGCCTTATTTCTGAGGGGACTCATACAAGATAGCAATATTCAACTACTGTATCTGTTTAGTTAAGAGAAGAGATTCAGGATTCTTTGGGCTGAATGTTACAGCTTGTTGACTTTCTTTCGCTTGCTTTTTAATGACTATATCTCTTGAATATGTAAACAAGAAGAGGAAACAGAGGGACTGCCATGTATCTTGAGCAGGAACTGTAAATCTGCCTGGAAAGGGGGGGGGGGGAGAGAGCTGCAACTGGCAATTTTAACAACAGGGACAGGCACCCTTCCCCTCTCACTCACCCATAGGTTTCCCCTGCTGTTGCTAGTCATAAATATGCCATAATCTCCCCAACCTTCTTGGCTATGGGATGAAAGTTGTGCACATCACAGCCACACAAGTACCTATCCTTTCTATTTTTCTTTTCTTTTTGGGGGGGGAGGGGAGGGAAGAAACAGAGAAAGAATGTTGGGTGGTTGTACTTTGCTTCATGCTGCAAGCCATAAGAGTGCTTGGGCCATGCCTGTGGAGAGTTCTGCTGAAAGCAAAGAGAATTGGGAGGTGTTGCTATTTGTTTTCCTTACACTCTCCAATCAACTCTAAATTTATAGTTATCTAATTTTTGCCAAGGGGTGGCCTAGTGGTTAAGATGCTGGACATGATGACTGGAAGCTTGGCAGGGAAGCAGTTCGAGACTTGAGTGCTGTATGACAGAGTGAGCTCCCGTCTCTCTCCCAGCTCCTGCCAACCTAGCAGTGTGAAAGCAAGAAATCGCAAGTAGATAAATAGGTACAGTACTACGTTGGGAAGGTACCACCTTTCAGTGTGCTCCAGCATCTAGTCATGCCTGCCATATTACCACAGAAATGTCTGCAGACACAGACAGCTCTGGCTCCTTGGCTGTAAACATAGATGAGCACTGAGCCCTAGAGTCGCATAAGACTGGCTTTCAAGCAAGGGAGACTTTAATTTTACAATACAGTGCGAGAGTGGGTATGTGTCTTCTGCCTAACTCGCAGTAGGAAAAAGAAAACACAATGTGGGGCTGATAGCTAGCAGGATATGATTTATCCAATACAGGACTAGACATCCACCATCTGTTCTAAGTAAAATAGTCAGACTTTGTTGTGAAGAGACATCTCCCTTTGATCTGAAAGCGGTTATTGTTATTATTGTTGTGTTTTAGTGATACAAAGGGCTGGTGGTACCAGGAAGGAGCTGGATGGACAAAGCTAACCATTTTGTACTTAGAAGAGTTTGCTTGATGTCAGCATACTATCATGTGTGGTGGTTGGGCGTCCGTGTAAAACTGAGCAGTCCCAAATTAAGTTGGAACCAGAAACCAAAAAAGAAACTTTTAAAAACTTTTACCGTTCTTACTGTAAATCTGAATGCATCTGTCAGCCTTGTGGATAGGAATGATAATAAGCAGGCAGTGTCTTTTTCTCTTAATATTTACTTATAGGGCAAAGAAATTAGGAGCTTCTGTTGTAAATCTTTTATGGATAGCAGTGGGCCCATTTGAAAGGAGAATGCAGAAGATGTTGGGTAGGGTTGTTGAATATGATTTATGTAACGGCACTTTCTGCATATGGAACACTAGACTGTAAGGTTTAAATAGACCCCACCCCACCCCCCAAAAAACAACCATTGATTATTGTGTTTTTTAGCTCTCATCTGATTATGTTTAAACAAGAGTGGATATGATTAACAAGGTGCAAGGCTCCCTCTTCTGGCTATGTTTTGTTAGTAAACATGCTTTGCACATAATAGAAATTCCAGAACATATGTTTGCATATATAGTACAGTACTGTAATAGAAATTCCAGAGCACATGCTTTGCATATAATAGAATTTTTTTATAAATTTCCAGCGCTGGTCACTAGTTTCACTGGGTGCTTCCAGACATCAGACTCTTAGGACAGCTAGTCGAAAGAAAGAGAGCACTTAATCCATCTTTTCTTCATTAAGGATTTCCTCTATTAAGAAAAGAGGTGGAAGAAGAGAGCTGAGGAAATACAGAAGACTAATGAGTGGTTAGTTTTTAGAAATTAAAAATTAGTGGTTCAGTTAGAAATTGAGATAGTGGAAAATTTTGTATACTTTGGTTCAGTCATCAGTCCAAAAAGTGACTACAACCAAGAAATCAGAAGAAGGCTGAAACCCAGAAGGGCAGCAACGAAGGAATTAGAAAATATCATTAAATGTAAGGATGTGCTAAGATGATCCATGCTATTGTACTCTTGATCATCATGTATAAATTTAAGTCAGACAGTAAAGAAAGCTGGTAGAAAATAATTAGATTCTTTTGAAATGTGGTGTTACACGAGAGCTTTGCAGATACCCAGACCCTATTGCTATTTAAACTTGAACTATTTCTGGAGGGGGAAATGGTCAAACTGAGTCTGTCTGACTTTGGGAAAGCCATGAGAAGGCAAGAAGACCCTCTGGAAAAGACAATAATAGGTTGAAAGCAATAGGAGAAAAGGAAGGCCAAATAATGAGATACAGTATATTGACTCCCACCTAAAAGAAGCCCCAGGCTGGAATTAATAAGATCTAAACAGGATATCTCATTTATAGGTTCACCATAAGTCAAAGGTGAATTGACAACACAAAACAACAACAGCAAGCATTTTGGAGATAGTGTATAAGGATTATGAATGGAATACATCATCATCTGACACCCACATAAAATTTCTGTGAATAAGACAAGATGATCATACAAAAATGCTGTGTTTGAAAGTATCCATACTATCTATGTGCAAACAAAAGGCACCCTATGTATACAAATAATTTTTCCACTATTTTCATTGGTGCCATGGTAGATATAAACCCTCCCCTTCCATTCCCCCTGCCCCCCATTTGTCAGTGGCTTTGTTGCTGCCTGGCTCCTCAGTAGTTTCTACTTGTTGAATTTTTTTAACCTTTACATCTTTTTAATTTTTTTGCTCCTATTTCTTCCTCTGGCCTTATGGGTGTAGGAAACTGGAGTGGGGAAAGAGGAATGTGTTATATTTGATATCCCATTACAATCTTTGCTCCCACTTATTCCAACTTCTTTGTTAGGAAACTGTTCTGAGCTTATGACTAATATTAGATGTAGAAAACTGTGTTGTTTAAGTCACATTTGTTAAACTGGTGCATCATGGAAGCGGCGGGTGATAATAAAACTATGTGAGATGCCAATTTCATATCTAGAAGACCTGTAGCCTGTAGATTCTCTAGCAATATGATTCCTTCAAACGTTTATGCTTAAACAATCAGGTGTCCAATTTAAGCCTGTGTTTGTTTCCCTCCCAGTGGCCAATCACAGGAGAAAGCAAACTACTGTACAATACATTGCTTTGCAAGATATGGGTAGTGAGAAAAGTTCAGATTATGATAAACAGATGTTTTATCATGTATGAAAATCTCGCTTCAAATGATGTTTTAAACTGTATCATGTCGCTTGGCGACAAGAGACTGAGCTATGAAGCAGGAAGGCATGGCAATAGGTTGTGCTCCTGCCAATAACTTACCAGATGGTTTAAAGCAGGGATTCTCAACCTGTGGTCTGGGATGCAGCCCATGGCACCATTTCATGTGCCCCTCCTCCACTTCCACCGCACCAGGAACTGCCATGTGGTGGAGGAAGGGCTCCCAAAGCTGTCTAAGGGAGTGTGACCCAGCCCCCGTCTTTAAAAGGTTGAGAACTCCTGGTTTAAAGTAAGCCATTCTTTCTGAGGTTTAGCATTTACTCATTTATCTGCTATAATAATACTGTCGTTGTCGTTATTGTTGTTGTTGTTGTTGTTGTCATCGTTATTGTTGTTGTTGTTGTTGTTAATCAGAAATTACTCAAGGTTCAATGGATTTTTAGGGGACACCCAAATGAGGCTTCTTTCATATCCCCAAATGCAGCTCTCAGGTATCAAAACCTGACCTTCCAGTCTCCTGTTCAGCACCTTAACCACTAAACCACCGGGGTGGGGGCATTTATTTGCTGTTGGGCAATAATACTCACCTGCTTTAGAGACAGTGGCAGAGTACATGCTTTGCATATAATAGAAATTCCAGAGTACATGCTTTGCATATAACAGAAATTCCAGAGCACATGCTTTGCATATAATAGAAATTCCAGAGCACATGCTTTGTATATAATAGAAATTCCAACAGTGTGAGGAAAGAAAAAAAATCTTGATCTATAAAATTACTCCCAGTTAATGTAAATCAGGGATGGAGAATGTATGGTCTCCACACCTTGCTGAACTACAACTCCCATTATGGCTACACAGTAGGAACTAGGACCTACAGGAGTTGATCTAATATCTGGTACATCAAAAGCACCTTGGTGTAGGCAGGGTGGCCAACCTTTTTATCCAGCGGGTCTGACAATGCCCATGGACAGCTGAGTGGGCCAGACCATGCCCCCTGGAAGCAGAAGTGGACACATTTAGGGGTTTTAATAGTTGGGCCCACTTCCACATTTACAACAGCTGCAGGGCACATTTATGCATGCATGGGCACATTTTATGGCTGATGTAAATGCACTGGCTTCCACTTCAGAGTGCAGTGGAGGTGGTGACAGCCTGGATGGAATGGCGTCACAAGCCGGGTCCAGTCCGCAGGCCATAGGTTGGGAACCCCTGGTGAAGGGCCTCACTTATAAGACACTATCCTGTATCCCTCAAATATGGTGTAAGAATTGCAAAGCAATGATAAGCACCAGATGTTCTGAGTAAGTGATGGTGCTGATTCAGCAATAGGAAATTATGCAGTTGTAGTGGGGCAAATCATGACAATCCCTATAGATAGCCCCCTGGATGATTCAGACAAGTAGACTGCTAGTTTGGTCCACATCAACAAATGAGAAGCAGCTGTTTTGTAAAGTGTAATACACTTAGTGTATGTTTGTTTTTCAATTGAAAAACAGATCACATTCAAATACTGTACTTTGCATTGAAGCAGAGATAGTTTGTAAGAATATGCTATGTTATTGTCCTTCAAAGTAGCAGCTAAGCTCAAAGGGACAGGGAGTCTTGGGGAGGGGAGATCAGATATATAATAATAATTTTGTGTCAGAAATTATTCTGGGTTGAAAAGATTTTTGCAGGAGAAACTCTGCTCAGGGAATGCCCAAATGAAGCTCCTTTCATGTCCCCAAGAGCTGGGACAGAGACAGGCGCTCAATCCGTCACGCAGTAGCCGGGTTTTGAACTGCCAAGTTGCTGGCCTTCCAGCTTACAAGGCAAGCTTCTTAACACCGAGCAACCACAGATGATATAATTGCCATTGATCAGAAAGTCCTTTGGCTTCTACTGTCTACAATATGAGCCATATGTTTTTGAACTTCAGATTGCATAATCAATTACCATTGATGCTACTGGTTGGAGTTCTAGGCCAACATCTTTTGGAAGGCCAGAATCGCCCACTTCTGCACAACAGAACCACTTGTTACTTTATTCCAAACAAGAATCCCTAATTGAATACAGAATTCTAATATGGTAGGTTCCTTTCTCCATTTCACACATGAAAGTGTACTGAATGGGAGGAAAGAATCATTCCACCACTCTCAGTAAGAAAAACACGGGGGAATTAAATACATAGAAAGGCACATTAATTAAAGGAGGCAATGCAGGGGAAGGGAAGCAATGAAGGGATTATAAAAGATAATCAAGTGTAAGGATGTGCCACAGGAGGCCAAAGCCAAATGATCCACACTATTGTGTTCCTGATCGCCATGTACAACTGTAAAAGCTGGGCAGTAAAGAAAGATGGTGGGGAAAGTATTTGATTAATTTCAAATCAAATCAGTCTTTATTACGGTCCAAGACCAGCACAGTACAGCAAGAAACAGAAGTTAAAATGAGGGTATTTAAAAGATATATTTAAAAGAAGTGTTTCTGCTCAGAGTTAAAGGAGTAATAAAATTAATACAGTATTTAGGATTAATGATGCTACAACTACTATTAAACCTAAAATGTGGTGCTGGTAGTTTATTTAGCTGAAGGACCTGCCAGGATTGTTCTTCTGATCTTACATCTGGAAAAGGCATTAATGCTGGAAAAGGCTGGAGGTAACAGTAGAAAAGCAAGACCAATTAATGAGATATAACGGCTCCTTTAAAAATGCCCAGGCTTGAATTTACAAGATCTGAGCTGGGCTGCTGAGAACAGGACGTTTTTGGAGATGGCTTAGGATCACCAACAATAAATGCAGATGAATATTGTAGCCCAGTCAGTGGGCAGAGCCACCTTCTGAATTCTCTCCCAAGAGCTGAAGATAGATTCCAGAAGTTTCAGTTTGTCACCTGCAATTACTACAGACTAGCTTTGGTGTAATTTATTTCTCTTCCTTCCTTACACGACACATAACTTGTCCATGGAATTTACTGATACAGGATATGGTGAGGGTCAGGGCTAGCCCAAAACATCCTTCTGCCTGAGGTAAAGCACAAGATGTTCTCTCCCACACACACACCAATCCCAAGCGAAGAAGCCAGCAGCACAGACCGTTATTCAGCATGGTAGCCTTACTAATCTATTTCAGCTTGTACAGCAAAGAGTTACAGTGTTTTAAAGATTAGCAAATTTATTTCAGTGTGAGATTTGATGATTTGTAATTCACTTCCTCAGGCCCATAGAACATAAAAATTAGGCTACAAATTTATGTATACCAGGGGTGGCCAAACTTTTTGGGCCGTAGGCCGGTCACGTGGTTCATTGGGGCTGGTCACAATGGCCCAGGGCCAGATCCAGATCCCCACACCAATTCATCTATCACGCGAAGCCCTCGTCGCTCCTGGAAGCTGAAGTAAAACGCTCCCAGGCCATAGTTTGGGCACCCATGATGTATATCATTAAATTGGACCCCTGGCTATTATGCTCTATATGTCTGAAGAAGTGGTTTGCGACTAACAAAGGCTCTCATCTAAATAAATCTACTGTATTAAACTTTAAGGCCCTGCAATACGTTTGTTTTTAACTTTTGCAATGCATGGACTGGCCATGGAGTCCTACTTCAGCACATGAGTAGCAGGCTTTTTTCCAGGGTGCAGGACAGACTGCGCTGCATACCCATCTTTGCCTTTAAGCAAAAGGAAATAGTGAGGGGATTACAGAGGAATGGTTTGGATAATTTTAAAAGCAGAGAGAAATCCTTGGAGAACAGGTTTCCAAGCAGCACTTGTTCAAATGAGCTGAAATGGCGCCTCCATGTGGTAGCCATTCATAAGGTAATAAAATAGATGGATGTTCAAGGGCAGTATACTGTATCTGTAAATACCAAACAACCAGGGAGAGTTACACATTGGCATACTGTGCTTGCCAGCTTCAGAAAGGAATCTGCCTAGCTGTTGCTCCAAACTAGATTCATACAAGCCTTGGTCTGATCATCCAGGGAAGCTTTTCTGATGTTTGGATGGGTGACTCAACTGCATTGTGGGTGAGTAATGGGACCTGCCTGCCTGCTTGCCTGGCTTTGGGCCTCTTGTGTTCCGTTCATGGGCAGGCAGGGGGAGCAAGGACAGAAACTCCTTTGTGCAGACTCCACTTATGCCTACTTTGTATGGGTTGCAGCTGCCCACTTTCCTACAGCCTGACCCAGTGCTATTCATCTGGACAGGCAGGGGGTAGCAACCCAGTTACCAGAATCAGACTCTCCACCCCAGTTTGCTAGGGAAGGGGAGTGACTTAAAGCAGCCCAAATTTCAGCTGTATGCATAAAATCCTGGTTTTGCTATCCACCTGTTGCCTTTTTTAAGTTATTACACAACACTGGGAAGCTCTCCTCAGGCAGGCAATACAAACGATCCAGGAAGCCCCTACAGGAGCACTGAAGACCCTCCTCACCTCAAACTCAACCCAACTGTTGTAACCAACTTTCCTCTTTTGGCCAGAATGGTGCTGTGCCCGGTGAGACGGGGAAGCGAGATGAGAACATCAAACGTGGCAACTGGGGCAACCAGGTCGAGTTTGTTCTCACGAGTGTGGGTTACGCCGTGGGACTTGGAAATGTGTGGCGCTTCCCTTACCTCTGCTATCGCAACGGGGGAGGTGAGTACAGATTGCAGGAAAGTGGGGAGCGTGGGGGATAGAGTAGGTTTAATGTGGCCCACTGGGTTTTGTCCTTGGTGGTATTGTGGAGTGTGTTAGGGTTTGCATGCTGGGGTGGGCATAATGTTGGATGTAGTGGGACTGAGTTGTGCCATCCAAAGTGTTCCAGGATTCAGCTCTTTTCTTTGTGCCAAGTGTGTGCTGAAAGATGCCCAATGCAAATTAAAAAGGTGAATATATGGAGACATTTAATTAGGAATGGACTGGGATTTCCTTGTCCTAACCCAAGAAATGTAATTCCCCACCTGATGAAAATCAAGGCATGTCTCTTCTTGCCTTTTGATTTTAAAGCTCCAGTTCTCCTTTACATGGAACATACAATGTTTTATACCTTGTCAGACCATCTTTTCACTTGTCTTAGTCCAATCCTGACTGTTTTTCCTATTACTTCCTATGTTACCTCTTTTTAACTGGAGCTGGTAGGGAGATAGGGATGTATGAATGAGTGAGTGGTTGGATGAGTAGATTTTATTAGTCACATGTATATCTTGCCTTTTTACCACCAAGCTATTCATTTATCCTTGCAACACCAGGCTAAGAAAGAGTGGCTGAGCCCAAAAACATCTAGATAGTTTCTTGTTTTAGTGAGAATGTGAACCTATAATCTCAACCCAATCATAGAATAACTGAGTTGGAAAGGATTTATGATACCATTGAGCCTGACCCCTTGTTGAATGCAAGAATCCAAATTCAGATAAATCTTTCTCTCGAATGCCTCCAGCATTGGAGTGCTCAGCACTTCCAGAGATAATTGGTTCCATTGTTGTACTGTTCTAACAGTTAGGAGTTGCTCTAACTACTGCAGCACAATAGCCTTCTGGATTGAACCTGGACTTTTGCAAATAGATCATGTGTCTACTGCTGAGTTGTGGTCCAGAACTCATCGCCTCCTTTTCTCCTTTATCCAGGTGCTTTCCTGTTCCCCTATTTCATCATGTTGGTGTTCTGTGGAATCCCCCTCTTCTTCATGGAACTCTCTTTTGGACAGTTTGCTAGTCAAGGCTGCCTTGGTGTCTGGAGGGTTAGCCCCATGTTTAAAGGTAAGAGGCAGTGAGTGTTTCTCTAGTTAGAGCTCCATTGGGGTGCCCAAACTTTTTGGGCTGCAGGCTGGTCATGTGGTTCAGGGGGCTGGTCACTCCCGCGACACCAATTCATCCAACCCGTGAAGCCCTCATCGCTCCCGGAAGCAGAAGTAAAACGTGCCCATATGGTGCGTTTTACGTCAACTTCTAGGAGCAATGAGGGCTTTGTGGGCCAGATGAATTGGTGTCAGGGGTCAGATCCTGGGCCGTAGTTTGCGCACCCCTGCACTACATAATCTGCAGCCTCTGTTCTCTGTGCAATAGCAATTACACTCATGTTCTTACTATTCCTGCATGCTTCATGCATTTATAATTACAGTGGAACCCCCGTTTAAGAAATTAATGCGTTCTCCAGGACTTTTTATATTATGAAAAATTCATAAGCCGAATTTCCCATTGAAATGCATTGTAAACCAAAATACGTTAACCAAAATGCAGTTTCTCATAGAAATGCATTGAAAACCAATTAATCCATTCTGGAAAAAATCCATAAACCAAGGCATTATTGTCAATGGATTTTCATTCGTAAACTGAAAATTACGTTAACTGAGGCATTCATAAACCACTGTACTTGAGAATTTCCATCGCCACATGCTTTTGAACACTCTTCCTTGTTACTTATCTTGATATGTTTTTTCCTTCCAGGTGTTGGGTATGGTATGATGGTTGTGTCTACCTACATTGGGATCTATTACAATGTTGTGATCTGTATCGCCTTCTATTATTTCTTCTCATCAATGACACGAGTGCTGCCCTGGACGTACTGCAACAACCCCTGGAACACACCTGATTGCACTGGTGTGTTGGACATTACCAATGCTTCAGCTGCATCATCACTCAACTTCACACAGATGTTAAACCAGACAATCAAACGCACTAGTCCCAGTGAGGAATACTGGAGGTGAGGATGAAGGGGAACAAATGGATATGAGGTGAAGAGGGAATTAGGTTCTCTAGTTTCCTGTGGGAGTGGATAAGAGAATTAACTGGCTACCTAGGAAGAGGCACCCTAAAAAGCTTAAAACCAACAGTATCTTGTACAATTTGAAGAAAGAGAGTTGGGCAAACTTTTCATGCTCCAGCAAACCATGATTGTACAACTGATCGTATAACCAGTTGCACAGCCAATCTCACAAGGAGTATGAGATTGGCCAAACAAAAGGAAACCTTCCAGAAGACAGATAACACTTGAGTGTTTCCTCTTGTGTGATCACATAATACAACAGAAAGCCAGCCAATGTATTTTCTTCTTGGATTATGAATTTATATTCAACTTCTGGTTGAGCTGAGTTGCAACTCTGTTCTTGTACATTTCTTAAACTGTGAGGAAAGTTATAAACTGACTGTTTCTACAGAAATCTAATTCACACATTCTTGTTAATGTTGCAAGTCATGTGATTTCAGTTGTCTAAAAATAACCAAAATCTTGAGGCAGGTTAGCACTAAATTGAATGCCTCTATTTACTTAACTACTTACTCGTAGGTTCCTTTCCCCAATGGTCCATTCGCCTTGGCGAGTGGGCGGCAATAGAAATCTGAATAAATAAATAAACAAACAAAACAAAACTTAAAATAAAAGGGTCAAACACACACACACCCCATGATGCTAGAGGTATAGGGTCTTTGATGGATGTGTAGATGCATGTCATTTTGATGTGTTTCCTAACAGTAAAGGCGAAATACCTGTGACCTCAGCATATGCTCTCTTCTCTCCTCAGGCTCTATGTGTTAAAGCTGTCTAATGATATTGGGAACCTGGGCGAGGTGCGGCTTCCCTTACTGGGCTGCTTGGGTGTCTCTTGGATTGTCGTTTTCCTCTGCCTCTTCAGAGGAGTCAAATCCTCAGGAAAAGCAAGTAGCGTTCCATCTCTCCCAACTTATCCATGCCCATAGTTCTGGTAAAAGCCTAGGATTCTTGGAAATAAGCATTCAGATTTATGGATCCATTTACTATTTCTTTCCAGAAAATTAAGGTAAAGGTTTCCCTTGCTAGAAAGCCAGTTGTATCCAACTCTAGGGTTGAGTGCTCATCTCTGTTTCAAAGCTGAAGAGCCAGTACTGTCGTCTTCTGCAGACGTTTCCATGGCCATGTGGCAGGCAGAGTGGACAGCAACGCTGTTTACCTTCCCACTGAAGTGGTCCCTAGTTATCTACTTGTAGTTTCTTGCTTTCGAACTGCTAGGTTGGCAGGACCTGGAACAAAGACGGGAGCTGATTCCATCTTGCAGAAAATTACAGTGCCTAAAAATGGGGGGTGGGAGTAAAGAAATGTTAGACAGCGACTGCTTGAGTAAGAAGCTCTTTTGTTTGTTGAGGGGTGTGTAGAAGCTACTTTGCAAGCTTACACAGAGAGGATACCAATGTGTCTGTAGTCAGCCTGCCCACCTCAGTGTATCCAGCTGAGTTTTACTCTGTTTTATTTTTGGGATTCCAGGTTGTCTACTTCACGGCAACCTTCCCGTACGTGGTGCTAACTATCTTATTTGTGCGGGGGATAACCCTTGAAGGAGCAGTTACTGGGATCATGTACTATCTGACACCACAGTGGGACAAAATCCTCGATGCAAAGGTACTGATGTGGAATGTCTTTGCCAGCCTGACTGCTTTTCCCAGTCCTAGTAACAGCCTCCCTCCCTTCCTCCCTCCTTCCCTTCCTTAAGTGTCTGGGGTTGTTGAAAGCCAGTTTTGGATCACAGTCCACTTTCTTCAATGACATTATTGTCTTTGGTAGGTGTGGGGAGATGCTGCCTCCCAGATCTTCTATTCATTGGGCTGTGCCTGGGGTGGGCTTATCACCATGGCATCATATAACAAATTCCACAACAACTGTTACAGGTAAGATTAATTATAAAAGCACTGGAGAAAGAATGTAGGAACAATTTGTTGGGAATTTAGGTCTTGTCTCTGGCAAGTGTTTGTGAGGAAGGTACTGCAGTCACAGCAGATAATAGAAGCCTTGGTCCATAACTACTAAAATCCACTTTTCTTAGATTTAGAAGGTGTCTGAAAATACTGAACATTTTTGGGGTCATATTTTGAAGCCATGAGGGCCCGAAATTTACTGTTTGCCTTAGAGAAGATCCTGAAGTTTGGTAATCATAGCCTTCACTAGGTATATTACACATGCAGTCAGAATTAGAGTAGGTGGGTTAGTGACCCTTTACAGCAAAGAGTCTGGCTGGATATCCTGCTACGGCAGGGGAGCAGCTTCATTAATCCTGGTGGGCGGCTGAGGAGGACTTTGTGTCCCAAAAGGGCTCAGGACCAGAAACTGACTCCTAGAACTGGATCAGTGATACGGGTGTCACGCTGCAATGGAGAAGGCAAATAGAGGGCTACTGCATTGTATTCTCACGACAATCTTCATGGCTGATTGCCATGATGATAGGTAATATTCAGACTCAGATATGGCGAAGGAGAATTTTGAACAACCTCAGTTGTTTTCTATGGAAGAGCTCACCCCACCCGCCCCCCAAAAAATACCTAGTAATAATTTACAACAGTGCAGGAACAGCCAAAAAAAAGGTGGGAGGAAGCACAATAGCTCAATGTGGCCACTAGAAGGAGAAAGGGAGTATTTTCAGTTTTAAACATTACTGTATATACTGCAGTATAAGCCTAGTTTTTCAGTACTAAAAATGAGGTTAAAAAGGTGGACTCGGCTTATACCTGGGTCACTGAGTGTGATGGAAAAAGGTGTTGGCAGCTAATAGCCATCACCACCCATTTCTCCCATCCTGTCATCAGCACATCTCAATCGGCATGAAGAAAACTGCTTTCTGCTGCATCTTATTTTCATGTACTTTATTTTGGTTATTGAAACTCACTAAGCAGCTGCTTCATTTGCCACCCTTAGCTTATATTCAGGTCAATCTATTTTCCTGGTTTCTCAGGTCAAAACTAGGTGCCTCAGCTTATATTCGGGTTGGCTTATACTCAAGTATATATTTTGGAGACACTAAAATGAATGTGAACCTTTAAGACAGGAGTTCTCAACCTTTTAAAGCCAGGGGCCAGGTCACGCTCCCTCAGCCAGCCTCAAGGGCCGGAGGGCCATTTTGCCCTTCCTCCACCACATGGCACTTCCTGATGTGGTGGAGACGGGGAGGACATTAAATGGTGCCGCAGGATGCATCCGGCCTGTGAGCCACAGGTTGAGAATCCCTGCTTTAAAACAAGTGTGGCCCCTGGATTTCTGGAAGCTTTCCACCCCTCTGTCCTTTTAAGGTCATCCATCATATTTCGATGTTCAGAGTTAGTCAAGAGAAATAAAAGTGGGGCTTCCACTTTTATTATGGCGTACATTTTTATATTCCTCGTTTTCCCTCCAGAAGCTGAGAACTGCTCCTACACTCTTGTATATACAAAGCTTGGAGATATTACTTTTTTGAACTACAACTGAATTTCTGGAAGTCCAAATAAAGTAACATTTCTAATCTGTAGGAATTCGTAACAATTAGGCATGCTTAGCATGAGAAATAGCATGCCAAGTAAGGCAATGTGAAGTCATTCCATAAACTCTTTCTCCTCCTTTCCTGGACTAGCCTGGCTGAAATCACACAGCCTCCAAGCTGCCACCTTCAAATCTCCCTTAAATGATCTTTCTATCTCTTTTCTTCAAAGCATCTCAAAACATAATGTTCCCGGGTCGCCAACTGTGAAAGACCTAGCTCATTACATTCCATGCTGTCAGTTATATGCTGACATTAGAGAACGTTATATAGTCCCATTGCTAATGAGAAAGAAACACTGGAAAGCAAAAGAAAAATTGGCCTTCCTCCTCCAAGGCACTAACCCATACGTGACCAAAAACATGTTGCCCAATTTGCAATAAAGGCTGCTAGACGTAGTGAGAAGTATATGGACTCTGTTCTTACAAATTATCATTTGGTTTTGGAACCACAACAGCATGACAAGAAGCTGAATAACTCACCAATGCCACCCCTAACAGTCCTTTCTACATTTTAATAATACTAAGTTGTTTTATATATAACATTTTACCTCTTGCATATGCAATCTAAATATGTATTAGTCTTACTATGTCAATTTTAATTGTTGCGTTCACATTATATCCTAATGTTGGTTGTTTTTACTAACTATACTTTGGTCAGTACTGTATATTTAATTCAACTCAACATAATATGCTCTTCCTGCTTTCCACAGAGACAGCATCATCATCAGCATCACCAACTGTGCCACAAGTGTCTACGCTGGCTTTGTCATCTTCTCCATCCTTGGTTTCATGGCCAATCATCTCGGTGTGGATGTTTCTAAGGTGGCCGACCATGGCCCTGGCTTGGCCTTTGTGGCTTATCCAGAGGCACTCACGTTGCTTCCCATCTCCCCTCTGTGGTCTGTGCTCTTCTTTTTCATGCTCATCCTCCTGGGTCTGGGCACACAGGTAATCAATCCAACATGGACACTTAGGTTCATAGGAATGGCAGAGTGGAAAGATGCTTTTAGACTAGGAGTGGGCCTAGCCTAGACATTGCTGGTCCACAGCACCCATGATCTCTCACACATTGCTGTTCTGCCCAGGGCTGATGGAAACTGTAGCTCCAGCAATATCTGTAGGGCCACAAACTGTTTACCTCTCATCTTTTGATGATGGTGATGTTGGTAGTGCCATCAAGTTAATTCTCTTACAGTGACCCTTCTCAAGAGTTGTATAGGTACACTGTATTCAATAATGGTTTACTATTCCCTCTTGTTGGGGGCACTCTGAGACTTGTCCATGGCTACACAAACAAGCTCTTCTCCTGGGAAACCCAATGGGGAATCAAATTTGCAACCTCTGGCTCTGCAGCCAGGAACCCAACTCCTTGAGCTATCCTAGTGATGGCCAACCTTGGCACTCCAGGTGTTTTTGGACTAAAATTCCCAGAAGCTCAAGTCAACATACCTGCTGATCAGGACTTCTGGGAATTGAAGTTCAAGAACATCTGGCGTACCCAGGTTGGCCATCACTGAGCTATCCAGTCAGCTACAGGCACTTTTAAATTTTTGTGAAGAAAATAACTGAGTAGCATGCTGTAGAATGCTTCCTTTTGGTAAAGAAAGTTTCAACAGAGGCTGGAAATCACAAACATACATTAAATGAAGAATTATCACACTTAGATTGTCCTATGGTGAGGACAAATTGTGACCTTCATTGGGCTATAACTGCTGTCATCTTCAACCACTGGCAATGCTAGTTTGGTCTGATAGGAGTTCAGCAACATTTTAGGGCTCTCTGCTTTAGGGGCAAGTTGAATTACAGTGGGGCTGTGATGCTAGAAACAATAACATCCAGATTCTCCCAAAGAACAAAGAAGCACCCTTACTCACAATCTCGGCTGTATTCTAAGGGATTCATCTTCTCAACCTCAAACTGAACTGGAAATAATGTGGGGGGGGATGCTGTTGCTAAAGGAATATGAATCAGGAGGTTTAGAGCCATCAAACTCTTCATTGCTTGTTTCTTCTTGATCACCTCTATTCTTAGTTTTGCCTCCTGGAAACTCTTGTCACTGCCATTGTGGACGAAGTAGGAAATGACTGGATCATTCGTTGGAAGACCTTGGTGACTCTGGCAGTGGCTGTGGTTGGCTTTCTCCTAGGAGTTCCTCTCACTACCCAAGTATGAAACCCAGGGACAGGGCTGAGTGGGGAGGTGGAAAGGGCTGCTTACTGGGGTACTGGAAGCAAGAGACTTGCCCCAACAGATATTGATTGCCTTCCTTTGCTCTCTCCATTTCAGGCTGGCATCTACTGGCTATTATTGATGGACAACTATGCAGCAAGCTTCTCACTTGTTGTCATTTCATGCATCATGTGTGTTTCCATCATGTATGTCTATGGTAAATAGCCTTACCCATTGGATAGATACATTTTCTGGAGTAGCCAATCATAGTGCTGCTCATTCAGGAGCTAAGCAAGGTGTAGGCCTCATATGCTTCTTTCTTTTGCAGAAGACAGGTTAAAAGTAAGGTGTGCTTAGATTGGCTTGAGTACTCACCTGGAATTTGGTTCAAAAGATAGGGGCTCTTACTGTTGATCAAGACTGCTAACACTTCTGCCTTCTGCATGATAGCCAAGAAACCCAGATTTATTGAAAAATTGACTTGTTTACATTGGGACACTGGTAGTGCAAGGGTGACATCTCTAGGCTGAGGAATGAGAGACAGTGTTAAGATAGGGAGATGTTGGGTTCTGCTCCTTCTTGGTTTGGAAACATTCTGGCACTACTTAGTTTCTGTGATGCAGGCAAGCTGTCTTCCTTATCCCAGACCCCTAAGGATTAAACAAGGCAACCTACACCCTCATTACTTGTTTGGTGGACCTCTTGCCAAAGGTCATACCCACAGAACAAGGCCTTCTGATGATCTGAAATGCCACACTGACCTCTCATTCTTCTGAGAAGACGAGCAGGAAGATGGCAGAATCCAGAAGTGCAAGAACAGGCTCAGTATCAGCTCCTGGCTCTCTAGGGCAGGTGCTGAGGAACCATTGCCCTGGCAGGGCCTGCTTTGGGCATATCAGGTAGCTGTGAGTAATCTCCCACATTGCCCTGGAGATAAACCCTGGGACCTTTGGCAACCCTTGTCTCTGCTTTTGTTCAGGGCATCGAAACTACTTCAAGGACATTGAGATGATGTTGGGCTTCCCACCACCCCTCTTCTTCCAGATCTGCTGGAGGTTTATCTCCCCTGTTATCATATTTGTGAGTGTGTAAAGGGAATCACAGTGGGAAGGGAGGGAGGGAACAGAAGCACAATTGCAAATGAAAAGAGGGAGGGCAGCGTTATCAGTCATTAAAGCATATGTGTTCATGTACAGTTATACCTCGCTTAAAGAGCATAATGCATTCCACATGATTGCTCTTTAAGCGAGTTTTCTCTTTAAGCGAAACACCATTGTAAATGACAAATTGTGGGGGGGATTGTGAACCCCTATTTATTTGTTAAGCGAGTTTTTGGTTGGTTTTATTTGTTAAGCGAAGCGAACATTCAGAGAAAATTTTGCTCTTTAAGCAAGTTACTCTTTAAGCGAGTCACTCTTTATGAGAGATTTGACTGTATTTGCAAAGCAGAGGGTTTAAAGTGCTGGCTATAAGGACAGAAAAGTACAGTAGCAAGATACAAGAGAAGGCCAGTTTGTCTATCACTCAAAGCCAACCCCATGACTAAGGCTTTCATGGATGTTCAGAACGGAAATTTTTACTATTTCCACTGTTTATTGCTTAGGAAAGTTGCTTGAAGGATTTTCTGCCTCCTGTGCTTAATTAACATGGTTGGTTTTGGATACAATGGCAAGGATCCTATTCAGTATTTACTCATCTGCAGAGCTCTAACTAGAAAGAGCTGCAGTGACTTGACAGCTTGTCAAGCACAAGCATAACATGACCAGGTACATGATAAGCAGGTTCTCAGGCTGCCACAACATTTTCAGCAGTTGTTCCATTGAAGAAGATAAGGGGCCTTTGCAACTTACTTTCTACTGCATCTTATTCAGCAAAATGTTTTGACCTATAAAAAGCAAGGCCCTCTGTACTTGCCAAAGGAATTGGAACTCTAATGTTGTAGCAAGGGCATGTAGAAAAGTATGGAGCAAACTGAAGCAGTCTGAAGGTTTTCTTTCAGTCAGTCATTTTGCCACTCTTCTCTCAGTTTATCCTGGTGTTCACGGTGATCCAGTACCGGCCAATCTCCTACAATGCCTATGTTTACCCTACCTGGGCGATCGCCATTGGTTTCCTCATGGCACTTTCATCCGTCATCTGCATCCCCGTCTACGCTGGGTGCTGTGTCATGCGCTCCGAAGGGGACTCGTTGCTACAGGTAAGAAAGAGTAAAGTGGGTGGGTATTGCAAACAAGCCCCATGCATGGCCCCACTTTGGATCCTAGTAGGAAAGGCACTTGCCACTAATGTTCTCCCCATGCCTTCTCTCTCCACAGCGTTTGAAAAACGCCACCCGGCCAAGCCGCGAATGGGGCCCAGCCCTTGCAGAGCACCGGACAGGCCGCTACGCACCACCGCTCAGCTCCTCCACGGAGACCCAGCTGGAGGTGCAGCTACTCAACCCTGAGAAGCCCAAGAGTGATGAAGCTGGTGTGGTGGCTACCATCACCATTGGAAGCAACGGCTCTACCCACAGCCAGGACTCCAAGATCTGAATCATGGCCTGGGAGGCAGGGCGGGGAGCCCTCTGTGCGCCTCCTCTTTCCCATCTGCCCTGGTCCTCCAAACCCTATTCTGCTCAGATGTACTATGGTGCCCCCACTGGGTTGGGGTGCCCTGGCTCTCAGGCTGTGCCGGACTCTTCTGGGGGAGGGGCCTCTGAGTCCCCACCCTGCCCACCTCATTAGTGCCCGCCCCTCCATGCCATCTTGTAACCCCCATGTTTACAGTAATCTTCTGATGGCCCCAATTCACAGCCAGGACCAGGGCCACAGATGGGGAGGGAGTACGCATTGGTGATCAGGTTGAAGGAGAGGTTGCCTGGAAGGAGTACCAGGAGGAAGGTCGCTTGGCGCCTCCTTGGCTCAGCAGCCCGTCCAGGGTAGATACTGGCAGCTGCACCTGGGCCCAGGGGGGGTCTGGAATCTATGTGGATTGGAATGTCCCTGGATCAGGGACGTGGGACTGTACCCCACAGAGAAGCCGATGGGTGGGTGGGAGGCAGGCAAGGTGAGGTTGGGAGCAATTATAACTGTAAGCCAGACCAATTCTAGGGCAAGCTCTGCCATGGGCTAATCAGTCTTCAGGGAGGCTATTGCGCCCATGAGGGGCTGCACACCACCCACCAAAGCATGGACCTCCCCAGCATCCCCACCTCTCTCATGTCTAGGGAAGGAGAGGTAATTACTCCACAACACTATTGATAGGCACTTAGGGTCATGATTCCCACTAGAAGAAACGGTCTAGAAGCCGCATAGTGGGTTTGACCAATTAATAATGTGAGGAAAGAGCCAGAGAGCTCTTCTGCACTGTGTTGTAGTCAAAGAAAAGGATGGGAACACCAGTAGCCGATGAACATAATAATGTTTGCAAATGACTGCAACCCGATCTCAAAGCGAGCCTTACTTGCACATCCAGCCAGAATCACTTTATCTCCCAACTCCCAGACTTCCCTTCCAGGGATCCAAGTGGACCTACTTGGGAGCTAAATAATTGGTAAAGAGTCTCCCACACATTAATCTAAGCCAGAGCTTGAAGAAGCTTCTTTTTTTGGGAGGGGTTGTAACTGTTCCCAGAAAGCTGTAAGAGTTCTAGCCCCCCAAAAGTAACTTCTTCAAGCTTCAAGCACAACTAAGCCCCTGGATGCATCTTGTGATACAAATCTAGAGCAGATCTCCAGGCTATAGATATGATGTGTACATCTACCAGACTTGGCTTTGGACAAGTGGGTACCCTATAGACGGTACATCATCTCCTGAAGGGTCAGCCAAGCTGATTATTTTACGTAGTGATCCTGGGGAAGTGGGGTGGGGGGAATCCTGAAACACTGTTTTACACCCTTGTTCTTGAAAGGATCAAAGGGATTTGAATGGGTGTCTCATTATGGATGAGAGACCATTGGGACTTAGCCCTGCTCCATCCCCTTAGGAAGGGAGCAGAGCAAACCATGGTGCTACTAAGAGCAAATGAGGTGCCAAGACCGATCCAGACCCATGGGGGTAAGGGAAGCACAAAAGCCAGAAAACACAATCCTTTTTTACCACCCATCCCCGGCTAGGCACGATTGACATTTCTGGTACTAAGTGTTGTGTATGTATATGTTTGTAGAAACTGCCAACCCCCTGCTGCAGGCATGGCAAAGTTGGCCAGAGGCACCAGCGCTCTTATCTGAATTCAAGACGTCTCCCTTACGCCTTGCGAGGCCCACACTGGCTCAGATGGGTAGTAGAAGTCCCTAATGGTTCTGTCTTCCAACCTCGTCACCCCGTCAGTGTTTCTGCCTGCACTTTATCCCTTACAAAGGCTTGGGAGGAGAGAGGAAGCAGCCCTGGCAGCCACTGTTCTGCCCTGTGACAATGATGCCAAGTCATCTACCAGTGCCAAACAGTGCATGCTGGGGGCACCTTTCAGCTCCCCGTTCTGTGCAATTGCTGCAGTGTAACCGTGGTGCCAACATGCAAGGGCACACCTGGTTCCTACCATGTGGTACCTAATCCAACCAGTGGCATGGGCACTGTGGCCAATGTTTAAGTGCCAAATGTCTGCATTATCACAAGCAGGCAGAGGGGGGATGACATGCCATGATGGCTTTTGCCCTAAGTCTCCTACACTCAATCCTTCCCTCCTCTGCCCCGAAGAGGCACTATTTAATGCGTGGTTCCATGTCTGTCCTTTCCTCCCTGTGTCAAGTGGGGCAAGGACCATTTGCCACCTCTTATTGTTCATAGCAATAATTGTGATGCATCTCCCATACTGTGACTCTTCCCGTTGTAGATTTTTAAAGATCAATAGATTTTAATGAAATTTATATTCCTGAATCAAGGATGGTGCCGTCCTTTCTATGGCAGGGGGAAAGGAGGGGTCTTGAAGGGTGGCATTTCTCCAATGGTGCTAACATGAGGGTCTCTGGACTGTATTGGGGAGGTGGGTGAGAAAGGACTGCATGAGAGAGTTGTGCTTGTAGATGATTGTCTGATTTCAGGGGAGCCCTCTCTGCTTTTTTAGATCCTCTGGAACCTCGTGTGGTCCTGTGGACAAAGACAAGAGTCATTGCAACCAGGGAGCCCAGTTTTGGTCCAGAAAGCTATGATTCCCCTGTAAAAATCAGCACTGGGGGGTTGGGGACAGAGAAATGAGATATCCCCTAGCTGGGCCCTTTGCATCGCAGCAGCCTAGTGCGGGGGCAAAAACGAGGTGGTGGGCATGGATCTGCAGGAGGCATGGGCTGGAAGACTGGGTCCCACACTGGTGCTGCTGTCCTGCAAGCTGGAGTAGTCCTGTTGCCTTTGGGAGGCGTTGGAATAAGCAGGGCAGGCAGCGGAGTGCTGTTATCCTTCCTTCCGTGGCTGATTTCCATGGCTTTCAAGGGCTCCCATTCCAAGTTGCTTTTTGCTGAAGGACCCCACCAGGGTGGTGTCTGGTGGCACATAGGAGATGTCCAATCTCTGGGGTGTGATGGAGAAGCTGCATTAGAAGCAGGACTAAGCTCCGCTCCCTTGGTTAAGCCCTTTGGACTGAGAAATAATAAAAAAGAGTTAGAGAAGTCGGGGGTGTAGCCCCAACATCACACCAAGAGAAAAAAATCAAAGACTAGTGGTTCCTGCATAGAATGAACTCCAAAACTGACCACGACAGTCCTATCATAAAGCAACTTTGAGCTGTGCCCATCATCTATGACTACAGGAGACTTGCGATTGCAGAACCTTTGGACTCCAGATGTTGTTGGGTTGCAACTTCCATCATAGCCACAGGTGGGGCACAATGGTAATTGTAGTCTAAAAACATTTGAAGATAACAAGTATACCCCCACCCTGTGCTCTCTTTAGCTCTACAGATGCCCCTCAATGGTACTTTCATGGTCTCTAAGCTGCAGGTATTTGCACGCTACCTTATCTGGGATGGAGAGCCACTCCCCCCAAGCTGTTTTGACATCAAGGAGGAGGTAGGGCTTGGTTTGGTCTGGCCCATTTGCAAATCCCGCTCCATAGCACGCTTCTCTTCTTGTAGTTCTGTGGAGAGATGGCTGCTTTTAGGTAGAGAAACATCAACACCCATGCAGAGCCACCAGACTGACACAAGATGGTCAGCTGTCTTACTGGAAATACTGCTCTCCTGGCAAGGCTTGTTTTAGGATCCCTGTCCCACAACCTAGCCCAGAGCAACAGCATGAGATCTGGGCTCAGAGTACCTGCCATGGTGGGCTCATGTGTGGCCTGGAGTAGCTCTTTAGTATGTTGGTGCGTCTCCTCCAGCTGACACTGAAAGAAGGAAGCATTTAATGGGAAACAGGATATCAAAAAAGCTCCATTAGCCAGTTTCCTTGAGGATTTAAGTGCCGCCAGAGAGAACCTGCTTTTCCTTTCAATCTTTTTTGCCCTAGTCGCTACAGAAAGCACAAGAGGACAGAGTAAAAGTGCACCCAGCCACTGTCAGTTTCTTGGTCTTCTCAAACACTGGCAGATGCTTTCAATTGAGTTACTAAGGGAAAGTGGGTAGAGGAGATGAGGCTGTATACACCATAGCTTTACAAAGTGCTTGGGGTTTGGGTCTTGGCTTGTTTAGATTTGCACACACTCCAGTGCCTTGCACCTTATTCTTACCTCTTTTAAAATGACAAGGAACAACACAATGAGCAACTTTTGGGGGGTTTGGTTTCCTTCCTATTGCAATATATCTCAAGATTCTAGAATAGGAGTTCCCGACCTACGGGCCCCAAGCCGGATCTGGCTTCTGGGGCAAATTCATCCAGCCCCCAGGCCAAATTGCTGCCAACACCAGAAGTGTCCCGGTGTCACTGGAAGTGCTGAAATTGCTGCATTTTCATACTGCAAAAAAAATAAAAAATGGTGCAAAACTGTTCCTCCCTCGCTCCCTCCTCCAAGGGAAGCAGTGGAGATGGGGAAAATGCCCAGACACACGGTGCAAATGCACATGCCGCCAAGAACCATATGACTGGCCCTTCAGCTGACTGAGGGGGTGTGGTAAGGCCCCATGCAGGAAAAGTTTGGGAATCCCTGAGAAAGAGAGAGTACACTGTCTGGGATTGTGACTGCACATTTCACATGTTTCCTTAGTGAATGTTGCCATCTGTAGGAGGGAACACACTTGGCATTCAGTTCCTCATTCATATTTTTGGTATGCTCTCCCCCACCCCCCATTTTGCCATTAGAGTCGTCTTGCGTTCATCACACTACAGCTAAATACTGCTATTGTATGCTCCATCTAAGTACATTTATGTGTATCTAGTACAAGCCTACTCTTATTCTCTACTACCTTATGCCAGCATGAACACATGTCAGTACAATCACCTGAAACTGCAGGTGACCTGCTCAAAATTGTGATGCTAGGTTCTAGTCCAGCGTTTCCCAACCTTTGGTTTTGGGACTTCAATTCCCAGAATTCCAAGTCAATTCCCCAAAGCATTAATCAGCCAATGTACTGACTTAGGCTTCTGGGAACTGAAGTCCACTGGTGGGGCCTGGGCCCCACATTGGGAACCACTGTTCTAATCCCATGATTTGTTTGACTCACTTGCCACTATGACAACATGACAGAAAAAGAGTGGTATTATCATGAATTCTAACAATCCTGTCAGCCCCAGACAATACTGGCACATCAGTGTTCATACTTTACCTGTAAATAAGAGATGTACCTTTCCAGAGCATGACACTCATCTTCCAGCAGGGTCCTAAGAGAAATGGGATGGCTAGTGAGATTCATAAGTTCTGAGCAATGTGGGAAAATAAGCAAACAGCAATTTTGCAGATGAGAGGTCTGGCCTGTTATTTTTTAAAAACGCTTCAAAGGTGCAAAGGTTTCTACTCATAACCAACATCCAGGGCCTGGGAAATTATTATTACATATTTTAAAATAATTACATTTATACTCCTCACACCCTTTCCAATGCTTTCAAGAGTCTGGCTTTTATTCTTTTGCAAATTACATTTTTAAAAACGTTTTATTTTCCCATGTCTCAGAAAAATTACTTTTCTAAAGAAACCACTGAAATACTACTAGCCAACAGTCTCCTCCCGTTTGCCTCTTCACTGAACTCCCCACAGCAGAGCACAAAGTACAGGAGAAGCCAGCACTCAAACCGTGCTCACCATCAACATTTAGTAGGCTGCACACCTCATGATTATCAAAATTAACCAAAAGGCTGCCATTACACCGTGAATGGAGCTAGCGTCTCTCTCACCAAGTTGCAGCTTTAATGTGGTTACAGCTTAATGGGGGGGGGGGACATATTACAAGTAATTGGTTATTTTGTAACTAATTACTCCCACTCTTTGGCATCCTCTGATAGTGTCTTTAAACCACACCCTGTGCTGTATTGTAGACACAAGGGGCACAAAGCTGAGCGAGTTGAGGGGGGGAGGGTGAAGGACAGGAGTGCCTGGCGGACAGTGGTCCATGGGGTCGCAGAGGGTCGGAATCAACTGTGCGACTGAACAACAACAACTGATGGGCAAACTTTTTGGAGTATCTTGCCTCTATGAAGATTGGCTTTGCCCCTCCTAAGGGCAGGATGCTTAATTCCAGAGCCATCCCACAAGGACTCCATCCTATCATTCCACAATACTATGCCTGCCCCTTCCCCATTTACATTTAGTGGTAAATTTCAGATAGGTCTCTTGAGGCAGGATTCCAGTGTCCTCTTCAGGAGAACGGGGGGGGGGGGAGGTGTAAGGTGTGTGTCAAGGGTAATTTACTACATTCAGTAAAGACTCTAAAACTGTCTCGCTCCATCATTACACCTTGTCACAACAGCTTTGTCTGACCTGCCTCTTGTATCCACACTAAGCAAAATTCATGGCCCCAGTTACATTTGTACCCAAGGGGTCTTTAAGATTTGGATCTGCCCATCTTTCTGGCTGACACTAGAGACCGGATAAGTCAGGCTGCCTTGAGTTATACACACACATTTGTAGATGCTATGAACGACTCTTGACATCCTCTGTATGGATACATGCCTCAAGTCCACTGACTCAGATACAGGAAGAGCTTTATGGCAAGAACAAACATTCTTCATGGTACGCAATAGCAAAACCAAATTAGAAGATAGAGGAAGGAGCTCCCTGGTCAAGGAATAACATTAAAGGAGGATATGGCTGAAGAACTCACCCCCTCCCCCCATACCACTTGGAGGACCCTGAATAGGCTGTCAAAGTCCCTAAATGCCAGACCAACATGTTCATGTGGGGGCTGTTGGGAGACAACAATACACTGTGTGAATATAGAAAGATACAGAATTTGTCTCATTGGCTGGCCTGCCGATTACTGCTGGAAACATGCACTGATGAAGATTTGTTTGGCCAACAACAAAGCCAAGAAGGTGGCTTCATTTGGGCCGTTTAAAGTTTGACCTGGACATGAAAGAAGAAGAAGCAGATGCCACCTTTCCCGGTGAGAGCTTGGCAGTATCTTTGCCCCTGCTGACTGAAGGGTTCTGCGAGTTGCAAAGCCCCCAGAAGTAACTTTTCCAAAATCTGCTCCTAGCCCTCCTCACATCCATACAACTACATTAACTATTCTCCAGAACCAAATTTTCTGTTATATTAGCTTGCTGAAAAATATCCATAACAATGTATAAACCTATCTGGGCAGTGCACACTTGCCTTCCAGGGCCACTGCCGGCAGCTGCAACCCTTTTATGCCTCCTCACAATATATGTCACTAGAAGAAAAAGGTGGAAATAAAGGTAAAGAAATGTCACACAGCCAGAAAGCAAAACCAAAACACTCTTACCTAAGTCGGGAGGATACCTCGCCAATTTGGGCAATATTCAGTTTATTACAGAAAGGACCCAGGTCGTTTGGGATTCTGGACGATGTAGGCCTAGGAAAACAAGAGAGTGGATTCACTGCTGCAGCAGGCCTGAAAAAGGCCAGCTCTTCCTGGTAGGCAGGCATTTTTGCATTAGGCATATATTGCAGATTTTGGCTTCAAATGCCCGTTACTTTCTTTCCATTGTCCCTGGCTCAAAGGTTTCTTAATTTTCTGACCTCCCTCTGCTGATATCACAAGGTAGGAGCTGGTTAAGGTGATTTGGGATATTTCTCAGACCCAGCCTTAAGAATTACTATGCAGAAGAGCAGCATTTAGATGGCCAGCCTTCACACATGTTCCTAAACTCAGAGCAACAATCCCTTTTGTGCCACAGATCTAGATTTGGGTAAGCAAGCCTTTTTGGTGGCTACAAACTTGATAGATGGGCAACAATACTTTGGATTCAATAAGATAATCCCGTTACAGTCCTAAATAGACTCCCTAGGCCGGGATGGGCAAACTACAGCCCATGGGCTGGCCCCAGCCCATGCCACCATTTCATGTGCCCCGCCGCCATCCTCGCCTCTCCCTGAAGTGTAAGCGGGTGCATTTACAACAGCCACTGATGCATTTTATGGTGGGAGGAACCACGTGACTGGCCCATGGCACAAAAAGTTTGGCCACCCCTGCCCTAGGCAGTAAACTCCATCAAAAACAGATGGAGTCACTTGCAAATAAACATGCTCAAAATTAGACTGAAATCCTAGGTGTAGTAATGTAGACTTAATTGCTTGTGACTTCCAATTGCACTTCTTCTGAAAAGAATTGTCTAAATATGTTATTCAAGCAGATTTAGGCCTCAATGTTCAAATCCACATAAAATCAGTTACAAACAAACATACACAAAAGTAGACTAACAAATCACAGGATTCTATCTGTTAGTGGAAAAATATAACTTTCTTAAAGAACTAGAAATTATTACAGTGGGGTCTTATTGAGTGCAAATGGACTCAGTATGAGGAAGATTGTACCATTTGTTTATCTTAAGGCTGCCATTAGCTTCCTCACCAAGAGAATGGAAACAGTCACTAGATTCATCAAGAACAGTTCAAATTTTCATCAAATAAAATCAGTGATTAAAAGTAAACTCTTTAGCTCAGGCATCAGAGTTAAAAATAGCCAAAGCATTTGAAACTGAAGCAGGAAATTAATGGAATATACAACCAGCAGGTTATCAGGAAAGGGCAGGTTAGATATCAGGCTATATCTTTATAACATCAGGCATAACAGAAAGAACAGGATTCAAAAACAAAAATGACAATGAAGAAGTGTTTGTGTGTTTGAGTTTGATTCCCTACTGTGGCTCCCTGACAAGAGCTAGATGCAATGATACATAAGGTTCCTTCCAGCCCTCCAGTTCTGAGATAATTCTAAGAATATAAGAAGAAGTGAAAACACAGTTTGGGTGCTTTAATTTGAATATCCATCTTTGCTAATTAGACCTGAAATTTCTGTTTTGTTTTGTTTTGTTTACTCTCTGGTATCCCCTAACCTCTAGTTTCTATCAAACAAACCATATTCTATTTACAATTAAAGGAAATTAATGTAACAAATGCAATTACATTTCTAAATCTGCACCACAATGGAGATAAAACACAAACAGCAGCTGTTTACAAGCAGCTGCCCCATTCAGGCTGCATAATCTTCAAAATCCAGGCAGCAGAGAAAAGCATTAAAATTACCCATAGAAGCAGATAGAAGTGGTCACTGCTTGGTTTCCAAAGTTTACAACATGTGGCACTCTATGGTACTACACTTGTTGCAGGTAATATCAGACTTGAACTATGGGGCCACCTGTGGTGACAAAAAGCCCCATGCAAAGTCTTTCTGGATCGGGCTCAGTCAAAGGCTAGGGTTTTTCTGAGTGGAGGGTCTTTCTCTCCTACAGACAGAGCTATTGTTAGCTATTACCTGATGAGGGCAGTACTTGCTGATGAAGGCCTGCTATTGCCAGCATTCACTTTCAAAGCAAAGGTGACCACATGTGGGCTGTATTTAGCAATGACACCATCTTGAGCTCTGGAAGTTAAAAAAAGAGTATACAGTCAGTGGTGGGATGTCAAAAATTTTACTAACCCACCGTCATGTCATCACAGTGTGAGCGGAGCTAACATCATGACATCATGATGTGGGCAGGGTCAAAGAATAAATAAATAAATAAATAAATAAATAAAAATAAGCGCGCACACACCCCTCAACCCACCCACCCACCTGCCCCACAAACCCATAAAATAAATAAATAAATAAATATACATTAAAATACACCCACCCACCCCAAACACAAATAAACCAGAGCTTAAAGCTTATTCTGGCTAATCTTTCTCACACTAGGTCAGATGGAAGGAACTACAGAATGAACTCGCCACAAGATTGCTTCATTTTGGCACTTTTCGACTTTTCAACAGTTAAAGAAGTTAGGTACTAAGTCTTTGCCTAACCAGTTCTCTAGGATAATATGCCTTAATGTAAATGTAAAACAGCTGTACCTCCTTAAGGGTTCTCCAATTGGAACAGCAATTGGAACAGCACAGGTGTAGCTTATTGATGAGGTAACTCCAAGACTTTGCTTAAAAACCCCAAGCTAGGCCTGCCAGGCCTTTTTAGGAACTATGGTAGTACGTCAATATAGGTAAAGGTTAAAATGATGGCATATCATTGCTGGCCAGGCTATTCTGACTGCAGTTTTCGTCCAGCTTTCCACTGTTTACACAGGAGCCAGGCAGGAAGATAATCCTCAGCCAAGGGTTCCTGTAGGTGCTGATTTCAGCTCTTACTCAGATGAATGCCTGCTTTGAAGTCTGGGGTATGGGGACATAATCCTGCCCTCAGGCTATGGACTGAGGAAACAAAAGCATCAGCCAGCCTGGCATTCCTGATAGGGATGTTTGGCTCTGAAATGACAGCATGAAGGGCAGTAGCAATTTACAAGCCTTGGCAAATTAACAAACTGCACTCCGATGGCAGAACCACAATAGAGACTGGGGGAAACCACTTGCCACAGACATTACCATCCCCTTCTCATGGTTCAGATCATATGGTCAGACACTGGCCATCTGAGCAATAACACTCTTCTCTCGATAGTAAAAGTGCCCAGAAAGACAATATTGTCAATATAATCATTTGGAAAGTACCTCTGGAACAGTCATGTCAGAAGGAAAGGAGAAAGTGAAATACTTCTTTCGCCTAAAACACCTTGGAAACAAGTACACTACTAGCTGCATAAACTGGAGACTAACAAACTTAACCTTAAAGAGGCGTCAGACCTTAGGACAGGGGTGACCAAACTACAGCCTGGGAGCCGGATCTGGCCCCTGACACCAATTCAGCCGGCCCATGAAGCCCTTGTCGCTTCTGGAAGCGGAAGTAAAGTGGGCCCATACAGGAGCTTCTCATCCTGTTTTTCCAGGTCCAATCCCTGCTCCTCAGCAACATCCTGGGATCTGCCAGGGATACTATCTATGAATTCCCTCATTAGACTCTGGCATCTCTTCAAAATCTATGCCAAACGTGGGCACCAGTCTCATGACATATCAGAGAGTAAAGAAAACAAAAAGACAAAAAACGTTGTGGCACCTTAAAGACTAACTGCTGTATTTTAATTGTGTGGATCAAGTGCACTTCATCAGATATAATAGACTTTGTGACATCACTTTATATACATCAGGTACAGAAGTACACAATATTCGGTGCATCCATCCTTTGGATGTGATGAATCAGCTTACAAGAGAAGTTTGTTTTGCAACCATTTTGCAATAGGGCCAGGCTTTGCAGCAGGTATGAGTAACAACCGGGGATCTTCCATTATTGTCAGGTGTAAAAAGCTATAATGTTACTTTTCTGTTAGGCTGGCCAATCCTTGTATCCCTGGGTACCTGATGTGCATAAATTGATGCCATAAGACCTCACTCTTATGTCTGATGAAGTGGATTTGATCTATGAAAGCTCACATTAAAATACAAGCAGTTAGTCTTTAAGATGCCACAAATTTTTTTTGTCTTTTTGTTTTGTTTATGTTTGCACAGACTAACATGGTGACCATTTCAAAAGGTCTAATGGCAGTTTGTGCCATGAAAGGACACCACTCACAAATGCATTCTGTTAGCTTAGACTTGCAACTCACTCATTCTTTCTTTCTTTCTTTCTCTCTCTCTCTCTCTCTCACACACACACACACACACTGCCATCACCTCACCCTTAGACCTCAGATACTCAGTACCTTCCCTCTTGTAGTGCTTTTTGCTGCAAGCCCATCAGAAGAAGACGAATCTCCTCTCTCACTAGCTCCTTGAGGTTGGGAGGGGCAGCCAGCAAGGCCAAGCTCTCTGATGCTGGTGTGGAACTCTGTTCCAGTCTCAGATTACCTGACTGCAACTCCTGGCACAGGTCTAACAGGGTCTGCACCTGTGAACAGGAAGAAGTTTAGATGTTATTAGTGATCATACACATAAAGGTCACCCTTGCTCGAAAACCAGTCATATCCAACTCTAGGATTCAGTGCTCATCTCTGTTTATAGCCAAAGAGCCAGCACATGTGGACATGTGGCAGGCATGACTAGACACCGGAGTGCACTGAATATTGTTTACCTTCCCACCGAAGTGGTCCCTATTTATCTGCTTGCAATTTCTTGGGGAGAGGAGTTCCATTATATTTATATTTGATAATAATTCATTATATTTATATTTGATAATAATCAAATATAATAATAACATAATATAATAAAAATAATAACTGCAACCGCTGCCACCTTTAGATGAGTTCCACTTATCATGTGTTAAGTTAAACTGAGACTGAAAGCACATTAAGGCCTTCTTGCCTGGTGCACTAGGGTAATAGGGAGCTGCAGTCTAACAGTGTCTGAAATACTACATGTAATTTCTCCTGGTTCTGTAATATACAATCATTTGCCCCCAAACGTATTTAGATCTAGGTTAGTATTCCTCGCCTGGCCCTGGAAAATCCTAGGGAGATGATGGAAATGGTAAAAGAACAGCTCAAATATTTCACTCCCATATAATCACTCGCCTTGAAAAGCCCTGTGAGGATAGCTATAAGTCATTTCTAAGTTGACAGCACATAACAACAGACAGAACAAGAGCAAATCTAATTCAGTTAAACATTTTATCGGTTTTAAAGACTGGGAATGTAGATTGTATGAAGAGTTTTTTTCCTTAAGGATGGAGCTCTTATGCATTTAATCTTTTAGCCCAAAGGAGGCAAAGGCTGCCCTTCAGACAGGGTTTATCAATAGGTCTTGCTCACAGTTATTAAGCATCTCCACTCTCCCCCCCCCCCTCTAGGCTGAGCCAGGACATTGTCATTCCACAACAGTTGCCAAGTGTGCAGTGCATTGTTGCTGCTTGTGCTTGTACTGTTGGCACTCCGTAAAAGGTGAAAAGTTGAGGACATGTCCCCACTCCTAGCCCCCCTCTCTCTATGGAGGAAGTCAAGGTCATACACTCAAGGTCAGCTCTAGTTGACATAATGCAGGGAATTTGCAGAGCCAATGAGCTCCAGAAGTCCCCTCTGGCTCTGGGCCCTCCACTTTAAGAAAAGTGCTGCTATCATACAGCTGCATCGCTGGGCAGCGTCCCAGATTTTCTAAGTGGGAAAGTGGAAAGACACATAGAAAAGAACAGTGGAGACCCAGTCCTGGGGGTCAGTTGTGTTGGGCTTGAGATGGAGAAGCAACAGAAATCCAGGTTATGAGGCCCCTAACAGGCTTGGTGAGTGAAGGAGTTGACACCCTCCTAGGGCTGAATGCTCACTTTTGGGTTTCATCAAGGAAAGCCCTAGAAAAGGAGGAAGTGGGGAAAGAGTCAGGTGACTCTGCTAATCTAGTTTCAGAGAGAAGTAAGACAATTTCCATGAGAAAGGCCTCTGGGGTATTTAGTGCTCTCTTGGCCCCAGTCCGGGCCAGCCTGGATAAAGAAAGGTCATGAATGGCTGAAGGAGAACAAAAGGCCTGAAACAGCATGGATTAGGGACTCTTTCCAAGCATTAGGAACCAGGCAAACTGGGGACTGGCAAAAAGTGTCCCTACAGCAAGGAAGGAAAAAGGCACCAGCCTCAGTCCACTCCCTACAGAATCTAAGCCAGACTCAAAAAGCACCTGAGTGTGGGGTGGCACTCTTGCTAAGGTGTAAGGTAAAGGTCACCCTTGCTTGAAGGCCAGTTGTATCTGACTCTGCAGTTCAATGCTCATCTCTGTTTATAGCCAAGGAACCAGCACTGTCTATGTATGCAGATGTTTCTGTGGACATGTGGCTTAGAGGTTAAGACACTGAGCTTGATGACTGGAAGGTCGGCAGGTCAGCAGTTCAAGACCCAAGTACTGTATGACGGAGTGAGCTTCCGTCTCTGCCCCAGCTCCTGCCAACTTAGCAGTTTGAAAGCAAGAAATTGCAAGTAGATAAATAGGTATCACTTTGGTGGGAAGGTAATCAGTGTACCATGCACTCCAGTGTCTCGTCATGTCTGCTAAGGTGTAACAAGGGTATAAAAAATGCATGACTATTACTGTTTGATACCAGTGTCTGAATTACAAGATCAGGAGGAAAGTAAAAGAGCCCTTAGTAAAGCTTACAAGCACCTTTCTTTAGCTTGCCCAGTTTTAGCCAAAACACACCCTTTGTGGCCTTCAGAAAAAGGTAGGTAAGGGGTTGTTAGAAAAAGAAAGAAGCTGCCCCCCACACACACCTCCCTCAAGATCCCCTGCCATTAAGCACTCTTTGTGGCAAACATGCTCCCTCCCTATATACACTCACCTACCAGAAAGACAGAGCAGGATCCTAAATTTCATCACACCTTCTTTAACATACAGCTGAAGTGGTGCACATAAAGTAGCTCTACACTAATATAAGTGCCTGCAACAATAGGTTGTCACTGGTATTGTCTTTAGCAAGAGGCAGAAAGCTGGGCAAACTATTCACTACTAATAGTGCTGTTGTCAAGCATTTCTATAGTGTCTGTGATCTGCTATCAGCTATACATAACACGAGATGTCGTGTTTCCTACTCAGAATACGATATGTTATGATCCAGGACAAGTCAGAAAGAACAAGGCGGAAACAATACCCGGAAATAGTGAAATAGGTACATCAGGGCTAAGTTAAAGAAAGTCTGCACATAAAATGGGTGAGTAATATGTTTCCTCACCATCGTTGCTAGACTGCAATCAATATTGGCTCTAGCAAGCACAGCCCATGGAGACACAGATAACTCCAGTTTAATGATATGGGAGCTTAGCAAGGCCCAGTCAGTGTTTAAAAACCTGAACCTTGGAGGTGGATTTGGAAAAGGAAACCCTTTGAGAAAGGATGAGTGAAAAGGATACTGGTAATCAAGTAATAGGAAACCACAAAGAGAAGATATTAGATAAAAAGGAGCTTGAGCAAACTTGAGGTTGAGTTCATACTGTTAAAGTATGGCTAAAACAAATTAAAAGTACAACAGTAGCCCAAGAAATGTTTTTAACAATATAGAAAAGATCCCAAAGGGAAAATATCTAGCAAGAATGTTAAAAGAGATGGTCTAAGGAAGACTGGGGGGTGAGAAGGTGTCCAATATTAGCAAGAGCTGTGAGTTGGAATGCTGAACTAGAATGACTCTACCCAAAATAGCTTTTTCATTCATTTTACAGTTAGTGTATATACTCAAGTATAAGCCTAGTTTTTAGTCCCAAAAATGAGCCCCCAAAAGTGGAAACAGCTTATATTCGAGTCAATGACCACAAGGATCCCAAGACCACATTGGATTGAGACATGCCAACAATTTAATTAATTTTACCATATTTTCATGTATTTTGATTGAAATTCACTAGCAGCTGCTGCATTTCCCACCCTCGGCTTATACTCGGGTCAATCTATTTTCCTAGGTTTTCAGGTCAGAATTAGGTACAGTATCTCAGCTTATATTTGGGTCGGCTTATACTCGATTATATACAGTATATAAAGCATAGTACCACAAGCCACAATGGCTTCCTCTTTTAGAGACAGATGTGCATACTATAGTTGCCAGATGACATTTGTACACTGTCAAACAAAAGTATAATTCACAACAGTGTATAAATTTAAAAAATAATATTAAAGGGATGCATTGTAGAACTGTAGTGTTTCCTAAGGAAAACATTAACATGGTTTTACAGACTGCTGAAGTGAAATATGAATGGTGGTTGAATGTACCATGAAAATGGACCACAGCAGTGGCAAAAATTTTACAGATGTTTTGAAGAAAACCTACATTTCCATTATTGCCAATCTCTAAATTGTCTTCAGTTAGAAAACAACTGTATGGATCTTTATTGCCCAGAAATAAGAATAGCAGATATAAGAATCAATTGGAAGACACAGATATCTTTGTGTGCACATGTATGCCTGTAAACCAGCCTTTCCCAAACTAATGCCTTTCAGATTTGCTGGACTACAACTCCCATAACCCCATAAACTGTACAGGCTGGTCTTTGAGTAGTAGGCCCCTTCATTAATAGGTTCTCTGGCCAAAATGGTGTGACCTCTTCAGTTCATCAGACCTTGATTTGATGATCCTTTCAGAAAACTCTTTAGCACCAGCCACCATTAGGTTACCTATTCAGGGTGGGTGGGAAATATAAGATGTTGGTGTTACTCTCTTGTGAAGCAAGAAAAGGGGAAGAACACAGCCTTGCGTTAATCATTGAGTCTGGAGCCCATTCTCAAAGGCAAGCCAATGTTTCCTGGACTTCACCTCAGCATGAAGCTCCAAGCTCCGCTCCACAATGTCGTCACCCAAGACCGCCTTCACCTCAAGCCTCTCACTAGGTGCCAGGTGCTCCTCTACCATCTTCCAGAGTGATGGGCTGGGCTGCAAGGGTTCCCCTGATGCACCAGGACACGACAACATGGGGGTACCATCCAATGCCAGCACAGTCTTCAGGTGCTTTAAAAGAAACATACAGAGAGGTGAAGATGGGAGAGCAAGCAAAAGTGGGTCTTGTGGTACACCTGTGTGGTGTTAACTCAAGACTCCTGTACACAGCAGGGTACCCATGTGTTATGTTTCTAATTGGTATATATACCCCACAACACAACATACAGCAAACAGCCCAAATGATGAAAACTTGGCCATTTCATACAGAGCCTTGGTGGTTCAGTGGTTAACCTGCAGTGCTGCAGCCAAAACTTAGTGAGTTCGATCCTGATAGGCTTTCAAGGTGGACTCAGCCTTCCATCCTTCTCAGGTTGGTAAAATAAGGACCCAAGATGTTGGGGGCAAAATGCTAATTACATTGTGAACATCCGAGAGAGTGCACTAAGCGCTATGGGGCAGTATATAAGTCTAATTGTTATTGCTAGTAACTATTTCCTAGTGTCCAGCAGCATTTTCCAGTGGTCAGAGCCAAGAGGAAACCGCCGACTACATCATCACTGTAGTACCCTATCTTAGCCCACCCGAACCAGCCTTCCTACCCCAGGATAGGGGCTGCGGTGGATCAGTGGTTAAGAAATAAGAAGCTCGCCTTGTTAGTTGGAAGGCTGGCGAGTCGGCAGTTCGAGACCCTGGGTATTGCATGACGGACTGAGTTCCCGTCTGTGCCCCAGCTCTTGGGGGCATAATGAAAGGAGCCTCATTTGGGCGACCCCTGAGCGGAGTTTCTTCCGCAAAAATCCTTTCAACCCAGAATAATTTCTTACACGAAGTTATCATTACCCCAGGATCCCTGCTCTGTGCATTTCTGCCCGCAGTTCCACCCACCACTCCGGTCCGCACCCCTGACCCCCCGGCAGGACCGGCCGGAGGATCCGGGCAGGCGAGATCTGACCCTCCGATTCTCCCTTGGCTCCCACACCCAGCCCCCCCTCCCCGCCAGGCTCCCAAGGAAGATACACTCGCCGTGGCCATAGCAACGCCCCGCCCCCTCACTTGGAAACCCCGCCCTCTTAAAAGAGACACCTCCCAGCGTATCGATCCGTGGGCATTCGGTGTATAGCATGGTACTGAGATGTCCTTTTGTAGCTTACCGTCCAGGCGTCTGTCTCTAGACCAGGGGTCTGCAAACTTGGCTCTCCAGGTGTTCTTGGACTTCAATTCCCAGAAGCCCAAGTCAGCACTCCTGCTGATCAAGGCTTCTGGGAACTGAAGTCCAAGAACAGCTGGAGAGCCAAGTTTGCTGACCACTGCTCTAGACTGACTTCAGCCCAACGTGGTCTCTCTTGAAAGCAGGTGGACAGGAGGGAAGGCGAGGGAGGAGGGGGGTCACCTCCTCCCAGGGCCGTAGCCAGGGGGTGCGGGGTGGTGGTGAATCACCCCCCCCCCAGCTAATAGCCCGCCCCCTACCCCGGGCAAAATTTCAGTGTTAAATGTGTGTGTGTGTGTGTGTGAGAGAGAGAGAGAGAGAGAGTGTGTGTGTGTGTGTGTGTGTGTGTGTGTGTGTGTGAGAGAGAGAGAGAGAGAGACATTGTTGCCCCTCCTGAAAAAATATCCCCCCCCCCAAAAAAAAAAATCTAGACTCTCCTGGCTAAGGCGGTGCCTCCTCCTCCTTTGCCCTCTGCTGCGCTATCAGTAAACGTGCTCCTTGGAGAATAGCAATAGCAGTTACTTAGCGCTTAGTGCACTCTCTGGGCGATTCACAAGGTAACTAGCATTTTGCCCTCAACACGCTGGGTCCTCATTTTACCGACTTGGGAAGGATAGAAGGCTGAGTCCGCCTCGAAACGCCGTCAGGATCGAACTCACAACGTTTTGGCAGCAATTTAACCATTGCGCTGCCAGTGCTCTTACTTCCATGACCGGAAAAGGCAGTCCAGGGTGGACGGGGCAGAGGGTGGGAGCGCTGGGGGAGGTAGAGGTCGGACCCCCTCCCCTTCTGGGGGGGAGGGGACGACGACGGACGGACGGGACTGCTCAGCTTCCAAGGGGGAGAGGCCAGAGGGGGGGGAGATGAGATGAGGGACGCAGAATCGCGGGCCATTTGGGAGGGGGGAGCTTGCTGGAAAAGCTCCACAGGAGGGGGGGAGAGGGGGGACTAGGACAATCCCACCAGCTCCGCCCTCCAGCCAAGAGGGGGCTGTTGTGCGGGTACCCCGAGACGGCTCGGATTTCATGCACAAAGGCGGGACCCTTCGGTTGGTGGGGGCGGGCAAGTGGATGCCGCTCCTCTTTCGCTCGGCTCCTTTTTCAGCTCTCATGCCCAGCTTCGGCTGCTGGCGCGATCCCTTTGATTTTAGCCATGCCCTTCGCTTTGGCACAGCTGGCACTGCTGCTGCTGCTACGGCTGAGTCTGGTGCCCACGCCGGGGCTGGCGGGGCCCGTGAGTCCCTGTGATGCTAACGGGAGCCTGTACTACGTGGGCGAGTGGTATTTCCCAGACGGTGACCCCTGTACTCAGTGCGAGTGCACCGTCGAAGGGCCCGCCTGTGCCCGCACCGAATGCAGCGCTCTGCCCGCTGCCTGCATTCACGTCAGCCACTACCCCAGCGACTGCTGCCCACGCTGCGAGAGGGTGGGCTGTGAGCACCGCGGACACGTGTATGAACTGGGGCAACACTTCCAGGTAAGGCAGCGCAACCAGAGAGATGGCATTGGGATGAGGTGGCCAGAGGTGAGCAGGGGCAGGATGAGGACAAGGGGGGGGGGGTAATGAGGTTGAATTCTTTTGCACACACACAGAAAAGAATCTAGGTCCGTGATGGCGAATCTTGGCACTCCAGATGTTCTTGGACTTCAGTTCCCATTCGGTTGCATTTTACTTCCGCTTCTGGGAGCAACTAGGACAGTGTAGGGTGAATGAACTGCAGTAAACCCACTCGTGTGGATTCACAGGGTGCTTGGGCTTCTGGGGATTGAAGTCCAAGAACATCTGGAGTGCCAAGGTTCACCATCACGGATCTAGGTAAATCCCCTTTTTTAAAAAAAACTCCCTAGAATTTTCCAACTGGCACGTTTACCTAGGGTAAGGAGATTCTACCTGTTGCTGTCCAAAAAAGCAACTTTTCTGAGCTCTACAAAGAAATGATATAGAATTCTGTTCTGACTTTCAAATGTGTTCTGAAAGGGATGGCTAGATAGGACAATTAAGGAACTGGAGACATTTTAGGAAATCTTATGCACTCATTCATGCTCTTCCTTCTGTTTTTGTTACTTTGATATTTGGTGGAAGAGAAATACTGAATACTAAATATATAAATGGCTTTCAACCAAGGCATTTACAAAACATCAGATCAAGGGAGCTGTGCTGGATCCTATCACGATGATCCTTAAATGTGTAAGTTGACAGTTCTTAAGTCACACCACAGTACAGCGTTATGAAAGCATCTGGCTGCCTTCTTAGACCATTTACCTTTCATCTTTTTCCTTTCATAGGCCTGACATTGACCAGCTACTGTCTGTTGCATCTAGTGTGGAGTGTATTTTAGGATCTGAGTCAGACAAAACAATTCCTGGCATGGCTGATTCCTGGCATGGAGGGTGTGGGTTGACACTCTACTTGCTCTATTCCAAAGAAATCAGGTTCTTCCCCAGAGATTGTAAGTGGCAGGTCGGACTCTGCTCCATCCTTGAGCTCTCTGAATTTAGGAATAGTGCTGATTTAGTGTTTGCAAAAATATGAGTGCAGAATGAAGAAAGGGTCAATCCAGACAATAGACATAGCTACCTCATTCAGCTGAATTCTTTCTCTTACCCAGCAAACAAAATTTACCAAGTGTTCCTTGTGCATTGTCTTGGATGACAGATATCCCTTGGACTTACCCATTTATCCACTGATGTAGGAAGATTCAAATTACTTTGTAAGGCAAAAATTTGAGGGCTAATAGCTTGTGCGTAACTTGTCTTGTCTTAACATTGAACTTGGGACTGTGGTGGATCAGTGGTTAAGAAGCTCACCTTGTTAGCTGGAAGGCGGGCAAGTCAGCAGTTCGAGACCCAGGTACCGCATGACAGATTGAACGCCCGCCTCTATTCCAGCTCTTGGGGACATGAAAGGAGCCTCATGTGGGCGTTCCCTGAGTGGAATTTCTTCTACAAAAATCCTTTTAACCCAGAATAATTTCTGACATGAAATTATTATTATCGAACTTGATGAATGGAAGATTGGCAGGTCAGCAGTTCGAGACCTAAATGCTGTGTGATGGAGTGAGCTCCTGTTTCTGTCTCAGTCCCAGTTCCTGCAACCTAGCAGTTCAAAAGCAAGAAAGTGCAAGTAGATAAATACAGTGGTACCTTGAGTTATGAAATTAATTCGTTCCTTGGGACGTTTCATATTATGAAAAATTTGTAACTAGAAACACAATGCAAAACACAAAGCATTACCAGAAGTGGCCACTAGAGGCCACTGTATACCATATAATTCAATAGGGAAACTTTTCGCATCTCAAAAACAATTTGTATGTCCACACATCATATTCTATGGATTTAGTTTCGTATCGTGAGAATTATGTTAGTCGAGTCATTCATAACTCAGGTTCCACTGTAGGTATTTCGGTGGAAAGGTAAACAGCATTCAGTGCACTCTGGTGTCTAGTCATGCCTGCCACGTGCTCACAGAAATGTCTGCAGATGTAATTGGAGTTAGAAGAAGGAGAACACACATGCACGTACATAAATTGTCTGAAGAAACATGTGCTTAGGACTGCAGTTCCTAAGCACACTTTCTTGTAAATAAGTTCCACGGAATTTCACGAAGTTTATTTCCAAGATCTGCATGGTCTTACATTGGAGCTGAACTGGTTGATCTCAGAGGCATAGCGTGGAGAGGCGAGGGGGTGGCCCGCCCTGGGCGGCACATTGTATGGGGCAGCAATGCCCCCCCCCCTCAGACTTCCTGGTGGCTGGGGCAGGAAGTCTGCTGTGAGGACGGGCACCGGGACCCTCAGCCACTGCCAGCGCCCCCCTCCCGGGCTGGAGAGCGCAGGCCCGACGTGGGGGGGGGGTCCAGGAGGTACACCCTCCTCTGCTCCCATCCCCCTCCTCCCCAGGTGGAAAAAGCACCCCCTGGTCCCCACCGAGGTAGGATTTTTGTGCCTAGGTGTGTGTGGGGCGGCGGCGGCGGCGGCGGCGGCGAGTTTGGCCTGTGGCTCCGGGGGCCTGAAACCCACCCTATGCCACTGGTTGGTCTTCTTCTGTGTCTAGACCAGACATGAAACTGCCAAGATGAAGGCACCTTCAGCAGTTCCTTCTGCATGACTTAGTGTGAGAAAGATTAGCTGGCAACACAAGGTTGCTGTTACCAGGGTACACCTGCTTGTGGTTCAAAAATACCACAATCTTCAAGGAGTCTCTTTCTGTGTACCCCTATCTTCATTATGATAAGGTCTAGAGGAGTATTGCTACTGACCTCTTTTCAAGCACCTTACTTACCATGATTGCTGTGTACCCCAGCTGAACTGGTCAATTTCATTAACAAAGGCAAGAAACATAGGAGATGGGCACATTATAAGGGAAGCACTGATCCACAGATAATTACAGTAAAGAAAAGGTAACAACTCAGCTGAAAGGTTATGGAAGCCCCTTTAGAATTTTAAAAAAGATCTTGGACAGTTAAAATTAAAATACACCAATATATTCTTGAGCTTTGTGATAAAAGTGTTGTGGGGGTGACATGAAACAAATAATATTTTTATTACCAACCATTTTATTGTCTAAATTTAATGAATTCCCAGACTTTTTATAATCACCTCAACTAGAGATGGAAGTTCAGACAACCATCTTATTGGGTCAGGAAAAATGGAATTTCACAAGAGAAGGTGGAATCTAAAAACTTATCATCGGTCAAGGCAAAATGTTGGTAGGTAGGACAGAGAATTGGACCTAGGATCTGATCGGAACTAGGCAATGTTGTTGCAAGCTGTTCTCCCTCTTTATTATTAATATTTTGGCTTTCTTAGCATTGGCCTCAGGCTCTGCTAGTAAAGAAGCAATGAGAGATAACATAACACTAGCATCCATGGCATTGTCAGATATTTTAAGCAAGAGCGTGATTTGGCAATGGAGTCTCTTGGAGGGCTTCGCCCACAGAGTCATAGATCTTTTTAGCATACCGGAGTTCCTGGTGGCTTGGAACAACTATGTCCTACCCCCCATGTATTTGCATAACAAAAAGAATGTATTTGCATAACAATATTTTAGCATTCACAATTTCTTGATCTTTCTACCGGTAGTAACCAGCAGATTTCTGAATTGATGGGGATCTGAGAGTGTGGGCTAACAGCTTGTATTTTGGATAGTTATAGCTAGAAGGATGTATGAATTAAGGAGATCTTTCTAGAGAGGCTCATTCACAAGAATCTGCCAAGTTTGGGTTAGTAGCACCCTCTGATGGGATTCTGTTGGGAATGTTTGAACCTTACAGAAAAGAAAGGGCCTCAGGTTTCTACTGATGTTTGAGGCAGAGATGGAAAGCTATCTTATTCTCTCCTCTTCCCTTGAATCGGAGACCATCTACAGCAGAGACACAGAGATGTAAACACACAGCTAGTCAGGTTTCACAGGCATGCCACCTGTTGTTTGTATAATACATTTCCCCACTTGAATTACAGGGAGGGAAAGATATATTTGATTGGGAAGCATTTTGAAATTGCAGAACTTCATATTCTACAATATAAAGAAAAAATCATTAACTTCCAAGAATTTATTAAAGGTAAATATAAAGGTCTCCCTTGCTCAAAAGGCAGTTGTTTGACTCTAGGGTTCAGTGGTCATCTCTGTTTACAGCCAAAGAGGCAGTGCTGTCTGTATCTCCAGACATGTCCATGGTCATGTGGCAGGCATGACTAGACACTGAAGTGAATGGAATGCTATTACCTTTCACAACGAAGCAATACCTTTTTATCTACTTACAATTTCTTGCTTTCGAACTGGTAGGTTGGGAGGAACTGTGAACTCACTCTATTGTGAAGCACTCAGGTCTCGAACTGCTGACCTTCCAGTCATCAAGGTCAGCATTTTAACCACGAAACAACCACAGCTCTAAGTGTTACTAGCTTTATAACCAAGTACTCATCACTGCTACTTATGCGGAGATGCGACTGAAAGCAGTCTTGCCACAAAGACTAACCTTTTGTCTTTCACAGCCTTCAGAGTGTGAGCAATGTACCTGTGACCTGGATGGCATCGCCCGCTGCCTAGTGGCAGACTGTGCCCCTCCACCCTGCGTCAATCCCATCTATGAGCAAGGCCACTGCTGCCCCACGTGCAAGGATGGTGAGGAATGCTATCTATCATGTCCCTTTGACAAGGATTACTAGTGCCACTTCTACTAGTATGATGTGGTCTCTTTGTTCTGTTGAGGCCCCAAGCCCACTGTAGGGTGGGGAAAAGAGAAACATTTAGCAGTGGACTGTGATATCTGTAAGACCCTCTGCTTGAAGGAATCAGCCAATATTTCCTGCTGAAATAGGAGGCACCTTTCACTTTGTGACACAATGGGAAACTGCCCCTAGCAAGATCGGGTGCAAGGCAGACTAGACGTGCTCCAAATTCTAGGGGGTGAAGTACAGGCCTGAAGGGCAATTATTGTAAAATCAGCCCAAATCTTAAAGCAATCTTCATCACCATTTCTGACAAGCTTCTGGAGGCTCACATTGACAAGGTCAAATACAAACTTGTGTCTCCACAGGGGCCAACTGCTATGTGGACGGAAGCCGGCGACGGGTCATTCCTGCTGGGGAAAGTGTCTGGGTGGGGCCTTGCACCCGATGCCGCTGTCACGACGGCCAGGATGCTGGCTACTGGGAAGGAAACCGTTTAGCCAAATGTGAGCGACTACGGGGATGCCGACCTGCAGCTGGACATCAGCCTTGATGCACCAGGCAGTTTCTCAACCAAATTGGCCCATCAACTCCTTCCAATTTCTCTTATTACAACTCAAGTCTCACTGAGTGCTCAGCCCCCTCTGGCCACGTTCATAAGCAATTCCAACCTTACTTAATGCAGAGCTGCTCTGTCTCCTAGAATCACTATGCAAGGGACATACTTCAGGGACAGGCCCACTGCCAGGGCTCTTGACGTTGTGCCCTTTCATGTTTCCTTTTACTTAAGAGATCACCCTCCTAACAAAGACTGTCATCAATTCTATTCCAGCTCTGGTCAAACGCAGTGTCTTTTGCAGATTATACGTCCACAGAACATTTTCACCTGTCTGAATATACAATAAAAAGTTCTTATGGAACATTTTCTTTGTATGCAGCTTCCTGGGCCAAATTACCCTTCTGTGCTAAAGGCAAACAAGAGAGGGGAGTTTAAGAAGTTGCAAATAAGTTTTGAAATTCCTATATTTGCCAGCATGTAAGACACATCCCCACCCACCTGCCCTTAAAATACACTGGAAAAACAGTGTCTCTTATACTCCGATGCATCTACTATATTTACGGGCATATAAACATACTTCCCCTCTTAAAATACACTGGGAAAAATTGAGTGTGTGTTATACTCTGATGCGTCTAATATACCAGCAAATACGGTACTCCTTTAATCATGACAACTGGATCTTTTCATGGTGAATATGAAGAAAAGAGGAAACTAGATCAGGAATGTGGGGAAAGTGAATGGAGAACACCCTTGCTATTTATTTATTTATTTATTTATTTAGATTTATTATCCCGCCCCAATCAGGCGAACCTAGGTGGCTTACAACATGAGTACAAAACAAACTAAACAATACAAAATCCCACATGACTGCAAAACAAAGTAAACAATCCCACTATACCCCTACAAATTCAGCAATATGGTTTAAAATTAATTTAAAAAGAAATTAAACTGTAATTTACAAAATACTAAAAAAAAGATTTAAAAATTTTAAAAGTTTAAAACAGCAAGAGGGGTGGCTGTCCCATTAGATCAGCCACCCAGCATGGGACCCCACATTCCTGGAGCCCCACACCTACCCTGCCAGCCAGGAGTTTAGGCCCTTCCGAAAGGGCAAGAGCTCTCTGTCTGTAGACGTAACTCAGTTGGCAGGATGTTCCAAAGGGCCGGGGCGGACACGGAGAAGGCCCTCCTCCTGGTGCTAGAGAGATGCGCCTCTCTAGCCGATGGAATGACAAGAGAGCCTCTCCGATCCGCCCTGGTGGGACGGACAGATGCTCTTGGGGTGACGCAGTCTCTTAAGTATCCTGGCCCACTACCATATAGGGGTTTAAAGGTAATGACCAGCACCTTGAATTGCACCCGGAGACATACTGGCAAGCAGTGCAGCTCCCGAAGCAGTGGTGAGGCATGAGCATAACACCCGCACCCCATCACTACCCGAGCCACCGTATTCTGGACCAGCTGCAGCCTCCGAATGGTCACCAAGGGCAGCCCCATGTAGAGCGCATTACAGTAATCAATTCTGAAGGTGACCAAAGCATGTGTAATCATGAGCAAGGAGTCCCGATCTAGGAGTGGGCGTAACTGGTATATTACACGAACTTGTGCAAAAGCCCTCCTGGCCATGGCTGCCACCTGCTCTTTGAGCAGTAGTCGTGGGTCCAAGAGGACCCCCAGATTATGCACCGGGTCTGTTTGGGGCAAAGCTGCCCCATCCAGAACCAAAGATGGCAACTCCCCAGATAGCGCAGGACCCCTTACCCATAGCCAGTCTTGCCGGGATTCAGTTGTAGCCCGTTGTCCCCCATCCAGACCTTGACAGCCTCCAGGCACCTGGAAAGGACTTCCACTGCACCGCTTGGGTCCCTACGGACCGAGATGTACAGCTGGGTATCATCTGCATATTGGTGATACCTCACCCCGTGGGAACGGATGATCTCACCCAGTGGCTTCATGTAGATGTTAAATAGGAGAGGTGAGAGTACCGAGCCCTGAGGCACCCTATATTGAAGGGACCTAGGGCTGGACTTCTCATTTTTATATTTATTTGTCTTTTATAGCATGGCACAGGATGAACTTTGGTATGGAAGGGCCTGTTATTTTTTTGGGGGGTGGTGGTGGTGGTGGATTGGCCTCTTGAAATGTAATTATTTCCCCACATCTACACCACTGGCTCAAGTGGTTAAGATGCTAAACTCGCTGACTGGAAGGGCAGAGTTTGATTCCCAGGCACTGCATGATAGAGTGAGCTCCTGTCTCTGTCCCATTGCAAGTAGATAAATAGGTACCACTTTGGTGAGAAGGTAAACCGTGTTCCATGCCCTTCAGTGTTGAAGTATGCCTACCACATCCATGCAAACATCTGCAGAGATAGCACTGGCTCTTCGGATATAAAAAGAGATGAGCACTGAACCCTAGCTATGCCTGGCTTTCAAGCAAGGGCAACCTTTACTTTTTAGTAATCAAGAAGACCATGGTGGCTTAGTGGTTAAGTTGCCGAACTTGACAACTGGAAGGTTGGCAGGTCAACAGTCCAAGATTCCAGTGCTGCACAACAGACTGAGCTCCCATCTCTGTCCCAGCCCTTGCCAACCTAGCAGTTTAAAAGCAAGCAAATGCAAGTAGATAAGTAGGCACCACTTTAATTGGAAGGTAGCAGCATTCTGTGCACTCCGGCATCTAGTCATACTTGCCACAAACGAAGATGAGCACCAAACCCTAGAGTTGGACATGACTGGCTTTCGAGTAAGGGCAACCTTTATCTTACAATAGATCAAGAATAGTGCTCCAGCTGCTTTTGGACTGCTGCTTCCACAATCTCTCGCCACTGGTTGTGTTGGCCAAGGAATTTTCTGGATGACAAATATGATAATTCTCCATTCTGCTTTTACCTACCTTACAGACACCTTGCAAATACCTGAATATAATGTGCCTGGGAGAAAGGCATATACAGTAATACCTCAGATAACGTTTACCTCGGATAACGCTAAAATTGCATAACGTTAAGTAATCTGGGGAGGAGAATTGGATCGAATAACGTTAAGGTCCTATGGGATGGATCGGATAACAACCGCTAAAGCCTGTGCGGTTACAATGTAGCTCTATGGAGCTTTAACGTTACCCGATCCATCCCATAGGATTTTAACACTAAAAATCGGATAACACCAAGACTTGTGGAACCAAGTCTTAGCGTTATCCGAGGTATTACTGTATATGGGTTTTTGAGGCTTAGGTAGACTAATCTCTGCTCAAGTGTCCTGCTCAACTCCCTGCTAGCACCAGAGAAGAACAGGACAAGGGCAGAGCTTGGCCTCCCTTGAAAACCCTATTAGGGTTATTATAAGTCAGTTCTGACATGATGGCACATAGTAACAAGAGGTCAGGGGCCACTGTGGCTTAGTGGTTAAGAAGCTGAGCTTGATGACCAGGTCAGCAGGTTACCAGTTCAAGACTCCAGCGCTACACACAGAATGAGCTCCCATCTCTGTCCCAGCTCTGGCAATTTGAAAGCAAGAAATTGAAAGTAGATAAATAGGTACCACTTTGGTGGGAAGGTAAACAGCATTCCATGTGCTCTGTTGTCTAGTCATGCCTGCCATATAACTGCAGATCCAGATAAGTGATGCCTCTTTCTCTGTAAACAGAGATGAGTGTTGTTGAACATTGCTGGCTTTCAAACAAGAGAGACCTTTACCTTGAGCCTTGAAAATGCCATCCCTAATCAGTGATGGGCATCAAAAAAATTTTCCTACCACACTGTGGGCGTGGCCATGTGACTGGGTGGGCATGGCCTGTTGGTCATGTGACTGCTCTTCGCTATAGAGCTATGAAAATAGTAGTCTCTGAAGGCATTTCTCCCTTGTCAAAGTCTTTTCCAGGGTTCCGTTTCACTCTGAAGCGTGTCCCCAGCCACTCTGGAGTGGCTGGGGATGCGCTTTGGGGTGAAACCGAGCCCAGGAAAAGCCTTGGAGAAAGGGGGAAATGGAGCCAGCCCCCTCCAAAGCCTCTTCCAGGAGGAGGAGGTGGGCAGGGCAGGGAGGTGGGTGGAGCCAGCCATTTTTACTACCGGTACACACATACTGGTCCGATCCGACTTATGCCCATCAGTGTCCCTAATGCTGGTTAGCATTGAGGAGAGCCATGATCCAACAACACTGAGAGGGTCACACCTCCCTCACCCCTGCAGGGCTTTCCGTGCTGTCCACCAACCCTAGTAAAAACTCCACACACAGAAACTTCCAAGTTTCAAAACTTTACTGAATACAAAAGTCTGATCATAGTGACCAGTGCTGCATTCACCATAGGCTTGAAAAGGGATCAAAACATTCAAATGTACAAAACTCACCAACAGGGGGCTGTGCAACACACACTACGCCCGACTTCAAGCCTGGCCCAGGTGCCTCCACCCCCACCCCCCATCCCAATGGACGGAGGCAGGCGAGTCCACCTGCCAGGCACCACGGCCAGAATGGAGGGACACCAGCCGCCATCTAGCTCCATATGCTGGGTGCAGGGTTGCCACGTGTCATGAGCAAGACCGTCAGTTCCGGGGGCCCCAACTTGTGGTGGTAACAGATGGCAGCTCGGCAAATAAGGGCAGCCTGAGTGGTCAATGGCAGTTTGCCTGGCAGAAGGTGCCACAAATGGTAAGACTGCTGACGAGGGGTGGTGGTGGTGAGTTGGGGGAAAGAGGCAGAAAGCCACCTTGGCCCTCCTGCCCTACAACCATGGTCACCCACCCCTTTGTGCCCACAGAACTAAGCAACAAGCTTCCCCTTAGGGTTGCCTGAGCTACGCCATCCTGAACCACCTTGCCAGGAGGTACAGCCCAACCTACTGCTCTGTTCACAGGCAGAAGAGCAAACTCAGGTAGGGAACCCAGTGTTTGTTGCTCCCTTGCCAGGCAGGCCACGTGCTACGCTAGCCGAGGAAGCACTGGAGGATTCTAATAAGGGTTTGTATAAAACACCCCTGTGTTACTGGAGCCAGCAGTGACACCCAGGACCAGCAGGGGACAGCACCAAGCCAGGAGTTATGGAGGTGGGCCATGGCCAGACTGACTGAAGCTTCTTACCAAGAGGGTAAAACTGGTCAGAGGTGAACTGCCTTGATACTCTGGAAGCTGGCAGTGGTCGTAAAACCAGGCCCACGCCTTAGAAGGAAGGCCCCAAAAAGGCAGTCAACTGACAGGCGGTGCGAAGAAGAGAACGGCTACCGTAGCTCTGGACTCTTTAGGGACTCAGCCCTGTCAGGAAGAGTACAGGAAAAGGGCAGGTCCTGCCAAAGACCTGAAACACAGCTTCTGTTGCTCTCATGTGCCTTCCTGCCACGAATGAGGCCTGGTGAACCTTCACACACTGAGACAGGCACCATAACACACTCAACGCTCACTCCCCAACCTGTGAAGGGCACTGTGGAGGACTGACTAGTGATAAGGAAAGGGGAGTTTCCTCCAAAGGCTAAACAAGGCAAAGATATTCTTCTTGGCCTTCCCCCACATTCCCGCAAAGGAGGCAGGCAGGTCCTCCGAGCCAGACACAGTCCTCTGAACCAGTCAGGGCTGGGATCCACACAGCTCCTCATGCATGGGGCCGTGGGCAGGGCCAGGCAGCCAAGAATCAACCCCGAGGGGGCCGGGGCGGTGGTCGGCCAATCTCCACTGTGACGTTGGTATACATGGGGCGGCGCACCTTCTCCACCAGGCGGTACTGCAGAGAGCCAATGCCATCACGTTTCATGGTCACCTTGGTGTTCTGGATTTTGGTGAACCTGCCAGAACCAGAGAGAATCTCATCTTACACGTGACACTCACTTTGTTCTAACTACTTCCAATGCAATTTAAACTTACGAACAATCATTCCAGTGATTCAAACGGAAGATCTAATGAGACATTCCACAGGATGTAGTTTGGGCACCCCTGGTTTAAGCAGAGAAAATGGCAGCCTAAAAAATCTATCTCATCCTGTTGCAAAACATATATGTTGCAAAAGGCATGTTTTACTTCCGCTTCTGCTGGGAGGAACCAAGAGACTGGCCCGCTGAACCACATGACCAGCCCACAGCCCAAAAAAAGCTTGGGGACCCCAATCTAGAGTGAGTCTTGATTTATGTGTCTTTGTCACACTTTAAGCCTGCCTTTCCTCCAATGAGGCAATATACATGGTTTTTCTCTTCTACACTTTACCTTCACAATTCTGTGAGGTAGGTCAGACTGGGTTACCCAGTTTGAGTCAGGGTCCAGTGGAGGATCAGAACTTGAATCTCCCAAGTCCAAATCCAGCACTCTATCTATGAGACCACACACATACACACACTTATTTGCATAAGCTGCTTACCATAAGAGCCTTACTTATAAGATGGCTAATTAATAACGTAACCATTTCTATGGCCTACAAAGTGTTTCCCATGGCTTATCTCGTTAACACTATATGGAACTGGAAAAACTACAGTTTGGACCTTGAACAACATGGGTTAGGGGTGGCAGATTCCCATGGAGTTGAAAATCTGCATTCTGGGTCAACTGTAGCCAGAACCGGTGGAGTCTATCTGCTTCTGTGGGCCACCATGGCCTCCCTCTCTCCAAAAGCTGGATGGCCAGCAACCCACATCTGGTTCCTGCTGGTGATGGTACTGCAGGCACTCCTGCTGTTTGTCCTTCTGTTTGCTGCCACTGCTACGATTGTGCTGCAGGGATTTGGCTGCCCCAGCAAAGGCAGCTCCAGCGGTCAGCCAGAGCTCTCAGAGTTGCCTACTGGCAACCACAGCAAAGGTCATAAAAAGTTATTCATTCATTCATTTTGCTGAAGTTTCTAGATTATCTTTGTAGGAACTTCAAGGTATATTTCTCCTTCCCTCTGTGCCTGGCTCAGGAGAGCCAAGTTCTTAATCCCAGACACCTGAGGCAGGACTGGAATTCTTGACTGATGCTATTTTTTTTTTTAGAAGGAAGGAGCAGAACTGAAATGAAGGTAGGATTGGGGAAAAAGGAACACACAATAATCAGATGTTTGGTGGGGGAAGATGGAGAACTAACAAATTATAGAGCAGGGTTTCAATTTTGGACATCAATTTCCAGAAGCCTAAATCAGTCCCCCAAAGCACTCATCAACCAATGTACTGGCATAGGCTTCTGGGAATCGGAAGTTCCCCTGTGGGTACATGTCCCATGTTGTGAACCACTGATATAGAGGTTAATTCAACAAAACTCTTTATAGCTGTGTAGGGAAGGTGTGGCTCTCTTTAGGCAATTGCATTCCAGTTCTCATTGGCCTTGGCCAGAAAGGACAACAATCAAGATGGATGGGAGTGTGACTGCACCAGTATCTTGAAGACCAGAGATTCCCCATGCCTGTGCTTTTAGAAGGTATACAAAAGAGCACAGCAAACACATCTGTGCATGCTTTTTGAGATATTATTATTGAGGGAAGGTGAATTTTGAAACTTATTCCTTCCTCCTTCCTCCTTCAACACCCCACCACACCACACCCCAGTACGTGTACTAGATACAAAGCAGAGATATATATTGAAGCTGTAATCCCATCATGTAGCTTGTGGGGGACTCTGTAGGAAGGTGGCATGCTCTCTCTCTCACCGCTGGGGATTGGGCTCGTTGTGTCGGTCACGCTCATGCTTGATCATGCGGTAGCGCCCAATGCGGGCATCGGGACGTGACACTTTCATGCCATTCAACGAGATCCTGTGCACAGAAAAATTACACCTCAGAGATTAAAAAAAGGTGGACTTCTAACAAGACTTTACACCAACTACTGCATGAAATAGTCTTTACTCACTAAGCTTCATTCCTTTCCTGCTCCTGATTCCCAGAGCTTTGGATCATAGACAAGAATCATCTATCTGTCTCTTTCCCCTGTATCTGTCTCTTTCCCCTGTATCTACTTGATCTATCTCCCACAATGTCCTCCTCCTACTTCAGATTTGGGAATGCGGTCAATAAGTGAAATACAGTGATTATGTACCAGCATTCAACATTTGCACAAGCTGGCCCAACCCTACTATCCCAAAGAGAATGGAGTCCCCTGCTAGGAAATGTATTCTCAGCATTCACCACATGAAAGTTTAGGCTGCATGGCCATTGCAACCCGCAGAGAAGATGGACAGGCCAGGTTTAGCCTGCCCAACCCAGACTCTCACGCACCGGTTAAAGATGTCGTCATCTTCCCCACCCCAGCCCCAGTACTCGTTAGGGAAACCATTGATCTTCAGAAACTGTGTCTTGCTCAGGCCAGAAACACCTCCAAAGTAGCCAGAGTACGGCAGCCTGTAGGAGACAAGCAGGAGAGATGGGAAATCGGTCAAGCTTAGAAATGGGTTCAGACCCAAGTCAGTACTGCTGCAGTTTAAAACTTGTTTCCAAGTCAACCATATAATATCAGCCATCCATGTCTCCCATGTAACATGTCCTTCTCAATTCATTTCCATCGTCCCATCAGAGCAAGAGCAATTAAATTTCTATACTGCTCCTTGGTGCTTAGTGCACTCTCTGGGCAGCTCACAAGTTAATGAGCATTTTGCCCACAACATGCTGGGTACTCAGTTTACCAACTTCAGAAGGATGGAAGGCTGAGTCAACCTTGATCTCTGTCAGGATCAAACTCACAACATTTTGGAGTCCTATCTGACTCCAAGATGCCACTTTATACACATTTATGTCAAGGTGTGTGAAATTTTATGTGTATGGGGCACTAAAATAATTAATGAAGAATGCAGAAAAAGCAACCTTGAAAATGTATGTTGCATCTAGAAACGAGGCTTGAACAGCAGTTTGCTAAAGGTTACTGCAAAGCAATTAGCTACCTTTAACCAAATCTGAAAGCAAGATCACTGTAACCATAACGTGCCTGACAGGTGATCAAGTTTACTAGTAAAAGTCAATGGATATGACAAGAAGTGGTTGTTTGTACATCTTGCGATTTGTTTTAGCAATAGCAATTACACTTATATGACAACCCATAGTGCTTAGTGCTTTCTCTGGGCAGTTCACAATGTAATTCACATTTTGTCCCCAACATGTTGGGTACGGGACAGCTGAGTCAACCTTGAGCCTTGTCAGGATCAAACTCATAATGTCAGGAGTTTTTGGCTGCAATACATCAGTTTAACCACTGCACCACAAGGGCTTTGCCATATATTCTACCGGATCCAGTGAGTTGCTCTATTTTATTTACTAGATCAGGGGTGCCCAAATTACGGCCATAGTTTGGGCACCCCTGTACTAGACCCTTGTAGTTTTGGCCCATCCAAATACATAGCCTCTGTAACTGTTACATCAAAACTGTAATGTGTATCCTGAGAGTGGTAGCTTGCCAGATTCCGATTTACAGGAACTGTATTAACAGGAGTTGGAAAAGTTGATTTCACTGATGAATCAACACCTTGAACTTACAGGTCTCGCAAACATCAGTTGTTTACATCTGAGAGAAATATAAATATAGGGATGCAAGAGACACATGCATGACAGAGCTTCACAGCAACACAACAGACTATGCAATAGACACCTGATACCAGGGAGGGTCAAGCATCATGTATCAGCAACAGTGGCAATGCACAAGGACAACAAGAATTTCCCTCCATAGATTCAAGCTAGCTGGGCTGGGTGACTTACTTACTATTTTTCTGTAGGTATTTATAATATAATATCCTTAAAGCTCAAGTCTGTTTAAAGTGATATTTGCTTTTTAAAATCTTTTAAATGTTGTATTTTGGAGATGTAGTCTCTGCTTTGTAAGCTACTGAAAATTTGAAACAAGATATGACTTAAGCATTTGCCTGCAACCGAAGTTGAGTTTTCATATATTTTAAGCATGTGTACCTACAATTTTGGATGTTTTGATAACTTTGAAATATTTTTGTGCATATGTAACACAGAACCAATGTCAATAAATAAAGTTTATAGGAACAAACTGATGCTGTCTGGAATTATTGCAACAATGAAAAAAAAATATAGGTTGGATACTCAGATGATATTTGATACAACTGGGAATGATTGTCTGATTTTATTTTGGAATTAACCTTTTATTGGGAGAAATGCCAACTGCAATGAACTCAGTAGGACTCTTAGGAGAATGTTCAGGCATCAGACTCTGATCTGATGCTTATTCTATTGGTCTTTTTTGCTTTTGATTTAATTTGTCAGGTAAGAGACCCTAATGGATAATGCTTTGCAACAGGATTCACCCCACTGTTTATGTCATGAGAGTATATATTTTGCAAGTATCCACTGTCCACTCCATGAAGCAGAAATACAGGAACACCTTTGAGAACAGAAAAGTTAAGAACAAAATACAGTGGAACCCTGTATAATGAATGCATCATACAATGAAAAAAATCGTACAACGAAGAGAATTTGGAAAAAAAGTTGCACCGTACAACAAAAATCTCTACGATTTTTCCCACAGAGATTTTTGTTGTACGGTTTTTCCCATAGGGATTTTCGTTATACGATGCGTGTATTGTACAAAAAAAAGTATAACAAAGTGCCTTGTGGAACCAATTATTTTCGTTATATGAGGTTCCACTGTACACGTGAATGCTTTAGAGAACTGTGATATAAGGGTCCATGAATGAAAGATATTCCTGTCTTACAGAGGGGATGGATGCCGTTCTAGACATTGTTAGATGGTAACTCCTGTTATCTTCATCCATTGCCCATGTTGGCTGCACCTAAGCGACCAGCCCCTCCTATACTGTATGCCAGAATAACATGCAAGTTTCATATCATACAAGCCTCCACAAGTTCCACACCGAACAGAATGCAAACATCTTTTACATTGGGAGTGTATAAAGCCAGCATCCAGATGCTGTTGGACTCCAACTCCCATTAGCCTTAGCCAGCATACTCAGTAGTGGGGAACAGAGGAGGCTGTAGTCCACCAACACCTGGAAGGCCACGGTTTACCTGCCCCTGCTGTGCAAACAGGATATTCCTGTCCCAAGAATTTCCAAACTGACAGATACAAGACTGCTACACTGGAGTGGCAAATTAAATGTTCAAAATCATCAGCTTGTTCTTGGCTGTACAATTTCAAATGTAAATGCCACTAGCTTTCTCAGGAAAGATGAAATTATATGATACTATAACCTTAATTGTCATCTAAGATGGCCCACAGGCACCTGTGCATTGTATACCAACAGATAAAGACTCAGAAGCATGACTCTGCTTGTAAACAAGACACAAAAGGAGTAAGAAACAGTAATCCTTTTTATTGCCACTACTACTGCAATAGCAAAAAAATCAACACCAGTGGCAGACATATGCTCCCCTCACCTTACAAAGTTTGAGTAGGTCAGTCCAGCATCCCAATCCACAGAAGATGCCCATTCACAGTATAAAATAACAGAGAGTCTAGCTAAGTGCTGGATTAGTGTAGTGCAATTCTCAACACACCTAAGTGTAGTACAGATCATCTGCCAAAAATCATATCCAATCCATTTACTCACCGGAAACCAAACTTATCCATAGCAACTGCAAAGTGCCGGGGCTGGTCGTAGCAGCGGTAGAGATTCCTGTCATCCATGGGTACAAGGTCAACATCGCTAAAGATGAAGCAGTCATAGCTTTCATCATCTCGGAGCGCTTCCAGGAAGCCCACATTCAACAGTTTGGCTCGGTTGAAGGTATCTTCACCAAACTGTATGGAAAGATCAGCAAGGTTGAGCTCTTCATTTTTACACAGTGCCTTCGAAGTGCCCTTCTCTAGTGACTTCCCAGTATAAAGAACAATTCTAAACTTCCCCCACTTTTTAATGACAGATCTTGCAATATTTACAAAGTTCCAACAAACTTCAAAATGGAGTATATGCAAGGAGTTCCTATCTGATGTGCCATATTTACTTCAAATTAAGTGTCATGGCCGTGACCAGGAAGAGGCAAAAGGCCCTCGGAAACTTCTGCTTTGCCACAGACTCTTTGTGTTAGGAATCACAAGCCAGTAGTAGGTGGGATAAATTGTGGAAGCAGGAGGACACCCAAAGTAGACAGAGTTGCCTCTTCTTCTTCTCTCTCTCTCCTCTTCCCCCTTTCTTTGTAACCCCTTATTTCCTTCTGTCTCCATCCCAACCCACGGACTGCCAGGAAAGGACAGGTCATTCTTACTAGAGGTCAAAACTGATAGAAGACTTTTGAAATGAAATCTAAGGGTTACTTTTAAGGCTACTCCTGCTCTACTTCTAGTAAGGCTACTGAGGCATTTTTTGTGTGTGTGAGGACTGAGCCACATCCACCCTTATCAGTTATGCCAAGGAGAATATTATGTTCTGAACCCAACCATCTTTCTTGTCTCTTACCACTTGTTATCTTCTACACACCTGGTTGATAATATAGATGCCATAAGACACCTTCTGACGTCGTAGAATTGGGTGCAGGTAGTGCAGCCAGTACTTGAGGTGATGCTCACGGTGGCGGAAAGGGATGAGGATGGCCACCTTCTGGTGAGGCACACAGTCCAGGGGTGAATACTTGCCACCCTCCTGCACATCTGGGTTCTCTCGCTGCACTCTCTCCATGCTCATGGGAGAGCTGAATTCAATCAGGAGCCGGCCCACTGTGAAGAAAGGGATTCCAATATATACACATCTAACCATCTGCATTGAGCAGGGGGGATTGGACTCGATGGCTTAAAAGGTCCCTTCCAACTCAGTGATTCTATTATTCTATAACTTCGTTACCCTAAGAATAAGAGAGGATTAGAAGCAGGCACGGAATCAAGAAAGGGTCAGTATGCAACCACCTGTTCCAAGGGAGTATTGAAGAAACCTTGAACAGCTTTGCCAGCATCTCTAAAATGACAGCCTTGTTGACACAGTTGGATTTCAGTACCACTCAAGAACTGTACCAAGGCCATCTGATACTGACAATAACTATATGGTAATAATTTGGAGGGGGGAGAGAGACAACCACCTTTTCCATCAAAGAAAGAGAAATCCTTCAAAATCCAGTGGGAGCTGTGGGTATTAGTCCTCTCAAGCTTTGGATGCCTTGCCACACACCCTAGGGGAGAGAATTACATTCTCACCAGTTAGCACATGTAGAAGACAGGTTTGAAAAGATGGGCAGCATTTGGAAGGAAGACCCCCTATAAAGCCCATAATCACCGCTTTCTGCTGCCTGAAGGTGTGTGTGTGTGTGCACGTGGGGGTGGAGAGGAAGCATTCTGCAAACTTTGCAGTAAAGGAAGTCAAATTCTGCACTAGAAAGAAATATGTTGCAAAGGACAATTCTAATTAGTTTAATCTGGTTTCCTCAGTAAAAGTGTAATGCTATAAATCAGTGGTGCCCAAACTAAGAGCCAGGGGCCGGGTGTGGCCCCGGATGGCAATTCATCCGGCCTGCAAAGCCCTCGTCGCTCCTGGAAGCGGAAGTAAAACGCGCAATTATGGGTGCGTTTTACTTCTGCTTCAAGGAGCAATGAGGGCTTCGTGGGCCGGATGAATTGGTGTTGGGGGGTGTACCCAGCCCTCAGGCCTTAGTGACCGGCTTCCTGAACCACATGATCGGCCCACGGCCCAAAAGGTTTGGGCTCTCCTGCTATAAATCATGGTGGCAAATTGCCTCTAGTTACCCAGTTGTTGCTCACATTCCTCATTCCAATCCCTCATTCCATGCAACCTGGTGTACAATAAGGGATACAAGTGGCAACTTATTTACTAGTGGCAATTTACCATTGTGATTTATGCCATTGCACTCACACTGCTGTAATGACAGGGTAGGACATGGAGTTGTTGTTCAGTGTAGAAACATCTGACCATCTGTCTCCTGAAAACATCATCAAAAACATTCTCCAACATGCAGACCTTCAACAAATATGCCCTTCATATTTTAAATGGCATTTTCATTTCAGAACTGGTTTCTTTGTCAAAAGCACAGGATCTCATGATCTACAAATACCATACCAGTGCTGGAGATTTATAGAGAGACTCATTTGCCAACTCACCAAGACCAGGAGGCATCTCTGGGCAGGGCGGCAAGGGCTTCTCGGTGACAGTGCTATTGTTCCTGATAGACTTGGCACTTGGACCCAGGAGCTCAGGGCCGAGAGACCCAGCAGTGCCATTAGGCCGAGAGATGTTGACGTAGGGCAGGTTGCGAGAGGAGTTGCGCAGATTGAAGCGGCTGAAAAAATCCAGGCGCTGGGCATAGACGTCAAAGTACAGAATCATGACGATGACGAAGTGCAGCAAACAGAGGAGCAGTACAGCTTTGCAGATCCTCTCCAGGGTCACCCCCACCAGCAATCTGCTCATCTTCTGGGCACAGGCTGGCCAGCATCAGGGGGGCACAGCTTGGGGGGCTCTGGGCCATGTACTGAGCTGCCTGGAGAAAAGATGGACATCAGAAAACACTTTGCTCCCTTCAGTCATCCTTCTGGGATTTTGTTCTTTAAAATGCCTTTCTGCTGATTCAGAGGCTATTTTCTGGTGTAAGGTCTCCCACCCACCATTCTAGTCTCCGGAATGGTGAAGCACACTTCTACTTTGGATATTGACTTTAACCTATGTCGTTGAGTCCTTTTGGTCTCTTGAACATCCAGATAGCCCATCTCCCTCTATAGCAGGGGTTCCCAACCTTTTTAAGCTGGGTCACACTCTCTCACTCAGCTTCGAGGGCCGGACGGCCATTTTGCCCTGCCTGCACGATGGGGATGGCCATTTTGTCCCACAGCTTCAAAAGGGCAGTCATTTTGTTTCTTGAATGCCCTTGAGAGGAGGGCCACATGAAATGGCGCCACGGGCCATAAGTTGGGAACTCCTGCTCTATAGGGAAATACCGACAGTGGAGCAGAAGTGAAGTCAACTCACAGGACAAAAGCAAAATGCTGCAGGATTAGCTCTGAACAAGACATCTTAGGGAGTATGACAAGGGGATATTAGGAAGGCAAGCGGTGACATTTTATTTACCAGCAAAGGTATATGAATTCTCCTGCCTTTAGCAAGAAAATGAAGCAGGGACAGATATCCCTTGAACATGTGAAACAGCAGGCATAAGAACGACAAAAACAATGAACCAAAGAGAAACACTGTGCCACTTTTCCAGGATGGAAGCAGGGCCTCCTTTATCTCTCCATTGACAGCTCAGGCATTAGCCAGACCCAGCTTCTAGTACTTTATCAGCAAAACATGCTCCCATCTGAACCCACCCACCTTTTTTTCCTCCCATATTCAGTTATATCTTTAAGCCCTTAGCCCGGCAAAAAAAAATCTACAATGTGTGTGTTTGCACATATACACACACACGTACAAAGCTCAATCAACCCTGACCACCACATATTTTAAAAGAAAAGCCACTCAGAGTACAGAATTTAGAAGGGAATCATTCTCAATGCAATGAGTCACATTTAAGAGGGAAGATCCATTTCCACTTTGAAATCCTGTTGTCCCTAGCTATGCATTCCATATTTTTGCAAAGGGAAGGAAAAGGTAAGTGGGGAGGCTAAGAATGAACTGCATATGGGAGAGTGATCTTATCAGCAGGATTTATTTCATTTTTCACAATGAATTCAGAGGATAATAATAAACAGTATGGAAAACAGAATAGATCAGTAACTTTGAATAATCTGCTCTTTTGCTTGTCTCTGGTTATTTGATATGTTAGGAAATATGAGCAAACTCTGCACACTGACGAGATTGTATTAGGTCAGTGCTGGCGAACCTATGACACACGTGGCGGAGGGGCCACTCAGACTCAGAGCCCTCTCTGTGGGAACACATGCTGTTGCCCCAGCGCAGAGTTCACCCTGCCCCTCTGCCCAGCAGCCCAATGGTAGCATTTCCTCCCTCCCCCCCAGCATAGAGTTTGCCCTGTCCCTCTGAAGCACGGACAGCAGTCTATTGAGTTTGGGCACTTTGGTCTCTAAACGGTTTGCCATCATTGTATTAGGCCATCCTTCCTCAGTTGAATTTCCTTCTTGAGTTCTTGAGCAGAACTTCCATGATCATTGAATATTAGCTGGGCTGGCTGGGACTTATGGGAATTGTAGTCAATTTGATGGTGAAGACTAACTTAGGTGAAGAAAGAAACTTGTGTAATAAGAGATCCTGAATAATAGTGGTGCAATAGGTCAGAAGGAACCTGACAGCATATAACAACAACAAAAGAGCAGAGCCTCTATGGCAGGGGTTCCCAAACTTTTCAGTCATGTGGTTCAGTGGGTCAGTCACATGGGTCCTCCCACTGGAATTAAAATGCACCTTGCAATCTGTTTTGCAACAGTAGATAGATTTTAAGCTGCCATTTTCTCTACTTAAATCAGGGGTGCCCAAACTATAGTCCATGGGCCAGATCCGGCCCCCAATACCAATTCATTCAGCCTGCGCCGCCCTTGTCACTCCTGGAAGTGGAAGCAAAACACACTGTATGCTAAGTGGGCACAGAAAATATTTTCTACTTCTGTGTACCAGCAAGTCAGTTCTGACTTCTGGCAACCTTTTCCAGGGTTTTCTAGGTAGAAAGTACTCAAATGTGGTAAACATAAGGAAGCTAAAATGAAAAATTTCACAGGACATCTTCTCCCTCCTTGATGAAAAGGAATGAAAAGGTTTTTAAAAAAAACCTATTGCAAACAACATGAAAAGGAATCTAATTCTCAGTTTAATACAGAGGAATGTTATATTAAATTGTTCTATTCAGCCCAACAGCGGACTCCTTACAAATCACTTAACATGTCAAACAGCTGTGCGTTTATCAGCATACTTTATAATCTCATGTAATCTCTCTCATTCTTTAAGAATAAAACAATCAACTTTTCCTTTGACTAGCAATTGTAAAGGTTTCTGAGGCCATTGCAAAAGGAACAAAACCAGTCTCTCTTTCTAGAAGTGTTGGGATGGGGGCAAAATGAAGGCAGGGGTGTTTCTACTCTCCCAAAAGACACTTGTTATTGTTGTTATATGTCAGTCAAGACAAAACTGATCCGTAGCAATAGAGCAGTGATAGCAAACCTTTTAGAGACCAAGTGCCCATACTGCAACCCCAAACTCACTTATTTATCGCGAAGTGCCAACACAGCAACTGGGGAGGAGGAAATACTCTCACTGGGCTGCTGGGCAGAGGGGTGAGGCAAACTCTGTGCTAGGATGACTGTACGGGTGCCCCCAGAGAGGGCTCTGATTGCCACCTCCAGCATGCATGCCACAGGTTCACCACCACTGCAATACACAGTAATACCTCGATAACGCTAAGACTTGGTTCCACAAGTCTTGGTGTCATCCAATTTTTAGTGTTATCCGATCCATGTTAAAATCGTATGGGATGGATCAGATAACGTTAAAGCTCCATAGAGATACATTATAACCGCACAGGCTTTAGCGGTTGTTATCCGATCCATCCCATAGGATCTTAACGTTATTCGATCTAATTCTCCACCGCAGATTATTTAACATTATGCGATTTTAGCGTTATCAGAGGTATTGCTGTAGCTTTCAAGATCAGTGAGATATTCAAGGAGTGGCGTTACCAGTTTCTATAGGAATATATATGGGAGCAGACACTGTTTCTAAAACCTATGTTCACAAGACTGCACACTTCTTTTTTGTTGTTCAGTCGCACAGTCGATTCCGACCCTCTGCGACCCCACAGACCACTGTTCGCCAGGCATGTATGTCCTCCACCATCCTCCTCAACTCACTCAGCTCTGCGCCCATTGCGTCCACAATACCATCTAGCCATCTCATTTTTGGCCACCCCCTTCTTCTTTTGCCCTCCACCCTTCCCAGCATCAAGGCCTTCTCAAGTGAATCTTCTCTTCTCATTTGATGTCCAAAGTACATTAGTTTCATCTTTACAATTTGACCTTCTAAGGAACAGTCAGGGTTGATTTCTTCTAAGATTGACCTATTTGTTCTCCTTGCTGTCCAGGGGACTCTCAAAACTCTCCTCCAACACCACATCTCAAAGGCATCTATTCTTCTGCGCTCACTTCTACCTGTTCTTAAATCAATTAGTTGATAGAAGCTACCATCACCACTGTCTAGCTTCAGATTCACAAATATTGATTCATTTTGCTCAGGACTAGTTTACATACATGGCAGATGGAATTATAAAATTGTCCCTAAACTATAATATGCCTGCAGCTTAAGAACAGGACAGAACATTTTCACATGGGGGAGACATGTATATATAACGAAATGAAGATTTTAGAGAAAATGCAGTCTTATTTCTGCTATCTAGATTTTCTTATGCACATGGATTTTTTTACAAAAGATGTGAACTCATCACCATAAAATTACAGTACTTGAAATATGAAAATTGTCAATACAAAGGGATCATGTGAAAAGAATGAAGCCAAAAACAAAATTGCGACTACTTCACATTGCTCTCTGTGACTTTACCAAATCCACTAAACTTCTGCACAAAGAAAGGCCATGCTTCAAAAAGAACAGACTGTTGAGGACATCATGAAAGTAAAGGCAAATAAAGAGAGTCGTGTGATCCATACTCCAAACAAATGCAGGAAGAAGGTGACACCTTTTATTGGATCACTCAAAAAATACACCATTGTACGAGCTTTCGAGATTCAAGATCTCTTCATCATGCCTGCCTGATGAAGAGATCTTGAATTTTGAAAGCTCGCAGAATGATATATTTTTGAGTGATCCAATAAAAGGTATCTCCTTCTTCTTGCATTTGTATAAAGGTAAAGGTCTCCCTAGCTCAAAACCCAGTCATATCCAACTCTAGGTGGTGGTGCTCATTTGTTTACAGCCAAAAAGCCAGTGCTGTTTACATTTGCAGATGTTCCCGTGGTCATGTGGCAGGCATGACTAGACACCAGAGAGCATCAAATGCTCTTACCTTTCATGCCAAAGCTGTATTTATCTCAGCAGTTCTCAATCTTTTAACGCTGGGGGCCAGACCACACACACTCAGACTGTTTGTGAGCTGGACTGGTGCCCCCTCCCGCCACCAACACTCCCCCAAATGCCACCAGTTCAGCCCGCCAACACTTCCCCCCACGCCACCTCCGCTTCCCTGCTTACTGCCCTGCTGTGGATGAAAGAGGGGTCCTGCCTGTCCTTGCCCACACTTGGCCAGAGAAGAACATGGGCAGCCATGGACGTTTGCCGCTTCTGCCATCTTTTCCCCCTCTGCCTGGCTTAGCATGTCCCTAATGCCGATCCATAGCAGGACAGATGTTATAAGCCTTCTTACATAACCCACCTTGCTATGGAGTGGTGTTAGGGACATGCCAAGCCAGATGGAGGAGGAAAGGATGGTGACAGCTAGATGGAATGGCACCACAGGCCAGATCCGGCCCCGGCCCATAGGTTGAGAACCTCTGATTTATCTACTTGCAATTTCTTGCTTTCAAACTGCTAGATTGTCAGGAGCTGGGACATATGATGGGAACGCGCTCCATCAATTGAGTCTCGAACTGCTGACCTGCCAACCTTCCAGTCATCAAGCTCAGCATTTTAACCATTTAGCCACAACAGAAAACCTGCATCATAACTATTTGGCTACATTAGAAGTCGCTACATTGGATTGACCTGTGGATATCCATGTTTTTGAATCCTGGCAGCAGCAGCCATTTCCCATGACATATAATCACATGGTATTTCACTGAGCTCTTGAAGCTTGTGGAGGCCTTCCTGACATGTTCAGCAAGTGTCACTGGGAAGGCACTACAATGACATATATACTTACTAATAATAACTTCGTGTCAGAAATCATTCTGGGTTGAAAGGATTTTTGTGGAAGAAACTCTGCTCAATGAATGCCCAAATTATGCTCCTTCCATGTCCCCAAGAACTGGGACAGAGACGGGCGTTCAATCTGTCATGCAATACCTGGGTCTTGAACTGCCTACTTGCCAGTCTTCCAGTTAACAAGGCAAGTTTCTTAACCACTGAGCCACCACAGCCCATACCAGTAATACCTCATATAACATTAGTATCGAATAACACTAAAATCGCATAACATTAAGGAATCTAGGGGGAAGAATTGCATCAGATAACATTAAGATCCTATGGGATGCTTCAGATAACAACCGCTAAAGCCTGTGTGGTTACAATGTATCTCTATGGATCCCATAGGATTTTAACATGCATCAGATAACTAAAAATCATATAACACCAAGACTTGTGGAACCAGGTTTTAGTGTTATATGAGGTTTTACTGTATATAGTCTCAGTGTTGCTGATGAACAAATCAGCGAGCCACCAATCTGTCATCCCACTTTAGGATATTACCTACAGAAGACTCTTAAATGAGATAAATTCAACATCCAAAGGTTGAAACCATTCTGAGATCTACTATGTTTCCTCCCAAAGGAATCTCTCTCCTCTTCTCCTTGCTTAAGTATTTAGCTGGCTATCCCATCATACAAAGAGAGTGCAGGCAAAATGTACAAAACACAGGCTAGTGTAGCAGCGAAATGGGTTTTTTGCAATGTTAACAATCCACTAATGGAACCAGCGTGCAGCTGGTCTGCTTCTTGCTTGTGAATAATTTAACTTGAAACTCAGCCTTCTCTTCTGTCTGGTGATCACCAGGGAGTTAGATAATGCTTAGATAATTTACTGGCATTTAAAAATACTCAGTTTATGATCAAAGTCAAAACATAACTCTTACGTTGAGTATGTTACTTGAAAACCTAGCATGAGCTATATGTGTTTCAAATGCCCGGTACCTCTTTGTAAAAAACAACTATATACCCAGTGTTTGCAATGAGACACACAAAGTACATAAAGTATTTTTCACATCTTTCCAGACTATGTAAAGATACAACAAACCCTATTCAGATTAGGAACTGCTAACACTGGCTTCTGTTCCCATTCAGGGTCCCAAAGGGCATAAAAGCATTTGGCTTAGGAGAAACCCTCAGGCAAGTGGCATTGCCAGGAAAGGCAAGCTTCTGTCAGCCAAGACACTATTTAAATCGATCTAAATGTGAGCAACAAGGCCATTGTACTCCAAGAGTGGGCAGACTTTAGGTCTTGGGCATGTTTTTTTTAAAACTTGAAACCTGAGATCCACCGACAAAAGCTGGCACATAAAAATTAAAAACAACCGCATGTACTTATCAACAAAGAATTCTAAGCTTTCTTAGTTTCAGTGGCAAAATTTCGGGAAAAAGAAAAAGAGCCCTTCTTTGGCTATTGTCAAATAACCAAACATTAGACATCACTGGTGAGCATTTACAAATCCCACAAATGCCCACCAATAGTTACAGATGCACATTTTGTATTGTGATGTGTGGTAAACATGTATATCTTCCCATGTTACCTTCAAGATAAGGCCCTCCACTCCTAAAACCAGCTTGACCCCCTTTGCCTCTTCCTAAGAGAAAGACGGCGTTGATCCCACGGGAGACCACCCCCCCTCCTTTTCCCGCCTAGTACAGGAAATATCCCCTTTTTATTTTGGTCAAGAATCTAGACTAGAGGAACAAGGACCTCAAAGTGAGGCTGTCAGCAGTGCTGTTGAAGGGGTGGGGGTGGATGCCCGTGTAGCAGGTGCAAAACCACCCTCCTCCCCATCTCACGATTCTCACCCTCACACTGGGCAGCCACACTGGACGCCACCCCAGCCTCTCACGGCCCGAAGCGTCGCCTTGGGGACTGTGCAGGAGCCATCTTGGGGGGAGAGGGGAGGCTGGCGGAGGGACGAAGCCGGAGAAGGACACGCGCACCGGCACACAGGCAGGGACACCTTTACCCCCACGCCTCACACACGCACACTTTACTCACACGCACACCTGCCCCGTGAGCAGAGCCCGGGGCTCCTCGCTCTCCTGCGCCCCCCTGGCTGGGCAACACCCACGGGCGCCTGCAGAACACGCGCGGGAACTTGTACGCGAGAGCAGCCACGGACGCCCCTTCCCTGGGCATAAAGCCCCAGGCCCGCGCCACCCGTAGCAGCGCCCCATCTCTCCCCCCCACCCCGAGGGCTGGGGGGGGGGGGTTATAATAAGGAGGCCTCCTTCTCCTAAAAGCCAGGCCGGTGCGCCTCGAAGGCTGCGCTCGTGAGATGCGCTCAAGCCCAGCGGATGCGCGCAGGAAGATGGGAGGGCGCCCCACGCCAGACGTGCCAGGAGCACACCCAGCCCTTCTCGGGCGACAACAAAAGGAGGCGGCGGGGATGGGAAGGAGAGGAGGAAGGAAAGGTCTCCACTGGCCTCCACCTCTGCCTTTTCCCGCGCCTCTTCCCCGGGCGGTGGGCTCGGCTCTCAACCCCCCCAACCCCCGGGCGCCGCTCACCGCCTGCTCGTTCCCTGCCGCCCTCCTGGCTCTCTCTCTCTCTCTCTCAATCCCTCTGGGCGCCCGGGCCGGGCGGCTCAGGGGACGGCGCGGCGACCCCAGCCCAGCCCGGCCCGGCCTCAGAGCGGGCGGCGGCTCCGAGGCCGGCAACGGCGGCGGCCCCGGCGGCCCATCCCGGGCGGCACGGAGGAGCCGAGGCGGGAGGCAAGGCGGCCGGGCGCCAGGCGACGGAGGAAGGAGCCGAGCAGGCCTGCTGGGGCGCGCCGGCAGCTCCGCCTCTTTGCCTGCTCGGCTCCGCTCCGCCCCGGCCAAGCCCCGCCAGTCGCTGCGCTCCAGGCTGCGCCTCCCCCGCTTCCCCGGCCCCGGGGAGCGCCACGGGCCGGGGGCGCCTCTCGGAGGGAGGGAGCAGGCGGACGGACTTCGGGTTTGGTGGAGGGCCCGAATTCAGGCTCTGGCGGCGCAGTGGTGACACGTGTCTCTCCTGCCGTCAAAAAGGTTGTGAGTTCGACCCTGAAGGGTGACAAGGATGATTCAGCCGGCTATCCTTCCGAGGTGGGTAAAATGCGGACCCAGCACGATGGGGGCAAAATGCTAATTATCTGTAAACCGCCCACTCAGCGCTTTCTTTGGGGCGGTAGAGAAGTGTGATTGCTTCACTTTGCCTTCCACGTGAGTTTTTTTTGCCCACCCGGTGGGGTGGCTGCTGTGCTCCTCTCTCCATGAGGCCGTTTTGGAAGTGGTGGCCGCGTTAATCTGCGAGCAGATCGGAGAGGAAACGAAACAACAAAAAAGACGCCGTGGCACCTTAAATAACTGCTCTGTTTTAATGTGAGCTTTTGTGGATCAAGTCCATTTCGTCAGCAAATGTGTAATGCCATAATGTTTGTTTTGAACTTAGTGTGGAAGGTCAGGAGTTCGAAACATGAGTGCTGCACGATGGAGTGAGTGCCTGTCGTCTGTCCCAGCTCCTGCCAACCTAGCAGTTCAAAAGTAAAAAACTTCAAATACTGTAGATAAATAGGCAATGCTTTTTTGGGAAGGAAAGCAGCATTCTGTGCACTCTGGTGCCTAATCATGCTTTTCACATGACTACTGAAACATCTGGAGACATAGTGCTGGCTCTTCAGCTGTAGATAGAGATGAATTTTACCTTACTAACCATTTGCAACTCAACAGGGCCAAACCTCACAGCAATTCTGAATACCAGTCAGGGATCTTCTCTTATTAAAGTTGTAAAAAGCCACACTTGATCTGTAAACTTATCTGTTATGCTAGCCAACCATTGTGTGCTTCTGTACCTGATGTGTATCAAGGGATGGCATGAAGTTTCACTCTTATGTCTGACAAAGTTGACTTGATACACGAAAGCTTACATTAAAATACAGCAGTTAGTCTTTAAGGTGCCACAATGTTTCCTTTCCTTTCCTTTTTTATCTTTTTGTTTTGCTTACTCTCTAATATCCATGATGCTAGGAGTTTGTCCAGAAAGCCTAAAAAGAGTGTGTGTTTGTTTTTTAGCTCTCCTGGAGTGCACACCCTTTCTTGCAATACAGCTCCATCACTTCTTTCAGACTTCAGCAATTAGGAAGCAGGTCTTTAAGATCCGCACCTGTCTTGTTGGGCCGAAGCAAGCAAGGAAAAGAGAAGCACCACTCCCACCAGGAAGGGACACTGAATTGAGGGAACCTGGCTGCCAAAATAAAAACACGAGATGTTTGTTGTTTAGTTTCTGGAATCAAGAGATGTTCTAGATGTTCATGACATCTGGGAATTGACCTAGAGACATGGTGGTGATTATCTTCCCCAGTTTGGTCCTGGCCCTAGCCCAGGGGTGCCCAAACTACGGCCCGGGGTCCAGATCTGGCCCATGATGCCAATTCATCCAGCCCACAACACCCTCATCATTCTCGGGAGCAGAAGTAAAATGTGCCCGTATGGGTGCGTTTTACTTCCATTTCCAGGAGTGAGGAAAGTGTCATGAGCTGGATTAATTGGTATCATAGGCCGGATCCAGCCCCTAGGCCATAGTGTCCAGCCCCCTGAACCACATGACCGGCCCCCAGCCCAAAAAGTTTAGGCACCCTTGCCCTAGTCCATGCACTGTAGTTTGGGGGCAAAATGTGACAATAACCAGACCAAACACTGGTCTGTTTTGTTTCCTTTTGTTCTACAGTTCGGTTTGTTTTTTGGCTACCTGATCCAATGCTCAAATCCTTTCCATACTGGTAATAGGAAATACGAATTAGTCCTGTCCTTCGTGCTTTAGCTTGAAGGTGGTGTTGCCTAGGGGAACCAACCTCATCGGGGAGCTTTCCATCTGCTGAAAAGGAATGAAGAGGGAGGTTTGGGCTTCCTTCCAAACTTGCAGCTCTGTAGAACAGAAGGGAATTCCATAGTGCCTTCTGGAGAATGAAAGAGCAAAGATGACATTCAGGACTCCAGTGTGTCTCTTCTCTTCTGCATTTGACCTTTAAATGGGCAGTAGGTGGGCATGACAGCAGGAGGGCCCATGACAGTACTGCTGGAGTGTTTCCTCTCCGCAAGGCCTCCCGGTCAGCTTCCCCCATATCTTCCTCTGGGCAGTTATTCCTGTCATAAATGTTGAATGCATCTGTCACTGTGTCAGCCTAGATAGAGCATCTGGATAGGAAATGGGAGCTGCACAGAGCCTTATCATCAAAGGCAGAAGGAGGCGATGTCAATGCCACCCACACAAGGGACACTTATAGATTACCATTTTAGACTATCTAGAGCAGGGGTTCCCAAACTTCGGCCCGGGGTCTGGATCCGCCCCACAAAGCCCTCGTTGCTCCTGGAAGCAGAAGTAAAACATGCCTGCATGGGCGCGTTTTACTTCTGCTCCCAGAAGCAATGAGGGCTTTGTGGACCAGATGAATTGGCATCAGGAGCCAGATCCAGCCCCCAGGCCATAGGATAAGAGTAAAAGGGATAAGAGTAAAAGGGAAGGCAAACTGTTTTTAATCCAGCAGATCTCATGATCCTATGAGAATTTGATTACCTGCTAGCCACACTCACACCACTTGGATCCGATGGAAGTGCTAGCAGAAGAAGAGGGAGCAGCCCAAGATTACCAACCCTCTTTAAAAGCCATTAGTTGGTTGGGATAATAAGGAAAACTAGACTCAAGCCATGGAATGTAGGCTGTATCAACCCAGTGATATGAACTCCACCCCCACCCCCAGAACAATTAGGATGGATAGAAGCAGGTGCTCCTTCATCTTATGTCTCCTGCTCTCTCCACCCTGTAAGGCAGGGGTGCCCAAACTTGTTGGGCCACGGGCCCGTCATGTGGTTCAGGGGGCTGGTCATTCTTGCCTGTGGGACGTATCTGGCCCCTGACACCAATTCATGTAGCCCACAAAGCCCTCGTTGTCCCCGGAAGCAGGAGTAAAACGCACCTGTACGGGTGCATTTTATTTGAGCTTCTGGGAGCAACGAGGGCTTTGCGGGCTGGACGAATTGGCATCGGGGGCTGGATCCAGCCCGCAGGCTGTAGTTTTGGTACCTCTGCTGTAAGATGAGGCCCATTGGTAGAGGAGACGCTCTTAACCGCCTCCTTCCTGGGCCTGGGTGACATCAGTCACAGACTGCAACTCCTATGATCTGACTGTTTGGCTAGAACTTGAAGGCATTGTGGATTAAAACATTTGCAGCCTCTACCCTATAGTTCTGATGAGAGATGGCAGGTTTAGAAATCTATCATCTTGTACTGCATCCACTAGAGTGGTGCTTCTTCCTACCCAGCACTGACATCTTGGTTTTTACACTTTGTCTTACTCTGTTTCATTTACAATATAGTCCTCCGAATCCCTCTTTCTGTATACTGTATATACTCGCCTATAAGTTGGGTTTTTTAGCCCCCCAAATGAGGTGCAAAAATGGGACTCGACTTATATTTGGGTCAGTGTAAACACTCAAAAACATACCTACACAAATGTCTAAATAATTATTTTTGCCATATTTTCATGTATTGTAATTACTCACTAGCAGCTGCTGCATTTTCCACCCCTGACATACTTGGTTCAATCTATTTTCCTAGTTTTAGAGGTGCAAATTAGGTATCTTGACTTATATTTGGGATGACATATAGTCTAGTATATATGGTAATATTTGTGGGATAGGCAGCCAACATGGGCTGAAATATGTCCAGTTATATAGAATGAAGCCATCTTGATAGCAGACTCCTCTAGAGAGAGTTAAGAAACTGGACTACTACAGAGTTTTGGCTAAGAAGGATAGTAGGTTTTATGGTCACAACAGACCGATGAAATCTGCATGTGGATGTTTTGTCATGATACATGCTTGTGAAGCATGTTGGATTAGGGCTCAGGAGACTGGGAGTTCAAAATCCCACTCATGCATGAAACCCAGTGAGTGACCTTGGGTCAGTTACATACTCTCTGTATGGCTTACCTCATAGAATTGTTGTCAGGGCAAAATGAGAAGAGAGCCATATGGATGACCACAACCTAACTAGTAAAAAGGCAGATTCCAGGTGTAATAAACTAGATTTTAGAATGTAAAATATAGGTTGTTCATACACTGCTGTTATTACATTTCTGACTGTTTAAATCTTGATTTCTACTTTGATTATTTAATAAGTATTGGTATATCCTGACATGGACAAAGTAAGGCAGTGCTGCAGGAATGATATTCAAGGCCCTGATCAAGTTAACCCAAGAAAAGAAATGCAATGACTGTTCTGTTCATTAAGGTTACGCAGCTGCATATCCCGCTACGGTAATTGAGTAGACCATACCGCCAGTGACCCAATGCTGAGTAAATAACCTGACTCCCTAAAGGGGCCAACGGCTATGGGCAGATGAGCCCCTTTAGGTGGGGTGATGGTTCCCTCAGTGGAGAAAATGCCACTGGAAACCATAATATTGGGCCCAACGGCAAAATGAGTGGAGGAGGAAGCACTTCTGATTCCCAATGGTCATGGAGACGGAAGAGGTCATGCCAGATGGAATGGCTGTGAAGGCGCACCTTGTCAATATCCTGAAGGCTGCAGCAGTCCATTGCAATCCTGGTGTTAAATCCTGCATATCTCATTTAATATGTGCCGCAGGAGATGTGGCTCCATGATCATAGTGTGTGGGTCACTAAGAGAGAGCCCAATGACACTGAGCCACTCTAGCAAATGCTTCTGAACAGGACAATGCTGCTTTTATGAACTCACTGCCAATCAAGTCTCCCCCCCAACAGCCTCAAAATCATAGCTCCAGTCTTATTACCATCTATAGTTAGCATCTCAGCTAAATGGCTTCAGAGGCTGAACAATGGAACTGTGTGTTTTTCCTTTGAGCTGCCTGGCCCTGCCCCTCCTGCCAGTTCCCATTGGCATTGCAGCTTTCTCTTCCAAGGCTCATGTAACCTGATGAGCACAGTGGCTCCAGGCACTTTGCAGACCACACCAACATTCCTGGCCCAAGCACATCTGAGCTCTTTCAGTCCCAGTGCAGTACTGCTGGATTCATGTGTTTGCCCCCACCCACCACCCCCGGTGCCCTCAGATTTTTATTTTGCTTGCCTGCCAGCCAGTAACCATCCTACCACACCCAAAAACATGCTTAATCAGTACAATGGAGACAGAAATGTAACGATCCCAGAAAACCCAATTCACTCCTGGCCTCCACTTACTACCAGCTCATTAGATTCACAAACCACCTTGGTTCCTTATGCTGGTCACTCTGTTTCCTAACCTTTGGTTCTTGGATTTGGAATTCGGTTCCAAGAAGCCTAAGTCAATTCCCAATGTACTTCTGTGAATTGGAAGTGCAAGAACTAAAGGTTGGGAAACACTGCTCTAGTTATCCAAAGCAAAGTTATTTTCTGCCCAATACAGATTACAGGAATGTGGCAGAATCACCAAGGAGCAGACAGTAAGCCAGCAAAAGCACTTCAGTTGTATTTAAGCCCTTCAAAGAACAAATTGGTCTCGTCTTACCATCTGAAGGCGCAGCCCAGGTCTATACTTTCTCAGAGATTGTCTACTCTACACAATGTACAGACACCAACTACAGAGTTGCCAAATGGGTTCTCATCGGGGTTTTTTTTAAAAAAGAAATATCTTTAGAAAAAAGGTGGCAACATTTCTAGGGACAGTGGTTGCTGTCATGGGACTGGTGGCACAATCCTGGTACAGGAAATCACTTCAGTATGACCTGAGCTCAACCAGATGGAAACAAGGGTAAAAGGACTTTTCTATTTTAATCTTTCTTCCCAAGGATGCACATTTAATGTCTTGTTACGATGTCAGTACTGGCAGCATGTAACTTTTCATTTTCTTTGCCTTTTAAATGTTATTAGAAGGGAGTTCTATCTTCCACCTGTGGCTTCTATGCCCATGCTTCTGAGCATCCTGCCCACTTCTATTGCTCACTGGTCCAGATCACGTTCTTATTTTGAGTTTAGAACCTTGCTTCACAGACTGAAGAAAAGGGATTAACATCGGAAACTAGCTGTTTGTTCCAAATTTCAGTGACCTAACAAAGGTATCCCCTGATCTTGTATTTGTATTATGCAAGAACCACTCAAGACTTGTCGACTCCTGCACCATAGCATTCCAATTCACATTTCTGGGAGGCAAAGGGCTTGCCATATTCAGGTCTCTGCATTGTCTTTCTGGACCACTAGCCTGACCATTTAGCCTGTGGAGCTGGGGCAAACGACAGGAGATCACTCCCTCATGGAGCTCAGTATCTTAACCACTATGGCCTCGAAAAATGCAATTCTTTGGAGTTACCTAATTATGTTCCATCAATTCCTATGTGTATGACTCCTCCAGGATGTTGTAGGTATAAAATACTTACAAATGATATACCAATTCCTCCTTCTGGTGGCACTCTTGAGACCATGCAGTCCACCTATGGTCACACAGGTGGCAGGATACCGATTTAACCTTATCAGCTACACACCTGCATAATTTCAGCTAGCCCTTCTCCCAAGAATGGGGAGTCAGACTCCCAGTCTCTGCTGGTGTTCCAGCCCACTGAGGAATAACAGCTCAGACTTACCTAAATCAGTGGAAACAGAAACATACTAGAGCTAATCCATGTGGTCAGGATGAATAGCTTGGGATGTCCCCACCTAGTGTCATGGTAGAGCCTACCACGGGCTCACAAGTTACACCAAATGTAGTTTATTTAGTATAAAAGTCCATGTGTTGGTTAAGCTGTGTTATCTCGCTCTCTCTATATATACACCAGAGAGGAAAGGTACTGGACTCCAACACCCTGTTGCCGGGCAGAGGACAGTAAGGATACAGGGATGGATTAGAATGCTCTCTGAATGGCTCATGTAAATGAGATAAGCCAGGAAAAAGGGGGGGGGTGAGGAATAGAAAAGAAAGATACTGTTGGACCATTTGGTTTATCAACAAGTTTACAGTACAACACTGTTTGTGTGCTGTTGTCCATGGAATGAAAAGTGATTTCCACTCTTCAGAGAGACTCTATGTATCCCATCATCATCATCATGGGTGGGGATTCAAACGTAGCTGAAACTCAACCTCCTTTTACCTTCAATTTTCATTTCACCGTTCTGTTGTTCTTCAGTTTGTAATATATAATTTACAATACCTGTACTGAATTTGCATGATCAAACTGGTGGTGGTGGTGGTGAGGGCTTTCTGAGATTCTGAAGAGAACTTCCAGAGAAGTGTGAGAGAAAAGTAATCCTGCTCTCTTCTAAGCCATCAGAATAACTTAATGAGTTAAGATTTCTTTGAATACATGGGGGAAACCAAGGTGTTGATTTTCCTGAATCTTTTTGAATACTGTAGTTCTATCTACTGTAGTTATCTGTGGTTGTGAAAACTAGATGAACAATGTATCTTTAACATTCCTTAGGCGCAATAAAGCACAATTCCTTCGATACTTTGTATGGTTATTGAAGTGGGGGACAGAGTAAAGGCATCTTAAGTCAGGAGAGGCCACACTGCTGCCATTCTCTCCTTTTGACATTGTCAGGGGATCACTTTTAGAGAGGATCTTTCAAGTTGCAGCAAAAAGGTAATATTTTGCTGGACCAGCACTTCATGGAAAATATTTTGGAGTCTCAGTAGTCCCAAGTCGGAGTCGCTGGTGTCTGGGAGACACAGGAGGGGACAAGGACTGAGGTGGAGGGAGTTTAGTGACAGATAACGTTGAAGTAATGTTGGCAAGTGTCCAAGAGTCGCTAACACCAAATAGCTCCAATTTAGAAAATTCTACTCTCTGCCTACTGAAGTCACATAAACATACTATGAGTAGGCAGCTAAGATTTCTTACAGATATTACAGAATAGTCAACATTAATTTGCCACTTAGCTAATCAAACGGAGATCTGAGCTGGCTACATTCTAAAGGTACATAGACACCCCTCCACCTATTAGCTGTAATTTGCAAAGCACCTGCAATAAGGAGACTGGCCTCAGTGTGACCTCTTTTCTGCTGCCTTCAACTTCCCCCAGCATTAAAGTCTTTTCCAGAGATTCTTGCTTCTCATGATGTCCCAAAATAGGACAGCCTCAATTTTTTACTTTTTTTTTGCCTCCAGGGAGACTAGCTTTTCTCTAGGATCAACTTGTTCATCTTTCTGGCAGTCCAGGGTATCTGCAAAGCTCTCCTGTAGCACCATATTTCAAATAAACAATTTTCCCCATCAAGTTTCTTTACTGTCCTGCTTTCACACCCATAAATGCTGCTCAAACACAATAGTGTGGGTCAGTGATGGTGAACCTTTTAGAGACCAAGTGCCCATACTGCAACCCAAAACTCACTTATTTATCGCCAACATAGCAACTGGGGAGGAAGGAAACACTCTCAACTGGGCTGCTAGGCAGAAGGGCGGGGCCAACTCTGTGTTGGGGGGGGAAGTGCTCCCATTGGGCTGCTGGGCAGAGGGGTGGGTTGAACTCTGTGCTGGGGTGACTGCAGGGTGCCCACAGAGAGGGCTCCGAATGCCACCTCTGGTGCGCATGCCATAGGTTCGCCACCACTGGTGTAGATAATCTCAGTTTTGATTTTCAATTGATATGTCCTTGCACTTGATGGACTTTTCTAATTCCTTCATGGCTGCTCTCCCAAGTCTGTCTTCTTCTGGCTTCTTGGCTACAGTCTGATTTGGATTGATGACTGAACCAAGGTATACAAAACCTTTCATAATTTCAATTTTTTCATTGGCAACATTAAAGTTTTACAATTCTCCTGCAACAATCTCTTCAGTTGAACTAGTGTTCTGCTTTGACAAGTTATTTTATTTTCATTAAAAATCATTTTCAAGTCATTACTGTTTTCAGCCAGTGAGATGGTATCTCTACGTATCCTAAATTACTGAGGTTTCTTCAAATAATTTTCACCATTCCTTCATATGAACCTATAGATCAGTGATGGTGAACCTTTTAGAGAATGAATGCCTAACCTGCAACCCAAAACCCACTTATTTACCGCAAAATGCCAACACAACAACAGGGGAGGGAGGAAAACTTCCCATTGGGCAAACTCTGTGCAGGGGGAGGGAGGAAGCACTCCCACTGGGTTGTTGGGCAGATTGTCCTGGGGGATGGAAGTGCTCCCATTAGGCTGCTGAACAGAGGGGTGGGGTGAACTCTGTGCTGGGGTGACCACATGGGTGCCCAGAGAGGGCTCTGAGTGCCTCCTCTGGCAAGTGTGCCATAGGTTTGCCATCACTGCTATATATGTTCCACGTACAGATTGAACCGATAGGAAATATAAAGGGATAAAAGCTGTCTAACCCCTTTGCATATGGGATATCTGTATGTGTCTCTCCATAGTCTGCCCTAACAGTAACTTCCTGTCTACAACATAATTACACATTAAGATAATCAAGTGCTAGCACACCCTCATTTCTTCCAGAACCAAACATAGTTTTTCACAATCCATACAGTCCAAGTCTTTGTTGTACAGTGGTGCCTCGCTTAAAGAGCATAATGCGTTCCACAGGATTGCTCTTTAAGCGAGTTTGCTCTTTAAGCGAAACACCATTGTAAGTTACCAATTGTGGGGGGGATTGCGAACCCCGATTTATTTGTTAAGCGAGTTTTTGGTTGGTTTTATTTGTTAAGCGAAGCGAACATTCAGAGAAAAGGCTGCTCTTTAAGCGAGTTACTCTTTAAGCGAAACGCTCTTTATGCAAGGTTTGACTGTACTTCTACAAAACAGGCTGATCTTTTGAAATTCTTTGGTACAATCAATATTCATCAAGTATTTGTCTCTAGTGTTTCTTCCATTTCAGAATCTGTTTCTAATGTGACAGTAGAGCTATACAACAAGATTTTGGCCAAATGATAGCAGTATTATTTGTTTTATCGATTATCCCACATAAGACTCTGCATGCCCTGAAGAGTTCGATGAAAAGTAAACAGAGGAACAAAATACCAATTATTACAAAACAAGACACGTTCATTATCATCAGTTTTAATAACCAATCATTTGTGATGCTTGAGAGAATTCCAAAAGCTATACCTTTCAACTCCTATGTGCCATCTGGTATGGCACATTAATGTCTAGGAAGGCATCTCCCACAGCCTTCAGTGTCAAGACTTCAACCAGCGCCACTGTTATTCAAGATAAAATGGGTCATCAGAGCCACCAGGTGCTGGGGTAGCAGGAGGGGCACAGCAGCAGGGGGCATACAAAGAAGGGCAGCAATTTGAGACATGAGTTTTCCCCACAGGACATTGAGTTGCAGTTGGCAGTGATTGCCACAGGGAGAACAAGGGCTGGAGCCCACTCGGCTCCTTCCATCCAGCCCCTTCCTTCAGAAGACAGGGAACAGAAAAATGATGGGGGAAGAGAAGGAGAGATTCTCACACATACACATCAATTGGTCAGGTTTGTCTATGGCCCAAGAGGCGAAGAGCACAGGAATAACTTTATACACCAAGCTCTGCCCCAAACCAACAGGAGACATTTAAATAAATATGTACAGAATCCGCAGTTGGCAGACAGACAGGTCGCAAAGGACTCAGTCACCCATTTTCACTTTGGAGGTCTGCAAAATACAAAAGGGACAAAAGGTCAGAAAAATTATGGCCTCTGTTCATTACAACCTCCTCTATATCCCCCAAAGCCACTGTCCCTAACAAGTGGACTAGGTGCAGAATGCTAGTTCCCCATGGCTTAGTGTTCAACTGGTTATGGAGAAGGAAGAGAATCCTACCCCTGAATCATCATCTTTATCATCACCTAGTCCAGTGATGGTGAGCCCGTGGCAGGCGTGCTAGAAGTGGCACTCGGAACCCTCTCTATGGGCACCTGTGTAGTCACCCCAGCACAGTTTGCCCCATCCCTCTGTCCAGCAGCCCAACTGGAGCACTTCCTCCCTCCCCACAGCAAAGAGTTCGCTCTGCCCAGCAGCCCAATGGGACCATTTCCTTCCCCTGTTGTTGTGTTGGCACTTTACAATAAATAAGTGGATTTTGGGTTGCAGTTTGGGCACTCAGTCTCTAAAAGGTTCACCACCACTAACCTAGTCCCTAGCTCAGTGGTTCCTGAACTTCAATTCTCAGAAGCCTAAATCAGTACATTGGCTGATCAGTGTTTCAGGGAATTGACTTAGGCTTCTGGGAACTGAAGACCAAAAACCAAAGATTGGGAGACACTGTCCTAGCTGCTCTTTGCGGTGATTATAAGTATCTCCAGCCCAGCCCATTTCTACTACATGTTCTCTCATGTGCTCTGTAATGCTACCTAATATAACATATTGTAAGGCCACATGAAGACACAGGATAAGCTAGGACAGGAGCACGGGACAACAGTGGTGGAAGAGGGACTGATAGGACAACTGCCATACAAGCAGTCTGTGTAGGCAAATAAAGGCTCGGTGGCTGTAAGTAAAAAGCTAATTCAAATACTTGACAAAAGTCTGACAAAGACATAGAATCCTAGAAAAAATGAGTTGGAAGAGGCCTTTTAGACCATGGAGTCCAACCTCCTGCTCAATGGAGGAATCTGAATCAAAGTGGATCAGACAGATGATTCTCCAATTCTTGCCCTTTCCTGTATCTGCTCTAGTTTGTTTCACAGGCCCTCTGTGGAAACTGTTGCAAAGACATCCGACATATACTTTGTGAGCCCAACTGCAAGATGCAAATTACAAATGTCTCATAACAAGTATAGGGAAAATAGGCACGGTATGACTGCTGGTGTTTCTAATGCCCGTTCCTTACCCTATATAGCAGTGATGGCAAACCCTGGCACTCCAGGTATTCTTAGACTTCAATTCCCAGAAGCCCTGACCAGCAGGAGTGCTGACTTGATCTTCTGGGAATTGAAGTCCAAGAACACCTGGAGTGTCAAGGTTGGCCATCACTGCTATATAGTATTCTATCCTGAGAATTAGGGAAGCCAGAACAGGCAAGATTCTACAGGAGCAACATCCGGTATGGTAAGGTAGGTAGGCAGGAAAGAAAGACTCACCTGCAGGATCGCCACAATGACCCCAAAGAGTCCAATGGCACTACCAAAGATTTCCACAATGAGGATCTTGACAAACAAGCTGGCATTCTGGGCGTCTGCCAATGCTGCACCACTTCCCACAATTCCCACACATACACCGCAGAAGAGGTTGGAAAGGCCTACAGTTAAGCCGGCACCAAACATGGAATAACCTATAAGAGGAAAGAGAATCAGGCAGGGTAGCATGTTTCTCTTGTAACTAGAGACAATTTTCTGATCTTAGAAGGACAACAGAGGATCTGTCTACTAAGCCCCGATTCACACATATAGACCATACCTGCAAAATAGTTCCGGTTACCAATTTCCTCAGGAGTTCTGCCAGTAAATTGCTGTAAGGAAGAAAAGCATTTTAGGGGGGAGGCATCCCAAATCTGAATAATTCTCCAATTATCCAGAATAGTAATTTCCCATTAAAGTGAATAGATGATGTATTCAAGCACAGTCCAACAATTAGGAAATACATAAAGCTGAGAATATATGATCTTTGCCAGTATTGGGATTTGGGAGGAGAATGTGACAGACTACAGCCCATCAGTTCTTCATTTAAGGGCTAGAGGAAAACTAAAGCTACCCAGAGCTCTTAAAATTGCAATTATTCAGTCAACGGCCCAGCAATCAAATTTTTTGGTGAGGTGGAGAAGAGTCTGCTTTACAAACATAGGATTATCACGAGAAGACATAATTTTTCTACTGCTTTGAAACAACCACTACCCCATGTTTTCAGAGGTGTTTGCTAGGTCTTTGTTTCATCAGGATGAGAGACTGCAACTTAACAGCACGAACCAGTTGTATGGTTCATGCAGCTGGGCTTTTTACCAGCTTCTAAGCAGCAATCTTGTATGACAGCAGAATAAAACCTGACTAATAGCTCCTGGCCCCCTGCAAAGGATGACCTCCTTCTTTGCTGTCCTGTATTTAGCAATAGCTGAGTTGGGCTTCCTTCAAACACATGCACAAATAATGACAAAAGGTACCAGACTCACAACTGTATCTGTCTCATAGGCATCATGTGTGCTATTACCTCAGCCATGTTGGTGATCACAATAGCCATGATGATCCCATAGATAGCCACAGCTTCGCAAAAGATGATGCTGCCATGAAAAAGGACAGATTAGCAGCTGGGACATCTCACTCCTGATCATATTACCCTCAAAAGAATATTTCTGAGAGACAGCACCTACTGCTCATCTATGACAAAAAGCAGTGCTACTCTGTGATAGGACTATTCAGTTGAAAGGACTCTATTCCTCTGTTCTTCCTTGGGCAGTGGTGGAGAACCAATGGCACACATGACAGAGGGGGGATTTAAAGCCCTCTTTGTGGGCATGTGCACCATTGCCCCAGTACAGAGTTCACTCCACCCCTCTGCCCAGCAGCCCAAGGGGAGCATTTCCTCCCTCCCCCCAGCACAGAGTTCGCCCTGACCCTCTGTTTGGGCACTCATTCTCTAACAGGTTCACCATCACTGTCTTTATTTTTCTTTGTTCATTGTGACACACTGAAATTTCATACTTCAGTTCAAGAATTCAAGATATATACACATTACTATGTATCAGAAACAGTGTCCAACCCTGCATGGATAACTTACATGTGCCACAGATTCTTTGGCAAAGAACTCTGTTGTGAGACAAGGATTCAAATACACCTTGGCAAACTCATTCCATAATTGCAACGGAAGTCTTTCATCTGACAACAGATGTATTTTGTATTCTACATCTGTCAGCCACTTCTTTGTGCTTTGGTCCAATTTTCTCTAGCATTTTCCTGCCATTCAGAATGTTGAATATTTCTCCAAGGGTTTAACCACAAAAACAGATCTCAAAAATTTTAAGATGTGGTAATTCTAGAACCAAGAAAACAAACCCAGTAATTGTGGGGAATTCAAACCTCCATTGCAGGGTCTGCCTTGAGGCCCATCTCACAACAATGATTTTAGGACGCATAAATGATAATTCAACACTTCACTCAGTCTGTTAGATACGGATAACATTTAACTGTTTGTCAAGAAAAAATTGCTAACTAAGGAGGCTTTATATGTAGCTAAGATGATTAAGGGGGAGGGGGGTGTTGTAGACAAGAGAGCTTCCTAGCCAGAAATGTTGGGGGAGGGGGGAGTTCTCCTTACCTGACCAGATTTTTGGTTTTAATCCTAGGTGCCTTGACACCGCCACCAATTATGCTGGAACCAGTGATGTAAATACCCCTGAAAACATAGGCAGAGAAGGGAATCAATAACTGGCATTTACTATATGATCAAGGTGCCCAGTACTATCTCAGACATAGCCATGATTAGTAGTGAACTAACATCACTATTGTTTGGAATGTACAGCTGCAATTCCGTATGTTAGTGCATTCACGTACAGAAGTAGGTGTAACTCAGTGATCTGAGTGATGAACCGGGATATCCAGGTTGTAGTCTCCACTGTGCTTTGTAACTCACTGGCAACTTTGGATCAGTTGCTCTTTAAGGCTTTACCACCCTAGAGAGTCACTGTGTGTGGATAAAGTGTGAGTAAAAGAGATTTAGGTATATTGTCTTGAATTAATTGGGGAAATGTCAAAATACAAAAGTAACACGTAAATACAATTTATATTCAACCCTTCTCTAATCTTGGAAAGCAAGATGACAACAATGACATGCTCAGGTAGTTTCCAGCTATGGCAAGATCTTGACTTGGAGCTAATTAACATGAAAAGGATAGCTGCATTACCAGTCCCCAAACAAGCCAGCAACTAACAAGCTAACCTTAACGCAGAACTTAATAATATTGGTGGAAGAGAGATGTCATCGAACATGCCATAAGGAAGGACTCACCAGGCAGCACCCACTACGGAGAGTGAGATGGACAGGCCAATTCCCAGATTAGACCACATGAACGGGGAGGTCTCGGTCAGGAACCTGTATGTTGAAGAATCTTTCATGAGTACAATACGGTTATACCCATATTAGCAACTGAAGACAAAGCTGGTACAGAGAACAAACAGTCCTAGCTAAAACAATAGGAAAGGAGCCTTCCTCATTGTAAACAAAAAAAAAGGAACTATTGTATGACAAAACAGTTGTAGGATAAGTATTCTGCTCAGTTCACTACTAGGCTCAGACAAAAACCTTCTGCTGCAGATCTATCAATTAGTATTTCCAGCCAGTAGTCATGTCAGTGGGGATTCTGGGAGCCACAATCCAGAAAGTATTTTTCCCTAGCTCTAGTCTTTCCACAGTGTGACACATCCAGAAGCCCTCAACCCCCGCAATAAAATATGAGTAACAGAAAGCCTTTAACCAAACCTAAACAAGGACAGAGACAAAATGGTTTGCAACAGAAAAGGAAAGAAGAGTGGCAGCCAGCTGATCTGCAAACAAAATGATGCAATTAGCAGAATTGATTGATGAAAGGGGAAACCTCCATCAATATCAACAGACAATGAATAAGGGAAGGAATGCTGCCTGTCTGGGGCTGTGGCCATGCTAAGCCTTAGTACAGCGATGGCAAACCTTGGCACTCCAGCTATTCTTGAACTTCTGGGAATTGAAGTCCATGAACACCTGGTGTGGGGCACCAGTGATGTCGTGACTCCCGCCTGCTGGCTGATATAGCAATTTTGCTCCCTTGCCCTTTTAGCTGTTGGGTAATTTTTGTAGTACTTTTAACTGGGTTTTTATGGGGTTTTAGTCTTAGATTGTGTTGTTGATTTTAACTCTGTGAGCTGCCCAGAGTCGTTTTGAGTTGGGCGACTAGATAAATTGGACAAAACAAACAAACCTGGAGTGCCAAGGTTCACCATCACAGCCCTATTCACCTCCTGTATTTTCCTGCCACCTAGAGTATACTACAGCCAGATCTTCAGTAACCAACAATAACAAAAAGATGATATTTGCTAAAATAATATTGTTATTTGCTCATGATCTCTTTCAGAAAGGCCCACGTGTCATTTTCCTCCCCATTCTACTCCAACCCCATTCACAAGGATAAAAAGTGTCACCTTACCATGCCACATCGAAACGGAAACCCAGGCCAAATATTGTGTAGCAGATCCCTGAAAAGCAAGAAAAAAAGGAACACTGAATGCTGTTTATCATTGTCTTTGGCTCCTCAAAGCCCAGTAGTTTGCAACAGAACAAGCCAGCAGTATTGATGTCATTCCTATGTCAGTCAACTATGGCCAGCTCTTTCACAGGGACAAAGGAAAGGGGGCTCTCCTTCCTTCAGTTTCTCCCACAAAGTCCCATGGTATTAAATCACTTTCTTGTGGAGAATCTGGTTTTCTGTTGTGCTAACAGAGCCAAACAGGCATCAGATCCTGCAGAAAGAATATATACATACTTACGGTAAGTTGAGCTATATCCTAAACTTCATACCATATTCAAGTAATTTTCTTGAAACAATCTCCAACCTTCCACATGTAGGAAATCTTGAATTTTACTGCATTTTCTTTGGATGTTACAATGACCCCTATAGAAATGCAATGCCTCAGATCTGAAATTATCAATTACAACTTCTGTATTATTCCTATACAGAAACCAGGCCTTATCCTAATGGAACTGGTGAAAGGAAAAGTTACCAAATAATGGATGGGGTATTTGTTATAGCCATCCAGGCCAATTACAGAAGAAAGAAGCAATCATCTTATCATTTATTAGGGATCCTTCAATATACAGAAGAAGTTTAATTCAGCAGAGGTATCTGGCTGGTGGAATAGAAATCATCATTGCTAATCTTTCCTTCTTTCAACAGCCATTCGTACCCTCTAAATTTATTCCAAGTCCCTCAAACCTACAAGGAGAATTTTCAGAGGGTGCAAGCAGTTGCAGGAGGGAGTGGAGATGGGGAATATTCATCTCTCCACTCTTGTTGGTGGCACTATCCTATGTGTGGAATTTGGCTCAGAAGATGTTCCCAGTAATGGGAGGGAAATCTGGATAAAATAAATTGATGTAAACAAAAGACAGCTCCTAATATATCATGATTAGTTTCTATGATAAGTGCTTTTGATTTTAATCAACAATTAAGAAATTCCTGTTTCCTGGGAAATCATAAAGTAGACTCAAAGCTAAATGTTAATAATATGGTGATAAACTTTAATAAAATAAGAGATGACATGGAAGGAAAGCTTGTCTTCTATCATTATAGTCAGCTTAAATATAGTCTGAGTACAGTATACACAGACAAATTGAGATTGATAACCAGAACTTTTAAAAGTGACTGTGAAAGGCAGGCAATATAGAAAGCCCCCACTCCATAATGGGAAGATGCACACACACTGCAACAACCAGATTTTGGGTGGCCCTTCCCTTGTTGTGTTTTGCCATTAGACAAATTCATTCCTTTTTGGCAGGCTTTTGAGCAACAGGCAGAGTTTTTAGGAATGTTATATATATATAATGAATTTAGAGATTTTTTATTTATGAAAATTTCACTATTTTTAGTATGCTTGAATTCAAGGCAAAGCTGCTATAAATAGCAATCCAATGGCATTCTATGTAATGAAAAACTCAGAAAACTATCTACCATCACTGCTCTAGCTTACATCTTCAACCACTGTCCATTGTTCAGTATGGTCTGCACATATTTAACCCCTCCAAAAGTTTCAGTCATATGGGAGCATGCATATTCACACAGCAACTTTCACTGTTAAGATTAATATGGGGCCACATATGCAACTTCACATTTACAGAGAGTCCAAACCCTGAATGACTTTCTACTTCAAATGAATGAAAAAAGAAAACTCCAGGAAGCAAGACTAGATAGTGGCATCAGACACCATGTATGGAAAGTCACATACACAACCTCAAACTGGAAAATAAGGGTAAGAACAATTCATGAGCCAGTAATATACCATAAAAATGGGAAGAGTATTTTGGGATACACAAAGGGAATATGACAAAACAGTCATATGATATAAGTATTCAGCTCAATTCACTACTAGACTCAAGACAAAAACCTCCTGCTTCGAATCTACCAATTAGGAGAAAAAATGAAAATAAAGATGTAAGAGGACTTAGGGCCAAATGTCAAGGGTGTGTGTGGAAGAAATATCTCAGAGTAGGAAAGAGCAGCAATGAGTCACTGAATAGGAGAAAAGAGGTAATGCTACCTCTGATGGATTACTAAAAAGAAGAAACAGTAGAGGTGACTTTAACAATGTGAACATCTGGAAAAACTGGTCATTTTAAGAAATTTCAAGATAACATACAGAGTTGTGACCACTAATTAGTTTCAATTATACACACCAAGAATAGCTGAAACACACACAGACATAGAAAAGAGGAAGGAAATGGGTCAGGACACTGGAAATAGCCCTAAGTGACTCAAGGTTTATCAAGAATCTCTCTGGTGCTGCACAGGGGGCCATATTTTCAACATGATAAGCACAGGCTTCTGTTCCCTAGCATGCAACCGATTATGAAGTGACAGCTTTCAGCCACAGGCACTGCCAGCCTCAGATCCTTCACTCAATGGCAGCAGCTGCCTCTGATCACAGCAAAGGTAGCACTGGGGGCTGACAACCTGCTGCTCCTCTCCGCACACACAGGCTTTGAAAGCAAAACTGGAGCCAGAAATAATGAGCACACCTCCACTTCCTCCTCCGCATCCCCCAGAGTGCTAAAGTCTTCCTGACATTTAGATAAAAACCAAGGAAAAACATGATACTCAAACTAGGCTGCCCAACAAACAGAAATTTAGTATTTTTTTTATAACAGCTAGCCTACTGAAACTTTCGCCGCTTCACAAAAGCAAAGGCACCTGCCTCTTTTAAGCAGCTGCTGCCTAGCAGCCTTTCACCTGAAAGAAAGATGAGCAGCTTGGTGACCACTACTGTCACAAAAGACACACACACACTTTCACAGTAACCTTTCCATCCTCTAAATCAGGTGTGCCCAAACTATGACCTGTGGGCCAAATCCAGCCCACGGCACCAATTAACCCAGCCCACGCTGCTCTCACTGCTCCCAGAAGCAAAACACGCATGCGCAGAACACTGAGGTAAATTACCCATGGCTGTCATAAACAAATTTACAACAGCCACAGGTCATTTACAGCAGCGTTCTGCATATGTGCATGGACGTTTTACTTCTGTTTCCAGTGGGAGGAACCATGTGATTGGCCCACGGTCCAAAGAGTTTGGACACCCCTGCTTTAAATCACCAACACAAGTTACAATGTGGTGCCATTCTAAAAGAGCCTCTTTCTGCTTAGGTTGCCAGTTTTATCTCACAAATCAACAGAACTGCATTTCTGATCCCTAATAGTAACCTCATAGCTGTACCTATGGATACATATCAGAATAGATGGTGTCATGAAAATCCTGGGCCTTGGGCTGCATTTTTCATGATCTTTTTGCCCCCTGAAGTACTGTGTGCTTTCGCCCATGTAAGATGGCGATTTCAATGAGGGGGAGACCACTTTCCCCACATACCAACTGCATTGGAATGTAAACGTGTTAGCTTCTTGAGTTGTGAGAAATGAATCCTGAAGTGTGATGGACATGTCATCTTGTAAGCTCATTGGTTAGGATCCCTTAGGGCAGTGGTCAGCAAACTTGGCTCTCCAGCTGTTCTTGGACTTCAGTTCCCAGAAGCCTTGATCAGCAGGAGTGCTGACTTGGGCTTCTGGGAATTGAAGTCCAAGAACACCTGGAGAGCCAAGTTTGCAGACCCCTGCCTTAGGGGAATGGCTGGGAGGCAGACCCTGGAAAGAGGAAATAAAACCCATGTGAGAGCCATTGCTCACTCTCTTGCATCGGGGAAGCCATGGGGAGTCTCACATATGGAGTATGAGTATTCAACAGGCCAAAAGGGCCAAACCCAGTTAAGCTTTTCATTATTTTTGTAAGTACTTTGAATGAATAAGTTTGCAAGTCTGATTTCCTATGCTATACTCATTTCTTTAACTTACTTAATAAACCTTATTACGTATAGATCCTTTGTGTCTACTGAATTGGGATTGAAGGGCTGATTGAACCACACAGATAGTGGCCATGTTTATGCTACCTAATTTAAGTACTTATTCTGAATAATTGGTACCCTACACATTTGCCTTGGCCAAGTGGAGCCAAGAGAGACTCGTAAGGGCTGAGTTGCCCCACTACAGAGATGGCAGACATCGATGGTGAGAGGGCAGAGGGTGATGTGTGACAGGGAAGGCATGATTAAGATCTCTAGATAAAGATCAATATCATGACAGATGGGACATTTACAAATAACAAATTGCTATGGTCCCACATGAGACCTCCAGGTTTCAGTTTCTCTTTAGCTATCTAGTAGAAGTGTTTAGATTAGAATCTTACACCATTTTCTTTCATCCTTATCTTTCATGCAGGGCTATTTATAGCACAGATAAAGTACCTCTTCCAAAACTCTGGCAGCTTACAAGAAAGAAAAAGGCATAACAGATAATAAAAATACTGTACTCATATTTCCCACTCAAGACAGTACAGTATTTTGAAAGAAGACTTTTGCACTCTCTGTAGAAGGTTGCTGGAAGAACAGTCCCAAAGGACTCTGCGAAGCAATGGAATCCCTGAGGTGAAGATACATCTCTCTGCAGTATGCGTCTTCACAGGGAGAAGGAATTGATCTATATGGATCATGTAAATCTCTCATGGGAAAACCCAGGTTGCAGCCACAAACCTTCAGAGGTAGAAAACCAGGAGTGTAAGATGACCTAAGACAGAGGTGCTCAAACTTTTTGGGCCCGTATGGTTCAGGAAGCTGGTCACTATGGCCTCAGGGCCAGATCCGGGCCCCAACGCCAATTCATCTGGGCCACAAAGCCTGTGTATGGGCATGTTTTACTTCCACTTCCAGAAGCAACGAGGGCTTTGTGGGCTGGATGAATTGGCATCAGGCTCCGGATTGGGCCCATAGGCCATAGTGACCAGCTCCCTGACCTAAGATGTTATTCAGACAGCACAGCTACCACAAAATAGGATAAGCCTCCTGACATCTAGAGCAAAAACCAAAATTGGTATTTTGTTCTAACTGAAGCTTCAAAGTGGTTTCGAAAAGAAGCATTTTTCTTTGCAGTAGTAAATACTGGAGATTACTGAAATCTGGATCACCATGGCTGGTTTCTTTTTCCTCCAGAAACACAGTATTCCAAATCAGATGCCATTTCCAATCTTTTTGGGATACACCTTGCTAAAAATAAAGGGTTGTTATAATTCACCCCAGATTTTTGCAACAGGTCAGGAAAATATCTTAAATAATTCTACCTGCATCCACCCGCTACGGGGCGTCATCCAAACACAAGACTAAACCAAACTATGCACTCAGCTAGTCAGTATCTAAACTCCACACCAAAAATGGAAGAATAGAGGAATGAAAAATATCTCAGAGCAGAAGAGAATGACAACCCCCCCCCCCCATATTTGTTGCAATAATCTTCTTTAAAGATTACAAGAAGATCCAAGAGCAAAAAATAAAATAACACTGGCAAACACTGGTCCAAATGCTGTTACTTAGTGTAGTAAATGACACTAAAGTATGTCTACTGAATCAATGCAAGGGCTGGATAAGAGTGACTAAATTTGCCCAGCACAGTCAATCATGAGGAATAGTTGTAACATCTTGGGGGTTCCCTGTGGCTCTGGCATGGCTCTCACTTCCTGAAGACTTAGCTCTCTTGGAAGATCCTCCCGCAGCTCCGGATTTGACTGTTATACCCTCCCAGCACAACCTTCCCTGCTGCAATATATAAGCAACCACTGGGGCTAGACAGGTTATCTTCCTACGATAACAGAGCAGACCGGGGGTGCCCAAAATATGACCTGTGGGCTGGATCCAGCCCCCGGCACCTAATAATCTGACCTGCACCGCTCCCAGAAGTAGAAGTTAAATGCATCTGTGCACAACACTGCCATAAAGAACCCATGTCTGTCATAAGGAAGACAGCCTGAGGAAGAAGATGTGAAGGCCTAGCAGTGGCTGGGGACCTTGCCCACTCCTCTGGGCCCACAACAACGGCCTGACGGGAGTTAGTTTGTGTTCTGGTTTGGTTTTATGTGGTTGCATTTTATAATTTTTCTTGTACTGTTGTTGTTTTGACTGTAAGCCGCCCTGAGTCGCCTCGGTGAGTGGGCGGCCATATAAATCTAAATAAATAAATGCGTTCACGACAGCTGCACGTGCATTTATGGCAGCATTTTGTGTATGCACATTTTACTTCCAATTCTGGTGGGAGGAACCATGTGACCAACACGTGGCCCAAAAAGTTTGGGCACCCCTGGAATACACCATACTGCCAGCTACTCAACGCTGAGTGTCAGGAAGTAGTTAACTAACCTGACAATCTTGAGGACTAATAGCCTTGGGTGCCAAAGCCCACAGGGAAGGGTGATGGTCTCCAAGTGGATTAAATCCCACTTGAATCCATCTTAATGGAGGGCAGCAGCTTTATCAATATTGGCCTGGAGCCAAAGAGGATTCTGTGTGCCAAAAGGGCTCAGGACCAGAAGTGACTCATGGAACTATATCAGTGGGTGTCATGCTGCAATGCACAAGGCAGATGAAAAGGCCACTGCATTATATTCTCAGGTCATTCTTCATGAGGATCACCAATACAGTATTTGGATTCAGACATGGCAGAACAAGAAGGGACTAGAGCAGTGTACTACTTCTTCCTGCAGGGCCAATACACATGCAGAAGTGCTTCATGAATTTACCCAGTGCTTTTCCAGCTTTATGTTGCACAAACAGAGCTGGGCAACAGATTTTCAGCCTTCTTTGTTCTTTCAAACAAAACTTCATTCTTTAAAATATTAACCATTTCAGGATAAAAGCCAAGTAGACCAGAAATCATTCACTCTTATAAAAACCTTGCCTAACATTGCTGACAAATAAATACTTTTGGAGAAGGCAATTGACCTTTTACAGTAACAGATGCTTGAAACAAAAAAGAGGAAGAAAAAACAGAATGAATAAATGTTACTGGAATCTGTTTGTCACACTCCTCATTCACTACTGTCCCACAGTCAGATGACCTAAGTAATTTCAGCCATTGGTAGGATAATTTCCTTCCTGGTACTGCAATCATGCTCATAAAAGGAGGCCAACCTCATTCTAAAGGTTGAATTTAAAAGGAACCAACCGAATTCTAAGTTGACAAGCAGCATGTTGTGGGGGGAGGGCCTTGGCAGCTGGTGGATATATAAAGAGTGAATATGATGTCTTATTGAGAACAGGTCACTTCAGCACACTAGCTAGTCCCAGCAGGATCCAGTACAAACATCTCTCTTTTTCCTATAACTACTTGGTAAAATGACCTTAAAGGAATAGCAAGTTTGAGACGGAAGGTCAGGACTGTGTTTGCTGTTTATCATCCCTGAAACCTGACTGGAAAAATCTGAACTAATTCAACTGGACTAATGCAGTTGAGGCTACCAATAGTTCCAAAGAAACCAACATAAGATTCTTGCTAGGTCAGTTGTTCCAAAGCCTATTGACAAAACAAACTGAAACAAGAAAATACAACTCCTTGTGCAGTGAGGAAGTGAAGGTACTACCTCCCTAACATTATTATTACTGAAAATTCACAAGAGATCACAGGCACCCATTGCAGAAAGTCAATTTACAGCCTTAATACCTGTTGGAATGTCTCTGTCAGAAAGTAGCTATCCATTTCACCCACTCTTCTCAACCTATATTGCTAAAAGTGACCACACCAAAAGAGGATAAAAAACCAACAGCAAGGAATTGGCCCTTCTCAATTATGGCCCCAAGCCTTTGGAATAAGTTACCTATGGAGATACAGCAGGCTCCCTCCCTCCCTCCTCATGTGGAAGACAGAAATATTCAAGATGCCTTTAAAAACAATCTTCCAGGATGATGTGAACAAATTGTTACTAATATTAATATTTAATTTCTGACTTTTTTCTTGCTCATAACCATTGGCTTGGATCACCATATTATGGAATGTTATATGGGGTATTGCAGGCTTTACAATTTAACTCAAGGAATCTCAACCTGCAGCCTGTGGGCCGAATGTGGCCTGTCGCACTATTTCATATGTGGCCCCCCACCTCCACTACACCCGGAAGGGCCACGTGGTGGAGGAAGGGCAAAATGGCCATCCAGCCCCCCAAGCTGTCTGAGAGAGCATGACCCGGCCCCCGACTTTAAAAGGTTGAGAACTCTTGTTTTAACTTGTGAACCATCCAAAGTCATTAATGCAATCAATCAAACCACTGAACTATCACAGTAGAAACTTTCCAGGCTGTTCTTTGATAGATCAAAAGACACAGCATGCTTGCCTAGGCTCACCAGGAGACCCTTCCTCCTAACATAACTTAAAGCTAAAATCTGCAGAAAAGGCAGGGATCTCTCAATCAAGAGTAAAGCACTGGAGTTGACCCAATTCTCCTTCATATCCTACCTCCTACCAATGTTTTTGTCTAACTAGGGCTCAATTTGACAAGGATGGTTAAGAATAAAATTGTATGGTATTGCTTGAGTAAAATGAACTTGTAAGGCTTCAAGAAAGCTGTTGGCAAAAACGACTCATTGAATACTGGCAGGTCAGTAACAATGTTTAAAAAAACATTTTTAATAGTTAGAGGCTAATATAATATGGCAACTCCTGACTACTGCATTTAGCTAATCTTGTTACTCAATATTAAATTGGAAGGTTAGGAAAAATGTGTGCAAAGAAGATGAACACGGTGTGGTTTCTGCATGTCCAATTTTGCCATTCATGTTAAAGAACATATCCACTGCTCTCAACATATCTTTACATCAGTGGTTCCCAACATGTGGAACTGAAGTCCAAAAAAAAAAAAAAAAAACAAAGGTTGGGAACACACTGCTTTACATTTAGCAAGAAAAAGATCCATAAATGTGACACAAAAACATTTAACCTGAAAGCATCTAGTTGTTAATATATCACCTTGCAAATCTGAGGAAAGCATGTTTTCCATACACCAAACTATGTTCACTAATTCACTGACACCAAAGAGGCTAAGTGATGGAAGACTAACTTATGCCAGGTCAGGCCACTTGCCAGTATTACCAGCAGCTCTCCACAGTTTTTCTTGATCTCTAAACTGCTGTAGGGCTGGAGTTCCTTCTTGGAGACTATCACAGTAACCTCAAGCTTATTAAAAGGGTCTGCTAGCCTCTGCTAGGCCTGTAATCTAGAATATCACCTGCATGTATACAGTGATAAGTGCCATACAAAATAAGCAAAAAGCTTTGAGATCCCTGTCCATCCTCTACCACTTTTGAAGTCTGAAGAAAGACTTTAAGAAATAAAAGACTGGGGGGGGGGGGGAATCCCATAAACCTTGACTATTTGTTTCTGACAGGTATTTCCCAGTAACATCCCAAAGCTATATCTATCACTATCATATTTGAAGCTAAGATAATAATGTAAGAACTCAAGACAATATACTGTAGATGCAAACAAATCTAAGTTCCTACACAGGCAGCAGATCATTCTGATTTTTTCAGCACTACTTAAACAAATACAGATTCAATAACTTTGTCTATACATAAACATTTAGAGCGCTAGTGAAGATCTTATCACAGTACTGCATGTTTGATTTGATAGCAAGGGTAACCAAGAAGGAGCAGCTGCATGTTTTGCCATAAATCGTCTAGTCCTTTGGCTACTTCCCTTTAGGTATCTGAAACCCAGCTCAAACAAGCAAAGAAAACTAAAACTGAACTATAAGGAAGCTCCTCTAAATGTCCCTTCCTTGCACTTTTTTAAGAAAATGCCACAAGCATCCAGAATCAAATTCAAGACTAGCATTTCACAATTTTAAAGAAAGCTGACACTGATTTCCTCTTTTAAAAAACCACTTTAAAGAGGAAATTCCTAGATCCACTAGAGGCCTATTAGGAAAAGAAGGAGATATCTTTTAAATAAATCTTATTTTTGAAACTTTGATAATGAGTGGAAAGTTATTTTAAAGAAAAATCAATAGAGTGACATTCTGAAACCACGTTCAACCAAACAAGGAGAGGACGATGCTGTAATTGGCTGCCAGAGCATCATGTTATAGCCTCATTACCAACAGCTTCTTCTTGTGTCTAGTCCAGACATGAAACTGCCAAAATGAAGGCACCTTTTGGCGAGTTCATTCTGCAGTCCCTTTTGCCTGATCTAGTGTGAGGAAGATGGTATGGTACAGGTGTCACGCTGTGATGCAGAAGGCAAAGTGAAGGCCGCTACATTACATTGTTCCCAAGAGAATCTTCACGGCCGATCACCATGAGGAGAGCCAATATTTGGACTTGGATATGGCACAAGAAGAATAAGAATAGGAAGGTCTCACACTAGGTCAGGAGAAAGGAACAAGAGGCCACAGTGGCTCAGTGGTTATTAGTTAGAAGGCTGGCAAGTCGGCAGTTCGAGCCCTGGGTACTGCATGACAGATTGAGCGCCCGTCTCTGTCCCAGCTCTTGGGGGACGTGAAAGGAGCCTCATCCAGGCGTCCCCTGAGCGGAGTTTCTCCTGGAAAAATCCTTTCAACCCAGAATAATTTCTGACACGAAATTATTATTAGGAGAAATGGACTACGGAATGAAATCACCAAAAGGTGGCTTCGTTTTGGCAGGTTCACGTCTGATCTAATTTATTTATTTATTATTTATTATCCCGCCCCAATCGGGTAATTGGGGGGGGGGGGAGGAGGCACATATAAAAGACGCATAAACAACTTTCACAAAAGGTCACCCTCAAGGAGAACCAGGGATCACACAAGACTAGGTGTGTGGGTGAAGTCTTCGGGGGTGTGTGTGTGAGAATGCGATCCTTTCCCTCCCTGAGTCGTGCCTCGTTCCTTCCGCCGAGGACCACCGGACCAGGCCACAAGCAAAGCGGGCCCCCCTTCGCCCCCGGGGCAACCCTTATTAGCCCCTCAGGATTCCCCACCGCCTTATAAACACCCCCTTCCTCGTCCCCCTTCCCAGGAGACCAAACAGCTCAAGGGGCGACCTCCTTTCCCCCTCAAGTCAGACCCAGCCGCCTAAAGCGGAGCGGGAGGAGGGCGCCGCCGCCAGACCCACTTCCACTGACCGATCCCAGTGATGGCGGCAGCCGCACTGAGCCCCAGGCCCGAATACAGCAGCGCGAGACCCGACATGGCGATGGCGGCGTCGGCGTCAGCAGCAGCAACGAGTCCCCTCGACGGACCTGCAGCCGGGCGGGGAAGCGCCTGATCCTCCCAGCAACCCGCTCTCCTTCCACGTGACGCCGGACACCAGCCGGCCAGTCACGCGCCTCTCCTCGGGTCCAGGGATTGGTCAGCGACGACAAACCCCCCCACAATGCATCAGGAAAAAAAAGGAAGCTTCCTCTCGTACCGCTCCAGGAGTCTTTTTTTTTTTGTAAGGATCTTCCCTATTGGTCGCGGCGTTCCGGCAGGAGAACTGTCTCTGGGATGCTCATTGGGTGGGCACCACCCAGTTCCCGTACTTCCCCCCCTCCCCCGGAAGTACGAGTGGTGGGGTCCCCCCACCCCACGTGCGTGATGTTGGGGTTGTAGCTAGCCAGGTAAGGAATCGGACTGCGGTGGCTTAGTGGTTAAGACGCTGAACGTAACGACTGGAAGGTCGGCAAGTCCGAGACTCGAGTGCTGCATGATGACGGAGTGAGCTCCCGTCTCTGTCCCAACCTAGCAGTTCGAAATCAAGCAATTGCAAATGGATAGATAGGTATCTCTTCGCCGGGAAAGGTAACAGCGTTCTGTGCATTCCGCCGTCTAGTAATGCTTGCCACATGACCACGGAAACGTCTGCAGACACAGATGTCTCTTTGCTGAAACGGAGATGAGCACTGAACCCTAGAGAGGCAGGAAGACATTTACCTTTAGTAAAGAAAGAGCAGAACTCCAGCGTTGATGTTGGCAGCCCCTTCTTTTCAGAAACCAACCATGAGAAACACTATAGTAGTACTTATCTAATTGCCTCTTTCTCTTCGCTCCCCTTTTCAGTTCTCGCTTCTAAAGCAGTGGTTGGTTCCCAACCTTTTTTGGCCAAGCCCCACCTAAGCATTTCTAAAATTCTAATCCCCCCCCACACACACACACATATAATTTTTATTATTCAAAAAGTGAACTCTTATTCATGTTGAAGAAGCCTAAAAGGCCATTCACTGTTAATAACTAATTCTTGAATTTCCCCGCTTAAAAATCAAATTGCTCCCCTGTGGGGCATGTGCCTTGCGGAAAACACAATTCTAAAGGATGGGAGACTCAGGTGTGAGTGTTGGTGCCTTGCTGATTCAAGCAGAGTACGAATGTAGCGCTGCTTGTGTCTCTGTTTATGTGTGTGGCCTTCCAGAACTGAACTTCAAAATCCCTCAGGAGGTAGCATGCTAAGCTTGACTGAATGAGGATATCACGATAGAGTTCGCTAATACTGTCTCCTTTGGTAGTTTGGTTAGGTCATCATGGCAACAGTATTCAGCAGTGAGGGAGTGGAAGTAATTCAGCGGGCCCTGATTTCCACAGGAGCAGGTGGACGTCCTCCGACTGTGGAGCTGGATGACTTCTATGAACTGGAGAGAGCCACAGCATTTGTACGTGATAAAGACTTCACCAAGGTGAGGGGATATTGTTCAGTCTTGAAGGAATATACAGTACACCCTTTTTGGGAGTTGAATGGCACATATTTTGGTTGCAGAGTAATATAATTGCCTTAAAATGCATTGGGCAGTCTGTGCTGATAGAAGTCAGTAAGTCAATTGAGAGGTCTTTTTTGACGCCATGCAAAAGATGTTTTCAGTAATTATTTTGATCTCTTGTTATAGATTGCTCTTCAGTTTCCTGATGAACTTTTACCTGATTCAGCAGAGGTTGCTACCAGGATGGAAGCAGCAACAGGTGCCAAAATGTACATACTGGGGGACACATCATATGGGAGGTGAGATTACAGGAAAAATTTTTGTCATGCACAAACACAACAGATAGTCCTAGGCTGCACTTATGAGTACTGATAAGGGAGTAAATCTCACTAAACATGGTGGAACTTGCTGCTAAATCAACATGCATTGTATAGTGCTATTTGTCTTCCATTTCTTATATAGCATACATTAAAATATAAGCCTCTGTTTGCTCAGTAGTCTCTTGCCTGCCTCGGTATAGTTGTAAATGCAAAGTTTAGTATTTACAAAGGAAAAACCAGCTAACATGGCAGTAGAACATATGAAAAAGTTCTAGATGTCTTAGTAGGCACAGGTTAAACATGAGTCAACTGTGTGCTGCTGCAACAAAAAATTGCAATACTGTACAAGTGTAATGACTGGATCAAGGGAAGTGATAATACAACTCTATTCTGCTTTGGTTAAACCTCACCTGGTACATGTCCAGTCCTGAGCACCATAGTTTCAGAAGCATATTGCCAAGCTGCAGCATGTCCAGAGTAAAGAGACCAGGCTAGTAAATGGTCTGGAAACTAAATGCTGTGAAAAACAGTTGTGGGGAGATGAGTATATGTAGTCGGGAAAGGAGAAGGCTGATATGACTATTTGAAGGTATGTCATGTGGGAATTGGATTTTCTGTAGCTCCATAGGATGCAACCTATTGTAGTTCACTTAAATTATGGAAGAGAAGACTTTCCCTAAATTTTAGGAAGAACTTCTTGTTTGACAGTGGAATGAAATATTTCAGAGGATGGTAGATTCTCCTTTGGAAGTTTTCAAACAAGTTAGATTACCATTAGCCACAGAGGCTTTAGCTCTGGATCTCCTGGTTGGGACTCACTCTACGTCTTTTGTTCTGGGATTTTAAGATTAGGATTTAAGATCATTATTTGCCACCTCTCCCTTTATCCTGAGTGTTACCCATGAACTTACCAGATGCTGGCATATTGAACTGGCTGAATGTAAGAAACCCTACTTCCTATAGTACTGCATTAAAACAACACATGGGTGGGAAACTGGCCCTTTAAATGCTGTTAGACTGTAACTCATCTGATCCCAGACACTGGAGAGGATGTGTACTAGATCCATCAAAGGAAATGGTGTAACTGATACAAGGAGCTATGTTGGTGATGTTTGCTCTCAGATTCTATAGCTAATATCATTGTTCTTCCTTAGCTGTTGTGTTGATGAGGTGGCAGCAGAGCACGTGGATGCAGATGCTGTTGTTCACTATGGTCCTGCCTGTTTGAGCCCCTGCCGCAAACTACCTGTACTCCATGTGTTTGGTCGTAAGCAGCTGGATGTGATGCGCTGTGCAGAAGTCTTCAAGGAATTGCATCCTGACCCCCAAACATACGTTGTAATATTGAGTGAAGTGGTTTATTCTCATGCTATTGGTAAGATCCCATGTCTTACAGAGCTTAAACACAGTCTAGGGATACACAGAAAGAGTCTCCTTGAAAATCAGGCATACCCTGGTAATGACAACCTTGTGTTGCTGGCTAATCTTTCTCATACTAGGTCAGGCAAAAGGAACTGCACAATGAACTCACCAAAGGGTGCCTTCATTTTGACAATTTAACATGTGGCCTGGACACAGAAGAAGAAAAAACAAAACACCGTCCTTGGTTCCATTGCTATGCAAGAAATATCTCAAGTCAAGATGGAAAAGTTCTGTGGCAGATTCTGAGGGTGTTCTCAAATCCCAAACTGCCTCCCCATCAAATCTTATCTTTACATGTTTTTCTCAATCTCAAGCTGTAGTCCATACAGAAGAAAAATCCTGTAATAGCATGTTTCTTTTTGCATTTCAACCCTATTTGCAACAGAAACTTTAAAATAATGGCTTGCTGCTAGCAAGGCAGCACTCCTTACATCAAACCTAAATACAGTAATACACCGGATAACGTTATGACTTGGTTCCACAAGTCATGACGTTATCCGATTTTTAGTGTTGTCCGATGCATGCATCCAACAACGCTTTAAAAAAAGCCCTGACTTCAGGGACAAACCGCTTTAAAGGCATGCAGGGAAAGAAAGAGACCTCCCTGCTTTTAAAGCCACCCCCCACAAGCAGCGGTCTCTGTGACTGCAGTAGGGCCGGGGAAAAGCATCCGCCTTTCCCCGACATACTGCAGTCGCAAAGCCTCCTTGTCTCTTTATTTCCCTCCCTGTATTTAAACTACAGGGAAGGGGGAAAGAGAGAGTTGATTGATTCTCTAGAGAACCAATCACATCTCTCTTTCCGCCTCCCTGTAGTTTACATACAGGGAGGGAAAGAAAGACAGAAGCACTTCTCTCTCTCCCTGTAGTTTAAATACAGGGAGGAAAAAAAAACGTGTCGCGGCTTTAGCGGTTGTTATCCGATCCATCCCATAGGACCTTAACGTTATTTGATCCAATTCTCCTCCCCAGATTACTTAACGTTATGCGATTTTAGCGTTATCCGAAACAATCGTTATCCGGTGTTTTACTGTATCTGGTAAAAGGGCTTAATACATGTACGTAGAGTAATGCAAAGGGAAATTCAGAAGTGATGATTAGTGCAGTGATGGTGAAGCTTGGCACTCCAGGAGTTCTTAGACTTCAATTACCAGAAGCCCAAGTCAGCACTCCTGCTGATCAGGCCTTCTGGGAATTGAAGTTGAACACCTGGAGTGCCATGGTTCACCATCACTGATCTGCACCAGCCCAGATACTGTCTGTACTGGATCAAGAAGTTCTTTGTTGTGTACTGATGTGTATTTTTGGAAGGTGAGAGAGATGTTTGACATCTTTTAAAAGACCTCTGAATTTATCTCTGATCTGCCCAGTTTTGCCAACCTTCATCTCTGCTTGAATCCTTTCAACATGGTTTCTACTTGTCTTTGACATTGGGGCCTGTCTTTATTCTTGGAGGAGGTCTGTTAGGTATTTTAGTAGTGGGGAAAATGCTGAGATGGGTCGTGCGTAAAGTTTCATGTGGGTGATTTTTTACTATGCCTCTCTTTTCTTCAGATGATCTGGCTTCTCAGCTGTGTCCCATTTATCCCAATGTCGTTTTATCCCAACTGGACAACAAAGAATGTCTTGATCCAGTCCAGACAGTATCTGGGCTGGTGCAGAAATTTGGACGGCACTTTACCATAGATGAACAGCATGGCCTTGATAAGTACACCATGTTCTATGTGGGTGGAGAAGGGCCAGAGCTCACGAACTTCATGCTAAGCTGGAACCAGTGCTCCTTCAGTTCATTTGATCCCAAGACAGGGCAAGGCCGATGGGAAACACTGGATGTGAACCGGGCTCTGCGACGGCGTTTCTATCTCGTGGAGCGGGCACGGGATGCCCATGTAGTGGGTATTGTCGTGGGCACTCTTGGTGTGGCTGACTATTTGACTGTTCTGGAACATTTGCGTAGAATCATTCGTCAGGCAGGCAAACGTGCCTATACACTCTCTGTGGGCAAACCCAACCCTGCAAAACTGGCAAACTTCCCAGAGGTGGATATCTTTGTGTTGGTTGCATGTCCACAAAACTCACTGCTAGACTCTAGTGACTACTACAAACCTGTGATCACACCTTATGAAATGGAAATGGCATGTAATCCAGCACGGACCTGGACTGGCAGCTACGTCACTGACTTCCGCCACCTTTTACCAGGTAATCCGATTTCTGCTGTGGAGAAATGGGTATGGGCAACAAGCGGTGAGTTGTAGTTCCCTCACAACTATTGCTGCATTTTTTTTAATACAGTAAATTCTTCAAAACACTCCTGGCCACTAGAAAGGCTGTTTGGCCATTTATTTTCAGGCTTCTGTATGCAGGTTTAAGAGTTTGAAATCTGCTTTACTGTAATGCAGCTGCAATTATGCAATTATACAAAATATATTAGTTTAAATAAGCACAGCCATGACAATATTCTTGTGTGTTTTCTCCAGGCCTATTTTACTGCTACAGTAGAACTGATGAGTTCTTTCCTAACACCTTTCTTTGTACACAGAGCAAACGTCAGAGTTTATTTTTAGAGCAGAGCAGTCAGAATATATATTTCCCATGCACATTTTAATTTGAAATGGTACACTCCAGGAAAGAGCGAACAGTGCTATTGCTGCGTATTTGAATGAGTCCTTAGGAGGGTAATAAGCATGACAAGATTCCATGACAAGAGTATTGCTTCCTTTTCTGATATTTTCAGGAGCCTTGGATCACATTCCTGTCCCAGACAGTATTTCAGAAGCTGAGACTGAACCCAGTATTTCACTAATCACTGGAGAGCTGCGCTCATCTCATCTCTGTGCAGCGTCAGACCCAAAGCCAAGCTCTGGCATGGCTGTGACCAGCTACAGTCCTATGCAGGCTGTCACTCAGTTCAACCCAGCAGGTATGTCACCTGGAGCAGGTTTCTATGAACTGAATAGGGGGAAAAGCAAAACAAAGCCAGTGGGTCGTGGTGATTCATTCAAGACAGTGATGAAAATCTCATTATGCAGGACTCTCCTTCCAGTTAAGGGTTGTCACTGGGAGGTTCATCATTTTTGCGGGGAAGGTATAAGTTCCTAATTAAGAATGGCAGGGGCTGTGGTGGCTCAGTGGTTAAGAAGCTCACCTTGTTCGCTGGAAGGCTGGCAAGTTGGCAGTTCGAAACCCAGGTACTGCATGATGGATTGATTGCCTGTTTCTGTCCCAGCTCTTGGGGACATGAAAGGAACCTCATTTGGGCATTCCCTGAGTGGAGTTTCTCCTGAAAAAATCCTTTCAACCCAGAATAATTTCTGGTATGAAATTATTATTAAGAATGGCAACTCTGTTCATCTGAACCTATTCATAGTTGCCATTCAGTTACTAAAGGGAGAGGCATAAAGCAATATATAATCCTTTTTGATTGGACTGCATCCGTGATGTAGATAGGTAGGCAACAATGGGTTCTTCTTATATTTGAATGCAGTTCCTCTAACCTTTAACACCGGCTATTAGAGATGTGCCTTTGGCTTTGCATTGACTCTTGAATCTCAGAGTACTCTGAGAATTCCTGCTCACAAACATACTCGTGCAGATGCCTTCACTTCACTCACTTTGGAAAGACTGACACCTCCTTTAGAGTCTAAAGGAGGTGTCAAGCCTTTCCAAAGTGAGTGAAATGAAGGCATCTGCACGAGTACGTTTAAAGTTTAAACCTTATTTACTGCTGCTTTGTTTCCTGGGGGAGGTAGTTTCAGTTCCCCCACCTTCTGAAGAACCACCATCCCCAGGAAGTATTGTAGCAGTTTCTTCCCAGGAAACTGCAGCAGAAAATAAGGCATAGAAGGAAGCCTCAGCTTTTCTCCAGATGAGTGAAATGAAGGTGTGTATTTGTGGTCTAGAACTCCCAGAATTCTGGAGGTTTCTGGGACTTGAAATGTAAGACACACACAAATAGTGCATTTCAGGGCAGCAGCCCCACAAGTTGTACTCCTGTGACAATGGTAATGTGATGGTCTCTGTTCTCTTTTGAATGGAAACTGGTGAGTAATTGAAATGTAGACTGGATAAATAATTGCTGGTTCTTTCTGTTGTAGTTTCATTTCTGGAGTCACGCAGTTGGTGGGGACTGGAACAACAGCTGGGCCAAACGCCCGTCACAAAAGCTGTAGTAGGACGGCGAGGGATTGCAATTGCCTACGAAGATGAACCCTGTGGATGACTAGGTCAGAAAATAAGTCACCTCCCTTTACAAGGTCTAGAGCAGTGTTTCCCACCCTTTGGTTTTTGGACTTCAATTCCCAGAAGCCCAAGCCAATTCTTCAAAGCACTGATCAGCCAATGTACTAACTTAGGCTTCTGGGAATTGAAGCCCCCCATGGGGCTTCGGCCTCATGTTGGGAACCACTGGTCTAGAATTTTTACACTGTCACTGGATTGATCAACCACCCCTTCACTCCTTGATGCATCGAGGCAAGAGTTCTCTATTGAACCTGGCCTAACACTGGACATAATATTTTAAATGTATTACTGTGATGCACAGTATATTCTGAAGTCTACTCTTCTAATTAAGTATTCTGTACCAGAAAACTGTTTTCTATACTGTCAGTAGCATTCATCAATTAAACTATAAAGCTTTGGCCTAGTGGTGGCAACAGGCTGGAATTGTCAGAGTAACTAGTATCTCTGTGGCATGGGGCCATGAGGAGGCTTGTATTGAACACTCAAGGGAAATGTCTGATACGTATGTGAAATACAGGGTAAGGTTGAATAAGGAAGCATGAAAGACCCAGGTGCAGTCTGAATGCGTTGGCAGAAATAGTGTTAGATGCAATAGGGAACTCACCCAGTAAATACATTCTGATTCAATACCTTACAAGCATCACGTAAAGTTCTTAATAATCCATGAATAAAACTGAAGACATCCTTCTAAAATAATTTTTGCATGTTTTAAAATTATATATTTTCCCAGATGCTGAATATTAATAAAGGCATATTAAAACAATGTGTGGGGATAGAGGTGTTCCTGTGAAAGATCACATATGATTTTTATGGCTAAGCTAGAATATTTGGACGGCTCTGGTGATTGATGAAGACTATCTTAAATTCAGACATTAAACAGGAATAAGAATATATGTATTCCCAGTCTTGGCCTATCTTCACTGGCTCCCCGTCAGCTTTCATGCCCAATTTAAGGTGTTGGTCATAACCTATAAGGCTTTTTACAATTTAGGACTTAAATATTGGGTGGAATATTTGTCCTATGAAAAAGCTACCCATTCCACACGTTCCTCACAATCCTTGAGATTAAGAATTTTAACAGTGAATTAGGCCAAAACAGCCAACACTAGAATTTGAGCTTTTCCAGCTGTGATCGCTTATCTCTGGAACATGTTTCCTACAGAGGTTCACCAGGCATCATTCTCTCTGATTTTAAGGAAGCTAATTAAGACTAAATTATATAAAGCTGCCTTCTACGACTGTAAATATTGTCCTGAAATGTTTAAATGGTTTTTAATTTATTTGAAGGTAGTTTTAGCTAGTGACAATGTTTGTTTTATTTTTATATTATGATATTTTTACTATATGATTTTATTGTATTGTGATCTACCCAGAAAATGGCAGTACTAACAGGGCAGTATAGAATTGGAAATAAATGCTTCAGGTGGGTGATTGGTTAGGCAGATGGTGTTGATTAGAAAGGCCTAGTTTCTAGGAAAGCAAGGACTGAGTTTCCTTAACTGATGTCTGCTTGCAAGACACAGGTTGTACAGTAAAACCTCGAGTTACAAATAAAATAAGTTCTATGGCTTTGTTCGTAACTTGAATTTGTTCATAAGTTGGGGCATCCTCATTCGGATAAAGAAAAAATCCCCCACCTTCCAAAAATCAAAACAGTCCCCCACCCTCCAAAAATCAATCAAACCACCCAAAATAACAGCAGCTTTGAAAGGAAAGCATGCATAAGCAAAAACGCTGTTCCTTACCTTAAAGCAGCTTTGAAAATGGACAGAAAACTCAGAAAAATCCAGCAAGCAACAGCAACAGGCAGCCATTTTGGTGCAAAAACTCCAGACAAAGAAATCACTCCAAATACTCTACTGCCACCTACAGAGCTCAGAAAGGCTGCATGTGCGCAATGCACTCTGGGGAATCAGATTATGTAACCTGAAGCAAACCCATAGGGAAAATGTCATTTTTTGCTTCACTGGAGGCAACACAGGAAAAATAATTCGTAAATCGGGGCACGTTCGTAACTCAAGGCATGGATTTCAGTGCAGAACCAATTCGTAAGTCGAATTATTCGTAAGTAGGGGTATTCGTAAATCGGGGTTTTACTGTATTTCACAAGGATTGGAGGACGTGTGTTTGACCGAAGCATAGTGGTTCTCATCAGGAACCCTGTGAAGTAAATCTTGCAGAAAATGGAGGTAATTGCCCCACAATAAGAATGAGAATACACATTAAAGTTGGGGACTTGATCAAAATAAAACAGGAAAAACTCAAGAGTGGATTAGCACAGATTTTCAAGTTGTACATGGCAATGTACAAATTATAGGGTAAAAAAAAGAATAAATTTGGAGTAGTTGAAGATATGTGTATCTAGATAAGACATAAGTGGCTTAGTATGTATAACGCTAATGATTGTGTAACATTTGTTTAAAATTTGCTGAAGCAACAAAGAGAAAAGGGGGCAGTTGAGAGTAAGGTTGGAATGGGAGATGTTATTATATTGAAAGTATGATGTCTGCAACATAGGAAACATAACCTGGAGGGCTGACTCTCACACTGGCAGCCTTCAAGCTGACACTCAGAACTGGTCTAAGACTAGGTTTTGTTTGTTAAGAGGGAGCAAATATTAACTATTAAATGGCCTGCAAGAATATTGACTTCATGGTTAAAACCTATTTGTAAGGCTCTGGTAGCCAAATTAAGTACAGTACTATTCATCATATACACTGTAACATATTGTTGCTGGCCCCTCTTTGATTATCACCTAATAATCCATTTTCCAGCTCAAAATTCCACCCAAACAAAACAAGAGCAATTAAATGATTTCCAAGCAGAAACAACCTAAAGATTGAACCACCAAAAATCAAAATCATCTTAAAACAGTTTCTTTTAAAGTCTATAAAAATGAAATGGAGCCTGATGTCTCTTATTCAACTATGACAAATGCTACTCAAGGAAATACAAATTTTTATATTTAAGATCATGTTTGCTTTGGGGCACCTAATTATTCTTTTCTATGAAAGTATGTAAGGAATTACTCATACGAAGGAAAAATTGTGGTCTCGCATAGCAGTATCGGATTAAGTTTGCTGAAATAAGATGTAACTATGCCTCCCTCATTGCTGTATTTGGTTTTCTCCCGCTGTGCTTTGATTCCAAGAGTGCTTATCTTCACCTCTCACCCACTAATGGGTTCCAATGTTTAGAAATATGTAAATACACCTACCTATTTAGAGATTGGTATTTTAATTGCTCCCAACATTGTAGTATACTTTATGGTTGCTGGATCTCACGTTTAGTTAATTCGGTATTGTATGTTTGATTTTTATAACTACATTTTTCTTATAAAATGTGCATAAAATGTGTAAAGGGGCGGAATGTGGCTGGCTGAAACCATTATATACTCTGCTCTATTTCTCAATCTAACCCAAGTTTTTTGAAAGTTACATCCAATCCTTGGGCAGTTTACTATACAGTATATGGCTTTCCACTGTGCACTCTCCACCAGAGTTTACAACTAAAAGGAACAATGTTGTTTTTTGTGTCTACATATCTGTATTATGAATACGCATACCTAATATGCACCTGTCATTTACTACAGTATGGATACCCCTAGCTCACTTTCCTCTTGGAACCCCGCTTTAGAACTCTATTGATACCTTTATTATAAAGTCCAGTGATTAATTTCTGCAAAATGGTATGAAACCAAACCAAACCAAACTTTGTTATTGTTCAGTCTCACAGTCGATTCCGACCCTCTGCGACCCCATGGACCACTGTCCGCCAGGCACTCCTGTCCTCCACCATCCCCCTCAACACGCTCAGTTCTGTGCCCATTGCCTCCACAATACCATCTAGCATTCTCATCTTGAGCCGTCCCCTTCTTCTTTTGCCCTCGACCCTTCCAAGCATCAAGGCTTTCTCAAGTGAATCCTCTCTTCTCATTTGATGTCCAAAGTACTTTAGCTTCATCTTTATTATTTGACCTTCTAAGGAGCAGTCAGGGTAGGTATACATTTATACTCAAACTGTATTGGCACCTGTTGTGGGGCTGTCTCATCAGTTGCTAATATTACCCCATCTTGTCACAATGCAATGTGTCTGTGACATTAGACACCATGATATGTACTACTGCTTTGTGATCGGAATTCCATGATATGTATGATATATCTCACCTAATCAAAGCTTTCTGTACTGCCATTTGATTGCCTATGGGAGCAACAGGAGATACAAGGAAAATTTGATTGTCCAAAATACACTTCACCTATACCAGCGATAATGAACCTTTTAGAGACCGAGTGCCCAAGGAGGAGGTGGCATACAAGCAGGCACTGCATGTGCTCATGCACCTATGTGATGTCACTAATGCACCTCTGTTGAAATCAGCTGGTTGTGTGCGCACGCATGAGACACGCTGGTAACATGTGGGCGTGCACACCTTACCCTGTGAGTGTGCGCACACACACGTGTGCCCCTGCCTCAGGTCATCCCTGCATGAGTGTGCCTCCTCTGCCTCACCTTGTCCCTGCCTCCTAGGTGGGATTTCAGCCTCTCCATTGGCGGAGGGAGATGGGTGGGTGGGGAAGTGGTGCTTGCATTGGCGCTAGTGGCACAGGGCTTGCCTGCTATAATGTGTGTGCCCACAGAGGCAGCTGTGTGTGCCACCTCTGGCACACATGCCATAGGTTCGCCTACACTGACCTAATCAAACACAGAAGGTGCTGTACCAAAAATGGAGTTTCCCATAGAAGTGGATAGTGGTAAAAATATTTCCTATAGTAGGAATAGTGAGATCACCTGGAAATGAACACTCCAAAATGGTATAAAATAATGCAAGAGAATAAGGATTAGGGAGCAGTTCCCTAGAAATACTTGCATTTGCTGAGGAAGGTAGGAGGAGCATTAGGCTCTCCAAAAGCTCTGGAAGGTTCCAAGTTGTCTACACATACACAGAAAATTAAGCCATTCGTGTGACTCACAGAGACCAAGAAGAACCACAACTGCTCTCCTCTCAATATTAATTGTCCAAGACCAGCAAATGGAAAAGGCAGCTTGGCATGAGCCATATACCTATGAGGAGCAGGTTCCCTTACCAAGAGGTACTCACAGCCAACTTGTACAAGTTCACAACCACTTACCTGGTGTCCTTGTTCATTATCACCCACTACTGCTATAGTGAGTTCACCAAGATTTCCTTGATGGGGCCAGGCCCAAGAAGCTCTGTCAAATGTTGCAGGGCACTGTTTCCTGCCTCAGCACTAGTTCTTAGGAATGAAATTAACTTTCCTTTTAAACACATGAATTTAAAGTACAGTATACCAAATAACCAGCCATGCCAATGGAGATAGATAGGAGACACTTCCACATTGGCCAGATAGTGATTTAGTTGCTTTTTGTTGTGTGAGGGAGGCAGATTCAGTTCCTTGGCCTCCTCCAAACCTTTATGACAAACAGTACTCACTTTTCATTCTATTTATACCACTTACGATGTAAATGGTTTAGAACTGCCAAGTGCAATGCAAGTCAGGACTCTAGATGCAATCTGCATAGGTATCAGCATAGTTATCAGCATCCAGAAAGTGGTAATAATATATACAAAATATCATATGCTGAGACCATATGGTCCAGTGAATGATATTTTAACTTATGAAGCACATTGGCTTTTTCAAATAATCACCTCTTGGTAAGTTACATAAAGTCAAACATAAGGAATGGGTTTGAGCACTATGGGGCACAAATATCTAACATAGAAAGTACTCCTTTTCTCACTGAAATTAACCAGCTAGACTTGCACAACAATCTTTGTGAATCCACACGAATGGGTTTACTGGCATTCCATATGTTTTTGGACTTCAATTCATAGAAGTGAATCCACAAGAATGGGTGGATTTACTGCATATGCGCAGTAAACCCATTCATATGGATTCACAGGGACTTGGGCTGCTGGAAATTGAAGTTCAAGAATGGCTGGAGTGCTAAGGTTCGCTATCACTGGCCTATATATACAGAATAATCCTGAGAGGTAATTAAGACAAGTAAATGTTATAATAGACTATCCACCCTATTTGCCACAGCTTGATGGGAAGGAAGAACGTCCCCCTTTTGCTTTATCAGTGTTTTTCATTTGGTATTTATTTCCATCTTACTGATTCCAAAAGAAAGAAAATATCAATACCAGACTCATTTGCAAGGGAACTTTGGAGCTGATGCATCCAATGCATCTTCAACTTACTATCAGAATGTTCCAATATTACCTCAAGCATCAACACTACGTGTTATCTTATTTATGTAGGGCTCGCCATGGGAGTATGGTGGAGGGGGAGCACTAGTGCTGCTAGATTATCTGCCAAAGAACTGGCCGGGAGGTGAAAAGGAGCCCCTGGCCGAGGGGGCTTGAAGGACGCCGCAGCCGCTGAGCGCGGGAACGCTGCCGCCGCCGCCGCGCCCCTCCCGGCCACCATCACCGGCCGGGAGGTGAAAAGGAGCCCCTGGCCAAGGGGGCTTGAAGGATGCCGCAGCCGCTGAGCGCGGGAACGCTGCCGCCGCCGCCGCGCCCCTCCCGGCCACCGGCACCGGCCGGGAGGTGAAAAGGAGCCCCTGGCCGAGGGGGCTTGAAGGACGCCGCAGCCGCTGAGTGCGGGAACGCTGCCGCCGCCGCCGCACCCCTCCCGGCCACCGTCACCGGCCGGGAGGTGAAAAGGAGCCCCTGGCCGAGGGGGCTTGAAGGACGCCGCAGCCGCTGAGCGTGGGAACGCTGCCGCCGCCGCCGCACCCCTCCTGGCCACCGTCACCGGCCGGGAGGTGAAAAGGAGCCCCTGGCCGAGGGGGCTTGAAGGACGCCGCAGCCGCTGAGCGCGGGAACGCTGCTGCCGCCACCGCGCCCCTCCGTGTTGTCTTATACTATGTTGTTTGTATACTGTTGTTTTATGTTCCATGGAAGCCGCCTAGAGTCAGGTTCGCCTGAGCAAGGCGGGGTATAAAAATAAATTTGAATTGAATTGAATTGAATTCAGCTGAGGGAGGACTCTTGACATTTCTGACTTTATCTCTCAGCCTGCAAGCAATATTTTAAGTGCTCTGTACACTACCATAGTAATTTTGTATTTATTCACTATGCTTCCCAATTTAGTTTCATGTTCTGATGTCCCAGGATAAGTATTCCTTCTCCAAACGTCTTTGCACTTTGCTCTGGAAACAAAGTGACTTCAGATCAAGCCTCTAATTACCTTGGTATTCAGACACGGTTTTAAAGGTAACTTGGTGAAGAATTTGGTACATTCTCATTAGCAAAAAAGGATAACAGAATTCATAGTATACCAAGGTACTGTTATGTTTGTTATTTTTCCCCATCTGGATGTGGACAAACAAAATATTGTAGAAGCAAATTTGAGTTAGAAGCCTTTATGTATCTTGGGAAAGGAAGGATTGCTATTAAAATTGTTCCTGGTCTGCATCTGAGTTGCACATTGGCTCAGTTGTCAGTCCCAAGCACTGTGACGCCACATTTAGAAATGTTCCTTATATATAAGTGATTCCTTCCTCTTTGTAATTAAGCTCCATCCCATCATCAATAGCTGAAACACACCTATCTCTTGTTGCATTTAGCTAGGAAGGAAACTAGAATCATTTGCCATCAGATTCTGTGAAGGCAGTTGCAAGTTTTCCATGGTGCCCCTGCACAATTTTTGCTTACATTTTCATTGCTTAGATGGAACAAAATAAGTAAAATGTGTCTAGGATGCACCTACCAAATACAACAGGAAAAAGTGAAGAGGTAAAGCAGTATCTCCCCTAAGGCTAGCCCTCCAAAGAATGCCAAGGATGGACAAGATACTAGCTTCTCAGAAATTGTCTTTGCCTCCTTCCTGCTATCTTGTTGCAGAATGTGCATTTCTTGTTTTAAAAGGGCATCATAGAGCTATTTATCGCAATAGTTAAGATAAGGCAAACAGAAGCACCACCACTTTAGCACTCCCTTGCCCGTATGTCTCCCAAATTAAGACCCATCCCTCTAATTCAACAACCACTACAACTTAGAAACAGCCTTAATATAATTCAAGGCGTCCAGTCAGACACAAGCTGCCTCATGCAAGGCTAGGGCAGATTCTTTAGGAAGAGACAACACCACAAATATGTTCCAGAGAGGCAAGGGGCAATCGTTGCACCAGTCCTGCATGGGGAGGGACTACCCTCAGTTCCAGACTCTGCTCCATGTGCTTGCAGCCTGCTACTTCCGAACATGCAGGAGAGACGAAGAAACAGCCCATTTTGTGAGAGGAGCAGCTTGATCAGGTTTGTTGAAATTGCCATCTTCTGAGCTGATTCAATAGCAGTGTAGGGCAGTGGCAGGTAGTCAGCAAATGTCTTTGTGTGCTCCCGTTTGTTGCTTCATGGCCACTCAGTAGTCTGCTGTATATTCAGTACCATGCAGTCCCCGGCAGAGCAATGTGAACTCCTTAACCATCTCCTTCACACGTCGTTTGTTCACACGTTCTCTGCTAACGCAAAGGAAAGATGGTCAATGATTGGCAAGCAAGACTGGTGGATGGTATCATATCCTATATTTCCACTATTTTGCCCTAGGATTGAAAGATGATCAAAAAATGAAAACCAAACAATATCAGAAGTCCGCTTCAAGATTTTGAAAACTGGGCAATGTTTAGTATTAAACTCTACCAGGAGTGTAACCTGTTTATCCTGAAGGTCTCTAGAAATAACATTTCATCTCCCCCCCCCCCCCGGTAATGGGGTGAGGAGCTTGGAAGTCTGATAGAACCCATAAAAATAACCCACAGGGCCACTCTTCACATCTCATTTTGTCCTGCATGATCAGATCTTCATGCTCCTGAAGTGATAAGTGGTAAGGAATTCCTTTTAGCTCTTCAATGACTGATTTAATCTAGAAGCTTGCTTGCTCTTGCAGCCAACTTTAGCAGTTCAAGCAAGCAAATGACTTGTGTGTAAGTACTTTTACTAGCTAGATCACACAGTGCAGATTAGAAAATATTTCTAATTGTAATTGAGGGTTTGCTTGATTAAAGTGAATTTGGTAACCGAATGCTCCAAAGGAAATGATCAATGGATCAATCCACATTAGAAGCCCGCAAAGAAGGGGTTTCTTAGTTTGAGGGATGACAAGACTCATGGCTCCTTACACATAGCAGCATATATGCAATAATCAAAGAACACCAAAAATTATAACCATTTCCATACAAAGATAAACTGCTGCACTATGCTTACTTTCTGCCCAACCTCTTTCTTATTTGTCTCTGTTTTATCCCAATGTATTATATCTTTTAACATCTTAATTAAAGATTAAAACTTGAACTAAAATATGAATTGAGGGAGCTGCCATTTGCTTTGTAGATTATTATTGGTAGTTGGTTCTACAGACAGCTCCGAAATTTTTAATATTTCCACCCTTCAAGGTATCTCTTTGCACAGCAGACTCTGGTGCACGACTCTCTAGAACCCAATGAACTGCTCACTGTCAGAATGGCCAGACTAGAGACTTCTTGGGCAAAAGAAAAAGAAGAGTATGCGATGCAGGGCTCATCAAGACCAACATTGCAGCATACGGGAACATTAAAAACCTGAGGAAATTCCTCACAGATCATCCCCAGTTGAGTGTATAAGAAAGGAGTGCCCAAACTTTTTGGGCCACGGCCTGGTCACATAGTTCAGCAGGCCAGTCACATTCCTTCCACCAGAAGTTGAAGTAAATCACGCTTTGCAATCTGTTTTGCAAGAGGATGAGATAGATTTTTAGGCTGCCATTCTTTCTGCTTAAACCAAAGGTGCCCGTATGGGCACGTTTTACTTCTGCTTCCAGGAGTGAAAAGGGCGGCGCAGGCTGGATGAATAGGTGTCAGGGACTGGATTTGGCCTGTCTGCTGTAGTTTGGGCACCCTTGTTGAAAAATAATCCAGAAGAAAATACACCAAGCAATGTTTCTGAGCCAGCAGAACTTACTTTACTGAATGATCATATGTATGCTAGCTTAATTCTTGATCTGCAGATCTCTTCTCCTCCTATTCTTTTCTGCCATTATTTTAATGCCCATATTTATTTCATACAGAATAGGATAGCTCATTATCATATAGAATATTACAGCTATGTGATTGGTAGTTTCATAATCAGTCTCATAAATCATTGGTTAATAAAATCACATTTGCCTCGTGTAACATGCGTGATCAGTAAGCTGAACTAGAAAGCATTCCCACAGGCATTCAAACATTGTAGCTATATTAGCTAGTAACTACGATAAGCAGTACAATGGCTCTTGTATGAAACTAGCTTGTACTGGTTCTCAGAGGATAATCAGGGCCGACAATTATGGCGGATAACACAAGACAGCTTTAGGAGAGTTTTCCCTTGACCAAGCTTATCTTGTCCACCCAACCTTCAACGGCTGATCCCATCACACCCTTGATATAAGAAAAGATACCAAAAGGAAACATACCTGAGAATTTGCTGGCTGAAGATCTCCTTCTGCTCAGGGCTGACACGAGCTGATGGAAAACCATCCTGCTGCATCACTTCCTTGATCCAGATGCTCAGATAACTGAAACAGTGCTTGTTGAGAGCAAAGATGATCTCAGCAAAGTGATCCATCAAATTGCGTGAGGCTTGGCCACCTATGCCCTGCAGGGGTTGAGCAAATCTGGTTAACATTTCCAGGATATTGCACTGGTTTAAGGAGATCTAAGTTACAGGCCTAGGAAGCTTTTAGCAGACAGCACAAAAGACTCCAGTGCATTTAAGATTTCTGTGTGTTTAATAAAATATGTCTAAAGCTGCAATCTTGTGCTTAGTAGAACAAAAGCCCACTGAATATGGTATTTATCTCTAAGTAGGATGGCTATGATCAAGTTGTAAATTGTCCTGAACATTCTGAGTGGTGAACAAATGACCTCATTGGGGCAAGTATATCGCTTCTTTGTTCCTTAAAAAAAACTTACCTCAAGCACTGCCTGAAGCAACATTTTGCCATTCTCATGTACCACTTGTCCTACAGGTGGAATTTCCCCACAACGTGGCAGCAACTCAGTCTGTAAAAAAATAGCTGATGAGAAAGGAATGCTTCAATCTGTTTTACTATCACTCTTTAGAAAAGGGAAAAATGCTTTCCCACATGACTGAATTGCTCTTTCATGTGTACACAAAGTAAACAGGATACAGGCATGTAAGAAGATAACTCGGTGTGCATATGGGTGTGCACATAGAAGATGTACTGTTAAGTCAGAACTGAAGAATAGTAACATAAGAGTGCTCACAAGGCTAGATATTTAACAAGTGGTTTTACCATCTACACACACACACATACACACTGAGATTCCCCAAGGCCAAATGGGGATTTGAACCCAGGTCTCTTTATCTTAGTCCATTGCTATATCCACTACACCACATTGAGTCTCTAGATCAGCAGTTCCCAACCTTTTTAAGCCAGGTGCTGGATCATGCTCTCTCAATCAAATTCGAGGGCAGATGGCCATTTTGCCCTGCCTGCATGATGGGGGTGGCCATTTTGTTTCTCAAATACCCTTGGAGGGGGGGGGCACATGAAATGGTGCTATGGGCCAGATCTGGCTCACAGGTCTTAGGTTGGGAACCTCTGCTCTAGACAGCTCATACCCCCTCAAGTCTGTGCAAAAATAAAAAAATCAGTACCACGACCACAAAAAATATACCCTTCTCATAAAAAGAAAAAACACATAGAGGGGTCATTTATACGTACAAGGAAAGGCCCTTCCTAACATTTAGAGCAGTGGTTCCCAACATGGGCCCCATGCCTCACAGGGGCACTTCAATTCCCAGAAGCCTAAGACAGTACCTTGGCTGCTCAGTGCTTTGGGGGATTGACTTAGGCTTCTGGGAATTGAAATCCAAAAACCAAAGGTTGGGAACACACTGGTTTAGAGGAAAGCTATATTCTGAGTGCTCCTTCATTCTTTCTCTACTCACTTATTTCTTAGTTATCTAACCAGAACATTGTTCTGTCTACAACACCTTCCAGTGACAGGGCTGTCAAAGGCAAAATACTCACAAAAAAGCCACAGGCAGATTTAACAGTTGGGGCTTCAGGGAATTTCAAGGAGATCACACCTAAAAAGAAAACAATAGGACAAGCCTTAGCTAACATAACACTTTGCTTTGCATATGTTCGGGGGGGGGGGGGGGGGGCGGACACTAGCCTTCCCTTCCCCAAGCATGCAGTGTTTAAATAAGGCTTTAGCCTCTATGAACTGGGAAATGTTTCTGTACCAAGGATACAAACCCCCTGCTCTATATCTTGCATTGATCAGACTTCTGATGGAGAATAATCCCCATTTATTATTTCAATAAGCCTGCCTACTCACCACAGTGGAACACTGCTTTGACATCCAGGCTGCTACACAGGAACAAGTCAGGTTTCCTTTTGAGTGCCTGCAAGGTACACACACATACACATACGCAGAATAAACACAGCTCTGGCAAGCCAGGGGCAAGTAAGTGCCACAAAGCAGTCTCGTGGCCTTTTCCCACATGTGCATTTGTCTGGCCATTAGCCATTGTGCACAGGGAAATAACTTTTGAGCCCACCTGAAAATGGACATTTAGGATAGGACCCCAAGTAATTAGGAAACTCTGAAGAGATTTGGAATTGAAGCATTATCAAGAAAAATATCCTCTCAGAATTCCTATTTACTATAAATGGAAATATGCAGAGATGTCGTATTCCTGAACATAGAAAAAAATAAGCTGTTTTCATTAACATAAAGGCATCTGAAAGGTTTGACATTTGGATTTCATAAATATTGCCACCAGGCAGTATATTCCAGCACCACAGACAGCAAGCATAAACTGTCTAAGACCAATCATTTCAGCACCATGGATAGCATTCTATATATACACACACACACACATACATACAAGAGTGCTTTCACTTCTGACAAGGACATCTAATCCACTAAAGAATTCCCAAATAATTATCTTAGACTATTAGTAAATAATCCCTAACTAAACTATACCCCCTAGAGTAGACTATGGGAAGTATATATTCTACCACTGAAAAATCACACCCAGAATTAAAAGAACTTTTCCATCTTGTTTGTACTAAAATAGTCTAATGATATTCCTAGCTGCAAAGATTGGTTTCAATACCTTCATTTCCCCAGCTGCCAGCTTCCTGTGTCTTCTTTATTGCTTTTATGATCAAGGACATAAACAGAATAAACAAAGAGCAATGCCTTTTCCTATCACATAAATATGTACAGTAATACCTCATATAACATTAGTATCGAATAACACTAAAATCGCATAACATTAAGGAATCTGGGGGGAAGAATTGCATCAGATAACATTAAGATCCTATGGGATGCTTCAGATAACAACCGCTAAAGCCTGTGTGGTTACAATGTATCTCTATGGATCCCATAGGATTTTAACATGCATCAGATAACACTAAAAATCATATAACACCAAGACTTGTGGAACCAGGTTTTAGTGTTATATGAGGTTTTACTGTACTCTGATGAAATAAAAACTTAACCTTGTCTATATAACTTCTTATCTCTATTCAAAACTCATCTGGTGCTAACCTCCAGGTCTCACAAAATCTCTGAATTCCAAAGGCTACAATTAAAACTATCACTGACTAGCATAAATTATCTTAAAATGTGTAAGTAAATAGATGTAATTAAAGGTACTGTATTGTGTATTTGTGTAAAAAAAAAAGCACCACAGCAAGCTTCAGTGGAAAATGTGCATACCTAGCATAGTTGGTTTTGTGCTATATTACACAGAAATAAATAGAAAGGGCAAGTACAACAAGGATGCATAGCTCTTTTTGTCATAAGAGCCGTACAAGATATTGGCTGCTATCCCTGCCCCTAAACACCTGCCTTTAGCATGTAACAAGGAGAGTTAATCCCCTACTTCCCCTGAGATTTAGAAATTGATAGGCATGAGGTATAAGTGAAAGCATCTCCCCTCTTTTAGCAATCTCTATTGAGATTGTATGTTTTCTTAATCTATTACAGAATCACTTGCAGATATCCAGGAATAATCTCTGGGGATGCATATATAGATTTTCCAAAAGATTTAAGCAGATACAGTTTCTGTGAGTTGCTAGTTAAAGGAAACCAAGTACTGTACTGTATTACTGTACTATATCACAAATTAATATTTCCCTTTTTTTAAAAAAAAAATTGCCTCAAAGTATTGGTATGCCAGAACCAAGACCTGTGAGTATCTTTGACAAGCAGCTTTTTTATAGCTCAAGCTTTCATTGTTTTAAGCAGTTCATGCTTATTCAATAAAATACAGTTCCTTTATGTACCTTCTCCCTCTTCTTCACTTCTTTCATTTTCCAAACACTAACAAAATAATAAAAGTAATTTCTGGAAAATCAAGATGTCGCACGTACTTAAGCCTAGGGACACATTTTTCTGATTTAGAGCTGATGCAGGCTTTACTGGGGCACAGAATGGAGTTCTGGATGATTCATTATTTTAAAACTAAAAATAGAAAGTTGAAGAAAGGACTGTTGTTACTACAATTATGCAAGAATATATTGTATACTGTATTGACACAGTATTACTCTACATGCCCCACAATATACTAGTGCACTTGACTGGGAAAGTAATGTCCAATGATTTCTTCAGTCCAACAAACTGATCCTTTTGCTAGGATCAGTCAATTTCCTCCAGAATATTCTGCTAGGGTCACTGAATGTTTTATTTGGTGGTTTGTAAGAAGAGATATACCAAATGCTAGTGCTGCAAGGAACCTTCCTACTGACCTCATTTCTCTCTCTGCCACTGCTAAAAAAGAACACCAATGGAGATTAACAGATCTTCCTTTGAATGACATAACCAGAGCCTTTTAATTCAACTACAGTACTTGCAGAAAATGAATTAGGAGAGGATCCACCAATTCCACAGCATAAACAAACAGCAAACATTACCACAAGTACTCTGGAATCTTTTGCCAAACTGAGGCCAGATTCTAGATCAGAGGTGCCCAAACTTTTCAGGCCATGGACTGGTCATGTGGTTCAGTGGGCCAGTCATGTGGTTCAGTGAGCCGATCACGTGGTTCCTATCACAGGAAGCGGAAGTAAAATGCACCTTGCAATCTGGTTTTTAATAGGATGCAGTAGATTTTAAGCTGCCATTTTCTCTGCTTAAACCAGGGGTTCCCAAACTACACCCCATGGACCAGATCCAGCCCCTGACACCAATTCATCCAGCCCATGCCACTCTCATCACTACTTGAAGCAGAAGTAAAACATGCCCGTAGTTTGGGCACCCCTGTTCTAGATAGAAGGACCCTGATAAGACTCAACAGGTCTCTTTTTATGATATGCTAGCAAATGTATGGGAGTTTTCAATTTCCAGGAGTTACTTTTTCAAATCTAGTTCAATCTTCCTTCTGTCATCTAGAATCCAATGGAATACAGAGTTAACAGGACCTAGAATCCAGAACATAAAGAGAAGCACTTTCTCTAACATTAATCTAGTTCTTTCTCATAATCTTGGATTGTCAGACCTTACCTGCTTCAAATGCCACCTAAGGTTTGGCCACAAGTAGCAGGGATATCTTAGCTGTATTGGAATTTCCCCCCATAGAATCTACTATGCTTAGACATATAATCAAATATCCATTTAGTAAGGTATTTGAAAGATGAACATTTCTGGCTGCTGACTACTGTAAAGTTTTTTAATATATTCAAGTGTTTTACTACTGTTTTAGAATTAATTTTTCTAGTTCACATTAGTCAAATTAATGAAAAATGTAGTAATGAGAAGTTACACATGTCAATTTTAGAACTGACATAGTAAGCATCTTCCATGTTTAACTGTTGAGGAAGGCATTTAAATTGTTAATATTGCTGAGACTTTGCCTTTATATATGGCTGGAGTGAAATATTGCAGCTGAAACAAATATATAATGAGACTTACTATTTTGGTTTCTTCAAAGGTAAAAAGCTACAACACAAGAGCCTATTGTTCTGTGAACATTTTAAAGTGGAATCTTGAAAGATCCTTACATCCTCCTTGTCAGTTCCGACGTCCTTTGTGAAATATGATTTATTAGAACCTTTTTTTTAAAGTTACGTATCTCAATGAGGCAGGATGGCATCCATTTGTTCAGAAGGAACTCCTGTCTTGCAGGTTGTTAAATTTCACAAGCAATGTAAAATTGCAGGTTGGGTCAATCAGCAAGAGATAGTTGTTATGTTCACAAGTAATCTCTGTCTTCAAGAAACATTTCACTCTCATGGAAGAAACAAAATTACACCACACAGCATCCTTATGCATGGGTGAGCAAGGCCTATGGGAAGCAAAAAGTTATTACCTGTATCTGTTGAAGTAGTTTCAGCTGTCATTGTTGGAAGAGCCCTAGTATTTCTAGAGAGCAAGAGTTCTCAACCTTCTAAACCTCCCTCAGACAGTTTCAGGGGCCAGACGGCCATTTTGCCCTTCCTCCACCACATGGCACTTCCTGGTGTGGTGGAGGCAGTGGGGGGCCACATGCCGCGGGTTGAGAATCCCTGCAATAGAGAACCAGAACCAGGGAATTCTTGGGAGTCTATCTGAGGAAACACCTTTCACTTGGTGATGGTGAGTTGTCAGGACATGGACACTGATTAGTATCAGAAATTGAAACACGGGCAAGATCACAAAGTGTTAAGGCTAAAAATCCTGTTTCTAAAAATTCTCTGCAAATCTGTGGATAAATATTCATAAGACAATGTCCTGAATATCTTTGTTTTCCTTCACTGTGCCACCTAACATCTCTGTTGTTTTGGGCATGAATGTGAAACATGCAATTGCAACAGAAGCTGGCTGCACAGATGAAAATTAGAATATGAAACAATAAATATGATGGTCGCCCCAGGGTGATTTCATTCTTTCTAGTGCTTTCAGAGCAGCTTTCACTTCAGTTTCTAAACTCCAGGCTCTTCTTTATAGGATTCCTCTTCAAAGGAGTAGGTCATCCTCTTACTTCTTCTGTATAAATCTTCATTATACTGCTATCACCTTCTCTTTATTCCCCCTGTCAGATAGTATGCTTTCCTGTTGGTCATTCTTCGTTGAGGCTTGAATATCATTTTAATTCTTGGATCTTCTGGAACAGATTTCTTGTTTTCCCCTTTTGTTGTTCTCCTCTATTATTTTTGAAGGGTAGTAATAATTCTCTTTTTCTCTAGTGGCAGTCACTGAAAAATTGCATTTAAGGTTCTGACCTTTCTGTCACTTTTTACTTTTGCTTCTCATCTTTCTTTAACAATCTTTCATCCATCTAGGTTTTTCATAATAATAATTTCATGTCAGAAATTATTCTGGGTTGAAAGGATTTTTGCGGAAGAAACCCTTCACTCAGGGAATGCCCAAATGATGCTCCTTTCATGTCCCCAAAAGATGGGACACAGAGGGGTGCTCAATCCATCATGCAGTATCCGGGTCTCAAACTGCCGACTTGCCAGCCTTCCAGCTAACAAGGCGATCTTCTTAACCACTGAGCCTCTGGTGCCTTGAACTGTTTACAGATAGGGTCCCATTGGAAGACACCTGGCAAAGACAGAGGTAGACATGAGCCAAGAGGATATCCCCTGTCCTGCTCTCAGAGCCCACTCCATGCCTGCTAGGTTTTTCATTTCTTTTTACTACAGAAATGGTATTTTTGCATTTTTCTCTAATAGTACAGTAAAACCCCAACTTACATATGACCGAGTTACATAAAATTTGACATACATAATGATTTTGTGCTAAAACCATGTCCTGATTTACATAAATGTCCTGATTTACATAAATTTACGTAACACATTTTCCTATGTGTTTGCTTTGAGTGACATAAAATTCATTTCTCTATGGGTTTGCTTCAATTTACATAAAAATTTCATTTTTCCTATGGTTTTGCTTCAAGTTACATAAAAAAAATAATTTTCCTATGGGTTTGCTTCGAGTTACGTAAAAAACCAATTTAAGCAAAAGCCTATAGAATGGACTTTTTACATAAGTAGGGGTTTTACTGTATCTCTGGTTTCAACCCACAGTTCTTACTTACAGTTCATTAAATTTAACAATGAAAATCTGTTCCTTAAGTGTACTTTAATTTTGTCAGGAATGTTATTTAAATTATATCTTGGCACTATAGTCATACCTCGGATAATGAATTTTTCGCTATGCGAGTCGAACTTTTTCCTATGGAAAAACTCGCATAACGAGCATTTCTATGGGGAAAACTCACATAATGAAAAAATTCGTTATCCGAGTTTTCCCTATAGAAATGCTCGTTATGCAAGTTCTTCAATAGGGAAAAGTCCGACTCGCATAGCGAAAAATTCATTATGCGAGTCAGACCGCTTAGTGAAAAACTTGCTCGTTATGCGAGTTTTTCACTAAGCAAAATGCTCGTTATGCGAGGCTTGACTGTATATTTATTTTAGTGTTCTTTTTCAGTTTCGCTCAAATGTTGGACATTGACAGTTCTTTTTCAGCTTCACTCAAATATTGGACATTGACAGTTCATGATAATGCCACAAACCACTCCTGGTCTTGCTTTGGCAGAAAGAACATAATTTCTCCATCTCATACTTCCAGTTACATAGTCTATCTCATTTCTATGTTGACCATCTGGTGACTTCCACATGCACAACCATCCCTTTGGCTGCTTGAAGCATGTATATGCAATACACAGATTGTTGGCTTTGCAGAATTATATAAGTTGTTGTCCAGCTCCATTTCTGTCTCCTAGGCTAAGTTTTCTAGCAACTGCTTTGCTCCCTACTTTTGTGTTACACTCACTTATTATTATAAGCATGTCTTTGTTTCTTCTTGGATGCTTGCATAAAAGCTTTCAGAATTTCTTATTTTCAGCATCAATAGTTGGACCATAGACGTCAATGATGGTCAGACCTTGCATTATACCCCCTAATTAATTGTCTGTGCTATATATTGCCTTAGTATTATACACACTTGATTTCTTCTGGGTTTGTCATTTCCCAAGAAGACTTTATAGCTGTCTGATTGAAAACATCCTGTTCCAGTTGATTTTAGCTCACTGGCACCAAGTACTGTACTGTGATATTTATACATTCCATTTCTTGCTTTCTGGTTTACTTTGATTCATGCTTCTCATGTTCCATGTTATAATTATATGTGTTGTGCAGCATCAGACTTTCATTTCTGTGCATGTCAGCCACTAGATGTTCTTTCGGCTTTAATCTACTTGCAACATTAGTGACAGACGTATTCATACTTATCCTTTACTTTTCCCTCTTAGCTGACTGAATGCTTTCTGGCCTGGAAATCTCATCTTCCACCATATCAATTGCTTCATCTTGGACTGTCTTCTCATAGGATTTTCAAAGTAAGAAAAGTTCAGCAGGCATTTATCATTGCCACCTTCTGTGCATTATTAACAAAAATTAGTTACAGTGTTACTGTCATTGCCTCCACCACCACCACCAATGTCACCTTCAGCTACTGTCTCTTCTAGTACTGCCTTGAAGAGGGTGGTTTCTTCTTAAGTCTGGTGACTCAACTCTAACCATTCCATCTTGGGCAACCCTGCTAGCTCATAATGGAGTCTGGCCTCCTGAGGACAGAACTCTCAGCTTCACTGACACACTCAAACTTTTTTTTAACACATAATACCATGGACACTACAAAAAATATTATTACCATGGTTCTGAATCTACTGATGCATCACCTTTTTAGAGTGATTTCAATGTGGGTCTAGATTAAACGTCCATCACTAACCTTATCTAATACCCATCTCTTTCAGGGACAATTGTAGGTTGGAGATTAAATCTCATCATCTTCAGACCCTTACCCATCAGAAGCTCCAGGCAGCTTCTTTATTTGTGGCACAAATAAAGCTGTATGTAGGCAGAGAGAAGTGGAGAACCAAGATGCTCCCAGTTTAGCTTCATGGAATTTGAACTGCTATGATATTCTCGGCTAAAGCATGGGGATAAACAAGCAGACCTGTGTTGGTTCCTCACAAAACCTCTCCTCTCTTCACAGTTCTATTAAGACAATTTTCACCTAATTTACAACAACCTATCTTTTATTTAGTGTCTCATAGCTATGATTGTGACCCCACTCAATCCTGCTGAAATCCTCTACTAAAATAATGGATCCATCATCAACTGCTACAGTTGTTTTCAATATTTAGACATTTGACTATAAATTGATAACCAGAAAACCATTGACTAGTTGAACATGAACCAGCAGTTAAAAGGGTGATATTTTGGACCTGGAGTTAAAAATCTGTACAGTACTGTACCAAATTTTCAATATTTTTGAAAGCTTGCCAGAAATGCCACAAGGGGGAGCTAAATGATCAGACACAACCCACAGAAACTTCATTAGTCAACGATAAGCCACCAACAGAGCATCTTTGCTGCAGTCAGGAGACCTGGGCAATATCAAAGATCCCATCCTTTTCTGCTTCACCATTTCCCAGCAGTGCTGATTATTCCCAGTCAAAAGATTTCTCATATGAATCCAGAAAGGCTTATTTCTTCATTTACTCCAGAGACCGATAGCCTCAAACCCATGTATTGCTCTGTTCACTGCTCTGCACTGAAAATGATGTCACCTTACCACACCATTAGAGAGAGAGAAATTAAAATTTGACAACCTTAAAGGAGGCAGACTTGGGAAGATTCTGAAGACAATCTAAAGAATGGATGAAATCAAGAAGGCTGAAAGGTCAAGGCTCATTTACTACATCTGTCTTGCCGTTATGCCCTAGATCAGCTGCCTTTTCCATGTCTTGAAAGGAAAAATTCCATGTTATTGAACAGAACATCACTCTTTCCCAGTAACCAAAGGATATAAATTGTTCTGCTTGTGGCAAATGTTCAGGTTCACTGTGGACAAACAAACACTTACATGCCAGTATTTGAATTCTAACACCATGGCCCTTGAACCACATTTGCCATATTACGGCAGTCTCTCATAAGCCAGGTCATTACATATTACTCAGCGAGAACCCCAACCTAGTTGCCTTGCTGCATAACTAGGTACTGCCCCAAAGGGAAAGGAAGGGGCAAACTGATACCTATGAAATAAGGAGAATGTTTTGTTTTCAACTTCCACAGAAACAGATGGAGAAACTCGATATTCAACTAAAAGGAAAAAACGTTGTCAACAGAAAGCTAAAAATAGGTTTAAATTGAATTAAAAAAGAGAAAGAGAGAGAACGGAAAGTGAATGAATAAGAAACTAAAACACACCTGTGCCAGGAGTTGCATAAATGAATCAACAATATCAGGATGATCCCTGGGCCCTAAAAATATAATAAAGATGTAACTGAAGAGAAAAATCATACAAACAGCAACTCAACATCATATAGTTATGTGATACAGAAAGAATTTACAAGTGAAAACAGGAATAAGGGAAGGGAGGGTGCCAGGGGTAGGGTTGAAGAAGGCAGGCACATGAGCAGCTTGAAGCAAGTTAAAGAAACAAAACATACAAAAATTATGGAGCTTGGAAACCCAAGAACAGAAAGGAAAGTGCAAAGAAATAGACCTGCTGCCCCGGAGTCCCCTGCCAAGCACCAAGAAGGGAGAGCTGACTGCACCCTATTAGGGACAGAGGAGAAACAGGTGCTAACTGGACACCAGCTTCATGTGGATAACTAACATATTTGTATTGAAGGTACACCATCATCAAATACTTGTTCTCAAAAGGCAACTCCAAGGTCAAACAAACCCAGTTGTAATGTGAAGTGGGCACAAAATCCTGTAATCCCTCAAAAGCTCTTCATAGGCAGTACCATCACTGGTACATTGCAACATGGTCTGCAGGGGAAGTCCATGCTGGTTGCTAGTAACCATACTTTCTCTCACCAGTGATTATATCAGGCACTATGAGAATCTCCTTCCTCTCTATCAATGCTGATAGGCCTGCTATAGCCAGGCTGTAAGAGCATATCATTCCAAGGACTGGTAGCTTCCCAGCACTTCCAAATTCAAATAAGCACCTGGATAAGGGATTATATCCCCTCCCACCCATGCTATGACATGTGGATTGGAAAGGAACTGTAGACATACTCCAAGCTTATGCCCTCGAAGTATGGCAATTCCACAGAAGCAAATGCAAGCTCAAAGACTTGCTAAGAACTCAGCAGAGCTGTAAGAAGGATACTCAGAGCAGGATAATTGGGGAAGGGGGTGCAGAGCCCACAAGAAAAATATTTTATGTGGATTGCAGGTAGAGACTGATGGACATGGCGGATTCCACAGCAAGTAGTGGGGTAGGAGGTATGGGTGCTGTTTAGCTTCAAATATATAGCAACATGTTCCCCAGCGATTTCTGCTCCCTGCTCAAAACCAAATATTTAACTGGAAATTTCTACTTCTTTAAGACCTCTACCCAGAAAATCCAATGGGATGGGGGGTGGGGAATACAATTCCAAAGGGGATATTGACTAATCAGTTACCAATATGTATTGAGGGGTATGTCTAGTAGTTTCCCTCAGCAAGAACGTCTTAATGGCTAGTAGCATCATGTGTACAAGTTGTAGGCTTTCAGAGCTCAACAGGCACTGTAATGAGAAGGGGATTCAGCCTACCTGTACATAGCTCAACAAAAATTACAACTAAAAAGAGCTGTAACCAACATGACTGCCCCAGAAGAATGAGGATGCGAATCACACATACCTTGCTGAAAGAGGGAGAGTGTAACTGATGTGACGAGCAGAAAGAGTGCCTTGATGGGTGGAAAGTGGACAGGCTCATGGGCAAAGATATGAACAAGCTGAGAACACAAGAGACAAGAAAAACTGAAGCCAAAATAGCCTAGCCCATTCTACCCCCTCACCCACCCTGCTTTGGTAAGCCATGTTGCTCAAAGTCTAGCTAGGTAAAAGACACTGGAGTGTTGCTCAGTTTCATATGTGCACATGAACATAAAACATCACTCTCCAGTCTGGCACAATATGCTGGACTGTAACAACATTTCCCCCAAATACCATGACCAAGAGTTAATCTCTACATATACAGTCTTCTCTGCAAGGAGACTGAAGGGGAAGTCAAGGCCATGCCAAGGACACAAGGGAATGGGAACTGTTGAATACATATCAGCCTGCCCCTAAATTCACTAGTCTTTATTAGAAATCCATGTAGACTTACCTGCCGGGTGAGGTCAATAGCAGATGCTTGAGGAATGGTGCTGTACATCTGGCCCAACATCTCACATAGCTGAGGCACCATGGGTGCAAAGTCATCCAGGAGTGTTTTCACAGATTTTTCAAAAATAGAGCACACAGACTGTAGGGATAAGAAGTGTTATGTCAAGCAAAGTTTGGCTAAATAACTACTTTCAGCTAATGATCTATTCTAGATAGGTTTGAAGAGCCTATGTTCCAGTAATCAACCTCCTTTTACCTTCCTTGCTTGAGAATATCTATTTTCATAAACAAAATTTTGATGGGATCTCCCAAACAATCCTGCGATATGTTACTAACACCATCAGTGGTAGGGAGCCTGTTACTCTCCAAACTGAGTGTCAACTGCTTACATTCTATTGAGCATCAGTTTCCCCATTCCAAAGTCTCTATAAATCAAAACCTAGGCAGCCTCCTGAATATATCCCTGTCTACAGGGCAAAAAGTTTGTATATCTCAACTTTCAACCCTTCTGAGGCATGCTGTTACTCTCAGTCCAACATTCATCTTCATATTCACATAAGACCCAGATTCCCGCTTCTAATAGTAAAGCTTCCATCTGGTCAAAACTCTAAAAGTGCAATGAAATTCACTTCACTTACAGTTTAAAAATTGTTTTACTGGTCAAAATATAAAAAATTCAATGTTGATGGAGACTGAATAATTATTGTAATATTTTCCTCATACAACTGAAGAAAGCATATGCTTTACAGTCTAGCTTTTTATTAACATACTAAACCAAAACTTACTGAGGTTCCTTATTCAACTCCCTTATTGCAGTTACAATAATACTTTCATGTCAAAAATTATTCTGGATTGGAAAGGTTTTTGCTGGAGGAATTCCACTTAGAGGACACCTGAATGAGGCTCCTTTCATGTCCCCAAAATCTTTTCCCACCAAAGTGGTCCCTAATTATCTACTTGCAATTAAAACTGCTAAGTTGGCAGGAGCTGGGACAGAGGCGGGTACTCGAACCGTCATGCAATACCCGTGTCTCAAACTGCCAACTTGACGGCCTTCCAGCTAGCAAGGTGAGCTTCTTAACCACTGAGCCACCACAGCCACCTGCAGTTACTTTTGCTCCTTCCAGGTAGACAGGGCCTTCTCCCAGCTATTCTTCTGTATACAGTATTGTTATATTCCCTTAATATAGCAACAAACTGAAAATAATATGTGGATCAGCTTACTGCCAAGACACACATATTCCCATTATTAACATCAAAGAAAAACATACTGCCTTCTTTCAGTGTTGACTTGCAGTTTCACTACTCATCTGTGGATTTGTTCCAACTTAGGCTTACAATGTAAGAGTACCTCTGCAAAAACATAACTATTCCTTAATTCCTTCTGTATAAAATGTGTGAGCCCTCATGAATAATATATGCTCCTGCACAGTAGCATGCCTAGCTCCTTCTTAGACTGCTTTCCATTCCCTCATATAAAGATCAGCTCTGAAATGTTTAAAACGGTATCATAAGAATGAAAGATTTTAACCACACACAGTGTCTTTATTGATTAACTGTGTTCATTTAAGGTGATTAATATATATAGGTAAAGAATAAAAATGGCTATCTTTTTCTGCTGTATGGCATTTATGTTTACAAAGATAAAGGCATAGATCAAAACTTTTGCACAACTCATTCTGGTTGTAGCAAACCTATGAGAGTTCTTTTTAGGACAGCAGAGAGTTGAATTTTCATTTCCTGTCAAGCAAGTTTCTTGGCAAAAAACCTGAGAGCCACACCAGCTCCTCATCCATAAATGCCACATACAGTCCAAACAGCACCACTGCTAAATAAATAATAGCAATTCTGAAAGGGAGACAGGAAACTTACCTAATGCATCACTCTTTACTCCTTTCTGCTCAGTTCAGCATACAAATTCAAATGGTTAGCCCAAAAAGGAAGACACTGATACTTGCCATTGTTTAACCACTTAGCAGGAGCTAGAAAAGATCTAATGCTACACAGTACACTAAAATAGGGTGGAATGCCTGAAGCCCAGCAACACATCTGATACCTATCCCAGATCTAGAGGCCTGAGCAATACCAGCCAAGTTCTGGTTTTCTTATTTTGACTATATGCTATTGAAAATAATGTTCTGTTGCTATTAGATACATGGAGGACAAGAATCAGAGCAGCAAACTCAGCTTGTTAGTTGCTATAGTTATATGGGCAACTTGACCTGAGTGGGCCCCCATGTGCTGTTCAGCAGTTAGCCTGGGAGAAGCATTACCTCCACAACCTGGGCATCATTCAACCACTTGCTGAGCACTTTCTGGATGAGTTGGAAGACTTGTTGCAGCACCACCACTACCTACAAAATGAGGAGGAAAAGCATAAGAGATCATTCCAAAATTACTCTACATAATCCAAGGCTCAGATACATCATACTACTACTGTATTCAGATCCACATGTAGATAGTGGATTAGAGCTGTCTTTAGAGACCACAGACTATCTCACAACACCTGGAACACAAGAGTCTTGCTCACAATTATATTGTTGCTCTCTCTTCTTTGCAGTAGGAAATGTGAGCAAAGTTGATATCCTCTCTCTGAAGAATGTTCTGTGGTCTTTCGTAATAACTCAGAAGTTATACCAAATAGTGCTTGTTCTTGAATCAATGATATAAATGGGCTTATTGTATGTAACATTTAAAGAAATACTGCTAAAATGTCATGATTTGCACAATCTGCTGGCTCACATCTTTGATAGTGTTCTGTGCTAACTCCCTTCCAAAAAGTTTAAAGCTGCCTATAGTTACTTGGCAGGGAAGACAAGCATATACCTAAGAGGGTAATTGCATATACTTGTGCACAACTTCTATAGTAAAACTCACCGGATTGGGACCCTGTGGCACTGGCAGCTTCTTGACCTCTGAGCTCTCATGATCATCATCATGATGGCTGATATCCAAAGTGGTGAAGAGATTGGAGAGGAGACCCAAGATGTGGATGATGGCCAGCTTGTTGGAGGGATTTGGCTATAATGCAAGACATCGATATAAAAAATTAACACTGGAATGTTAGATGATAATGACCACTCAAACCAGATATCCCCTGGCTCCATACCTATAAGAACATAGATTGGTGCCAATATCCCAGACCTAGCCAATTTCAACACAGTTATTTAGAAGGCCTCAATATTTCTGAAGGAAAGACTGGCAACCTTTACCAGGCAAATGATGCAGCTCACCGTTTCATCAGCTAGTTTCTCCAGTTGCTGGATGTATGGAGTAATGAGTGAGTGCAAGTTCTTCAAAATCTCTTCTACTTGGAGAGCAGACAGCAAAAAACCCAAAGCTTGCATCAGCCACATGCACTGACTTGTCTGGGAGAGAAAACAAGATGGATAATATGCTCACTTTTACCCACTATCCTCAGAAACCTACTTACAATGACATTTTAGTTCAATTTCCTTCCCTAACTCATTGCCAAGGAACAAAGCTAAGATGTGCTTAGTGAGGGTCAGCCCAGAAACATGCTTTTAATGGTACAACTCATCAGCAGAATTGCCAGTGTCAGGGTCTTGAGACACACTGTAGGTGAGCACAGGATCTTTTGTGCTGCTTAAACCGCAGATAAAAAGCATCATAATAGATGTCCCAGTGTAAACTCTCTTTCTAGAAATGAGACATCTCATTTCACACATTTCTGTAATCCTCCTTTCATTGAGTGTGATGCTCCATACTGCTTTTGTTTAGACTTTTACCTGTTGTAGCTCTGAGAAACAGGACTCTTACCTTGTGAATCTGCTTCATTAGCACATCCTATAGAAGGAAAGATATATGCAAGTAAATATTCTTTGTATGGTATAGATTATTTACAAGTATCCTACAAGAACATCATATGACAACTCTGACAAGCCAAGAAAGACTGAGTGAGCAAATAATTACAGAAAAAAATGAGCTGACTGGGGTGGGGAATCCTTCCTGTGAATTATTTGCATTAGCGAAAGAATTTATTATAGGTATCTGGTTATATGTATTTTACCCCCAAATACCAGCATGCTACTGCTTTTCTACATTTGCTGCAAATGCAACTTTCTCATTTTCTGCATGAAGTGTGAAAATGAATTCAAGAAAAGAGAGGTTTGAGTGTCATCAAGCTAATTCATGCTTCCTTTCAGTTACCTGAGAGACAGCAACAATGTTAGCAGCATAGGGAGGCAAGTCATATTTGCATTCACGGCAGATCTTCTTAAGGGTGGAGACACTAGAGATAGATAATTCTGGATTTCCCAGAGCCTGCAACACTAGGGGCAAGACATTGTTGATCATTACAGGGTGGTCAGCCAGCCACTCTGAGAGAGCACCTAGGGAGAGAAGGAACACACAGTTAGAGTTGCTCTGCTTTTGCCCCAAACATATTAGTGTAGCCAATGATATGCATAGAGGCTCCTTCTTTATCATGCAAGAATTCATGGCCCAAACAATTCACATCCAAACAGACATTTTAGCTCACACTTCATTCCCAACCTCCTTACCGATGGTGAACATGACTGTATCTGCAAGCTGCACATTGCTGATGCTGATGTGAGGGATGAGACCAATAAGGCCAGGCACCACATCTGAGTAGTTGACATCTATGGTCTCTGCGATGGATTGGAACCCATAAAGTAAAGCCTCTGTGTGCTGCCAGGGAGACAGATTTGTCTACTGAGCTCATGCCAAGTTTCCAATTTCTACCTCTAAAACTCTACATATAAAGTGGCAACACACAAAACCAATAATTTATACAAGATCTTGACATTGAGTTCTAGATGGGGTGCTTCAAACTTCATTGTTCAAAAGGGCAGCAGCAGGCTGAAATAGCTTCCATCCCAACCAAAAAAAGGACAGAGCCATCTCCCATACAAAAGTAAGAGGTCTCATGTCTAGCTGTTTCAGATAATTCTATAACATGAATTGTTTCTCCAGTAAGGTTCCTTCATTCCTACCTACCTAAGTGAACTGATTTCACATACCAAATTACACCATTCCTCAGTGACAGTAACTTTGTATTCTTAGCCTACCATGCTGAATGCTGTTTGACTATATAATACACAAAGTAGTTGCCCACTGTCCCCTACTATCATAAGGATTGAGGCATATGAAACAAGAGGTAGAACACAGCTTTATTCATACTTCTCCTACTGCAGGACATTCTACTATGGCAGTGATGGCGAACCTTGGCACTCCAGCTGTTTTTGAACTTCAATTTCCAGAAGCCTTTATCAGCAGGAGTGCTGACTTGGGCTTCTGGTAATTGAAGTCCAAGAACAACTAGAGTGGCAAGGTTTGCCATCACAATACTAGGGCATGGGCTGAAAAAAATACAGCATATACAGTGTGATATATTGTTGGTACATATGATACTCTATCAAGGCTTCCAGATGCCTGGACAGTAAATCATGGCTCAGGCTGAGTTCTTGTTTGCTGTCACGGTGATGAATGAGGACTCCCTGTGGTCACTGATGCTTGACACCCATCACTGTTCACCATGCAAACAGCTTGCTGATGACACACCAAGGTGAGTAGATACATGTTGATTAGCTACCAGTCAGCGACCCCTGGCTCCATATTAGTATTCTCATCGCCACAGACACAAGTAGCTAAGCTGCTTTCTCCAAAATAAAAGAACAAATATCTCCACTATTAGAGGAAGTGGGACTACCAGACTCCTCGTTTTATCAGTAAAAGAAATTTGAATTTTAACTTTATACAAAACCCTAGTATAATACATAACCTATATAACATACAAGGGGTTCCTGTACTTTAGAAATGTTCTAAGCACTTCCTATTTGGGCTAAAACCAGATAACTGGTTACATCACAGCTAACAGATATTTGGGCAGAATTGGATTGCTGCTACATAATACATAAACAGTGCCAAAATACCATAAAAAATACCAGAGTGCCATCTTTAAGATAATAATAATTTCGTGTCAGAAATTTTTCTGGGTTGAAAGGATTTTTGCAGAAGAAACTCTGCTCAGGGAACGCCCAAATAAAGTTCCTTTCATGTCCCCAAGAGCTGTAACAGAGACAGGCACTCAGTCAATCATGCAGTACCCAAGTCTTGAACTGCTGACTTGCCAGCATTCCAGTTAACAAGGCAAGCTTCTTAACTACTGAGCCACAGAAATGGCAAGCTGGGCCCTAATGCAAATCTTCAGTTTCTGTTTTATAAGCCACCATCTCATACACACAACTCTAAAGATATGACATGACCATATTTTAGCTCCAATTAACATTAAAAAACTTTTCAGAAAACTTAAAATGTAATTGTCCACCCAGACACACTGTTCTGAGATTTAACACGTCTCTCCTGTAACTAAGATACTCTGCCTGCTTCTCCAGACCTCTCTTCTGCAATGCTCCTTTCACACTCCTGGCCGCTTCTCCTTCTGACATTTCTATAAAAAAAGTCTCTCAGTCTTTTTTTATATTAATCTATCTCCATGACAATTAGGTTTCCTCTGAGGACAGAGATTATCACTCACCTGCCAGGACGATGGCTGCTCTGTGTTGGTCAAGAGGCGACCCAACTTGTCATATAAACTGCTCAGTAGCTCTGCTCCGAGCATTTCATACACATACATCAAGGTATCTGAAATGTCCACTCTAAAGGACAAAAGAGACAAATATCATATTGCTCTTCCACTGATCAGAATCGTGGCTAAACAGAAACATTTGTACAATCCTTATCCAGCCCAAGATATATACATTTTAATCCCAGTGAGGCAGAATGAAAAACACCCCCTTTTGCAGATCACAAACCATGAACAATGTATGTTGTTTGGCAAAAAACTGTACCGGTATATCCGAAACTGTTCCTTTTCATCAGAGGACCAGCAACCGTACTCTTCATCAGAGGGAAACTGAGCTTTGTGCAGGAGCACATCCACCAGCTGGAAATAGACAGGGCGATATACCTGCTGGTACATGGCCTGTTTTTCTGGATCAAAAGAGAGGATGTCATCCTGCAGAGAAAAAGTTCATTTCTCAGGTACAGGTTAGAAAATTTGCCTAGAACTCCAGGGCTCTAGTCGATATAACACAACCAATCCCCAAACATTTTAGTGTTGTCAGAAATAAATGATCTTAATTTAATTTAATAGATTTCTATACAGCCCTAATCCAATGGATTCTGGGCGGTGTACACAAGCTAAAACCAATATAAAATGATTAAAAAACCCTTAAGAACATAGCAATACTACCCACCACTGTGCCATTACTATCTAAAAACAAATATAAAATCGGCATAACCTTAACGATAAAATTAATTAGGGGGGGAGCCTCAGACAAGCCAGAAAGGGGAGCTTGTTGACAATCTTACATTGTTATTGAAATATCTATAAGAGGAATTTGGAAATACAAAACTAAAGTCAGGTTACCTCATTCAGATATTTTAGTTTGTCTCACTAATATAATCCCAAATGGTTTATAGCACCAGGTTACCCTAGAAGCCCCCCGTCCCCCAAGTATCCCAAACTCCAAAACCCTTTCCAGCTAGTGGTAGGAAGCTGCAGCAAGGACCAGATATTTCCATTACCCCAAATTACCAATACAATTTATTTTGTTTTGTTAAATACTTGATCCTAGTCTTGGCACAGTCAATAAATTTTGAAAAATTGAAACAATTTAAAACAATTCAACCTAAACAAACAAAACAGAATGACTCACAGCTCTATCACAAATCAGAATATAAAGCAAAGCTGCAAGCTGACACTGTACTTTGTTAGTTCACTGTCTTAGCAATGTCAGCCCATTTCATTCTACTACTCCCAAGTAAGCAAGAACAGAAGCCACCACAGGCCTGCAATGTCATGTCCCTTTTATTACTATCACTTTGTTCCTACCTACGCAGACTTATCATAATAAAGAATTAATTTCTTGGCACTGTGTATCAACAATTAATCCATGGAGGATGTTGGGTATCCCCATCCTGTTCAAGGGCTTGGCATGGATAAGATGGCATTCTAGGCAAAATTAATACTCAAGCAGTAGTATAGCTCTGGAAGATATTCCTGGCCATTGAGTTCAACCCCATAGCTTCATTAAAGCTCACTAATCCATACCCAGTTGTGGGTCCTAAAGGATTAAGATTTTCCCCTAATTTACTTCTACCATGCCAGAAGTAGAGAATCTTTCATTATTTGGATCTTTTCAATCTCAACTCCCAAAGTCCCCCGCTACTGGCTATGGAAATGAGCTTTTAGGAGATATTAACAAAATAAATAAATAAATAAATAAATCTGGAAGCCCAATGGTACTAAACAAAATACTAAACAAAGATAATAGAGGAGATACACAAAGATGATAGCTAACACTTTATCTACCCTTTTCCTAATAGCTGTATCCATGTGGTTTTCACAAACCTGGCAAATATCTTGGGAAGCTGAACATTTTGGAAAGCCAGGATCATCACAGGAACTCCAAGGATATGGACTGGTATGGGGTAGAGACTGAAGAAAAATTCTCTGCTTCCTATTTGCCTATATAAAGTATCACTTCAGTTCCACTACCTTCATTTTTAACGATGTTCCTGTAAACTTGAGTGCTCTACCAGTCACACACTGAAACAATGCATGATCTCATCCTGCCTCAAGCTGGCACCCAGAGAAGCAGTAGCTCAACAACAAGTCTTGCTCTTGGGCAGTGCAGGAGTGTGTCAGGCTAATCTGCCATGCTAATGAGGCTCCTGGGTTCCAAGCAGAAAGTGAAGGGGGAGGGAAAGACAGGCTGCACTACACTGCTTCTAGAATGGTATCTCAGTGTAGCAGCAAGTATATGGCACTACAGACATGCCCAGATCTGTGTTTGTACTCAGAGCTAATGGAGAAGCAGGACTGCCTGTCAGACACACTAGTTAAGAAGAGCTGTTATCTAGATGGCTCTTTGCACCACAGTCATTGACAGTAGATGAGGTGCTCATGTAACTCTCATTCCTATGAGGAAGGGGGAAAGGCACCATATCATCTATGCTGAACTCTGGCAGGAGATTTTGTTCCCACCTCAAAAATAATGTCAACAGCGATGGTGTTTTCCAGCAGAAGAAGAATGGCTAGGCTCTATAGAATAACGGCAGATCTCTGTAGTGTAAGCAACTTGGGTCATGTGACTATGATGACGTGCTCAGTCTCCTTCTTTGAGAGGCCATGATTTCACATGCAGACCAAATTGCTGCAACACTCTAGAACAGTGGTGGTTAACCTTGGCACTCCAGCTGTTCCTGGACTTCAATGCCCAGAAGCCCTGATCATTGGGTATGCTGACTTGGGCTTATGGGAATTGAAGTCCAGGAACAGCTAGAGTGCCAAGGTTAGTCACCACTGCTCTAAGAAGTCTTAGATAAACAACGCTCTCATATGCTCTTGGACATTTTCTCTGCTGCCTCCTTGGGTACAATCAAACTGGCACAGGTTTTCAGCACCATGTACAAACAATGCAATATGAAGAGTCAAAAGAGCAACATGATGACAGTACAACTATGTCACAAAATCTGGCCTTCACACTATGACTGGAAGGACCTAAGCATTTCCCGTCACATAAGCCCAGACTAATGTCCCATTCTTCCTTGGAGGCCCAGAACATTCCTTTGTACTCCATCTAGATCAGTGTTTCCCAACCATTGGATTTTGGACTTCAATTCCCAGAAGCTTAAGACAATTCCCAAAAGCACTGATCAGCCAAAGTACTAACCTAGGCTTCTGGGAATTTAAATCCAAAAACCAAAGGTTGGGAAATACTGACCTAGACTGAGACTAACTACATGGTACAGAACTGCTAGCTAAAGCACCCAAATTGCAGTGAGGAACAAATAAACCATTATCAAAATAGGAGGTTATCATTATGAGAGTAATTTTATGGAAGGTAGATAGCACTTACCTGTAGTGTATACCAGAAAGTAAGAGTAAGTGAGCTTGTTGTCTCGTTTACAGGATAGTGGCCTGGGATCCCAGTGCAAAACATTATCATGTTGACGAGTGCTAAAAAGCTCTGCCAGTGGTCTACCTGCTCCAAAAGGGCTCTGTGGGAGGTAGAAATTGTGTAGCATCAAATATCTGCTCTATTATGGCATAGCCATGGAAGCACAGTAGCAGGATTATTACATTTAGGATAATAGAATAATGCCTGAAGTGAGCTCTTAAAAATCAGACAGAGAAAGATGATGAAAGGGGTTTAAAACTCATGTAAGAAATGTCACATTGACCTGCTTGTCTAGAACTGGACTCAGCTCTCCATCAACTTCCACATTAGAAGCATTTGAAAGTCTATATTGTCTCCTCATGACTATGCAGAAAATACTCAAATGTGACTCTACAAGGCCTTTTAAAATGGGATTTAGGAGACCTAAGGGCTGCTTAGCTAATAGGAAGTCCAGTCAGGCAAAGGAAAAAACTTCATTCTGTTCATAGTGAGCAGTAACTAGTCTCTAAGGATTAATTCTATCCCCATGCTCCTCACCGGGAATGATTCTCTCCAAGGGCTACAGCAATACGGCATATCCCATGTGATGTCTCCATATCTCTGCTCTGCACTGCTTGGCGTAGCTGTTCCTGTAGTCCCAAAACAGGTGGAATGAGCTTCAGAAGAGTATTCACATACCTACCAAGGGAGAGAGGAGATAAGGGTGGGCAGCCTTCTGTCTTCTCTAAGGATTTAAAACTATCCTGATGGATCAAACTAAAGACTAATCTAGACAAGCCTCTTATTTTGAGAGTGCTTCTTCAGAATGCTCATAATTATAGCAACCACCCCTTTTTAATTTCCTTTCACTTCTATACTACCTAACTGACTAAGTCAACATTCTAGATCAGATGTCAGCAAACATGGCTCTCCAGATGTTTATTTATTAGTTCAAATTTATATTGCTGCCTACTCACCATGGCGGCTCAGGGAGGCTTACAGACAATACTGTACATTATATTACATTACAATACAATATGTTGGGGTGGGCACAGGGGGAGGGGCAGCAAGGTCTTCAACCTGCCCTGGCTTCTTCTTCCCCTGGCAGTTGGTATAGGCACAGGGGGAGGGGCGGCAAGGTCCTCAACCTGCCCTGGCTTCTTCTTCCCCTGGCAGTTTGTATAGGCACTGGGGGAGGGGTGGCAAGGTCCTCATCCTGCCCTGGCTTCTTCCCCTGGCAGTTGGTATAGGCACAGTTGTTGGACTTTAATTACCAGAAACCCAGGTCAGTACACCTGCTGATCAGAACTTCTGGGAATTGAAGTCCAAGAACATCTGGAGAGCCATGTTTGCTAATCCCTGCTCTAGAGGTGCAATAAAAACATACATACAAAACATAAAATAAAGTAAATAAAGTCCTTCAACAATGCCAGGCAAATTACAATTATAAAACCATATTTCAAAACCCAGTAGAACACAGTAATGGTAGATAAGTAAAACAAATACAGCATTACCACCACCACCACCACCCCCACACACACACACTCAAAATCAACTAAGCACAATCAAGTGAAATCTGCTTCAAGGCAGACTATCAACAAAGGCCAACAAGTTGCATTCAGAGGTATGGTGCCTCTAAATACTGAGGTTCCATTTAGTTTTCATGATTAACAGGCCTCAATAGACCTTTCCCCCATGAATTTGTATTATCTCTTTAAAGTCATACAAGCCAGGGGACCTCATCCATCCACATCATTCACCTATAAATTCTGCAAGTTAGTTGTGCAATGAACGAAGAATTACACTTTCTTGATCAGTAGACTGGGTGATTTAGGATGCTGGTGCTAGAAAGGGAGAAAAAACCCCAGCCTACCCACTTTCTCCATATTATTCATGATTTTATTTTTAAAAAAACCTGTTTCCCATCAACTGTCTTTCATTTAATTTAAAAAAAATATTTTTATCTTTGATCCGTTTTAAAAGGGACCACCCTACCACCACCTTAAAATCTGAAACTGACACACCTATATCAACCTAAGAAATCCTACCTAACTTGAAAACAAGTCTTTTATTCTCTTTAGGCCTGTCAAAGGGAAACTATTATCCCATAAACCAGGTTGTCAATGCTCATTTATCTTTTTGGAACTGCAATCTTCCACATGGTTCTTCCTCACACTGATGATTCTGATAACCTATATTAACAGCCCCTCTCTTCAAAAACAAATATATAACAATTTCTACTCTACAAATCCTCCCTAGAGAATGTGTCTAACACATTCATGACACAGATATGTAGCACCTTAAAGGCTATTCAATATATTTTGACATGAACATTTACAGTTAAGAGTCTACATCAGATGCATAAAAGCAAACCAGAAAGCTCATAGATTTAAATAGATTGTGGAGGGCAAAGACACTACCCTAAATACAAGTGGAAAGAATGCATATTAGACATATTCCAATCTTGATGAAGCTTAAGAACATTTATTACTACTCAGCAGAGTGGAACAGACAACTGATTTATTTCTTTTCTCAAATAAGCACCAAAGAACTAGATGACATCAAGCTGCACTCTGTTCACATGGTATGGAAACAAGCTTTCACCATTCATAGGCTGAGAATGTCTTTCTGCAGTGAGATGACTATCATCATCTCTGATCACACACAAAAAGTTGCCTATTCTGGAATCCAGGTATGGCCTCTATCCAAAGATAGTGAAATGCCCCCTCACTGGTTTTAGCCAGCATTTTAAACATCAGATTTGTATTTATTTATTGGAAAAGATCAGGGTACGTTCCAATCCCAAAAAGGGCAATGCCAAAGAATGTTCAAATTATTGAACAATTGTGCTCATTTCACATGCTAGTAAAGTCATGCTCAAGATAATACATGATAGACTTCAACAGCACATGGATAGAGAATTACCAGAAGTGCAAGCTGGTTTCTGAAGAGGTAGGGGGACTAGAGACCATATTGCCAACATACATTGGATCATGGAGAAAACAAAGGAATACGAGAAACAAATCTATTTCTGTTTCATTGACTACACTAAGACCTTTGATTGTTTGGATCACAACAAAATGTGGCAAGTAATTAAAGAGATGGGTATACCAGAACACCTTATAGGGCTCATGAGAAATCTGTACAAGAGTCAAGAAGCAACAGTTAGGACAGGATATGGAATGATGGGGTGGTTTGGAATAGGAAAAGGAGTAAGACAAGGCTGCATTTTGTCACCCTGCTTATTTAACTTATATACAGAGCACATAATGCACAATGCAGGGCTGGATGAATCACAAGTTGGAATTAAAATTGCTGGGAGAAACATCAACAATTTGAGATATGCAGATACTACCCTAATGGCAGAAAGTGAGAAAGACCTAAAGAAACTCCTGCTTAGATTGAAAGAAGAGAGTGCAAAAGCTGGCTTGAGACCCAACAATAAGAAAACAAAGATAATGGCAACAGGCCCTATCAGTCCCTGGAAAATAGATGGGGAAGAGGTAGAAGCAGTGACAGACTTTACATTCTTAGCAACCGAGATCACTGCAGATGGTGGATTGCAGCCATGAAATAAAAAGGTGACTAATTCTTGAGAGGCAGGTTATGAGAAATCTGGGGAACATAGTTAAAAGTAAAGACATCACCTTGCAAACAAAAATTTGCATTGTCAAAGCAATGGTATTTTTGGTAGTAATGTATGGTTGTAAGAGCTGGACCATAAGGAAAGCAGAAGAATAAACACCTGTGAAATGTGGTGCTGGAGAAGAGTCTTGAGAGTACCCTGGACAGAGAGGAGAACAAATAGGTCAACCTTAGAAGAAATCAACCCTGACTGCTCCTCGGAAGGTCAAATAGTGAAGATGAAGCTAAAGTACTTTGGACATTAAATGAGAAGAGAGGATTCACTCGAGAAGTCCTTGATGCTGGGAAAGGTGGAGGGCGAAAGAAGAAGGGGGTGGCAGAAAATGAGATGGCTAGATGGTATTGTTGATACAATGGAAATAGAGTTGGGCGGGTTGAGGAGGATGGTGAAGGATAGGGGTGTCTGGTGTGCAATGGCCCATGGGTTGCAGGGGGTCAGAACTGACTGTGTGACTGAACAAAAAAATTATTTATTCTCTAAGTAGAAGAATCACCCCTTCGATTTATGCAAGTACATAACTGCAGGCAGACAATGACATATTTTGCACAGTGAACAAGAGAGTGAGCTCTTGGAGCTTTTATGGTATTATATATACTAGTTATAAAGGTTAGATACAGATTGTCTTGGGCTAATGGGCCAATTATTGGGGGGGGGGGATTGAGACATTTATGCCTGGCAATTTTAATAACCAGGTTAAAGATTTAGGACTGAATCTGAACAAAATCATTGATGTGAAAAGCATTTGTTAGGAAGGGATAACCAGTGATGGGATGTAACAGGTTCGCACCAGTTCGCCAGAACCAGTAGTAACTTTTTTCCAGTGTCCCGGAGAACCGGTAACAGCTTTTGGGGGGAACCACCTTCGGGGCTTACCTTTTCACTGGTTCCCCCACTGCGCATGCGCACCAAGCACTTGGTGTGCATGCATGCCTACAGTGCTGTCCTCCCAAGCAGGGAGGAGGAAGAGAAGCTGCTAGCCTGAAGCTCCCTATAGCCTGCTCCCCAGGGTAAGTGACTCACCTTTGGATGTGGTGTGTCTGTGTGTATTTTAATATGTATTTAATACCTTTACCTATATTGACGTACTACCACAGTTCCTAAAAAGGCCTGACGGCCTGGCTTGGGTTTTTAAAGCAAAGTCTTGGAGTTACCTCATCAATAAGCTACAGCTGTGTTGTTCCAATTGCTGTTCCAATTGGAGAACCCTTAAGGAGGTACAGCTGTTTTACATTTACATTAAGGCATATTATCCTAGAGAATTGGTACGATGACCATATCCATCTTGCAACATGGTGCTGCCCAGGCACTTATACTAACAGGTTAGTGATGGGTTTGTGTTTGGAGTGGGTGTGTTGATTTGTGTTTGGGGTGTTTGGGTGGGTGGGTATATTTTAATGTAATTTTTATTTTATTTATTTATTTTATTTTATTTTATTAATTTATTTACGGGTTTGTGTTGTGGGTGGGTGGGTTGAGGGGTGTGTGTGTGTGCTTATTTTTATTTAATTTTTTTATTATTAATTTTTTCTTTGGCTCCGCCCACAACATCATGACATTAGCTCCGCCCACACTGTGATTATGTCACGGTGGGGTAGTAAATTTTTTGACATCCCACCACTGGGGATAACTCATCTTCAGCAAAAGCTTTTAAAACCTTTATTTGAAACTTCCACCATGAAAAAGTTTAAGTTTTAAGTCAGCCAAGTTGACAGCTATTTAAAATAAAAGTAAAACTTGCATATTTAGACATTAAATAAGGTACTCAGTGTGGCACAGTAGATAGAGTGATAGACTACTAGGACACTAGAGATCAGGGCTTGAATTCACTTTCAGGCATGGAAACTTAATGAGGGAATGGAACTGGTAAAATCACTCCTTAAATATCTCATTTATCTTAAAAGCCTTATTCATATCACTATAAGTTGCCTCTAGTATGATATCATTTAACTAACTAATGATTACAGGGCCAAAAAAGGATGCAATACAAATTAAAAATTGCACTTTCATTTTAATACTGCAAGATGAATGATGATCTCCTTGATCTCTTAAATGTTTGGCCAGTGAAAAGAAAATTCAAAAGCCAAATTACAGTAGATGGTCACTCAAAGAAGCAATATCCTAGATAATTTCTATAGGATGCTACTACCGGTAGTAAATTATGTCTCCTTCTGTTTGACTGGACAAGATCTGATCTCACTAGTGAAAATTTAAATCATTTTTGGGCTATTCCATCATTACATGTGAGACAATCAGACACCATCATTTCACAAAATTAGTTCTTTAACAATATTTTTGTGAAATTATGGTGTCCAATTGTCCTGCACACATAACAATGGAGTGACCCTTTCCCGTTTTTCAAGGATAACCTCAAGGTTCTTATCACTAGCCACACTTTCTATTGTCAGTCTGCTTCCAAAATACAACTACAGTACTGATCATCTTGCCTGCAGTACTTTAGGAACTGTAGTTTTAAAAGGTCTGTTTTCCTAGCTCTGATAAGAAATCATTCTATGAGATCATCTGTGAATCTGAGTGCAGCACTCTCATTTTCAACTATCAGCTTCAGCTGAGTTACAAACATAAGGAACACATCTTGACAATCCTCAAACAATTTTCCATTCCCTACATTGGTTTCTATATCCATTTCCAGGGAATATCCAAGCACTTTTGGAAGGTTAATGCTAAAGAACCAACCATGATCCTGCCAGGATCTGAAGCTAGGCAGGTAGGGATCCATGACTGAGCCTTTTCTATTGTCTTGGGAATGTTCTCTTCTCGATAAGCTAATGTAATGCTGCCTGATTGCCTTTCAATGCCATGTGAAGGCATTTTTATTTACCCAGGCATTTTATTTTCAACTGATCATTCCATCTTTTTGTTTCTTGCTCTTTTTCCATTGTCATATTGCATATTACAGTTTGGATGCAAGCTACTTTGAAAGGTTTATTTAAAACACAATATACAAATTCTTGAATAATTTATTCAGACATTTACCCAGGTTGAAAGATACTGTGATAATGCAGGTATGTATTCCTCCCCCGTTAATCTCCATCTCTTGCTTATAATATGAGATAGACACTCATATAGTCACAACCAAAACTGAGAAATTTTCCTCATTCTGTCAAAAATTAAAAACAAACAAACAATAACCCAGAAGTGCCTACACAATTCCCCCTTTCATGAGTAAAACAGCCATATAACACACAACATTATGCACACAGAAAGGAGTGTCTCGTACGCCTGCTCCTTCTCCACAAAAAAGTGAGTTTTGGCTTATGTAAGAATCTGATCTACACAAACATACTAGAAACCTAACTGTTAGATTAATCTCATTAATCACTGGACATTATTATCACCCTTGTCAGTTGTACCCTGTCAAACCCTAAATTTACGCTCTACATCTGACTGGGGAGTCTATCAAGCAGGAATAACACAGGATGACACAAAAATGTGGATATCCCTATCCATAAAAAAGCATGGTAAGATTCCCAACATGGCAGGGTCTATGCCAGGAGTTCTCAACCTTTTAAAACCGGGGGCTGAGTCATGCTCCCTCAGACAGCTTTGAGGGCCAGACAGCCCTTTTGCCCTTCTACCACTACATGGCACTTCCTGGTGTGGTGGAAGCAGTTGGGGGCCAAATGAAATGGTGCAGTGGGCCACATCTGGTTCCCAGGCCGCAAGTTGAGAATCCCTGGTCTATGCTCAAGGAGTATTGTAGCATTTTGAAAGACTAATAGGCATACTGTGATCTTGGGTTGGAAACATTAAAGCCTACTTCTTTTTATGTTTTAATTTCCTGGGGTTTACTAACGATGCAGAGGTAAAATCACAATCTGTTTGTTGCACCAGAACTTTTAAAAGTTCTGGTTTTATCTGTAAACAGATACATTTGTTGATCTTGTTTAGTCACCAGGAAAAAAATCTAGGTAGAATTTCCTTGGTCTTCTTTTGGTCCTCAGTCGTTGTTCTTCCTTCTCTATACAGTAATACCTCAGATAATATTTACCTCGGATAACGCTAAAATTGCATAACGTTAAGTAATCTGGGGAGGATAATTGGATCAAACAACATTAAGGTCCTATGGGTTGGATCGGATAACAACTGCTAAACCCTGTGAAGTTACAATGTATCTCTATGGAGCTTTAACGTTATCCGATCCATCCCATAGAATTTTAACATGGATCGGATAACTCTAAAAATCGGATAACACCAAGACTTGTGGAACCAAGTCTTAGCGTTATCTGATGTATTACTGTACTTATATCATCCCACAACATTTTACAAAGGTTGTATTCTCATTCAACATATGCAAAATATCTTTTGAAATGGAATAGAAATTTGATTGTGTATGCCTTTCACAAGCTGGCTAGATAGCTCAGTGATGTAGTTTTCTGGCTGTGGAATCAGAGGTTGGAAATTAAATTTCCCGGTGAGTTTCTTGGAAGGAAAACCTGTGTAGCCATGAAAAAGCTGCACTATCCCAGGATGCTGCCCAAAGAAGGATATAGTAGACCATGTGGTATATTCTCTACCTAGAAACCCCTGGAAAGGATTGCTCTAAGTCAGAATTGTCTTGATGGCACACAATTATTTACATGTATCAGAGTAAATAAAGCAACAACAAAAGACAAAAAATGTTGTGACAACTTAAAGACTAACTCCTGTATTTAAATGTGAGCTTTCATGGATCAGGTCCACTTTGTCAGGCATAATAAACGAAGTGGACTTGATCTACAAAAGTTCACATTTAAATACAGGAGTTAGTCTTTAAGGTGTCATGACGTTTTGGTCTTTTTGTTGTTGTTTTGTTTACTCTCTGATATGTTTGCACAGACTAACACAGCTACCACTTCAAAAATTATTTATGTATTTCACATATTTATTCCAACTGAAAAATCTGAAGGGTGACAAAGTCAAGTCCCCTAAATATCCATTTCCTCAAATCAAAAGTCAAATGCTCAAACAGTACTCTCCTGAGGGCATCCAGACAGCTACTGCCTCTCTATGTATAACAGCATTCTAGAACCATAGAAGCAATTTCATGCCTGTCAATCTCTCTACTGCCACCAATAAGTGATTGTAACCATGACAACAAGCACAGAAGAAATGGAGGGGAATAGCAAAGGATGGCCCCCAGAGAGATGCAATGCCGGCGGCTAATTGGCCAGCTGTCAGTTACCTGGCTGTTGCAGCACACTGTCTGAAGACACAACCATTCTGCACTCACTCATCCAGCCCTCCATCACATGTACAGCCTATGGTTACAAGTGAGAGAACCCACAGGCACACAGCACCAAGCAGTGTAAAGACCTATCTTTTCTCTATCATCAACTGTGAAGCAGGGCGGTACCACCTACAGAATAAGACCTAATGCCAACATTATTCTTTTGTCAAACCCTCAAAAATGTGTGGGACCATCACCATATTGGGGTATTGGAGACTTTTCACAGAATATCAGCTTCTGGTGCAAAGGAAGTTTGAGTAATACTATGGAAGCCCATTTACAGTTATTGGGCACAAAACACAATGCTGCAGAATTTTTAAAAATTCAGTCAAGTCACAGGTATTTAGAAGCTTGGACTGAGATGAAGATTTAAAAATAGGCTGTAATTATAGGAAGCGGAGGGAAGTGAAGAAAGAGAGCAGGATGTTATGCTTTAAGAGGCAACTTCAATGAATCCAGTTTTGCACTCGTGTGTGCAAAATTGTATGTGGAGGAGGATAAATTGCAAGCCTCCAATTGTAGCTGGAAAATGACAGAAGTGTGTACTGAATTCGCCAGAATGCATCCAGAGAAAGCACAATGAAAGGAGGCGCAGTCAAACCAACTGCAGTCTACTCCATGCAATTACCATGAAAGAGATAAAAAGATTCTCAGTAGCAGAGACTCAGTAGCAGATAAATGAAACAGATTCTAATTCTGTTGCTCCAGCCATGATCACATTGCTACAGATTGACCCTACACATCAGTTTCCTCACCAGCTGTAATGGAGTTGTGACATATAACACAGCTAATGTGGTGGCATTCTATATCTTTGAAATGTGATATTTTAATCTGTGGTGTTTTTAAGAACAATCTGAGTGCCTGCTAATGTATGTGTCCTATTGACAGAGGCTGAAACAAATTGAAATGTTTTATTACCTTGCACCCACCCTAATATGTACTACTTTGCCATCTCTTACTACCATTGTTCCACATGACAGAGCTAACCTAAACTCATTTTTCCTCTACTTCTCCATTGAAAACAATGCCTCTGTGCATGCAAACATAACCCCACACTCATAGTTCTTGTTCTGTGTGCTTCCTCCCAAGAAGCATACTAAGGCACTATTTCGCCTATAATATACAAAAGAGAACTGGACAAACTAGTCACCAAATTATACTCTCCCTGTTTTTCTTTAACCATACTAGTTTCAGACTGCTATGCAACCTTATTTATTCCACTATGATTTTATATAATTATAAGTTTCAGAGTGCCTCTATGGTCTCTCCTCTAACACGTGTATACTGTATTTATAATTACACTACTGGAGCAATGAGAATATTGCAACAACACTAAAAGATACAAATTAAACAACATGATTAGCTCTTTCAGTGGGTCACTGGATTGTTACAACTATATGGCCCCAGCAGCCACGCCAGATTGTTGAATCATAAACTGCATGACTGCACAGCACTGAAGTCACCAAGCTATTTATCCATCAGGACACTACTATCCAAAGCAAAGCATTATGTTCTTTAATCCTATGTGTTTGATAAAGCTGTGCTGAGATGCAGAAAGAATTTTAATTCAGTATATTTGTGTACATAAACTGGAAAAGAACTTTCATACTCTCTTATATTATTTTCACTGTAGACATGCTAATCACTGCCTCAGGTCATGTTGACTTTAAAACATTTTCCACAATGTGTAATTTGCTATGATCCAGGACATTTCATTCCTTTCAGGAAGGCACTATCCAGGCCTTCAGTCATATCTTATATTTTTCCTTTGAACAGCATGTATTGCCTCCTAATATACACTGTCCTATCTTCTTGCACATTTAACTGAACATGTGAACCAGCAGAAAACTGGTTTTAGGTCCCAGACTATCTCTACAAAAAAAGTGCTACAACTCGCCCCGGTTCAATCATTATACATTAAAACACCGGATAACGATTGGATCGGATAACGCTAAAATCGCATAACGTTGGGGAATTTGAGGCAAACATTTGGATCGGATAACATGTTAACCATTATGTTAACCATTATGTTAACGCTATCTGATCCATCACATAACCTAACTATTTCTGAGGCTAACGTTTGCCTCAAATTCCCTGAGGTGTGGCTGTGACTCACCAGTTTCTCTTGGGAGAAAGGGAGGGGCTGCCTGCTCTCAAGCTTGCCATATTTGAATAACAAAAGCTTGCAAAACCAGTCTGACTAGTTTAGCAAAGCAAAGGCAGATTGTAGCTCCGCAAGCCTCATGCATTGTCAATGGAAAACAAGCAGACACTGAAACCTTTCACCTACAAAGCAATTCAGCTTTTCACACCCTGCAAAGCCCTGAGAGAACTTCCTTTATTACAGCAATGGTTGGGGGGCTGATTCTAAAGAAAAACATTTTCCAAGCTTCTGTTCAGATCTTTTAAAACAGCACTTTATAAAATTTTCAAAAATTTAAAAATGCTGTATGGCTTTCCCCCCCTAAAGTCAGGGTGGTCTGGCATGTTTTTGTAATGTATTTACCCTTTAGACAATTATTTCTTAAAGTTCTTTAAGTTTCCAGCATGTTTCCTTGACTTTCCCTTGAAGCCTCTGTTGCTTATCTCTATGGAGTTAACATTATCTGATTGACCTGAATAGGATTTTAACGTTATCTGGTGCATGCATCGGATAAGGCTAAAAATCGGATAACGTTAAGACTTGTGGAACCAAGTCTTAACGTTATCCGAGGTGTTACAGTATCGATAATATCAAACATCAGATAGTAGTTTTATCTAAAATGGAAACTCTTTAAAGCAATTAGGCTGTCAATTCAGGCAGGATTATTTCTTTATACAAGCAGCAGGGGACTTCTGTTTCCTTCCAGATGTTACAAATCAATTCTGAGATCTCCTTGGCATGAACAATAATAAAGGGTTGTAGGAACTGTATAAAATACATACAGAGCTAAGATTTTCCACTTCTGCATTATAAACTTACTATTTACTTGTTCCAGTCAACTTTCTAACTCAAAACCTGAATAAGCAAACTCACTATAAAACTGATCTATCAGTATTGTGGTAACTTCAATCATGGTAAAACACAATCTCTTGTTTATTGGTAGATTTCTGGATGATTTACAATCGATTGCAAGGTGATTTTTGGTTACCATTACTTTAATGGGGTGGGGGAGGGTACCTTCATGACTGGTCTTGTTTTAATAGTTTATTTGTCCACCACAATATATACAATCAGCTGTGTTGCATGCCTCCAAAGATTAGACACCTAATGTTAACAACTGAAAGATGTTATACAGCTGTTCTGCCTTTTCTTCTCTAAAGGATGTTTGTGGAGAGAGAGGATGGACAAATCATCTAGGGAATATATGATTATTAGGTACTCCACTCCAGGCACCGTGTTGTAACTTCCTCTTATTAGTACTGTAAGTTTCAGCATTATAACAAAAAGTGAACATAGATCCTGCAACTCTGCAGCTTGCCCTAAGCGTGTTGTCCCCTAAACATACTGTACTGAGAGAGTGATTACACCAATTTAAAATGTAAAACTTTTTCTCTACAGCAGGGGAGTGCAGTATCAACTGGACTGAGGACCATATTTCAAAGGTGCCAGCAGTTTAAGGATTGCAGTTCAGAAAGGAAGCCATGAAAGGGAGAGATGTAGTCAAAGAGGCTAGTTTGAATATTCATTTTTATTACCCATTAAAAATACTGCCACAATAAGTTTTTATTAGCTGAAGAATGAATGTCTTATACACCCTATAACTTACTTTTTAAAAAATAATTAAGGGGAACTTAAATGACTTAGTTCACAATTCCTACATTTGCTTGGTAAAACTAATAACACAAATTACACTATTGGAATATCCCATCATAAAAAGAAAAGGAAATCTCAAGAAGCATGCCAAGCCATCACTGATCCTCATTTCTCTAAGTTTCTACAAATTTGTTTATAGAACCAGATCCTAAACCCGTGAAGCTCTCACATTTCTACCATCCCTTTTGTTGTTCCAGATCTAGTTCAGGGAACTGTCAGAATTTATAATACACACTTGAGACACAACTATTTCCATTGTACCTAAATCTCAGAGGAAAATCTTTACCCAGCAGCAAAATACTATACAGTGCCAACAGATAGGTTGGGGAAAAGAGGTTAAACTTTCTTCAGTAAACAGAGCTTTAGATTTCAATATGCAGGAAGCAGAATATAGATGCCACATCACATCACATAGGTATGCATATATGGTTGACCCTTGAAGGGGGGGGGGGTTAGAAGCACCGAGCCCCTGCAGTCAGAACATTGCGTTGTTTTAAGTCAACCTGCATATCTACCTACACCACCATTTTTTAACCTCCTGGGTGGCTGGTATGCTGCATCTGGGTCCTGCTGCCTGCTGTTTTGCTTGTCTTCACTGCCATGGTTATGTTTCAAGAGCCTGGCTGCATCCTCTGTGGCCGACCAGGTCTTTGGAATCACCCATCAACAACCACAATGCTAGGGGTAAGGAGTTTTCTTTTTTATGAAAAATCCACATATAAGTGCAAACGCAGAGTTAAAACCCATGCTGTTGAAGGGTCAGGTGTACTGACTGGAACAAGTACAGGTGTACTGTACTTTGCATCACTGATACATACAAGCATGTATATCCATCAACCAGTAATACATGGGTTCTTCCAGAATTCAAAGGTTACCCAATATTAAAATAATGTAGGCATTGTTAAGTTTTAAAGTATTTCTAGCAAATGCCCAATCTACTTTTAAAACTTTCAGAGAACAAAACTATATTAATCTTAAAAATTTGATCCCGTTCATGCTGGTGAAAAGACCTCCCTGAATCTAAATCAAGTGTATTCCATTCTCATTTGAATACAACACCTTCTTTCCTTCAGCATTACTAATAAATAACAATTTATTCAGCCATTCTTAAAATTATTTGAAAACTAGTACTATGCTCTGTGTAATTTTCTATTATTTAGGATACATATCTATATATTTCCAAACTTATATTTGTTGCTTGAATTGTTTTGTCATCTGAGGAATCACAAGACTGGTTTCTGTAGTAACACATTTTGTTGCTGAGCCTTTGGGCAATAAGGGGGGGGGGCAATTGAATCACTGGCCCTTCCCCCAATTTATGTATTAGATTTACCCACATAATCACACTGATATAATCAGAACGTGTATTATCCCTGTTAGGCAGGCTCATAGTTTCAAATGGCGTTATAGTCTTGGACAATTCTGCTTCTCATTGAGCTTGCATACTAAGTCATAAGGATTTGTCTAATACATGCACAATAGTGAGCCCCTAGGGAAAAAAAACAGTTGAGTTCCAACACACACACACACACACACACCTCCACAACTGTCTAGCTTTCCCCCATATTGTATGAGGAAAGGAACTAGAAGTAGCAAAGACCACAATATGAGTTAACAGACAGAACTTAACTATCTGGGCACACAGTAAACTCGGCGGGGAATAAGATGATGTGTGATATCCTTTCCTATCAGTGAGATTAAAACATAGTAAAGATATTAATTTGAAATTTGACTATTGATGTAAAATATCAGTGTCTGAAGCTGCACAATTTGTATTTGCTTCATGAAATTATGATTATTTAATATTAATAAGTCTGCAGCCTAATTTGAACGTCATCTAATTCTATCAACAAAGGGTATTAATGCTTGTTCACAAGCAGATAATTCAATTAAACACACTCATCCAGCCCCTTTTCCTTTCAAGAGAGACTTCCAACTTTATGTAATGGTGTTGTCTAACTGACATTATTGTTTCAGAAGCCACCTCCTAGATACAAAACTTGCCTCTCTAGCCAAAAATTCTGCAAAACCACAAGTGACGTATACTGTGAAATGAACACTTACCTCTGAGCATCAGGCTGAGAAATGGCATTGACTATAGCCTCCACAGCTGCATCAAAGAGTTCTGGATCATGCAGGGAAGTGAAAGATGCATGAATCAAGCTCTCACATTCCATCAGAGCAATCTCCAGTTGCACCCAGCTGGAGAAGCACTTCAGCACCTTTTGCTTAATGAAGCTGGGAGAGTCTTGCTGCTGTAGCAATTGCTCTAGAAGGGGGAACACAGAACTGCACTCCTGGGCCAAGACACTACGAACCTGTCCCTTACGGTACTGGGGCAAGCGGCTGGTTTGGAACTCCTCAGGTAGAACAGTCAGCAGCTCCAGGAGCGCAAGGCAACGTGCTCGCCCATCAATATTAGAGTCCTCTGCCTGAAACATGCGCACCATGTCAGCAACAGCACATGGCCAGGCTTCCGGCATCATGTTTAGTGCCAATGAAGCCAGTGCCACACAGAGTCGGGTTAACACAATCTTGGAACCGCTAGCAAAACGAGTTATGTGGTTGAAGAGCTGTGACTTGAGGCTTTCGTACTGATCAGCTGGGATGTCATTCCAGTAACGGGAAATCTTGATGTGGAGGGCACTGGCCCCAAAATATTGGATCTCAGGGACCTTGTCCATCTCAAGAAGCAACCAACTGAAGTGCCAGGCTTGTGGAGACACCTGGGCTTGCATCAGCCATTTCTGAGCCAAGTTCTTGTTTTCTATGTTGGGATCATAATACAGTTGATGGAGTGCCTGCAAAGTAGGAAACAATAATTTGTGATAAAGCAAGAAAGATGTCATCTCCACATCCAGTTGTTCCCTGGATTCAATGATATTTGCAGCATATACAGTGGTACCTCACATAACGAACACATCACATAGCGAAAAATTCGCATAACGAAGCGTTTGTTATGCAATGGCGATACCCCACATAAAGAATTTTTTAATGCAGGTTTTTTTTGTAACCAGGGTATACCTGCTTAATGGGAACCCCAGTTAGCAAACTTTTTTCCTGATATGTGGGTAACAAAAAAAATGCATAGCGAAGAACTCTGTGGAACAGAGGGGTTTTTTTTATTATGCGGGGTTCTACTGTATAATGAAATGTTTACCTTCAACTAAAATAAATGCTGCTTTGCACCTGTACTTTACATGTATGAATAAGAGCCTGGCTTGGTTCAATTCTGGTTATTTCTTGTACATTTTCAATTCTATTGAGATTCAAAATGGAAGAAACAGACCTAGACAGCCTATTTTGAACTCTCCCATTCTCTTTTTCTATAACTGGTTCTACAATTAATAACAGCATAAGTACATGAGAACACTCTGGATCTCACCCTGCTCTGCACACATATCCTACAACTGGGTGAAAATAATAGCCAATCATTCCAGACAAATCATTGTTTGCCCGACCAAAGGGTACTGAATATGGATTTGGCATACCAACACCACACTTCTTGTATTCAGGGCACAGCCTCATAACCCACTGACCTATCCATAGCAGTCCCAATGGGAGAGATGTGTTGCTGCTGGCTCTGCAGATATTGCCACTCATCTTCTGCAAGGGATTCTGGACTGCTTTCTTTTCATCCCTCCCCACATGAACCAGTATCCTGATGCCTCTCAGCAGCACATCCAATTGCCACCAAATAACAAGAACCATGAGAACAAAAACATAATCTTTTTACTCAGGCAAGTCCTAGGCCTCTCCACCACGGCCTGGTGGGTACCAAAAACTGAATGGGAGCAAGAAAAGTTGCTGAGCAATATCCTGGCTCTGTAGCACTAAGCTCAGACAGATACCACTAAAATCACAGTCTTGGTACCTTTTCTCTGGGGTTGAGAATTAAATCTTTTTCTTGCATTTACCAGAACCAAATATTGACAGACCTGTATTCCATATTCTTCTGCCAGCCATGCTGCAGAATTGTGTGTGAAAACATTGCTAGAACTGCCTTTTGCCTCTTCATCTTGCTCCATGCATATGTCTATCATTCCATGGGTAGCAAAACACAGAACAGATGACTTTAAACAATTTATATATTTACTTCAGCACCAAGAGATCATCAAGAGACTACAGAAAACTAATGGGGTACCAGAAAAGCATTTTACAAGAATAATACTTGTTAAAACAACATACAATACGTCTATTACTTTTTCTCAGGTTTTACAGGGACATTCTCCAGAGCTCAAGCTACAAAAATTGTTGGTGTATAGATTTGGATGAAACTTTCTCTTTCAGACTTTCAAAAACTCACTGCAAGCTGAAGCACCCTTGTCTTGGAAATTCTTATATTTGCAAGACTCACAAGTGTATTTTGGAGAAATAGGCACAAATCTATGTACAAGTTTTTTTTAAAAAAATGAACAGCCAAACTCGTATACATACAACCATAACATATGCACTGTAATATACAGAGACCTGTGTTCAAAATATGTTCAATACAGAAAGCAAGTAAAAAGATATGCATTAGATAAAGCATGTAGAAAATGTGTACAGATTTCCTTGTAGAAAGAAAAAACAAAATCTCACAAATTGATACAAACAAGAATTAGAACAAGAATGCAGAAGGGACTCTGAGAAATAGAATGGAATTAAGCCTGACAGTTTTCACACCAGCAGATGACACTTAGTACACAAGGTTGTGTATACTTGTTCTTTCCTCTTTGCAATACTCAAGGCTGACTTTGAGTTGGCAGAAAGACAACTAACACTATGGTTTCACAGATCAAGCCTGAGACGATAACTCAGAGACCAGACATACAGTAAACATTTTAGTAGAAGGCAGTAGTATTCTTCAAGAATTTAGATTTTTATTTTAAATAAGATGCCTTGACTGAAAAGGAAGCAGATCAGAAAAGCTATTCCCAGATGCAGATAGGAAAGGGACACCAAACTGCTTTGGCAACAGTAAGTCAGCAACAGAATTTTTAAAGAGTTGAAGAGACTGATTCACTTGCATTTCTATTTCCCAGTACCTCAGTCTGAAGGCAGCTGTCTCAACTGCCACATCACTCAAAATAGCAGCTCACAAACTCAAATTAGAAGTGATAGAAACCAAACGTCTTTGAATAGGTAAAACCTGAGTTTCAGATCCTAAATGATTTAGTCCTCCCCTCAAAATATCCAGACATACTCACATATAAATATGCTCATGAACAAATGGAAAACAACTTTAAGGATAAAGGGAGTTTTAAAAGGGCACAGAAGAGGGACAGAAGGATTTAACACAAAGATGGGAGCTCCAAAGCAGAGGAGTAAAAGCCTAAACTACACAAAAACACCTTGAAAAGGACACATAAAAGAAACAAACAAGAAAATGCAGGCTCCTGTTTTGCACTGTCTGCAATATGGTCTTTTGTTCAGTCATCTCAGACATCATGAGCCAAAGCATGCAACAAGCCACAAAAAAACTATCTCAGGCTACTCTTCCTATAAGAAACAAATTAAAGAAATCATTGTTGGGACATGGCTGATTTCTCCTGCTCTTTCTGCTTATGGGACATGTAATTTGTCGACAAACTTTAGAAACTGGAAGCATTTCCTTGCACCTTCTCAACTAGTACTTCAGAAGAAGATAATTTTAACTAGTTCTTAAGTGTTTTTTTCTGGAAAAGGACACAAAGAAGGTCAAAACAGAGACAAGAAAAGGAATCACAGTTACAACCAATCCAGGACATACACACTGCTTTATAAGACTGTGCTAGATTAATCTGTTGAACTACTTACTCTTTATTGGAGAAGTAGCTACCTTTAATCTTGTCATAATAGGAGTTTGGGGGAGCTCTACTCAATCCATGTCATTGGCTATAGTACTTTACTTACAAGGATGACTGACATACATACCACATTGCACCAACCACTAGGGCTGCGGTTACTCAGTGGTTAAGAAGCTTGCCTTGTTAGCTGGAAGGCTGGCAAGTCAGTACTTTGAGATCTGGGTACTGCATGATGGATTGAGTGCCCGTCTCTGTCCCAGTTCTTGGGGACATGAAGGGAGCCTCATTTGGGCATTCCCTGAGTGGAGTTTCTTTTGCAAAAATCTTTTCAACCCAGAATAATTTCTGACATGAAATTATTATTATACCAACCAAATTATTATTTAGTATTTTCAACTTTTATTCTGACAGAGCTCTTCTGTCTTTCATTAACAAATATATGATCAGAGCAAATGAATCAAATGAGGCATTTCCCATTATTTCCATGCTCTAATGGTTTTGTCAGAATTTCTGGATCTATTTATAGGGCAGAAAACAAGGGCAAGGAATGTGGTCTACACGTTACCAAAGTACAACTCGTAGCTGCCCTCAATAGTATACTGGAATTGGCCAGACTACAAAATATTCTGCTCTGGAAATGACAAACTAATAAGAAATGTAGTGGGTCTAAAACTGAAGCAAGATGTATACACAAGCAGTTAAGAGCAATTCTGTCAAGTAATGCAAAGTCTGACCAAATAATATCAATTGAAATTCTGGGAAAATAAATCAACCTAACCATAATTCAAGTCTATGCTTCAACTACAGACAATAAAGAAGATGAAACTAACAGCTTTTATGCAAGTACTGTATCCAGGAGGAATACACAGGTGACTGGAACACAAAAGAGGGAACAAAGCAGAACCAAATGTTGGAATTTTTAGTTCAAAGGACAGAAATGAAGCATGACTCACTGAGTCTTATAAAGTCAACAAACTGTTTATTGTAAATACATGCTTCAAACAAACAAACAGACAGACAGACAACTGTATAAATGGGTGTCACCAGATAGAAAATAAAGTAATAAAATAGATTATGTAATTGGAACCAGGAGAGGGAAAAGCTGACAAGATCAGGAACAGATTGTGATAGTGATCATGAACAGTTAATATCCAACTTTAAAGTAAAGCTGAAAAAGAACACTAAAATACTCCTAGTGCCAAAATATATTTTCAACACTTCTGATAAATTTGAGCTCCATATAAAGAAACTGAATGGACTATGAACCAGAAGAACTGTGGATTAAAAGCAGAGCTATTAGGGAAGAATGCAAAAAGGTTATTCCTATAGTAAAAAGGCAGTAAAAGATGGATGACAGAAGAACTAAAATAGTTAAGGACAGTCAGTAAGCAAAAGTAAAATGTGATAGAAGCAAGGTCATAACCCTAAAGGCATTTTTCAGTAACTATTATAGATAAAAAGAAATATTATAATAACCAGTGCAAAGAAACAGAAGGGAACAATAACAAAAATAAGAAATCTGTTCCAGAAGATCCAATAAATCAAATGGAAAATTACACTCAGATAAGGGATGTTGAAAGGCCAACTGGGAAACATACTATGTGACTAGGAGAAAATATCAGACTCAACCATGTAGGATTCAGTTAATATCACATTACAATATACTGGATGCAATTATATTAAAAGTATGATATAAAATATATGATGTAGAAATATATCTACTAAAATTACAATGTGTAAAAATACTAACAGTGTTAATAAAAATAGTAATATCAGTAAAAGTAGAAATATTTAGTAATTTAAATATTTACTACATGACTACATTGCAGAAACTGGCTCAGCATATGATAGTAAGTTGAAGAAATATCCAGGGAGGAAGAACCTGCAGTTATAGAAAGTGATGTGAAGGCTGCTCTAAAAGCACTGGATAAATAAATCACTAGGGATGGATGAAATACTGATACAGCTACTGTATTTCAAGCCACAGAAACGAAATCTATTAAAATCCTATCAAGAATATGCCAACAAATCTGGAAAGTAATGCAATGGCCAACAAACTGGAATCGTGCAATATATAGTCCAATCCCCACGACCCCTTGGACAGATGTGTAGGCTGGAGGCATGGTTCCTCCCACTGCTTCCACCGCTTCTGGTGGTGGTTGCGGCAGCGGGTGCAATCACGGCACATTTTCTGCTGTTTTCACCACTTCTGATGCTTCCTATGACAGCGAGAGCAAGGGTGGTGCATTTTCATCACATTTTAGGATGTTTTTGCCTCATTTTCAGCTGTTTTCAGTGTGATTTTGGTGCTTCTGGTGTGTTTTCAGTACATTTGACTTCCAGTACATTTCTGGTGCATTTTCAGTGCTTCTTGTGGCGGCGGTGGGGTTCTCACCATGGGCTGGATTAATTGGTGCCATGGGCCATACATTGGGAACCCCTCCTTTATAGTCTACATATAGACCTCAAAAGGAGGCTGTATGGACCTTACACTTCTATCTGGCCATGATAACAAACTGAACATGAATCCCAACAAGAGAGAGCTCTTATTGCTGGGAGGCCCTGTACAAGTTGGGTACAGACCTTCTTTATCTTGATAGGGTCACACTTCCCCTGTAGGATCAGGTGCGGGATCTGGGGTGGTATTGGACCCAGCTCTCTTGCTCAAGAAGCAAATATCTGCCGGGGCCAAGTCTTCCTTTTTCCACCTTAGGCAGATTGCCCAGCTGTGTCCATTCCTTGATACGAAGTCTCTAACAACATTGGTCCATACCTTGGAAATCTTGAGAACTGATTACTACAATGTTCTCAATGTGGGGCTTCCCTTAAAGATGGTTTGGGAGCTGCAGCACATACAAAATGTGGCATCCAGATTGGCAGTGGGTGGTGAAAGTTCAACTATATCTCTCCAATCCTAGTTTGTCTGCACTGGTTGTCTGTTGTCTTTCAGTCCTGATTTAAGGTTTTCGTACAGATCTATAAAGCCCTACACAGCTTGGGACATCGATACCTGGCGAAGTGTCTCCTCCAAATAAATTCAGCCCAATCCATTCGTTCATCCCAGGTGTTAGGGCTTTGGGTGCCTACTCTAAGGGAAGCCCCAAAAGTAGCAATGAGAACTCAAACCTTCTTGATTGTGGCCCCAACATTATGGAATGGCCTTTCAGTGCACATCTACCTCTCCCCCCATGTCATATTTAAGAAATGTTTTTAAAAATGTAACCTAAGGTGCAAACATATTACTCAAGAAAACAGATCTTGTTTTCTGGATGCTAAAGTCGATCAATTTTGAAACCAGCATTTGCTTGCTGATGGTGTTACAATTAGGGCATTCCTTTAATTTGTACATAAAATAGCTTTTTTTACTAAGGTAAGCTAAGACTGTAGTACTTTTCATACAAAGAAAAGAGGGCATTCATAAAATTGCTCTGGAAAGAAAACAGTATACAGAAACCTGATGAACAAATTAAGGTGGGCTGACAATGTTGCATGCATAGGTGACAACAGTTGAAGTATCAGAATAAATTGGTATCTGAGAGATTGCAAAAGACCTAGGAGAAGACCACCTGACATATAGGAAGATTTTCTCAAGAGAAATGTTGGACTAACATGGAGAAGAACTCTCAGGGACAGATCGTTATGGACGGAAGTTGTGTGGAATATCATCGCGGAGATGTCTACTCATATGAGGACTCCTCACTGAATAACGACTCCAAGGTATCCAAGGTACTTTAAAGAGCAACAAATGCTTATTTAGCACACATTGTTTGAACTACCATCAAGATGGTGATAGGAAAAAAAGTATTATGACAAAGTTTGAGAAATAATATGCACAGATTCAGGTGGATGTTAGAATCATGAAGTCCTTCCAATTCCATTTCTACCAACATCAAAATAATATATTCTTTTCTAGTTTTCACTTGCTCATTGAAGCTAGGGAAAATTTGCTGCTCCAAGTATCTTTTGGGCATAACCATTTATCATAGGTTCTACCTATGCCTCATAGTTTCTGTAATCCAACCATATTCTGTAATCCAAACCATATTGGCCCCTCCGGGACCAGTCATCTCGGCCCCGGAGCCGATAAAAAGAACTTCAGTGGCGGGGGTGTTGGAAAGAGCACGCCGCAGGAGCCACGGCCGGGGGGAAAAAAAGCCGCCAGCCCACGCAGCCCGCGTAGACATCTCGACCTCCCCCGGACTCGAAACACCTGTCCGGGGAAGTTGATGTTGCCCCGCCGACTCCCAGAGACTATCTGGGGATAGGGGGTGGGTGTTCGCCGCAGCCATACCGGGCCTGGATGGCAGGTGTGTTGTGGGGGCGATGTGGCTGGGCAGCGGGACGCTGTTTTGTATTGTACAAAACACCGTCCCGGGTGTTTTTCAAGATTTTTGTGGACTGTTTAAAGTGTCTTGATATGTTTTCGAAATGAATGAAATGTTTATGAATTTATGAATTTTTAATTTTGTAATTGGGATGGGGGATTTCTTGTAATATTTTTGATGTACTTTTGATATGTTATTTTTATGATGTAATATTTGTAGTTATGAAACATTGTTTTGCTGTGAGCCGCCCAGAGTCGCTATAGGCGAGTGGGGCGGCATAAAAGTCGAACAATACAAAGTCGAACAATACAATATTTTTGTAACAGCCAACAAGATACATCCACACACTCAAGTGCTCTTCGGTGCCTCCAACTCTTGATTTTTGCTGGAAGACTAGTCATTTCTGGAAGTTCCAAATGACAAGTACAAATTGATACCTAGCATGAAATGATGGCTCTGAAGCCATTGTGTAATTTGAAATATAACCAAAATACTTGATTGGCTCATCACTAAATGACCTTATGTTATCAAGTTCTAAAACTACAGATATTTTTAGAATCACAAAAAGCCCTCTGATTTTATTTATTTATTTAATCATATTTATATGCTGCCCTTCTCACGAGTGACTCAGGGCTGCTAACATGGCATTAAAAACAACAATTAAAACACAAGATAAAAATTAGAATTGAAAGATTAAAAAGAGAAAAAGAGATTTAAAAGATTCACAAAAAGAGAGGGGAGGAGTCAAATAAGCCAGCAGGCTGGGGTGACCTTATGGCTCGTACCCCATACCTGCCCCACCAGCCAGGTCTTAACACCCTTTCAGAAGGGCAGCAACTCTGTCTGGAGACGCAACTTGGTTGGTATTTTCTTTCCTATGTTATATTTCAGTACAGAAAACAAGTCTATATGGGCTGACAGACTGAAAGCCTTTGCTTTGCTGGTCAGTCAATAGGACCTCTTCAAAAAAAGGAACAGCAATATTTTGGACACTGTTAACAGAAATATACCCTCTCTTCTACCCTGACTTCAACATGAAGTTAAATATACATGCTGGTTAGTATGCTATTTTGAGTTCATTTACCGGTATTATATAACTGACTATGCATTTTATTTTCCCAAAGTTTCCCATTCTAGTGTTCTTTTAGATACTTCACATAATAGGAAGTTCAAATGTTCCAGCCCTATTAATCTTCTTTGTTTGTTCTACTCCATAATACAGCAATAATTTGCAGAGTAAGTATGAGGATGAATAAGCTGTACTGGAAAGATAGACGTGTGTGCAGTTGATTTACTTAATTACAGTAATTTAAAATGTTTATAGGGCAGCTCGTAAGACAAAATTCATCAAACATCAAGTCCAATTTACTGTAATGTGCCTTCAATCTGGAACTGAATTATAGGGACCCTAATGGGGCTTTCAGGGTAAGTAAGATACTGAAAATTGGTTTTACCAGTTCCACACCCATGGATGATTAAAACCTAGGTATCCTGAGTCCTAGTCCATTACTCTATCCACTATGCTATACTGAATAATCCACAAGTTCAATTAACAACTCCATAATTAATAAAATATATAAAACTAAAAGCAACCACAAATGTATTAAAAATAAATCACACAATGAAACAACAGCACTCAAGCAGCCACATAAAACCCTCAGGAGAGGACCACTGAAAAGAAATATGTTTTTAAGGTTCTTCGGAGTACAAAGACAGTACATATCCTAGCTGATAAGAAGTCCCACAAGTGTGGTGCTACTACTTGGGCCTACCTATATGACAGTTACAAAAGATAAACACATATGAAAAGAAAAGCTGACCTCAGAGTGTAGAAAGGTTGAAAAGGGAGAATAGATAACAGTAGACTGTTTGGTGCCAAATTAAAACAAGCATCTTAAATTGGGTTCAGAAGTGCAGGGACCACCTGAGTATGCTGGGACATTAAAGTTTTGTAATTTCACAGTCTTGCACACAACAACATTCAGCCCTAAGTTTAACCATTAGTCCCAACAGGAGTAGCTTTTTGAATAAATCTTAATATTTGTAGATTTATTAAGATTCCATCTGTTCAGTGGGTCCACATAGTTGGGACTAACAATCAGATTTAGTCCTCGGGCAATTACATTCTCTATCAACTAACCTTTCCAACCAAATTTAAGAGCTGCCCTTCAGGGTTTACAATGCAGTAGTTAACAACAAGTGTGCTGTCAAGTTAGTTCTCATTATGGTGATTCTTTCTAGGGTTTTCTAGGCAGAGAATAAACAGAAGTGGTTTTACCTAAGCATTTGAATCTCTAAGGCAACCTGTTCCTTATTTTCAATTCCTGCCTGTAATAACAAGACATTCTTAATGAAGTTGGTCTAATTGTTAAGTGCAAGGATAGAAACAAATCAAAAATTAGGAGGCAGTTCCTGTTCAATGATTTCATGGCTGAATCTAGCCATAAGCATTTAGGTTCAACCAGCTCAAACCCCAGAATTGTGACATGTGCCAAAATCAGGTAAAATTTCAGCCCCAGTCTAGAAGCTTAATTCAATAATATTCACGAAATATTAAGCGAAGGGGAATTGTATCTGAATCTGCTTTGCCAGAATATCACTTTCTGCCACTTGCATTTAAAAAAGCCTCAGGCTGAGGAAGCAGATGCATGTCAGGATCATCAGAATCTGCTATTGTCAGAGACTTGTTTTTTAACCCCAATATTTGAATGACTTTCAGAGCATGACTGGGTACTCAATCCAGGATTATAAAGCATAGTCATTTGCAGCAGGGACCCACACCCTTCACTCTGCCAGCCAACTAATCTCTCCATGTGCAGTGCAGAACTGCATCTTACAGTTATGTTTGAAACAAACAATGCTGGCAGCAAAGCAAAGAAGGGCAGAGACAGTGCTGGGGGGATGGGGAGCTGAAGCATCTTTAAAAGCCTGCTGCTGTCCTTCCCAGCCAGTGTGGGAGCCATTGTGGCATATCCAAACAATACTAACCTCTACACATCCAGCTCTCCAAAGCACTTGCTGAGCTAATCACCACCTGGGGCATGCTTACCTTTCCTGATGTCAACATTTGCTGAACTGAAAGAGCACACACAAAAATTGCCTGTGTATTCCCTCCAGGAGAAACTATAAGGTAGCATTAAGTAAAAGTAAAGGTTCCCCTTGCAAGAAAATCAGTTGTATCTGACTCTAGGGTATGGTGCTCATCTCCATTTACAGGCAAAGAGCCAGTGCTGTCTGCATCTGCAGATCTTTCTGGGGTCATGTGGCAAGCATGACTAGACACCGGAGTACATAGAATGTTGCCACCCTTTCCACCAAAGTGGTACCTATTTATCTACTTGCAATTTCTTGCTTTCAAACTGCTAGGTTGACAGGAGTTAGGATAGAGACAGGAGCTCACTCCATCGTGCAGCATTCAAACTGCTGACCTTCCAGTCATCAAGTTCAGCATCTTAACCACTAAACGATCACAGTCCTAAAGTAGCATGACAGATGCAATGGAGGGCCTAATCAGGAATGACAACTCCCATACATCTTAAAGCGCAATGGGCAGCCAAGGTAGGTTGAAGATGCCTAAATCCCTGGGTCCAAATGTGGGGCACATTTCCCACAAGGGGGCAATTTGATTTCTAAGGGGGGTAATTTGTGAATGAGTTATCAACAGTTCATGGCCTTTTAGACTTCTTCCACATGAATAGTTCACTTTTTGAATAATAAGATTATATGTCACAGGGAGCAGGATCAGGATTTTAGAGATGCTTAGGTGAGGCATGGCCAAAATGGGTTTGGAACCATTGGCCTAAATACTGACTAACCAAGCACAAACTAATCTCCAAAGCTATATGGGGAATAGATAATGTGTTTTTTAAAAGTAAATACAATTATCACCCCACAAAACCCTTATTAATGTGGAAGAAGATACACTTTAGGCCAGGGGTGCCCAAGCTTTTTGGGCTGTGGGCCAATCGTGTGGTTCAGGGAGCCAGTCACTAAGGCCCAAGGGCCGGGTGCGGCCCCTGACACCAATTTATCTGGCCCATGGAGCCCTTGTCACTCCTGGAAGCGGAAGTAAAATGTGCTTTTACTTCCGCTTCCAGGAGCGATGAGGGCTTCGTGGGCCGGATAAATTGGCATCGGGGGCCGCACCTGGCCCCTGGGCCTTAGTTTGGGCACCACCACTTTAGGCTAACAGGCTGACTTTCCATGTAGTTATAATACCAGTAATACTTTAGGCTAATAAAAACAAGTCTGTATCACTTTTGTAACCTGGAAGATTATTTTGTCCCTCTTAGACATCAAATCAGGCTCAATTCTGTAGAACACTGACCCCCTACCTTTCTAAGTCCTAAGAAAACTATTTAATGCTCCATCCACTGAACTCAAGGATTTCATTGGAACCTGGCTCACACCGCTTCTTGTCTACTTTTGTAACCATCAAAGTTAGAAAGTTATCTTTCAATTTAAAGTAACCTGTATTCTTCATATACTCAAAGTTGTGTTTTTCTTTTATTGTTGTCTCCTTCAACCTATAGCAGATTTAGTGAAAATATATAGGATTACCAATATTATACAAAGCAACATTCTTGGTGCTTGTTGCATAGCTCAGTGGTTTAGTATGATTGCAGAGCCAAAGGTTGGGTGTTTTATTCTCTGGTTTGGCTCCTGAAAGAAAAGCCAGTCTGTGGGCAAGCCACAGTCTCAAATTGCCCCCCCCCCCAAAAAAAAGGTCAAAATAGTAAACCACTGTATTCTCTACTTAGAAAACTCTAGAAAGGGTTCCTATAAGTTGGAATTGATTTGATGTCACATAATTATACTTTATTATTAAAGTTCTTGGATAACCTCTCCGTACACAACCTCTGTTTCTCTAATTTAAGTATAGGATTTAACTCTGACAAACCTTTCTGGCTCTTTGGTACTAAGCTACAGCTAAGACAATGGACCTCATCTGGCAACTGAAAGCTCAGCTACAATCACTACAACATATATCTACTATACACAGTGATCATTTCTTCTCTTTCTCCCTATCAATGTTAATTTCACAGGCCACCAAAGTCCAGGGAGGATAGCAGAAATCTCTTTTAATGTTGATACAGTAAAAGAGATTGCCTAATGCTATGAGTATACTCTTTCAGTCCTTACTCAATCTCCCTTCATTCATGTACCCATCTGGCTGCCTAAAATAACCATTTCTCTCAGCTTCACTGAAACATGGGAAGAAAACTTACTTGCCTTACAGGACTGTTTCTTATGTACTAGAGAAGCACTGGATACACAGTTACTATTATTATATTTTGAATTAGAATTTTGTTTCTAGTGAGACCAATACAATTTGAAACATATGCAAAGCACTAGAGTGGAGAACTGTGGAACAACTACCCATGATAAGTTCTTCTTCATCTAAGCACAGTGGACTAGCTAGCATTCAGGCTAATTCAATGTACTTGCCAGAAAATGATGTACAGTTACAGTATTCATGTGAACAAAAGAGCACAGGTTAAGATACATTATACCAGAACAGACTGCCTTGGACAATACTGTCTACTCTGATGAGAAGCCACTCTCCAGAATTTCTAAAAGACCTCTATTTCATCATTACACTTGACCTGATCCTTTAAGCTGGAGTTGCCAGCAATATGCCTGAAAATCAAATGTGTTACTACTGAGCTGTGATCCTTCCCCTAAAATACTACTGAAATTCTGCTTGAATGGTGGCACATAACATAGTTTTCAGAGTTTCAAAGGACCAGCTAAAAGGAAGATTAAGAGATATGGAGATATGCATACTCACTCTTCTGTTGTATGACAGATAGGGCAAAGAAGTGTTTCAAGAGAAATAGCAAAGGAAGCAAAGGAGTTTTACTCCTGTGCAGTATATATAGTTTGCAGGCTTCATTCAGTCTCCTTTTTTACCTTGACTAAATCATACTGCAATGTCTACATTGAAATCTTTTTATCAAAGAAAATTGTACTTCTCAATCAAAGATAGTGACCAAACTTCATCTAATTCATCAAGAAAAAGAAAGAAAGTGCAATATAGATCATAACGTTCCTGATATTGTACTGTACTTGTATGTATACAATATCTTTAAACTATTACCTCTTTGAATTACTAGTATTATAACAAACAAAGGCCCATGAAAGGTAATGTACTCAGAGCAGAAGCATTCACAAGAACATCATAGATGGCAACAGTGATTAGTACCCTCACCAATATATTAAAATGCACAAAATACCCATAATGGATGCTGCTATCATCTCACCCACCTATCACTGCAAAAACAATTTAAATGATTCCTATAAATTAAAGAACTCCCATGCATGCAGAAACGGACTGGATAAAGGCAAGTGATTACTCACCTACAAGAATAATTCAAAAAGAAAAACATGTCTATATCTTTACATAGAGTTATGTTGCTTCTAAGTCAGTTTCTAAAGGTCAATCAGCTTTCCACAACTAGTAGATATTCATGAGAAGCAAAGCTGAAGGGCAAAGCCAGCATAAAAGAAACACAACTCAATCTATAGTATACCATGCCTTGGTTCAAATGAGCAGCAGAATACATCATAGATATTCTGTCTAAGCAGAGCATCACTTTTACAGATCCCAACCAAAATCAGCAGCAGAATCATTCCCTAGCCGGACCTGACATGAAACTATCCTGAAAGAAAATGTCATGATTGGAAGGCTCCCAAATTATGCCATCAGGACTAACACTAGTACTACAGCCACTAAAAGAGAGAGGGTCAATAAGTTTTAATAGGCAGGGCAGGGCAGCTGGAACTAGGAAAAAATGCCAGGAACCCATAACACACCCCAGGGCAGGATCTCACCTCTTGAAAAAGATCAAGAGGAAGCAGAGACTGTCTGAGATGGAGAGGGGAACAGGGTGGGGATGGGAGATACAGAGAAGCATCTGTCAGGGCATCTTCCCTATCAAACTTCTACCCACATCACCCATTCATCCCACCTGGCGTTGCTCCAGGTGCCGACACTCAGAATGGCAAGGAAGGTGGTGACATGGAAGCTCAAAAACTGTTATGGGATACCAAAGCAAATCTTTATTACAATCTAAGACCAGCACAGAACAGCAAAACATTAGCTGATAGGCCTGTATATAAAATAAATTTTAAAAGGAGCATTTCTGCTCATAGTTAAGAAGTAATAAAATTAATACTTAAAATTGCTAGTTATTACAACTACTACTATGCTGTTTATTTCGCTGGGATAGAGTACCTGGCACCTCCTTTGCTCCTGCCAAGGTATAACCTCCTTAGCATATATGGCAGGTGGATAGGGCCACTCCTCCCTCCCCACCCACCTTTATAGGGCTGCCCCTCACCTTCTCCACATTCTCCACGGTGAATTCCAGGTTCTGCTGGAGGGCAGGCTCCCCTCGTCGCTCCATGGTGCCAGCAGGGTGACCGTCTCTGAACCTTCAAGTGGCACTGGAGCTCAAGCTACGCAAGGGCAGGCCAAAGGGGCAGCAACATCTTGAGCAGAGACTGCTTGTGGGGGGGCGGGGGGGGGCTGGCAAATTCTCCAGCAACAGGAGTACCAGAATGGCCCTACAAAGAAGGAAAGGGCGATTCTTCGTGGGTCTTCGCGGGAGGCAGGGAAGAGGATTTGCAGCGGGTCCACGGAGTTTTTAAACAGAGAAGGGTCGATCGGAACCTTTTTCTTTTTAAAAGGAGTCTAATTAGTTTCTCCGCAATAAAATTTTTTTTGGGGGGGGTTTGTTCCGTCTCTCCCCAGTATGCCTCAGGTGCTGTATATTTGTGAGGTGGAAGAGATGGGTATTTTTTTTTTCACCTTACCTGCCCCCCTCAGGTAAGGTAAGGAAGAAGGTGGAGAAAGATGCCGACGAGGAGGCGAAGGGAAACGACCTGCCTTCGTCCTGGCCAGCCACTTGTGCCCTTTAATGAAGGGACCTGATAAACAGACGTTAATATTCAAGGCGAGGAGGATGGGAGAGAGTAAGCTGTCTGTCTGTCCTTCTGCCCTTAATGGCGGAGGAAGATGCCTGTCCGTCGCTTGCTTGCCGGAGGGAGGGGAGGGCGTCTGCCTGCCTCCCACAACACAGACACCCGCACGGCCTCGGCTCTCGCCTGGCGAGCCGGTCTCCTCCTGCCTGAGGCGGCAACCGTCAACCGGGCCGCCTCCCTCCCTTCCTCCCCTCGCGCTGTCCGACTAAGTGAGTGACAGTTGGGCTGGGCAGCCAGCGAGGGAAAGCGAACGTAGGGGCCTCAGGCGCGTAGCCGGGTTGTCCACGCCGAAGGCCCGCCTGCCGGGTTGTTCGCTCCCCTTCCGTTCAGGCGCCGTCGGACACCCTCTCCCGTTGAGGGCCTCTTTTTTGTTAATGGCATCATGGGAGTTGTGGTTCTGGGCTAGCCAGAAATGGCTGCGTATTGGGCGAGGCCTAACTCGAGAGTCTGTCTGTCCAGGCCTGGCTCGCTCGCTCTCGCTCCCCCTGGTGGAGAAAATGGCGAATCTCAATTCTGGGACGCCTACCTACGAGAATTGGGGAGATGGGCGTTGAAAGTGGCGCTTCAATAACAAAGCCTGGAGAAAAATATGCAGTAAAAAATCGCTTGGAAACTGCCACTTGAAGGTTCAGAGAGCGGGATGGTGGTCATCCGTCTGTCCTGGCTCTTCTCGATCTCTCAGCGGCCTTCGATACCATTGACCATGGTATCCTTCTGGGGAGGCTCCAAGGATTGGGGATCCGGGGCACTGTGTTGTCCTGGTTTTCCTCATTTCTGAGGGGCAGGACCCAGTCGGTGTGGCTGGAGAAGGAGGAGTCCGGCCCTAGGCCCCTCCAATACGGGGTGCCTCAGGGCTCGGTGCTCTCTCCTCTCCTGTTTAACATCTACATGAAGCCGCTGGGTGAGATCATCCGTTCCCACGGGGTGAGGTATCATCAGTATGCAGATGATACCCAACTGTACATCTCGGCCCGTGGGGACCCAAGCGGTGCAGTGGAAGTCCTTTCCAGGTGCCTGGAGGCTGTTAGGGTCTGGATGGGGGGAAACAGGCTACAGCTGAATCCCGGCAAGACTGAGTGGCTATGGGTAAGGGGCCCTGTGTTATCTCGGGAGTTACCAACTTTGGTTCTGGATGGGGCAGTTTTGCCCCAAACAGACCCGGTGCGTAATCTGGGGGTCCTCCTGGACTCACGACTACTGTTCGAAGAACAGGTGGCAACCGTGGCCAGGAGGGCTTTTGCACAACTTCGTGTAATACGCCAGTTACGCCCCCTCCTAGACCGGGATGCCTTGCTCATGGTCACACATGCTCTGGTCACCTCCAGACTTGATTACTGTAATGCGCTCTACATGGGGCTGCCCTTGGTGACCATCCGGAGACTGCAGCTGGTCCAGAATGCGGCGGCCCGAGTAGTGATGGGGTGCGGACGCTATGCTCGCGCCGCGCCTCTGCTCCGGGAGCTGCACTGGTTGCCAGTATGTCTCCGGGTGCAATTCAAGGTGCTGGTCATTACCTTTAAAGCCCTATATGGTAGTGGGCCAGGATACCTAAGAGACCGCGTCACCCTAAGAATGTCTGTCCGTCCCACCAGGGCGGATCGGAGGGGCTCTCTTGTTATTCCATCGGCTAGGGAGGCTCGCCTCTCTAGCACTAGGAGGAGGGCCTTCTCTGTGTTCGCCCCGGCCCTATGGAACCTTCTCCCAATCGAGCTACGTCTGCAAACAGAGCTCCTACCTTTTCGCAAAGGTTTGAAGACCTGGCTGGCGGAGCAAGTGTGGGGTCCCAGGAACACGGGATCCCACGTAGGCTGGCTGATTTAAGGGGACAGCCACCCCCTGTGACGTTTGGGATATTTGGTTTTACCTGCTATATTGTTTTAATTTTTTAAGAACTTTTAAGGTTTTTAGGACCATTACCATATGGGATCTATTTGTGGTTTTAATCCACGCTGTAAGCCGCCCAGAGTCGGGTATACCCGATTGGGGCGGGGTAGTAAGTATAAATAAATAAATAAATAAATAAATAAATAAATAAATAAATACTTTGTGTACTACAGTTGTGGGAGTCCCAAAAGTAATGCTTCCAGCTATGCATAGCATAATAAAGGTCTTAGTTACATGATGATGGTGAACCTTATGGACGCGTTTTTCTTCCGCTTCCTGGAGCAACAAGGGCAGCGTGGGCCAGATGAATCACAGCAAACCCATTTGTGTAGATTCACAGGAGCTTGGGCTTCTGGGGATTGAAGCCCAAGAAGATCTGGAGTGCCAAGGTTTACCATCAAGGTTCTAGTTTGTTTTCAGTGACAATAGATGTTTAGATTTTAGCCTGCTTGCCATCAGATTTTTGTTTTATTTGTTTGTTGTATGCTGTTGTTGTTTATTTGTTTGTACACCATCCAGAGTGGGAACTATCCCAGATGGGCAGTATAAAATTGTAATAAAATAATTATCTCCCTAACACCACAGGCCTGACGACACACACCCCAGACAGCTGAGTGAGCTGGTCAAGTGGTTCCTACCGCCGTAAATGCTGCCATTAAACACATCCACAGCTCTCAAAAGTACATTTATGACAGCTGTCAGTGTATTTACGGCTGTCGTAAACACATCTGCTTCCAATGAGGAAGAGGAGGTATCATCACGGGCCACATGAAATGGTGCCGTGGGCCGGGGCTGGCCCATGGGTCGTAGGTTGGCCACCCCTGCCCTAATATAAAGGCAGAGGGAAGTCACACATTTTGAATGTCATAATGAAAAAGAATGCAAATGATTAGTAACAGTTTATTATTAATATATGTTGCACTTCTTGTTTCTCACTGTTGATGGTGCAGGGGACAGATGAAAATGTCAAGCTCCCAAATTAGGGGTGTCCTAAAAATGTGTTCCGTGTCTAGTTATGCCTGCAGAAGCAGACAGGGCTGGCTCTTCGGCTTTGAAACAGAGATGAACACTGAACCCTAGAGTCTGATACGACTGGCTTTCAAGCAAGGGAAACCTTTACCTTCACCTTTAAAATGGCCAAGTGAATGTGTTTGCAAAATCACTTTTTTAAAAAAAATATTTCAGGATGCAAATAAACAACTTTTGACAACTGTTTTAAACTGATAGGTGTAGATTTTAGAACAACTCAAACTGCTGAAATTAATATGGAGAAGAGGATGACCAGACCTGGTGTCCATATTCCAATGTCTTCTTGCCCTAATGTTTGGTACTTTGCATTTTTTGTATTTTCTGTTTTACTGAGGTTGCTTATTAACCAGTAACTCTAAGGATGACATAGCTGCTGCTGAGCTATTATTTTCAAAAAGGGGTAATTATTCCTTTCTGCAGACCATCTTCTAATTGCTGCTTAGCTTTCCACTTCAACTGTTTCTCAAAACAAACCTCCATGCTTGTTGCTTGTTTGGAGATCAGATGAAGACAAAGACTTCAAAGCAAGAAAAGCAATCAAGAAGAGAGGACAAGAGCTTGCTTCCAAAGGCAGAGGCAGGGAAAGAATTCTACCAGTCAAATAAATGGCAAAGGACAATTACATTAGGCTGTAAAGCCCCCTCCCAGTGATACCCAATGCTACTGTCTGCAAAATTGCTATTGTCCCAGCAAATAAAGAGGGGGGGGGGACTCTTTCACCATATCTTGCTGTTAGCACTTAAGACAAATTGAATTGTGATGCCTATCCACATTTTTCAAGGCATGGTGAAGATGACGTACAGTATTTTCCTTTGCTTCAGGAAGCAAAATATGTTGGATCAGTTCTGGCAGAACCAGTTGTATATTTAGTTCTGTTTTGAATAATAATTTTATCTTGGGTTAGTTATCTGCCACCAAGGCAGAAACAATTTTACAGGGTTCCAAGGTAAATGAGATATTTAAGGAGTGGTTTTCTCTGTCCCAGCTCTTGTCAACCTAGCAGTTTGAAAGCCAGAAATTGCAAGTAGATAAATAGATACCACTTTGGTGGGAAGGTAATCAGTGTTCTATGCACTCTGGTGTCTAGTCATGCCTGCCACATGTCCATGGAAATGTCTGCAAATGCAGACAGTGCTAGTTTTTTGTCTATAAACAGAGATAAACCCTAGAGTCGGATATGATTGGCCTTGTGAGCAAGGGTGATATTTACCCTTACCAGTTACTCCAACCTTCAGTCAGTTTTCATGGCTGAGTGAGGAGTCAGACCCAGATCTCTCAGTAGTCTAAAACTCTGTCCACTACATTACTATTTGTATCTAGTCTTAGTGCTCTATAAGTGCACCCTTACATAGTGTAAGTTGCTAGGATTAACATCACTGACCAATCTCATTGTACAGTGGGTGCCAGCATAAACACTGTTCAAGTTCAGTGAGAGCCATGATTTGTTAGGATTGTGAAAAGCATTTGCTTTAACTAGTAGCCTGATCCTATGCAGCTTTTGGCATGTCTAAGTCTCTTTATCTCTGGGAGTTCAGGTAGATAAAGCTGGACGTCAGTCTCAAGGTCCATAGCACTTGGTCTATGTCATACTATTCTCACCTTTAATTAAATTTGTTTTGAAAGCAATCCCCATGCCAAATCAAATCAGTGATTTGAAGGCAGTACAATTACTATTTACTTGATGGCAGGGACACTCCTATCACCCATGCCCTGACTAAACAACTTCAAAGTGCCAAAAAGAAAAATCTTATTTTAAATTTAGATGTGCCTCTGGAAAATGGGATGTGCACCCATAAAATGGCTTTTTGTGGTGAATGATATGGGAGAACATTTGCAAAATATCTTACCACTGGCATCTGGCCTAGTATTGATAGATTAAAAAAATATATCAGAAATGTAACTTGCCTTAGCAGCAGTGTACAAGAAATGATGGGCTTACACCCACCACACTGTTTCTGCTCAGTTATACACTGCTGCTATTGCATAGTACAGTACTTTATTATCCAGCCAGAGTGGAGTGATAAATTAAAACAACATAACCTCGTGGTTGGCAAAGTTTAAAATAGGGCTTATTTTTTACTGTTATCCTCTTGTATGAGGAGAGATAATATATACCAGATTTTGTTCCTCTTGTGAGCAGTATTGTAATGGTAGTGTTGGAGGTACAGGGTTGGCAAAGAGTGAAAATAAATAAATAAATAAATAAATAGGCACTTGTTTTAATCCATTCCAACAAACCACTTTTAACAGCTTTCCCTCATTGAGTAGATCTTTCATAAAGCTAATGAGTCTTAACTGCTCATTCAATACCAAACCATCCCAAAATACTATTTTTCCAAGCTACTGAGAATTGCAGCTAAGCTCCGGGAGAATAAAGGTTTGAGGGGATGACTCCAGTCCTGCTACTGGAAGCATCCTGGCATGTCAGTCCAATGAGCTCTACCTCTACTACAATACTGCATTTGAGTAATGTAATGAACTTGGCCTAGAAATGAAAAAAATACAAGAGTGTTATCTGGGGAAACTACTCTCAAAACAAGAGTACACTACATTGTTCTAAGCATTCCAGAGAAAGGAACTTTTCTAGAGTCTTTCTTATGTTTTTGTAATATTTCATAATATTTCACTGAGCGTGCTTTTGATGCTCATGTACTGCAGGAACTACAGTATAGTATATGAATTCAATCGGTATGCATAGTTGTTGTTTTTCTTCTTTCCCCATGGATGTATACACAAAGCCAACTTTGCATTGCCTTAATAGGCTTTATTGCTACAGGAAGTTGCTGTACAAAAATAGTTTATCCAAATGCAAATAAAGGGCAGAGAATATAAAATCAGGAAAAGAGGAAGAGGAAATGTCTTTGCTTAGGCCAGGGATGCCCAAACTATGGCCAGGGGCTGGATCCAGCCTCCAACACCAATTCATCCAGCCCGCAAAGCCCTCATCACTCTTGGAAATGGAAGTAAAATGCACCCGTATGGGCGCATTTTACTTCTGCTTCCAGAAGCAACGAGGGCTTTGTGGGCCAAATGAATTGGTGTCAGGGGCCGGATAAGGCCCCACAGCCATAACGACTGACTCCCTGAACCATGTGACTGGCCCGAGGTCCAAAAGTTTGAGCACCCCTGGTTTAGGCTAAGTGGAAAAAGGGAGTACGAATAGCTGGCCACAGGCCAGGGCAAAACATCAGCATCTGCTTTCAATCATACCCCAGGCCTAATTCTCATCATCATAAATAGGTGCACTAGGAGTGTGTGTGTTGTGTAGGGTCCAAACAAATAAATAAATAAGTTAGAGAATAAATAACTTTGTTTAGAAAATGTCATTAATAGGGCAGGGCAGTCCCCTTGCCTTGCTGGTACCTAGTGATAGCTGACCCTTGACATGGAAAGGATCTCTTGTGGCTTCCAGAGCCAGCCTGACAAGAGCAATAGCCATATTCCAAGCCATTGCTGGTAGGTCAGAAAATGTCACAAACCCGACTGTTAACATCCATCACTGACTTTGTCAGGCAAGCCCGTTCTCTAGCTACAGATGTGTTGGCTTTGTGGTAGAAATACAGCCACCATCATACTTCATGATCTCCTTACTGTCATTCCCTGCAGAGGTCCTCTTCTCCCCAGGAGATGTTCCCAAGTTAGGTCGACGAGACTCTCAAAACCAAGCCAAAGGTGTGCTCTACTTCTCAAGACAGTCCTGACTGTCTAGTACTAGACTGATGGCAGTGAAAACAGGTGGGCCTCCAGGACACAGGGAAGGTATAGAGGAATCCTTGCAGACTGATCCTGAGGCTTCAACTAAGGAGTACAAAACTGGCCTTCATGCTGAAAAACACCTGCTCTCTGCTGGAACTGCAGCAAGTTGTTATGGCAAAAAAAAAAAAGGTTGAGAGAGAAAATTGGCTTCACCGGTGATGTATCTGAGTGACTCTCTCAAGCAGCCTGTGTGCTTAATCCATCCAAGGAAGGATTAGTAGTATGGAGTTGACATCCCTAACATCTCTTGATTAAGATAGGAGAGATTTCAGTGCAGCCTGTCTGCTGGAGGAGGAGATCCAAAAGGTGAGTAAATTCACAATGTTGCTGACAGACCATTTGCTAAAGGAGAAAGATCTGACCAGAGTGAGCTTGCCAGTACTCTCATACATTTGGCTGGGTTCAGTCTTGTCATCTTGTTGTAGGTAAAAGGAGGGCTATGACCAAAAGGTGTCCCTCAAATATGCCGAGGAAGTCCTGGGCTAATTGAGCCAAGAATGCCGCCTTCCCTCTCATGTATCGCTCCCTCATTGCTTCTGTCTGGCTCAGAGAGCCTCCTTCGATCTTTCCTCCCCTGCGACCCACAGACATGGAAAACTCATGGCCCACCCGCAACATGATCGGGGTGTGTGTGTGCTACCTCCATGACACTGTGGAGACTGAACAGGCTGCTCTCTCAGCCTACACAGCCACACTCCGCTGCCAAGATTTGGCTCACAGTCTTCCATGCGTTCCGGACATCCATGAAGGAAAAGTCTTCGTATTTGGTTGGGCGGCAGCAGGGGTGGGAGGAAGGGCGGTCGTGAGGCCCAGGCACGATGGCGCGTTGCTGTAGCAAACTATTCAAGGTCAAGTCGTAGTTGGTACGGGCATGCTGGCACGACCCACTGCAGTACTTGAACTTAACAATCTCGTCAGACTCAAAGCCAAGCCCCAGGTCCCTCACCTTCACCATGAGGCTGTGTAGGCGGCAGTTGCGGCTCCGATTTCCACGTCCAGTCTTCCTGGAACCTTTCCTGGTCTTGCTGGAACTGGATGGGGAGCGCTGGGCCCTGAGTAGTTCCAACACATTCAATTCATGTACAGTCACGTTTTCTCCTAAAATGGGAAAAGGAGACAAGTCATAAGAGGTTTACATCTCTTGAAGGAGAAAAGAAACACACAGAAGGATGCTAACCGTGGTGAAACAAGAGAAGGAGCACCATCAAGTTGCCCCTCCTGACTTCACCATCTCTACTCACATAGACTATTTCTATTTGTCCTCCAAAATAGTTGAAAGCCTGTTTCCAGAGAATTTGGTAAATTGCTTTTAAGAGCAGTGAAACATAATCACTGTTGTTTCCATCTATAGGCCACCTCATAGCACTAAAGCACTCTCTGAACATTTCACAAAGTAATTATGCAAATTACAGTTTGCCCCCAACAAGCTAGGTACTCATTTTATCAACCTCAGAAGCAGGAAAGGCTGAGTCAGTCTTGATCCCATTGGGATCAAACTCAGATCATGAGCAGATTTTTGACTGCAGTACTGCATCTTAACCACTGTGCCCCTGGGGCTCAAGGTTATTTAAATAAAGTAATAGTTCTTTCGCATCTTATTCCAAACAACTGATCTATTAAAAAGGAAAACCTTGAGTGCTTTCATGGTATAAGAACTCGCTTTCTTCCTGTAAAATGATATGTAGAGCAGGAGCAGAAAGAGGAGGAGAAGAATCCCTCTTATTTTTACATTTTACAGTAAACTGTTGAGCAGAGAGAAGCAGTGATTGGGAAGAATTGGTGTTCCAAGCTGCTATTAGCTATGAACACTAGGCCAGAGATGGAGCTTCCATGGCATGTAGAGTTATCAGGGTGCAGAGGATCACAGTTACAGGAGACCATGGAGACTGACGAAGTAGAAATCTTAGCAATTGTTATGAAAATCTTGTGTCCCAGCTGGGCTGCTTGTAAATGCCACCAGTCACACCTGTACCCTGGTTAGAAAATCACTCAACTAAAGCACATGGAAGCAAGCAAGCTGGAGAGCATTGTGTGAACATGAAGGGAAAGCTGAAGATACAAAAGTGATATGTTCAGGGACTCCCTTTGCCCGTGGCTGTGCCAAGTTCCTACCGAGCCAGTAGCTCCATGCGCTTTGTGATGGTGCTTCCCTGCTGTTTTCCTCCACAGAAGCTGAACTGGCAGTGCCCAGACTTTCAGAGGTTGCGCCCAGTGTCTGATTATGATGCCAGGTCTGTGGTGTTCCCATGATTGCCCCAGCAAACAGTGACAGCAAAGTGATTGTACTCCATAAACTGCGCTCCTAGGAAAGAGGTGATGTCACATTCCTGTAAGTATGCTCAGAAACAAAGAGAAGTTAGGTGGTCCCTCTGAGAAACAAATGAAAGTGGAGTAAATCAGTAATGTGACCTGCTAGAGCAGGGGTTTCCAACCTACAACCCACTGGCCTAATCCGACCCAAGGCACCAATTAATCCGGCCCATGGTGAGCACCTAGCCACCGCTGGAAGCTCCCCGCTGCCACCGGAAGTGCCAAAAATGGAAAAAATTACAAAAATGCAGCAAAGCAGTTCCATCCTCCCACTGCCATGAGAAGTGGCAGAGACTGCAAAAGCAGCCAGAAAAAGCCCAGATTGAGCCCACTGCCGTCGCCACCAGAAGCACTGGAAGCAGTGGGAGGAACCACACATCCGGCCCGCTCACCTGTGTGAGGAGAGTGTGAGCAGCCCACAGCGGGGAAAAGGCTGGCCACCCCTGTGCTAGAGTCTCAAAGACACTGAACATTGGTATGTGATAATCTTATGTGAGCATTACTTTTCACATACAGTGGAACCTCGGTTAACAAAGAGCTCAGTTAACATAAAGATTGCATAACAAAGGGAAATCCATAGAAAATAGTGGCTTGGTTTACAGAATTTTCCCCCAGAATGGATTAATTGGTTTTCAATGTATTCCTATGGGAAACCTCATTTCGGTTAAAGTATTTTTGTTTTCAATGCATTCCTATGGGGAATTGTATTCAATGCATTCCTATGGGAAGTTCGGTTAAAGTAATTTTCGCTGTAAGAAACATCCTGGATAATGTATTAATTATGTTAACCAACGTTCCACTGTATCTCAAAATCCATGTCAGTCACAAGTACCGTTATGTACAAAGGTGAGGATACTGAAAGGTCTTGTTTCATCCCATGTTCACCCAGTGTGCCTGAGTTCACTACCCAAGATAGCACACAAACAGTGAAACTGACACTTCTTTAAGAAGTGCAATGAAGCCCTCTGAGACTTCTAGGAAGGAAGAAGCTAGGCTTACAATAGACCAGGGATTCTTGACCTGTGGGCCAGATGTGGCCCACTGCACCATTTCATGTGCCCCCACTGCCCCCACTACACCAGGAAGTGCCATATGGTAGAGCAGGGATTCTCAACCTGTGGTCCATGGGCCGGATGCGGCCCATGGCACCATTTCATGTGGGCCCCCACTGCCTCCACCACATCAAGAAGTGCCATGTGGTGGAGGAAGAGTAAAATGGCCATCCAGTCACTGAAGCTGTCTGAAGAAATGTGACCTGGCCCCCAGATTTAAAAGGTTGAGAACTGTGGTGGAGGAAGGGCAAAATGGCCATCCAGCCCCTGAAGCTGTTTCAGGGAGAGTGACTTGACTCCTGGCTTTAAAAGGTTGAGAACTCCTACAATAGACAGTAAAGAACCAGTCCAAAGTGGAGCAACATAACCGAGGTGGGTGGGGTAGGGGGATTTTTCCTCATATTAAAGAAGTGGGATCCTTTGGCAAGGGCCTCTGTAGCTGTCCGCTGCCTCCAGGCCTACTGGTCCCATGTCAAGAGGGCTCCTTGGCAGGGCTTACTCACCCCGTATGGTTGGACAGGCAGGCTCCTCCTGTAGGTAGTGGGAGATCTGTCAGCTCTGTGCCTTGGCCCCTCCACTCTCCACGCCATCCTACCTGCAACACAAAGACATCGTCCGTGAACTAGAACCTATTTTCTGGTTTGGAAAGCCTTACGTCTGCTCCTATAACTTCCTAAATGACTCGCCCATTTTTGCCTGGCTCTGCGGGTCCATATATTTATATATTTATTTATTTAGTCACACTTCTATGCTGCCCTCCTCACAAATGACTCAGAGCGGCGAACAACAGTTAAAAACACAATCAACAATAAAACCCACGATAAAATACCCACCCATCTCAGAAAGTTAAACTTTAAAGATTAAAAGTTAAAAAGAGATTAAACGTTAAAATTCACCAATTAAATTTACGAGGGAGAGGGGGGAACAGTCAGATTAGCCAGCCGGCCGGGGTAGCCAACTAGCCCGAACCCCACACCTGCCCTGCCAGCCAGGTCTTCACACCCTTTCTAAAGGCCAGCATCTCTGTCTGGAGACGCAACTCGGTTGGCAGGAGGTTCCATAGGCTCGGAGCGGACACAGAGAAGGCCCTCCTTCTAGTGCTAGAGAGATGTATTCCTGCACTGCAAGATTCTCAGGGCAAATCAGTCAGTCCAAACAAGTAGAAACATTCCAGGTGACCCATTGAAGACCAGCACTTGGGAATGTTTTTTAAAATATACCACCCAGAATCCCCCAGGCTACATCAACAGTGATCTTTTTAGCTGGAAGATTAAAATGCATTAAAATGAATTTTCCCCAGTTGTAAATTTTTTATCATCTCAACCGCTTTACATTTTGGCATTTGGCATATCAGCTTGTTTTGAGATGTGGCTGAAACAGGAGAGACCCTGGAGATATGTGACCTTTCTATAGCTTTGTGTCAATAATATCTTGCAGGGATAGTGGGGTGGGCGGAGAGAGAGAGAGAACCAGCAGTTTCCTTGGCATCAGCATCCATCACAAGCAGGTATTCCACACGAAGGAAAATTCTATATCATTCTAGAGAGCAGATCTACAAAGTAACTAGGTGTCCCTGGGACAATCAGGTTTCCCAAAGATCTCCAACGCTAACAGGATAAAAATTGTGAAAGCTTAAACTCTGAAAGTTTTGCACTGATTTACACTTAGGACAATACACACACGAGCATCTTTGAGAATTTGCAATGTCTGCCTTCAGGATTGCTATTAGTAATGCTTGAAGAAGAACTTATAGGAAGGAGTTGAAGTGGTAGCCCTGTTAGTCTGTGCAAGCATATGAGAGAGCAAACAAAACAGAATAACAAAAAAAATATTTTTTAAAAAAAGACAAAAATATTATGGCACCTTAAAGACTCCAGTAATGTGAGCTTTCGTGGACCAAGTCCTCCACATGGGAATACATGGCCACATGATACAGTCCAAATGACTGGTAGGTCTCAGCATATACCTCCTATTTTACAGATGAATTCTGCCCCCTACCTCTATTCCCTCTGATATTTCCCCCCTCATTTATACTGCAAGAGCTTTAGGGCAGAGACCTATTTTTAATGTGTGAGTTTTGTGTTGTTAGGTGCCCAGAGTAGGAAACTCTCCTAGATGGGCTGGGTATAAGCATAATAAGTAAGTAAGTAAGTAAGTAAGTAAGTAAGTAAGTAAGTAAGTAAGTAAGTAAGTAAGTAAGTAAGTAAGTAAGTAAGTAAGTAAGTAAGTAAATAAAATTATCTTGCAGCCTGAAAAAGTTTGTGGACCCTTATGGCATCATATAAATAATTATATGACTAAATAATGGGCCAAATGAAGTAATAATGTCCTAGATATCAAGATAGCTTAGAGCAGGGGTAGGCAACCTATGGCCCAAAGGCTGGATCCAGCCCACGGTGCCAAATAATCTGGCCCTTGCCCTCGCTCCAGCCACAGCAGCTTCCGCCACTGCTGGACAGCCGTGGACTCATTTATGTGTTTATGACAGCCATAAATGAGTCCGCAGCTGTCACAAACACATTTATGGCAGCCGTAAACAGGGGGGGGGGGGGACGATCACCAGTCCAGCCCCCTCAACAGTCTGAGGGAGCATGATCTGGCCTGCGACTGAAAAAGGTTGGCAACCCCTGGCTTAGAGTCATAATATCATAGAGCACAGAAACCCTTGCTGCATTGTCAATTACTTATACTATTCCTGCTCTCCAGCTATTAATGTTCATTGTAAGTTATTTCCATCTCTCAAGCCTGGAGTACACAGAAAGAGCCTCCTTAAAGACTGTGGTATTTTTAAACCACAATCAGGCCTACTCCACGTTGGGTCAGGTGAAAGGAACTACAGAATGAATTCACCAAAAGGTGGCTTCATTTTGGTAGTTCCACATCTGGCCTAGACATGGAAGAAGAAGAATCTCTTATAATTTTCTCTCTCTCTCTCTCTCTCTCTCTCTCTCTCTCTCTCATGTGCTCCTGTTATTTGCACTGAATGTTTCTGCCTAGGAAGCTATCTAGGAAAGAGGATGCCTCTATCAGTGCTGTCGTGCTGAGTGAAGTCCTGCAACTTATCTGGGATACATCCTGTCCTCACAGCATCCTCTGATCTGGAGCCACGGGAGAAGCTAAAAAGAATCCCCATAAAGGCTTTTTGCAGATATTGGAAGTAGAGGTCTACAAAAACACAGAAATCCCCTTTTGGTGTCTTGTGACGCCCCGCCCCACCCCACCCCATATGAAGGTTGCCTGACTCTTCCAGGTCTTTCTTCAGTTTTGCTTGCTTTTGACCACTAAATTCCTAAATGGGAGAACAGTCCAAGACCCTTCTTGCATTTGCAGAGAGATGTACTTTCTTAGCTTCCCACAAGGTGGCAACAAAGAACTAGTTTTGCAGCTTCTTACATTACCAGGCAGCTCATGAGACTTAATATCCCATCGCAGTGGCTGGGACTGGGATCCTGATCCTCGCAGAGAGAAATCCAAAGACACAGAGTGTCTTTTTGCTTTGGGAGATATAGCTGTAAAAAGGAGGCACTGAAGAGATGTCCCTGGCCTTAAGGTAAAAGATTACATCTCCCTTTATGAGCCTGCCCAGGTGTTAAGATGTTCAGAGACAACCTTTCTGTCTTATCATCCTCACAGGTGTATTTAGTGCAGGGGTTCCCAAACTTTTTTGGGCTGTGGGCTGGTCACATGGTTCCTCACTGCGTATGCACAAAACGCTGCCATAAATGCACCCACAGCTGTCGTAAATGTGTTTACAACAGCCGCAGGTAATTTACAGCAACAATTTGCACATGTGTGGGTGCATTTTATTTTATTTCCGCTTCCAGAAGTGGCAAGGGATGCATGGGCTGGATGATTTGGTGCCATGGGCCAGATCTGGCCCACAGGCTGTAGTTTGGGAACCCCTGGTTTAGTGGGAACAAGGGAGAGGGCTTTCTCTACCAATATTCCCAAATTCTGGAGCTCCCTCCTACAAGACGTCAGGGTGGTCCCATCTTTTCTGTCTTTTCATAAGCAGGCAAAGACTATTTTCTTCAGCCAAACATTTCCTTAGCAACTGTCTATCTAAAGAAGGGGTTCTTAAAATGGGATTACTTGTGCCTTTTTTATTGTAAATGTGTTTTTAGGATTGTTTTAAGCACTATTGTTAATATATTTGTTTAATTCTCTTTTAATATTGTAAGAATTGTGTCTAGCTTTTATATTATCTTTTTTTTTTTAATGATGTAAATCACCTTGGGTCCTTTGTAGAAGAAAGACGGGAAACAATGTTTAAAAAATAATAATAAATGCATATCTACCCAGTGATCAAACACTGATTTTGCAGGGAAAGAAACATGTTCTGGGCATCAACCTGTAAAAGAAGTGGAAAGTTTGGCCTTATGAGGTGGCCCCTAGCTTTATCCCATGAAGTCTTCAGCCTAATTTCAAAACAATCTGTTCCTTCCCCAGGGCGCCCTCTAGTTGAAGAGAGAAAAAGGGTTAGGAGAGGGGCAGAAAAATAAAAGGTATGTGTTCACCTATTTTTGGTTATAACCTCATCCTGTGTTGGCTTCTGGCCCACTCATCATTAGCATGAGGCCAGTAGCATACAGCACTGCAGCTTCAGACAAAGAGGGGGCAAAGTTTCTCATCCCAAGTATAGTGCAAGAGGAGTCTTGTCCCACTTTTTAAATTCCTCACTTGGGTCCAGAATCCAGACATGTCTCAGTGGTTACCACTGAATGCCACAATTCAAATGTCTTGGGGTTTTTTTTATCTACCAACCAAGCATCTACACATAGAAAACACTGCAGGTTCCTCAGTGATACAGAAAATAATGCACTATAAAAATTGTTTTCCATGTCTTTCAAACCAACACAGAGTGATAACCATATTGATTGTAGAGTTTCTGTGAGTCGTGAATGTCTAGCAACAATTCTTGAGGCTACAGTCAAGGCTTTTCAAAGCTTTTGGGTGGGGAAACCATGCTTTCCCTAAATATTATACGCATGCCAACTTGGCTGATTTTGATTCATGTGCACAATTATTGTAGAAATAAATCTGAATTGGGATCAACACCACTTCAATTCCTAGAAAAATTCAATAGAGCCAAGAATAAACAGTAAATAGGTTCATCTGTTGAACTTGAAAGCGATAAATTGGCGAAGAAAGCCCAGAGGAATCCTTTTAAGCTCACTGCTGAAGACTTGAACCAGATATATGTTAGCACAACTGCCAAAGGCAAATCACATGGTACTTTTCACACCCCTGCCATCCAGCTGTTTCCCTTAAAACCAAAGAAATTGGTGATGCCACATTCAGTGATCAAGAAGGAATGTTCAGGATAGGAGCTGGAAGTGTTAAATAAGTAGGGAAAGCAAATAAAGCTACTGGCTCTTCATCACAGGCATTTACACGAACTGATGAACAGTAAGAAAGAAACAAGCAGTAGTAATGAAATTCCTCACAGATGATGAGGCTTTTTCTGAGTGACCACAAGAATACTGGTCCCTCAAGCCAACACAAGCTCCTCAAACATCCCTTGAGAATGAAAGCAAAGCAGTCACATGTATACCGTATATCACCCTATAACTCTTAGAGCACTCTCTGGGCGGTTCACAAATTAATTAGCATTTTACCCCCAACATGCTGGGTGCTGATTTTATGGACCTCAGATGGACGGAAAGCTGAGTCAACCTTGATTCCCAGTCAGGATTGAATTCACAACCTTTTGGTTGCAGTACAGTAGTTTAACCACTGCACCATCAGGGTGCAGGAGATATAAAGGGCAGGAGGTAAGAATCACCCCTTTATCATAACAAGTGAAGTGGTGACTGTAAGGCAGCCATCACAGAACTGCAGGAATTTTTGAAGGCAGTTTGCTTAAAGACTGATGTTTATTTTCCAAAACGGAGAGAGATTGCCAGTAAAGCCTTCTTTGAATTTGGCGAGCAGCCAACACACATCTCCACCTCCTCTTCTATCACCATGTGTGCTCACTTTATAAAGCATCCATGACTATGCAGTCGCAAGCTTCTAAGGGCCAGAAATACTGATCAGTTTCTGCACGAACTGCAATGTGATGGCACTTTCCCCTACCCAGGAATAAGAGGCAAATCTAATTCTACGATGAATTCCCTTGCGCTCAGGAGAGTGGGCCAGCCAACTCCAGAAGTAATGGGAATTGGATAAACATACTTGCAGTGCAGTATGGGGCGTGTTTACCCAGGGCTAGGTCATGCTATGTTCAGTGACGCTAACGCTCAAGTGAGTGCACAGAAGATGCCAGCCTCAGAGACAGTCAACCCATGGAGGTGTCAAGAACACAGGAGCCAAAAGTTGTTTTCAGAAGAAAAAAAATCAGAAGAAATCACAGACTCTTTATAGGTCTTGGAAGTGCCACAGAGCTTGGATGAAATCCAGTTGGCCTACCAGAGCTGTCTCAGAGGAGGATCCTTCACTTCCAGGCAAGAGGAGAAGCTAGTTTTGAGACAGGAAGACCCATCCCAGATCAAGATCTCTTTACACACTGCAGCCTGTACATCTATCTCCCAAGCCTATTTCCCTCCGAAACACAGGCACCAGCGGCTTTCAGCTTTCTCTGCCTGGACAACCTACACGCTAGCCTAGGGCCAGACCTGGCCGGCAGGAGAAGCCAGAAAGCCGGGAAACCGAGGCAGAGACAGAGCAAGGCTCGCTCCGCGATACTTTGGGGGGTGGGTGGGGGGAGAGACGCCAGTGCAAACCCTCCCACCACTACCACCACCCCAGATCAGCCAAACTCCTTATTACTCCGTCCCATCTCCAGGGCTCTCCCTCCCTCCCTCCCTTCCACCGTATCTGTCCCGCTCTCCGCTGCTCCAGCGCCCACTTCCTAGCCCGCCCCGCTACTCACCGGGCGCTCCGTCTCGGCCGATGGGGCGCCTCTGGGTGGGCGCAGCTTGGCGGCGACCATGCTCCGAGGATCGTGGCCGGGAAACGCCGCCCTCTGGCCCCGGGTCCCGGCCCTTCCAGGGCATCGGATCCGCTCCCTGCGCCGGAGAGACACGGTCACCGGGAGGCCAGGTTGGGGCGCGAGGGGACGGCCGAGGATTCGCCTCCCTCCCTCCCACCCCTTCGGGACGGATCCTGGGACAGAAAGGCGCCCGACCCACCCAGCCCTGCCCTTGGGATCGGCTCTCGCTTACCTCCCGGCGGCGGCGGCGGCGGCGGCTCCTGGGCAGCTCTGGGGCTCAGCCGACGGCAGGGTCCATGGCCCGGCCCGGCCGGGATCTCTCCCGCGGGCGCCAGGCACTCACGTCGCCCACATGGCCGGCAGGTGCCCGGCGGGCTCAGCGCCCCCCTGCGGGGAAAGAGCGGGTTAGAGCGGCCGGCCACGTCCCGCTGGCGGGCGTCGGGGGGGCCGCAGCCCCGACCCTGGGACCGCCATCCACGCTGGGCGGCCGGACTCACCGCACGGGGCGAGCGATGGAAGCCAGGGGGCGCGTCGCAGCCGCAGCCGGCGGGACTCGAACCTGTGGCCGGCGGGGCGCCGGGGTGAGCGGCCTCTGGGAGGGAGATCAGAACCGGCTCCATCTCCGCGCCGGGCAGAGTCTGCGGGTGTCAAATTCCAGCCTGCGCCGTCACCTGATCCCCAAGGCGGGGCGGGGCCGGGAGACAGAGCCGCCGACGGGACGGTCCCTCTCCAGCTCCCGGTTCTTTCCTCGTCCTTCCCCCTCCGTGCGAAAAGCCTTCTCCGGCGGGACCAAGCGGGACCGGCCCAGCCCCCTCGGCTTGCCGAGGTCTTGGGCTGCCCCGCCCCACACCTTGCCCCGCCACCGCCAACCTCCCTACCTCGGGGCCGAGAGAGAAGAAGTGGCTTTGGCAGGTGGGCTGGCCATGGCCAGGTTGGGCGCTGCACAAAAAGAGAGAGAGGGAAAAGGCGTGCAGTCTCTCTCTCTCTCTCTGGGGAAGGCTTAGCAGGGAAACGGGGTACACAGAAAGCCTCCTCGAAAATTGTGGTATTTTTGAATCACAATCGGGCCTACCTTGGGTGCAATGGCCACCTTATGCTAGCTATTTGTTCTCACACTAGGTCAGGCGAAAGGAACTGCAGGATGAGCTCACTAAAAGGTGCCTTCATTTTGGCAGTTTCATGTCTGCCTAGACATGGAAGAAGAAGAAGAAGAAGAAGAAGAAGAAGAAGAAGAAGAAGAAGAAGAAGAAGAAGGGAAACACATTGTGGGTGGGGTAAGGATAATAATTATATACCACCCCATAATGCTTAGTGCACTCTGGGTGGTTCACAAGTTAACTAGTGCTCCCCCCACCCCAACATGCTGATTGCTCATTTTACCAGACTGAGTAACCTTGAATCCTGGTCAGGATCGAACTCATAATGCTCTGGCCGGAGTATAGCAGCTTAACCACTGTGCCACCAGGACTTTAGGGATAGGTCAGTGCAAATTTACACCAGTGACAAGAAAGCCCATTGGAAACCATGAGAGCTGTCGAAAAGCTCCCAGGAAACACTGGAACTGCTAATCCCTACGGGCAGGCCTTGGTGCCATTTGAATAAACACAAGTGCCAGGAAGCTGCAAGCGAAGGAAAGAATGGATTCTGAGAGAGAGAATGGAGTCACTGCTATGGAAAGGACCAGCATCCTTCCCCATCTGTATGCCTTCCAAATCCATCCCCAATCAACATGGAGGTTGGGGGGAGTGAGACTTGAACTCTGATACATTTGGGGGTCAGAGGAAGAGTGGGTCACATCAGCACCTTGAAGACCTATGATTTCACCAAAGTGGGGATTCCATTTTACAATTTGCAACTATTCCTTCCATATTGCTGACTGTGACCTTTCCAGTGATGAGACTCTCCAAGCAAAACATTCTCAGTCAATGAACACCTTGCCTCTGAGTGGTAATCATATTCTTCCTAGATCTTTAGACTCTGACAATTAGAGTTTGTACTCTGTTCATGCTCTGCTAGCCTATTCCTCAAGAACTCAGGGGAACTTCCACAGCAAGATGGAGCGACAGAGTAGGATTTTGTGGAGGAATCCATCCTGACGCTGAAACAGCAGGGAAACAGGAAGACCAAAGATGAGATAGCTTGTCTTCATAAAGGAAGTCACAGTCTTGAGTGTAAACAGCTGAGCAGGATTGTTGAGGACAGGATATTTTGGAGGCCACTTATTCATAGGATCAGTATACATTGTAGGACATTTGATAGCACGTGACTTAGTGGTTAAGATGCTGAGCTTGATGACTGGAAGGTCTGCATTTTGAGATCCAAGTGTTGTGCAACAGAGTGGGCTCCCATCTCTGTCCCAGCTCCTACCAACCTAGCAAAAAATTGCAAGGAGATAAATAGGTACCACTCCTGTGAGTAAGGTAACAGCTTTCTGTGCACTCTGGCATCTAGTCATGTTTGCCACGTGACCACGGAAATGTCTGCAGACACAGACAACACTGGTTCTTTGGCTGTATATAGAGATGAGCACTGATCCCTAGAGTTGGATATGGCTGGCTTTTGAGTAAGCACAACCTTTATCTAACACCCACTGCCACTTACCACCTAGATATAGAGAAATGGTGCAGATTGGAACAAGGACCTGCATGGAAGGAATGCCAAATATGGGACTCCAGTAGGCACTTTTGCCATTCATTTCAGATAGATTTCCTGGGTAGCAGAGGATGATCTTGGGTGGCAGAGGAAGGGGCGGTCGCTGTTTGTTCCCTTACTCCCAGCAGCCTCTCCTCACAGTCAATGATGCCTAGTGAGGGCCACAAAGAATCCTGCAGACCCTCAAGAGCTGAGAGGTTATCATTGTTATAAGTGGCCATGGATTACAAGCCGCAGCATCCAATGAAGTGAGACTGTCTTTTGCTGTGATAGGCAAACCTGGCTACCCCACTGGAAACACAACCAACAAAGGTCAGGAAAAGCCTCTCAGAAAGATAGAGTGGGTGGGCAAGTGGTTGGACTCTGTGCCAGCTGCTGTTCTTGCTTCTAAGAGAGAGGGAGGTAGAAAGCAGCCTCCAGTTCCCCAGTGATGCTAAAACCTCAAAGAGGTCACTGTATCATAGCAGGAACTGCTGTTGACACCCACCCGTAGGCATTGCTTCATCCTTTGTCCAAGATGCTAAGGATGGCCTTGTTCCTGCTGTCTGAACCATGGGGCAAAAGGCATGATATGGTGCTCTATCCCTCTTTCACTGTTGCTGGGTGGAGTTTTTCCATTTCCTACTTCCAGTTGCCTGGGAACTGCTGCAGTGGAAGCAGTTCACAGGTAAAGTGCAGTGCAAGTTGGTGAGAGAGCAGCCAAAACTTTACAAAAACAGATTCTCCCCACCCAGCCAATGGTTTGTCTCCTAGATGCTCAAACCTTTTGGGCTGTGGGAAAGTCATGTGATTCAGTGGGCCGGTCACATGGTTCCTCCTATCAGAAGCAAAAGTAAAACATGCCTTGCAGTCTGTTTTGCAACAGAATGAAATAGATTTTTAGGTTGCCATTTTTCTTCTTAAACCAGGGGTGCCCAAACTATGACCTGTGGGCCGGATCTGGCCCTCAACATCAATTCATCTGGCCCACACCACCCTTGTTTCTCTTGGAAGCAAAAGTAAAACACACCCGTATGGGCGGTGTGGGCCAGATGAATTGGTGTTGGGGGCCGGATCTAGTCCGCAGGCTGCAGTTTGGGCACCCCTGGTTTATCTGATCCAATAGGCAGACCTAAGACATCCTCCGCTGTCCATTCCACCCATGCAAGTCCACACACCCTTATATGCTTTGGTTTGTTCTAGACAAGGTCCTCTCTAGAATGGCTCTGCTTTTGCCAGAAACACAACAAAAAACTGAATGCAGCCACTAGGACTCAGGTGAAACATTTTCACTTGAATTGTTCACTTGTCTGAGATGGATTCTCTCTTCACAGTTCCAGAAAGAGAGCAATCAGATCTTTAGCCTGTTCAGTTCTAGACACTCTACCTTGACTACAAGGAGCCACACAGCAAAGACATGAATCTTTCCCAGGCCTATCTAGAGATACCCGGGTTTGGACATTGACTTTTTACATGTAAAGGATATGCCCTCCCACTCAGCCTGCGGCTCTTTCTTGCTGACAGACGGCTGGGCTTTTGTTGGAAATCCCTTGCATTCCCCTCATGTCTCACAACCCCCCTCTCCCCACACCAGGTGGATCATGGATTAGCTCACTCCCACATAGCTGCTGAGAGTAGACCATGCTAATCTGTTTGTGGGCATGCAGCCCATTTCTTACCTCCAGCCTTCTGTTCCACTGTGCTTCTCCCCTTTCAGGTGGAGGGGCGACAATGGCCTTTCCCCTTGGTAGCCTTGGCTAGGGATGTGTCCCTAGCTGTCTTTCAGGTGTTCCTTCCAATGGACGGCTCTCAAGGGTGCCAGCGAGCATCGAGTGCCGGCATTCCCTCCTCTGCCACGCCTGCTGCTGTGCATAAGCCCCTTTGCTCACTCTCTTGCTGGCTGCAGTTGCCCTCAGCTGCTCTCTCTCTCTTGCTTCTAATTAGTTCTTCCAATGAAGTGAGCCAATTGGGGTGCTGCTCTTGGCACAGGATCTACACTGGCATCGCCTGACAAATTGCCAACCCAATCTCTTTGGGTTTGTTTCATAATTCTTTGCTATGGAGCCTCGCTGGACACTCCTGAGTGGTTTCCACTGCTGGCCTGCCGTATGCCTCCACACTTCACCCTCCTTCCTACCTCTCCTGCTTGGACCAGCTATATATAGGGTGAGCATTATTTACTCTGAGCCACATAGGATCTTACCCATGAGCGCATTCTCTTAAATCCGTTAGGATTATCCTATATGACAGCTCCACTTCATTAAAAGTGTAGCCACTCCTCCCTTGGTAACACTTGCCATGAAAGGATCTCAAGTAGCCTTTCTACAAGTGAACAAGTGCTAAAGAAGCCAACTTCTTCCTGCCAGTCTAAGAAGAAGGTCTGTTTTAGACCCATCCAGAATGTAATGGCAAATGGAGTCCCGTTCATAGCTAGCAGAGACAATCTGGAATTTTTCAGAGCATGACGTTTGAAGTGGGAGGATGAAGTTCTTGGTTTCCTTTCTCTAGCACAGGCCATGTTACAGAAGGAGATGACAGCATCCTTATTTCCCTGCCTTTGTGGAGAGGCAACTCAGGCACAATCCATTTGGTAGTCTTCTGGTTGCGAGCCCAGTCTTGTTCCTGCAGCTTAATTTAGATAAATGTTTATTGTCTTGCTCATAAGTCATAATAAGGTTAATTTACTGCATATTTTCTCAGAAGCCTGTCCCAGTGAGATTTTGGCTCTTCCCTCCGTGAACTGTTTCCATCCAAGCTGGTAATTCTATAAGCAACTAGAAGAGCTGGTGCATTTTTTATTTTATTTTAATTTTTTGCTTTCTTTCATCTTCCCTCCCCATCCTTTTGTCTGTTTGTGTTGCATCTTTCAGACTATAAACCTAAAGGGCAGGGTTGTCTTGCTTCTAATCTGTATATAGTGCTCAATAAATTGTGTACAATTTATTGCAAATGCTACTATTACTACAAAGCAAAGAGCATTAAGGAGCAACAATTAAGAGGATTACAGTAACAAGAAGTAGACTCAGACAAGTATGATGTGCATCGTTCTGCTAAAACAACCCAGTTCCCCATAACTCTCAATCTGACATTGTATATACAGTATGCAGTATTTCTCATGATTTTAGGTCATTTGGAATTCTTGCTGCTGTTTTATATTATTTTCAGTTCCTCTACTGTTTTGTGGCCAGTATGATTTAAAAAAAAAAAATCAGTTTACTGTAAGTCATCTTGTGGATTCTAAAAATGGAAAGTAAGGAGAAATAATATTCTGTAGTAAAGATTACAGTCCTCATAATGCTCTAAAATGAATATTATGAAATTATAAGATACAGAAATCTGTGCGTGTGCAGACTGTATGACCTAAGTTTTGTAAGGTGTGGTGTGGGCTACCAGGAATACATTGGGACATCTACCAACAGCAGCATCAGTGGAGAGAATAAGATCATTTGCATCAAAAGGAGAACACAAACACAGTACTGTATATACACCTTGTTCTGGACAACAGTTGATGTACACAGATGGAATTTGGAGGCCTGAAGAAGCATCCTCTCTTTAATATCTGACCTAAACTGACCTGTGTCACTAATGCATCACATTGAGGGTGATCTGTATGATTGTACAGGGCAGAAATTCACTTTCAAAAGTTAAGTTTGTACAATAGCACAATTTAGAAACGTAACAGAGCCTTTTGGTAACTCAGGGACTACTACATGGCATTTGTGTAGTAAGTCTGTTTCATCAGATCCACAGAATGTTGTTTTGAGCTGTGTGTTTACATAAACATGCTAATGGTGTGTGGGTGCAAACAGCCAGGTGTGTATGTGTGTATATAAACAGGCAGTATGCTAAAACAGGTACTGTAGTTTATAAAAATCATTTGATAAGCTGCTTTGACATGTGGAATATGACTTAAAAAAAACCCAACACCTTTATTTTGTTGATTAAATGGGGTAGGTGGGTGGAGTAGCAGTGCAATCCAACTGAAGAAGCAAAATTCTAGGTTAATAGTATCTTTATAGGATCACTAAAACACCAGAAAGAACAGGGGCTTTTCCAGTTTATTCTAAACCAGCACAGGGCCTCTTTGCTTTTAGAAGTGTCCCAGATAGGCTTCTGTCTAAGAGGCTGCAAACGGGCACCTTAATACCTTAACAACAGAATAGCATTAGTAGTCACCTATGGTTCCCAGTTGAGATTGCTCAGTAGTGACCTGCAGTACTCCTTCTGGACAACAACAATTTCCACTTCAGGCTGTAAGATGTCAGTCCCATACTTAGCTATAACCAAATGTAAAACTCTAAATGACAACCAGTAAAAAACAGGCAAAGCACCATGGAAATTGAGACCTCTCTCTTTTTCTTTCTTGCTCCCTACTTTTCCCTTTGAATATGCCAACCTAGGTAAAGGTAAAGGTCGCCCTTGTTTGAAAGCCATTCGCATCCGACTCTAGAGTTCAGTGATCTTCTCTGTTTATAGCCAAAGAGCCAGCATTGTCCACCTCTGCAGATATTTCTGTGGACATGTGGCAGGCATGCCTCAATACCAGAGCACATGGAACACCGTTTACCTTCCCACTGAAGTGGTACCTATTTATCTATTTGCAATGTCTTGCTTTCAAACTGCTAGGTTGGCAGGAGGTGGGACAGATACAGGAGCTCACTCTGTCATGCAGTACTCAGGAATTGACCTTCAACCTTACAGTCATTGAGTTCAGCGTCTTAACCACTTGAACCACCACAGTCCCATGCCAACCTACTGAAACAGATTAAAGATAGTGCACTTTACTGGATTGATATTTTTACTTCATACTGATTCTATAAACTCCATCTTGGCTTGCTAGCAGCAATGGGCATCACATCCTACCCAATTTTTTCCAACTATTTGCATTTATAACTACCTCCACATTTTATACCATCTTTGCCTAATGAAGAGTTCTGGAGAATGCAAAAGTTCAGAAAGTTGCCTGCAATTTTTTTAGTGACCCAACAAAGGTATTATTCAGCTCAGGATATTGCTTCTGTTCCATTACAGTAGGAGTTCTCAACCTTTTAAAGCCGGGGGCTGGGTCATGCTCCCTCAGACAGCTTCAGGGGCCAGATGGCCATTTTGCCTTCCCTCCACCACATGGCGCTTTTGGGTGTGGTGGAGGTGGTGGTGGGTTGGATAAAATGGTTTCAGAGGCCATATCTGGCCCACAGGCTGCAGGTTGGGAATCCCTGCACTATAGCGACATGTAAAAGTATTCTCCCTTCATCTCTCTTTTGGAATGCTATTCAAAGTTTTGCTCCAAAAGGATTGACAAAATTTAAAAGTAAGGCATAAACGATGTGGTTGTGTTTAAGGAGAAAGAGGACCGAATCTGCGTCTATAAGGTGAGATTTGCTTTCAGGAAACTATTTTGTCATATTATAATTTTAAAATTTATTTTTATTTATTTATTTATTTACTCACATTTGCTATCCCGCCCCAATCGGGTATACCCAACTCTGGGCGGCTTACAAGATAAAATGCGATCATAAGCTAAACCGATGGAGTACTAATAATTAAAAACTTTAAAAGTTCATAAAAAACAGGAAATAAAACAGCCCCACAGGATAAAACCGAACAGAAAGGGAGGCTGTCCCTTAAATTAGCCACCCTGTGTGGGATCCCACATTCCTTGGTCCCCATACTTGTCCCGCCAGCCAGGTTTTTAAGCCCCTCCGGAAGGGTAGGAGCTCTGTCTGTAGGCGCAGTTCAGCTGAGAGGAGGTTCCAAAGGGCCGGGGCGAACACAGAGAAGGCCCTCTTCCTAGTCCTAGTGAGATGAGCCTCTCTAGCTGATGGAATGACAAGAGAACCCCTCCAATCCGCCCTGGTGGGATGGACAGATGTTCTTAGGGTGACGCAGTCTCTAAGGTATCCTGGCCCACTACCATATAGGGCTTTAAAGGTAATGACCAGCACCTTGAATTGCACCCGGAGACATACTGGCAACCAGTGCAGCTCCCGGAGCAGTGGTGAGGCACGAGCATAACGCCCGCACCCCATCACTATCCGGGCCGCCGCATTTTGGACAAGCTGCACTCTCCGAATGGTCACCAAGGGCAGCCCCATATAGAGCGCATTACTGTAATCAAGTCTGGAGGTGACCAAAGCATGTGTGACCATGAGCAAGGCATCCCGGTCGAGGAGTGGGCGTAACTGGCGTATTACACGAAGTTGTGCAAAAGCCCTCCTGCTCTTCGAACAGTAGTCGTGAGTCCAGGAGGACCCCCAGATTACGCACCGGATCTGTTTGGGGCAGAACTGCCCCATCCAGAACCAAAGCTGGTAGCTCCCATGATAACACAGGGCCCATTACCCATAGCCACTCAGTCTTGCCGGGATTCAGCTGTAGCCCGTTTTCCCCCATCCAGACCTTAACAGCCTCCAGGCACCTGGAAAGGACTTCCACTGCACCGCTTGGGTCCCCACGGGCCGAGATGTGTAACTGGGTATCATCTGCATATTGGTGATACCTCACCCCGTGCGAACGGATGATCTCACCCAGTGGCTTCATGTAGATGTTAAATAGGAGAGGAGAGAGTACCGAGCCCTGAGGCACCCCATATTGAAGGGGCCTAGGGCTGGACTTCTCACTCTCCAGCCACACCGGCTGGGTCCTGCCCCTTAGAAATGAGGAGAACCAGGCCAGCACTGTGCCCTGGATCCCCAATTCTTGGAGCCTTCCCAGAAGGATACCATGATTGATGGTATCGAAAAATATTTGTTGTCTCCTTTCCCACCATCTTCCCTTCACTACAGCAATCCTAAACCATTTAGATCAGGCATTCTCAACCTTTCCAAGCTGAGGTTACGCTCCCTCAGACAGTTTTAGGCGCCCGACAACCAGTTTGCCCTACATACCACACATGTCACTTCCTGGTGTGGCAGAGGTGGTGGTGGGCCACATGAAATGGTGTTGTGGGCCACATCTGGGCCCCAGGCCAGAGGTTGAGAACCCTGATTTAGATTAATACCCTGTGCTAAATGCTGTTCATAGAAGGGAAATGTCTGTCATTTTCCCATGAAATGGTTGTTTCCTGCTTTGAATGCATGAGATAAGGTGGGCTATAAATAAAATGAAGCAAATTCCTTGCAACCAGCCAGCCTTCCCTTCAAAAGAAAGAAATACCACAGTCTCACACATGCTTCACCTACAGGTAATTTATTCTTCAGGTGTTGACTGATGCAGAATAATGGAGTTGGTGGCAGGGGAGTGTAAAGAGTTATATTTCTGAAAGCTGCCACCTGGCCAATACTGGAAGCCTTAAAGGCAACTTCCATCCTCACAACTCAGCGACTGAGTCAAAACCATTCACATGTGGAACAGGAGTCATTTGGTCTTAGGATCAGCTCTTCTAGGTGGGTGGGTGTGGAATAGGTGATATGCTTCAATCAGGAGCTGTCTATACTTATTTTCTTTGTTAGACAAGAAACTCTAAATTCTTTCCAGCAAAGTAGCTCAGTGAGCTAGGTATCTGGCTGCAGAGCCAAAGGTTGGGAGTTCAGTTCCTCACTGTGCCTCCTTGACAAGGGGCTGGACTCGATACTCTGCATTGTTATTTCTTTTTGATTATTCCATGGTTTATGTAATTTGCTTGTAAAATTCCTCACTATTTATAGTTTCAATCAGGGGTGGCCAAACTACAGCTCGACAGCACCAAATCATCTGGCCCATACCACCCGCACTGCTCCTGGAAGTAAAACATGCTTATACATGTGTATAACATGCTTGCACATGAGTATAACATTGCCATAAATGGACCTGTGGCTGTCGTAAATGCTTTGTGTTGGGAGGAACCACATGACTGGCCCACTCAACCATGTGACTGGCCCACAGCGTGAAAAGTTTGGCCATCCCTGGCTTAAATCATATCCAAGATTCTGTATGCTTCTTTCCTCTGCCAGCTGAACTGGCTCAATTTCCCCCCCCCCCCCCATTTCTTGCTTCTTCTTCCACGTCTAGGCGAGACGTAAAACTGTCAAAATGAAGACACCTTTGGGTGAGTTCATTTGACATTTCCTTTTTCCTTACCTATTGTGAGAAAGATTAGCCAGCAACACAAGGTTGCCATTATCAGGGTATGCCTGATAGTGGTTCAAAAATACCACAATCTTAAAATTGTACACTTTGCTATCCCAAAACCCATCACAGCATCATTGCTGAATATTTGAACTGTTTGTACAAGTGATTCAATTTCCTGCTTGTTTTTTCCATATAGTTTAAGTTCATCCATGTGCAGCAGGTGCAAAATCCTTCCAGATGTCCTCAGTGCTTGATATCCATGACCCGTATTATTCAACAGTATCATCAATGGTACCAAGGTTATTACAAACAGCAAAAGCAATAATGAATCACCTTGAAATATGCCTCTCCTGATTATGACATTTCGTAATTGGGTACCATTTGCCATCAGGGTAATAATTCCATTGTTTCATAATTCTTGTCAAGCATCTCCTGAAGTTGATTTCGCAAATCTGCAACGTTTCATTTATCCAAGTATGGAGTAGACTATCAAACGTCTTTTTGGAATCAAACCAAACAACATGCAGATTGTTTTTCCTTTTTTAATAGTTCCTCAGTATCATCTTAATAAAGAGTTGGTCCTTTGTTCCACATGAATTTAAACAATTCACTTTTTGTTCTTTTGGTACATGATTCCGCATAACTAGATGTTGTTAAACAGCGTCTGCTAATACAACCATGAACAGTTTGGACACTGTCGATAAGTTATTGGTCTATATTTTCTTGGTACAACTCCTTTATCTTTCATAATCAAAAAGGTTTGACCACATGTCATCCAGTCATCCACAACACTCGACTGCTGCTCATGGTGGCGGTGGTGCTGCCGCCAGCACCAGCAGTGTACAGAGTCTACCAGATATTTAGACTGGTGTTTTAGAACACCATTGCTCGAGTCCTTGCCCTGGCATGATAATGTGGCTGGTGCCTAGTCGTAGGAGTAGTAGCAATAGCAGCAGCAGCAGCAGCAGCAGTAGTAAAGATAATTCAGTTTTCTAGATTGAGGTAGGACTGCCATGTGCCAACTTACAGTTTTCCATGAATTAATAACCTCCCCAAAACCATCACAGGTAGAACCTCATAATATGAATTTTGAAGTTATTTCTTTTTCTTTTTTTCCCTTTCCTTTTCTTTCTTTCTTTCTTATCTTTTTTTTTTTTGCTGCTTCTGATAATATTCTGGGTCCTCTCTGGATGACCAGGGGGCAGTCTATGCTCAGAATCTTATCTAATGGATCTTCACAGAATTCAGAGGAACATTTTAAATAACCGCCAAATTACCATTTGTGTTTGTGGGGAAATAATATTTTCTCAGCAAAAAATAGCTATTTTGTTTTTCTTACTAGTAAAAAGTGCTTCTACTCCCAGACAGCATGTCAGCTGCAGCAGCATGAAAGGTGTGGAATGCAGTTTTGACATATCAAGGGTAATTTTTGGCTAGTGCTAATGATATCACTGGTGACAAACCTTGGAAAGATTTTTAAGTTTGTTTCCCCCCTTATTTTAACTATTTAAGGAGTTGAGTGCTTCATCCCTGTAACATTGATGGCTGAAACTTCAGTTGTAACATCCTTAAAACGATATTTTAAAAAAATATTGTGAGCTTCATCAAGATTACAACTCAACTCTACAGCACTCTACACTACCTACTTATACCTCCATTACCACAGTGACCAAAAAAATTACTCGCTACCATCTATCCCTTATCCCAGTGTTTCCAATCTTGTGTCCTCAAGTGTTCTTGGACTTCAGTTTCCAGAAGCCCAAGTTAGTACACCACCAAGGTGACAGACTGCCTCGCTGAGCTAATGGTAGGCTTAGAAGTGATGAATCTAAACTCTTATACTTGATGTAGAAATAGTGGAAAGGGGAAAACAAACCCAGCCAATTAAGTTGAATGGTGAGAGATAAGAAAAGCAATATAAAAGGAAGCAGTTTCTCAGATAACATATAGTTTAACTGTGAGGTTCCCTACCACAAAATGTAACAATGACCATCAAATTAGATGGATTTAAAACAGTGATGGGATGTCCCCGGTTCCAGACGGTTCCCTGGAACCGGTAGGACCAATCCCGGAGGGTTCTCGGGGAGGGGAGTCCACTTTTGAGGTGTCCGGTTCCGGACGCCTCACCGAAAGAATTTTTTTTAAAAAAATCGGAGCTAAAATGGCTCCAATTTAGTGCGCATGCGCAGAAACTCAATCTGACGCATTGCGCATGCGTCAAATTGAGTTTCTGGTCATGCACACTAAATTGGAGCCAAATGGCTCCAATTTTTTTAAAAAAATTCTTCCGAAGCTGGAGCTGCCCCTTTTTAGAGTGGCTCCAGCAGCAGCGGCGGCAGCCCTAAGAGAAGGGCACCTCCCCTAGCCGGCCACCGAGCTCCCGCGGGAACGTTGTGCCTGCCCGGGCTGTCCGTCCGCCCGCGCCGCGCCCTCCTAGGGACTTGGGCCCGACAAACCCCCATGCCCTGGGTAAGCCCGGTGGGGCTCACCACCGCCGCATCCTCCTCTGCCAGGCGCCTGCAGCTTCCTTGGGGCGGTGCCTTTTCAGCCCGGCTCTGGCTGAGGCCATGGGCGGCCAGGGCCTGCGGGGCAGCGGTGGCTCCAGCCCCTGGCTGCGGGTGGAGCTGCCACCATACCCACTGCTGCCCCCCCAGGCCCTGGCCGTCCGTGGCTTCAGCCAGACCCGGGCCGAAATGGCACCGGCCCGAGGAAGCTGCAGGGGCCCGGCGGAGGAGGATGCGGCGGTGGCGAGCCCCACCGGGCTTACCCAGGGCATGGGGGTTTGTCGGGCCCAAGTCCCTAGGAGGGCGTGGCGTGGGCGGATGGACAGCCCGGGCAGGCACCAACGTGCCCGCGGGAGCTTGGTGGCCGGCCAGGGGCTGTAGCGGCCGTGGCCGGCGGCTGCAGGGCTGGCCGCGGCCTTCGTAGGAGGAAACAGCCGCAGTCGGGGGCAGCGTGTCTTGCCGGGTGGCCCCGGGCCACATGGAGGTTCGTCGGCGCCAAGGAAGGTAAGTGAGGCTTTTATATTTAGGGTGGGTGGGTGATTTATTTGTGTTTTGGGTGGGTGGTTGTACTTTTATTTAATTTTTATTTTATTTATTTCTTTATTTTATTTCTTTAAGTTATTTACGGGTCTGTGTGCGTGTTTTTTTATTATTATTATTTTTGGCCTTGCCCACAATGTCATGATGTCATGACGTTGGCTCCGCCCATGACATCATGACATTGGCCACGCCCACGACGTCCATGACGTCATGGTGTGGTAGTAGAATTTTTGACATCCCATCACTGATTTAAAACCAGAATAAACAAAATCAGAGATGGTAAAGCTGTCAATCACTACAGGTAAGGTAAAGGTTGTCCTTGCTCGAAAGCCCGTCTAGAGTTCAGTGCTCATGTCTGTTTATAGAAGGGATTCTCAACCTGCGGCCTGTGGGCTGGATGCAGCCTGTGACACCATTTCATCTGGGCCCCCCCTGCCTCCACCACACCAAGAAGTGCCATGTGGAAGGGCAAAATGGCCATCCAGCCCTCGAAGCTGTCTGAGGGAGTGTGAACCGGCCCCTGGCTTAAAAAGGTTGAGAACTCCTGGTTTATAGCCAAAGAGCCAGTGCTGTCTGCGTCTGCAGACAATTCTGTGGACATGTCTGCAGACATTTCTATGGACATGTGGCAGGTATGACTAGACACCTGAGCACGTGTAATGCTGTTACCTTCCCCTCCGAAGTGGACCCTATTTATCAACTTGCAATTTATTGCTTTCGAACTGGTAGGTTGGCAGGAGTGGGACAGAGACAAGCACTCATTCCATCATGCAGTATCCAGGAATCAAATTGCTGACCTTCCAGTTAGTGAATTCAGCATCCTTACCACTTGAGTCAACACAGTCTCTGCTCCCTATTTATCTACTTGCAGTTTCTTGTTTTCAAACTGCTGGGCTGGCAGGATATTAATGAAAAGTATTGAAGTACTTTCAACGCAAAGGGTACATTTGCAGATATTGTTAGACTGTCCTGTATGCTGATTGTCTCTTCATTACAAGATTGAAACTCTAGTTTCTCTTCATTACAAGAAGGGCTAATTAAAACACAGATGAGTTAAATGTTATATTACTCACATATGTTTGAATAAGTAATGACAGATAATATGCAAAAAAATTCTAAGAATTTTTAAACAGAAAGTATACAATTGGAAACTTGGTTTGTTTCACAGTTCTTACTGGAAATATTTAGTAATATGCTCTGTGCAAAGATGTGATGTATTTATTTAGTTAAGCAAATACGTCCTGGCAAACTGACAGTCCCTACCACACAGATCTCAGCTATTCATCCTTACAACAAAGCCTAGTTTGCCTCATCCTTCCTACGGAGACAAGCTCTTGCATTGATAGCTTCAATTCAGTTACTTTTTAGATTGCCGTATTTTTGAACCAAAATTGGGCATACGCCAGGCAATGGCAACCTTGATGTGATGGCTAATCTTTCTCACACTAGGTCAGGAGAAAGGCACTATGGAATGAATTCACCAAAGGTGGCTTCATTCTAGCACCTGACCTAGACATGAAAGAAGAAAAAGCTACTTTAATTTTTTTCTTAAACATACAGGCAAAATAAAAAGAAATTTTATTATTATTAATACAAAACCGATCAACTCTCCCCAAATATCTTTAAAATCATTCTCTCTTAAGAATCCCTTCCCAACTTTAAAATTTCATGTTAATTGATTATTAATAGAGTTGCTCCAAAAATTTGTATATGATTCTCTTAATTGGAGAACATGCTTTATTTTCCAGCTTTAATCTTGCTGTTGTTATTAAATTTTAAATTACTACACTATACCTGTAATTCATTAGTTGACCAATTACCTTGCACCTTATCATATGCTGTATTGCTAAAAGTGCTATTTTTAGGACATACAGTATGTCTAAATTTAACCTGATTATTTCATTCATTTCCTTAAAACCCATTTGTGAGAATCTTGATACAATAATACCTCAGTTAGCGTTTGCATTGCATAACACTAAAACTGGATAACCGTGGGGAATTTGAGGCAAACCCTTGCATCACACAACATTAAGATAACGTTGTGCGATGCAAACAGTTTCCTCAAATTCCCCAACATTGATCTCTGCCCCAAAGCCCGCAGAGCTGGAGACCAGCCCTGCAGGCTTTGGGACAGAGATCTCAGCTCAGAATGAGTTTGGTTGGGGGGGGGGGAGGGCATGCAAGCCCAATCTCTCCTCAACCAAACCGGCGCTCCCAGCATGCAAGCGCAGGTTTCTTTAGGGGGAGATCAGGCAGCCTGACCTCGCCCCAGACAAACCTGCATTCACACGCTGGGAGCGCAGGTTTATTTGGTAGGAGATCGGGCAGTGCAATCACCCCCCAAACAAACCAGCACTCCCAGTGTGTGAGCACAGGCTTGTTTGGGGGGAGATCAGATGGGCACAAGCCTACCCGGTCTCTCTCCAAACAAGCCTGTGCTTGGCTCGATCCACCTGCCTCTTTGGAAGGGGCAGTAAGGATTTCAAAGAGGCAGGTGGATCAACCCTCTGTTCCTCTTCCTCTTCGGAAAGGGAACAGGACCTTTTTAAAAAAAATGTTGTGCGATCAATGCATCGCACAACGTTAAAAACCGGATAACGTTATGGCTTGTGGAACCAAGTCATAACGTTATCTGAGGTACTAGTGTATTTTCTTACATTCCCACGACACATGAAAGTATCTATTTTTTACATCCTCTCCAACATAAACAGTGCTTTTAAAAGTTCAAATACCATCTTCAAACTAACTTCTAAAAATCCTTTATAGACACAGATTTCAATGTTCTTGTATCCCATATTTTTTTCGAGCTCACAACATATTCCCATAATGATATAAGATAATCTTGTTGAACTTCTGACTCCAGTAATATTTTATAAATCTTGTTTTCCTCTGCACTTTCTCTTTGTATTACCATTTCTTCAAATTTTCAGGCTTAAAATGCTCATGTTAATAAACACTGCTGTAAATGTACCTGTGGCTGTCGTAAATGTGTTTACAACAGCTGCAGATGCGTTTTACGGCATTTACAGTGGGAGGAATCACGTGACTGGCCTGCTCAGCTGTCCAGGGGTGTGTGTGATACAGCCCATGGTGCAAAAAGGTTGGGAACCCCTGTCCTAAATTGTTAAGGGCTTTATATGTTAACACAAGCACTTTAAACCTTATTTTTCCCCATACTGTTGGTATTTTTAAAAAAGTTACAATCTTAAAATTCAAATAATCTTCTGTGAATTCCATTTATAGCCAGATTAGTTTATGAGGTTATAAAATAATATCCACTATATTTTTAATTGATTGGTCACATAATATAAGCTCAAATTGATTAGTCCAACTCCTCCTATTATTATTTTTTGAACTTTATACTATCTCTTCTTAATCTTTTTTTTTAAAAATCTCTGTTACAAAATTTAGAATCATACCTTTGTCTTCATATCTTTTAATCCTTGTCTTTTGATCTCAATTACAAAATTTATTAATCATATCTTGCCAATCTTTTAACTCTTATTCATTTATTTTTATCAGTAACATAACCATAAATTTATCCTAAATAAAATCTTTATTTTAATTACAGTACTGCTGTTTTGCCAAACACAAAAGCCCAATTTTCCTACACTTATCTAACTTATTTTAAATTTCTCATTTTAATTTTTAAGTTTTTCTATTCTAACCTTTCTAAAAAAAATGGAATATTTATATTGAAATACAGTGGTACCTCATACAACAATTTTAATCTGTTCCATGGGGCTCGTTGTTATACGAAACAATTGCTATACGATACATGCATCATATAGCAATTTTCCCTATGGGATGCATTGTACAACAACTGTTTTACCCAAGTGTTTTTTTCCCAATGAAAAATTGTTGTATGATTTTTTTCCATAGGGAAAATTGTTATGCAGGACGCCATTTAAAAAAAAAACCTAATTGTTATGCAATTTCGTTGCTATATGGGGAGATTGTTGTATGAGGTTCCACTGTATTAGATTTTTGAATCTTACTATCTACTTTACTTCTAATTAGTTCCTTTTCCTGTTCGTTATAATTAGACACGATCATTTCTGATTTATGCCAATTTTTCTGTAAACCTGCTCTCTCTCCAAATTCTTTCAAATTTGCTTGAATTCAACTAGTGTCATGCTCTCTTTAGTACCAGCCACTTATTCAATTTCTTTTCCCCCACTCCAAATAAGCAAACCTTTTTTCTTCATTCATGTCTATTGCTAGCTTGGAAGACTACTGCTGGAAATTTTTATACCTTTTAAAATATTGCATATGTGGTGGGAATAGAGTTGCCATGTGTCCCAGTTTTCCAGGATTCAAGCTGTCCAAGCCACTTCAAGAAAAAACATGTAAAAGTTCCAGATTTTTAAATCTGAACAAAGGAAGCAAGATCACCCCTCACCAAGGGATTTTTGCAAAGAGTTGATTCACTGCCTCCCTGCCTTTCTTTCAATTATTTTACTTGAAAGCGTTGAAGGCAAAACAGCACCGTGAGAAGCCTGCCAGGGAGGAGAGACACTTGCAAGTGAGTTAATTGAAAGAAAGGCATGGAGACAGTGAAATAACTCTTTGTAACAATCTCTTGGCTCACCTTGAAATTTGGGAGACAAGGAGTTGTCCTCTGCCCTTTTCCCCCTATAGCCAGGAGGGAGCAAGAAATACCCATACCTAAGAAGCCAAACCTCCACCATATACTGGGATGGAAGATTCCTTCTTCATGTGATTGCAAAGGGTTAATTGCATAGGGTCTGTATTTCTAAAGAGGAAGGGAACTGGGTGGACAGAAAGTGAAGAGTTCTCCACCACAAAGGTCCTCCTCCAAAATAAGTCCCTTCCTGTCTCTTACTTTTCTCCTTCTGGAGGGAAATGGAGGTGCCATGGACTACTTTGCCGATCTGGGCCCCTCTTTATAACTTTCTTCCAAGGGGCTCTCGTGTGGGGTTTGAGGGTGAGTCTATTTCAGTGGGGTGCGTGTGAAGGGGAGGGTGGGATGACCTCAAGGGGAGGAAGGGTGGTTTCAAGAGTGGCTCAAGAAATTTTATTCAAAAAAATAAAAATGGAACCCTCAAGAATAGTCTTGCAAGAAGAATCACATGGTGGAAAACCTCTTGACTACAGTTTATTTTAAACTGACGAAGGCTGTCTGCCCTGGATGGGGATTCCGTGAGGTCTTAGAGCCACGGTCTCCCTGACAGCCCCATCTGATGCAGGCACAGTTTGAAGAATGCAATGATGTCACGTGGCTGTCCCGGTTTGGTGGGAGACAATTATGGCAACCCTAGGCAGGAAACATTATATGGTGGAGGATTCTCCCCATTATTCAGAGAACTAGTGTAGCATAATAGCAAATGGTTAGTAAACAGACAACATAATTGTGGCATAATTGTGGCATTACACACATGATAGTGAATTAAGAACCATTGGGTTTATCATTTACAATTTGCATTTACAGACTTTGTTCTGTAAAAAGTGGCAATGATTAAATAACCTAGGCAAGTGATGGTGAACCTTTTAGAACCGAGTGCCCAAACAGAGGGGCAAGGTGAACTCTGTGCTGTGGGAGGGAGAAAGCACTCCCATTGAACTGCTGGGCAGAGGGGTGGGGTCAACTCTATGCTGGGGAGAGAGGAAGGACTCCCATTGGGTTGCTGGATGGAGGGATGGGGTGGACTCTGTGCTTAGGGGAGGGAGGGAGTGCTCCCATTGGGCTGTTGGGCAGAGGAATGGGGCAAACTCTTTGCTTTCTGTACCAACAGAAAGGCCTGAAAGTGCCACGACTGGCATGCATGCCTTAGGTTCATCACCACTGACCTAGGCTATGAGAAATCGCAGCAGATAACATTATTTAACTTTGAAACTTTGTTCTGTAAACAGATATGACCCCAGACTATAGACAACAACAGTAGAGATAATATGTGATAAGAATCACACTCATGCCTTAGAAGTTTGTTCTGTAAATGTGGTTGTGAAAGAACCTGGATATGCTCCTGTGGCATAATGGTTAAGCTGCAATACTGCAGACAAACCTCTGTTCAGAATGTAACTTCAGTTCTGATGGGCTCATGCTTCTATCCTTCTGAAGTAAAAATGAGTACTTGTAGGAGGAAAATTGCCAATTATTATGTGAGCTGCCCAGAAAGTGATTTAAATGCAATGGGTTGGTATATAATTGCTCTTGTTAGTACTGAAATTACAGCAGGTAGCAACATAATTACAGTGACTTTCACATTTGCTAATAGCTCAAGAATCCTTAACAAATATTCAAGAGTTCTCGAATGGGTATTCAGGATGTGTATATATTTTATCTTAGATATCTCTTTCTGGATCCTTGTCCCATAATTTTCCTTCTCCAGAATGTTAACTTTTAAGTCCCATGTAGAGAGGGTCCAAGTAGATTGAAATTATTTGAAACAGGTTTCTGTGTTTTGCCATTCCTGGTGTTCAATTTATGTCCCTTAATTTGTGTGTATGCAGAGATTGTTCCATTTGTCCTATGTAGAGTGCACAGAGGCATTGTTGGCAAAAATGTGACTGATCATATTGGCAAAGGAATAAGTACAAGTGTTCTTTACCTACAAACCACTGTCACTTTTTACAGAATCAAGCATCAATGAAAAGGAACTGTTTATCAAACAGGGGTCTTCAGATAAATTCCAAATGTGAAATGACACAATGATTCACACAATTTGCAACTTGTGTTTACTGTACTAACCAACCATTGTCCCCACTTGGTCATGGGACCATGTATAAATTATTTGCCATATAGTCTCACTTTTATGTCTTAATATAATACAGTTGTACCTCGCTTAAAGAGCATAATGCATTCCACAAGATTGCTCTTTAAGCGAGTTTGCTCTTTAAGCGAAACACCATTGTAAATGACCAATTGTGAGGGGGGGGGGAATTGTAAAACCCGATTTATTTGTTAAGCGAGTTTTTGGTTCGTTTTGTTAAGCGAAGCGAACATTCAGAGAAAATTCTGCTCTTTAAGCGAGTTACTCTTTAAACAAGCCGCTCCTTATGTGAGGTTTTACTGTAATTTGGGAATGCCCAAATGAGGCTCCTTTCATGTCCCCAAGTGCAGCTCTTGGGTATCGAAACCCGACCTTCCAGTCTCTAGCTCAGTATCTTAACCACTAAGCCACCAGGGGAAGCTTAGTCTGACGAAGTGGACTCAATCCACAAAAGCTCATACTAAAACAGGGGTGGCCTGTTTTTACATCGCATGCCTGACCAGAAGAAGAAGTGGGCACATTTACGGCTGTCATAAATATGCCTACATCCGTGTTTATGACAGCCGCAAGTGCGTTTGCACATGCACAGGGACATTTTACAGCTGATGTAAACATGTCCGCTTCCACTTTTACGCGTGGCAGAGGTGACAACAGGTCAGATGGAATGGTGTCACGGGCCACCAGCCTGCAGAACCCCTGTACTAAAATATAGCAGTTAGTCTTTAAGGATCCACAATGCTTTTATCTTATTTTCTCTCTCCCCTCGCCTTTGTTTCTTGTCTGATATGTTTGCGTAGACTAATACGGTTACCACTTCAAAACCTGCTCTCCCTATAATTGGCCTACTGCACTTGTACCATAGAAGATTTGCATAGATGTTGCACTGTTAGTAACATGCAGTTGGGCACACCCTGACTCATTACATGAATAAGCTGGTAGCATTTGATAATGATCTAAAATGATTATTCAAGTCCAACCCACTGCTTTTGCAAGATCCAGAGACCTAGCACACATCTGCCCTCTCTTCTGTTATTCAACTGACATTATCAATAAGAGGATTTCCCCTAGCATTTACTGTTGTAAAATTTACTGTTGTAAAATTTATTTGCGTTGTCTGTTGGATTTGCATCAATTCTCTGCATCAATGCAAATAATGCCACGAAGCATAAAGCTTATGCAAACTCTCTGTTTCCTATGAGTTAAGTGGAAACATTTTTCCAGCGGGGGTATATGTGAGCTGTGTTAGGACCCTTTGGTGGGAGGGAGACATGCCTCGTGCATTGTTACAGACTACTGAATGTATTAAAAGAAAGTTCGTACATTTTGATGGACTAGAATCTACTTCATCAGCTGCCAGCTTTCTCAGCTGCCAAGAGATTTGACTAGTCTTCTACTATCTTTGACAAATAAAACCACATGAAGCCTTAAACAGCTAAGCTTCTACCATGTCAGATTATTTGTCCATTTAGCCCACCATTGTTCTAGTTAAAACCGAGATGCAGGAGTTCAAGGTGGTTTACAGCTAGGAATGCTAGTGCTTTGTTTTCATGGCATTGTTTCCTTATGTGTTTGTAAGTGTGTATATCTTGCAGTTTTAGCCGTGTAGCGTAGCGGGGGCAGTGTGGGTGGCCTGCCCCGGGCGGCACTTTTTTGGGGTGGCAAAATTTCACAATAAATAATAATAATATCTTATAATCTGAACTAAACATTTGAACCATTTCATTTCATATATTTGTTGTACCTACAATTTGGCCTGATTAAAATGAGCACATAACTTTTTGTTATTTAATCTGTGATGGAACCGGGGAATCCCTTCTCTTTAAATGAGTGTAGTCATCTCGCTCACTCTAGCGACTGGCAACACCGTCTGTACTAACCATTTGCCTTGCAGTAATTACCCGTGTTTTATTTTGTGCCCAGGTTGTTCATGACGAATATTCAGTGAAAATTATTTTATATAAAGAATAGAGTTCAATATTGTCTAATAACACCTGCAAATTAGGATATGGTGTGGGTAAGTCCCTTCAGGGAAGTCTGTCCATGATGGCGAATTTGCTCCAGGTGGCTGACACCCACACTATGCCACTGTGCAGTTTTTTTTAAATATTACAGCACTATTTTTAATGGAATTAAATTTAATCATGAGTCCTACCCAGCAATCAACTCTGACAGACATCTACACAATCTAAACTAAATAACAGCACTCTCTACCACCATGAATATGTCTGATTTCAGAAAACGAGCCCAGTTGGGCCATATTAATATTTTTTACAAGAGACCAACAGGAACCAGCATGGATTTCCAGGTAAAGCAAGGGAAGAATCCTTCCTGAAACCCCAGGGAGCTGCTGCCAGTCAAGAGTTGACAATACTGAGCTAAAAGCATCAATGCCCTGAACCAATAGAAGACCTTTTCTTTTGCGCCTAACATAAAACTCAAGGCAAGTACTTTCAAACTAGTTGCCTGTGTTGTTGAATTATAGATTCTCTGATATTTTACAAGGCTGCTGTGTCTATCACAGGATTTACTGAACTACATGAACTAGACTGAACAAGGCTTCCTTCCCCTGCTCCCATATTAACTAGTGTAAAGCTAAAATTTTCCCTGGCTGCCATCTTACACATCAATGTTCATAGAATTCTATTTGTGATATTTTATGTGTGTGATGACTCCTTTTTTTGTTGCAGAGGTGATGTTTCACATAATGCTGCCTCTGCTAGTGATCCCCAACCTAGCAGCAGTGGGATGAGTCATGGAATGTAAGTAAGGGACGTTTCACTCACTCTGGAAAAATAATGGAAGAAAGAGTTAAAGAAATGTTGGAACACTGGATTGCACAATCATGCAAGAAACATTGGGTTAATTGTGTATTGTCTTGCTCCGAAACTAGGCAATCTACATGGTTTATTCTGTGGTTAAGCAAAATCTGGGTGGATCCATTCTCAACTGCAACAGCTTCCCATAACCTAATGGGAGGGAGAGATTTTATGCCTGATTCCTAGCCCTATCACAGACAATTATGCTTCACTATGCCTTCCTGCGCCAACAAAAATAGCAGAACAGAATGAGATGTTGTTAAAGGCTCTACATTACCTGTTCATGTTGCCAATGTAGTGATGCTTTCTGAAACCCAGAATATAATTGGTATATCCTTGGCGATGGGAGGTATCTTTTCTAAAAGGGCACTCCTTTAGCATGAAAGGGGAGCCTACAGTAAAATCTGCATTGTGCATGCTGGTCCACAGGCATCAGATGAAGCTACAGGTGCATGCAAGTTGCCAGGCTGGCAATTACACAAGAGCATCTGATCTCAAATAATTCTGGCTTGGGTAGGTCTAGGTTGCTGGCCTAAAGTAGCTAAACACAAATACCAGCTATTCCCAGACAGTTGCAATGAGAGAGTAACATACCAATTACTTCTACTTAGAGCAAGCCCATGGTGTTTTTGTCTTTCCTCCTAATTAGTTGGCTATAGGCTCAGGTGTTGCTCTTGTTTGGTCTGTATATTAAGCTGCAACTTCCTCAATGCCGCAGTCATCACACCCAGCCACCAAATAAAAAGTCTTTTTCTGTAAGAAAACAGAGCTGAAGCAAGGACTGTGGAAAGAAATATTTAGTGAGCCATTTCTCTACTTTTTCTGTCCCAGTAATAGCTGGGGATTTACTGGTGAGGTGGGGAGAGGAAACGAACAACTACATTGACTGTTTGAAGAGTGATTTATATACATAAGGTAGGGATTTTCAACCTGTAGACTGCAGGCCGGATGCAGCCCACAGCACCATTTCATGTGGTCCCCCACCACCTCTACCACACCAGGAAGTGCCATGTGGTGGAGGAAGGTCAAGAATGGCCATCTGGGCCCCAAAGCTGTCTGAGGGAGCATGACCCGGCCTTCGCCTTAAAAAGTTTGAGAACTCCTGACAGAAGGACTCAATTTTAGAAAAGTGTCGTAATTTACGAGTTGCTTCTTTGTATATGGTGTTTACAACAATGAAGTACAGGGCTCGTATGTAGCCTAAACTGCATTTTGTAGGCATCCATTGACCTTGCTGCTTGACACATGAGAGGGAAAAAGACATAAGAGACAAGAATCCAGACAGGAACGTTTACACATTTATTGCTTCCATGATATGAATGTCACAAGTGACTTGAAGGCTCAGACATCTCATCTTTTTCTTCCTTACCTACAAGGAAATTTCCAACAATAGAAACTACAGTATTTAATAAATTCTTCACGTTCTAATACTTTTCCCACACGAACATGAACAGTCCATTGATCATCCACCAGAATCTGGTTCAATCCCTCTGCAAAACATCTCAGCAAAGGCCCAGCACTCCTTTTAACACTTTGCTTGCCTTGGGTGATATAGAAAATGTTTCTAGACAAGTGTGCCAGTGCACACAATGACAAAAAATGAGTGGTGTGAACAAGTCTCTCTTTTTGAAGCTCAGTGGGATCTCTCCATCCTGTCCAATAGCTGAAGCTTCCTAGGCAGGCAAAAATGCTGTGGTAGGAGGGATTTGCAATATTTTCACTGAAGCATACAAAACAAAATGTAAGGTGAACATTCTGATATTGAAGAAATGGTCACAAACATTTAACTGGCATCAAATGTAGTAATAGTCACAAATAAGATCTGGTTTCACATAATTTCCATAGAAAGTGCTTGAAGGCAACAGTATTGAGATCCCAGCCAGTAAACAGCAGTAGCTACTTTTAGTACAAGCTACTACCGACTCCACCAGTCTTCAAGGGTGGAGAAAAGGCAAGGAGTAGCAAAAGCAGCTAAATAAATGCATGTGCTTTATCACCTCCGTAGCATCCTCAATATTCAAATGTACACGTGGGTTGTCTTCAGTTAATTAGTCTCTCTCTATTTCACTTTCCTGTGTGTAAAATGCAGGACTGCCACCCTTCATGAATTGGATGGCCAGACTAACAAAACAATCTGATGGACTGGGAAGCTGTTCCAATTAATTCAGCTGCAGATATTTTAAAATATACTCTTATTTAAAAACTGAGATGACACATATTATCTTAATAGAAGCATTCCCCTTTCTCCCCATAGCAGGAGATAATGTTTCTTTTAAGATGATTACTTTTAAGATAAACAGATGAGACAGACAGACACATACAGTGTTCAAAATATTTTGTATCAAAATATTATTTTTGTTCATGTGTACATGTGATGAACTGGCTACAATTCACATGATTAGCCAGTGAAGATATTTTAATGGGGTGAAAGGAGTAATCAAATTGGAATAATAACTGTCAATTTCACATTAGTGTGAAGTTTAATGAACAACACTCATTAAGCTGCCTCCTTGATGCAGAAATTGAACTGAACAGGGGAAGAATATATTTCTTTTAGGAAGGTAAAGATGTAAGTTACCTTCTAGGCCTGAGCTGGGAGTTTATCCCAAGCTGATTTTGCTCATAAAGCAAAGCAAGCAATCACACTTACTGGTATATACCGCCTCTTACCGCTTAGTGCACTCTCTGGATGGTTCACAAGTTAATTAGCATTTTCCCCTCAACATGCTTGGTACTCATTTAACCAACCTCAGAAAAATGGAAGGCTGAGTCAACCTTGAGTCCTGGTCAGGACTGAACTCACAACCTTTTGGTTGCAGTATAGCAGTTTAACTACTTAGGGCTCCTAAGTCAGTACATTTGCCGATCAGTGCTTGAGAGGAGAACAAGCAGTTTCACTTCTTTCATTTTTGCAATGAAATTAACACCTACATATGAGCAGTGGCTATTTTTCTTCTCTGGGAGCAGCAGGGGTCCTAGCACAGTTAGGGAGATGGACTGAAAGCATAAATGAGTGTTCTACATGGCAAATGGAGTGGGGAAATCACACATTGAAAGGCAACTGGGATCAAAATATGCAAAGATAGTAGAGCTTTGGTCGCACAAACTGGCAGAAGAGAGAGACTGAGTTTGAGCCAGTCCACCTCCTATCATCTACTTCCACATCCTCAAAAGCAGCAGTGGCTCCACTTCCCCTAGGAAAGCACAACTTCAGGGGGTGAAGAGAGAAACATATTCTTATGCCGAACTCAGGAATATGAAGCAGACTTAACACAGGCCCATGAAGCACAGGCACTCACAACAGGATCAGTCTAATCCTATGGCACTATATCAGTCTTGACATGCTTATACCAGTCTGTCTTTGTCACTTGACTGCCCAGCATCATTAATAAAAAATGGAGGCATAAATCTCCCATTTAAACTCTTTATGGGCCTATCAGAACACATGATTCCCACAACTAGTTGCAGTTACAAAAGGACATGCTTTTCAGAAACATCCATTATGCTTCTTTGCACTTTACTAATGTATGTACAGGATGCTTTTTTTCTTGAATTCTACAGCATTTGGGGCAGAAAATATCTGCCCATTCAACATCTTCCTGTACAAGTTGTGTTTTGGAGCAGTGATTGTCAAACTGTGGTCCCCCAAACATCTGGAAGGCAGATGGAGCAAAACTTGAGAATTGTTTAAGAGGACATGCTGCAAGGCTAACTCAGAGGTGGAAGTTAAAGTGATCCAAGTCCCAATTGCATTTAAGACAGTCTTGCTTGCTTTTGGAAACCAAATACTTGGATTCATCTGCCCCATTTGTTTAGGAAAGCTATGCCTACAGCTTGGAGAAAAGATAAAACATGGATGATTATGTATTTTTGCACACCTATATTGGTAGATGCTGAGCAAATCAAATGCATCCTTTCTAAAAAGAATGTCAACATTCTAGTGAAAGGGAGGAAAAACTATATTCCAATGAGTTCAATAATACTCTAACCCAGTGTTTCCCAATCTTTGGTTTTTGGACTTCAATTCGCAGAAGCCCAAGCCACTGATCAGCCAATATACTGACTTAGGCTTTTGGGAATTGAAGTCCCTTTGTAGGGTGTGGGTCCCACATTGGGAACCACTGCCCTAACCAGAGATGTACTCTGAATGTAAAACTTGAGTCAGTTGATAAAGCAACAACACAGGAAGCTAGAGGAGGTATCAAGTAGACACCTCTAAACCAACCCATCATATTGCAATAAGAAAAAAGCTACATGTGCTATCCAGAGCAGTGTGGTGAATTGAGAGATTTGTCTATGATACCCTGAGCAAAAGACAGAGTACTAGATTCAAAAGAGAATGAGTGTCTACTACCTTGAATAGTTGAATAAAAGAGGGATTTTCAATACATATTCTGTATCTTGTATGACAAGCTCTACATAGTGAAAATCCCTCTTCTACATATCTATTAAAGGTGCCAGAGTCCTTGCCTCTTGAATTTTTCCAATCTAGCACAAGAGACCTGGTAAGGGCTGGATGAGCTACAAGGACAGTTGAAGTGTGTGCCTCCCACAGCATAAAAACTAATGAAGATGGGCCCTGTTGTTGACAATTGGTTTGTGTCACTTTGCTTCCACCTAGAGGTCTATCTCCCTATGTTTCTCTGTTTTTTCTCCTTCTCTTATAAACTTTCTCTCCTATTCCTGTGCTGTTCAGCAGCCAACCTTAATCCTTTGGAGAGCCTCTAATACCTGCTAAAGGACTTCAGTAGTGCACAAGCCATCTTAACCATTTTTAAATGGATGATGCTCTGCACTTCCAATAAATGTACCTTTTTAACATAACACATTTTTCATGACAGATGCACATTCACATCTATAACACAGAAAATGTACCATATCTTACCGAGATGATGCAATTAGCTTCACTCAGGCAGATAAGCAAGTCACATATTTCTCAACACCTCCATTATCTGCTTTTGCACCCTAACACTTGCAACTGCAGTTTGTCCACAGGATACATGTTGCCAAATTCATATGATTAAGAACATAAGGTCCATCTAATCCAGCATCCTGCTTTCCAGAGTAACCAAACAGGATATGAGATTACAGTACAGCCTATTCCTAACTTTACTCCCCAGCAGCTGGTTTTCAACAACATTCAACATTCTATATAGCCAGACTGACCACTAAAATTTACAGCCTTTTTCTCCTTGAATTGGTCTAGCTGCTCTTTAAAGCCATTTAAGTTAGAAGCCATAATCACACATTGAAACAGTGAGTTCAATAAATTAACCATGCATGGTTGCAGACAGGCTGGCTATAAGCTTGCAAGACCACACCTCATTACTCTTCATTGGATAAGCTCTTTCAAGATCATGTGGGTCAATGAATAAAGCAAGCTATCTTCCCTTTGAGGAACCACCATTCAAGCTGGTAACACTTTGATACACACCCAAGGCAAATTTTACAAAGCTAGGCTCAACTCATCCTATACGAACACTAGATTGATTTTTTGCTCATCGGGTGACTATAAAACGGAACAGTCTGAATGCCGACTCCATTCCCTCAAGACTCAAATCAAAGTTCTGCAAAGCCTCAATCTAGGACTGGAAACAACAGAATCTGTGAACATTAAAGACTAATGAGTTTTAGTTCACATAGCTTATGTGGACTTTAGTTCTCTTCTTCAGATAAACCTTTTTGTTTAAGTTCAGATTTTTTTTTTAAAAAAATGTAATTTGTATTTTGCTAAAATTGCTTTTGTTGCCACAGACTAATGGGGAGACCACCTCACACTCTACTCCATTCCCGCAATATCAGGGTGATTAGCTAGGAACTTTTACACCTTTAACCAATTGTACTATTCCAGAACTATGCTCTTGGCTTTCCCTTTCCAAGTATATCTTTAAAAATTCATATAACTGCATCTTATACAACAGAGTATTCAGAGCTCCTGTTAACATCTTCTGAGCTCTCTTCAGGGCACTAAGTAGCAAAAATGCACACACACTCTTTAGACAATAGATTGATGCCCTTGGTGCATACAGGATGATAATTCGTTTGGCCTTTCTACATGAAAACCCCTACATTCTCTCAATCCAAGGAAAGGCAAAATAATTCATTAAAATGCACTGTTGCGTCTAACAGTGGTACAAAATATAAATGCAAATTTGGCAATCAGAGGGATTAGCAGCCCCCTCAAAAATATCATTTGTCTGGCCAGATTCCCAGATGATGAATGTCATTCAACTCTCCTCACAATTTAGTTATTTTGCACAATATATTTCTATCCTTTCCAACACAAATGGTACACAGTTGTGCAAATACTGCATCTTTGAGATTTAGGGCAGAACAGTAACAAACATATGTGTTACATTCTCCTTAAAATGGCTGCAGAAAGATTTGGAAATAAATTAACAAAACATCTGACATATAGAAGCTAAAAAAATGGCATGTGTCGGCTAGGTATTTTCTACCTCTGTCTTCAGAAAAAGCTTAAATTTTATGAAAGTAGCAGTCACGTAAAGTAGAATACAATAGAATGCGCAAAAACTCATTGGCAACTTTAGTTGCTAAACACTAATGAATCTTCATAAGACAATTTGAACATGGTTGAAAAATAAATTATTATCTGGTCAAACAAAAACGAACACTGGAATCCTTCAAAATCATGATGCAGACTCCACAGAAAACAAATAGTGGAGTATTTCTCCGCATTATGTGTGGCCAGTCTGATGAACAGGTAGAAATTCCTGGCACAACGAAGTGGGCTCCACGAATAATTTTACGGAAAATGTAACCAAATGGATGCTGACAGCAGTAGCTGTTTCACATGAAGCAAGGAATTAGGAGATTCAGTGGATCTCTTAGTCACTCTCTCTAGGGCAAAGAGAGGTCATAATACCTTTAAGATATAGCAGCACCAACAACAGACAAGTCTCGGACGGACGCAAGCCCCACAAAGGAGCCATAGCTGGCACAGAAACTGGGCAAGTGCAATGTAATATCCAATGTTCCATGGGCCCCAAACATAGGCCAGCTCCATTTTGCACACTGATATATTTTCCATGATTCTCAGTCTCTTTGTATACAATAATGTGCCATACGTTCATGCACTACTACCTTGTGCCCTGGATCCTGATCCTTTTGGCACAATTTTGTTTTGTTTCACTGGCCTATTTTTTTTTGTTCTCTTCAGTGATGCTCCATCTCAAACATGGCATTCACCTCCAGTTCTGAGTGAGGGACCTGCCCCTTCAGGCCAGTAGCTGCGGCTCTCCTGCCAGTCCTGAGAGAGGCAGACAAAGCAAGCCAGGGAGACTCTCCGAGGGCACTGTGTGTCTCTAAGAAGCTGGGGTTCTTGCCAAAGACTTCTTGCTGCCCTTATCCTCAGCAGTATGCATAAGGCTATGCCCTTCCAGACAGTGGCTGTGCCTCCTCAAATTCCACTGGTCAGGTCTGTAATGACTTGAGCTTTCACCAGTTTTCGTAGGAACTCCTTCTCCCGCTGAATGTTGTGTGTCCATGACTGTAAAAGGGAAGGGGAAAGGGGAAAGAGATGATAAAGCAAAGAGAAGATCAAACACTCAACCCCTCCCCCCCCCCACACACAAAACATATCTATTTGTATTCTAGGTCTCTGAGAGTCCAAATCCACAGCTTGGTTATTAATGTTTCCAATTTTGAAAAAAGAAGAAGGAAGAGGCTTTTTATATACAGTAATACCTCGGATAACGTTTACCTCGGATAACGCTAAAATTGCATAACGTTAAGTAATCTGGGGAGGAGAATTGGATCGAATAACATTAAGGTCCTATGGGATGGATCGGATAACAATCGCTAAAGCCTGTGCGGTTACAATGTATCTCTATGGAGCTTTAACGTTGTCTGATCCATCCCATAGGATTTTAACATGCATCGGATAACACTAAAAATCGGATAACACCAAGACTTGTGGAACCAAGTCTTAGCGTTATCCGAGGTATTACTGTATATTTCAAATAAAGACATGAATTATAATTTATCTCTACTATATACAAACATAGAGTCAATCTGTCAATCCAATACTAATAAGCATAAGGTCAGCATGATAAAAAGAAATACTTCAGCTAGAAGGGGTACATACAGAAGTTCATATATTATGGATTACATATTCCTAATGAACAAAAGAGTGCTTAAAATGTTAAGAAACATGTAACCATCTCCTAATATGCTAACCACCTTTATGTATGCATAGGGAAGTTTAAAAGAGCAGCAAAGTACAGGTCGCCCCCCTGTCTGTGGGACCTACCATGCATACCTATAACAACGGATAACAGCAACTCTATGTTTTATATTGCAGACAATGGCCTTTAGTGACTAGCTCTGTAATGTGCCATACAGATACAATATTTTCTGAATCTCAGGATTTTTATTGACTATTTTTGGACCCACAGATAACTAAAACTGTTGATACTGAACCTACGGATATGGAGGAGCTACCTGTAGTGCATTTCTCTATAGTGTATGACTAGCAGGGGAAAGACATTTTATTTGTGCTGGCTATCATTCGATTAGATAACAGACGTGCAGTAAATTATTTAATCTGAAGTAAAAACTAATGAAGTATGACCTTGAACATTTAATGTATCAGGACAAAATCAGGAGTCATCATCCTCAGAATGCCAGCTAGGAACATGATTGGGAAGACATGAGAATTTTTTTTTCTTATTAGAACTCAAATCGTAGAGAAAGAGATGTACACTTAGAATTAAAGAATTCAGAGTCAAAAGATCTGACCACCAGAACTAAAGATAGTTTGCAGTCATTCTATGTAACACCTGTATTTTGCTATCCTACGTGTTCATTTCAGCACTGTTACTTAGGGTAATAGAGAAGTTATTTTGTTGCTCCTACATTTGCCCCCTATCAGAATTTGCAGCTACTCCTCTTAGTATTGCAGGGCTGGAGCCCCTAGCAGCTGCTTCAAGTCCTGCAGGACTGTGTCCTCAGCCTGGAAGCAGCTGATCTAAGTCCTGTAGGACTGTACTTTTCTCCTGCTGCAGCTGCTAAGCCTCACCTGAGAGCCCTCACCAAAGTGGTATCTATTTATCTACTTGCAATGCAGTACTTGGGTTTTGCACTGCTGATACAGTATCTATATCTATATAAAGTGAATACATAATAGGACATGTCATATATGAAGTCCTGTTTAAAAAACAACTGGAATGAGAAACAAAGAATAAATAATAGATCAAAGAAAGCCCTACGGAATGTGTATAAAGTAGAAAGGAAGAGTATGTGAATACACTGAATGCATGCGCAAAAGGAGCAGATGAGCATCATAAATGGGGCAATGGGGAGACAGAGAAGAAAAATATTCTCAGGTTTGTTAATTACATAGTAAAGTTTGTATATGTTGTGGATGAGTGCCCATGTGTGCTGCAATTTGGCAGCTGAACTGCTCAGACATCTTTAGTGTTAAAGCTATTGTTATCTGCTAACTTTATTATCTTATTGTGAGGTGACATAAAGTCACTTCAGATTTATGTCAAATCTAATTGCAGCTTTTGATGGATATGAGATGTTTAAGGAATGGCTAAACATTGTCCTCCCCCAGTGAGTTTCCATGACCATGCAGGGCTCCCAAACAAAGGATGAAATGGCCTATCCTGAACAAAAAAAATAAATCACTTTTTACAGTTGTCTAGATTCCCATCACTTATATGATTCATTTTCCTCTACTAGTTATTGCATTACAACCAGAGTCTATAACTCCATGATCATCTTCCTTTTCCCTTTCCTTTCATTTAATTTAATTTTCTTTCTGGATGTTCGAAAGCAAACAGAAGAGGAGTTTAAGAATGCTGGGAGCTGTACTGTATCTAATAGGTTAATCATGCAGAACATTTCAGTCATGGTTATTAAGGGGCCATGAAGACAGCTAATCGCTATCTCGTGCCATGGCTGGCAGAGAGTGAGCAACAGAAGCAGAGCTGAGGTCATCGGGATAAGTTTTCCAAAAAGATAAGGAGAACACATTTTAAATCCCTACTTTCTTTGTGAGCAAAACTTACCCTGAGGGCATATGTCAACTATAACTGGTGCTAAACTCTGGGAAATAGGTCCTACAATCTACTCATTACAGTTGGCCTTCAGGGATCTAAGTAGCAGCACTGCAGCAACCAATGTTGCCTCAGACAGATAAAACCCAGCAATTTCTGTCCCTTCATACTTTTCACACATGCAGGCAAGAGACAATTAGTGCCTCTTTAAATCATCTCTGTTTCTCAGCATTTCTACACCGACAGTGACTTATTCACTCATAGTTTAGGCACGATTACTATTGAAACATGGGACAGTGGTGGCTTTGTGATTAAGACACTGAACTTGACTGGAAGGTCGGCAGGTCAAGACCTGAGTGCTGCATGACGGAGTGAGCTCCTGCCTCTATCCTAGCTTCTGATAACCTAGAAGTTTGAAAGTAGGAAATTGCAAGTAGATAAATTGGTACCACTTTGGCTGATCCTGTGAACAAACACCTGCAGTTTTACAAGGGCAATTAAGACATGTTATTGAGAGCACTGAGGAAATTCCCAGAGAGAGACTTAGATGAACAGGCATCTCATCCAGCTGACAGAAACTGACAGATGGAAAGAGAATGTCAAACTGTCACAAGGACCAAGTTTGGAAACTTGTTATTTGTGGGCCCTTGATCCACATCACATCCTTCGCTACTGTGGCAAAGCAGAATAGGGATTTCTCTCACAGGCAGAATACAGAAAAATACTTTTAAAGTTTCAGCTCCTGGAATCCTCCAGTCAGAATGGACACTGGTTTTGCTCTGACATGATCTCACACAGTCTAACCAGGTCATTTCATAGAATGATAGAATCACTGAGTTGGAAAGGGCCTTTTAGGGCATCAGGTCCAACCCCCTGCTCACTGCAGGAATCCAAATCAAAGCAAATATGACAGATGGCTGTCCAATTCTCACTTGATTGTTTCAAGCATGGAGTGCTCACCACCTCTTGAGGTAGCTGGTTCTACTGTTGTACTCCTCTTACAGTTAAGAGGTTTCCCCTAATATTTAGCCTATATCTGGCTTCCTGTAGTTTCAGCCTGTCATTACATGCCCTACACTCTGGGATGATGGAGAACAGATATTTCCCTTCCTCCTTCTGATTATTTTTCAGGTATTTGAAGAGTGCTATTATATCCTCTCCCCCCCCCACCACCACCCACCCCGTCTCCTTTTTTCAAGGCTAAACAAGCCTACTTCCTTCCTTACATTTGCATATAAGGAAGACACAAAAATAGAGAACTTTGTCCGACCTGCCTTAATGGGCAGTGGTGGGCAAGGACTGGTCTTCACCGGTCCACACGGACTGGTAGCAACTTTTTGGGGCATCCATGCAGACTGAAGGCAAGTTTCTGCGGCGGCCACGCAGGGTTTTTTTAATTTACCTTTTTTGGTGGTAGCCATGCCAACTTCCCCACCTGCGCATGCACGCTTCCAGTGCTCAGTGCACATGCACGCCTCCAGTGTCTGGCACGCATGTGCCAACCGATATTTTAAAATGCACACGTGCCAAGCCAAGCAGCCATTTGCTGCTTGGAGTGTGGCAGCGCAGCATCGGGCGGGTGGAGAGGCACAGCCATGGAGGAACCAGCTGTGGCTGCTGAGGCCCTTGATGGCTTCCTTGGATATGGGGTGGCAGCGGTGGTGAGTGAGGCCTTGGCCTTGTGGCAGAGGGAGGCCCTTGGAAGCAAGGCTGCTGCTGAGGCCCTCGCTCGAGTTTTCCTGCACTGCAATGCACCCCCAGGCTGGGAGGAGGAGGAGAACGCGCAACTCTCCAGTGTCAGCCCAAGTGTGGAGGAGGAGGAGAAAAAGCAGCCACCCAGTGCCCTGTCACCTGCTCCCCAGGGTAAGTGGCTTTGTTACTTTGTCTTTCCTCCCACCCAGTCTCAGATAAGGCTGTTTTTAAAAAAAGAACATCAAAACACAGCCAACAACAACAGCTGCTAATTACTGAGCGATGGGTAGCAGGAGGGGTTAGGTGGCATTCCTGGAAGGCTTCTGAAAAATTATCCTGCCTACCACTTTTGGCCATTCTTTCTCTCTCCCCCCCTTCCCAATTTCAAAGAGGTGGGGGGGGAGGGGGGAGCAGGCTAAGGGAGGTTCTTTTTGTTTTGTTTACTCTGATATGCTTGAAACACAGACTAACACAGCTACCATTCAAAAAGTTTTATTCTGTGCAAGCATATCAGAGAGTAAACAAAACAAAAAGACAAAAACGTTGTGGCACCTTAAAGACTAACTGGTGTATTTTAATGTGAGCTTTTGTGGATCAAGTCCACTGGCTCTTTGGCTATAAACAGAGATGAGCACTGAAACCTAGAGTTGGTAACGACTGGCTTTTGAGCAAGGGCAACCTTTACCTAATAGAAGATCCCTGATTGGTATTCAAATTTGATGTCAGGTTTCATCCCTGCAAGTGGTTCAAGGTCTCCCTTGCTCAAAAGCCAGTCATACAGTATCTGACTCTAGGGTGCAGTCCTCATCTCCATTTACAGCCAAAGAAATAGTGCTGCCCATGTTTGCAGATGTATACATGGCTATAAAGCAGCCATGACTAGACTGCCCATGATGTTGGCTCCACCCATGACATTGGCTCCGCCCATGATGTTGGCTCTGCCCACAGTGTGGTAGCAAAACTTTTGGCTGCCCACCACTGTTAATGGGGTCCTAGCAGTGACTTGAGCAGTGGCTCAAGTCACTAAGACACCGACTGGGAGGCGGAAGGTCAGCAGTTCGATTTCCGAGTACTGCAGGACAGAATGAGCTCCCGTCTCTGTCCCAGCTCCTGCCAACCTAGCAGTTCGAAAGCAAAAAATTGCAAGTAGATGAATAGGGACCACTTCGGTGGGAAGGTAACAGCATTCCATACGCTCCGGTGTCTAGTCATGCCTGCCACATGACCATGGAAACGTCTGCAGAAGCAGACAGCACTGGCTCTTCGGCTTAGAAACAGAGATGAGCACTGACCCCTAGAGTTGGATACGACTGGCTTTCGAGCAAGGGAAACCTTTACCTTTACTAGCTATTTGTATTTAATCTGTATTCCAGACTATCATACATTAATTAAGCATGCAACCACTACAACAATTTCATCCTGGAGAACACTCCAGCATGTCAGTGGAACAAATAGCCTTAACAGAATTAAGAAGGGTAGCCTGAAGACATATTCAGCTAGTGCTGCAATCTACTAATCCACATAGAAGAGAAGACTCATCTGCAGCAAAATCTTGGTTTTCCAATTATAGAAGAAAATCTTATTCCAAATGAAAGGCATGGTTAATTGGGCAAATAAAACTGCTCTCTTGAGATTAGCAAGAGTAGGAAGAGCGAGGATGAGTAAAAGAGAGCACATACATGTATAGGAAAGAAGGGTGAATAATTAAAGGTCTTTGGAATGCATCTTGGTTACTGCTGTCACTCGTAAAGTTGGCAGCCCATATGTTACTGGCAGACCACTTAATGCAGGGATGTTTACAAACTGAATTACTAGCCAGTTAATAAATGCAGGAGGAAGGCGATACCTTTATGTTTGTGTATGGATCACATGGCTGTCTTTGTTTGTTTATAGTCAGTTAATAGGGGAGTTCCATGCACTCATAGGAATAAATGGGTGGGAATCCCTTCTGCAACAACTAGTCAAACCTCGCGTAAAGAGCGCCTCGCTTAAAGAGTAACTCACTTAAAGAACAGAATTTTCTCTGAATGTTCGCTTCACTTAACAAATAAAACCAACCAAAAACTCACTTAACAAATAAATTGGGGTTCGCAATCCCCCCCCCGCCAGAAGTCACAATTGGTCACTTACAATTGTGTTTCGCTTAAAGAGCAAACTCACTCAAAGAGCAATCCTGTGGAACACATTATGCTCTTTAAGCGAGGTACAACTGTACAAATTTTTCTAACTTTACATAGGAAGTTTTAGCTCACAGAGTGTGAGGAGCTTGTTTCTCTTCCTGCTGGGTGCTCCAGAAGATTTAAACTGGACAGAACAATTCCGTAGCAAGCTCGTGATCTGTATCCCTTTTTCACATTGTTTTTCTGTCCATTAGACTTCTGTAGTAATGGATGAGCGTCTGACCAGGTTATCCTGCTGTGGTAATAGAGTAGACCATACTGCCTGCAACTCAACGCCAAATGTCAGGTAGTGGTTCATTAACCTGACAACCTTGAGGACTAAACGCCTTAGTGGCGCAGTGGTTAAACCGCTGTACTGTAACCAAACATTTGTGAGTTCAGTCCTGATCAGAGCTCAAGGATGACTCAGCCTTCCAGCATTCTGATGTCAGTAAAATGAGTACCCAGCATGTTGGGGGGGATGCTAATTAACTTGTGAATCCCCTAGAGAGTGCACTAAGCGCTATGGGGCAGTATTTAAGTGTGATTGCTTTGCTTCCTTGGGTGGCAAAGTTCACAGGAAAGGGCGGTGGTCCCCAAGAGAATTAAATTCCACTTGATGGAGGACAACAGCTTTATCAATACTGGCCTGGGGCTGATGAGGACTTAGTGTGCCAAAAGGACCAGAAAGTGACTTGCAGAACTGGATCAATGGTGCTGTGATGCAGAAGGCAATTGAAAGACCACTGCATTATATTGTTCCCAGGAGAATCTTCATGGCTGATAATCATGATGATTGTCAATATTCAGAATTGGATATGACGAAGAAGCAGCGATAGGGATGGCAAATGAGTTTAACCCACTAAAGTCACTTTCCCTATAACAATACTGTGCATGTTATTCATTTTTACTGTTCAAAAAGCACAAATATAGGGTTTCTGATGAGAACCATTAGGACAATATTAGCCTCAGGCATCCCATGATTATTATTACTGGCACTGAGCCCTGGAGAAATATACGTATAGTCTGGGAGGCAAAATTCTCTGCCCACTCTTTTTCATGCACCCTGCCTCCAGTCTTTCAGTTTCATGTAGTACTCTGAACTGCTCTCAGTTGTGCAAACAAACTTGGTGATGTTCAGAGGGAATGGCAAGAGTATGTTTCTCTCTGTTCCAGTCAGAATACTCCATGTGCTCTCTGGGGATCAAGTTAGGATTTCCTTTGTTTACCGGAATGATTGGACTGTCTAATTTTGTGTTCTGTCAATAGTAAGTGGAGCAATGGGAAAAGAGAAAAAGCCACACACAAAACCTGAAATGTGAAATGCATTCCTTTGTAAAATTCATTGCGTTAATCGTGAACATGCAAGGTTGGTGCAAAGAGAACAATGGGATGGCAAATATAACATTTTAGCAGCCTTCCTTTTGTAATCATTTGTGCATGCATAATTTTAAAATTGTTTTCAATATGATCAGCTGTAGAACATCAGTTTCCTTGCCTTCTCTTCTTTCTTGTTATCTCCATGTGCATGCATCAAGTAGAAAACTGTACAAGAATTGGACTGAGACACATGATAAACCAACTCAACAGGAAGAAAAGCTGCTCAGCCACTGCCAATTAGCTTCACTTCAATGGCTGGACCCTTATTATCAGATGTACTTATCTTGATGATTAGCACACCAAAATCCCATAAAGATTACATCGCAGGAGAGAAACTCGTAAGTCGATGGCCCCTGTTGCTTGAGAACAGCAGGCTAGGGCCAGGGACATTTCCTGAACTGTCCTGGTACTAAAAAATTTGCCACCTGACAGAAAGCTAGCCATATGTCAAGAAAATTGTTCCCCTGGCTTGCTACAGCAAATGCTCCCTATTTACCATCTGTTGATACACAGTTCAAACCTGCTGAAGGTCCCCTCTGGCTAACGAGTCACATGCACACTATCAATTCTCTTGACTTACTCTGCACCAAACTTTGCCTTTAAATCTCCATTTCCTTTCTGTGCCTTTTTCACAGTGTTTTTCAAGGAGGGGCACTTCTGAGCACATGTTTAAGACATCTCTAGGGAAACAACAGTACCAGATATGCAAAAGAAAACAGAAAAGAATAAAAAGAAAATGGACCTAAAGTTTTCTGTACATTTCGTATTGAGCAGAAGAGGGGACTCTAGCACCTGCAGCTATGCCATGCAAGGATTAAAAAACCTGAAAATTTCACTTCAAGAGTATAAATACACAAATATGTTTAAAGACCTTCTCCAGCTTTCAATATGCTAAGACGCTGTCTGGAAGGCAGGAGGTCAGCAGTTTGATTCTCCAGTACTGCAGGACGGAATGAGCTCCTGTCTTTGTCCTAGCTCCTGCCAACCTAGCACTCCGAAAGCAAGAAATTACAAGTAGATAAATAAGGACCACTTCGGTGGGAAGGTAACAGTGTTCCATGTGCTCCAGTGTCTAGTCATGCCTGCCACATGACCACAGAAATGTCTGCCGAAGCAGACAGCACTGGCTCTTCGGCTTTGAAACAGAGATGAGCACTGAACCCTAGAGTCAGATACGACTAGCTTTCGAACAAGGGAAACATTTACCCTTTACCTAAGAGTGTATTAAGAGGAAGTGTCCTGGCACCATTACTTTTTAAAATTTACACAAATGATCAAACAACATCTCCATACTCCAGAATTTCATCTATGCTGGTGATCTTGCCATGATGGTAGAACGGGAAACCTATGAGTGGAGCAAACACAACTTAGATGTTTCTTTATATTATAAAATAGTCAGCTGAAACCAAACCCATTGAACGCACAGGCCTGCACCTTCCACTTAAAGATAGAGAAGCAGAAAGGAAGCTCCAAGTTAGCTGGGAAGGCAAGATTTTGGACCACTGCCCTAACCCAAAGTATTTGGGCATTTATCTGGATTGAATCTTGATCTACAATTTTTTTTGTCTAAACAGCAAAGAGAAAATCACCACCAGAAATAAATGCATAGGAAACCAGCTTGCTCAGACTGGGGCACACACACACAAACAATAAGAATAGTGCTGTCCTTGTGCTACTCCATAGCAGAATATGCTAGTGCCATATAATATCATTCACCACATGCCAAACAAGTGGATGTAGTTGTTAATGAATTATGCAGGGTTATAACTGTCAGGGTTGAAATGGGGCCTGCGTGTCTGTAATGGAGATTTCTAAGGTGGGGGAGAAGTTAGCTACCATGTCCACTATGGGGAAAAGCAGGGGTGGCCAACCTTTTTGCGCCATGGGCCTGACCATGCCTCTGGAACAGCTGAGTGGGCCGGACCATGCCCCCGGAGGAGGGCACATTTATGGCTGTTGTAAATACACCCACTTCCGCATTTATGTCACCCATGGCCATGTTTGCGCATGCACATTTTATGGCTGATGTAAACATGCCCGCTTCCACTTCTGGGTGTGCTGGAGATGGCAACAGGCCATATGGAATGGCTTTGCAGGCCAAGTCTGGCCCACGGGCTGTTGGTTGGGAACCTCTCAGGTAAAGCTTGAACCAGATCTGCAATGGAAGGGATAAAAAAAATCCACAAACTTCCTGCTGTTTTGCCCTCCCACTATGGGTGCAAGTAAGACTCTGGTTATCCCAGAAACTCTAGTGCTAGAGTTCTGTGTGATAATCTTTTAAAATGTTCTCTAATTGACCAAACCAAAGCATAGGACAGTATTTTCAGGTTGTAGTTATCATATCTTGTAGAAGAGTATATTGTGCTCTTTGAGCCAAGTTGTAGTTCATCTGATTGTTTCATGCCTCTTCTTCTTCACTATAATTGTAATCAAATTATTTCAATATTTCACTTAATTTGTACAGAATACTACCCAAATATTCTCCCTCCTTGCTCCTCCTTGCCTTGTCTCCCAACAGCAACCAAGGCTATTCAACATTCTGCTTAATTTGAATAAAATGATAACTAAATGTTCCTTTTCATTTCTTTACTTCCTGCAACCCACAACATCAACAAAGATTAAGAAGTAATCTCAGTAAATAAAGCAGTAAGATTTAAATAACATTTTAAATTAAAACAAAAAGGAGGAAAAGAAAAGGAAAACAAGGAAGTGAAGGAAACAGTTTATTGATTCATTTTTTATTACTGCTACTCATTCTGCTTTATGAATAGTTCCAGGAACTCAAGCCTAACTGTATATTTTGTCTTCTTAGTGTAAAATAATAAAATAACTTTTTCATGCAGAATCATTATCAAACTAGCACATACCTATGTAGTCATTCATGTTTGATGACAAACATGATCTCTAGTCTTAGAAGATTATGCATTTGGCAACTGAAGAGACTCTTACAAAATGCTCTTTGGCACGTCTCCACGTTCTGATTCCAATGGAATTCTAGCAATGCAGTCACCACTAATTGCATATACCTCTATAGCTAACAACAATATTTAATTTGTTGCTAAATTTAATGGAAAATACCAATAGCTGTATTTTTTTCTGGCTATCATATCACAAAAGATTGATTAAATATGATTACTGTATTTCATTTGAAGTTCCAGACATCAACACTACAGCACAATATTGGAAATAAAAACCTATTTTCAAAAAGTGTGGCATAAACCCAAGTTGCTCACCCTTTATTCAAATATTTTAAAATAATGGGGCACAACTTAAGTCTTCTTTGCTGTGCTATCAAGTTGGTTCCAACCATGGAGGCACAGAAATTAATGAACTCCAAATGTCTTACCATTAACAACTCAGATCTTGCAAACTAAAGTACAGTATGTGATTTTTTTTCTCATTTCATGTTCAATGTTCTTTTTTTCCTTCCTTCCTTCATTTGTTTGTTTCCATACAAATAAATGTTCTTTCCCTCCTTACTTAGCCATTTATTAGTTCATCTAATTTTATATCATCCATTTAATGTGAAAGTCACTGCTCTGGATGGCTTACACATCAATAACAAAAAACCCCAAAGGGCAAAGGAACTATTTTGGAGGTAGAGGAAAGGGAAAAAGCATGTGTGTTCTACCGAAAAGAATACTATGACAATTGTGCATGACAATGTAAGATACTTGGTGCCACAAAACATAGAGGCTTTGTGCATTGCATTAGCCTTAGCAGAGGGGCTGTGGTGGCTCAGTGGTTAAGAAGCTCGCCTTGTTAGTTGGAAGACTGGCAAGTTGGCAGTTCAAGACCCAGGTACTGTATGACAGATTAAGTGTCCCTCTCTGTCCCAGCTCTTGGGGACATGAAAGGAGCCTCATTCGGGCATCCCGAGCAGTGTTTCTCCAGCAAAAATCCTTTCAACGCAGAATAATTTCTGACACGAAATTAATACAGCCTTAGCAGAACCAACCTCATCAGCCTTGAACTTTAATGGCTAAAATTCTACCTTTCCCTCTGCCTGGCTGCAATTATTCAGGCAACTGTGAATGGATTATCTTTCATGTTTTACTGCTTTTGCTGGTGAAGTATCCACCAAATGGTATACTCCTAACCAACTTTCATTATTCACACTGACATTAGAAGAGGTGGTAGAACTTGTAGCTGTCTTGAGAGGGCATTAAAAACTGTGATTTTACCCAGCCACAGCAACTAAAGGTTAAAGTAAAGCTCGAAAGCCAGTCATATCCAAATTTAGGGTTCAGTGCTCATCTCTGTTTATAGCCAAAGAACCAACGCTGTCTACATTTACAGACGTTTCTGTGAACATGAGACAGGCATGCCTCAACACTGGAGTGCATGGAACACTGTTTACCTTTCCACCAAAGTGGTACCTATTTATCTACTTGCAATTTCTTGCTTTTGAACTGCTAGGTTGGGCAGAGGCTGGGACAGAGACAGGAGCTCACTCCGTCATGCAGTACTCGGGAATAAGGTTAGTCCTATTCAACACAGTATCCTTAGAAAGTTCTGGACTACTGCTTCCCAGGCAGCATAGGCATCTGGAAACCATTTTTAAGCCGGGGGCTGGGTCACACTCCCCCAAACAGCTTCGGGGGCTGGATGGCTATTTTGCCCTTCCTCCACTACATGGCACTTCCTGGTGTGGTGGTGGAGGTGGTGGGGGACCACATGAAATGGCATTGTGGGGCTGCATCTGGCCTGTGGGCCACAGGTTGAGAATCCCTGGTCTAGACAATCATAACTAAATAAAAAAACTGGATCTGAAACCAAACTATCTCTAAGAAACTGATTTGTTGGAATTAACTTTGGAGGCTTCCGTCTTTTGTCATATTGTGTTCTGGAGACTAAAGGTTACTGTAAACTTTTTTAAAACAAATGGTTTCATTGACAGATCATATGTGAAAAGGCTCAATGGCTCAGGCAAGCTTCCAAATCAAGGTAAGAAACAACAGTTATTGAAACTACTGAGAAACCAGATGCACCACGTCTCCTTGTACTCAGGACAGCAGACAGCTCTCCACATCTATGAGTCTATCACAGGGGTACCCAAACTATGGCCCTCAAGCTGGATCCAGCCCATGCCACCCCTGGAAGCGGAAGTAAAATGTGTATCCATGTAAACACATTTACTGCAGCCGTGGGTTATTTATGGCAGCATTATGTGTATGCATGCCACATTATGCACATGCATTTTACTTCTGCTTCTGGTGCAAGGAACTACGTGACCAATGGGAGGAACCACATGACCGGGCTGTGGCCCAAAAAGTTTGTGCACCTCTGGTCTATCAGATCAGTTTGTAGGAGGCTTATATGCTTTGATCTTAGCACCTCTTAGTACTTTCATAGGACAGAACCCCTGGACTCAGTAATGGGATGTAACAGGTTCTCACCAGTTTGCCAGAACCGGTAGTAACTTTTCCCAGTGTCCCAGAGAACTGGTAGCAGCTTTTGGGGGGGATCCACCTTCGGGGCTTACCTTTTCACTGGTTTCCCCACTGCGCATGCACACCAAGCACTTGGTGTGCATGCACACCTACAGTGTTTGGCGCGTATGCACGGCCTCGTTGCTGTCCTTCCAAGCGGGGGGGGGAAGAAGATAAGCTGCTAGCCTGAAGCTCCCTATAGCCTGCTCCCCAGGGTAAGTGACTCACCTTTGGATGTGGTGTGTCTGTGTGTATTTTAATGTGTATTTAATACCTTTACCTATACAGTAATACCTCGGATAACGCTAAGACTTGGTTCCACAAGTCTTGGTGTTATCCGATTTTTAGTGTTATCCGATGCATGTTAAAATCCTATGGGATGGATCGGATAACGTTAAAGCTCCATAGAGATACATTGTAACCGCACAGGCTTTAGCGGTTGTTATCCGATCCATCCCATAGGACCTTAACGTTATTCGATCCAATTCTCCTCCCCAGATTACTTAACGTTATGCGATTTTAGAGTTATCTGAGGTAAACGTTATCCGAGGTATTACTGTATTGACGTACTACCACAGTTCCTAAAAGGCCTGGTGGCTGGCAGGCCTGACGGCCTGGCTTGGTGTTTTTAAGCAAAGTCTTGGAGTTACCTCATCACTAAGCTACACCTGTGCTGTTCCAATTGCTGTTCCAATTGGAGAACCCTTAAGGAGGTACAGCTGTTTTACATTTACTTTAAGGCATATTATCCTAGAGAACTGGTACGATGACCATATCCATCTTGCAACATGGTGCTGCCTAGGCACTTATACTAACAGGTAAGCGACAGGTTTGTGTTTGGCGTGGGTGGGTGGGTGGGTTGATTTATGTTTGTGATTTGTACAGTTAAACCTCACATAAAGAGCGCTTCGCTTAAAGAGCAACTTGCTTAAAGAGCAGAATTTTCTCTGAAAGTTCGCTTCTCTTAACAAATAAAACCAACCAAAAACTCGCTTAACAAATAAATCAGGGTTCACAGTCCCCCCCACAACTGGTCACTTACAATGGTGTTTCCCTTAAAGAGCAAACTCGCTTAAAGAGCAATCCTGTGGAACGCATTATGCTCTTTAAGCGAGGTACAATTGTATTTTAATGTAATTTTTATTTTATTTATTTATTTATTTATTTATTTACGGGTTTGTGTTGTGGGTGGGTGGGTTGAGGTGTATGTGTGTGTGCGTATGCGTGCATGTGTGTGTGTGTGTGCTTATTTTATTTTATTTTATTTTTTATTTTATTTTATTTGGGCCTGCCCACGACGTCATGATGTTAGCTCCGCCCACACTATGATGACATCACGGTGGGGTAGTAAAATGTTTGACATCCCACCACTGCCTGGACTCCTCATCTCCTTTGATGTAGATCTTCCAGGAAGCCATTGCCTGAAGAAATAAACAAATCCTCAACCTGCTAGCCAAGTCATTTCTCTCCTCATTTTGTCTCTTTTTTGATATTAAAATATATTGTGGTGTTCTCCTGGTTGCACTGAGTCAAATCCTCTCTTTCTGTTGCAAAGTATAGGTGTAAATTACTCAGAATGGTGTCTCACATTTCATCTAAGCATTAACATAACGTTTGGCAGCCTGTCCAAAAGGTTAATTTCAATTTCTTGACATTGAGTCACCTCTTCTGTAAATTCCACTGACTGAAATGGATCTACTCTAACTGCAACTTACTTTAGCATAGTAAATTAGAGTATACCCATTGAATTAATGGAATGTACAGAGAAGTTGACTCAATAAATCTCCATTGATTCAATCGGCCTAATCTGGCACCATTTACTATGCTAAGCAATGGGATTTGGGACATCGTGTACTGTATCAAGGATTTCCTTTTCCACGTAAACACAACCTCTTGAGCAATGTTAGCTTCAGGAAGGCCGAATATGAATGAAATAATGCATGCAATTCTGGATTATTAATTTATTGTATTTATTTAAGCATTTATATGTATGAATGTATTGCATGCCATTAAATTGATTCCAACTTTTGGTGACCCCTTCCAAGGTTTTCTAGGTAGAGAATACTCAGAAAAGGTTTATTGTTTCCTTCTACTGGGGGCATTCTGGGAATGTGCAGCTTGTTCATGACTGCACAGGCTGGCTCTTCTCCCAGGAGGGTCACAGTAGGAACTTCCAACCTGTAGTTCCTCAGTCAGATGCCTAAACCATTGAGCTATCCAACCAGCTAAATATTAATAGCCCAGCTTATATCACAGGATCCTAGGACTGATTACAAGCTGTATAAAACAATTTAAAAACATAAGATATTTAAAACAATTTAAAATCAAATAACTAAAATTAAATTATTCCAACATTAAAATTATTGCACTAAAATCTGGCTGTACTAATTTTCTTCTGTGTTTCTGTCTTCATAGAAGTGATGAGAGATTCACATTAATTGAGCAAGTTTTCAAAAAACCTCGTGTTTCAATTCTGTCCCTTTGAGAGGCTAGACTTCTGAAACAAAGACACTATGGGAAAGGGTTACATAAAATAAATAAAGTTGGCTGAGATGCTGTGCTTGCACATGAAGATAAAGCCCACAGTGTAGGACATGATGCTTGTGAAAACAAGACCATCAGTAATGGGCTTTTTCTAGTAGGTGAAGTAAAACCTTTTTGCAAGGAAATCTTAATGGATCCATTACTGTAAATATTATTATTATTATTATTATTGACATGCTTTTACTCAAGTAGACCCAATCATACCTGCACTAGAGAACCATATGTACCATACGTATTTTAGAAACTTTCATAAACACAAACCATATTATTTATTTATTTATTTATTTATTTATTTATTGCATTTGCTACCCCGCCCCAATCGGGTGAACCCGACTCTGAGCGGCTTACATCAAGGTTAAAACATAGGATAATATATATTAACACTATTTATAATTAAAACTTAATGTTTAACTCTAAAAATCATAAAAAGTTAAAACAGTGTACAAGCTGCACATAAATTATAAATTCAGACCCAAAGGGTGGCAATCCACTAAATAAGCCACCTAGCATGAGAGCCCGCGTTCCTGGGTCCCCAAACTTGTCCTGCCAGCCAGGTTTTTAAGCCCTTCCGGAAGGGCAGGAGCTCTGTCTGAAGGCGCAGCTCAGTGGGCAGGAGGTTCCAAAGGGTTGAGGCGGACACGGAGAAGGCTCTCCTCCTAGTGCAGGCTAGGTGCGTCTCTCTTGCCGATGGAATAACAAGGGAGCCTCTCCGATCCGCCCTGGTGGGATGGACAGATGTTCTTAGGGTGACGCGGTCTCTTAGGTATCCTGGCCCACTACCATATAGGGCTTTAAAGGTAATAACCAGGCACCTTGAATTGCACCCGGAGACATAATGGCAACTAATGTAGCTCCCGGAGCAGCGGTGAAGCACGAGCATAACGCCCACACACCCCCACTACCCGGGCCGCCGCATTTTGGACCAGCTGGAGTCTCTGGATGGTCATCAGGGGCAGCCCCATTTAGAGCGCATTACAGTAGTCAAGTCTGGAGGTGACCAACGCATGTGTGACCATAAGCAAGGCGTCCTGGTCTAGGAGTGGGCGTAACTGGCGTATTACACGAAGTTGTGCAAAAGCCCTCCTGGCCACGGCTGCCACCTGCTCTTCGAACAGTAGCCGTGAGTCCAGGAGGACCCCCAGATTACGCACCGGGTCTGTTTGGGGCAAAACTGCCCCATCCAGAACCAAAGTTGGCAGCTCCTGTGTTAACACAGGACCCCTTACCCACAGCCACTCAGTCTTGCCGGGATTCAGCTGTAGCCCGTTGTCCCCCATCCAGACCTTAACAGCCTCCAGACACCTGGAAAGGACTTCCACCGCACCACTTGGGTCCCCACGGGCCGAGATGTATAACTGGGTATCATCTGCATATTGATGATACCTTACCCCGTGGGAACAGATTATCTCACCCAGTGGCTTCATATAGATGTTAAATAGGAGAGGAGAAAGTACCGAGCCCTGAGGCACCCCGTATGCAGGGGCCTGGGGCTGGACTTCTCCTTCTCCAGACACACTGACTGGGTCCTGCCCCTCAGGAATGAGGAAAACCAGGACAACACTGTGCCCTGGATCCCCAGACCCTGGAGCCTTCCCAGAAGGATGCCATGATCGATAGTGTCAAAGGCCGCTGAGAGGTCGAGAAGAGCAAGGACAGACGGGTCCCCTCCATCCCGCTCTCTCCAGAGATCATCCACCAATGCGACTAGTGCAGTTTCAGTACCATATCCGGGCCTGAATCCTGACTGAAACGGGTCCAGATAATCCACTTCATCCAGGACTTCCTGTAACTGCTGTGCCACAGCCTTTCCAAAACCTTACCTTAAAAAGGTAGGTTGGACACTGGACGGTAGTTAGTAAGTACCGTGGGGTCACGGGATGGCTTTTTTAAGAGGGGAAGCACTAAAGCGTGTTTAAAAGGTGCTGGAAAATGCCCCTCCTTTAATGAAGCGTTAATAATCGCCTCGACCCAGCCGCCTGCCACAGACTTGGAAGCTTTTATTAACCAGGCAGGGCATGGGTCCAGTGCACAGGTCGTGGCGCGAACAGATACCAGGAGCCTGTCCACTTCCTCAGGGCCAACAGGATCGAACCGATCCCAGATAACATGGCTAGACTGTGGTATGGTCAACCCCAGCTCCGTATGTTCCACACAGGGATTTAGCTTCGAGCGGATCTGAGCGATTTCCTCCGCCAGATAATCAGCAAAATCCTCAGCTGATCCCTGCCACCCAGGGCCCGGCCCCCCTCTACCAAGGAGGGACCTGGTCACCCGGAACAAGGCTGCTGGGCGATTATCTGCGGAGGCAATAAGGGTGGTGAAGTATTGTTGCTTCACCACCCTCATCGCCACTAGGTAGTCTTTAATAGCTGCTCATATAGATTGCAGATGTTGTGTATAGCAGTTGGGAACTGAAAATACAGTAAAACCCCGAATTACAAATGCCCCGAGTTACATAAAATTTGACTTACATAATGATTTTGTGCTAAAACTATGTCCCAATTTACATAAATGTCCCAATTTACATAAATTTACATAACACGATTTCCTATGGGTTTATTTTGAGTTACATTAAAAAATCATTTTTCTTATGGGTTTGCTTTGAGTTATGTAAAAATTCATTTCCCTATGGGTTTGCTTCGATTTACATAAAAATTTCATTTTTCCTATGGGTTTGCTTCTAGTTACATAAAAAACCGATTTAAGCAAAAACCTAAGGAATGGACTTTTTTTGCATAAGTAGGGGTTTTACTGTACACGATTTCACAATTTCACACATCACTATCCAAATTTTCATCTCAAATATTACAAAACCTGTAGCCTCACAGTACAGCAGTCTAGCAGGAGAAAGCATGTTTGTTTCTATCTGGAGGTTTATCACTCATGTCTTTGCAGAGGAGAGGCCATCTCCACCCAGCTACAAGCAAATGCAATCCACTAGCTTTGTATGTACTGTATTCAGAAGAAATTCCCCAGAGATGAGTCACTTGGTTTTTTTAAAGGGTGTCAAGCAGAAGTTGCGTGTAAATCAATAACACACCTTGCGTTAGAGAACACACATTATAGCCTGCAGGTCTGTTCCCTCTAAGTCACAACACAATAGAAGTGCTGGTTGATGGACATTCCCAAAGAGTCACCTATGAATGAACACTCTCTCTCTCTCTCTCTCTTAGGTTTTTTTTCCTGAAACACCTAATTTTGCTTAGCAGAAAGAAAGTTTAGGTCAGGAGTGCCCAAACTATGGCCCATGGGCTGGATCTGGCCCACAATGCCAAATCCCGCACCGCTCCCAGAAGCAAAAATAAAATGCGCATGTTCATAAAGCACCCACACATGTGCATATTGCTGCTATAAATGACCCACGGTTGTCATAAACGCGTTTATGACATGGGTAATTTACAGCAGCATTATGCACATGCGTGTTTTACTTCCCTTTCCAGTGGGAGGAACCACATGACTGGCACGCTCAACCACGTGACCGGCCAATGGTCCAAAAAGTCTGGGTAGACTATGTCATCCAGCTTTCAAGAACAGGAACTCAAGAAAAGCAGCTAGATATGTTATATGAAATCTACAAAACACATTATCATGTACATTAGTTATTGGCGGGAAAACCCCATGGGACACACAATTCTGAATGATCCTACTTAAGATGTTGGGACTGTGTCTTCCTCCCTTCCTACTATTCCTTCTGCCATTTGGAGGACTTCAGTAGAAATGTTATCCTACTTTTAAAGAACCCAGTTAGTAAAAAATTTGAAGCAGAGTTATTAAAAAATACCAGGCAAATATGTTTTAAAAGAAACTTGAATTAATTTAATGAACTAGCCATTATACCCATGATTTGAAGCTGGTTTATTTAGCAAATGCCTTCTGTGTTATATGTGAACCAACCATTCTAAATGGTCAACAGAGACCACTGTTTCCAAGGCTCCTTTAGAGCATTGCTTTGTGGATTGCCTTGTCTATTGTAACCCTATTTTTACTTATTGAATTTTGAATTCAGTGTACAACTCATATTCAGATTATTCATTCTATCCAATGATTGTTTTAGGGCCCAAAGTATCACATCTACTTTCCCAGATGAATTTCAAATATACTCCTTTGCACAAGGCACAGATTTTAAATCCAGATAAAACCACAGAAGGTTTTAAGGCACATGTAAATATTACTTCAGAGTAGAAGTAAAAATAAATCAACACGCCCTCATTACCCTTCCCTTCCATTGTTATATATAATTGTGTCCCAAGAATTATGATGATTAATTTCCTCCTCTCTTTCTCAATGTCACAATAGCTATAAATCTTGTACCAACCTAGCAGTAATGCCAATGTTTAAAAGCTTTAATGTACCACAGAACTGGCTTCTTATGGCACGGAATGGGATACCCTGCCAACAAACACCTGTAAGGTAACATGAGCTTCTAAAACATTTGCAAAAAAGAGAGAGAGATTTCCACAGTTCACTGAGAACCAACTGGACTTGTATGGTTTCCCTATAGCAGTGATGGCAAACCTTTTAGAGATCAAGTGACCGAGGAGGAGGAGGCGTTTGGGCAGGCACCGTGAGTGCCCATGCGCTCATGTGACGTTGCCGGTGTGCTTCCAGTGATGTCACATGGGTGCGTGTGCAAACCCCCCCCCCCCCGAGTGTACCTGACTCCTATGGGTGTGCCTGATGCCCCCGTGAGTGCCTCAACCTCCCTGCCGCCACCTCCTGGGCAGGATTCCAGACTCCCATCTTTCCTCCCCTTTGGCAGAAGGAGAGGGGTGAGTGGGGAAGCAGTGCTGGCATTGGTGTTGGCAGCATCAGGCAGGACTTGCTCACTACGGCACGTGTGCCCACAGAGATGGCTCTGCGTGTCACCTCTGGCACGTATGCCATAGGTTCACCCACACTGCCCTATAGCAGGCATTCTCAACCTACTGCCCAAGTATGGCCCCTGATGCCAATTCATTTGGCCTCCAATGTCTTTGCCGATCCCAGAAGTGGAATAAAAATTCGTTCTGCATGTGCATAGCACACATTTTACTTCAATTTCCGGGTGGGAGGAACCATGTGACCAGCCCAGTCAGCAGTCCAGGAGGCGTGGTCCGGCCCACGACCTGAAAACCTTGAGAAAGCCTGCCCTATAGCATCTCAGCCCTTATCAGGAGGAGGGTGTGTGTGTACCTACCATGGATTGCTAAGGATGTAACAGTTTTTTGACCCTTTCGCATTAGCATGGGTTATAGAATACCAGTTCTTGCAGCACTGCAAATAAACTCTCACTTGTTACTTTCTCAAAGAAAGCTAAAGACAACAAGCCAGGCCACTGTCACTTTTACTTTTCAACTCCCAAGTGACTAACAATTACTAATTGCCATTAATATTAAAAAGGAAATGCGAGGCAGAAATGCAATCCTTCTCATTTAGCTAGATCCCATAATATTATAAACAATTAGTCTAGAGGGGTGAAGAGAAGGCTGGAGAAAAATAAATTATTGATAACCTGGGTGCAGCTAGCTCTTATTGTATTAGGGGAAATGAAACCAAAGAGAACCTGTGCTTGAGGAGTGAGGATTAGACTGGTATGCACATATCAAATAATTGAAAAGAGTAATATATGTAGGGGATGAGGCTTAAGACATTTGTAATGGTCTTGGCTAGCCTGAGGAATCCTTATGGAAATATTAAATACAGTCAAGACATGCTACCTTCTTGCAACCTCACACATATTCAAGGATATTATCGCTGTTACTAAGGAACACAAGTGACAATACATGATGTACCTCTTTGACAACTGCCCTGTCCATAGCAGCTGCATTTGTCTGTGGTTTTAGTTGAAAATCAGGGGAGTCTCAGCTTACATGAGTCTACAGCAGGCTAAATAAACATACTGATCACCATGAGAGTTGAATATCATCACTGTTCGCTTCAGCATCATTTGCAAATAGTTGAAGACTCAGATATTCTATTGTTACTCTGCCAATTTGGAGCAACAAAGTACAATGAAACCTGCTCTACTGCCTTCATAATCAACAACATTTTGTTCCCTTGAATGCACAAGGGTGATTGTGTGTTGTTGTCCAAAAGAATATATTTTGAAGTTAAACAACAAGAGTTCCACAGTACCTTATGACCTTAAAAAAAAATCATGGAATGAACTCTCATAGTCAGGAGTACAGTATTTTTCTAATTATATTTTAATTGTTCCTGCTTTGCAAACAGCGAGCATCTGAGCTCACACTCTGCAATTTTCTCCTTTAAGTCAACCTCCCAGAATGTCATAGCATATGAATTCTGGGGAACATAGCTCTGTTGCAGGCTTTCACACACTTACAAAACTAAACATTCTAGCATTGTTCCTGAAAAGATTCTCTAACTAAAAATTGTTTTAAAATAAAATTGGGCTTTTAGTAAAGTTATGCGAGAAGTAGTAATCACAAGTCAAGATAAAATAAATGCTAAATGCTTCTTTCCAGAACATTTGTATCTTTAGTACTGTATTACTTACATTAAATCCCATTTTTCCTGTTTGTGGGTATTGACTGGTTTGAGGTTAAAAAAACCACAGACTTCCAAAGAAAAGGCTTCTATAAAAGTCTCATGAAATATGAGCTTCTACTATTTGTATGAGTTACAGGGAATAGGAGAGTTCCCTTTTCATCAGGAAGGCACTAGGTAATACTTTACAGTAAAACCTCACATAAAGAGTGCCTTGCTTAGAGACTAACTCGCTTAAAGAGCAGAATTTGCCCTTGCTTAACAACTAAAAACAACCAAAAACTCGCTTAACAACCAAATTGGGGTTCACAATCCCCCCCCCCCCGAAGTCACAATCGGTCACTTACAATGGCAGCGGTGGTGCTTTTTCCAAGTGTTTCATTTAAAGAGCAACTTAAAGAGTAATCCCATAGAATGCTTATGCTCTTTAAGCAAGGGACCACTGTATTTCATAACAAGAGGCCTGCAGGATAAGACTGAGGAACAATTTATTCCACCTAGAGCAGGGGTTCCCCACCTTTTCAAACTAGAGGCTGGGTCACGTTCTCTCAGGCAGCTTTGAGGGCCGGATGGCCATTTTGCCCTGCCTGCATAGTGTGTGTGGCCATTTTGTCCCAACAGCTTTAAAGAGGCGACCATTTTATTTCTCAAATGCCCTTGGAGTGGTGGGGGGATACATGAAATGGTGCCATGGGCCAGATGTGGCCCACGGGCCTTAGGTTGGGAACCCTTGACCTACAGGTCCCAGAATTCCCCTACTCAGTATTTAGAGCAGTATTTCCCAAACTATATTCTGTGGAACACTGATGGACCTCAATTTCCAGAAGCCCAAGTCATTACATTGGCTGATCAGTATTTTGGAGGATTATCTTATACTTCTTGGAATTAAAGTCCAAAAACCAAAGATGGGGAGACACTGAGCTAGAGGGTGTGCTGACTGGTGAATTCTAGGAATAATCATTCAAAAAATGAACTTTCTCAAATTCTGCAGCCACCCATCCCATTTCAAAGCGTGGTCGGTACATGCTACCAAGAAAACTACTAGAACACCATGAAGACAGCAGTTCCCACCTGTTATTTCTCTCCTCCTCCCAGAATTCCAAGATATGCTTCTGGTTATGGATTTAGTTATCATAAGTAATACCTAATGAATGCATAATTCCTTACCTCTTTGATGGCAGACATCTTGATGTTCTCATAGTAATGTAGTGGTGCATTTGGAGAGTTCATGTCATAACCAAATCCAGCCACTGCTACTTCATCACAATTGTGAAGCACCATAGTTATCGCTACACTTCCCAGAGTAGGGATGTTCTGTGGGGGGAGGGGGAAAAACACAATACAAACTATTAAGCTTTTTAATGCTAATCTCTTAACTGATTCCAAGTGGGAACATTTCACAGGAACATTTTTATTGGACCTATTATAAAGTCCTATTGGAACAGACTGCTAGGGTGCCTCATGAAATATGAAGAAGGAGCCTTTAGCAACTGACAATGAAGATGGAAGAGTAAAGAGAAAATGAGCCAGGATTTAAAAAAGAATAATGCAGAAGAAAGACCAGAGAAAAAAAGAACTTATTACAGCCCAAATAGTTATGGAAAAACTAAGGCAATTGTCTTAGCAACTTGTTACTTATTATGTACAATGCAGCAGTGTATGTCATCGGCCTTGGCAGTTCTTTCCAAAAAAATGTATTTTTTACTCCATATACAGCCTGTGAAGTTTTCAAACCTCCTTTGGGATTCCATTTGTTATGAGGAAGCCATTGCGGAGTAAGAAACAGGGAGAGCATCATGAGTTTCAAATATCATAACTTATGCTACTGGATTTCAGATTAACACATCTTAATTAACACAACTTATATTAGGCCTTCCTTGTTTCCTACGTCCTCTCCACCTTTCATAGAAATATTGCTTTTTCTGGTAAATTCATGATTTTCAACGTATGTGGATGGTAGGATAGCCCCAATTTACTCATTTTTGCTTTAGTAGGAGTACAGGTTTCCCTTGATTAAGCCCTCATTTTTCTTGGTTTCTGGATGTATGGAATCTATAAGACTTTCCTCTAAAACCACATTTCAAAAGAGATGATTTCCCCCCCTTGTCTGTCTTTTAGGGCCAAAGTTGGTGGATGTAGCATGGATGGTTGAACTCCTCATGTATAGTTGTCAATTTCCTGATGATATTGTTCCTCAAACTGACCTTAGTCTTGGTATTCATGCAGTGCTCTTTAAAAGAGAGTATCTTTTCATGCTGAGGTATTTTGTAATGCTGAGGTAATGCTGTAATCAATTCCCTTGCCACATAACATCCAACTTGACCCCCTTCCTTTTCGATATTTAAGGTGGAAAGGACACACTTGAGTCTTGCTCAGATCAGACCTAATTCTCCAAATGCTCCTGTAAGCTTTCCAGCTATCTCATCAAAACCTGATCCTTGAATGGCTATTGCTGTGTCACCTGCATAGATGAACAATTTGTATTGTCAGGAATTGGTTGATCATTTGTGTTTACAGTAATACCTCGGATAACAACTGCATTGGATAACGCTAAAATCGGGTAACGATGCAAAATTTCCAAAGAAATTTTGCTTCGGATAACGATCTGTTAGCGTTATCCGATGCAGTCATTTCGTAGCAGCAGGGTGGCTGGAAAGCTGAACGGGGTTCTCCTTCCAGCTTCCCAGCCACCCCACAGCTGCGGAGGCATGGGCAGGTGGCTAGGGAAGCCGACGGGGAGTCCCCGTCAGCATCCCCAGCCACCCTGCAGCTGTAGATCGGGCCCTCTGATCTCTCTGGAGCAGGCAAGGGGATCAGAGAGCTCGAAATGGGTAAAATTGTCCGTTTCTTTACCCATTTTGGGCTCTCTGAGCCCCCTGCCTGCTCCAGGGAGATCAGAGGACCTGATCCAAGCTGTTTCTGGGCTTCCCCAACATCCCCGGTCAGTGGAGCAAGCCAAAACATCAGGGTTCAAACCCTGACATTTTGGCTTGTTGCACTAGCCGGGGTGGTGGGAAAAGCCCAGAAACAGCTTGGATTGGGTCCTCTGATCTCCCTGGAGCCGGCAGGGAGGTCAGAGAGCCTGAAATGGGTAAAAAAAGTCTGGGTTTTTTTACCCATTTCGGGCTCTCTGACCCCCCTGCCGGCTCCAGGGAGGTTGGAAGACCTGATCCAAGCTGTTTCTGGACTTCCCCCACCTCCCTGGAGGCTGTAACAAGCCAAAATGTCAGGATTCGAATCCTGACGTTTTGGCTTGTTGCAGCCTCCAGGAGGGTGGGGGAACTTCAAAAATAGCGCGCATTGGCTCCAGGAAGGTCGGGAGACCTGATGGGCACTAATTTTGAAGTTCACTTCAATTTACAGACTTTTTTAACCCACTATTTTTGAAGTTCCCCCACTCCCTGGAGGCTGCAACAAGCCAAAATGTCAGGATTCAAATCCCGACGTTCTGGCTTGTTGCAGCCTCCAGGGAAACAGGGCTTTTTTAAACATTGTGCGATCAATGCATCACACAACATTAAAAACCGGATAGCGACGAGACTTGTGGAACCAAGTCTCATCGTTATCCGAGGTACTACTGTATATTATAAAATGTCAGAGAGAATATACTTCCTTGAGGCAGTCCAGTCTTCTGCGACTTCCATCTACTGTTCTTACCATTCATCGTCATATAGAATCTCCTGTTCTGGAGAAAGCTACCGATGACCCTAAGCTTGTTATTTCTGGTAATATTATTTATTTTATATAGCAGTAGATCTGTATAGGCTGTGGAGGATGGCAGAGGACAGAAGAGCCTGGCATGCAATGGTCCATGGGGTTGCAAAGGGTGGGACTCGACTGTGAAACTGAACAACAAAATACTATGATCAACAATACTATACACTGCAGTTAGGTCAATGAAAGCCACTCCCATAATTAGCTTTCTTTCAAAGCCATCCTTTATGTGTTGTGTAAGGATACAAATTTGAGCACAATGTGGCCTATCTAGCTTGACGCCTGCTTGCTCCTTCATGATCTTTCCATTAATAAATTTTGATATGTGATTGAAAATCATCTGTCCCAGTGGCTCATAAAGATGGTAAAAAAGTGACACTGGTCAGTAGATTTTCAGATCATCTGGGTCTTTGCTGGGTTTCAATGAGGCAATGATTCAAGCCTGTCTCCACAATTTAGGAATCTTAAGCTCATGTAGGCAGTTGTTCAACTGCAGAAGCCACTCCAAAATGCGAGGACCAAATCACTTTATCTGTTCTGTTCTTATATCATTGAAACTTGTTGCTTTATTAGGTTTCATGTTCTTTATAGCTTCTTCCAGTTCTGATGCCACAAAGGAGGTGTTAAATAATTCCTCCTCTTGTCCTCTGGTTGGATGGCATATTCCTGTACCTTTTTGCCTTGTGTTCAGAGATGGGAGCACTCAGGACTTGAACTGCTGACCTGCCAACCTTCTGGTTGTCAAGTTCAGCATCTTTACCACAAAGCCACTGCAGTCCGCACCTTCTGATAGCACTGGATAATTTTACATGAGGGAAGTTTCTGTTAGAAGTTGTGTTTAGTGTATGTGTACTTAAACGTCTGTTGTAAAAAGCCAAGAAATTTACTTCTAAAAAACTCCACTAGGAAATGCTCCAATATTGCTATACAATATCATGACCATATTGTCAGCAGGAAAAAAGATGCCAAGCTTTACATAACAAAGGCAAGATGGTCAAGATGCCCTACATTCGCATACATACATTCACATACTATTCACATAGAGTCACCAAACAAATGGAAGCTTGGTATCCTTTTTCTTGCTGGCAGCACAAGCATGATATTGTACAGCAATATCAAGCCATTTCCTGATGTTTTAAAGACAAAAGCATAATATCCCATATTCATGAATCAAAGAAATTTATTTTTAAAAGAAATAAATTGTTCCTTTGCTATACAAGAGCAGTCACTAATTCAACAGGAAAGTGCTATTATATACGCTTTTTATTGCATTTATCTGAAGCAACAAGAACAACACTTTTTATAAGGGAGGCTTGATACATGGGAAAACTCTAGCTGCTTCAGTGCTTTGCCATCTTTGTTGGCCTACTACTGTGGTCATTTTGTGTTATTAACTTTTAGACTGGAGAGAAAACTATTGAAGTAAGCCTCTTAAGAGAGATTAGTGGTACCTGTATTGTATAAAAAGGTTTTCTTTGTCATTTAATCTAATGGAGGGACCACGATATCTATATACAATAGAGATGTTTTTCATGATCATATCAGCAATATGTAATTCATTTTATTTTAACAGTTGTCTCTGAAATTTCAAGACAGTTTATTCATAATTTGTCCTGTTAAAACCACTGTCTAATCTCCACTTCACAGCTATCCAAGGACTTTGACTAATTGGGTTAAAGAGCTAATAAGATGGCAAAAACTAAAACTATCCATCACAGCATGCATGTGTTTAAGATCACTTGCAAGAAAATGGCCAAAATCCTCTTGTGTAGCTACACAAATGGCATAATGTTTGCCTCAAGTTAAAAATCACCGTAAACATGATTTCTTGACTTGGGGCAATTTATTTCCAAAAGCTGCATATTTTATGCTATACCAGTATAACTAGTTAATAAAATTGGGGGGGGGCCTAAATTCCCCCCTAATTCCTTGTTTAGCAATTGGAACATGTATTGGTTGTAATTACTATAAAATAAGTACAGTCAAACCTTGCATAAAGAATGCCTTGCTTAAAAAGTAACTCGCTTAAAGAGCAGAATTTTCTCTGAATGTTCACTTTGCTTAACAAATAAAACCAACAAAAAACTCACTTAACAAATAAATCGGGGTTCGCAATCCCCCCCCCCCGCCAGAAGTCACAATTGGGCACTTACAATGGTGTTTCGCTTAAAGAGCAAACTCGCTTAAAGAGCAATCCTGTGGAACACATTATGCCCTTTAAGCAATGTACCACTGTAGTACACTTCTGAATAACAAAACACATAAAAAAAAAACTTCAGAGTATTTTTTCTTCAAACAACTGTACAGATTTTAACTTAGAAATGCAGTCTCCAAAATAGTCATTAAAATATTTTAATCACCATGCAGCAATTATTCCCAAATTGTTTTTATAGAACCGATTTCTGTTAGAGATATTTGAAACAAACACTAACTTAACATGTCCCAGAAGTCAGCCAAGATATCACAATACATTTATATTGTTTTCTGACAACACTTGGAACATTTACTCCTCTGCAAACAATACCCACAGTTCTACACATGGATTAGAGTGTCTCACTGAGTTCCTAAGAGGGAGATCTTTTCAACAAATGCACTCTTATTCAGACTTAGCCTATGCCACATAGTTACCATTAGAATCAAACTTGCAAGAAAGTCAAGATCATATGAATGGAAATCACTTTTCCCCTGGCATATTTAAGATCCAGTAATTACAGTTAGGTAACCGAACATTCATTCCATAAGGTTTGCAACGACAAACATTTACTTATACCTTTGTGTTTAGCCTGAGAATCCAGGAGTTAGAATTACTTCCTGTTGTTTTTTTCAAATTTACTATTGTAGCATTACAGCACGTCAGCTACAGGTCAGAAAGGATTTTAAAAATACAGCAGATGTTTGAAAACATTTTTATTTTTGAACACATGCAAACTTTGTAAGAAAGCAGGGAAAGGAACAATGAGAATCAATAAAGTAAAATGGGCCTGTTTTCAAAGATTGGAGATTCTTAGGGTGCAAATACTGTACACAGTGAGGCAAATGTGAATTCATTCTACTCACTCCCTGGCAAGTTATTTGCTACCCTTCAGGTCACTTGCTTTCGCTAGTCATTCCACATGCAGGCAAAAGGAGGAGAAATTAAGGCCAGGCAAGCTGGGTGGTTGGACTTGTTGCCTCTTTCCTCCTTTCCACCACCACCCCAACCCCCACTCCCGATAGCCTAGCAGCTGGTGACGTAACCAGCAGAAATGAATAGGATTTAAATTCAGTTTTGGGCTTTATGGAATTATTTGCAAAGATCCAGCCCTCTTGAGCTGAATCTTTGCTTCCCACCCCAACTACCACATCTGTTTTGCAGATGTTCAAGTGATCAGACCACCTGAGCTGCTGCAAATGGATCTGGTAGTAGAGGACAAAACTATAGACTGGGGACTCCTGGCCGATTCAAATTTCTTCTCTAGTACTTGTTGCAAGTACTGTACTGTACTAAGGAAAATAAGAAATCAGAAGACATATCTGATGGAAATTTCAACAGGTGAGAAGTTTGAAGGTGATCTGAATGGACTAATTATTGTGAAGTGGAAGGTCATCAGAATGGAGCTGCCCTCAACACAGCTAAATGAATAAATATAATTTATCCAAGATGATACAAGCACAGACTGTTCCTTATTATGCAGCCACTATTTTCACTCAAATCACAAGTGACTAGATCATGAGTTCTCAACCTTTTAAAGCTGGGGGCTGGGTCACACTCCCTCGGACAGCTTATGGGACCAGATGGCCATTTTACCCTTCCTTCACCACATGGCACTTCCTGGAGTGGTGGAGGCGATGGAGGACCACGGTAAATGGTGTTGTAGGCAACATCCAGCCCATGGATTGTAGATTGGGAATCCCTGAACTAGAGTGCCTGTAGGGAAAATCCTTCCATTCAATATAAATAAAGCATTACAAAATTTGACCACAATGGAAGGCAATGAAATCAGATACTAACATACAATTTAGTAATGAAAACCAGAGAAAACTCAACTTTGGAGAAACAAAATTGAATAGTACACTTGTCACAACTTTCATGATATCTGCAAATAAGGTGTCTCAAGATCTAATGAATTCACAGATGAAACTCAACTGTATTTGAAATTGAATCCATTGGTAAGGGATCACAAAACATCAGGGATATTATGTCACTAGGATATACATTTTTTATGAAAAAAAATAAAACCTCAGGAATTATAAACTTTTTTTCAGCAAGTTAAATTTAAAACAAATGGAAGCCTAGTTCTGCAACAGTTTGTTTACAATCTTCTCTAGTTATTCTGAAATCTACTGAATAAATTAAGATTGTTTTGAAATAAATGTGCTCTGGAATGGAATATGCATGGTTGCTACAAGGCTGGTCAAAATAGTTCTCAGTTATATACATCCTCCAAGGTTCACAACTCTGCACCCCACAATTTCACTGAAGAGAGATGTGAAAATGATTGCTTTGGAGTACAGTATTTCACAGCCTGCAGTGGAATTTCAGCTACACACAGCAATACAGGATCTATGTGCATGGGACTATTTCAGTAGTACATAGAAGTTCAATTTTGAACAATGGCTAGCATTAGAGAGGATAATCAATTCCTCTGAAACTGATGCTCAGTGGGGGTTTCTTATTTGGTCCATTATAATTGATTACATAATTTATCCATTATATAATTTTAAATTGTGAAATAAGGAAGTACAAAGCTTGTGAAATACAGGGATTTCCTGCTCAAATCACTCTAATATCTAAAGCCACTCACCTATAAGCAATATAAAAAGAGTCTCTATTATATGACATCCTAATAGCTGTTGTACATTTCACACTATGATCACAGAGCCATCTAATAGCTGTTGTACATCAGAAAATCTGTTAACAGTCTTTGGCCCAAAACCTTTTCCCTACATTAAATGGCACAACACATAAGAGGTAACTTTTGAAGGCAAGCTAACCCAACGGATAAAGTATCCAAAAGTTGTGTCATTTACATAGCTATGTCAGAAGATTTTGACCTTTGTTATTCAACCATCACATTGCTTGAGATTTTAATCTTGTGTATAACCCATCTCATTTTTGCTTCCTTTCTTTTTTTGCCCTCCACCTTTCCCAGCATCAAGGCTTTCTCAAGTGAATCCTCTCTTCTCATTTGATGTCCAAAGTACTTTAGCTTCATCTTTACTATTTGACCTTCTAATGAGCAGTCAGGGTTGATTTCTTCTAGGATCGACCTATTTATCCTCCTTGCTGTCCAGGGGATCTCTCAAAACTCTCCTCCAACACCACATTTCAAAGGCATCTATTCTTCTGTGCTCAGCTTTCCTAATGGTCTAGCTCTCACAACCATACATTACCACCAGGAATACCATTGCTTTGGCTATGCAAATTTTTGTTTGCAAGGTGATGTCTCTACATTTAACTAATGTCCCCAGGTTTCTCATAGCTTGTCTCCCAAGCATCAGTCGCCTTTTTATTTCATGGCTGCAATCACCATCTGCAGTGATCTTGGATCCTAAGAAAGTAAAATCTGTCATTGCTTCTACTTCTTTACCATCTATTTTCCAGGGACTGATAGGGCCTGTTGCCATTAACTTGGTTTTCTTGATGTTGAGTCTCAAGCCAGCTTTTGCACTCTCTTCTTTCAACCTAAGCAGCAGCTTCTTTAGGTCTTCCTTACTTTCTGCCATTAGGGTAGTATCATCTCCGTATCTCAAGTTGTTGATGTTTCTCCCAACAATTTTGATCCCAACTTGTAATTAATCCAACCATGTATTGCACATTATGTGCTCTATGTATAAGTTGAATAAGCAGGGTGACAAAATGCAGCCTTGTCTGACTCCTTTTCCTATTCCAAACCACTCTGTCATTCTGTATTCTGTCCTAACTGTTGCTTCTTGACTCATGTACAGATTTCTCATGAGGCATATAAGGTGTTCTGGTATTCCCATCTCTTTAATTACTTGCCACATTTTGTTGTGGTCCACACAGTCAAAGGCCTTGGTGTAGTCAATGAAACAGAAGTAGACTTGTTTCTGATATTCCTTTGTTTTCTCCATGATCCAAATTATGTTAGCAATGTGGTCTGTATTCCCCCTGCCTCTCTGAAACCTAGCCTGCACTTCTGGTAATTCTCTCTCCACGTGCTGCTGAAGTCTATCCTGTATTATCTTGAGCATAATCTTGCGAACATGTGGGATGAGCACAATTGTTCGATAATTTGAATATTCTTTGGCATTACCCTTTTTTGGAATTAGAACATATACAGTAAAACCTCAGATAACACTAAAACCTGGTTCCACAAGTCTTGGTGTTATACGATTTTTAGTGTTATCCGATGCATGTTAAAATCCTATGGGATCCATAGAGATACATTGTAACCACACAGGCTTTAGCGGTTGTTATCTGATGCATCCCATAGGATCTTAATGTTATCCGATGCAATTCTTCCCCCCAGATTGCTTAATGTTATGCGATTTTAGTGTTATTCAATACTAATGTTATCTGAGGTATTACTGTACTGATCTTTTCCAATTCTGTGGCCATTGTTGTGTTTTCTATATGCTGGCATGTAGCATGCAATAATTTGATTCCATCATCTTTAGGGCTTTGAAAAAAATCAGCTGAGATACCATAATCTCCATTGGCTTTGTTGTTTGCAGTGCTTTTTAGGGCCTTTCTGATTTCAATCTCTAGGATGTCTGGCTTGAGTTCAATGTTCTCATCACTCTGATTATCAGTGGTGTTGAAGTCCTTTTTGTAAAGTTCCTCTGTGTACTATCACCATCTTTTCTTAATCTCTTCTGCATCAGCTAATTCCTTGCCATTATTTTGTCCCTTATCATGGTCATTTTTGCTTTAAACGTTCTCTTGATTTCCCCAATTTTTTTGAAAAGATCTTTAGTCTTTCCCCTTATGTTGTTTTCCTTTATTTCTTTGCATTGTTCATTTAGGTGGGTATAACCCTTAGAGGAGGCAAAATACAATTTAAGCAAGTGTTTCTCAGTCTTTTTGTAATAGCCGAATAACCTGCAACCTGCTGCCACAATAGATTTTTTTTACAGACTATAATTCTAATATAGATTAGAATTGTCACCACCTCCCTCCATGGAGATTCCCAAAAAGAATATTCTTAAATATTGCTGTGTAGCTAAACTGTGGAAGCTCCCAGAAAAACACTTTGCAACTCCCTTGGGAATCCCTGTAGTAAACCAAAGAACACATGCCTCTTTAGGGAGTACCAACAGAAGTCCAGTTAAAGCCACTGTCTGCCATTATAACTCCTGCCAGTCTTCCTATCAATGTTCAGGCCCTAACATGGGTTGTACACTATTGGGAAAAGGTACAGAACAACAGGGGTGGTGGTGGGGAAATCACAATTCTATAACCTCACACATTTTCTGACCTCAAAGATTAATCCCTAAAGGGCATGATGGCTGTCAGGACACGACAAAGGTATAAATCTCTAAATTGAAACATAACGTTGCTACTACAGTATGCAGTTCCAATGGGCAAGGCTGAGGTGCCTTGAGGGAGACAGATTAATTCTTGCTCATAAGAGGCCCAAAATATGATTCCTAGTCATTGCCATGGCAATAACATAAGCCAAACAATCACAAAATACATTTCTAGAGAAAGGTGGAGATTGATCATGAGGTGCCTTCAGGCTTTACTGAAATACTGAGAATATCTGTTTTTGTTTTAAGAATTCTCAAGCAAGAATGGAATGGAGGAAGTGTGACTTTCATTATATGATTAATGATACAAATTGCAACTACATTTACAAATAAAGATCATGGTTTTGATGCTTGGACGCAATGGTTAGGAAGCTACCTAATGTGCACCTCTTTCAAACATTCAATTAATCCAGATATTAAAATGTTATTCCCATATGAACATGCTAAGAAAGTCACCATACAGTCTTGCATATTAGAAGCTAGAGGGAGAGGCCAGGTGTAAGTATCTGAGATTGAACCAAGCTTGACAATGTTAAGCAGTGAGCTATTCCAGGCGACAGGATGATCCTATATAGCTTCTATAACTCATAGAATTTGGCCTTCAGCCAAGTGACATCACAAAAAAATGACAGTTTTCCTACACTGGGGAAAAATTCACACATCACCATGTGTGAAAGTTGCACAAGTCTATTTTTATGAGATTATATGAGTTTAAAAGCCTGTCCTGCTCTGCGGTTTCCAAATATGTAATATGCCACAAGAAATACTTGTATGAGTTTTACAATTAATATTTGTTCTTTTGCACAAATAATTGTGTGTATACATAAAAACTGATGTATGAATCAGCCTTTATACATACAGATGTTTCAAGACCGTATGGGTGTAATCATTTATGTTTTTTTAAAATAAAAGGTTTTGGAGAGCTCTCCCAAGCTATGGATAATCAGTGAAGCTGACTACACAGGCTATTTAGAGTGCTGCAGGGGTGGTTTGGTACACTTTTATAGATGACAATTAGACAACATTTTTGTTAGAGTGCACCAGCCTGGCTCCAGAACATTCCTACCCGCACCTTTCTGAACCCTGTCAAGGGGCTTCTACTTTTCTATTGCAGGTAGGATCACTCTGGTTTGGATTGGTTCCAGTGCATCTGATCACTGGAACCAATGTAAAACAATCCTTCCAGTTTGAATTTGCCAGTGTTGTGAAGTGGCTTAATAAGTGAACCACATCAGGATATAGGCAAATTAATCATTTCCCCTGCTGGGCAGGAGGCAGGGAAAGTGAAGCATTTTTGACTATATATAGACTATTGCTGATGTGTTACATCAATTATAATTTTAAAAAAAACTATGCCTTGTCTTAAAGGGCTGATGATGAAACCACTCACAATTTAACCAATGGTGGGGTTTTTGGATGCAGGCAGTTTCTCAATCAACCCTTGAAGAGAAGATAAAGAAAAGATTCACATTTTAAAAATAACTGATTCAACAGTTCAGCAATAGTCTATATACAATCAAAATATTTCCCCCACTTCCCCTCCCCTTTACTGAGCAGGGGAACAATTAATCCACCAGGATCCTGAAGTGTCTCACTTATTAATCCATTTCATGATAATTGGTAAAAGCCATTTCCTTGTGAATGGTCAAGTTTGATTAAACCATTCCAATCATGCCCAACTGGTCCAAAGTGGTCCATGCTAGTTTGTTCCCTGCTGCTAGTGTAGCCACACCCTGTTTCCTCAAGTAAGAAGTTGTGAAAGGTACTCTTAATTCTTCCTGTAATGACTTAGTCAATATATATCTAATGGATCTTTTACTTTGTTACAGGCAGGGCCATAGCCAGGATTCTAGATGTGGGTGGGCAAATATTTTTTTCAGGATGGGCAACAATGTCTTATCTATCTATCTATCTATCTATCTATCTATCTATCTATCTATCTATCTATCTATCTATCTATCTATCTATCTATCTAAGCAGCTGGGAGTTGGCCCTGGTTACAGGCGATACCTCTGATGTGGTTAGATATGGTTAGCTGAAGAACATCTGAATAATAGCACAAAGAGAAAAAAGCCATAGCATCATGCTTCAGGGTCAAACTATGACTATGTACTCAGCACATATAGAAACAGGGCTTCCTTATACAGTGGTACCTTGAGTTACAAATGGTTCAAGTTACAAAATTTTCACAATATGAATGAAAATCAATTGAAGATAATGGTTTGAGTTACAAATTTTACTAGAACAGATTAATTGGTTTTCAATGCATCCCTATGGGAAACCATGTTTCAAGTTATGAATTTTGGTTTTCGATGCATTCCTATGGGAAATTCAAGTTACATTTTTTTTCATAACATGAAAAATGCCTTGGAACGCATTAAATTTGCATCTTGAGGTACCACTTGTATGATGAAAGATTTTTCTTTGTCATAGCTTTTGTTACTGCTCATTGAAAGATAAACATGAGCTTTGCAAGTCTGATTGCTAAATTCTGTTCCTCTGATGATATCTTATTGGTGGTAGAAAAACATGTTAATTTCAGCGAATACACATTTCACATTAATATCAAATATGGCCCTCAAAATGATAATGAAGAGTGAACAACTGCAGGTCTCACCCAAACACTTGCCATGTTTGACTCTGTACCCCTCCAATGTAGTACTCTTCAATAAAAGGAATGTAAAGATGTATGAGCGCCCGTTGCTCAGTGGTAAAGAAGCTCATCTTGTTAGCTGGAAAGCCAGCAAGCTGGCAGTTTGAGAACCAGGTACAGTAATACCTCGGATAACGTTAAGACTTGGTTCCACAAGTCTTGGTGTTATCCGATTTTTAGTGTTATCCGATCCATGTTAAAATCCTATGGGATGGATCCATCCTATGGGATGGATCGGATAACGTTAAAGCTCCATAGAGATACATTGTAACCGCACAGGCTTTAGCGGTTGTTATCCGATCCATCCCATAGGACCTTAACGTTATTCGATGCAATTCCCCCCCCATTACTTAACGTTATGTGATTTTAGCGTTATCCAAGGTAAACGTTATCTGAGGTATTACTGTACTGCATGACGGATTGCGTGTCCGTCTGTCCCAGCTCCTGTCAACCTAGCAGTTCAAAAGCAAGAAAGTGCAAGTAGATAAACAGGGACTACTTTGGTGGGAAAAGATCTTGGGGACATGAAAGGAGCCTCATTCGGGCATCCCCTGGGAGGAGTTTCTCCAGCAAAAATCCTTTCAACCCAAAATAATTTCTGACATGAAATTATTATATGTGGAATTCACAGTGTGGGCGAATGAATTAATTGTATTCAGGGACCTTCTCCAGTTTACATTCTTTAAAAGTAGTTCAGGTATGTATTTATTGTATTTTTATTGTATTTTTATTGTATTTTTATTGTATTTTATTGCATTGTACAGATTTTAAACTCTTATGTTATTGATAAGGTCGAAAGACTAATCAATTAATAAATATTCATTCATTCATTCACAGTGTGGGCGTGAGCTGTGGAAGCTCCTTATTTTTTTTAACCTCTGACATAACAGTTGTTTTTACAGGTATCAAAAAGGGTAGCAGAGCATTTCTGCAACCACTCTGTCCATGAACCCCACCTCCTTTGCTTTTCCTGCAGATCTGCCTTCTGCCTCCCCTGCATTGTCATCTATGTGCCATTTGGACATCTTCCCTCCTTTTGTGTACTGCATTTCCAAAGACTGGTTGAGGAAGCATAACCAAAATTTCAATTCCCTGCTTGTAGAAATGACTGAGGATTCACAGTAGCTGGGTCACTGTTCTTGTGCCTCTGGGCAAACTAAATGGTCATGCTGTGAAATTGTTTTGCAAATTGTATGCTGAGAAGTGTGTTCCTATAATCATGACTGATAGGTGCTCAAAGAATTTCCAGGTCCAATTTCTATACCCTCCCCATATTTTTTTTCAGATTCAGTAGGTCCTAGTTATGGCATGAGTGGTATATCTCCCACATACAACATAAAAGTATAGTGGTCTATTAGATGCTTCTGGCTAGATAAAGTCAAGAGAGACTGCATTTTAAGAAAAATAAAGAGAGGCTTTCCAGAGCTGCCTTATCTCTCAAAACAGCTTTACAAAGTATATTAAAATCACAGTTAATTCAATACATCAGTAAAGGAGAGAATGGACAAAACCTCAGAAATCTGGCATTGTTGCTAGCATTTAAGGCTCATCCAAGTCTGCTTAAAATGGAAATAATTTTGGAATGTTTCAGTAATCACAAACTAGAGGAATTGTGAAGATTAACAAGCAAATTACACACTACAGACAGATGTGAATAACAAAGGACATATACAGATTTATTTCTGTTTTTGTTTTAAGCTGTCCTGAGAAGTCATAAGTTTAACAGAAGAAGTGACAGTGGAAATAGGAAATGCTTATCCCCCATCCTACTGATCATTCTCTTACTCAAAATCCCTCTCTGCAAATTGATTTTTCTCCTGAGGATTTCAGTATGTGCATTTATTAAGAGAAAAGCAGCATTGATAGGCACAAACATCAGCACAGAAAGATTTAGTAGGGAAAAAGATAGAGAATCCTTTCTTGTTGTGAGTATCTTCTCGTCCAAAGTCCAGTCCCTCAAGACTATTCTTCATGTAAATGAATTCTGCTCAGGTCTTGTTCAATGTACAGTCAAACCTCGCATAAAGAGTGCCTCGCTTAAAGAATAACTCGCTTAAAGAGCAGAATTTTCTCTGAATGTTCGCTTCGCTTAACAAATAAAACCAACCAAAAACTCGCTTAACAAGTAAATTGGGGTTCACAATTCCCTCCCACCAAAAGTCACAAGTGGTCACTTACAATGGTGTTTTGCTTAAAGAGGATACTCGTTTAAAGAGCAATCCTGTGGAACACATTATGCTCTTTAAGCGAGGTACAGTACAACTGTATTTCCATGTAATGTCCCTAAATGAACTGCAGAAGGACAGGTTTCACTTACCAGTAACTGTCGTTCTCCGAGAATGTTGTTTGGGGATTCACACTGATGGGTGATGGGTTCTGCGCCTGCGCTGAATCCTGAGCGGAGCTGGAAAGCTGATTGGATAAAGAGTTTTGAATGTGGGACCGCCCACCATGCCCAACCCCTTTAGGCGCCATTTCGCGCTCTCCCCTCAGTTTGATATTAAAGCTGCCCGCTAGGCATAAGGCCATCTCAGGCCGGCAGCCCTGAGGGGAGGCAGGGTTGGGTTGTGTGAATCCCCAAACAACATACTCGGAGAACGACAGTTACTGGTAAGTGAAACCTGTCCTTCTCCTTCGTGTTGTTTGGGGATGCACACTGATGGGTGACTAGCAAGCTCACTTACTTGGATGGTGGGCAGCCGGCGTCCTGAGATGTAGGAGAGCGCGATGGCATCATGGATGGGCGGTCATCAGCGAAGAGGATCGGAGACCAGCCGTCAGGATGGACCTGCCCCGTCTGACATCGGGAGCAGACCTTGTGTCAACCTGGTAGTGGGTGATGAAGGTGGAGGATCTGGACCAGGTAGCGGCCTTGCAGATGTCCTCCATCGGGATGCCTTCGAGGAACGCAGTGGAGGAAGCCAATGTCCTGGTGGAGTGAGCCCGGACATGAGGCGGGGGTGGTAGAGATGACATCTCATAGGCCAAGTAGATGGTGCTTGAGATCCATTTGGAAAGTCTCTGGGCAGACAGAGAGTGTCCCTTGGACCTGCCACCATAGGCCACAAACAGTTGTTTGGCTCTCCTGAAGGACGCAGTCCTTTGTGTGTAGAACAGCAAGGCCCTCCTGACATCCAGCGAATGCCACACTCTCTCTTGTGCAGACGAAGGATTCAGGAAGAATGCTGGAAGCGTGATGGACTGGGCCAGATGGAATTCAGTCAGGACTTTGGGCAGAAAGGTCAAGTCCGGGTGCAATACTACCCTATCGGGGTAGAACTTGAGAAAAGGAGGGTCAGACCGCAGGGCTGCCAGTTCTCCTGCCCTCCGGGCAGAGGTGATGGCTACGAGAAATGCAGTTTTGTAAGAAACAAACTTAATGTCCACTGTAGCCATGGGCTCAAAGGGCGCCTTCGTGAGCGCGGTGAGCACAGCAGTGAGGGACCACTGAGGAGGTGGTATCTTCACTGGAGGGTAGGCATTATGCAGTCCCTGGAGGAATCTTTAACAGTCCTGTCTCTGAAAGCGGAGGACAAGACTGATGAGGGTGGGGCCTTGGCTACCACCGCAGCCAAGTGGACCTTTAAGGATGAGTGTGCAGATCCTGACTCGGCCAGGTGCAGGAGGTAGGACATGACGTCCTGCAGGGATGCCGAGTCCACGGTGTGGTCACTGGATGCTAGAAAGTCTATGAAGCGACGGTACTTGGCATCGTAGGACTTTCGCGTGGAAGGTTTCCTTGAAAGTTCAAGGATCCGTGCTATGTCGGGCGGATAAACCAGGCCGTCAGGTGTAGGCTCGGCAGATCCGAGTGGAGGATCCGACCGTCCTCCATGCGGAGGAGGTTCGGATCGGTCGGCAGGCAGAAGTGGTCGCAAGCTAGGGTTTGGAGTAGCGGGAACCACGGCTGGCGCGGCCATGACGGAGCGATCAGGATCGCCCGGGCGTTCTCCGCACGGATCCGTACCAGGACCCGTTGGATGAGAGGGATCGGAGGAAACATGTACAGCAGTTCCTGGTGCCACGGCACCATGAAGGCATCGCCCTCCGATCCGTGGCCGATCCCGGCCCTGGAGCAGTATCGGCGGCACTTGGTGTTGATCTGTGACGCGAACACATCTAGGCTCGGTGTGCCCCACCGTCGGCACAGGTGGTCGAACACCGATCCGTCCAGTTCCCATTCGTGCATCGCTGTCCCTTTGTGGCTCAGGGAGTCCGCCTCTAAGTTCAGCATGCCCTGGATGTGGACACCGATGGGGAACACATGTACCTTCAGGCACCACTCCCAGATCTGGACCGTCAGGTGAAGGAGGGAGAGGGACTTGGTTCCTCCTTGCCGGTTGAGGTAGGCTAGGGTCGTGGTGTTGTCCGAAGCGATCTGCACCACGCGGCCTACTAGGGACAGTCTGAAGGACCTCATCGCCTTCCATACCGCTAACAGCTCGAGGAAGTTGATGTGGCGGTCGGCTTCCGCGGGCGTCCAGATGCCGTGGACCCGTAACCCGAGGCAGCACGCACCCCATCCGTGCGTGCTCGCGTCGGTGGTGACCTGGACGGATGGCGCGGGGAGGGTGAAGAGCTTCTCGGAGGTCACATTGCGGTCCATTGTCCACCAGTTCAGCTGGTCCCGCAGCTCGGGGGTCGGTGTGAGCCACTTCCCGAGGTTGTCGTGGGTGCTGTCGAAGGAGGCTAGGAGCCACGACTGGAGCGACCGCATTTTGAGTTTGGCGTGCGAGATCACTGCTGTGGTCGACGCCATGAGTCCTAGGAGGCGGAGGGCATCCCTGGCACGGACGCGACGACTGCCCTGGATCCGAGCCACTACCGTGCGGATGTCGAGCAGACGTTTGGGTGGAGCGTAGGCTCTCAGAGCCAGAGAGTCCAATACGGCTCCGATATAGTCTATTCGTTGAGTGGGGGTCAACTGAGACTTCTTGTAGTTGACCCGTAGACCGAGACTCTGCATAAGGGCCAGGCAATGGGCAACATCGTCCTTGGCTTTCTGTTGGGTCGGGGAGCAGACCAACCAGTCGTCTATGTACGGGAACACTTGGACGCCTTGCAGCCGAAGATGAGCAGCCACCGGCGCCATGCATTTCGTGAATACCCTCGGAGCGGTGGAGAGGCCGAAGGGTAGGCAGGTGTACTGGTAGACGTCGCCGCCGATCTGGAAGCGTAGGAATCGGCGGTGTTCCCTTCTGATGGATACGTGGAAGTAGGCATCCTTCAGGTCGATGACGGTGAACCAGTCCCCGTGGTTGATCAGTGGGAGGATGGAATGAAGAGTCACCATCCGGAACTTCCTCGCGTCGATGTGCTTGTTGAGGAGACGGAGGTCCAGGATAGGACGTGTCCCCCCGTCTTTTTTGTCCACGAGGAAGTAGCGGGAGAAGAACCCTTCGTGAGACTCCGACGCTGCAACCGGTTCTATGGCGCCCTTCTCTAGGAGAGCTGATAGTTCTTCCTGGAGCGGTGGGGACGGATCGGTGACGCGGATCCGTCCGACAGTAGGGCATTTCCTGAACTCGATCGCGTAGCCAGAGTCTAAGATGGTTAAAACCCATCGGTCTGTGGTGATGGCAGACCAGGCCGATAGGTAGTTGGCGAGGGGGCGGTAGGGTAGAGTCTCGGTCACGGAAGAGTCAAACACGTTGTTTGCCCTTCCGTTCCGCGCGTTTACCAGTTTGGGGACGCTGCTGGTAGCGTGGGCGGCTGGGTTGTGGCCGTGGCCGGTAGGGCTGGTACCGGGAGTAGTCGCCTTGCCTCTGCGGTGGGTGAGGTTGGTAGGAAGGACCCGCCTGGGACGTCGACGGTTGGTCCTGCTGGTAACGGTGGGACCCACGGCGTGGAGGACGGAGCTGTTTGATGGTGGCGTAGTCCCCCTTCAGCTCTCCCAAGGAGGTGTCGGTCTCCTTGGCGAAGAGACCCTCACCGTCGAAGGGGAGCTCTTCCACCAGCCGTTTCACGTCGTCTTGCAAGTCAGCGGAACGGAGCCAGGCGTGGCGACGAAGCTGGATTGCAGAGGCCAGATTCTTCGCCTCTGATTCCGTGACGTGGCGGCCCGTACGGATCTGCTGGAGAGCGAGTTGGTTTCCTTCCATGCAGACCCGCTCGAAGTCCGCTCGCTTGTCCGGCGGTAACAGCGACTTGAAGGACTCCGCTTGTTCCCACAGTCGGCACTGGTAGCCCCCCATGGCCGTCGCGTAGTTGGACGCACGGAAGGACAGGGAGGCATTGGCGTAGACCTTCCTGCCCAGTGCGTCCAGTTTCTTCCCTTCTTGGGTCGACGGAACGGGGGTGCTACTAATCGGTGTCCGGTGTTGGGAGCCTTTCACCACTCGGGAGTTCGGCGCCGGGTGGACGTGTAGGAAGTCGGAGTCTTCCAGCAGTCTGTACATGGAGTCCACCCTGTTGGACACCGAATGGGAAGAGACGGGTCTCTTCCAGATCTCCTTGGCCGCCTTGGCGATCTTCGGGAGCAGTCCCAGACGGACGGGGACTAGCTCCTTCCGGTCGGCCAGGCCGCAGACGACGTGTTCGCATTCGTCCAGGGGAGCCTCCGCTCGGATTCCCAGCGTGGATCCAAGGCGGGTGAGGAGGGCCGTGTATGTTTTCTGGTCCTCCGGTTGGGAGCCGTGGACGGAGCCGATATTCTCGTCCGGGGACTTGTCAACCGCAACCGGTGGTGGCCGATCCTCCTCCTCCTGGTCCGACGAGTCGTCGGAGCCTCCTGACCGCACCGAGACGCTGGGCGGTGGCAGGTAGGCCTCGGGGTCCGAGTCCGACCAGTACGGCCTGGCGGATCTCGGATCGCTCCCCGGCAGAGGCAGCTGGTACGGAGGGAGAGAGGCCTCCGACCGCGCCTGTTCCACTCGGTGCCGCTTCGGTGCCGGACCCTCGTCACGGAGCGGTGGTGCCTCCGTGGTTGGTTCGGGAGGCAGGGGGTGCTCCACGAACTCGGATGGTGCCGGTCGAGGGCCTTGGAGCTCGGCATGCAGCTTCCGCACCATCGCCTCGATAAACGGGGCGATGAGGCTCAACTGGGGTGGCGCTTCGGAAGCCAGACCAGGAGCCACGGAATGGTCGCGAAGGGAGGTAGATCGTCGCGGCGGTGGAGGTGGAAGGGCCTCTGGCGACGGCGGAGGGCTGGGGGCCCTCTCCGGTGTAGTTTCCCGGACATCGACCTGCATCCTGCCCGGCGTAGGTGGGGCTGCAACCGGGGCGGATGCTAGGGAGCGTGGCGGCGAGAGGTGAGCCGGTCCCGGGGTCGGCGGGAGAGAAGAGGTAGAGCTGCGGCGCTTCTTCTTCTCTTTTTTATCTTTTTTCTTCTTCTCCTGCTCCTTCTTCCGTCTAAACAGTTCAGACGCCGACGGCCGTGAAGAAGGAGCAGAGGTCGAAGGAGCAGACGTTGAGGCAGCGGCCTGCTCTGGAGCTGGGGGAGGCGGTGGTGCGAGGGCGGCCTCCATGAGGTAGGCTTGGAGGCGGTATTGGCGGTTCTTGATGGCGGCCTTCGAGAAGCCTCTACACACCTCGCAGGTCTGGACCTGGTGGCTCTCCCCGAGGCAGCGGAGGCAGCACACGTGTCCGTCCGAACTAGGGAACTTTCTCTTGCAGGACGGACACTGCTTGAACGCTGCTGCTGAGGCCATCCACCGAGGTAGATGGCCGAAGAGAAAAAATCATCCCGGCCGGGAGGCCCCGGCACGAGATTGCAGGAAGGAACGGTTTCCTTCTGGTTTTTTTTTTTTTTTTTTTACCGGCGGCTGAGGGCGAGCCCCAGCCACACGAGGACCAAGGGAACAATTCCCCTAGTCCGAGAAAAAATTGTAAGGTAGGAAAAATTGGAAGATTCTGAGACAATCTCAGTAAAGTACTCACAGCTTTTTTTCCAGGCTCCTGCTTGCGCAGCGGAAAAAAGCAAACTGAGGGGAGAGCGCGAAATGGCGCCTAAAGGGGTTGGGCATGGTGGGCGGTCCCACATTCAAAACTCTTTATCCAATCAGCTTTCCAGCTCCGCTCAGGATTCAGCGCAGGCGCAGAACCCATCACCCATCAGTGTGCATCCCCAAACAACACGAAGGAGAAAAAACACATTTTGCAGTTTTGGGCTCAAGTTGAATAATACACAGACTCAGTAGATAAATGAATTCAGATCATGAAACATGGCATTGGTATGTAACTGCTAAATTCAGACACTGCTATAGATGGTATTTTTCACCAGAGCAACAAATTAGCTGAACAAATCACCATAAGCATAGCTCCTGAATTACCCAAGACCACACAGCGAGTGAGATACAATCTCTCCTAACTTAGTTTTTCTCTTCTTTTATTGCTATGATAGTAACAGGGACAGAAAAGATAAGGAATATAAATTACTTTAGATAGTCAAAGTGATAATAGAAATGGCATTTATTTGTTTAAGGAGTGGTTGTTTTTTTTTCCATTTTAGAGTTCAAAACAGCTACCAGATAAAAACAAGAGAGAAAAATGTAATAAACAAAACTAGTAACAAAAAATAAAATCCACCAAAGCAAGAAATAACAAAAAGGCCTCTGTGAATGATCTTAATTCACAGAAGCAGAGCCATAGAGGAGGAGGAAGGCATCCATCAAACAGCTTGATCCTGAAGGAGGTTTTAAAGGTGACAACTACTACTTTCAACTGAGCCTAAAACAGGGTCCAATGATGTTATTTCGGTAGTGAACTGACATGGTCTCTGTATATCCTATCTTAGTAGTAGATGTTACTGATATCCAACAGTCCAAATTCAGACAAGCATTGGACAGGGATATGTATTTGGTAGCGTTAATCCATTAGCTTTAGTTTAAACAGGTGGCTCCTTTTCCTTCTGTTGCAGACTGATTTTAGTCAGACATAAAACCGCATGTTAAAGCTTCCTCTTTCCAATGCAATTTCACCTAGAAAGCAATTCTCTAACTGTGGAATGGATCTCCCACCCACCTTTGCTGCACGTGCACTATTATATCTCACAGTATTCTCCAGATTCATCTGGCAAAAATTATAGTCTCAAGGTGGAGGATGTTCCTGCATTTAACCATTTATTAAATCCTGGAAAAATGTTTTGAGATCAGCCTTGAACCATTTCAATCAGCCTTCTCAACTCTGCTGAAAAAGGCCTAAAATTACAAAGTTAATTGGCAGCACATTGCTACCATATGTGGTGTGCTAGCATTGCACTGAAGTTTATTTAATCTTGGGGAAAGGAATGGAATATTATGACCTTTTATAAAAACTTCAGATTGGCCCTAGTTATTAAGGAGGTGATCTACTTCAAGCCTGACCTGACCTATGTTGGTACCTTTTTGAACACTTCTGGATATGCTCAAGAAAGGCATTCTTCAAGGAAGCTTTCATTACACAATGTATTTTATTAATGTCACAGTATGTTTTAGGAAAGAAAAAGAAAGCAGTTCCTGATGCATGAGAAGACTTAGTTAGTGTACCCTCAAGATACCATGAAGATCAAAAGGCAGGTTCACACATTCTAGTTGTGCTTAAAAGCTTAGCCGATATAAAAATAAACTTCTCAAGTAGATGTGACATTGTTCTCTGAGCTGGGATCATTATTGCCTCTACAAGTAGCACTTTCCAATCCCAAATCCCCGCACTTTTCAGAAATTGATACACCTAGGTCATTCTGCTTTATACAGTACAGTACTTGCATTCTCAGTTTATTCCATTTTCATTACCCAATAGTTTATTGCTTATTTCACCTGACATAGGTCATTGGCAAAATCTGTTTTTCTTAAAGTCTCATAAACTAGATTTTTCTTTTACAAAAAAAAAAAATGCCCAAGCAGACATCCTTGAAATGAAACATCAGGTTTTAATTACAAACTTCTTTGTCTGATTTTACCATTCTTATATGTATAACACAACCTATCAAACCCTCAAAAAGTTAGATTCACGGTGCATTAATTTCCTCAGTTCCTCCACTCCTCTACAAAATAAATGTGATTGATCGTGCATTTCAGATTATATGCTTCAAACTAAGAATAAATTGAGGAACAAATGGATGGTGAAGTGTCATTTTTTATAAAAAAAGACTCAAACTGCTTTTGAAATGCATCCATCAAACACCCCCTTCCAAAGAGCTGTTGTGTAACAATGACCAAGGGTAGGTTAAAGATGAATTCACAGTTTATGTACATTTGTAGTGGTTTAGGAAAATCCTTACTTATAGCAGAGTGTTCTGGGCACTGAGTATCAGCTGCCACTGAATACCAGCTACAGTTTTAAAACCATATACACTTCTCTGTGTGTGGCTTTTATACTTTAGGTTTAACTTCCATTACTTTTCTCAGAATTTTGCCCAAGTACATACACAGTATAATACATGCATACCGTATTTGCCAGCATGTAAGACACATTGAGACACATCGGAGTATAAGACGTACTGCACACCATTATTACTAAAATAGGCCACTATATAGAGCAGGGATTCTCAACCTGTGGCCCGCAGACTGGATGCTGCCCACGATGCCATTTCATGTGCCCCCCCCCCACTGCCTCCACCACACCAGGAAGTGCCACGTTGTGGAGGAAGAGCAAAATGGCAATCTGGTACCCAAAGCTGTCTGAGGAAGTGAGATCCAGCCTCCTGCTTAAAAAGGTTCAGAACTCCTGATATACAGTATAAGACACACCCCATTTTTCCAGTCTATTTTAAGGGTGAAAAAGTGGGTCTTATACGCCAGCAAATAGGGTATATAAGACATAAAAGCAACAACCAGGAAACAAAGAATTAATATTCTTTTGTTATATATGCTATGGCTAACCTTTCAGCAGGTCTCTAAATTCTGGGCTGTTATACTATGTATTAAAATACAGATACAGTACCTGAGTTTGAAAGAAAATGACCTGGCACAATATTGATCTCTAGTAGCAATTATTTTTTTCAACTTTGAAGATTATGATGTATTTTCCCAGAGTTGCAACCAGGAAGGGGAATTGGAGCTTTGCTCAAGAGCATCAAACTTTGGAGGACACAAAAATATCTAGAGATGAATCTATTGGTGAATGTTGGGGAAATGAAAGGCAATTTCTCCATCTCTTTTTTATTTTCAACAGAAACTTTCTCTTTGAGGCGGTGCATCAGATAGGGATGTGCACAGTGAAAACTTTCATTTTTGTTTTATTTCAGGTATTTTCAGGAGTGGCCACCTCCATTTTTTGTATCTTTTGTGCACCAGTCTTTTCATTTAACAAACCCGGGGCTGTCTCTTTCGAGCCCTTTCATTTTGCTTTTCCCTATTTGAGTTTTCTGGCAATAATTCAAAAAAGTCCAAAGAAACTGTAAAAACTGCTGACACTCTGCAGCTCACTATTCTGCAAGTAATAGAAGGGGTGGAGTAGAAGAGGAAATTCCCTCTTTCAGCATACTGGCTGTTCAAGTACGAATATATAAGATGAGAGGTTGTTTGTTTTTGTTTTGATATTCAGAGATTTCAAGACACTCTAACACCCCAAGAGTTTCTTTGTTTTTTCTTATAAGGAAGGAAAGGCTGAGATTGTTTACCTCAGAGAGAAGATGACAAATTTCTCTATAATTACAAACTACAACAGGAATGCAGAAGAATCTAGTCTTGCTGCCTCATAGCATAAAAACCCAAGGGCTACTCTGTGAAGCAAAATGTGAAAACTGAGATGAGGAAATATTTCTCCAGACAGTGTCATCTTTATATTTGTTGTCACTCAACATGTACAAGTTGGATAACAAACCAAGCAGGACTGAAAAGAATATGGATATTTTCTTGGGCACCAGAAAATAAAATTAAATCTTCACTGTGAATGCTTGTAAAATACTAATTAGAAGAATTCCATACAAAGTCATCTTGCTATGAGAACAAGTAAAACAGAGAGCAAGTGTTGTTGTTGTTGTTCAGTCGCATAGTTGAGTCTGACCCTTTGCGACCCCATGGACCATTGCATGCCAGGCACCCCTATCCTCCACTATCTTCCTAAACCTGCCCAGCTCAGTGCCCATTGCATCAACAATACCATCTAGCCATCTCATTCTCTGCTGCCCCCTTGTTATTTTGCCTTCAACCTTTCCCAGCAGCAAGGCTTTCTCAAGTGAATCTTCTCATCTGATGTCTAAAGTACTTTAGCTTCATCTTCAATATTTGACCTTCCGAGGAGTAGTCAGGGTTGATTTCTTTTAAGATCGACCTATTTGTTTTCTTTGCTGTCCAGGGTACTCTCAAAATTCTCCTCCAATATCACATTTCAAAGTGTCTATTATTATTATTATTATTATTATTATTATTATTATTATTATTATTATTATTATTATTATTATTATTATTATTATTATTATTATTATTATTATTATTATTATTGAAAACCGGCTCACAACATACAATCAAATACAATGTAACAATTCAATAGAACAACCACAATGTCACAAAATAATCAAATAGCATACATCAATAATTCAAAACAATAGAATATCATAAAATACAGTACAGTAAAATAAAACCCCAATATATGTCATAAAGTTACAAAAATATTACAAAAAACATAGGAACATTACACAATATTACAAAGAAAAAAATGTTACAAAAAGGCATCCCCGCCCCCTGCCCCCGGATCCTACCCATTAAGCCAGTGGCTACCAACTGACTACTCCCCTTCCTTCTGTCCAAGGGAAAAGACAAGGGAAATGTATCCATCGGACATGTAGGTGCTGCCACAAAGCCCCAGCCCAGAAAAAGTCTAGCAAACATAACAGTCAGACTGGCTGGAGGAGGGTAGTGCTGGAATCAGCTGGGGCCTGGTGTTTCTTCCTCCCACAACTGCACCTGGCTTTTTCACTCCTGGCCTCAGAGAGTGGGGATTCTTCTGCATTCAGCTTTCCTTGTGGTCCAGGTCTCACAACCATACATTACTACTGGAAATACCATTGCTTTGATTATGCGGACTTTTGTTTCCAAAGTGATGTCTCTACTTCTAACTACGTTCCCCAGGTTTCTCATTGCTTGCCTCCCAAGAATCAGTCACCTTTTTATTCCATGGCTGCAATCACCATCTGCAGTGAGCTTTGATCCTAAGAAAGTAAAGTCTGTCATTGCTTCTACTTCTTCCCCATCTATTTTCCAGGAAGTGATAGGGCCTGTTGCCACTATCTTGGTTTTCTTGATGTTGAGTCTCAACCCAGCTTTTGCACTCTCTTAGCAGTTAAATTCTTGTTAAGGGGCAACTTGTCCTGTCTCTATCACATAATTATTTATCTTTGCTCATTCCTTTTAATGAGATAGTGCTGGATAACCCTGGGAAAAGGATACTGTACCATGAAGCTAATTTTGTCTGACAGTTTCTCAATCCCCCACCCCTAAAATTTAGGAATTCAAAAACCACACAGGAAGAATCACTTACTACTGTTTATAGGGAAAGGGATCTATTGTACTAGAAATAAACAAGAGACAGAGAGACATAAGTGCAGTCTTCATGGCAGTTTCCCATTCTGCTAGTCTAGAGAAAAGGCTGAAGATTTCTCTATATGTCAAAATCTCTGTTTCACTACAGTGATTGTAGAATCTTGTGTTTACTTCTAAATTGTCGTATGGATTATTTGTTTTTGGTGCCTACATTCACGTTGGTGATCCCTTCTTTCTTCAGGATAGGCCACTGTTCCCCAGCTGCTGGTTTTTGGACTTCAATTCCCAGAAGCCTAAGTCAATTCCCCAAAGCACTGATCATACAACATACTGACTTAGGCTTTTGCGAATTGAAGTCCACACAGTATTCCGCGGAACACAGTTTGGGAAACGTTGGGTTAGGCCGGGGTGCCCAAACTTTTCAGGCTGTGGGCCAGTCAGGTGATTCAAGGAGATGGTAACTATGGCCTGGGGGCTGGATGTGGCCCCTGATGCCAATTCATCTGGCCTGCATACCCCTTGTCGCTCCTGGAAATGCCCATACACCCGTATGGGCATGTTTTACTTCCACTTCCAGGAGCGACAAGGGCTTTGTGGACCGGATAACTTGGCATTGGGGGCCACATCCGGCCCTTGGGCCATAGCTTGGGCACTCCTGGATTACGCAATCCTCTTTCCAACTCTTCTGTAATACTGAACAAAGGTGAGTTCATGTCTGTCAGTTTACAAGCAAAGTAGAATCACCAGCTAAAGAAGGTTGGTGTCTACACACTTAGGTTATTCAAAAGTTAAAAGGCATTTTTATTTTGTAAGATATCCAATATCACCCAACAAATATCTGTGAGTCATAGAAAAGCCCGATTTATTTGTTAAGCGAGTTTTTGGTTGGTTTTATTTGTTAAGCAAAGTGAACATTCAGAGAAAATACGGCCCTTCCAGGCTATCTGAAGGACCATACCTACAGTACTTTGAACTGAGCCTGGAAATTGACTTGATAGCCAATGCAGCTGGTGTAGTAGGAAATTACATGCTCCCTACAACTGGTCTCAGTCAACAGTCTGGCAGTATAGTATAGTACAGTGATGGCTAACCTTGGCACTCCAAGTGTTCTTGGACTTCAATTCCCAGAAGCTGAAGCCAGCACTCTTGCTGATCAGGGTTTCTGGGAAATGAAGTTCAAGAACACTTGGAGTGCCAAGGTTAGCCATCACTGCTCTACACCCATTAATGCGAACCTTGGCAATCCAGGTGTTCTTGGACCTCAATCACCAGAAGCTGAAGCCAGCACTCTTGCTGATCAGGGTTTCTGGGAATTGAAGTTCAAGAATACGTGAAGTGCCAAGGTTAGCCATCACTGGTATAGCATATAAAATTCTCTGCAGCCATACTTCTTTACCTAAGAATGTATCTTTTATTTCAGAGTATACACAGATGCAAGTGAGACCAAAGGTTGCAGCATGTTGTAAACACAATACATTCATGTCAGTATCTGTCATTTATTATCTCAAATTTAAAAGGCAACTGTGAAGTGGCAGATAAGAAAGCATTTATCAGCTCCTGTCAACCTAGCAGTTTGAGAGCAAGAAATTGTAAGTAGATACATAGGTACCACTTCAGTGGGAAGGTAAACAGTGTTCTGTGCACTCCAGCATCTAGGCATGCCTGACACATGTCCAGGGAAATGTCTGCAAATGCAGACAGCACTGGCTCTTTGGCAATAAACAGAAATGAGCACTGAACCCTAGAGTTGGAAACAACTTGCTTTCAAGCAAGGGTGACCTTTACCCTTATGCTAGGCATCTATTGCAACCCAACCAGTGAGTACAAATACAATTACCTAATCCTTTGACAGGAAATACTCCTTTCTAGGCAAACCTAGTTTATTTTTATCTAACCAACCAATTAGAAAACTCCCTGTCCTTCCACCTTTGGGTTATCTTTTATTATTATTATTATTATTATTATTATTATTATTATTATTATTATTATTATTATTATTATTATTATTATTATTATTATTATTATTATTATATTTGTATTTATATGCCGCTCTCCTTGCCGAAGCAACTCAGAGCGGCATATAAATCTGACCCTAATTTGCATGTCTTGTGACTTGTCTTGCTCATTTGTTTGTTTGCCTTCTAAGAGGACAGATGATTCTTGGTGTTGCCATCCTCTCAAACGCATTGCAAGAAGGAAGAAAAACATTTTTAAGTAGCTTACCTACATTTCCCTACATGTATGAAGAATTCGATACTATCTCTGTCAAGACTTCTGAGCATATGTAGCAAGTAAACATTATTTTTCTTTTTACCTTAAGTTTTGGCCCAATCATTGGTTTGGCTATCTGGCTAGGAGGAATTATTAGAAGAGAGGAACTTGCTTCATTATAGATCTAAACTCTCTTCTGCTTTTGCTGCACAATTATCAAAATACCCTTCTCATTTTTAACTTTTGATTTACCCTTCATCTAAATTGTTATCTCTACTATAGAACAATTTGATATTGTACAATACTCAGAAGAGACACAATCTATATCCAGAGAAATTTATAATCTTAGATGGGTGGAGATTTCAGAAAGCAAAGAGGTAATGGAGTAATTTCAGATTTTATTTTCCACCAGCAGCTCAAAAGAAGGGAAGGAACACAGTACGGTTAAAGCCTCTGTACACTTACCCCTCTGCCCATCACACCGTTGTTGAAAGGAAGGCCAATAAAGCTGAAAGCTGCTTCTTGGATAAAATATGGATTCAGGATACGGATTTCATGAGGCTCTCTTGGGACGTGGGTTGCCACAGACTTCCAAAAGCCATCAGAGGCACTCTGGAAATGCAAAAGCCTTGATTTTAATAGTTAGAGAACATAGATACTGTACTTTAATACCATTTCCTTTTTGAACTCACAAGTGGAACATAAGAAAATTACAAGCTAATAAATTACTCTGGGTGTAACAAAGAATTATGCAAAGGTACTGCAATGGCTCAAGTAGCTAAGACACTGACTGGAAGGTGGGAGGTCAGCAGTTCGATTCCCAAGTACTGTACTGCAGGACAGAATGAGCTCCCGTCTTTGTCTCAGTTCCTGCCAACCTAGCAGTTCAAAAGCAAGAAATTGCAAGTAGATAAATAGAAACCACTTGGGTGGGAAGGTAAACAGCGTTCAGTGCGCTCTGGTGTCTAGTCATGCCTGCCACATGACCATGGAAGCGTCTACAGAGGCAGACTGCACTGGTTCTTCGGTTTTGAAACAATGAGCACTGAACCCTAGAGTCGGATACAACTGGCTTTCAAGAAAGGGAAACCTTACCTTTACCTGCAAATGAAAAAGGAGGCCTGAATCTATTTCAGGCATTCTTGCTTAGAACATTTAAGATACATTCCACCCATACTCCATCTTCAGCCATCCTTGTTAAGTTACATCTAATTTTCAATCTAAGATAAACAAGGCTTATTCTTGAAAATGGTATGTGTATGGTGTAATAACAAAAAAGAGTAAGGATAATGACATGTGGGGGTGGGGTTGCTTTTTCCCTGTGCTCTATTCCTTTGGGGATCTTACCCACTAAACTGGGCTCAGATCTAAGGGTGGATCACATTACTGGTATGTGATCCCCTTGTGCATCTTCCAATTAGGAGTGGGGGGAATGCCTCATATTTTTAAACTAGAACAATGTGTAAAGAGAAGGGAGGTGCATATCCCGAGGAGGCAGAGAGTAAATCATTTAGAATATTCAAACCCTCTGCATCCAAGCCTGCAAGTCTGGTGAACCCTTTTCACAGATGACAACCATACTTCAAATATTTTTTGGGCAGCAATACTGGAGCCTGAAACTCAATATAAAAAAAAAACCCCCAAAACATCAAAAAACAAAACAAAACCAAGATCATGGCATCTGGCCCCATCACTCCCTGGCAAATAGAAGGGGAAGAAATGAAAGCAGTGATGGAATTTACCTTCTTGGGATCTAAGATCACTGCAGATGGTGACTGCAGCCATGAAATAAAAACATGTTTACTTCTTGGGAGGCAAGCTATGACAAACCTAGGCAGCATAATAAAAAGTAAAAACATCACCCTGCCAACAAAAGTCTGCACAGTCAAAGCAATGGTCTTCCCAGTAAAGTATTGTATGGCTGTGAGAGCTGGACCATAAGGAAGGTTGAACGCAGAAGAATAGATGTTTTTGAACTGTGGTGCTGGAGGAGACTCTTGAGAGTCCCCTGAACTGCAAGGAGATCAAATCAGTCAAACCTAAAGGAAATCAACCCTGACTGCTCATTAGAAGGACAAAAACTGAAGCTGAAGCCATCAAATGAGAAGAGAGGACTCACTGGAGAAGGCTGGGAACAATTGAAGGCAAAAGGAGAAGGTGGCGGCAGAGAATGACATACCGGTAGTTAGATGGCATTGTTGATGCAGTGGATGTAGATGGGGGGCTGCGGAGGATTACAGATGACAGAGGAGCATGGTGTGAGGTGGTTCACAGGGTTGCAAAGGGTAGGACTTGTCTTTGCAGCTGAACAACAACAAATACTGGGGCATTTCCCTGTACAGTAATACCTCATATAACATTAGTATCGAATAACACGAAAATCGCATAACATCAAGGAATCTGGGGGGAAGAATTGCATCAGATAACATTAAGATCCTATGGGATGCTTCAGATAACAACCGCGAAAGCCTGTGTGGTTACAATGTATCTCTATGGATCCCATAGAGGATCAGATAACACGAAAAATCATATAACACGAAGATTTGTGGAACCAGGTTTTAGTGTTATTTGAGGTTTTACTGTATTAGAAACCCAGCCTACAAAGAGATGATTTGTAGGAGTATGGAATTTGCATAAGAGCTAATAAAGGTAAAGGTCACCCTTGTTCAAAAGTCAGTCATATCTGACTCTGGGGTTCAGTGCTCATCTCTGTGTATAGCCAAACAGCCAGCACTATTTGTCTTTGTAGATGTTTCCATGGACATGTGGCAGGCATGACTAGACATTGGAGTGCATGGAACGCTGTTTACCTTCCCACCAAAGTGGTACCTATTTATCTACTTGCAATGTCTTGCTTTTGAACTGCTAGGTTAGCAGGAGCTGGGACAAAGATGGGAGCTCAATCCATTGTGCAGTACTTGGGACCTGACCTGCTGACCTTCCAGTCTTCAAGTTCAGTGTCTTAACTACTGAGCCACCGCTGTCCCAAGGTATGCCAAAAATGGGATAACATCCATTGTTAGACTTTTGATCCTTAAAATATTGCTCTTAATCTAGACTATACACAGTGGGGGGGGGGATTGTAAATCACAGGTACATAGAAAGCAGACCCCGAGAACATTTAGCCCAGTGTTGTCATCACTGATGGGCAACGTTTTCTACAGGACTGAATGCTTCCTATTCCAGCCTGGAGAAGCCAAGGATGGAACCTTGACTTTCTGCTTGCAAAGCATATATTCTACCACTGAGTTACAGCCTCTCTGATGCTGTTTGGCTGTTCATCAGCCAGACCACCAAGACTGGTAATATATTTTTCTTGGTCTCACAGTGAGCCATTCAGACAGCTTGCCCTTTGTACCCATGGGCTGTAAGAAAAACTGAATATCTGTAGAATGAAACACCTAATAAATCCAGAGAAGGGAGAACCCTGACAGATAAGGAAACTAGGCTCTTGGCTCATGTCTAAAATGGATTAAGTATCTTTATTTACTGTAGCTTGGTCTCTGCGTCTTATGGTGCCCTTGGGAAAACCAGCTATTTGATGTAAAATCCACAGCTGAGGAAAGATTACTGGAGACAAATCAAGCAGTTTTAATTACAGAAGGCCTGCTATGGCACTGATTCTCTGCAGTACTTAATCCAATTCTTTTATTGTTTTGAGGCATACAAAAATCTTACTCTGAGCAGCAGGAATAACTGTAAGATATGATAGAGTAAAATGAAGATAAGAGTTTTCCTTTGCCTTAGAAAGGATGTATTCTAGGATCTATGAAAGCAGAAACAGTGATTTTAAAATCTCACTGTTGACATATTTTACCTTCAGTGGAATTAGAAACAGGTTTACTTTCTGAATATAATATAAAGACTAGAATTTGCTTTGAAAAACCTAATGGATTTTAACTTGCACTAGCAAAATACCTGAACTATTGTATTATATATGGAGACAAGGCTGCTTATCTGATTTGTTTTAGATAAATTAGCACCCCGTTGCTCAACAATCTCCCTTCCTGATCCAAATGAGGTGATCTTGGGATTATGTTGGAGTCTTCTTGCCTTGTGCTAGAGGACACACCAAGACAACCTTGTCAGGAGTGGCTCAAGACTTCATATTTCCCATAATGACTATGATTAGTTTACAAATGGTATCTGACCCCTCCCATACTGTGGGACACATTGTGGACCTGGAATTTATACTGGGAGAGGTGTCAGTAGTTGAGGAACAGCAGAAATCTCTGCAGTTCCATTGCCATGTTGTGGTTTTAGACACACTTGAGCATAGAGCCGTGGTGGGTGGATGTGATTAAGATGGTCTGCCTCAAGAAACCAAGGGATCCAAATGGTTTCCTGATGGCTTTTGGGAGTTTCCTGTCACCTCAGCAGACAATTCTGTACAACCCTGGTTGATCTTGGGGATGGGGAAAATGAACAGGACAACACACACCATCACTTCTATACATTCCTTCTCACAAAGTGGAGCATTGCGGGCTCCCTGCTTTACTAGGGAATTTGTGGCAATAAAATGAGTGGAACAGAAAGTAGATCAATAATGGCAGAAGAATAAGATTGAATCTGACTGAACATGGGCTGAAGCCTACTAGAAGATCTTCTCCATGGCAGTAGTGACAGTGAAGAAGTCATTCTTCCTTGTCATCACTGTTTCTGCACAGAGCTGTCCAATGTAGCTTTCTTGAATGTTGACCCACAAAAAGAAAGTGCAGACCACTAACTAGCCCACTACTAAGAATCTGTACAACATGTTGTAGGCAAGATCGCTTGAATCCACTCTGACTTGAATGTTATATCCCTGATACAGTTCTGGCTCCAGCTTGTATTTAATTGATAAGTTTGAGTTTTTGCAACCTGAGAATGAGAACAGGAGCAGTGAAAGCCACAACATATATCTTTGTCCTTCCTGGTTTATAAAAGCAGCCAGAGTGGCAACTGGATTAATAGGAAAAGAGGAGTGGTGATTGCCTCCCTGTGTGAATTCCATCATGCTTAAAGGAAGCAATAGTAAGACTGCTGCTGAAAAATCCTCCCTGAATCCTCCATGCTATTAGATAATTACTGTTCAGTCCGTAAAGTTTCATTCCTGGGCTAAGACTTACAGCATGTGGTGGCTTATCTCCTCCAAAGGTTCCAAAATTAGATGAATTATCAAGACTCATCTTAATCTGGGTTCCGGCCTGGTTATGGGATGGAGACTGCTTTGGCCACTTTTGTGGATGATCTGTATTAGAATCTGGACAGGGAGAATATTCTCTATTGATTCTGCTGGATTTCTCAGAGGCTTTTGGTAGCACTGATCATGGTACTCTTCTGGACTGCCTCTCTGGGATGGGAACTGGAGGCACTTTTCTACAGTGATCCCAGTTCTTCCTGGGGGAGATAGTGCTGGGGAATTCTTGGTCAACGTCCCCGGATATTGGTCTGTGACATTTGTTAGGGTTTTATTTTGTGGATGATGCCCATCTCACCATCTTCTTTCCATTTAAAGTCAAGAAAGCAGTTTTGGTTCTAAATCAGCGCCCTATGGTAGTAATGAACTTGATGAAGGTGAATAAACAAAATCTTAATCCAGAGAAGATAGAGATGGTCAATTGAAAGGCAGGTAAGAGAATACTGATTCTGCCTGTCTGGGCAGGGTTACACTCCTTTGAAGACATGGGTTTGCAGCTTAGATGTGCTCCTGGAGTCATCTCTGAGTCTAGACGCTCTGGTCTTGAAAATGGCCACAAGTATACAGTATTTGCATAGTTAAAACTAGTGTGTTATCTAGATCTGTTCCTTGAGATATCTAATCTGGCCATGGTGACACATGCCTTAGTTATATTCTGTCTATAAGAACTAACCCAAAATATTCATGAAAGTTGAAAAACAACCTCTCACCAAACATGCCCTCTTTTGGTAGACTTGCCTTCTCCCTGCACACATGTTGAACTGCTTTCACTCTCCCTCAGCAACAGAATCAAACTGAATTCATTCTGAATTTACTGATATCCCAAAAGCAAGAATATTTGTCACGTAATGTAAAATGAAAAGCACCGATTATTTATAGTTGACCACTCAATGAAGAATTAATGGGGAAAGTAGTACAGGGAGAACTACTTATTGGTGGACAACTTGAGAGACTAGTTTGGATGCAACATCACATCATTGTTTATTGCTGCCACACCCAAGTAAGTATGATGACATCCTACCTGTGGTAGAGTAGGAACAACAAAAAGAAGGTACCCAAAGATGAAATAACATCTGATCTATTGTTATATCAGCATAATGCACTTCCTGATTAGGTGGCACAGATGATGCAATTCCTAAAGGCAAAAGCAGGCTTCCCCTTTGTATTATTGTAATCCGAGACTTCTTATTTCTAGACATATGTGGAATACATTTCCAATAGATGCGGTTTTTAAAGATTCAGGCCAGGCCATCTCATAAGAGATGGGAGGTACACAGAAAGAGTCTCCTTGAAGACTATGGTTGAACCACATTTGGGTGTACCCTGGTAACGGCAACCTCGTGTTGCTGGCTAATCTTTCTCATACTAGGTCAGGCCAAAGGAACTACAGAATGGACTCACCAAAAGGTGGTTTCATTTTAGCAGTTTCACATCTGGCTTAGACATGGAAGAATAAGAATAAGAGATGGAATCAGAAATAAATCTTCTCCTGAGACTGATTATGTAACAACTGAGATGCACTGTATCCCCTCCCCCGGTAAGATATAGATTGTCTCTCTTCATAATCATTACCTCTATGGTCACAATACCTATGCAAACAGGGTTCTCTTCATTTTTAGAATGTTCTAAAAAGAAAAAGCTCCCCATGAAATAACAGATACAAATGATACTGTGTCCTACTACTGTGGAACCACCAATAATAATTAATGTGCTTTTAAATAGAGACATTCTGTCCCCTCTGTATGGGTTCTAAAATTGAATCTTTGTGATTTTGTTCTACTGCCGTATTTCCCAGCTACAAAAATCGGCTCTGCCACTATGCAAACCACAACCAAGCAGCTCCACAACTGCAGGCTTTAGATAGGAGTTAACAGTAAGGTATTTTCACGGTTGTTGAATTTTACAGGGCAGTCACTCTTGTATCTAATAACTAATCAGAGTCAGTCTGTTAATTCCTTTTGGGGATACCTGCCTTTCTTTAGATAAAGAGCAGCAGACAGAAAGAATAGCTAACAAATGTCACATCTTATTGAAGAACACACATTTCCTGCAGCTTTTCAGGGCTTCAGTTACGGAAGGAAGGATCAGAAACACAGCTTGTTTTGTTAAACAGACCAAAAAAAATCCTTTCTTATAATGAAGATTTGATCAGCTGTTTTATTACTGGCATTTGCATGTGTTAATAAGAGCTGGTAGAATACAGAACAAGCAGCTAGTTCCAGTGGACCAGGAAACAGAATATAATAAGGCACAACAACATATTCTCCAATATCACAATAGTTTGATCAGTGGTTATGGACAGGTCACAAAGTCTGCTTATACTTCTTCTAGAAGTCATCGCTATGTCTTCAAATATTAGCTGTGGATTGATATGTGTTCCACTGCTAAGTGAAAATATAAGTGAAGAAATATAAGTGAAGAAATATAAGTGAAGATGTAGATATTCATGGAAAAATGAAGATATTGTGATTAGGAGAGCAATTAGAAGAGAGACTCTGCAGTATCTTTAGTTAGATTACATTTTTATATTTGCAAGTAACCAAAATGATTCCTCTGTCCTTTAAACCTAACAACACCCTACCTCACCTCCCTGTACAGGGCTGGAATTATTCTCATTATCAAATTAAAATATTACTATGAGGATGACGTCCTGGGTGCCCCAGTGAGCTGTCCTGTCTTGCCCCAGTGCTCCTGGCAGGCCCAATAAAAATCCTGGTTGCTGGGCACCAGGAGGGTGCAAAGAGGGTTAGGGAGGTTCTAGCTTGGCAGTGGTGGTAATAAGATGAGTGTGAATGAGCCACACCTGTGTGAAGAGGTAGGGGCTGGGCTTAGCTGGCAGGCGCTCAACCTAAATGATGGAGAAGAACTCATTTTTCTCTTCTGAATCTGAGGGAGAGGAATGGGGAGACGCAGAAAAACTGGATCCATTTTTTTTGCACCGGGGGTGTGTGTCTTTCCAGAATTTCTGGAGAAGACTCCAAGTTGTGGTGGCTAAAGAATGAGGTGCAGCAATGTCACACCAATCTTGAATTCCTGCCCCTTTGCTGATCCCATGATGCAAGAAAGAAGTTGGAGGAAGAAATGCTAGATGAAACACCTGACTCATAATCATGAGGGACTTTGGATACAAAAATGCTGGTGAGCAGTCAGCAGTACAAGCCTTCATGAAGGCAGCTGGTTAGCTTTAGGCTCTTTGGAACTTGGGTTGGGACAAAGATTGGATTTAGAGGAGCTAGAGAATCTAACTCAGCCCGCTGCACTCTATCAGGACAGGGAACAGCTGGCACCCAAACTTTTTTATTCCCTGTTCCTGTACATTAATAAAAGCTAGTTTTAGCAGCTCTAGACATCTTAACTTCATGGTAGCAAAGACCCTTCTGCCACCTCCAACCTAGATGGGGGTGTCAGTGCTCACAGTTACATTTTTATTGGTGTCTGTATAGTTGGCAATTACATTTGCCAAATGCAGTTCAACAGTGTAGAAACTTGAGTGAGTTTCAGGTACAGAGCACCTCGCTTAAAGAGTAACTCGCTTAAAGAGCAGCATTTTCTCTGAATGTTCACTTTGCTTAACAAATAAAACCAACCAAAAACTCACTTAACAAATAAATCGGAGTTCACAATCCCCCCCCCCCGGTCATTTACAATGGTGTTTCGCTCAAAGAGCAAACTCGCTTAAAGAGCAATCCCGTGGAAAGCATTATGCTCTTTAAGTGAGGTACAACTTATTGTTCTTTTGCTAACTGAATGTTTGAACAGACAGGGCTGGATAAAGGTTCTATGGAGGGTGTTGAAAAGATAAAGGTATCTTGAGAACTTGTGAAGGTTAGGAGCGCTGCTACTTTTTTAGCTCCTTTGCAGTCACATGGTGAGCAGGCTCAGAAAGAAGATACATATCTCCATAATCATCATCATCATTACATGTCTAGGCCAGATGTGAAACTGAAAAAATGAAGCCACTTTTGGCGGGTTCATTCTACAGTTCCCTTCACCTGACCCTGTGTGAGAAAGATTAGCCAGCAGCGCAAGGTTGCCATTACCAGGGTCTGCTCGATTGTGGTTCAAAAATACCACGATCTTTGAGGAGGCTCTTTCTGTGTAGCCCATCTCCATTATGCTAAGGTGTAGAGAAGTATTGCTACTAAGCTCCTTACATACCACGATCGCTGAGTCACTTCCAGAAAATTGGCCTGTGCTTGTGACTTCATTTTTATACAATTATGTACAGGAAGCTGTTATTTCCTTCAGTGAGCAATGAACTCATAAAGAGTGGATTTGTCATCAATTAGGGAAAGTTATGTTATGAAAGTAGAAACTGGGCAGAGTAAGCATAATAGAAATTCCCCTGGACACTCCCCCCATTGTTGGAACTACAGACAATAGCAACTGAAATTGGTCTTCTGCCAGGTGACGGCTACAAATGCTCTGAAAACAAATGTGTGGGGGGGGGCAATGATAAATTCTGAACTAGTTTTCACATGCTGCCGACACCTTGCTCTAACTGCACTTTCTTAGAAATGTTTTCAAAGAGAGTAAAACGGTAGATCTATCAAAAGGGTTGTTTGAAGAATTTCCCCCTCTGAATGGTAGACACACTAGTTTATCATGAATAACTTCCACAAATCATGAATGTAGAGCCTGATCCTTGATAATAAGGGTTACCAGGTCAGTAGTTCATCATTCTCTGACATTTCAGGGTGGCCAAAACCAGAGAGCAGGGAGAATATATTGTGGTATCGCAGCATCAATAAATTACCTTGTGTAAATAGAGTTATTTGTCTGTGAACAAGGGAAATGATATGGATTTCCTTTGCCAACTTCTAGACTTCTACCCCTAAACTTGTTTTTCTTTGCATTTGAAAAAGCTCACCATGATATTGGGACTCCATTAGATTTGTCTACAAGGGGTGGGTATTTAGTAAACAAATTAAACTTCTTCATCCTCAGTTAGTTTAAAGAGCTGTAGCTCTGGCAGTAATCAGAACCTGTGCTGATTCATAGTAGTATATCATGCGGATTCTGCAGATTATTTCACATTTAAGGTAACCTGTGTCAAAATACTCCTCAAGCTCATACCTGCTCGAGTCTACACAACAGGAATCAATACAGCAAAGCTGCATATAGTTTCCATACCTTATGTGCAAAAAGGAAAACCAGAATGTCTGGTAGACTGTTGGAAAATACATACCATTTGTAACTGAAGGCTGCTATAAAGGGAGCTTTCTACACTCCATGCCCAAGAACAGGAATTTGGACATTACAAAGCAAATGAGGAGGAACATGTGTTGGGGAGCTGTGAGAGTCAAGGTGAAGGCAGCTCCCATTTGGTAAAATTGTTTGCAGAAGGCATGAAATTCAGAGAGGAAAATCAAAATTACATGTGTAGACCCTACACTGTTTCAGTGTACCATGTCCTTTTTTGTCTGCCACACCCAGACAGGAATGTAGTCATGCAATTCTTGATACCATTGCATAAGATAGGTAGGGCTACTTCAATGACAAATGGGAAACATTTGTGCCCAAATACAATTTGGTTGGACTGGAAAAAAACAATTTCAACTGAGCAACTCAGATCTATTAGGTTACATCACCCCCCACCCCCAAGCATAGAGGGAGGACAAGGAAGAATAATTCTGTTATAATAAAACGACATGCAGCTAAACAGAGATTCCTGGTTGGAAGCAGGCAAACCTGAAACATTCAGGGACATCTTTCAGGATTTGGTGCTCTGTACAGTATCTAGTTCCAAGTAGCAAGGTGATTCCTAAACATCCATCTTCACAACTCTTACAATTGTTGAGCTCTTCCCTTTCCAAGCTAAAGAGAGGATTGTAGTGCAAAACAAACCAGTGCTGCCAACAGTATTCTAGACCAAATTGCAGAGACTTGAGGGCACCTGAGTGTCTATTGCTGTTTGGTGCTGCAAACTTTACTTCCTCCCTTACCCAACGAATTAGATAAACTAATAGTTTAGTCGTTGTTGTCCCAAGTATTTATGATTTTTTCCCGATGGTCACCATTGGTTGTACTGTTTATATTGTTTTATTTCACTGTTTTTACTTCTCTAAACAGGGTCACTGGAATGTTTTCAGTCACTGTACAGACTGTAGAGATTCCCCCCAATAAATGCTTTCAGCTGCAATAGCTGTTTCAAATATAGAGAAGAGAGGAAGTGAGGACAAAACTGGATGCAGTATCAGTGTGTTACAGAAAGAGTCTAGGATTTCAGTGCTTTTTAAAAAACACCAACCACAACAGCTTATACATTCCTGTGGTAAATGTTGGGTAACTCCTGCTTTATATTTACATGAATGCACACAGTGAATATATAGATTAAAATAGCAAGCTCTCTAAACTTCACTTTTTGTTTAATCAGTGTGAATTTGAAGGATCTTCCGTTATGTTAAGCCACGGGATCTACATGGAGTTGCTTGGATATTTGTGCTAAAGAACTAGAGTTGCCATAATTCTCTCCCAAAAAAACAGTACAGAAGTATACTTGACAAAAATGGGTGGGTTATTTACAAAATAGTTTTTTTAAACAAACTTAATATAATGGCAGCTATAAAACTCTTTCACATTAAATATATCAATACTGTACATAAATGAATTTATTTATAACAGTCAATTCTTACTGTAAGATGATCTGTTGTACTTCTGAGAAGTCACCTCACGGTCAACTCTTAACGTCGCCAGTTCCAGGAAATACACTGGTCACACTTATTGGGTGGTGGTGTGAGGTAAGGACATTAAGATTTGTCTCCAGGTATACTCCAACTCCAATGTGGCATGAAATTGCTTGTTTGATGGTGAGAGTTCGGATTTATTTTAATGGTGTGTTATAATACACAATCAGTAAGTTTTTAAAAATCTGGGACTTTAACATGATTTTTATTAACCTGGCCAGGACAATTTTTCCAACCTTGAATCCAGGACAATCCCGGGTTTCCGGGACATATGGAAACCCTATTAAGAACAGACTTTAACAATGTACAGCTAAATCTGATAGCCAGTCTTGACCTTTGGTAATGTAACAATGCTAAATCCAATCCTCCTGGTTTCAGTGCAATTTTGTGTAAATCTCCCGCAGTGTTAGTCACACAAAGGCATGGAAACTTTAAGAAGGAATGCACTAGGGTAGGAGCACGTGAGTAAAGAGGCCGATCATTCACATACAGATTTAGCCCAAAAAAGCATGGTATGAAAGAAAGCACATGGTACAGGAGGTGTGCTTTTGGATTTGTGCTTATGGACTATAACTCTTGAGCGGCTACTGACTGTGATGACATGGGAATCCAGTAAGGTGTAGTCCAGGAAACATAAACCTGCACACTTTTAGCAGGAATCTTGCCAACTGCTGAAATTGTTAACAACAAATAAGAAATGAAAGTTTAAAAAAGTGATAAAAGTAAGATAAGAATCCTAGCTTTAGTTTTTAAGTCACTTGCACATAGGAACAAAGAGAAATAATACTATAATCATTGGAAAGCAATAACAGACAGCAACAACAAAGAAGGAAAAAGAGATGTCTTCTAAGAAATCAAAGGGAAAGTTAAATCTAGACAATGATGCTGAAATAGCAATAGGAAATATGATTTGATATTGATGGAATAAAGGCAAGATGGAAATCATATACATGCAGAAGAGATTCAAGGATGACTAATTCCTTCAAAGAATACTCTGATGAAGAAACCACAATTTTAGAAAGTGAAGGGAAACCTGCTCCCAGTGCAGTTGAAAGGAATAAAACATCAGTAACATATGTGTTGCCAATAGAGCTATTCTAAGCTACAGGGACTGAATGTGTCAAAATCCAAGTAAGAATATGCCAAAAATAGGCCATTTTGTTCAAAATAACTTCCAATTTCATAGAAAGGAGTTGTCTTTGATGTTCTAAATTGTACAATAAAGACTTTTACCATACAAAATGTGAAAATTGCCAGAGGTTCAAGTCAGATTCAGAAAGGAAGAGGCATTAGAGATCATACTGAAAATATCCATTGGCTACTGGAAAATACAAAATAATTTCAGAAGAAAATCATTCTATATTTTAAAACGTGACTGGGTAAATTATAAAATGCTATAGATTATTCTAAAGGAAATAGGTGTGCTTTAGCTTTTGTCATGATGCATACACTGTATACTGGACAGAAGGCTATTGTTAGTAGAATATCAAGAAACAAAATAGTTTCCAATTGGCAAAGGGGTATTTTATCTCTCTAACAAATAAAGTCATTTGCCCATTTAGATGTCTTGTAATTCCATTCCTTACAAGGGTATGTGGAAAGAGGAGAAGAGCAAAGACCACGAGACAGACCCAGAGGAAGGTGGAGAGATAAAATCAAAGAAATATTACAAGAACACCAAAAAACACTGGTAGAGGCTGCTAGAAATGCCAGAACAAGAACCTTGCATCTCCTTTAACACCTGATAGGGTAAAAGAGGAAGCAAAGAAGAAAAGAAGATATATTTTATCTGCAAATAGAAAATATAATATGAAAATCTTTCAGCTAATGCTTTTAAAAGCATTTCAGTTCAAAAACAGGATTAGATTTCCATGAAGAAGGAATGAAAATTGATGGAATAAACATCAAGTAACGCCTCATTTATAGTTAGAAAATTATAAATGTCAGAATTAGACAGAAGTCAACACTGAAAGATACATCTATCTCTTCCCCAAATTTCAGTCTACCTTCCATGGTGCCCATAAACATGTGCTACAATAAACAGCCAAGAATTGCCACTTCTCCAATGAATTTACCAAGCAAAGTACACTGCTTGAGAAACCTTACTCCAGTGGTCACATTATTATCTGTTTTTCAATTCTTCTTCTAGCCCTGCTTCAAAAGTAGAAGTGTTATGTGGCAGGAGGTTCATGCTGAATGTCATCCTGAAAATACATTTATTTTCTTAAACGTTTAAGAACTGTTTTCAATGCTTTTAGATCACAGCACTCTTTTATTTATGCTGCCAATTTTATTTTGATGTTGTGACCTACTGCATTTTCATACTTTGCCATTAATTTTAGCTCTGTTGGATTATGTATTGGTTTTTAAATTTGTTTCATTTGTATTTTATATATTTAAATATATTGAACATCAGCCAGAGAACCTATTAGGCAGTCTAATACATTCATTTACAAATAATGTATCGTTTTAAGACTAACCATCATTTGTCCAGATTTGGAAAGTGTAGTTAGTAAGGGGGTGGCCCAAAATGAGATGGCTAGATGGTACTGTAGACACAATGGGCACAGAGCTGAACAAGTTGAGGAGGATGGTGGCGGACAGAAGTACCTGGCGGACAGTGGTCCATGGGGTCGCAAACGGTCGGAATCGACTGTGCGACTGAACAACAACAAAAGTTAGTAAAAATTGGAAGTAGAGTTTCTGATCAACTCTGCTGCTGTTTCTTCTGTGTCTAGACCAGACACAAAACTGCCAAACTGAAGCCACCTTTGGGGAATTCATCCTGTAGAGGATTTTTTGTGTGTGCCTAATTTAGTGTGAGAAAGATTAGTATACCTGATTGTGGTTCAAAGATGCTACAATCTTCCAGGAGGTTCTTTCTGTGTAACCCAGCTACTGAAGAGAGGGGATTGGATAACACATACCTTGGAAGCTTGCAAGCACCATTCAATTGTTCTTCAAGGCTGTGTTCTCTTGATGAGATTAGCCCTGGCTCCCTTTGAGGTTATTAACATGAATGACAATATTAAGTCTGGGAGACTACTATATCCATGTAGATTCCCTACATGACCCAGACCACATACAATTAAGGTCCTGGCTCACATGGAGATGCTACATGGAAACAGCTGTCTCCCGCTGTTCAGACTGTCATTTTCACACATTGAAAATAATGATAGAAGGGTGAGGAGCTTGAGTGCTCATCTTATTACATTACAAATTAGAAAAAAAATACCAAACAGATGTGTAGTAATGTATATATGCTCCATAAACATAAGGACCACAACTTTTTGGGACTTTAAGTAAAATGCCACAATTCAGACCAGTGATTAATAGCTCAGAAATCAGGCAGCACAGCAGAAATTAAATGCATGCCTTTGCAATACAAAGATGCACTGGGAGTTTACAGATTCAGTACAAACTACTAAGCACCCACACTACCTCATCGCCAAAGGGGGTAAAAGGTTAGACTGTGTTAAAAATGAACACGCCCAAGGAAGAACAAGGATCAGCTAATTGCACTAAGCAAATAAATTAATGCAGTGGTAGGCATGGGCGGTTTGGCAGAACCGGTATTAACTATTCCGGGTGGTCTCCCGGGGGGGGGGGGGGTTTAGTAACTTTCCCGGGAGACCTGGGATGATTACCTTTTTTTTTAAAGGCAACTGGTTTGGTTGCCTCTCTGGCTGCCCGACACTGCAGCCCAAAATGATGCTGTGTCAGTGCGCATGCGTTAAAATACCAATTGATGCATGCGCATCTCCAGTATTCAGCACACATGCGTCAATTGATATTTTAATGCATGTGCACTGACACAGCAACCATTTTGGGCTGCAGTATCGGGTGGGCAGCTGTTGAGGCCCTCAGTGGCCTCTCCAGAAGTGTGGCGGTGGTGGCGCTTGCCGCCACATGCTGCTCACTGCCAACGCAAGCCACTGCGCCATTGCGCCAGGCCAGGCCATGGTGCACCGCTGGGCCTGGCCGGGCCGGGCCAGGCTGTGCCACCAGGCTGTGCCATGCCACCGGGCTGGGCTGCCAGGCTGCACAGCACCACTGCTGTTGCCACCTACTACCCAGGGTAAGTGACAGGTTTGGGTTTGGGGTGGGTAGGTGAGTGGAATGTGTATTTTAATGTGTATTTATGTGTTTTTATGTGTATTTAATGTGTATATAATCTGTATTTTTATGTGTTTTTATGTCTATTTAATGTGTATTTTTATGTGTACTGTATTTTTATGTATTTTTTTAAACTTTGGCTCTGCCCACATCGTTGGCTCTGCCCATGACGCCATGACGCTGGCTCCACCCGTGATGTCATGACATTGGCTCTGCCCATGATGCTGGCTCCGCCCACAGTGTGGTAGTAAAATTTTTGGCTGCCCATCACTGGATTAATGGTACTTATAACAAGAAGCAAATTAGAAATATCCAAAACAATGTACAGCAGTATATGAGCCAAATGCTCAGGGTTGAGTACTGGTGTCATTTATATTAGTGAAACATGTAAAGTACTTCTGAATCAGTTCCCTCCATTTTTTATGTAGAATTGCAATTTCTGTTTGGGCAGAATGAGAGAATTTAAGAAAACTATAACCCAAAATTTACCCCCACTTCCCTGATGGAGGGAATGCGTTGCCATTTCAAAAGAAGGCCATCTGGGGGGCAGGGTGGGGCAGATTATGCATATACAGTACCTGGTTTTCTGTGTTTGTGGAATGGGAGATGATATAACATGCAGCCTGTTCTCTTTCCCCCCAACTCACTTCTGAGAAACAGAGCCTGGCACAACATGTTGCCACAAACATTTTGGGCTCTCATTGATAATTTTTCTGCACTGTCCACAAGAAACTGGTGCATGCCTGAAGTGGTGGTCTTGAATCACAAAAGCTTGCATAATGTTAAATTTTCTTTTAAATGATCCAATAAAAACATCACTTTTCTCCTGCATAAGAAAACTATTATTCTGTTTTTCTTCTTCTTTCGTGTCCCAATCAGACCCTGGACTGCCAAAATAAAGCCACTTTCTTGGCTTTGTTGTTGGCCAAACTTAAGTTCTCATTAGTGCATGTTTCTGGCAATAATTGGCAGACCAGTAAATGAGCTGGATTCTGAATCTCTCCACATTCACATCGAGTGTTGCCGTCTGCCAGCAGCCCCCACTTGAGTGTGTTGGGCTTACATTATTCTGTTAAATGTCTCCTCACAACTGCTAGCACTCATTCAGCAGGACCTTGGAAATTGCTTAGTAAAAAGGTCCAGGTGTCCTTCCTTAACTCCTATGACACAGAATAACTCCTCCCTGAACGTGCTTCTCGGTTTGTCCTGGAAAACCACCTCACAAGAACAAGGTGAAAGGGGGGGGGGATTTCTGTTCCTGTCCCTATTATGCATACAGCACCTTCTGGAGGGAATCAGCGTGACAGCTTTACCTTCTGCCTCTCCCTTTGTTCCTCGCTTGCTTAATCTGCAACCATGACTCATTTTAAGTATCTTAAACACCTATTTCTTTTTTGGATGTAGGGCAAACTGGATTACTTTTAACCTATTTGGATCCCTCCCTGGTTTTGGATAGCAGAAAGGTATTCATGTATGTAACTAAATGTGAATAAGGTAAGGCCAAGAAGTTACACAATCAAGAGGGATTAGCTGCCACTTGTGTTACATACACGATATGCCATTGGTTTACAAAATATTCATGGACTACTTACTTCCCCAGAATAATTTGCTAGCTTTGAGAATGAATGGTTTCTGAAGTCTCACAGAGAACTGAGCAGCTAAAGCTTCTAGTCAAAGGATTTCACAGGCAAATATTGCAATAGAGAAAGCAAATATTACCCTGGTGCAATGTAATAAATAAAGTTTTCCATTTAAATGTATCTTTCACTCACACTCTCACATACACTCACTCACTCACACACATACCTTACAAAGCACATTTCAAAGTATATAACTGCATCCCTTCCTCCACTAGCACCTCCAGAGCACATAATGTGAGAAGAACATTGCCAGTACGTAATAAAGTTTTTTTTTCCCTTTCTTGCTTTACCATGCATCTTTTGGATCAAGGCAAGTTAAAAGCCAACTGATGTATGCATGGCTGGATACCTTCCATATATTTGGTGGTCTGCAACTCCTATAAGTTTAGTCAGAAGAGGCAACTATGAAGGATGCTGATAGTAGCACTCCAACAACATATAGAGGGCCACACTCACCTACCCCATGATCTAAGGTGAGGAAGCCAACCTAACATACTTGCTGAAGAATAGTTGCACAGTATTCAACCTACAGTCTTATCCCTGCTCACTGTGTACAAAATACACATCTACCACAAACAAGTTATTGAGCAAAGCTGCACTTCTAAACGTGTGCTCATTCACCACCAGACTTTCATTGTTTAGTTTCTGGATGCCACAAGTGTTTGCTCCCTACAGTGCTCTTTTTGGCAAAGGAAGACATAGGGTTATTCTTGAGACAGGGGAAAGCCTAGGAGTGACTTACTTTCAGAGAAACCTTTGCTCTCATTTGGCTCTTTCATCAATATGAACCAGATGTTCAAGGAGAACTCTATGCAGATGAAATCATTTTTCTGAGGTAAGCTCGCTTGCATAAGCCAGTGCTAAACTCTCACATTGGCCCAATTATTTTAGAAAAAGTCTGAGCTGAGCTTGGCAAATTCTGTGTTTCTGGGATATCTTTCTACTGGCTCTTTTCCCAATAAAATAGTTCAGATCACTTTTAAATGAAGAACATGGCTGCCTCAAACATGTATAAGTTTAACCTACACCAAAATGTGTTCCGTGTGAATAGAGTACAGAGCATGTCTTAAAGTAATTAACCATACCATAACAAACAAAACATGCAAGTGAGTCCAGAAGTAACTGCATAGCTGATGGGTGGGAACCCTTCATTACTTGCAATTATTAATTAAACATTTATGTGGAATGTGTTTGACTAAGGGACTCACTAGACTATATTCTGCTATTTTTGGAGATGCTTCTTGACAAATTAGTGTAAAACATCGCCTTCTAACTTGCTTGAATTTACTAGCTATGGCTACTGCATTAATTTATTTATCTTGTTTCTATCTGTAAACACTTGTCAGTACAAAGCTTGGAAAGAAGAGAACTCTTCCTATCTTTTTATTTTCAATTATTTGTCCCACACTCCACACTTCTACAATAATATCTGAACAAATGAACTTTGTGGGAATCCATACCATGAATTCCTCTGTAGTAGTAGTAGTAGTAGTAGTAGGAGGAGGAGGAGGAGGAGGAGGTGGAGGAACAACAACAACAACAACTTACCACTTTTTCCTTGTAAACAATGTACTTTAGCCACTTGAAATCCTGCCACTTGAAACCTGCCAGTACAAACAGAGAGGTCTTCTCATACTGCTCTGGCTTTTGGATGGCCCCTTCTGGATACGTTATCCTCATTGTTGTCTTGCCCCCAACATCCTTCTCAAATCCTTTCACTGGAGCAGAGTTCAGTCTACAGAAAGACAAGAGAGCTCTGAGTTTTATTTATATCAGAGATTTGTTTGGAACTGTGGCAGAAACAAAGAACAGAAACATATCAGATTAGGCAGCAGTAAAAGCACATGCTGAGAGCTCATAAATGGCTATGTTTAGACAGAGTTAGAAACCAACTGCACTTGCCCATTAGAAAACAGTGTGAGTGATCTAATCCTCAAAGGTAATGTGTGAGGGGCTACATACACTAGTATAGCTTAGGGAGTTGGATACTTGGCTACAGAGAAAATATTCAGGAGTTCAATTCTTTATGGTGTCTTTGGTGAGAATTACCAGTCTGTGTGGAGTTGAGCAAGCACCACACTTTCAGAGTGCTCCATAAGAAAGGAATAGTAAACCATTTATGAGTACAGTACTCTCTACCAAGAAAACCCTAGGAAGACTTGCTATAGATTGGAATTAATTTGATGGCACAGAGTTGTTATTTATTATACACTAGTATAGCCTATGGTCACTGTCAAGTGTCACTGATTAGGAAAAAATTGACTAAGTGCTTAAATTGAATCGACAACACATGTCATTTGTAGGTTCAAGGATGCATGTTATATGGCCTAAATTACAGGGTATTTTAAAATTAATATAATGACCTAGATTTTCCCCCCTGGAATATTCCTAAGGAACTAGTAGTAAAGCTACACTGCAGAAGGTTTGCTAAAAGAGAAATTTCTGTCATAAATAGGGACCATTTTCAGGGACCTTTATTAATCATGATACCTTGGGAACAGAAAAGGAGACAACAGTATGCATGCCATTCTTCTTCTTCCATGTCTAGGCCAAACGTGAAGCTGCCAAAAGGAAGCCACTTTTTGGTGAAATCATTCTGTTGTTCCTTTCACCTCACCTAGTGTGAGAAAGATTAGCTGACATGAGGTTGCTGTTGCCTGGGATACACCTGACTGTGGTTCAAAAATACCACAATCTTCAAGGAGGCACTTTCTGCATACCACTGTGCAACCCAATGACTTCAAAGAGGAGGTTATCTGTAGTTACACCTAGTCAAAGTGTTAAGCATACAAGCAACCTCAGTATGTCAGTATAGAATTTCCAGGAATAATTCTATTTCTGCCGCTAACATGCCATAGACACCATTATAGTCCCAATATCTTACTCAACCTAAGAAGCCACTCTATGCATCAATTAAATCAAAGTCAAACATATCTCAATGTAGAGCTGTGACATAGTTTTTACATTTAAACAAATTTATCCTAAGACTTCTCTTCCAGTTTTAAACTTGTCTTGGTATGAGGCTTAGGAGACATTGTAATATACAGATCTGTTGCAACTCAAGAGAGGGTGGGTAGGGATGAGAAAGCTTCTCTTTAGGTGGCTTAGCAAACAGATGGGTTTATGCTAGTGGGTCATCCATTAACTCTTCATTCACATAGCCAAATGTACAAAAGTTTCTAACCTGTGAAGCTGTCATTTTCTCTCATTTTCCAAAACCTAGTGAAGAGACCCATTCTTACAGCCTTCCCTATGAAGCAAAAATAACTTCAACTATGAAGATATTAAAATTAGGGTCACATGAGGTGCATGATGGCACACCAGAAGTTGTGCATACTTATTTTCCCCATAGGAGACAGTGATTTGTTGACTCCTTGCCAACAACCCCAATTTCAAATTAATCTGAAAAACAGTTTCTTTCAGAAAATATATTATCAAAGTCTCCCCATGTTTTCTTCTATTGCTTTAAAAGCTATCCCTAATGCACACAGAAAAAATATGATACATAGATTACAAGACAGCCCCATCTATAAACCTTCTTTGTTGCCACAGCAAAATATGAGTATAGAAGTTACGAGTCCCCCCAACCTTCCTCGCATTAAGTTTCCAGTAACAGTTCCTGAGAATTAATAAGCATGCAGCCAACCCTGAGCATAATGAAGACAATCCATCAGTACCATTTTGGCCAGTATTAGTAATACATTTTAGGCAAATAGACCAATGTGATAAATATACTACTCAGCATAGTTTGTGGATTACAAGAATATAGGCATTCTTAACACTGAAGATGGAAAAATACTGAAACTGGGGGGGAAACCTATTCATAATTTCACCTGTTAGTGCTTCAGATAATATGAACCATAGCTACTAAGCTCTTATTTTAGATGTCAATATCCTTTACAGCAGGGATTTTCAACCTGCAGCCCACAGCACCATTTCATGTGCCCCCCCCCCGCCTCCACCAGACCTGAAAGTGCCATGTGGTGGAGGAAGGGCAAAATGGCCATCCGGCCCCTGAAGCTGTATGAGGGAGGGTTACCTGGGACCCTCATTTAAAAAGGTTGAGAACTCCTGCTTTACAAAAAAGAATCACATAATACCACCTTCTCTCTTTGGTCTGGAAAACTCACCTGATAACAATGTCATAGTCATCAATTTTCATCCCCAGTGACTTGTTTGCTAGAATGCCACCATTTCCTACAATCACACACCGCCGGCAACTGAGACTGGAAAAGAAACAGAAAGAAAACCACTTGTTTAACAACAAAATCTAAAAGCACAGAGCTGCATCTGGTCAAGATCTGATCCAGACACTGGAAGACTAACCAGAAGGCTGCAATGTATTAATTCACAATAACAGACTGACACTTTATAGTACAGAGAGCATAGCAACAGGCAGCCAAGAGAGGAAGTGTTCTCACCATATCTTGGGCTTATTGGCTCAAAGCAAAAGTCTTGCATTTAAACAGCAAACAAAAAAGTGTTTCTTTTGCAAATGAAAATGCAACTGCTAGGAAAGTTCCCACTTTCCCATTAAACAGTGAAACTTAGTACAAGCTGTTTTCCTCTTGCTTGGAAGATTACTAGGTGCTTAATCAAATGCAATTTAATCGTGAACACAGCAGGGTATGATTATATGGCAGCCTTCCCAAACATGCACAGACAAGAACCAATTACATGCTGAAGATAAATATTGTTGACAATCCTTATGGGGAAAATGACAGTTGAAAGTGCCACTAAAGGCTGAGATTAAGAAATATCAGGAGCCTGGCCTTCTATAATACTGTACAAAGAGGCAGCTGCCAGTTTGTTTTTGTTTGTTTTTGTAATATCAGAGAGTAAACAATTTTTTAAAAAAATAAAAAAGACAAAGAACGCTGTGGCACCTTGAAGACTAACACCTATATTTTAATGTTAGCTTCCACGGATCAAGTCCACTTCATCAGACATAAGAGTTAATTTTCATGGTATACATTTATACATCTGATACAGAGGACCAGAGTAGCTGGTCAAAGTTGGTTGGTTCAGGAGATGGGTATGCAAATCAATGAGTTATTTACAACCAGTAAGAAAATGCAATCACTTTGTCTTTTTACAGCGGTGAATCTCTGATGGAAGTCAGTTTGAGGAGTTAGGTTTGCAAAACAAACATTCTGACATTACACATCTGCTAATGAGTTGATTGAGGGAGCTTTATGTAAGAAAGCCAAGGACTTTTCCTCAACACACCATCAAAGCACAGAGTTAGAAGGCTATCATCCAGCAAATCCTGAGAGAATTAGCCAGCTATAAAACTCAAGAGGAACAGTGAAAAGCCAAAGAGGCTGCTACTTTAAAAGGTGTTGAAAATTTCAGTGAGGTGAAGGATTCACCTTATAATTTTGACTTGAAATCTAGATCTCTCTCCTTCCATGTAAGCAAATTTCCTTTTCTTTAGGGATCCTTTTCAGACAAGGCACCTTCTTAACTTGGGCTGTGAGTCACCTATGTTCTGCTGCTGGAAAATGCAATAAATCAGATCCTATAAATTACCACTTTGTTTGGAAAGGTTGATATCTGAGAGCCAGCAGGGTATAGTGCTTAAAGTGCTCGATTAGAACAAGGGACAGGTAATGCCAAATTGGTATACAGTCATGAAGCCCAGCAAGTCACATAGGCTTCTGGGAATTGAAGTCAATCCCTTAATTCTATTCTTTGCTTCCTCCTCCTCTTCACTACTCTTTATTTTTATTTATTTATTTATTTATTTATTTATTTACATTTGTATGCTGCCCTACTTGCAGAGCGACTCAGGGTGGCTTGACATGGTATGACAGAACAAAAATTAAAAACACAACAACTCAACAACAAAGTTCATCCAAAAGTCATAAACCCCCCCCTAAAAATTTAGATTAAAAGAGTTAAAAGAATTCAACATACAGTATTAAAAAATTAAAAGACTATAACTTGTTTTTAAAAAATAATGTAAGAAAGTCTCTTCTTTGCAGATCTCTTTGAAAAGGAGCTCCCAGATAAGATGTGATTCTTTACAACATCCTCTGATTCCAGCAGAAGAGGGAGTGAGGAAAAACTTGGGATACCACAGATTAAAAGACATGTAAAAAACTCTGCAGATTGCCAGAAAGGGATGAAAAAACTAGGGCAAAACTTATCACACAACAGTAGATTGCCTCCAAACCTGGCTACAGCTATTCAAATCTGTCAAGGCAGAAGACACATGCTGGAAATACTACTGGACAGATGAGATGCTGACAGGGTTTTTTAATTTAAGAACAAGGGAATTGTTCACGGTGTCATCAGGAAATGTACACTCCCCTCATTGTTTCAATGATGGTTCTAGTATGTACAACCATTTACATGACTAGTTTTAAGTCATCTTCACATGTTCCGTAAAAAAAAATTTCCTTTCTAAAATGAGCAAGTGGAAGGTTGCATGAAAATGTCTTAACCATGTTAACACAATGAGAAAAAGCTTGAAGAAGTATTTGTTTAAAACTGTCAGGTTCCATTGGCTACAATAAAGTTATTATATTTTCCAAAATTTATTATTGCTGTCTATAGTTCCTCATATCTGTTCCTATAGCCATAATTCCCCACTTTCATGCACACTTTTTGGAGCCTCTCCTACTACTTTCTCTTCAATCTGTGTCAAACATGCCTTAGCTGTAGTACACAAATCCACATAATTTATTACGACAGTGAGTTAATCTCTTCTTGCCTTCCAGTCCAAATATGGATTGTCTTCGGTTAGGCACCACAGAGTTATTAACATTAACTACACAAAAGAAAATATATCACAATATGGCATGACAACAGGAAAAAGTACAGATCACACTGGAACAATAGGAAGAAAAGGAGAACAAGAACAGATGTTAAGATAATAGTATAATAATGTGTCATCAAGCCTATTCTGATTTGTAGGTACCCTTTCCAAGACTTCCTAGGAATGAAGAACTCAGAAGAGATTTGCTGTTCCTTTCTTCTGGAGGTGTTCTGGGATTGTGAAGGTTGCCCAGGGCTACACAGACTGCCTGTTTCTACAGAAGACACAATGGGAAATCAAACACTCAACCTTTGACTCCACAGCCTTATTCCCCACTTAATGAGCTATGTAGCCAGATAGGTCAGCATTAAATAGCAAGAATTTGCTCAGTTCTAACGTATACTGCCAGAATTCCTTACAACCATAAAATTGAAACGTGTTATGCAAAACTAGGGGGGGGGAGTAATGGTCAGTGTACATGAACATGCACACATTCAACCACAGATATGGTTGTTGTTCTTCAGTCACACAGCCGATTCTGACCCTTTGTGACCCTATGGACCATTGCTCTCCAGGCACCTCTATCCTCCACCATCCTCCCCAGCCCACCCAACTCTGTGCCCATTGTGTCAACTATACATCTCATTTCCTGCCACCCCCTTCTTCTTTTGCCCTCAAACTTTCCTAGCATCAAGGCTTTCTCAAGTGAATCCTCTCTTCTGATTTGATGCCCAAAGTACTTTATCTTTATCTTCAATATTTGACCTTCCAAGGAGCAGTCAGGGTTGATTTCTTCTAAGATTGACTTACCGTATACAGATATACTTGAATATAAACCGTGTTTTTTAACCATAAAAATGAGGTCCATAATGGGGACTCAGCCAACAAATAGTTCAACAACCACAAGGTCTAAAAATATGGGTTTTTAAAAAGTTATTCGGTACTTTAAAAGAAAGTTTCAGAACTTCCGCTGCAAAAGAATCTGAGGTGCAATTACACAACTGGCCACAAGAGGGCACAAATCATGATTTCGCATTAGAATACAGTACATTGAAAATCAAGTTCTCCTATTCTGGTTTGTTTTCAATGAATTCCTACGGAAAACTGCAAATGAAGAAAGAAGGTCTACAATGCAATCGTGTCCCCCTTCCAAACTGGTGTGGAAAAGAAAGGATTTTACTTACTGCACATTCATGCCTTTGTCCTTGCTCCATGTGTCCATGTGTTCCTTGCAGGGGGAACAAAGGCTAGGCTAGAGCAACACTTCCTGCCTCAGTGCAATTGACCTGCCCACCCACTTTACCTGCAGCAGCACCACTGGTTGGTGGTGCAAGTATAGTTTTAAAGAATTACTAAAATAATTAATATTACTGTATTTTAATGTATTTAATTACTGAAACTCCCTAGCAGCTGCTGCATTTCCCACTCTCAGCTTATACTCAGATCAATCTATTTTCATGGGTTTCAAGGTCAAAATTAGGTACCTCGGTTTATATTTGGGTCAGCTTGTATTTGCGTATATACGGTATTTGTTCTCCTCGCTGTCCAAGGTACTCTCAAAACTCTCCTCCAACACCACATTTCAGAGGTGTCTGTCTATTCTTCTGTGCTCAGCTTTCCTTATGGTCCAGCTCTCACACCCATACAGTACCCACCAGGAATACCATTGCGTTGACAATGTGAATTTTTGTTTGCAAGGTGATGTCTCTACTTTTAACTACTGTTATTTGTCAGACCATAAGACGACTTCCCCCCCCAAAAAAAAAAAAAGTGGGGAGGGGGACGATGGTGCATCTTACTGTCTGAATGTGTGCCCATTCCTCCCCACAACCCAAGTGCTGATTGATCACAGCGCGCCATCAGCGCTTGGGCTGTGGGGAGGCATGGGCGTGCGCAATGGTTTCCCCCAACCCAAGCGCCGATCAATCACAGCACATCCATTCCTCTCCACAACCCAAGGGCCGATCAATCACAGCTTTTAAAAACTCTAAAAAGTAAAAAAAAAAGCTTTTAAAAAGCTTTTAAAAGCTCTAAAAACTGGGTGCGTCTTATGGTCAGGTGCGTCTTATGGTCCGTATTTTTCCCAGGTTTCTCACAGCTTGTCTCCCAAGAATCAGTCGCCTTTTTATTCCATGGCTGCAATCCTCATCTTCACTCTCTTCGTTCAACAGGCGCTTCTTTATGTCTTCCTCACTTTCTGCCATTAGGATAGTATCATCTGCGTATCTCAAATTGTTGATGTTTCTCCCAGCAATTTTGATTCCAACTTGTGATTCATCCATCCCTGCATTGTTCATTATGTGCTCTGTGTTGATGTAAATGGTTAGCAGAGTGGTATGCAGTGGCCAACAAGAGGTTCGCACCTAGCAAGGTGGCCCCTTGAGAGAAAAACAGGCAGACAGATCTTGGTGCAGAAGAAAAACTCAGCGTAGGTTTACTCAGGAAGTAAAAAGGTGCAAGTATATACAGTGCAACAACTGTAACACAAACAGATATATTCTTTTGGGCTGCTCAGTTGACCTCACTGAGACAGTTCAGTTGTGCTATATACAAATCCATACAGTTCAGTAGCAGTCCAGTCCAGCAGGGTAAATGCAAGCTGCAATTACAGACAAAGCCAAAGAGTTCTACAGCTTCTATCCTCCTGGTGGAGGCTTACCCCAAGTAGTCCTTCTTTGTCCAGCAAGCACAGATGGCATATCAGGCAAAAACTACCATCAGGATCAGTGCAAAGATTCAGTCCTCATAGCAGGTTCCAGAAGATACAGGAATCTTCATCCAGACTGTCAGCAGAGGAAGGTGAGCATTAAAGCTCAGGCAAGTTGAGCATTGTAGCTGGAAGTCTGCAATTCTGTTCTAACTTAAATGCACTGGCCCATGGAGCACAACAGGGAAAAGTCCCAGCACCTGTGTGCCCCTACAGTAGGGTCTTAAAGGCATCACAGACACAATATGCCTTGCAACCAGTTAGGGTGTGAGGGAAAGACTTACATCCCCTAACCCCGTAACATTCTGTATAAAAGTTTAATAAGCAGGGTGATAAAATGCAGCCTTGTCTTACTCTTCTTCCTATTCCAAACCACTCTGTCTTTCCATATCCTGTCCTAACTGTTACTTCTTGACTCATGTACAGATTTCTTATGAGGCATATGAGGTGTTCTGGTATTCCCATCTTTTTAATTACTTGCCACATTTATGGACAGCAGGACAAATGTACAAGGGCCTAGTACAAATTTCATTTATCAGGCCTGTTATTCAAACTGCAGTGAACCTCAGCTATAAAAGTTGGGTTTAACACAGGGCCTATTAATGGGAACAAGCTGAACCTTACATTTTGTCTGACGAAAACACCGGACAATTTTGTTGCTTTATCACCATACTTCAAGGGAAGCTCTGACAGTTTAATGAATATCTTCTTCAAGTGCTGTATCTGATTCTGAATATTGGCTATCAGCCGTGAAAATTGCTTTGGGAACAATATAATGCCGTGGCCTTCCATTTCTCTTCTGCATCGCAGCATGACACCCATTCCACTGATCCAGTTCCGTGAGCCACTTTCTGGTCCTGAGCCCTTTTGGCACACAAAGTCCTCCTCAGCCCCAGGCCAGTATTGACGAAGCTGCTGCCCTCCTTGAAGATGGATTCAAGTGGGATTTAATCCTGTGGACTTCGCCACCCAAGGCTGTTAGTCCTCAAGGTTGTTGGGTTAGTTAACTGCCTCCTGACGATTGGCCCTGAGTCACTGGCTGTATGATCAATTTGATTACCATAGCATGATAACCTGGCCAGACAGGCTTAATGCATATGCTGAAAATTATTTATTTATTTTGACATGCAGGAAGACTGCATCACTAGAAATAAAAATTCTGAAATGGTAAAAAAAAAACCAGAACCTGCCAGCCCTATTTCACTTATGCAATAAAATGGCACAATTTTAAGCTCTGTGTTTTATTCAAAAGCAATAATGAAAAATTCATAACAAGATGTTTTAAAATGGCTAGCAACTGCCATGAGCTCCTTCCGCCTTCAAGATGTTTCCACTCACCTATCAAGAGCTGGAGTAAGGCGGTAATCTTTGGTTGCCGACAGGATGGCTTTGATCAAATTATCTGCAAATATAGAAAATATATATATTCGGGAAAAGTCAGTCCATCTGTCACCGTAATAACAATGCAAAAAGATGTGAAGGGCCAAAGCAGATGATACATGAATTTCCATTAGCAGGCTTTAGCCACACAGCAGCAATTAGAAATTAGAAAAGGTTCCTACCACTTACCTTTCAGCCAATTTTAGTAAGTTCCATCTAAGTTTACACAATGCCTTTCTTACAGGGTTTTTTTCTAAAACAAGGTACAAAGTTATGAGAGTCTCAGCTGTATATTTTCCTTTTGAGTCCATCTGAGAGACTCATTGTGCTAAAAGGACAAGTACTGTACACACATTTACTCTGAGTATGAAGACTTACAATTGCACTGCATCTAAAAATACCACCAAATTCAGGTTATATAGAGGGTTTTTTAAAAACATACTATAGGAAAAATGATCACACATGTACCTACAAAATCAAGCACATTCATTTATCCAAGTCTTGATGGCAAGATTACCTTTAATGTTTTCAGGTGCTATAAAATCAGTCCAGAAAAAACTAAATGCAATGCTAAAGATGCAGTCATTATTTATTCCCATTAAAAAATAACAAGACATCCAAGAATGTGAGTTCTTGACCACTGAGAAGTTTTATAATATTGTGTATCAGAATGAAACTGAGAAGGCCAGAAATAAGGAAGACAATCCCCCAAGTAAATTTCTGTTTGCACATACAGTATAGAGAAATTCACAGTCAGAACAACTGATTTACACTGGGAGCTGTCTCAAGTCCTGACTACCTGATCCTGCATAAGACTGTTTCCCATTTATTCAGTCATTATTTTAGCTGGTTCTAGGCAACATTTTTACAACGAAGCCATTTCTCTTGCACTCTCCATTGTCAGTTGGTCTAAATCAGGGGTGCCCAAACTATGGCCTGTGGGCCGGATCTGGCCCCTGACATCTATTCATCCAGCCCACAAAGCCCTAGTCACTCCCAGAAGCAGAAGTAAAACTTATCCATACGGGTGCGTTTTACTTCCGCTTCCAGGAGCGACGAAGGCTTTGTGGGCTGGATGAACTGGTGTCAGGAACAGATCCAGCCATGAGCCATAGTGACCGGCCCCCTGAACCATGTGACTGGCCCGTGGCCTGAAAAAAGTTTTGGTACCCCTGCTCTAAGTGGAGAATGACTCATCTGAAAAGGAAAGGTTCCTCCCTGCGCATCAGCATTCCACCTAACAACCCCAATTTTCCAGGGATCTTGCTCTTGAAACTTTTCAGACATAAATTAATATGTACATCAGGGTAAGCAGCTGTTGAATATCATAACTTGATAACATACTGGATGCAGTATTTCATGCTTTCTATATTTTGCTATGTTTGACAACTAGCTTTAATCAAGGTAAGTAGGGCCCAGTTCAACATATGGCCAGACTTAAGTAACTAATGACAGAAGTAAATGGACACTTTTCAGAGTTTCACGTAAAGGGATGCAAGGGCACCTCATTGCACATCTTGAAAAGATCAAGGCTTTCTAATAAAAGATGTGTGGCATCCCTTACTGGGAATTCTAGGATTTGTAAAGACACTTTACTGATGCATGGGGACTACCTACCAAACCCTACAACAAGTTTGTGGTCTTGGAGTTGGAAAAGCAAGCAGGCAGTGACTTCCAAGACCAAGGCCTATGGGTGCCTTTTCCCGAATGGTCTTAATACTCTTAACCAGATGTTCTTCCAGTTCATATCTGATCATCTAAATCAGGGGCCCTCAACCTTTTAGTCAGGAGCCATGCCATGCTCCCTCAGACAGTTGAGGGCGCTGGACTGGTGGCCCCCTGCCTTTTATGGCTGTCATAAATGCATTTATGGCTGTCATAAAAAAGTCTGTGGCCAATTCCAGCGGCTGCAACTGGGGCAAGGATTCGGGCCAGATGATTTGGTGCCATGGGCCGAATCTGACTCAAGGGCTGTAGGTTGCCAACCCCTGGTCTACATGGAAGAAGGGTTTCAGTTTAGTTTAATTTTCCTTCTGTTCTTCAAATGTGGCAGCTGTGGAACTAGTTTTTGCTGCATGATGCAATGTTTGCAGTTTCTGGTTTAGCATCACTGAAACATAGAAAACTATGTTTAAACACATGTAGAAGGACATCAACATTTGTTGTAGAGTAACATCTAGATATAATTATAAACAGTTCATAGTTTCTGATTCCCTAGGGTTATGTTCATGATCCTCAACCTTCTAGGATATTTGCCAGGAGCATGGAAGCTATTTCTAGGTTCTTCAGTATTCAAGTAAAATAAAAATAAGAAGAAAAGGAAGAAAACTTTTTAAAAGGATTTCAAAGGTTATTTGATGGAAAACAAGCTTATGAAGAGAAGTAGTCTCCAACTAAGATCACATCCAGAATGTATTCTTTCAGCTTCATCATTGCTAAGATAAGAGATTTCTATTCATTTTCTATTCGTGTGATAATTTTAGATTTCTCTTGGAAGGCTCCAATCAGTAGATCTGAAGTTGTTATCACTTTGAGTTTAAACTCTCTTTGACTATTCAATCCATAACTTTAATGCTACAATAAAACTAGTCTACTACATGTTATAGAATGTGAAGCCTTTTTATAACAAGACCAAGCCAAAGGAATCCTTAGCCTGGTAGGGAGCTATACATAAACCTCTCTTTGTCCCACATCTATAGTGTAAGGCAGGACGCAAGTATTCCAAAGAAAGGACAAAACTACAAGGTTCTTTTGTTTAAACATGGAGGAAGGTAGTATGGTAAAGGAGTAATAGATCAGAAAAAGATGTCCGACCATGTGACCTTTTCTGCAGACAGACGCAATCCATGAACAGCTTTCTAATATCAGAATGTATACATTTGTCTCCAAACAATACTGAAAGAGTCTTTTCCATCTACATCAGTGTTTCCCAACCTTTGGCTTTTGTCCTTTTTGGAATTCAGGTCAATTCCACTGATCAGCTTTTGGGAATCAAAGTCCCCCTGTGGGGCATGGGCTCTACATTGGAACCACTGATTCACACTATAAATGTTCTCCAACATTCTATAAACCAGCGTTTCCCAAACTATGTTCCACAGAACATCGGTAGACGTCAATTCCCAAATGCTTAAATCTGTACATTGCCTGATGAGTTCTTTGGTGACTTGACTTAGGCTTCTGGGAATTGGAGTCCAAAAACCAAAGGTTGGGAAATGCTGCTATAAACACATCCCAAGAGACTGAAAAAAATCAGTTCAATTCAGAAGTTAAATGTAATGTCAGAAACATCAATGACTAAGAGTGGGACAATGAAGAATAAAGGGAAATCCTTCATTTCTCATTGATCTTAGAACAGTAGAACTGGGAGCCCTAGAATACCTGTTTACATGCTGTGGAGAACAGCACTTAGCTTCAGAAACGGGAAGGCTGCCAATTTGTTTGGCCACTGTTTCCTAATTTATTACTATTTATTTTTCCTTTCATTTTTACAGTAGCTCACAAATTTCAAATTCAAGATCAAAGAAGTCTTTCATCATTTTATCTTTTCTGTATAGTTCTTCAATACATTGTTGCCACCATCTCTTTATTTTCTCTTGGTCAGATAGTGTATCTCCCTATTGGTCATTCAGCATTCCTAATCTAAGTTATAATTTTCCTTTAATTTCTTTTGTCTTCTGGCACAGACCTCTTGCTTTTCCCCTTTTGTTGTTCTCCTCTATTTCTTTGCACTGGTTATTGTAATACAGTAAAACCTCGCAGAAAGAGTGTCTCGCTTACAGACTAACTCGCTTAAAGAGCAGAATTTTCTCTGAATGAGCTCCTTGCTTAACAACTAACCAGCCAAAAACTCACTTAACAACTAAACTGGGGTTCAGAATCCCCCCACCTCCACCAGAAGTCACAATAGGGCACTTAAAAATGGTGTTTCGCTTAAAGAGCAAACTCGCTTAAAGAGCAATCCTGTGGAATGCATTATGCTCTTTAAGCGTAGTTCTCTTTGTTTCTGTGTGACAGTCACTACATTCAGGGTTCTGACCCTATTTCTGTCACCTTTACTTTACTTTTGATTCTCACCTTTCCTTTCCAATTTTAAGTTTCACCCATCTAGATTTTCCTTTCTTGAGTACCCAGCACTTTGGGGATAAAATGCTAATTACCTTTTGAACCTCCTAGAGAGTGCACTAAGTTCTATGGTGTGGTATATAATTGTAATTGTCACTGTTATCCGTGCCACAATCTTCTCCTGGTCTTGTTTTGGCAGAGATAATACAGCTTCTCCATCTCCTACTTCCAACTGCTGTTTCCAACAGCAGTCTATTTGATTTTACACGTACATCCATCTGTTCAGTTGCTTGAAGCATGTATTTACAATAAACAGATTGCTGGCCTCACAGAACCCTGTGAGTCATTCTTCCACTTCATTTCTGTTTCCTAGGCTAAATTTTCCAACATTTGATTACACTTTGTTCCCTACCTTTTTGTTCCAGTCACCTAGGCTTATGAATGTGTCTTGCTTAGGGTTATATTCCATTTCTTCTTGGATGCCTTCATAAGTTTTCCATTTCTTCTTCTTCAGTAATAATAATTGGAGCATAGGCTTGAATGTTGGGTATTTTGATGGGTTTTCTCAGATGTTTGATTGATATTATTTGGGGAAAACTTGTGTTATAGTTATAAGTGCCTGTGCTAGATCTTGCCTCAGTATAAGAGAATAAAGGGATGAAATCATTCTATCAGAGCATAAGCTATTTGCAAATATACAGCATTGTCTTCTGCGCTATTGATATAATACTATTACTGTACTTTGCTATATTGCTACAGGATGCCACACTCACACAATGCAGTTTAGAACATAGAGATACATTTCTAGGTGCCAGGAACCCTGCCTAAAAACCTCTCCTTTAGCCCAGAATATCATTTCCCTGTATCATTACCCTCAAAACATACTTCATTGATTTATTTTCCATGATACGATAAAAAGTACTGCACTCTTAAACCTAATACAGATAGCAAAAAGTCTATTTGTGGAAAAATGGAATTGGAGCTTCAAGATGACAGCAGGTTGGGGAGATATGTATTTAAGAACACAAGCAGTTGGAGAGGGAATGGAATGGGCAAGAGGATAAGAGGAGTTCATGCTCACAGACCTTCAGCTCCTCCAGGCAGATCTGGGCAAGAAGCCAAAAAGGAGGTGTAAAGACAAATAGTTTGGTTCAGTGGAAATTTGAATTTTGAAGTCAGCATGCATCTGTATTTCAACAGTAAAGATAAACCATTATTTATACCAGTATGCCAAATGTGATATGTTCCTAAAGAAATGTTTAGGGAAACAAATAGCATAGAGTCCATTTGGTACTCATTAATTCATCCTGGAGATCTCATTAAAATAAATAGACAACAATGACTCAGGCCTTCTCAGATGTAACATCTGCCTCCACAGGATTGCTCCTGGAATTATTTCTGTGAAAGCCTATATGTAAATGTATCTAGAGTTGAAATTGGCCAAACGATACAAATTTTCTTAAACAATCCCTCCTCCCATGAATAATCTCTTGAGCAAGAACCATTAAGGTTTTTCCCTTTCAAAAATTTGGTTCCAGAGAGCACTACAAAGTCACAGAAGTGAGGCATTCCAACACAATATTTTTCGCACACAAGCCTCTACAGATGAATTCAAAGGGCACTATAAGAAAATGGAAGTGTTACTTATAAGAAAGTAAGCACCCTTTTCAACTGCATCAAAAGAAATATACCTATACTATCATGGAACAACAGCAGCAAATGATTGGATTTAAGACTACATGCACTGACGACAGGCAATCATTTCTTCAGGCAGGATACTGTGGATTCATTTTTAAACTGCATGGAAAACTATTAGTAATGTCATTCTTTTTAAACACAATTAAAGCAAAACTATCACAGAAACATCCATAGGAGGAGATATAACAGACCCCATGCAATTGACGGTAGAATGTGGCAGCACACACTGTCTACTGGCATAAAAGCAGGTTAGATTCTTTTCACTTGTCTTAAACCATAATTAGAAGCAAATCTTTTAAATTGAGACTTGTGCAATTTCCTCTCAAACTTCAGTTAATGAATCTTAAGTCAGAACATGACCTTTGTTATTTGTTATTTAATTGCTAAGTTATTTAATTGCTATGTGCTATTTTAGTGTTAAATTGTGTTTTATTACGTAAATTGCATTTTTTTGGTATTTCATTCTGTTGATGTATATTGTGTTGAGGATATGTTTGTGAGCTGCCCAGTCACACTTCCCAAGTGGGGCAGCATACAAATCGATCATCATCATCATCATCATCATCATCATCATCATCATCATCATCATCATCATCATCATCATCATCATCATGTATTCATAACCTAAGGAAGTCTCCAACATAAGCAAATGAAACAATTTTCATCAATGCTTTGTTTGAAAAGAAAAACACTCCACAGATTAAGAATACCCTGTATTTATTCCAGGGTTGTTTCTGTTGTTTATCTACAGTTGTGATCTGGCAAGTAAAAATCCTCCTGATATGTTGTTGTTTCTGAAAATCTCTTGATTCTCAAACAATTACAACACATCACAACAGACTAGATGTCTTTATTAATTCTTCTGTATAACCAAGAGCATACAGTGGAAACTCGATTAACAAATGTCTTGGTTAACATAAAATCACATAACAAAAGGAAATCCATAGAAAATAGTGGCTTGGTTTACGGATTTTTTTAATGGATTAATTGGTTTTCAATGCATTCCTATGGGGAACAATGTTTCAGTTAATGTATTTTGGTTTTCAATACATTCCTATGGGAAACTACATTTAATCTATTCCTATGAAATTTGGTTAAAGTAATTTTTGCTGTAAGAAACGTCCCGGAAAACGCATTATTTACGTTAACTGAAGTTCCACTGTACAGTATATTACTTTCAGTGGACTCTGCTACACTGATTAATGACAGATCAGAAGAAAATGGTATTTTTATTTCTGCTGGGTTTGGGAAATTGTTCTTGCTCACTACATTTGGGTAAAAAAGGCAGGAAATCCCAAGTATACATCATCCAGTAAACTGCTGTGTGCAAATCAACCGTTATTAATTGGAACACTCAACCTATAAATACAAGGCATGATCCCTCATGGAACCAATGTCACACCACAGATCTGAGATCATTTTCTTTCCTAAAATAATAATTTCAGCCCTATAACCTATTTACACAACAAATAGGCTGGAATTATCTGATGCAACATTTTGAAACTACTGCAACCAGCAGATTGCTAAAAGTGAAGGTGGGGGAAGCAACAAATTAACAATTCTACTTTAGAGTAAACAGCTAAGAACAAGTTGACACTCCTAATATTGCACCAAGCACTATTCATTGTACGCAACAAGCTGCAGAAATAGTTAGGTGATCTTAATTAAGGTTGTTTGATCTTTCATGCCAAAATGGCATATCTTTCTCTCAAGAGCTGCTCTGTCACATAGTCTAGTCTAGTGTGGTTCTGGCAGCCATCAGCATTTCCTTCTTGCAATTCCATCTGAACCAGCGTCAGACCAGCCCTGACCAAATATCATAATGAGGTGTTGCTCCCATCATCAGGTCACTATTATTCATCTCTAATGAATCCTCTGGGACAAGCAGGAATGGCTGATGCAAGAATTCTCTGTGATATGTGACACGAAAGGGGTGCCATTTTCCTCTCTCACGCCCCTCGACTGTCAGCATAGCCATTAGGCACACTGGTTTACTAAAAGTAATAATTCTTCCCTCCCACACATACAAACTGTTTTATACTGAGTTCTGGCACAAAGCTTTGTCCCAGGAGGACATTAAACAATCCATTCAGCTGTTTTACTCCCAGTGCTTCAGCTCCCAAACATTTAAATAATGGCAATATCTGTTTTCAACTGAAGAAAGTTCAAAATAAAACCCTAGATTTATTTAACAGTGTGGTGGTGACACAAACTGACAGCAGCCTTGAAACGAAAAGTCAAGACTACAAGAAGTGCTCAGTCATCCTGTGCTTATGCTTCTCCAATTTGATTATGTAGGCACAAAAACTGGCCAACTCCCTGAGAACTTGAAAACAATTTAGTATGAAGGCCTTATCACTTTTCCTGCACATCTTTGGGGCAGTGGTGGGATTCAGCAGGTTCACCCCAGTTTGCCAGAACCGGTATCAGAAATTCTGGCTGCCCCCACCCATCCATGTTTTGAAATAAAGTACAGTAGTCTTAATTCAGGTGAAACACAGGGCTTTCCCCCTGGCCACGCCCACCATACCAGGCCCACAGACTAGGTAGTAAATGGGACAGCAACATTCCCCTTTCAATCAGCATGTCTAATGGCTTCTACAGCTATCCTTCTTGGCAATTTTCAGAGCTGTATTGCCATCTATGCAAGGTGACAGGCATTCTCAGTGGGAATGAAAAAAGAGTTACACAACCAGAGATGTCTGGCCAAATAAAATTTGGTCTATTGCAAGGATTAGCCCAGCCATACAACTGTATGCCAGCAACAAACCTGGAAAAATGGGAAAGATTAGGGTCGGACTTGCAATCTGGCCTCGTAAAACTCATATATTGCAGCAAAATTGACAATTACAAAACAGCAAGTTCAAAAATTACCATTCTACAAAGACACTGATTTGCCGGCCAACATGCTATTTATGATGACACCAGATGACAACCGAAAGGAAGACCAGTGCCTGTTGCGGCAATCAGTACTGAGTGTAAAGTTAGCCACCCAAACTGGGACATGGAATGTATGAACACTTTATCAATGTAGCAAACTATCCCAGTTATTAAGTGAAGCTGACAACTACCACCTTGATATATTAGCTATAAATGAAAGAAGATGGATGTGAAATGGTAAAATCATAGACTATAATCTATTCAGGCTACAGCAAACAGCACCAACATGGAAATCAATCAATCAATGAATCATCAGTACAAGATCCTAATCCCAACATTCCAAGATGACGCAAAAAACAAAGCCAACTGAAACCAGGGAAGACACAGGAAAAAGATCAATCTTATGAGCTATTAAAAGAAACAATCAATGATATCCCATTATTGGAGACTTCAATGCACAAATCAGTAACAACAGAGGTGGAATAGAACACGCAATTGGCCCATATGGACCTATGATTGACACAAGTAAAAATGGAGATCATCTAATACTTTCATGTAGTTTAAATGGGTTGTGCATAGGAAATACTTGCTTTGAACACAAATAAATCCATAAGAAAGCATGGATGTTGCCAGATAGGAATATAAATAATGAGATCAACTACATCAGCAGCTGATGTAGTTCATCATTACATGTTGTAAGAGCATTTCAAGGTACAGATGTAGGATCTGATAATCATTTATTAATAGCTAAATTCCATCTATGTCTGAAGGAATTGAAAATGGAAAGACTTGCTCACCTATATGTTGTTGAAAAATTGCAAAATCATTATACTGCTGAATCTTTCAAGAGAGAACTTAACAAGCAATTTGGACCTCTTCAAAATATGACCAATGTTGAAAGAGAGTTGTCAATTTTTAAACAGGCAGTGATTGAAAGTGCAGGTTTGGTTACTGGAAAAAGAAAAGGCACACAAAAAGAGTGAATGATTCAAGATCACAACTGGAAATTAACTCTTCTTGATTTTTTTAAACTTTTTACTTCTTAATCTTTTTAACTTTCAAATTTTTTAAATGTTATTAATGTGTGTTTAATTGTGTTTTTAATTTTGTAAGCCACCATGAGTCTTCAGATGAGGGTGGGATATAAATGTGATAAAATAAAATAAAAATAAAAAATAGATGAGAGGAAAACAGCTAAAGGGCAACATGAGCAGGCAAAAACTGCAGAAGAAAAAGAAATGGCAACCCTAACATATCGGACATATGCCTGACTAGTCAAGAAAAGCTGCCAGTGAGATAAGAATGCGGGGTTGACCAAGAAAGGTGCTAAAGCACAAGATACAACTAGCAAAATTGACTCCAGGACATTTTACTGTATAGTTAGAGAGTTGGCTGGAGTAAGAAGTAATACTGATGTGCTGATTACAGATAAAAATAGCAAAATCTTAATGAACAAAATCCCCATTGGCTTGAACACTTTAAAGAGACTTTAAATCAGGGGTCATCAAACTTTTTAAGCTGGGGGCCAGTTCTTAGTCCCTCAGACTGTTGAGGGTCCAGACTCTGCCACCACCTCAATCCTTGTTCCTTCTGCTTGGCTTGGCATGTCCCTGCTGGCACTCTGTAGCAGGGCGATGTGGCAAGGAGTTGTTGTACACACACCTGCCTCACTCGCTGACAGAAAACCGGCAGGGACACGCCAAGCCAAGCGGAGGGGACAAGGATTGAGGTGGAAGTGGAGAAGGCGGCCACAGCAAGGACAGGGGCTTTTTTATGCCACAGGCTGTAGTTTGAGGACCCCTGGCAGGCGGCTAAGAACATCACCCCCTCTTCTGGGCTCACAGCAATGGCCTGAGGGAGAAGATTCCATGGCCTGGTGGGTGGATGAGAACATCGCCCCCTCCTCTGGGCCCACAACAACGGCTTGAGGGAGAAGATTCCATGGCCTAGCAGGTGGATGAGGACCTCGTCCCCTCCTCTGGGCCCACAACAACAGCCAGAAGGGAGTTAGTCTGTGTTCTGCTTTTGTTGTTCTGTGAGGTTGTATTTTATTATTTTTACTGTACTGTTGCTGTTTTGAATGTAAGCCGCCCTGAGTCTCCTCAGCGAGTGGGTGGCAATATAAATCTGAACAAATAAATAAATAAATAGTAAATAAATAAAATTTAAACCAACCAACCCCAAGCTTAACTTATACCTTTAACATAGAAATCCATGCACAAGAACTAGAAGATTATTGAAACAGAGACTGCTGAAGCAATCGAATCACTAAAGAATTATAAACCACAAGGCCAAATAACTGCAGAAATGTTAAAATACGACAGAGAATGCATAGTGAAGCCATTAACCAGGTTGTTTAATAAGTGCTGGCAAGAGGAATGTGTTCCCACGGAATGGAGGAGAGGGAGTTATTGTAAAGCTCCCAAAGAAAGGCAACACCTCTGATTGTAACAACTGGAGAGGGATCACATTCCTCTCAGTCTCTGGCAAAACTTTTAATATCATCTGGCTTAGGCATCTACAAGAAACAGAGGACAAACTCCTACAGGAAGAACAAGCAGGCTTCCATCAAGGACGCATAAGTAGCGATCAGATTTTCATATTCTGAAACATCACTGAACAAAACATAGAATTCAAAAAGCCAGTATTAATTAACTTTATTGATTTAAAGAAGACTGTCCATCATGATACATTATGGAAGATCTTGAGAAATTATGGCATCCCACAGTGTTTTATACACATCTTTATAAATCTTTACTAAGAATCAAGCTGCTTTGTTAAAACTGCATTTGGTACTATCAACTTCTTCAACATTGAATCAGGGGTTAAACAAGGGTGTATTATTTCACCTTTTTGTTTTCACTGCATCTAGTTTATGCCATGAGAATTTCAATGGGCAACCCCCAATGGGAAATTCAATGGGAAAATAACATGAAGCTAATATTGATCTTGACTTTATCAGTGGCATAGTTTTATTGGCAAAGACCAAACAAATGCTACAAGATATGACTACCACCTTGGAAACTGAAGCAGCAGAAGCTGGGTTGAGAATCGTAGCAAAAAGACTAAAGTAATGAGTTTCAATTGTCTAACCAAGGCCAGAATTACAGTCAGGAACCAAACAACTAAAGAGGTCTGCAACTTTACCTGCTTTTTTACCTGCTTATCATGACTACCAATGGGAGAACTGAATAAGTAAAATGAAGGACTGGAAAGGTAGCAACTATATTTCAATGAATGAATATTTGGTCATCTAGGGCAATAAACACCGCTATTAAATTTGAGTCGTTTAATACTATTGTCCTACCAACTGTGATATATTTGAGTAAGACATGGAAAATTACAGTGAAGATTGCTTGGAAGCTAAACATTTTTCAGCAGAGATGCTTGAGAAAGATTCTTGCATCTCATACTTTTATCCGACTACTGATGAAAAGGTTCTATATAGAAGGGGATCATGTAGCCTGAAACACATTATAGCAAATTGAAGAATGAGGTTTCCAGGGCATATCAAGAGACTACCAGAAAATAATGATGGACTAGGTGCCACAAGGGGATGAAAGGAAATCAGGTAGATCAAAGAAAACATGGCAAGTAACTTTTATAGAAGATCTGAATAATATACAGTACAAGTTCCCTGGGAAGAAGCACTGAATGTAGCAGCGAATTGAACTCATTGGAGGAAATTGATTGCCCAATAGGAAAGAAGGTGTGCGCACTTCTCTTTATACAAGATATAAAGATTATGACAGTCCTAGGTTTATGTTCTCAGATCCTCCTTTCCTTAAGACAACCAATGCCATTTTAACTGCAAGTCTAAGACTTCAAAGCCAAATAGAAAGATCAAGAATAATCAAATAAAATTGGCCTTTTAAAATATAGGACAAGTTTTTTGTGAATATGGTGAAATTTAATCAATGCAGCATTTATGTGTATACAATTTATGCCCCACTACATGCACCAAATAGGGACTGTGGTGACTTAGTGGTTAAGACTCTGAACTTGACAACTAGAAGATCAGCAGGCCAGCAGTTCAAGACCTGAGTGCTACACAATGGAGTGAGCTCCTCTCTGTCCCAGCTCCTGCCAACCTAGCAGTTTGAAAGCAAGAAATGGCAAGTAGATAAATAGGTACTGCTTCAGTATAAAAGTAATAGTCTTCCGTGTGCTCCAGTGTCTAGTCATGTCTGCCACATGACCATGGAAATGTCTCCAGATGCAGACAGAGCAGACAAAAAGCATGTGTCCATTGGCTGTAAATGGAGATGAGCACCACATCCTAGAGTTAGCTATGACTGGCTTTTGAGCAAGGGCAATCTTTATCTTTACCTTACATGTACCAAAGAAGAGCTAGTAAATGACCAAGTCAGTCTAATCATTTTAAGTTGTTTGAATTTTATTTATATTTTATATGCAGGATTTATGCAGCAGGAGATGGCTCCATGATCATAGTGTGTGGGTCACTTTATGGCAAGCTGGGATCCACTTTAAACAAACACACACTAATGGCATTTTTCCTGCTTCAGGAAAAAAAATGCATTCTTGGATATGAGTTGCAGCTGATGACAACAATGATATTTTATATGTCCATAAATTAAACTGTGCAATACTCTGACACAAAGAAAAAATGAGAATGAAGTACTCTACCAATAATAAAATACACTGCCTCACAAAAACATATCTAATGCATTTCCTTGCTAGTCCTGCTCCTATTTGTAACATGAAGACAGAACCAGGACTATGATCTGAAATAATACATTGTGTTGAATAATCTCACTCTTTGTAAGTAAAATTTTAAAATGCAAATATAGAATGCATGAGATGCATAATTACTTCCAACTGTATTATTGTCTGCATCTCATTTGTTCATCTCTCTAATGCAGGTACAAAAAGCTCAGCCACATTGGGCCAAGATTTCAGAGCATCTAATTATTGCTCACATTGTTCATTGAAAAGGCACATCCAATTTTCTCCAATACACTGGACTAAAAGATACGGTAGAGGCACATTAAACATAACTAGGGCACCTCCTTTTTTTTTTACATGAATATATCTATTCACAGCCCTATTCAATATTATTCTACAGGAGTTCCAATGTCATTTTACCTTGTCCTTTAATTCCAAAGGGGGGTACAAACTCTCGGATCTTTGTCCATTTTTTGAAAGAATCATCCAGAAACATTGGTGCTGGCTTGGAAAACCTGAAAAACATAACAAGGAAGACTCTTAAAAAGAGATAATATTTATGCAGGAAGGATTTTAATTAACTGAGGCAAGTTAAGACAAAAATTAAATGAATAAAAAACCTATAGTGGGAACATAAGGCTCTGTAATTGCATAATTTCAGTACCACCTATGGCAAACATGTACCTCAGACTCCATAATGGTAGAACAAGTTGCAAGCTTAATCCCATGTCCTTTCCAAAATTGCTATTTCTGACTTCAGTATACGCATACTCAGTATACAGTAATACCTTGGATAACGCTAAGACTTGGTTCCACAAGTCTTGGTGTTATCCGATTTTTAGTGTTATCCGATGCATGTTAAAATCCTATGGGATGGATAGGATAACTTTAAACCTCCATAGATACATTGTAACCGCACAGGCTTTAGCGGTTGTTATCCGACCCATCCCATAGGACCTTAACGTTATTTGATTCACTTCTCCTCCCCAGATTACTTAATGTTATGCGATTTTAGCGTTATCCAAGGTAAATGTTATCCAAGGTATTACTGTACACTGAGAACTTATACAGTAAAACCTCACATAAAGAGCAGGATTTTCTCTGAATGGTTCCCTTGCTTAAAAACTAAAACCAACCAAAAAACCCGCTTAATAATTAAATCGGGGTTTGCAATCCCCCCACCAGAAGTCACAATTGATCATTTACAATGGTGTTGTGCTTAAAAAGCAAACTCGCTTTAAGAACAATCCCGTGGAACGCATTATGCTCTTTAAGCGAGGTACCAGTGTATAGTGTAGTGGTGAGGAGAGTAAAACACAAATTAAGAACTCTCTGGTTCTAATTTTACTTATGCTGTGATTTCACCAGGTAGCCACAGATAAGTCACTCTGTCTTAGCCTCCAAACTATAATATGTACAATTCTACATACACAGCCTAGAAGGTACAGAAAAACCTTCAACAAGATAATGCATTAAACAGCTCTGAACAATGAAGAATTCTACACAGATATAAAGTACTTTACTATTAATCTCAGTCAACGCAGCTAGAGGATGCTGACAAAAGAAGAAGCCAGCAATTACCGTTAGAGAAGATTTAAGACAAGAGAAGATTTTGGACAGTAAACAAACTTTGCACAGCCTGCCTTGAAGGGAAATGCTCCCAGAAAGTGATACAAATATGAAAATAAGGTACAGGTCAAGTTTTAATGCATCATTACTATGTATCTGTTCAACAGCAATAATATATATCAGGCATGCCCAAACTACAGCCTGCAGGCCAGATACGACTCCTGGAGCCATTTCATCAGGCTCGTGATGCCCTCACCAAACCAAGAAGTGAATACGGACAATTCTGCGCATGTGTAGACACATCCATATTCACTTCCTGGTTCAGTGCAGACATCCTCGCACATGCACAGAAGCATCCGTATTCACTTCCTGGTTTGGTGCGGACATGTTCGTGCATGCACAGAAACATCCACACCAAACTAGGAAGTGAATATGGCCGCTTTCACGCATGCGCAGAAGTGTCATTGCCGAACCAGGAAGTGGATATGGATGTGCATGCGCAAACACACCCTATTCTGGGGGCAAGGTCTAGCCCGCTCAGCTGTTCTGAGGGCATGGTCAGGCCCCCGACCCAAAAAGTTTTTGTACCCCTGATATACATCCTCAGAATCATACTCATGCTCTTCCTTATGAACAACCGTCAAAGGATGTATTGCAGTAGGTGGATGTCTTAAGGAATAGAGGTAAACACACATATGAACATAATCAGATATACATCAAGACGTAGAAAAAACAAAGATTTAATCAGAAACCTGTGGATTTCATCAGAGCTAATAAATCATTTTGACTTAAAAAGCAAAATTTAGCATTATTCGAAAAGCATGGCCACAAAAACAGTAACAAGATGCAAATGATTCATGGGAATCCTTCTAGAGCAGGATTCAGATATGAATGCTGCAGGTTGCACCACCATAAATGACTATGATGCATTTGAAGTGAACTTTAATTCGTCAAAGTTTAGACCATGCTAAATCTTTTCCTTTTTAATTCTGTAGATTATTTTATTTCATTCAGAGGTGATTATAAGCATCGAGGTTTTGTTCATTTCAGGGCACAGAATTTTAAACAGCAGTTGTAAGAATTTCAAAACATTAAGTATCATGAGTTTTAGAATCTACTGACAACAGCCCTAGACTTTCTGCCAAAGTAACTGCTTACTAGGAGCCTCATTTTTCTTAGAATGGGCAAATAGCTTTTATTTCAATTTATTTCATAACATACTTCTAGTTTTTCCCCTCACCTCAGAAATGCTCTGATTCGCCCTACCTGCCTAATCTCATTCAACCACTTTTATAACAAAACCTTATTTAATGAATCTCACCTTCCAGTTCTACCACTCTTCTATTTAGTTGCTTTCCTTCTGAGTAATCCATAATAAATCTCCAAATGTTCCAAGAAAAACAACAAAGATGGCTATTGTTTGACAATAAATATTGACAACAATAAATCTGTCAATCTTAAAAGGCCAGAGGGCCTGGCAGGCCTTTTTCCCCCCCATCTAGGAAAACCACAGCAAAGACTGGAGGAAAGTGTTGCTATTTTAGAAAATAAACAGAAGTGAACAATTCTGTCCCAACAGAAAAGTGCTAAAGCCAATCTGCAATGATTTGTTTTTCTTTTGTAGAATAGTATAGTGACATTCATGCTTAGAAGAGTAACAAATTGATTTTGTGGTTGTTAGTATTCTTGAAAAAGTCTCTGTATCTAAAGGCGTCATTCAAATACCACGTGACCATATTAGGGGGGGAGGGGTCGACCAAAAGTCACAGAAAGTCACGGGGAGAGGGGGTTTGGTGTGAAGTCATGTGACTCCAAAATTATCACTTCCTTTTTGCATCCCGCTGGCCATAGATCTATCTTCAAACCACGTGGTGGGGGGAGGTTATCGGTGAAAGGTCACGGAAAATCACAGAGGGGGAGAGGGGTCAAAAAAAGGCCTATTTTAGGTCACGTGGTATTTGAAAGAGCCCTAAAACGCTCAACAGATTTTTTAAAAATTGTTCAAAACTACAGCATACTAGTCTGGTACAATCAAATAAACCCTCCAAAACTCATAAGCAATGCATATATATTCTAAAATGTGATATTGAAAATAAATCCACATGCAGATACACACATCCACGCATACACACATGCACACCTTATTTGTTTTAGCATTTCAGTCGTGTGTGTCAGGTTAAACCTACTAAAGCACACAAAAGAGTAAGATATTTACCAACAAAATAGCATCACAATTGACATGCACCGATGAGAACTTGGGTTTGGGCAACAACAAAGCGAAGAAAGTGGCTCCCTTTTGGCAGTCCAGAGTTTGATTGGGACACGAAAAAAGAAGGGTCCTTTGCTAACAAACTCATTTCTAACTCAGTAGACAGAATTCATACAGAGTACAGAATAGAAGAAAATAGCTAATTTGAAGATAAATTGATACCAGATCTCCCCTTCTGGCTATCATTACAATTCTACTGAATCTATTAGATGATTGTTAGAAATGCAGTGTTGTGTGAGAGCAATGAAGTTACTTCCTTCTCTTACCACACAGTTCTCAGGTTCTTTTTTATCTTCTATTCTGGCTATTTTCCAAGGATATTTCAGAAGCTTGATGTAAAACTGGAATATCCCTCTTTTAGGCTCAACTACTATTACAACAAAACAAAACCATCAACAGTAAACTGCTTATTTTAGAGAGGCCTCACTGTAAAAAGGAGTTTTGGCCTAGATCAAGATTCTGCCTATGTCACTACTCACCAGGATAGGATTTTTTTTCTGCCCAGAAATGAAGGCAGAATTGTAAACTTCAGCTGCCATTGATTTTTATTTTATTTTTTACAGTGTATGTGTTGATTTCACACTTCCTATATCAAGAAACCAGGTTTTAACCAAGCATCCATTTTCCTTATTTCTATGGAAATTGAATGTTTCCTTGTTAGAACATCATTACTTTGTGGGATCACTTTTCCTCTTCTATAATAATTGACATATCTGGGTGGACATCCTGTTACGTAATGGAGTAGACTGTACAGCCAGTGACTCAACGCTGAGTGTTGGGCAGCGGTATATAACCTGACTCCCTAAAGGGGCCAATGGCTATGGGTGGATGAACCCCTTCTGGGGGGGGGGGGTGATGGGCCCATTCAGTGGAGGAAATGGCACTGGAAACCATCATATTGGGCTCAACAGCAAAATGAGCAGAAGAGGAACTCTGATTCCCAACCATCATGGAGGCAGAAGCGGCCATGCCAAATGGACTAGCTGTAAAGGCATACCTTGATAATATCCTCAAGGCAGTCCATTGCAGTCCCAGTGTTAAATCCTGCATGTCTCATTTCATATGTGCTGCAAGAGATAGCTCTGTGATAATACTGTGTGGGTTACTTCATGACAAGCTGGGATCCACCTTAAACAAATTCATGCCAATGGCATTTTTACATCTCGGTCCGTGGAGATCCAAGTGATGCAGTGGAAGTCCTTTCCAGGTGCCTGGAGGCTGTTAGAGTCTGGATGGGGGACAACAGGCTACAACAGAATCCTGGCAAGACTGAGTGGCTATGGGTCAGGGGCCCTGCGTTATCCTAGGAACTACCATCTTTGGTTTTGAATGGGGCTGTTTTGCCCCCAAACAGACCTAGTGCGTAATCTGGGGGTCCTCCTGGACTCGTGACTCCTGCTCAAAAAGTAGGTGACAGTTGTGGCCAGGAGGGCTTTTGCACAGCTTCGTGTTATACGCCAGTTATGCCCGCTCCTAAATCGGGACTCCTTGCTCATGATCACTCATGCTCTGGTCACCTCCAGACTTGACTATTGCAATGCACTCTACATGGGGTTGTCCTTGATGACCATTCAGAGGCTGCAACTGGTCCAGAATGTAGCTGCTCGGATGGAGATGGGGTGCGGGCATTATGCAAGTGCCTCACCACTGCTTCAGGAGCTGCACTGGTTGCCAGTGCGCCTCCAGGAGCAATTCAAGGTGCTGGTAATTACCTTTAAAGCCCTACATGGTAGTGGGCCAGGATACTTAAGAGACTGCATCACCCCAAGAACATCTGTCTGTCCCACCAGAGCAGACCCGAGAGGTTCTCTAATTGTCCCATCGGCTAGAGAGGCACATCTCTCTAGCACTAGAAGGAGGGCCTTCTCTGTGTCTGCTCCAGCCCTATGGAACCTCCTGCCAACTGAGTTGCGCCTCCAGACAGAGCTGCTGCCCTTTAGGAAGGGCATAAAAACCTGGCTGGTGGGGCAGGTGTGGGGTACCAGTAGCACAGTGACCCCAGCTTGCTGGTTGATCTAATATTCCCTCCTCTCTCTTAATTTCTTAATATTTAAACTTTTTTAAAGCTTTAATCTTTTCAATTTTTTATTGGATTAGCCATGGTTTTATTGATAAATTTATTATTGAATTACAGTAAAACCTCGAATAACGTTAAAACCTGGTTCCACAAGTCTTGGTGTTATCCGATTTTTAGTGTTATCCGATGCATGTTAAAATCCTATGGGATCCATAGAGATACATTGTAACCACACAGGCTTTAGCGGTTGTTATCCAATGCATCCCATAGGATCTTAATGTTATCCGATGCAATTCTTCCCCCCAGATTGCTTAATGTTATGCGATTTTAGTGTTATTCGATACTAATGTTATCTGAGGTATTACTGTATTGTGTTTCTGACGTTTGTTCTGCAATGCTATGTCAGCCGCCCTGAGTCGCTCTGTGAGTAGGGCAGCATGCAAGTGTAAACAATTGAATAAATAAAATTTTCCTACTTCAGGAAAAAATGCATTCTTGAATACAAGTTGCAGGCTATGATTAAGGGGAAGAATATATTCCCCCCCCCCCAAAAAAAAAAAAAAAAACCCAAGCTGACACACAGATGCCTGGCTTGAAGGGGCTGTAAAGCACACCAATGTTTTCAAATATATCAAAACTAACAGAGAACGGTTTTTGTTTTGCTATGGAAATATGTTTCTATTTACACAAGGTCTAGGATGCATGCTCTGGAAAGATTACCACATTTAAGATACTTATGAAGAGAAACAAAACTATCTGTATACAATATATAGCTCACCAATTGTCAAACATGTGCTGGGGGGAGGAGAGAGATTCATCCTGATCAGTTCCAAATAACATTTGTTTATTTTATAATGTGAGAAAGAGAGAGGGAATATGAAGAGATGGGGGATTAGCCTGCTAGCATGTCAATTTGGTAAACGCAAAGCTTGTTTTTCCTAATATTATGGCTGTAGAAAAGAAATGTTCTTTAGGCCTGTTTGATCCCAAAGCTATTTTTGTTTAGATTTTCATATGAGAGTCAGCTCTCCCAGCCAAGGGACAGAGTTGCTGCACCCAAAATCCAGAACAAGAACAACTCTTGACCATTTACTGAATCTTGCAGTCATAATCTGACTAAATAATGGCATCATAACATATTTGGTTCAGTTCCAACTATGCTGGGTTAAAGCCAAAGCCTTGATGTGATTTCAGTGGCATATTTTATATTTAACACCTTATTCTAAAAATGTGGAGCTGGATTACTACTCCAGTGATCAAGAGCATGTACTTGTATGAGCCAACTAATGCACTCAAGGCTTTTAAAGCAGACTTGAGCCAAAAGGATACCATTTCAAGGTACTTTGTGGTATGGCAAAGGTCAACGAAAGCTGGGGTAGCTAACTTTAATTTTTCAAATTATTGTATGTAAATGAAACCTTAAAATAATGCAGAAGCATTTTGTTTGTACATACAGGGATAAGCTCTTCCTTCACTAATATAGTCATACTTTCTCTCCTCTACCCCCACAAGTAGTGACAATCAAACAGTGCAGTCTTTACATTGCTAAAATTCCCTCCCTACAAACTAGCATGATTTACAATTAAGGGAGGCAGAAAGGAAAAAGCACATCACTAGACATTTTCTCTGCGATCCAACAGTACCACTGGACAAAGTCTGCAGCATATCCAAAAGGTTCTCAGTGGTTCCCAACTTTGGTTCCCCAGATGTTCTTGGAATTGCAGTTCTCAGAAATCTCAGCCAGCACAGCCAACGGTGAAAGCTTTTGGGAGTTTTAGTCCAAGAACATTTGGAGCCCAAGGTTAATATATATAATATGAGCTTTTGTAAGAAAATTAAGACATAAGTTCATATATGATGGACTGACAACACAGCAGGGAGAGACAGTTATCAGATTCACTATCCAAAACTACAAGAACTAAAGAATAATCAAGTATCTGAATATTAGCATTGTAATCCAAAACCACTTAAATGCTGACAGAGTCTGGATCAGAACCAGGATATTACAAGTTTTTGGCAAAACATAAGTAGACATTATCTAAACCACATGGCCACATTAATTTTTGACTCTCTTTATCATGCATTAACCTTACATGTAGTAGTCAATGAAATGACAATAGGGAAAAACTGAAAAGGATAGCACTGTTCATGTATCTCCATTTAGATGTAATAAATAAGCAAACAAATGTTGACTGGTAGAAAGCATTACATTCAGATAAATCCAATATAGGCTTTATTGTGAGGAGGGAAACTGGAAACCAAACACCTGCAGATGTATACTTTCATGCATTCTTCACCTTATACCCCTTTGCTATTATCTCACTGTTCTACTGATCATATTGGAGTTTCCAGTCATGATGGTTACAGCCCAACTCTAGGGTCAAAGTTGCATTTCTCAATGCCAGTGGAAGATGACCACTGCACTCCACATCTGGCTAGCTGCTCCTGGAAAAGATGACCTAGAGCAGGGATCCTCAAACTACGGCCCACAGGTTGGATCCAGCCTGCGACACCAAATCATCCAGCCCATGCCCCCACTCCACTTATACTGCCACCGCCTCAGTCCTTGTTCCTTCTAACTGGCTTGGTATGTTCCTGCCGGCACACCATAGCAGGGCAGATTTTGTAAACCAGGAGGTCTCAATCTTTTAAAGCCAGGGGCGGGTCATGCTCCCGCAGATGTTTCAGGGACCGGACAGCCACATTCCCCTTCCTCCACCATATGGCACTTCCTGGTGTGCTGGAGGTGGTGGGGGCCCACATGAAATGGTGCCATGGGCTACAAGTTGAGAATCCCTGTTGTAAGCCTCACAACATCCTCCCTGCTACGAAGCGCCGTTAGGAACACGCCAAGTCAAGCGGAAGGCATAAGGATTGAGGCAGCAGCTGAAGTGGTGGAGGCACATGGATGCCATGTCTTTCCCAGGGAGCGCTCTGCCCGAGCACTGGTGAGAAGAACAGCCTGGACCCCTCCTTCACCCATGCCATGCAGCTCCTCCAGGCCAGTAAGCAGGTATGCAATGGGGGAGGGGGCTTGGGGTGGTCCCAGCAGTGGCAGTGGTGGTAGGGAGTGGTGGGGGATCAGGTTGGTCCTGCTGCACTATTAGCAGCAGCAGGGCCACCAGACCGGCCCCTCAACAATCTGAGCAGGGATGAACCGGCCCCCAGCTTTAAAAGGTTGAGGACCCCTGGTCTAAAACAGTGATGGTGAACCTTGGCACCCCAGATGTTCCTGAACTTCAATTCCCAGAAGCCCTGACTTGGGCTTGTGGTAATTGAAGTCCAAGAACACCTGGCATGCCAATGTTTGCATTAAGGGGTGTACAGCAGTAATGGCTAACTGTGGCACTCCAGGAGTTCTTGAACTTCCATTCCCAGAAGCCTGATCATCAGGAGTGCTGACTTGGGCTTCTGGTAATTGAAGTCCAAGAACACCTTGAGTGACAAGGTTAGTCATCACTGGCCTAGAACAAGGATCAGCAAAGATGTTCTTCAACTTCAATTTCCAGAAGCCCAAGTCAGTACACCTGCTGATGAGGGATTCTGGGAATTGAAGTCCAAGACCATCTAGAGAGCCAAGTTTGCTGACCCCTGGCCTAGAGGGCTCTTTGATCAGATACAAGAAGATTCTAATTGTGTTCTTAGATTATGAACTAGTTTTCACCCTGGTTTGTTTCAGCAAGTTGTAACTTAAACTAAACATAGTCCTCTATATAGTTTGGACAGAGAGATAAACTCTAATACACTTACAACATGGTGCAAATCCTTTCAATGTCTTCTTCACTTCCATGGCAGAAAACGGGGGAAGAAGAAGTGTGTTGACATGAGGTTTGCTTCTGCAAATATACTTTAAATATACTTTAGCGATTTCAACATGCTTCTTTATTGCAGACACATGATATTAGTTGAGGTGGAGAGTAGCAGCTACATAGTATACATGTTCACAAATGTACACAAAGACACTTCTTTCACCCTCCACAGGCCCACACACATCTCAGTACACAAAATGAGAGGATTAATCCAAAAATCCATTGAAGCAGAATCCTTCCTGCCAAAATATTTGTGACTAGCCACAACAGTAGGAACATTTGAAGAAAAAGAAACATAGAATTGGATGCAATAAGCTGCATCAGAATTCAAAAGTCTTAGTTCACACCACTGTATTTTTTTTTAAAAAAAAATCCCTGGATATAGCAGCCAAGATTATCATTTTCAATTTAAAGTCAGTCAAGGAGATGAGGAGAAACCACTGTTTTCAACACTGTTAGAATAGAAGAATGGATCCTATTGTATCTGGCATGGTGCTACTCAGGAGGCCTATATTTCTTGCCAATTTAAGATACCAGTTTATACATAATAAATGTGCATTACTTCCTCACCCTTTGTTAATCATCCCTTTAGCATTTGTTATGCAGATGACACACTTTTTTTAGTACTAATATCTGATGGGAGGTTGTCACCTTCCTCTCCAAACAGAATAATTTATGGTACACCACCACCCTTTCCTGGGTTGTTTAACATTAAACACCCTGGAAGCAGAGCTTGGAAAAATTACTTTACTTTTCTGAATTAGTGCAATAAGGAGCCTAGCTGAGGATTCTTGGAGTTGTAGTCCAAAAACTTGAACAAAAAGTTGTCCTAGCTCTCTTCAGTCTAGTCTATTGTCATGTTTTATCATCATGCCAGCATTTCCCAAATTATGTTCCATGGGAAACTGGTGGACTTCTATTCCCAAAAACCTAAGTCAGTACATTGGCTGATTGGTGCTTTGGGGAACTGAGTTAGGCTTCTGGGAATTGAAGTCCGAAGATTGGGAAACACTGCAGTAAGAAACCATATCTACATGTTTTAGGAATCAAAGAAGAATCATTCATTTGGTCCTTGGGTTGGCACATGTTTGTTGTTCTGTTAATAAGATATAGTGTGATTGTGGAAAGGGAGCATTTATCTCAGTTCAAGTATTTCAAAGTAAGTCATGTTACCTATTTAAAGTGCATTTTGTACACTATGTACTAGAGTTCTTCCCTAAAATGAGTGAAAGAGCCATTAACAAGGAACAGCAAAGACTAAATTAATGACTTCTATGGCAATCTCAACAGGAAACTATTCCAGATAGCACTCTTCTGTTATACTTAACAGGAATTCCATTTGTACTGCATTAACAAAAGTCCACAAATGTTGTTTTAGTGCAGGCTTTCTCCCAGTTCTAACCTAATGTCAGTATTTCCTAGAAACAACTGGTCTACCTCTGGCCACAAACACCCAGCCAAGAAAAGAAAGAAACAAAACATTCTTCTAAAAATTATTCCCAATTTATAGTAGCAGCCCCCTGCATTTTATGGCATGTCTGAAGTGCAAGACAAGGAGCCTGTCATGTATGTGGCTCCCCTTGTATTTCTGTCTATTCCACCAGTATCTGACTCTAGGATTAGCATCAAACCAACATGTTTTATTATCCAACTGATTTAGATCTATGCTCCTTATTATAAACATTCCTCTTGTGATTCTCAAGGGACACATTTTAAAAGAAATTTTATGTAAACAAACATTTTACCAAAGCAAAAGGAAGCTTGTAAAAACTTTTTACAAGAACAGCTTTTAGAGACAGTACATATGGGATGGATATAGGAGAAAAGGCCATGCTGGAACACAGGCAACAGCTCTAAAATAAATCCTAAATACAATTTTATGCTTCCTCTAAGATGAGCAAAATAATGTTAGATGAGGTTTAGGATTTTGCAGCTTCTTGGTGGTTGTGGACATACGGCTTGAACATAAAATCGTTTGCCCAGTTAGCCACAACTTGCAAAAAAGATTTCTGAGAACTGTGTATTGCCATGAGAGGGTTAACAGGCACTTGAACTGTACATACTAAGGTTCAAATCAACACCCTCTACAATGCCACAAGAAAACCCAGGATATTCTTATTTTAGTCTTATTATGCTAATATTCAATTATAAGACTTCTCCAGCATTAGCAAGTTTTTGAAATTGATGTCCTAGTATTGTTCCCTTATCCCTCTTTTTTCCTGCCTCTTATTCTGTGCAAGAAATTGCCAAAATCTATACACCTTGCTGCCTATCCTTGTGAATCTTGAGCAGGACAAATGCCATTTTGCACAAGTATTACCATAAATTTGTGCAGATATAGTTAACGCTGCACAGAAATGATACTACAATATTTTACACAAATATGGCAGCAATCTAATTCAGTTGTGGTGAATCCTGTCCAGGAAGTATGTCATTTAGTGCAAACACTGTAGGGTTTTTTTGGGAGGGGAAAGAAAATGAGCACAAACTGTTCAGGAATTGCCAAGATGTGTCCTATAAGCTTTGGCAGGGGAAAAAAAAGAAATGGTCACAAGAATTTAAGGAAATGACTGACTCTGACCTTCTCTCTCTCTTGCCAAGAGCAAGAAGCTGTGAGATTCTCCTTTCTAATTCTAAAACTACTGTCGATATACTGTATAAATTAGTAAAGTACATTTTTGGCTCCTGAAATGACAACTGCTTCCCATGGCCATTTTAGTGCTCCTCTTTCAGTCAACCCATGAAGAACTTGTGGGAAAGGGATGAAAGTTACTCCTTTAAATATATAGCTTTCACTGAAGATAGTGGGAAGATGACTTTCAGAACTACAGAGTTGCAAAAGGAAAATCCCTGTTTTGTTTTGTTTTTTGGCTTTTAACGGTGGTATGTTTTTGGTTTCCAGAACAAAATGTATTTTATTTATTTTAGTTTTAAACTTCTAAAAGCTGGAATCTAACATAATGCAAGTCATACTCATTTGTAGAGAACTTGTATCTCTTCCTTACACTTCAACAACTACTTTAAGCAACCTAAAGGTTAGCACACCTTTAATAGGAAATACTCTAGTATCAATTCACTTTCATAAAAAGGTCCAGGTGTCTCTATTATTTTCTTCTTCTGAAAAAGGCACTGAAAAGTACATACTGTACTGTATATGCTGGCGTATAAGACTACTCCCCTCCCCGAAAAACATGCCTCCAAGTGGGGGGGGGGGTCGTCTTATACGCAGGGTGCACTTCAGTTGGGATAGACATAGCTGCCCATAGTGACCTCCCGATGCTCACCCGGTGCCCATAGTGGCCTCCCGATGCCCGCCTGGTGCCCATAGTGGCCTCCCGATGCCTGCCCACCCACCTCATTCTACATACCATCCAGTATCGTGCAGTATCCAGTGTAGCTGCGGCGAGCATCAGCAGCAAGACAGGGGTGCCAGCCTTTTCGGCGTGCCCCACCCCGCCCCTTGTCTACGCAGAGCTCGCACATGTGCACTAGTGCCGGCCACAGGGAGATGTTGAAATCAAATCTGATGTTCTTTTATGTTTTATTTGGTGTGTGGAAGGTGTGCGGACGAGGGGGTAGTCTTATACGGTGAGTATATAACAAACTCTATATTTTGAGTGGAAATGTTGGGGGGTCGTCTTATACACCCAGTTGTCTTATACGCCGGCATATACAGTACCTCATGTGTATATGATCTGGGTTAAAAGAGAATAAGGAGAAACAGCTTCAACTAATTTTATATACAAATATACACAAAAGTGAGTCTCCTGAACAAATGCACTTGCTATGCATATACACAATTTCTCTTCTAGAGTAAAATGAGGAGAAGCCAATTTCTCTGGGATATAGCAGAAGTCAGTTTTACTGAAGATTGACTGGCTGACTCTTTTATAAATGGTGAAGCCTCTCTTCTTCATCAGAATAACCTTCTAACAGTCAAAATTCCTGTGTTAAGAAGTGCCAAACAACAACCTCCTTTGCAGGAGGTGGAGTACAAAGTAAAAGTTGTACAAACATGTATGGTTGCAAAAGGGCAACATGACTGAAAGAGTCAGAGGAAAATAAATAGTTTCCTGAAATATGGTGGGATACAACGTCCATTCAGTTGGGAGATTGCAAATGTAACGTTTTCAGGAGCAACAGAATTGATAGCATAATCAAATTACCACAGGCCCATCAAATATTTAATCAATCTAATAAGACAAGTGCAAAATAGAATTTTATATTTGAATCTCTAAAAAGTGATTAATATGCCTAGTCAACTAATTAAAATCCTGAAAGCCCACAAAACCTGCAAAGAATAACTAAAATTACCAGATTTAATACTGTATATGGATAAAGGTCCGTCTTCTCCCCCCTTCCCCACTTCTTGGATGTGGACATTAAAGTGGTGAAGGGGGTTCAAAGTGCCAATGAAGCAGAGATCTATACCATCTAAAGGCCAGACTGCAGCCAAGACATCAAAAGACTGATACTCAGAAGAGTAGCAATGAAGGAATTAGAAAAGATAACCAATTACTGTACAGTATAAGGATGAGTCACTGAAGACCAAGACTATCCATTCTATTGTATTTCCTTAAAACTAAGATAGAAAAGAAAGACATGACTCAGAAGTTGCAATACTTCAACTGTAATTCATAGTTTTAAAAAGATTCCAAATGCCTTATTTTTTAAAAAGAAAGTAAAGAAAGAGAAGACGAATAATGTATCCCATGGTGAGAGGTTATGAAAATCCGTTCTAAAAATGCCTGACCAGTAGCAAAAACTTTTCAAAACTTCAGAGCAAATAAAAAATGAAAATATAAAACATTTCATAAGACTGAGCATATTTCTTGCTGAAACTGCAAATTTTTCTTTTCTTGAAGAAGCTTCCAAGGAATGATGGTAACCAGCAGTGTATAGTACTTCCAATAGGGCTTATTCATACTGTTTCCTAAAACACTCACTCACCCTACACAACTTAAAATAATCTGGGTTTATGGAGCTGAGTGTCATCCCATTTCAGATTTTATTTTATTATAAAAATGTGCATTGTTTGTGGCATTTAGTATCAATTCACAGTATAGATCTGCCATTTCAATGATACTTTCAGTCAATTTTACATTTAAACAATTGTTGCTATGTATGCTTATGAAGACTGATTGAATAAAATTGGCAATATGAACCTCAAAGAAAGCATGAAAAACTGTTGTTTCATATTTCCAATATACTGTAAGTTCAAAAATTTTAAAAAGCAGAAAAAAACTCATTCATTAACGGAATCTTTCAGCAGAGGAAAACTGAAATGCGCTCATATTTAAATTTTGGGCAGAAGTTCTTACCACCTCCCATCTGGCATGGGCATGTGAGATTTTAGGTGTTATAGTCCTCAAAAAATTAATTCTCTCAAAATCTGGCCACTAGTGTTCACCTGAAGCAAGTAAAATTTTTCTCTGGCTGGCAAGTACACTCTACGTCTTTGAGATCTCTTCAACTTCCAGACATTCTAGACTTGTCTCTCCTAGTTCTTCAGTGCTTTGAATACTTTAGCACCATCATTAACATCAAAATTTGAAATAAATATAAGAGAAAGTAGTGGTGTGCCAGCAGTTCCATCTTCTGACCTTGCTGCATTCCAGCATTTAAAAGTAATCCAAATAGTGGGAATTGCTTAAATCCCATTTCCCACTGTGATAGCTGAAAAATTCTATTTCAGGCATTGAGAGCAAGCCATAGGCAGTTTGTCACCCACGAGGAATATTATAATATTTGTCCCATAATCATTCTTATTGGATAATTTTACTTTCCAGGTCTTACGGTTATTTCTCTGCCATCCCATAATGTCCCATACCTTGATATCAGGCCCTAAACAGGTACTATCTTCTGTCCCACACTAACACAGGCTTCTTCATACTGTTGATCCTCTGTTCCATCCTATGATTCCGAGCCAGCCTGGGCTAACCCCATCAAAACTATTTCTACTAGCAGAGTATACTCTACAATACACTGAGTGGAATAAAATTGTCCAAGGGGTAACAATAGTGGGCATCTGACATGGGAGAAGTTTATGAAAGACATAATCCACTGGCTCTGCTGTTATAACTCTGGCAGTTCAAGTGTAATGTGCTCCAAAGCATTGCTGCTGTTGGTGCTCAGTGTCAGTATCAAAATAACAAATACGTATTAAATTTGCATGGCATTTTAATTCATACTTGATTATGTGGTTGTGGATCAGAATAAGCTTGGATCTGGTGCCTATGTCTTTGGGGAAAGACAAAGAATATAATGGGACTGTGAAAGGGGAGGAAAAAAATCTTCCCTGAATTCTTCCTTCACCAAGTCACACAACTAACCCCTATGTAGAAAAGGCTGTACTGCGTCTGGGTCCCCAAGCAATAAAGCTTTTCAAGAGTTCATCTACAATTCTGATTCGTTCAAAAACCATGATGAGAGTAGTTTGAGATCACATGGATCTTTTTTATTTTGAATTTCTTCTTCTTCTGTGTCTAGGTCAGTAGTGAAACTGCCAAAACAAAGGCACCTTTTGGTGAGTTCATTCTGCAGTTCCTTTTGCCTGACCTAGTGTGAGAAAGATTAGCCAGCAACACAAAATTGCCATTACCAGGGTTCAAAAATACCAAATTCTTTTGGATAAATCAGCAGAATGTTGTCTTTACATCTTTGCCCTGACGATATGGAAAAAAGGACATTTCACACAGAGGCAGATCATGTGTTGTTTGTCTTAATATTTTTTACACCCACATGGACAATGGCAACCACACAAAGAAGTGCCAGGACAAAATATCATAATATTACTGGTACATAGCATCATCTTAAATGAAGAAGTCAGGTTGACATACAATACCAAGTTATTCAGTATGATGAAACCAAAGATGGTAATGAGTCATTGCCCAAAACTCACAGAAAAGGCAATAATGCTAGGAAAAGTTGGAGGAAACTGTAAAAAATAATGACTAAACATGAGATGATTTGACTCAATGAAGGAAATCCCAATCTTTAGTTTGCAAGACCGGAACAGTGCTGTTAAGGACAAGAGGTAAGTCAGAAGTGACTTGACAGAATATAACACTAAAAAATGGACTACAAAGAGCTCCAAAAGGGCAATACAGTAATACCTCAGATAAAGTTTACCTCAGATAACGCTAAAATCGCATAACGTTAAGTAATCTGGGGGGGATAATTGCATCGAATATCATTAAGATCCTATGGGATGCATCCGATAACAACCCCTAAAGCCTGTGCGGTTACAACGTATCTCTATGGAGCTTTAACGTTATCCAATGCATCCCATAGGATTTTGACATGCATCGGATAACACAAAAAATCGGATAACACCAAGACTTGTGGGACCAAGTTTTAGCGTTATCCGAGATTTTGCTGTAAAATGATAAATGTTGATCACATATGTGAACAGCATAGTTGTGGGAAAATGCATAATGTAATGGACACTGAAGTTTAAAAAAGGCCTCCAAACTTTACATATACACTGAGAGTGTTTGAACTGGGAAAGAGATATTTGTGTTATAAATAATATCTAATCAAAACATCAACCTGGCATGGATCAGCTACTTTTCTAAAAGATAGGTTTCATGTTAGGCATTACTTGGAAGGTGGTTGAAAATAAAACTGCTACTATTTTAAAGACTGTAGAAATCTATGGAATGAATATACTTGGAATACTGCATGTGGTTTTAGTTGCAATGTCATAACGTTATTGTACAAACAAAGAAAAAGGCAAGCAAAATGATCATGGGACTTGAACAATTCCTCTATAATAGGGGTTCTCAATCTTTTCAAGCTGAGGGCTGGGTCGTACTCCTTCACTCAGCTTGAGGGGCTGGATTGCCATTTTGCCCTATCTGTCACATATGGTACTTCCGGGTGTGATGGAAGCAGTGGGGTGCCACATGAAATGAAGCCGTGGGCTGTATCCAGCCCCCGGACCGTAGGTTGAGAGCCCTTGCTCACATCAGCCACACTTGGGTAGCATTGTTTAGTTTCAAGTTGCTTTCCAAAATTACAAGAAAACATAACTTTTAAGAGGGGCACACACTGTACCTTCTAACTCCATTTTTAAGGTTTCTAGAAGAAAATATATTTCTATTAAACATACCACATCTACTACTGTTTGCTGAGTTTTGAGACTATTAGGGTTAGAGTTAACAAATACAGCAACAAAACACAGTATTTTAATAAGGAACACCAAGGTGGTAGGGGTGGGGGTGGAGACTTTTAAATCAGCGAAGAAACCTCTCCTAATGCAGGCATAATGAAAGTAGAGGGTGTGTGTGTTTTCTTTAAAAAGAGTGAAAACATGGTTTTCTTTAAATACAGTAATACCCCGGATAACGATTATACCGTATAGCGCTAAAACCGCATAACGTTACAAGATTTTTTTTGAAAAATCTTGTATCGAATAACGCGATTTTTAGTGTTATCCGGAACAATCATGTGGGGGGGGGAGGGGTTGGATTGGGTAGAACATCTACCCAATCCAACGCCGCCGCCCCCAGGGCCCGCCCGCACGATGTTTGGAAAGGGTATGGCCCCCCATACCCTTTCCAAACATCGTGCAAGCGAGCGCCTTTCAAACGCAGCTTGGGGAGCATACGGAAAAAATCTCCGTATGCTCCCCAAACCGCGTTTGATGCGCACGCGCCAACGTGCCCAATGTTTTTTAGCATTGTTCGGTGTATACCCCGGACAATGCTAAACAACGGATAACATGACTTGTGGAACCAAGTCATAACGTTATCCGGGGTACTAGTGTACTGTGTTTCTTGCCTTCCTGGCAAAGAATCTTTCAGTGCATCCTACACTGGAAATTCAAGTAAGTGTTTGCTACCTTGTGATTTCCTTATAGGAACTGTCAGGCATCAGAACACTACTCTGGACAAAATGTACAATCTCCTTCCTAGATTATTTTGAACTTTTGCTTTCACCAATCTAAACCCCTAGGAACAGGCCAAGGTTTTCCAAAGCAATGAGAGCTACTTTTAATGTGTAGCTTTTTAAAGCACCCACGTTTCACGTGAAACGAGTGACAAGTGACAGTTCTTCACAGAGCTACATTTTGTCCATCTGTTGTGAGCGTGGGAACCAGTGTCAGTAAGGAGTCAGGAGACCATAGCAGATAATGTCCAGCAGCTGTCACCAGCCTGGCAAGGAAGCAACTCTCAAACACAGAGAGCAGAGAGAAATATCACAGCTGTACTAAAACTATGTCTAGTACCAGGGAGAGGATTTGGTTTGAGAAAGTGTGCTCAAGTGTGCTGTGTTAGTCATTCTATTTGTCACTTGCTTAAATTCTTCAGTATACACAGTAGGTTTTTAGTATTATAGTTTCCTTTTATTACCCTTGTCCCGTCTAGTTTAGGATATGGTGTTTATGTTTTTGTGTGTTATGCTGGTCATGGACTGTAAATAAATTGAACTGAATTGAATTGAACAAATCTAAGCAATAAGTGACGACCTAAAGCATGGATTCCAAGTAAATCCCTATAACTGGTGGATCACAGGGTTGAGGAGACTCTTTTTTTAATCACGCAACCTGTTAATCATATGGTTATAACCCAACAACTTCTAGATTATTTCAAGGCTTATTCAGGAAACAAAAGTTTAGAGCAGGGGTGGCCAACCTTGGTGTTCCAGGTGTTCTTGAACAGTTCCCAGGAGCCCTGATCAGCTGGTGTACTGACTTAGGGTTCTGGTAAATGAAGTCCAAGAACACCTAGAGCACCAAGGTTGGCCACCCCTGGTTTAGAAGACTGCTCTAGAGTAGGGGCTCCCAACCTTACCGTGCCACAGGCCAGACAACTTTTCCTCAGACTGTGCCGTGGGCCAGATGCAATGGCGGCAGGCACGTTTGCACATGCACAAGCACATCTGTTTCCGGGATCATTGCCGTGGGCCAGACGGAATGGTGTAACGGTCCAGGTCTGGCCCATGGGCCGTAGGTTGCAAACTCCTGCTCTAGGGCGCAACTGGCCACTATTAAATTCCATTAGCTTTGTCTGACTCACTGAACTTTTTATTACAAAAGAGCTACCTCCAGCTCCTTCCTCCTTTTAATTACATATTCTTAGGTGAGTCACCACAGAGCACTGCAGGCTTACACAGGCTGAAGAATGAAAGGAAAACCTCAGCAGATCAGTTTGACCTGAGGCCTTGATAACCTTCCACAACAGATATGCACATCTATAGAATATGGACCCACCCAGCAGACACACAGCCTAGTAGTCAACAGACGACCTTCTTCCATATAGAGAGTGCTGAACTATTGCACACATCCGACTAAATAAAGTTTGTTAATACAACTGCTGATGTCAAACAATTCATTTAATTTCATCTGACTTGAGATGGAGATAAGAGATTAAAGATTTCCTTCATGATTTCATGTTTATGTTTTAGAACAGCTGCAGAACATCTTATATTTACCTTAATGCAGCTCAATATACCGACTTCAGCTCTAACAGAAGCTACTTCTGAAATACTCAAAACAATTTCATGCCAGAATTCCATCTTACGACAGAAAAGTGTTTCTGTTGCAGAGACAGCAGTCTCAAAGGGCCCAGGCTGATACAGGCCAAGACAGGTGTGACAGAACAACACTGTAATGACTGGAGGAAGACCAGAGACTGGAATAGTAAAAAGGCAGGACTAGAACAAGACAGGTGGGCATCTGGGACTGAAGGGCATGAAAAACCTGTGAGCATGGAGCACAAAGCCAACATATTTGACAAGCAGTAAGGTACTGATTTATTTATTTATTTATTTATTTATTCATTGTTGCCCTTCTCACCTAGGCAACCCAGGGTGGCTCACAACATCAAGTTTCAAACATATAAACAACTCCAATAGAAAGATTAAAACTATAAAAACTATCTAAAACACTTTATATAAAAAACCTCCCAATCCCCTTAAAAATACCTGGACAGCCCTAGATAAGCCAGTGAGGGGGGGGTGCAATACTGGCAGTACCCCACACCTGCTGCCATAACCATGTTTTTAAGGCCTTCCTGAAGGGAAGCAACTCTGTCTGAAGACATAATTCGAGCACCAGGAGGTTCCACAGGGCCGGAGTAGATACCGAAAAGGCTCTCCTCTTACTCCCAGTGAGATGCGCCTCCCTGGCCAATGGGACAACTAGGGAGCCCCTCCGGTCTGCTCTCATAGGACGGCCAACAGCCTTGGGGTGATGCAGTCGCTTAAGTATCCTGGTCCACTACCATGAAGGGCTTTAAAGGTCATTACCAGTACCTTGAATTGCACCCAGAGGCATATTGGCAGCCAAAGCAGCTCCTGCAGTAGGGGCGCAGCACGGTCAGTAGTGGGCATCAGCAGGTTCGTACCAGTTCACCAGAACCGTTAGCAGAAATTCTGGCTGGCCCCACCCACCCAAGTTTGGAAAAAAAGTAGTCCTAATTCGGGTGCAATGCAGGGCTTTCCCCCTGGCCATGCCCACCATACCACGCCCACACTGTGGTAGTAAAAAAAAATTGAGCCCACCAATGGGCATGGTCATATTGACTGCACCCCATTGCCACCCGGGCAGCTGCATTCTGAACCAACTGAAGTCTCCAGATAGTCATCAAGTGCAGCCCCATATAGAGCACATTGTAATAATCTAGTCTGGAGGTGACCAGAGCGTGAGTGACTGTAAGAAAAAAGTCCTGGTCCAGGAACGAACGTAACTGACGGATGACACGAAATTGCACAACAGGATCCCTGAAACAAGATCCAAGCAGGTAAACAATCAAAATACCACATATTGTTTTTTGATGAATCAATTATGTAACTGATGGAACTATATTTAGAATTTGAGTTTGGGGAAGTGTATAAAGAGTCTATCAGGTTTCATGCCTAGACTCTTACCAGTTAATAAGCTTTACAATCTCTTTTTTCATGTTACTGACACACAGATTACTAAAAGGTTGGAGGAAATGATATTGCAATTTGGTAAATGAGGAAAATTTATGGAGCGTAACTAAAAAAAACCTGAGGTGTTTACAATGTAAAAGGGTCTTTATGAACCTAATCAAGCCTCCCCCTCCCCATGACACATGCTGTGTTATAGGGAGTAGCTAGGAAGTGTTATGCAATTCAAGAATTACACAGAGTTAAAGCAAAAGAATGGATGAGACATAAGAAATTATTGTGCATAATAAACCATTACACAGCATCTAAAAGCACATCCATAGTATAAAAATGCTAATACTATAGTTATCTTATTCAATACTAGTGTGTGTGTTTTTCTTATTTAAGGATATGAAAAACCATGGCATTGAACAAGACATCAAAAGTTTTTTGTTCTCTAATGCCAACATGGTGATGTGAGGGTGAGACACATTTTTAAGCATAAGCATCTAATTTTTAATTATCTGGGCTAAAAACCCTAGCCAAATTTTATTTAAAAATGACTTCTTTTGAAACATTCACCAAAACATGACAAATAGAGCTATTAGAAAAGATATTTGGCCCTGTAGACACAAACATCAAGAATTCCTAAGTCATCATAGCTTCCATCCCACAAAACTGTCAACTTAATAAAGCCAGATTTCCACTGTGGGAAGAAAATATAGACAAGTATCTGTGAACAAATCCTTGCAGTTCAATCATACCTAAAAAGATAAACGAAATACATAGTCTTATTAAACACTTGCGATAGGGTCCCATGAACAGATTAGACTCTCATCCTCAAGTTCTTCCGGTATCCAATAATCTTTTAACAAAGTACATACTGTACAGTAAAACCTCAGCTAACGCTAAAACTTGGTTCCACAAGTCTTCATGTTATCCAATTTTTAATGTTATCCGATACATTCATGCATCGGATAACGTTAAAATTCCATAGAGATACATTGTAACCGCCACAGGCTTTAGTTAACGTTATCCGATGCATCTCACAGGATTTTAATGTTATGCAATGCAATTTCCCCCCCGCCCGATTGCTTAACATTATGCAGTTTTAGCATTATCTGATGTAAACATTATCTGAGATATTACTGTATCTTTTTATTGTACAGTTGTACCTCGCTTAAAGAGCATAATGCGTTCCACAGAATTGCTCTTTAAGCGAGTTTGCTCTTTAAGCGAAACACCATTGTAAGTGACCAATTGTGGGTGGGATTGCGAACCCCAATTTATTTGTTATGCGAGTTTTTGGTTGGTTTTATTTGTTAAGTGAAGCGAACATTTAGAGAAAATTCTGCTCTTTAAGCGAGTTACTCTTTAAGTGAGGCGCTCTTTATGCGAGGTTTGACTGTATGTTACAAACTTACAATAGACTTAAGAGGCCATGTTACAGTAGTACCTTGTTAAAAAGCATAATGTGTTTCATGAGATTGATCTTTAAGTGAGTTTGCTCTTTAAGTGAAACACCATTGTAAGTGACCAATTTTGACTTCGGGAGGGGGGGATCGCAAACCCCGATTTACCGTAGTTATTAAGCAAGTTTTTGGTTGGTTTTAGTTGTTCAGTGAGGCAACCATTCAGAGAAAATTCTTCTCTTTAAGCAAGTTAGTCTCTAAGCGAGGTGCTCTTTATGTAAGGTTTTACTGCATTTTATATGTCTGTTCACCATCATTAGTGTTGGTCACTCTCTAGGGTAACCATGCAATAGATAACAGCAATCATTTCTTTTTAGTATGGAGTATTTTTAATTTAAAAAAAATATGAAAGAGTTGTGCTTTCTTTTCATATTAAATCCAAGAACATTAAGAAGACACAGCTCTGACCTTTACAAAAATAATTTTTATTCTTTCTCATTCAACATCAGTTGAATATGGTGTTTCTTTAGGGAGATAATCCTCTCATAATCACATTGTGATGGCAACCAAGATAACACACTAAACTGTGACCCAAGAATAACAATAGTTTCAGTGTTCCACAAATATTTTCTGTTCTTCAAACACCCATTAAAAGCCAGGCTTAATGGAGTTTCACTTATAGCTCAAAGAGCTTTACAATGCAATCACAAGAATTCATAAGGCAGATCCACAGCTAAAACCCCTTTCTTTTCCCTATGACCATTTCTTCATTTTCAAACATGGTACTAATACCAAATTATTCAAGATATTGTTATGAAAAAATATGAGAAGGAATATGACATCACATAAATCAGAAATTCATGGACAGTGTTAAAAGCCTTAGTCAGTACTAAAAAGAGATCAGACAAACAAGAGATAAAATGAATAATGCTAGTTATCTTCATATGTGTGCATGTGTATATATGTGCTGTTAAGTCAGAACTGATTTATGGTAACCTTAACAGGACATTCAAGGTAAATAGGATACATAAGGATTGGGTTTACTAGTTTCATAACCTTCCTACCGAGTTTCTATGACCAAGGAGGGATTTCAACCTAGGCTTTCTGATTCTTATTCTAACACTCTGTCCACTACACCACACTGGATTCCCTCAGTTATTTTTATTGGGCTATAATGCAATAGCACTTTGACCTGGCATCATATCTGGATTTACTGTTAAGAATATTCAAAATTTTTACACCCTTAACAATAAATTAGCTGGTCAGTTGACCTTCTGTGCACACATATGCCAAGTATTTTATTTATGTTGTTTTATTATGTACTTATTTGGAGGTTTCATTTTATTTCGTTGTTTTAGCATGTTATTTTGTTATTTGTATGTACACTGCCCAGAGTGGGAAATATCCCAAATGCAATAAATAAATAAATAAATAAATAAATAAATAAATAAATAAATAAAAGCTCCAAGGAGGTGTATGGAGAACTCATGTTTGTAAAAAAAATATTCTTAATTTGCACATAACCATTACAAGCTTTCTTTAATCATTCAGATATTGATGATTTCTGGAAAGTAATTTTTTAAAAACAATTACAGTACTGTACTTCTGGTTTTCAACTTTGCTTTGATTGTTCATTAATCTTGATGTGCATATAATTTGACATTAAATTTATTTTCCACTGTAGATATGAACTATAAAAGGTGCAGATGTACAAGAATTTCCCTCAACAACAGAGCATAGGTGAAAAATATTAAGTCTGAATGTGAAACACTGGAGAATTTCACATTTCACCATAATAATCTTCATGTTTCTTTTCCATTAATGAGAGAGAGAATAATCAGGATCAGTCTTAAAATATCTGCCTCATTTTAGGATTGTCAACATATACCCGAGAAAGCAAACCTTTTTCCTCACTGAACTCTTTTGAAAACTTTGCAACAGAGTTCGGAATGCATAATAAAGGTAAGATTTCATTGCCAAGTAGGTGCTATTTGTTGCCTGTTTGATTGTATTAAGCAGACGTCATGAAACTAAGCCTATTTCTGGTGTTTCCAAGGTACATTCCAGTAATATTTAAAATGCAAAGCACATCAAACTGTTGATCGAAGATCATTATCAATTCTGCATCCAGAGTAAGCAAATCAACCATTGTTACTAAGTCTCACTGCACTTGTAGACCATTATATGGAGCTGGTGGAGGGGACAGTATCTACACAGAAAAATCTACCGGTAAGTGACAAAAACAATAAAGCTAACTATCAAAAAGAAATAACTTTTTTAAAAAAACCTTTAAGATCTGAATACAAAATTCTATAATATCCGTCTACATTAGCTAAACATGCTGTGTTTTTCACTATTCTAATACACTTTTGTAGAGACTACCTATTAAAGTAGATGGTGCTAGCATTAAAATTCAGTCAGATTACTTAGGAAGGACCTATTGATTTCCCTTCTATTTCTTAAATTGAGACTATTAATAATTACTTGGTGGCATGTGTTTTTAGTGGTGCACACTACAATTGTACAGGATCCTTCTGGGCTACCAAAGACCAGCAAGATCTGAGTTGGTCATAACATGAGAAACAGTAGTTAATTTTCAGAGCAAATCTATAGCTCAGTCTAAATGGGGAACTCAACCATCCACACTGTACACATCAGCTTTGGCCCTGGGCGTCTCCAGTATGGAGCACTTCCAAAGTGAGCACATTAAACACAGAGGAATAGCTCCTTCAACTCTTTAAAAGTTGCTCCACAAGCAAACAAATCACAAAACTATGACAGATGCCAAAACTAATTGCTATACTGAAGCCAGGAAAAGAACCTTCAGATCTTCAAATCTATTGACCAATCTCCCTACTGTGTAATTTATACAAGGTGTATGAACAAATGACATTAAACCATCTACTCACTAGAATTTAACTTCTAATTCCGGAACAAGCAATTTGAATCTAACCCACCATATTCAAGACAGTTTTTAAAAACATAAAATAACTGGAGCAGCATTTGTTGTAGTTACCACAGCATATGAAAATGTCCACCATCAGTTACCAATTAACAATTACAATTGCTGCTCAAAAAGCTCTATCTCCTTAACTAAGAATCATGGACGAAAAGAAATTATCACCATTCTACTTCAAAACTGAATTTCAAAGGAGGCAAAATTGCTAGAGGAACAATTTCCAACTAGATAGTGTCTTGGTTCCATTACTTTTTTACGTTTATACAAATGACCAACCTACATTTCCATAGTCCAGGAATTTCATTTATGCTGATGACCTTGTCTTGACAATTCAAGAGGAGACATTTGAGTCCAGCTGAAATCAAATCCTTTAAAAAGATAGGTCTGTGCCTTCCATTTAAAGAACAGAAAAGCTTGGAGGAAGCTCCAAGTTAGCTGGAAAGATTTTTGGAACTCTTTCCACAACAATCTGTCTCAGCCTTTCCCAAACTGGTGACATTAAGATGATTAGGGGCATGACTCCCATGATCCCTTACTATTAAACCATGCTAACTGGGCCTGATGGGAGTTCTAGTCAGAACTAAAGAGCATCTGCTAAGCTGGCTTTGGGGAACACAGAAAAGCCTAGGGCTGCATGTGGCCTGTGAGCTGCATATATCCTTCCCTGGGCTAAAAAGGGAATAGCGTGGATTGTCTCTAAAACAGTGATGGTGAACCTTGGCACGCCAAATGTTCTTGGATTTCAATTACCAAAAGCCCAGGTCAGCACTCCTGCTGATCAGGGTTTCTGGGAATTGAAGTTCAAGAACATCTAGAATGCCAAGGTTCACCATCACTGGTCTAAAAAGTTAACAATAAAAAAATTCCAATATATGATATCTGTGCATGACTAGATCTAGTGTGTTGGCGTCCACAAAACTTTGGCTGTTATTCATTAAGCTTTGTAAAAATACCCATAAGGCATCATGCAACAAGGAAACAACAAAGTGAATTAAAACATCAATAATACATCTTCAAAACAACTGTGTGTGTCACTTAAAATTTCTTAATACAGTAATACCTCATATAACATTAGTATCGAATAACACTAAAATCGCATAACATCAAGGAATCTGGGGGGAAGAATTGCATCAGATAACATTAAGATCCTATGGGATGCTTCAGATAACAACCGCGAAAGCCTGTGTGGTTACAATGTATCTCTATGGATCCCATAGAGGATCAGATAACACGAAAAATCATATAACACGAAGACTTGTGGAACCAGGTTTTAGTGTTATATGAGGTTTTACTGTATATTCCCAGTGTAACCTCAAAAGATTTGGTAAAAATCTCCAGCTTGCCAATGTTTTGGAACTTTTTAATCACTCACATCTACTGTGGTTGTTGGTGCGCTCTAAACTTTTCTTAATCCAAGGTGACCTTCAAAAAGAGACTGAAAAAACAGCCAGCACATATAAACATATCCTAAAACACACTGTTGGGAACAAACAGTCCTTGGAAAAGGCAAATAATCCTCATAATAAACCAAGAGCAATTAGTTTTGCTGGGAAAACTGGCCAATTTAATCAGTAGAGCAAGTGAGCTAGTAAGATAGAATGACATTCTTCTATAGTTAACAGAAGCTTAATGGTTTTTCGATGGAAATGAACCACACTGCTCTATTAATAATGTGAGTACATCAACAGAATTATTTTGTATCTTTTCTGTATGCCTATAAACAAACACATGAATTTACATTCATATATTATACAGGTTAGGACAGGGTTGCCCAAATTTTTCAGGCCAGGGGCCGGTTGCATGGCTGAGCGGGCTGGTCACATGGTTCTGTGTTATGTGTACATGTACATAATGCTGCCATAAATGTACCCATGGCTGTTGTAGACAAGTTTATAACAGCTGCAAGTCATTTAAGACAGTGTTTTGTACATGCATGGAAGTGTTTTACTATACTTCAACTTCTGGGAGTGGTGAGGGTGGTGCAGGCCCAGGTCAGATGAAATGGTGCTGCAGTCCGTAGTTTGAGCATCCCTGGGTTAGAGAGAATGCATAAAGACTGATCAGGGCATAAACCAGGGTTTCCCAAATTACGACCTGCATGCAACACCATTCCATCTGGCCCATCACCATCTCCCCCATACCCAGAAGTGAAAGCAGGCTCATTTACATCAGCTGTAAAATGCGCCCGCACGTGAGCAAACCGGCCCATGCCTGAGATAAATGCAGAAGTGGGTAGATTTACGACAGCTGTAAATGCACCTGCTTCCACTTCTGGGGTGTGTGGTCCGGCCCACTCAGCTGTTCTGTGGGCATGGTCAGGCCCGTGGCACAAAAAGGTTGGCTACCCCTCGCAGAAACAGTACACACATTCACATGTTCACTGTTCTAAGAAGCCAGAATCAATGCCACTGTTTCTAGGGGTATTTTTAATTAACTCCACAGTAGCAAATGGATATGTTATCGCACAACAGATCAACAAAACTGGGCTACTGATTATTTCTGTTGTAGAGTGACTCTGCACTTAAATCTTACATAGAAATAAAGTTTTATTTCCTGAATATGTTAGGAAACCCCCACTGAATGATCTGATTTCTACAAAACATTTATGACTAACCTGTTAATTGATTACAGTAGAACACCAGATAACGCTAAAACTTGGTTCCACAAGTCTTGGTGTTATCCAATTTTTAGTGTTATCCGATGCATGTTAAAATCCTATGGGATGGATCGGATAACGTTAAAGCTCCATAGAGATACATTGTAACCGCACAGGCTTTAGCGGTTGTTATCCGATCCATCCCATAGGACCTTAACGTTATTCGATCCAATTCTCCTCCCCCGATTACTTAACGTTATGCAATTTTAGCATTATCCGATCCAATCGTTATCTAGTGTTTTACTGTATATGCATTCCTAGTTACAAGTTTCCTGTGAACAAGAACCCATGGAAAGCAATAGTCTTATTTGACAAGCAATATTTAATGTTTAAGAAGGGCAACAGGGATTCTATACAAATAGAAGTTGATTAAAGAAAACGTTTTACAATTAACACTTAAGTCTCTTTCCGTCATCTCAGTTCCTACAAATTTTTAAATTTAAATCTACAAACAGTTACAGGGAACTTGATAGCTAGAACATGTTCTTGATAGCTTCAGACATCTATTATGTTAAAAATTTTAAAAATGAGGGCATCACTTAGCTAGAGATGTCTAAACTAAATACAGAAAGTTAAACATGAACCAACAACAAATAATCTGCCAAACTTAGCTTTCAGCTAAGAGACTGAAAATGTCTCTTCACAATGCTTAAAGAGAAGCTATATGGGAAGAGAAAGAAGTTATAAAGCACTTTCATTCAAAAGAAATCAACAGTTCCAGTGTACTTCTCAAGATGTCTTCAGAAGTTATACACAATTACTCACCCCAATTCAAAGAGCACATTTTGTATTTTCTCAACAAAGGTTAATAATAATTGTGTGCTTTCAAGTCATTTCTGACTTATGGTGACCCTTTTCAGGGTTTTCTAAGTAGAGAACACACAGACATGGTTTGCCATGCCCTTCTTTTTGCAGGGAACCTGGGATTGTGCAACTACACAGATTGGCTCTTCTCCAGGAGGTAGAATAAGGAATTGAACTTTCAACCTCTGGCTTCGTAGCCAGATACCTAAACTATTGAGCTATCCTGTAAACAAATTTTGCATGGTATGTAAAGGCTGCTGTCCAAAATAGTTGGGTATTAGTAACAAGTTAGTTGCATTTTATACAATAAGAAACATCTCAAAACAAAAATGTGAAGGTAATGCTGAAATCTCTTGTGGCCTTGCACACAGAGCAGCTCTGAACCACTTTTATTATAAAAGATCTGTAATGTGTTTATAGTATGTGAAACACTTTCCTTCCAAACACAAGGCTTCTTTCATGATTTAATAGTCATTTAATTAAAACAAATAAATCCCACACTATTAACTAAATGTATTTCTGTTGACAGGCCAGGCACCACACTTCAACTGCATCACGCAGAGGGTCACATGAGTGGTGCCTGTAATGATTTAGGGGGAGAACCAAAGCAGGACACATGCATTCATTTAAACTGGAATGATCCAACAGTAACACTAGCCAGAAATTCCCCTTCTTTTCCTGAGTTAAAAATTTAACAATCAGGGTTTTTGGAGCAGCAGAACTCAAAGAAAATGAGAGAGAGCTTCTTTAAAAGGGAAACTATCCTAGGTCCATTCTGATTTATCCATGCTAGAGTCTTTTCTATACTCTATATAAAGGGTTGGCAAAAGCAAAGAAAAAAAGGACAAAATACTGTAGCATTTTAAAGACTAATACAGTAAAACCTTGCATAAAGAGCGCCTAAGAGACGAACTTGCTTAAAGAACAGAATTTTCTCCGAAAGGTCGCCCTTGTAGAACAACCAAAACCCACTTAACAACTAAATCGGGTTTGCAATCTCCCCCGCCATTTCCCTGCTTTGTCCAACCAGCTAATCTCAGCACTTTGAGAGCTCATGCATCAGTGCCAAGCAACGAGTTGATGAGGCAAGCACCGCATGCCAACGGAGCTCTCAAAGTTCATTGGACAAAGTGGGGAAGCAGCGGGAAAATTTAAAAGCAAAGCGATCTTGGTCAGACAAGGCTCCTACCGCCTTGGGACTTGGCAGAGGCTGTCTAAAACATCTAAAAAAAAACCACAATCACCCTAAGTCCAGGAAGCAATCTTGCCACCCTAAGTCCAAGGAACAACCTAAGTCCAGGGAGCAACCAGTGGCCAGACGTTTTGGGGGTGGGTCAGGCCACTGGTTGAGAAAGCCCAGACTACAACTTCTCCCATGCTGCATTGAACAGGTACCCTGTAAAAGACTTTTTAAAAACTCTATCCTCGATGTGTGATGTTTTAAAAGTTGGCGTTTGATGTTTGAAATGTTATTGTTTGATTTAGCATGTTCCTGCACACTATTTATGCCATTAAAGTGCACTTTATAAAGAATTTTGAACAAAAAAATAGTTTTGGGGCTTTTTTCTGAGATTTGGAATGGAATATTTGGTTTTCAATGCATTTCTATGGGAAAATGCATTTCGCTTAAAGAGCAACTTGCTTAAAGAGCAATCTCAGTGAAGAATTAGGACAGTATTGCAACATCAACCATTTGAATCCAAATCCAAGCAAGACTCAAATGTGTGCTTTCCACCTTCTAAACTGAGAGGCAAGGGTTGAGTTGGATGTTATGTGGCAAGGGAACTGATTACAGCATTGTTCAGCACTAAAACACCTCGGTATGATACATGACTGGACACTTTCTTTTAAGCAACACTGACCCTGAGCATCTCTGCAACAGAGTATGCTGCTCCAGTATGGAGCACATCTGCACACACAAAACAAATTGACATCACTGTGAATGAAGCCATATGTATAGTGACAGGATGCCTCAAACTTACACCAGTTGAGAAAATATACCCTCTTGTTGGTATCATTTCATCTAAGGAGAGAAGTAGCAGCAAATGCTGAGAGAACTAAGCAAAAGAATGACCCTCTGAATGGATATGAGCCTCAAGTCTACCAGTTCAGATCCAGGAAGAGCTTTATGGCAAGAACAAACATTCTTGAGGTACACAAGTACAAAAACATTAGAAGATGGAGGAAGAAGCTCACTGGACAAGGAACAACATTAACAGTAGGATATAGCTGAGGAACTCAACCTCCTCTATGTCACTTGGAGGACCCTGAATAGGCTGAGGGCTGGAGTCCCTAAATTCAAGACCAACATGCTCAAGTGGAGCCTTCTGGCAGACAACAATATACAGTGTGAATGTGGAGAGATACAGAATCCAGCTCATTTACTGGTCTGCCTATTACTACCAGAAACCTGCACTGATGAGGATTTAACTTTGGGGAATGACAAAACGTAGAAAGTGGCTTCATTTTGGCAGTACAGGGTTTGATCAGGATATGAAAGGAGATCTCAGTGTGAGCTTCATGGATAGGAATCTAGTTTCTCAGACACAAAAGATGTTACACATCAGAACTCTATTTATTTACTGTCCTCTAATGTGATACATGCCATCTTCTGCCATCAGTGCTCTCTGTTGTTGTTGTTGTTTTTTACAAAGGACAAAGAGGAAAATCTTTGAGCAGAAAAATGAATTGACATAAATCTGACATCAGGGATAGCAACACAGAGAAAGCAGTTTCAGAACATTCAATGATCCAAGACACCCCATAATGGATGTCAAAATGGAATTGCAATGGGAGACTTCAGGAGGTAACAGCAAGAAATGGCTGCATGAACAAGTTCCAGAGCATCTGTAAGGGCCTCAGTAGATATCAAGGCTTCCTAGCGTATTACATATAATAACTTCATTTTCTGTAATATCTTAGTTCTCAGCTTAGTAAGATTCTGGCCTTTGCCCTAGAAACATTTATTGGCATTCCTGTGACAGTCAAATCCGTCACCCTAGTTCGGACCTTCTAACTGAAGTAATTAACACTTGTTAATCTCTTCCCTGCATTAATGAACTCTTGTCACTTTGTCTACTATCTATAACCTCACCTGTACATGGAGTTATGTACAGTATAACTATAGAGAACATATTATGTGTTCGGTGGAACCTTGGTTAATGTAATTAATGTGTTCTCTGGGACAGTTTCTTACAGCAAAAAATCCCTTAACCCATAGGAATGCACTGAAAACCAAAATACATTAACTGAAACACGGTTTCCCATAGGAATGCATTGAAAACCAATTAATCCATTCCAAAACAAATTCCATAAACCAAGCTACTATTTTCTATGGATTTCCTTTTGTTATGCAAATTTTTATTTTACCCAAGCTGTTTGTTAACTGAGGTTCCAATGTAATTTGTTTCTGATGAAGATTTTTATCCTCAAAAACTCATACCAGTTGAAAACTGATAGTCTTTTACAAGAGTTGGAGATTTAAAATTTGCTTTTGCCAACATGCTGAGACTGACTAACACAGTGACTTCGTTTGGAAATTGCTGCATAAAGGGTGGGGGAAATGCAACCTATGGGCTGCACACTCAAGCTCTACTGGCTAAAAAAACCCTTCCTCTGCTCTATATAGGGAGCATGGGGAACATATTTTCCATGTCTTAAGGCTCCAAACCATCCACATTTATTTTAAAAATAAAATAAAATATTACTACTAGAGGTTGGTATTTTCAATTTTTAAATCACAACTTTTGTATGAAAAAAATTGTGATTGCTGAAATCGCATGAATGGTCCTTAAAAGTCTAGGTATGTGTACGTGCCTCCCCCTACTTCTAGCAATTGGACATTCCAGTTTTATATCATTGCTGAATCTCCATAAGAAATAGCAGATTCATTAAGCAGCTTGAGCTGGTGTGGCTTTTAACCTCCCACCTCCCCCGGCCAGGTGGGAGTCCGGGGGAGGGGCGACAGGTGTCCTCAGGTTCTGGGTCAGCCATGCTTCTGCCATTTCTCTTCAAATCAGGGAAAATGGAGAAACCACATGATTTTAGGGGTTGGTGGTCAGTCAAAGATTATGGAAAGTCACAAAGGTGTGTGTGTCAAAAGTGGCCTATTTTAGGTCACGTGGTATTTGAAAGGCTCCTTCGGATTTAATAAGTCAACTCTTTCATAAATTCCATTTATTCAAATTGGCCTATTCTAACTGCAACTTACTTTGTCATAGTAAGTCACTATTAGAGTCCATTTGAATCAATGGAACTTGCAGATGAGTTGACTCACTAAATTCTTATTTATTCAATGGGCTTATTATAATGCAATTTACTGTGGTAAGCAATAGGATTTTGGCTATTGTGTTTTATACTCAACAGGCAGGATACTAATATCTTGTAATAAATTGTATACTGTTTTAAATTATCTATAGAGGGAAAGCTAAATTCTGGGCACTGTTGTTTAGGCTTAATCCATCTATTCTGACAAATGAGAACTAGCTAATTCCCAGCTAAATGCAGGACATCATCAACTGTTGTGGCTGGACATTTATGCTGCCCTCTTCATATGATATCTTCTTCTTTCCATTCTCATAAACCAAGAACTTAAAATGTTTTCTTACCAACTGAGCAGAGCTGACCATCTCCCACACACATTTTCTGGCATAAAAGTGGAAATGTAGACGTGTGCCAAATAAGCACAGCTATTTTATGTTCACCTCTAGGCAAAAGTCCAAGTATCAGAAATAAACAGATTCCACTCTGAGCATATTCTGTGCTGCTTTTATCAGTTCTACTGATCCTGGTCCTGTCTCCCATTATATATCACTCCTCCATTTTCTGCAGAGTACATGTCAGCTGATATAAACTGAAAAGACCCAACCTCCCTCCTAGTGACTGTAACTTTGCCTTGAAAGCTAGATGAATGTAGCTGCTTAAGTCAGCAAGCGTGAACCAGGGACTCCCATTTTCAAATCTCACCTGAACCATGAACTTACTGAGCTGTTAAACAAACTTATCTACAGACTCGGCATCCTATGCTTATAATGTAGACAACCAATCTTATTCAGACAATGAAGGTGAAGAGCTCTTAGCACTTAATTGGTATACAGAAACATTTCTATATACTGTACAGTACTTCCTACTCTTTTGTCCATCTGTGCAAACATATATACAGTATTATTCAGCTATTTGTAAAGTTAGTTTCTTACTTCTATAACCTCAAGCTGGAATGCTTCCAAATTTATCACAAATAACCTAATTTTAATATGAATATTTTATGTTGGCAATTGGAGTGGTATTCTATATTGTACATTGTCGAATCGATTATTTTTGTATTGGGTATTAGCTATTAATTATACTGTGATTTTATTGTTTATTCTGCACTGAGTATTGTTTATAGATTTTATTCTGATTATATTGTAAATGCATGACTATGAGCTGCCCTGAGTCAGATATCCTCTTATTGGGAGGGATATAAATATAAAAATTAAATTAAATTAAAATTATGTACATAATGTGGACAAGAATGGATATGTTGAAGTCTGCACTGTGTTTTTTTCCTGGACTCAGTTGGTCATTAGAATGTTTTATTTCCAAGCATATAATGGGTAAATATCTATTTTCTCCTTTACCTCTAATTTTTGTTTTAGGTTGGAAAGCAGGCTGAGCGTGAGGGGGAACTTCAGGGAAAACTTGAAAATCTTAAAAACTGCCCCACTGTAGCTGTGCAACTATGTACTCTAACACAGGGGATTCCAATTCATCCGGCCTGTCGCCACCTCCACTGCACCCGGAAGTGGAAGCGGATGCGTTTATGCATGCATGGCCACATCTTACTTCAGCTGTAAAAAGTGCCCACACATGCGTAAATGCGTGCACAACTGTCATAAACGCGGAAGTGGCTGTATTTACAACAGTCGCAAATGTGCCCGCTTCCAGTGTGTGTGATCCAGCCTACTCAGCTGTCCGGGGGTGTGGTCAGGCCCACAGCACAAAAAGGTTGGCCTCCCGAGTTCTAACACTTTGATCATTACTACAACACTGGTGCTCTAAAAACCTATTACTCCTATAACGATCCTCTTTTTCCATCCCACTTGGTCTCCTCCTCTCCCCCGTGTACTGTGGCCTAACTGTTATGCTCCTAACTGAAAGCCACAATAATTTTGTTTTTATTTTTGCTCTACACAGTGAACCAGATAAGTTTCATTGAAAACTGGCATAACAAAGTGTTTTGCCATCGTTATCTGCTATCCCTGTGTTTCATCCTGTGTTCAGGTATAACAAAACATCTGTTCAAAACCTATGGCCTCAAAGATGTTAGATCTCAAGTACAAGATTGCCTTCTCATTTGTGTAGTTTTTCAAACAACAGCAATAGCAATTACACTTCTATACCACCCCGTAGTGCACTCTCTGGATGGTTCACAAGTTAATTAGCATTTTGCCCCCAATATACTGGGGCCTCATTTTACCAACCTTGGAAGGATACAAGACATAGTCAAGCTTGATCCCCATCAGGATCAAACTCACAGTGTTTTGGTTGCAGTACAGCAGTTTAACTACTGTGCCACCAGGACAATTTTTAAACTAAGATTAAGAAAACTCTCCTCACAATTCTTTAAATAATCCAAATTAATATGAAAAATATTTTATTGTACACCCAAATAAGAAGTTGTAAACTTTGTAGACATTGTAATGTTGATCCAATTAAAATGTGTCAACTCTAAACATATACTAAGCACATATTCAATCTCGTACAAGCAGAATAAAATTGCAATTAGGAGACTGCTGCTGAAGGTAAATAAATAATAGGCATTTACCGTATATACTCGAATATAAGCCGAATTTTTAAACACAAAAATGAGGTTTAAAAGGGAGCCTCGGCTTATACTCGAGGCACCCACTGTGGGGGTCCCAAGACATCCCCAGATTGAGCTGTGCCGATGAAAAAGATCAGGGAAGCAGGCACGCCTCAAAATGGCACGGAGAAGTTTCTTGCTGCTTCCGGATTGAGACACGCATGCCTGGCTCCCTCTTCTCATCTTGTGGGTGTATCTCTATAGCAGGGGTGCCCAAACTAGGGCCCATGGACCAGATCCGGACCTCAATACCAATTCGTCTCTCCCATGCCGCCCTCATCGCTCCCGGAGGCAGAAGAAAAAGAACCCCTTGCTGCTCTTGTCATGCCTTTTGAGAGAGGCCCCTCTCTCCCTTCTGTAGTTCAGAGTGTCTCTAGCTGGGGGAGTTTGCTGACTGACAAAAACCATGGAGGAGGTGCTTTCAAACCGCTGTAGAGAAAAAAACCCTTTCTTGGTGCTGTCTGGCTTCACTTGCCCATACCTACTGCTCCATTGGACACCCAAACCAGAAATGGGAAGCCACATCTGCTTGCCTTGGGAGCAAGAGGCTAGAGCAGGGGTACCCAAACTATGACCCGGGGGCCAGATGCAGCCCCTGATGCCAATTCATCCGGCCCAAGAAGCTCTTGTTGCTCCCAGAAGCGGAAATAAAACGCACCCATATGGCTTTTCCAGGAGCAACGAGGGCTTTGGGTGCCTGATGAATTGGCATCAGGGGCTGCATCCAACCCCTGGGCCATAGTGACTGGCTGCCTGAACATGTGACCAGCCCACGGCCTGAAAAGTTTGGGCACTCCAGGCTAGAGTGATGTTTTCTGCCTCAGCTCTATTGGCCCACATACCTATTTACCCTGCAGTGCCCCCACTGGTTGGTTGGTGCTAATTCAAATACAGTAAAAAAAAATATACTGTACCTGCACATTGCCATAAACATTCTAAAAGCTGGTGTCTCAATTAACTTAATTTTATTTTCATGTAGAAGTGATTATGGAAACTCACTAGCAGCTCCTGCATTTTCTACCCTCAGCTTATACTCAGGTCAATCTACTTTCCTAGTTTCTCAGGTAAAAATTTGGTACCTTGGCTTATATTTGGGTCGGCTTATACTCGAGTATATATGGTAAATGAATCCATGTCTCCTGAGCCAGATGAGTTTATCGAGAATATTTTATAGGTTTGTGTTCTCAGAGTTTCTGTCTACAAACCTTGACTACTCTTAGAGAACAAGTGAAGTCTCAGAAGACAAGAGGTGGACAAATGTCTTCAAAAGCAGAGGAACAAGCATCTGGTTTTACAAAATGACTAGCTTGGTTAATGCTTCAGCTTTATGGAAGGGGGTTTGTAATAGATGAAGTCGTTTCCATCTTTATAATAAATCCATTCTGTAATCTATGACTATTATATGAATGGTAATCAGGAATGGAACTTGTTTTAAAAGATTTTTAAACATGTCAGAAAGAAGTAGTAAAAACAAAAACTGAGCATGGGCAAAAAAAAATTAGTCAAATCAGAATGGCTCCTGCACAGTTGCATTCTTCCCTCCCTTTTAAGATTCCTAAGACTTTGGCAAGGGAAGCAACAGCATTAAACTGATAATTTCACTTTAGCCAAAAGAATTAATAGCTATAACAAGACAGTGCTGGCTCAGCTAAGAGGTGCTGAATTAATCTGAAAGGACAACTGGAGCCATTGAACTTAACATAGGCTTTACAACAACAGATTCCTCATTGCACGCTTAAAAAGGATTCTTATTAAATCTGCACTAGGAGATAGACATGGGTAAAGAGAGATCATGCTTTGTGAAACTGCCAAAAGCACATGATGATAAATTTAAGTACAAAGAGAGAAGCATAGTTTTCTAATACTATGGTTTTAATTTCAAGGTGATCATATGTTGTTTTTATATGATAAGACAGTAGGATAGATTTCAAAGTTAAATATAAAAACCCATTGCCCACCATATACGGTACCATCTCAGGATCACACCATACTTCCACCTGCCCTGAGACCCCTCTGTGATATTGTGCATCTTGTCCCACTACTGCCACCAGATATCTAAAATAAATATCACTCCCAGACTGAAGCATCCCTTTAGAATAATTTAACTGGGAGAGCTTCCACTAAAAAAATTACAGTTTTGCTTTGTCTGAATATAAAGAAGCCAACCGAACAAGCCTACCCCTCCTCTTGGAACAGAGAATCTTTCTTTATGTAACTCTTGTTCTGAAAGAGCAGGTTCCCAAACTAAACATGGACAATGCAATTCTCCAAGATTATCTTATCAGACAGTAATGTAACGAACACAATAACTGAATAGACAAGTAAGGAGAAGTTCTCTAATAAGTTTAATTATGCATGTAACTTCTCTCAACAGGATTCTGACCACAAGACTAAAAGAAGATTAGAAAAGGTAATTCCAGTGAAAAGTCTTCTATTTATGGCTCCCACAATTGCCCCAAACCATCTTATTTGGTAGAGGTAGTTGAAAGTAGCACTATAACCAATCTTTATTGCATAATGATTTGTCAACCTGCAGTTCTTGCGATTCCTTTAAATAGCCCATATGTACATTTTTATGCTCTCCCTTCACCACATTGCTTTGTGTATAACGTACTTAGGGAAGTGAGAATGTGAAGACATGAGGGATGGTCAACTCTTTTTCCTCTTCTTGAAATTATGTAATTCTACCATTTGAACTTTTAAAAGAAATTCATCAGAACCATTTTATGTCATCCTAACTAAACCCACATTAATCTTTCACAAATGTTATTGATATGAATTATCATATAGTGACAAAGTAGAGAGAAGATGGGCCATATCCTAGACCACATAGCCATCTCCATTGGTTGGGCAAATTGTGGTTTTATATATTTTCTGGCCTACAATTAGCAAGTATCAGTACTATCAAGAATAGCTAATGTTGTAGAATTACAAAAGTTACCGTCAAAAAATGTTTACAGAACAACAGTAATCCAGCAGACAGAAGAAGTGACAAACTCAGAAAGATGATGAGAGAGAAGCTTATGACCCTGGAAAGAAATCAGTGTACTGATCATAGTGGTAGTCACAGCAGAATGTAAAAGCAGTTCATGACCTTTCCATATGGAATAATCCTTAATTCTCACTACAAAACCCAAATTTTGGTGCATTTGAAGGAGAGCACCATTTCCCAACATGTCTACACATACAACAAGGAATACTGCTGAAAAATTTCCCAAAGCCAATACAGGTTTTTTCTTCTTTTTAAACTAAATATGCACTCGAATTGGCTAGCTAATGTTGATCATGAAGTATCAAACTTCAGATCCTCTCTTCTTGATGCCCTGGCAGATAAATGATATGTTAATAAATCACATCTAAGTAACTAAATAATTAAATAAAATAGAAAAACATAACTGTAAGCATAAATATAAATAAATTACAATAAATATGCTACAGACAGTCTGGGATATAATAAAATATGGGTGAGACAATTCCCCTACTGTGATTTCTAAAAAAACAAGATGTGAACAAATGAAAAGGAAATAGTCATACATTCTATTTATTAAAGATGACAAATGTATTAATCATAATGAGATATTAAGTAATATAGATTGATGTAGAATTATTTTTTGTAATTTGTAGTTACTGATGCTATGCAATCATATTTGAAGATAATTTTAGGTTATGAAAAGTCATTTTCACTCACAAATTAGCTAGTGCACTTTAATTGCATGTACAGCATCACAGCAAAAGAGAATATAACTTAATACTTAGTTTCTAAAGAGAGATTATTATTTTCTCATTCTCAGTTCTGTCACTTTGCTGTGTTTATCACAACCCAACTCTCTGAGTTGCATTCATCATGCAGTATCCTCTTTTTTACTGCAGTAGCACCAGCACGCAGCCCAAAGATCAATTTAAATTATGAAAGCATTACATCAGCCATCATTACTGTTCTAGCACAATTTGGGGGTAATCAGTGTAATAAAAGAGAGAAACAGTAAAGCACAAATTGGAAGGAATAAGTCACCTACTTTGGGAAGATGGCAGTCATGAGTGCAGATGCATACCCAGGTTTGCAAAACCCCTCAGAGATGTTAGCATACTTTGCTGCTAATTCTGGAGGCCTGTGAAGAAAGAATAATCATGAAAATGGTTCTCAAAAATAAACACCAGTTCTGCCAATTATCATTCATTTTCTCAAATGAGTCATGGCAGCAAGCAGAAAATAAATGCAAAAGAGTTATAGGATAGAATCTACCTGTCCTAAGAGTATCTGATATATAACCAGTGGTGGGATTCAACAGGTTCGTCCCAGTTCACCAGAACCAGTAGCATAAATTCTGGTTGACCACACCCATCCAAATTTTGAAATAAATTAGTTCTAATTTGGGTGCAATGCAGGGCTTTTTCCCTTGCCACGTCCATCATACCACGCCCACAGAGTAGGTAGTAAAAAAAATGTATCCCACCACTGTATGTAACATACTCTTTTGCCAATGTAGAATTTTAGATGGCAAGAATTTTCTCAATAAGAATGGAAGCAGGCAGCAACAAGGAATTTTTGTGTAAACTTACTGTTTGTAGAACCAGCCTGACCAAATACCATAAATCTCTATCAGCTTGTGTGAGAATGGAGGCAGTTGACATTTCTATATCATTCCCTTTCTAAGAGCTTCATTCTCTTTCTAACAGCTCCTCTCACGATCAGTGGGTATGTGAAAGGCTGAATAGGCAAGACTTTCCATTTGAAGGAAAGGCACTGTGGTTGCTAAAACAAAGCTTCTGCAAGGCCTGAAGGAAAGGAACTAGTTTTAGCAACCCATTTACTGCAGTGGTTTAAGTGGTTAAGATGCTGAACTTGATGAATGGAAGGTCGACAGGTCAGCCGTTCTAGACCCGACTACCGCACAACAGAGTAAGCTCCCATCTCTGTCCCATCTACTGCCAACTTAGCAGTTCGAAAGCAGAAATTTCCAAGTAGATGAATATGTACCACTTTGGTGGGAAGGTAACAGTGTCCCATATCTAGTCATGCCTACTACATGCCCACGGAAATGTCTGCAGATGTCACCGAGAGAGGAACACTGAACCCTATAATCGGGTATGGCGGGCTGTCGAGCAAGGGCAACCTATTTACTATATGATTCAAGCTAACTGCCTGAAGTTTTGTTTTGTTTTAGTACCCCCATCCTATCACTAAAGGCTCCAATTTTACCAATCTCGAGGGCTAAGCTGAACAGTTTTCAAGGGATAGTATTATTGACAAACAATTGCATAGAAAATAATTGCAGTTAGCACAATTGATATAACTGCAAAAAAAATCCAACATAGTTATTGATTAGAAACAATAATGACAGAATAACATTTGTAAAGTGTTGTGTGTTTACATTTTCTAAAATGGCTATACTTTTACAAAAATTGCTTTTCTTTTACCTTTAAAGATTGTGTTTTATGTGTAGTCTACATAACCACAGTCACATGACACACAAACAAACCATTTTTAAATTTTACAAGCAAAACAGCTATCACAAATTTCTATCCATCTGTGTGAGAATAGAGGCAGTTGACATTTCTGTGTCACAGGCCTATGGCAATTGCATATCAATTTCTGTAGGCCCCATATAAATATTTGACCAACTATCTTTTATATAGATGACAATCAACTGAGTATTCATGTCATAGCATGTCTCAAAATACACTCCAAAGCCTGATCACGGTTATAGGAAAATTGACTATTTAGAACCGAAGCCACTCTTTGAGAAGGTCTTTCCACAATGTACAAACTTAAGACAAACAATCAAAAATATTTTGGAATAGTAGCCGTATTAGTTTGTGGTTCAGGCATATCAGAAAACAAAACAAAATAAACAAAATAAAATAAAATAAAAAACACTGTAGTACTTTAAAGACTAACTGCTATATTTTTATTGTTAGCTTTCGTGGATCAAGTCATTTAGAGCTAATATGAATAATCTATTGTTGCTAATGGCTGTGTGAAGCTGTAGTGTTGTGCTTGCTTGTCTGTCATCTTGCTTGACCACACCCTTCTCCCTTTGACCCCCTGAATTTGGAGTATAAAAACCATGCCTATAAGTTTTACTCTTTTTCTGAAGAAGTGGACTTGATCCACGAAAGCTAACAATAAAAATATAGCAGTTAGTCTTTAAAGTGCTACAGTTTTTTATTTTTATTTTATTTTATTTTATTTTGTTTTGTTTTGTTTTCTGATAAATCTTGTTTTGTTTTCTGAGCAAGGAAATTGGGTCCTTTCACATGTAATGTTTCTGGTCCTCTAATGGTTTGCAAGGCTAATGAAATATATTTAATGCCTTGGCTGAGAAACAAGATGGCTTCCCAATCCTTTCCACATACAGAAGACATAACCATTTGACTCTAATGTCAGCACTAGCAATGGAACAGTATTCTCCTAAGATTGTACAGAATGGCGTAAAGCTGATTAGGGTCACCGTGCAGCCATATGGCTTATATAGCTCTGTCTTCCAACATCTCAAGTCTACATCCTGTCACTCAGCATTTGCTAAAGCAGCTACTTCACTATGCCCAACAACAGAGCTTGATGATTTGGAAAATAACAACCATTCCTTTCTCTAATCTCATTCAATTTTAACCATTTACTTGAGCAACATTTTATGAATACATTCCAATTAGGAAATAATGCTTCTGATCACAATTTATGGTAGGACTAGAAACCAGTTTTAAAAGATGGTTTCTAATCCTAGTTGGTATGACCAGTGCAAACCTAATGGGTTTAGTGCATCCTTATGTCAATGAAGACAGCTGAAATTACAGAATCTTTCTGTTGTTTTATTGGAATGCCATCACTAACAGGAGCAAAAGGAGCCTATAGTCCTGAAGATCGGGCACATACTCTATTGAATTTAGATGTTCTGCTTTTAATCCATGACCAAAAACGGCAGCTTCTGAGGACTACCAGCTGAAAACATATGCTCCTGTAGAAAAAATACCAAGTTATGTAAGAGATTACTATTCCTTTAACCACCATGGAACTATTAGGAAATTTAGCAGCAACAACTTTCAGTGAAGTAGAAAGTAGTTTCAGTGTTTTTTCTGCAGAAGCAAACAGTGTCTTAAGCAAACAGTGTCTTAAGCAAACAGTGTCTTAAGACAATATCACAGAATTAGAAGGGACCTAAAATATAATCAATCCCACCTCACTGCTGAATATAAAATCCATGGCTACAGGACTACTAATTGTAGATCATACTTGCTTAATTTAAATTCAGTGGTACTTCGCTTAAAGAGCATAATGCATTCCACAGGATTGCTCTTTAAGCAAGTTGTTTTTTAAGTGAAGCACTTGGGAAAAGCGCCACCACTGCCATTGTAAATGACCAATCATGACTTCTGGCGGGGGAATTGCAAACCCCGATTTAGTTGTTAAGCGAGTTTTTGGTTGTTCTACGAGGTGAACATTTGGAGAAAATTCTGCTCTTTAAGCAAGTTAGTCTCTAACTGAGGCGGTCTTTATGCAAGGTTTTACTGTAGCTCTAAATCCAGAAGCCTAAGTTGGTACACTGGCTTATAAGTGCTTTTTGGAATTGACTTAGGCTTCTGGGAATTAAAGTCCAAAAACAAAAGTTTGGGAAACATTGCTCTAAATGAAACAGAGATCATCACCTCCCATCTCTTCCACTATCAGACAATTTATACAGAGAATTCTTCCTTATTTATTTATTGTCCACATTTACATTCCATTTTTCTTCCATGAGCTCAGTATTCAGACAAGATTAATGTTCGTATTTTTTTTAATTCATTAGTTCTGTTTCTTGGTTATAAGAATTCTTAAGGAACAACTTAAGGACTGTAGTAACAATCAAGCAATACCATGAACAATAGACATGTTTTTCTTTGCTTTCATAATATATTTAATTGAATTTAGCATGAGACACAGTATTCCTCTGCAAAACAAACACTGTCACAGTTCACAGGTATCACTTAAGTCAGTCAATTCTGTTGTTACAGCTCCCAATATTCCTCCAAATTTGGAAGAAAACAAGTTGATTAAATGCTTTAAATGAACACAACAGTAGTCAACATTATTGTCATTTTTTGCCAAAGTGTTCACTGTTTCTGCTTCTTTATCTTCACAGTATCATTAGACTCTTCCAGGATTTTATTTTAGGGAGAGGGGAAGCAAGGAAAACAAATTTAGTGTCATTATTAGAAATTTAAGCACAACAGAATTGTTTCAAAGCTTCAGGAGAGATACAATGCTACTATAAGAGGACAATTTGTAATGAAATGTTGTGTAGTCTTTTGCACCAGATAGTCTACTAACTCATCACTGACAGGAAAAAAAGATTAGCAAAAGTATAAAAAAGCCAGAAATGCAATTGAAGTCTTTTGTAGTCAAACATTTTTAGTCTTGTGGTTTCACAACAGAGCTTTTTTTAACATTTACATAAAAAGAGCATAAAAAGCAAGGCACCTTAGTTCTTTTACAAAATTAACTGAATCAGTTTTAGCACAGTATTTACTGTGATTGATACTGTAACAGAAACTTTTTCAATAAACAAATGCAACTCCTTTCTCCCTCTCTCTAAGAACAAAGTTCATTAGGCATATCAGGAAAAAAAATAAACAAAACAAAATAAAATTAAAATTAAAAAACACTGTAGCATTTTAAAAACTAACTGCTATATTTTATTGTTAGCTTTCGTGGATCAATTCTACTTCTTCAGACTTTGCTTCCACAGCAAAGTCACTTAGTGAGACTTCACGTTTACTGTTCAGTCTCACTTCCACGAGCTAAACCTTATGTAGGCTTCGATGCCGATGGTTTCTTCCAAACCAAAAGCAAACAACACTTTTGGACAGTAACTACAAAACCATCATGGAGTGTCAGTTATTAATCTAATTGAAGCTCACCTGAGAGATTTCATACTGAAAGACAGGTGGTGTCTTCCAGGCAGTTTAGAGATGAGAAGGGAAGAGAACTATTCAAACAGACCTGTGGAAAGGCCACCTCTACTATCTTCCTCCCACACCTGCCACAATGTCAGCAATTCCACCAAGCAACAGAAGAAGAAAATTATATGAGAAGCATAATTATTTCACAAGGACTGGTTAACCACTACAGTATCTGCTTTCTTTTCTCAACCCTATCCATCCCTCTTTCCTTTAATGTTGTAATCTGGCAGGTAGCTACTAATAATAATAATTTCATGTCAGAAATTATTCTGGGTTGAAAGGAGATTTGCTGGAGAAACTCTGCTCATGGGGGGCTCGAATGAGGTTCCTTTCATGTCCCCAAGATCTTTTCCCACCCAAGTGGTCCCTATTTATCTACTTGCAATTTCTTATTTTCGAACTGCTAGGTTGGCAGGAGCTAGGGCAGGTAGCTACTGTTCTTTGATTACTGCATATAAGTTACTCCAGGAGCTTTGGCTAAGGGAGAGGTGAAAGTTGCTTTAAATAGTGATTCATATTGATTCTGTTATTTTAGATTGGATAAGATACTTGGAGAGCTAAACTGCCTGAAGAGCTATATCTATCACTCTAAAAGAGAAATCAGTGACCTTCAAACTCTAAACCTTCTAAATAGGATTTCTTTATTCTCTGGTAAACAAGCCATCAGTAATCACCACAAACCTCCTAACTAGTTCAGAAAATGAAATTCCATTAGCATCACTGAGAAGTTTTGTTCCCTACCACTGGTTTAAACCATCCAGAGCTACCCATTTTTTTTCTGTATTCCAAATTTCCATTCTCAGTGAGAACAGTCTGTTTTACACTCTTTCACTCTGACAACACAACTCCTTATGCAGTTTCGTACAGTGCCCACTCTGAATACACCTTTCCCCTTAATACATTGAAGGCTTCCTTTCTCATTTCCTTTCAATTCCCATGAATCCTACAGAATGATAACAACTAATCATCATCTTGCTATGAATATAGCAAGTGTGACTGATGTCATACCAATTAGCATAGGCTGGACATCAACAACATAGGCAAGAGGTAAAAGAAAAAGAAAACTATAAACAGCCAAATGTGAAATGCCTCTTTATATTTATACCAGTTGAGTAGTTTTCTAGATATTTATTTATTTATTTATTGTTCATGCTTCTAGGCCGCCCTCCTCAAGAAGTGACTCAGGGCAACTAACAACAGCAATATAGTACAACAATCCGGCAATAAAATTCATTCATAAAAATCGTAACTATCCCCTAAAAATTTATCAGATTAAAAAAATCTAGAAGATAAAACAGGTAAAGCAATTAAAAAAGTTAAGAGTGGGAGAGGCATTCAAATCAACCAGCAGGTATAGTTAGTACCCCATACCAGCCCTGCCAGCCATGTTTTTATACCCTTCCTAAAGGGCAGCAGCTCTGTCTGGAGGCGCAGCTCGGTTGGAATAGATATTTTATCTTGATTTTATCTTTCTTGGTAAAATACTAGTTCCTATCCAAGTTCAATAAGTTGTAATTGGAATATGTTGCTATTTCAAGGACAGACACACCATGACCAATTAAGGCACTGTTACTGAGTTCATCATCAACAGCAATATTTCACCTGGACAATCGCATCTACAAAGCAGACATATAGTGAAATCATTTCTTTCAACAGGGCCATTAGGCAGGAGGACATAAAATCCATGCAGCACCATAGCCCAGATGCCTACCATTCTGAACCACTCCCTGTTTCAGGATTATCTTCCTTGTTAAATCCTGCAGATAATTCAGTTTTTCATTCATTTCCTTGGTTTGCCTGATAGACAGAACTTCTGTTCACATTTTGATCTTTGTACCTACTCTTTGCTGCCTTAGTTGGAAATATCTAGTTATCCTTTCTCCTAAGGGAACTTAAAAATGAGTACAGTTGACTGAAGAGTCTTGTACTGATGCAATGTTAGGACTTGGATCTGTGTCCTTCACAGACAGCTTAAAGCAAGAAATTGCAAGTAGATAAATAGGGAACACTTCGGTGGGAAAAGATCTTGGTAATATTAAAGGAGCCTCATTTGGGCATCCCCTGATTAGAGTTTCTCCACCAAAAATCTTTCCAACCCAGAATAATTTCTGACACAAAATTATTATTATAGCTGAGAGTGAAAAGGAAAGTGGATCATATAAAGCCTTCTTTCTAGCTTCAAGAATATATAGATATATGTTCTGTTATTTTCAGCTTTTATATATAATAAATAAAGAATTTTAAATACAGCTAATTAATCAAGAATAAAAATTAAATAATACTGCCCCACCTACCTCTTTATTTTAATAATTCAACCTCATTTCAAGCAAATTTAATACTCTTTGTCCAGGTCATTTGTCTTCAACTGGCACTTCTTTGTATAATGATAATTTTTTATCCATAACTGAAAGCTAGATGTGTTAAAGATTAAAGCATTTAGGATCACAATACAAATTAACACAATTGCACAAATTAATAGGCAACTGTTAAAATAATCTTATATCTAAAATGTTAACAAATGTTATTAGTTCCTTATTTGAAAAAAGTGATACTGTATTAAGCTCTAAACTCCCCCAAATCTTTCCATACACACACTTTTATTTTTTACATCTTATCCTAGAAAGAGTGTTTTCAAAAACATCAAGTTTTTTGGCACTACTGTATTTCACAGTTCTTTGTAACTTTTTGGTTGGCCTATTTAATCATTATGATGATTAAAATTAATATTTTATCTTATTTTACTTACTCAAGTTTTGCATATAACTCCTCAAAGTATCTTTTTGTATAAATGTTCTCCTTTTTCTTACACTATTGGTAAATAGCTTTAAAAGAGGCAGGACAGGATTTGGAAAATGAAATAATAGACCTTAGAATATTTTAGGGAGTCCATAATCTACAATCAGGATTTATTTGTGCCTGACGTTAGAAATTAGTCTGAATTGCTATACATCTAGCCTGGAAGCAGAAGCGTAGCTTACCTTGGCGGGGCCCCGTATAAAAATTGTTTGGGGGCCCTTTATATGCGGGGCGGAGCTAACGTCATGACATCATGACGTCGTGGGGGGAGCCAACGTCATGACATCATGGGCGGGGCCAAAATAAAAATAAAATAAATAAAAATAAAATAAATAAAATAGAATTAAAATGCAAAAAAAAAACCACACACACCTTAAAAGCGCTTAAAAGCTGCGGCTCCGACTCCGACTCTAGCTTTTTAAAAAAAAATTGGAGCCAAAAATGGCTCCAATAAAGTGCACATGCGCAGAAACTCAATCTGACGCATGCGCAATGCATCAGATTGAGTTTCTGCGAATGCGCAGTAAATGTTTGCTCTTTTTTATTTTAAATTTTATTTTTTGCCGTTGGGGGCCCCCGTAGCCCGGGGGCCCCATATAATTGATACGGCTGATACGGCGGTAGCTACGCCTCTGCCTGGAAGCCATGAAAGTCATTGCCAATCAAATCAAACAATACTAGATATATAAATACTGTACTATGGTCTAAGCAGTTTCCAAACTGATGACCAAGAGATGCAGAAACTTAGCCTATTCTTCCTCAACTCATAATATGTAAAATAATGTTCCTCTTTTGAATTCATATAGTATTGGAAGCCCTTCTTATAACATTTGCACAAGGAGCCAAAATAGCTATATTCATAGTCTGAATCACTGGATGAATTCAACACAGAAGCATACATTCAAATCTGCTTAAGAACAAAACAAAGAAACAAAGTAGAGAGATGGAGGAAATATTATTCTTATCATATGTTAGTGTATCTTAATCCATATATATGTGCAGGAATCTGTGTGCACCTACATGTGTATCTATACACATACACATTTATGCACAATCTTCCACTTCCTCACATTAATCTAACAGGAAACTATCTTTATCTATGAAAACCCTTCACATTACAAACTATGCAGCAAAGTTATAGTGCCACTTTTTTTTACTCATGATTTTATTGGCCAGTATCCTGTTCAAATTACTGTACAGTACTGTTTTTTTGAACAAGAATTGTGAAAGTATATACTGTATGGCTAACTGGACAGGAGTAGTTTGTGTGCCCATCATATGATGACTGCAGGATCTAGCGCATGCCTTTTAGCATCTTCTGTGATTGCTGTATAGAAAACAGTAATTTGATTAAGATTCTAATGGTGTATTTTTCTTGAATATGTATTAATTTCTATTACATCTGTTTTGTATCATTTTTCTTTTCTATACTGCCTTGAAAGTGTTTTACTCACAAAGGCAGCCTAAAACTAATTGGAAAAAATGAATAAAAATTATGACATCTTACTGTTCTTAACTAACACAGCTGCTCACTGGCTATGATTTACTTCATTTTAGTCTTCATTTCCTAACTGTTTTATATCCTTGTGCTGGCTATTTACAGTATCTGAAATGAAGCAAGAGAAAAAGCACAATATCATATCAAATTGCTGGCAGTTGTTAAATTGCAGTTTTAAGCTATTTTTTCCAGTTGACAAAATATAAAGAACAAGTATTCATAATTGAAGACATATGACTATTTTAAATTGTTTGGTCTGGGCAAATTCCCTACTTCTTTCCAGAAGTTGGAACTTTTACTTTTTCATCCTACATCACCCAACGTGTTCACCATGGCCAGCAGCTATGCTGAAGGCGAACTTCTAGAAGCTATAGTTCATATGCATCTTGCTGCATTTTTCAAGCATGGCAGTATATCCTTGGCATTTATATTTTCCTCAGGAATGTATGTAACATCTGTTAAGAATAGTCTGTATTTCAGGAAGTATTCATCTGCAATGCCTGCACTTACAGGGAGGAACTCAGGCAAAGTCCCCCCCCTCCCCCCAGTATAGTAGGGTGGAAAAACCACCTTACTGTGCAGAAGCAAAAGAGGCTTTTACAATTAATGGTATCTTTAGGCAAATGAACATGTGAAGTTGACCATAGTGGAAACCTAAGAGCCAGAAAGCCACTAGCTATTATTTCGTACGCTACCATAAGTGCAATAGCATAAAATCAGTGGCAAATTACCATTAACTCAAAAAAAAAAATTACATAGTAGCTATGTTAGTCTGTGGTTCAGGCATATTAGAAAACAAAACAAAATTAAGAAAGTAAAAATAAACTCACTGCAGCACTTTAAAAACTAACTGCTATATCTTTACTGTGAGCTTTCATGGATAAAGTCCACTTCTTCAGACAAGAAGTAAAATTTCAGGCATAGTTTATATACATCAGATGCAGAGGTCAAGATGTTACAAGGGACATTTAGAATTAATCTTAATAACAAGCCATGGATCATTTGTTGCTGCCAGCTGTGGGAGGCTGTACTGATATGCAAAGTGCTTATCTTGTCATTCTGCTTGATTGCTCTTTGCTTTGTTGCTTGGTAACTCACTTCTCTTGTAAGATCTTGACCTCCTCATCTAATGTATATAAACCATGCCTGAAATTTTACTCCTTGTCTGAAGAAATGGACTTGATCCACAAAAGCTCACAGTAAAACTATAGCAGTTAATCTTTAAAGTGCTGCAGTGCTTGTTTTTTATTTTGTTTTTGTTTTCTTATATGCCATTAGCTTGTATCCCTTGCTATCCATGTTCCTTGTTGAGTAAGTCATATGACTTGACACAAGTCATATGACTTGACACATGATGAAGAATATAAGCCATGACTTGTTAACAAGCAGCAATTTGCCACTGCAATTTATGTCACTGCCTTTGCAACTTCATCATTATATGCTGTTAAGTAAACTCTGACTAATGGTAATCCTTTTCATGGCCTTCTAGGTAGCGAGTAAGAAGTGATTTACTATTCCCTTCTTCTGGGGGCACCCTGGGACTGTACAGCTTGCTGGAGAGTACATATAGGCTGGCTCTACTCACAGGAGGCACAGTGAAGAATCAAACTCCCAGCCTCTGGCTCCAATCTACTAAAGTCCAACCTAATAAGATTCTAGCCATAAACTCTTATATTTTTTTATTGTGTCAGAAGCACACAAAGGTGCTTGATGAGTTGAAAGGATTTTTGCTGGAGGAATTCCACTCAGGGGCTGCCTGAATAAGGCTCAAGATCCCACTAAAGTGGTCCCTATTTATCTACTTGCAATTTCATACTTTCAAACTGCTAGGTTGGCAGGAGCTGTGACAGAGACAGGTGCTCATTCTGACATGCAGTACACGGGTCTTGAACTGCCAACTTGGCAACCTTCCAACCAACAAGGCAAGCTTCTTAACCACTGAGCCACCGCAATCCCTAACTCTTAGGTTTTCAACCTTTAGTAGCATAATGGCATAGTTTATTGATTAATTTGTTACATTCTTGACCTCCTCAAGTTTTACACTATTGATCACATTCATCCACTTATGCCATCATCTTGATCTTTAAAAAAGGGAGTGCTTCTGCCCCTGGAAACCCATGTGAAGGGCTGCTATCATTTTCACCCAAAAAAGTTATCTCTCTTCAGCTTTGAAACAGAGATGAGCACTGAACCCTAGAGTCGGATACGACTGGCTTTTGAGCAAGGGATACCTTTACCTATACAGTATTTGAGTTTACGATACACATAAAGCAAGGTGACAGGTGTTTTTAAGACTCCTGTTAATAATTCACTCATGCAGACTAACTGTATTCACATGTAAAAGTTCTAAGACACTCAACTGAAATTACTCACTGTTTATGTCTATGCAGAATTATATTTTAAACATCTACTGTGGGTAAGTTTCACTGAACATATGAGATCACTGATGTAATGGAGTCAGTGCTTTAAGCCCCAGATATTCAGCATTCTTTGCCCAAAATCATATTGCATAATTATACCTGCGAAAGCAAATGGGATAACTTGCAGCAGCTTCTCACTGGCAGTTAACTATCTCTATGTTGATTTTTGGACATGTGCCAAAGCAAACAGGGAATAGTAAATTGGCAGCAAAAAAACATTGTGAGTCTCACTGATTCCCTTCCATAGGCATAACTATTTGGACGTTAATTAGCAAAGATGGCCACCAATATGCTAACCTTCCCAGATCTCTCCATTCCAGTGATGGCTAACCTTGGCACTCAAGGTGTTCTTGAATTTCAATTCCCAGAAGCCCTGATCAGCAGGGGTGTTGACTTGGACTTCTGGGAATTTAAGTTCAAGAACAGATGGAGTGCCAAGGTTCGTCATCACTCCAAGTTCAGGTACTATCTTCACAGTAACTTGAAGGACCTGAGAAAGATGTTAATTTTCCTTACAACAATGTAGTAATTCAAAACTAAAAAAAACTAGTGTCATGATGGGATCAACACTGCTTTCTCTATTTTGTAAAATTATATTTGGAAGCATGGCTAGCATGGCCAACAAGATCACAAGTTGAAACTGTACTTTCAGAAATCAATTCAATCTATTACTTATTCAAGGAAGGACCAGTTAACCTATTAAAACTACCTTCTGCTTATTTCTTTGCAGCAATGGTTTATTACCCATCTATTACTCATCTCTGTATCCCACACTTTTGCTGAGATGGAGATGGTGTTGTTTACCTTAAATGAGGGAGGGGGTGCTTAACCTTTTATAAAAGACCCCCCCCACACACTGCACAAGATTTTTTTTCCTCCTGCTGCAACATGGTTTAAAATAAAAATTAGTCATTTCTTTCTCAGCAGGGCAGGATGGAATGATGTGACAAGGAAGATTCCTCTGGAATGATGTCTCATGTTGACTTTCTAGTGCCCTGCGGAGAAGAAAGGATGGGGTTGATGAAATAATTTCTATCAGGAGATAGAGTCTTCAGGTGGCATGAGCAATGAGAGACATTCGTTAGCTGCCTTTTATGGGGTACACAGAAAGAGCCTCCTCGAAGATTGTGGTATTTTTGAACCACAATCGGGCATACCTCGGGCAATGGCCACCTTGTACCAACTAATCTTTCTCACACTAGGTCAGGCAAAAGGAACTAAAGAATAAACTCCCCAAAGATGGCTTCATTTTGGCAGTTTCACATCTGGCCTAAGCACAGAAGAAGAAGAAACTGCCTGTATTAACGCAACCTGAACAGTAACATCATACCTTTGTAATTTTTACCTTTGATTGATTATTCAGAAAAGGGCATATCATTCCACCCTCACTGGACACATAAGCAACTTATTACAAGCAAAAGTATTACCTATAATTAGTACTGGTTTTGATCACAACAGAGGCGTAGCTACCGCCGTATCTGCCGTATCAATTATACGGGGCCCCCGGGCTACAGGGGCCCCCAACTTGCGTAAGCAAAACAAATCTTTACCCTTCCTAAGGGCCCCCAAACAAATTTTTATACGGAGCCCTGCCAAGGCACGCTACTCTTCTGGATCACAATGACTTTGTTCCAAAATGTATCATACATCACTGTTTAAGACTAAAACCACTGCATGAGCACTGTACATCAGCCATCAAGAAGAAAATGCATGCTGGCTTGAATCCTTTTACTTGCTCAAGAATGAAGCAGGAGGCTAAACAGAAGTCAACATCAAACTCTGCTATTTTGAAGCTGATTGCTAAGCATCATCCACATATCTAAGATAAGCATTTCCTTTTGTCTCCAGAGAAAACCAATCATTTCAGACCAATCACACACACAGAGTCCTCCATAGTTCTACTTACAATTTGGAATCCAGCTTTAGGAGAAATCCCAGCTTGTCATATTCTGAAAGACAAAAGCAGACCAGGTATTCAAGCTACAGAATTATTTCTTGTTATATGTTCCTCTGTGAAAGACACAAAGATGTCTCAGCTTGAAGTGATAGCATAATGCAATCTCATTAAATGTACTTTTTTGAAAATATTTTCCAGTTCCTTAATTTCTAAAATCAGAATAGCTGACCTGTTTCTTAGCAATATTTTTTAATGAATATTCTCTCTTTTGAATAAATTAAGCCCTTTTCTGTATAAACATTTCCTAACTCAAGGGGGGTGGGTTTTCATGCAGTTTAATTTAATTTTAATTTAATTTAATTTTCATACTTATATGCCGCCCAATCAGGGAACCCGACTCAGGGCAGCTTACAAATAATTAGACAATATACCCAATAACTACACAGTAAATACACAGTAAATGATACAGTTTACAAAATATGTTTAACTCTTGGCATAATTAATGATAAATTTCCCTTTACTTTTCCTCAGGGAAACAGCTTAAGATATCCAGAATAATTCTTATGGCCTGAGTAGAAATATTCCTGCATTTAATAGGAACCTGTTATGAAACAGTCATTGGTTCAAATAACAAAATTGTATTTTTAATAACAACAATAACAGAGCAAAAGATTCTCATATAATCACTTACAGCTTTGAAACAAGTTCCAACCAGCATCTCAGATCATACAAGTCAGTTCAAATTGCATTCTGGTCCACCAAAATAGAGAGAGTAGAAGCCTAGATGTCTATTTTCAGTAGCTTTAAGTGTTGATACACAATATACAATTTATATTTTTACTTTCCCACCAAGTCTCTAAATACTGTAATTTCAAATGAATTCTACCACCTCACTTCACCTCTACAAATAAAAAACACTTTCTTGAAATGGGGAGAGAAGAATATGTCATGAGAACCTGTAGAAAGACAATAGCATTCTGCATAGATTTTTTGGGGAAATAATTAAGAATACTGTACAGATCAATAGTAAAACTAAATCAGGACATGATTGAAAGTGCTACAGATCAGTGGTGGGCTCCATAAAATTTTACTACCATACTGTGGGTGCGGTATGGTGGGCATGGCCAGGGGAGTGATCTGTGTTGCACCCGATTTAGGGCTACTTTATTACAAAACTTGGATGGGCAGGGTCTGCCAGAATTTCAGCTACCGGTTCTGGCGAACTGGTGCAAACCTGCTGATGCCCACCACTGCTACAGACTATCCACTCCTGCTTGATGTAGAGCACTCATATTATGAATGCACATGATTCAAAAAGATAAAAGTTAGAAAACAGCTCAATTGATCCCTAAGTCAGCAAGTTGGTAATAGGCAAGAAGTAGTGTTATCTGCAGGAATTTAAATGTAATACAGCTGAGTTTGGCAGTACTAAACACATTCAATTCCAGCGTGATCTTCACCTGAAAATCATAAATTGTAGAATGAATTCACAGCACGCTTCAGTCAGTTTTCCACAGCAGGGATCTACATGGACAAAAAGTTCAACCATTTCTTGTAGAAAAACATTACTCCTATCTGCAACAACCAGGTGGTTTTTGTTCTGCAAACTGAGGTTTTATTCTTCTTTAGGCATAAACAAAACCTAATAAAACACCAACCTTTCTTTACTGTTCCAACTGACCTTGTTTCCCACCCAATCAATGACCATTCTCTGTCTTTTGGAACACTGCACAGAAACACTACGAAAAATTAATTTCAAAATAAGAAAGTCTTTATTTTTATTATCTGCACTAACATGTAATAAGACATTTTGCTAAAATACACTTTTTCTTTAAGAGGGCTGAACGTTGGGAAATATAGGAAAAACTGGTATAGGATGTGAAGTAAATGTAATACAGTATTTAGAAAAGCCACATAACATTCTGTAAATGGAAGAGTTAAACATGCTAACTATTAACATAGTTCCACTCCATCAATAAACTGTACAAATACTCATAATTTGTCAAAAGGCGTAACTGTGGACAATCACAGAATAGGATGTTTCTCTGATTTATTATATTTTATTCAGGCTTCTCTTGACTAAAGGTATGACTACATTGACAATGCAGGAAATGCTGAGGAACTGAGATGGTCTGGTTCACATTATTTTCCTTTAACTACATGATATAAAAGTCATTGTGAATCAGCCCAAAGTTTCCCTACTGAAACTTGTAGTTTTTTCCACTACTGCTGGGGCTTCTATTTCTTGGAATCGAATGCCTTCGCATCAGTACAAACAATGTGACTCTTTCATTTGACGTAGAGGGGGTTGCAGTCATTGTATTTCAAACCATTCCAGCTGGCTCCAGCACCAGAGAAAGAGACAGGGCAGTGGGGAACCTGGCTTCCATCTGAATTATCTCTCTTCCCCCCCCCCCCCAATACTGGGCCTGAACTCATTTTCCCTTCCCATTCTTTTTAAGGCTTGCTAACCCAGCATTTGAAAGAAAGAAAAGTAGACCCAGGCACCAGATGTAGGAAGGATTCATATAGTAAATAAACTGTAAACAAACTTGATTCCTCCCTTTTCTCTGTTGACTTATGTGTGGTCAGCTGAAACAAATTCACACAGAAGACCCAATTCTTTGAGTGCAACTTCACAGTGGATCCATTCACATTTTTCTTGTTGCGTTTGTTGTTTGTTGTTCAGCCGCATAGTTGAGTCTGACTCTTTGTGACCACATGGACCATTGCACTCCAGGCACCCCTATCCTCCACCATCTTCCTCAACCCACTCAGCTCTGCACCCATTGCATCAACAATACCATCTAGCCATCTCATCCTCTGCTGCTCCTTCTTCTTCTACCTTCAACGTACATTGAGTTGAGTCTTGTATACCTGTTTCTGGATTTTCCCCTTGCTTGGTGTCTCTTTGTTAATGATACAGTGGAAGATACAGTGGAACCTCATACAACAATAATCCCGTATAGCAACGAAATTGCATAACAATTAGGTTTTGGGGGGAAATGGCGTCCCGCATAACAATTGTTCCTAGGGGTTTTTCCAACTCTAGAGTTCAGTGTTCATCTTTGTTTATAGTGTCTGCAGATATTTTCATGGACATGTGGCAGGCATGCCTCAACATGGAATGCTGTTTAAGGCCATAAAAGGCAATATTTTACAGGAAGCTCCAGCATCATACAAAAAAAAATAAAAAATATTTACCACAGAAAATATATTAGGCTTCAAGATAAAAAATGGTTAAAATTGTATTGTTATGCTATAAAGTAGGGGTCGTTAACCTTTTAAAGTCAGGGGCCAGGCCACGCTCCCTCAGACAGTTGATGGGGCCACACTGGTGCTCCCCCTACAGTAAATGCTGCCGTAAACGCATCCGTGGTTGCTGGAGCGAGGGCAGGGGTTGGATGATTTGATGCAATGGGCTGGATTCGCCCCGTGGGCAGTAGGTTGCTGACCCCTACTATAAAGTATAAAAGTCACATAAGAAACTAGTAATTTCCAATAATTTAATAATTAATACGGCAATAACACACACATGTACAGCCAAGCACAGCAAGCTCACCAGTATGGTACTTTCCTCTGAGAATCCAGGATTAGTCTAGCTGCTGGACAGATCAGTGAGAAATGCTTAGTCTAATTGCCAAGTTCCCTATAGACCACCCAAACAGACAACAGAACTGAAAGAGCAGATCCATGAACAATCTGTCCACCTTCATATTTTCCAGCTGTTTCCACATGTTTACATAGAGAGACAGAAACTAAATTTTCTTAGTGCGCAGTCCTCAAGGGTTGAACCACAAAAGCAACAATCTTCAAGCAAAATTAAGAAAAACTCCATACGCCACTTAAGCCAAAACGACAGCTACTACATATTCACCATCTGCCTGACAACATTTCTTTATAGAGAGCCAGCTATTTTCTCCCTCAGTAGAGGAAAAAGTGTTGAGGCTCTCTTTGGTGATCAAAGTCCATATGTGGCAAAGTTCTTGAAATAGACATTTCATGGAATTTGTGCTTGACCCATGTTCAGTCTCTTAAAGGTCAGCAAAGTTGTTATATACCAGATTTGTGAAAACAATAGGAAGTTTGAAATATAATTCAGCAGTCAAACTCTCCTATCTAGGGATGGTGATATTGGTAGTTTACTAGTAAAAAAAAGGCCAGCAAGGAGGCTATGGGATCTCTCCATATTTGAATTTCGAATAACCAGACACTGAAGTAGTATATAGTACACAGAAAAGTAATCTCACCATGGATTAGTACTGCTGTAAAGCTAATATAAACCACTGAAACTTGACAATTTCAATTTATTATTAATTTGTTTCTACCATGGGTATTTGAAAGGTCACGAGTACAATGTTGATATCACAGTCATACTCCTTGGATGTAATAGGACCATCCAATGGAATGAAGCAAAATCTCTTGATGATACATTTACTACAACCTGCAAGATGACCTTTTGGCCTTGGATGTGGGGGAAGCAATAAATGCATTTGAATAAAGAAATGATAAAAAGGCAATGACTTCTATCACAACAGAAAAGTCAAGATGCTTATAGGGGAGAGATTTATAGTTTAGCTGTGAAATTATATGGGAAAAAGTTCTTAATTAGAAAGTCAAGAAACAAAAATAATGTTATATTAAATGACAAAAGCCAATCTAAATCAAAATGTGAGTTTCACACATCTCTGTCTAAGAGTGAATACATGTTGATGGTAGTCTCCCTCATACTAATTTAACCACAGTCTGAAGGAAATTACTTGGCAAACTAACTGTTTAAATTATCCCAAGAACATTACAGTACTGGTATCTACCCAATTTCTTATATTTATTTATTTATTTATTTATTTATTTGTATTTAATACCCCGCCCCACTCGGGAAGACCCGACTCTGGGCGGCTTACAGAGCCCATTAGCATAATGGGTAGTCCATGACATACAATAGTTAAAACTTTAAAAATTCATCAATTCATAAAAAATTTAAAACAGTAAAACCTTAAAAATAGATAAAACATAATTAAGACGGATACAAATACCAGGTGGTGGGGGGATGGCAACCCTTAAATTAGCCATCCTGGAAGGGAGCCCACATTATTGTGTCCCCACACTTGCCCTGCCAGCCATGTCTTTAACCCTTTTTGAAAGGGGAGGAGCTCTGTCTGCAGGCGCAATTCTGTCGGAAGGAGGTTCCAAAGGGCCGGGGCGAACACGGAGAAGGCCCTCTTCCTAGTGCTCGTAAGACGGGCCTCCCTAGCAGATGGAGTCACAAGAGAGCCCCTCCGATCCGCCCTAGTGGGACGGGCAGACATTCTTAGGGTGACGCGGTCTCTTAGGTATCCTGGCCCACTACCATATAGGGCTTTAAAGGTGATAACCAGCACCTTGAATTGCGCCCGGAGGCATACTGGAAGCCAGTGCAGCTCCCGAAGCAGTGGTGAGGCCCGAGCATAACGTCCACACCCCATCACTACCCGACATCACTACCCATCACTATTTGACAGAAAATATGTAACTAAAATATGAAGGTTATTTTAGGTTATATCAAGGAAGAAACTTCCTTTCCTACCACTTTGCATTTTCATTTTCATTTCTCAAGGAGCTGTGATCTCCACACAGTGACGAGATGTTCCTGGTTCACACCAGTTTGCCCGAACCGGTAGCAAGATTCCCGGGGGTTTGCCGAACCGGTAGAAACCACCCTGGAATTTATTTATTTTAGGCGTCCAGTTTGGATGCCTCACCAGAAAAAAATAAATAAATGAAAGTTTGACGCATGCACAGTTCCCGGCAGACATTTTGGCTGTCGGGAAAGGAAGGGCGCAGGGAGCGCCTAAAGAAGCTGTGGCGGCGGTGGCAGCCTTTCCGCGCCTGGCCCCGCCAGTATACCGTGCCATTGTAGCAGTTTGCCACCACAGCAGTTTGCCACTGCACCACCGCTTCCAAGGGTAAGTGAGGAGTTTGTGTTTAGGGTGGGTGGGTGGGTTTATTTGTGTTTGGGGTGGGTGGGTGGGTGTATTTTTATTTAATTTTTACTTTATTTCTTTATTTCTTTTATTTATTTACGGGTTTGTGTTGTGGTTGTTTGGTTGGGTGGGTTGAGGTGTATGTGTGTTTGTGTGTGTGTGTGTGTATTTATTTTAATTTTATTTTATTTTTTTTAAAAAAAAATATTATTTTATTTTTTGGCCCTGCTCACAACATCATGATGTCATGATGTCGGGTCCACCCACGACATCATGATGTCATGACATTGGCTCCGCCCACACTGTGATGATGTCATGGTGTGGTAGGAAAATTTTTGACATCCCATCACTGTCTCCACAGATATCAATGATGAATACCTTCTTCAGTCATAGACTCTTCAATAAGTTCTAAAATTAAGGCAATAATGTTTCCTTCCCATTTGCTTTCTGATGAAATGTCAATCTGGACTCCTCAGAAACCCAATTTTGAGTTTACATTTGAAATAAAGTGGCACTCGACTAGATCCAAATCTTCATAGCCATCTCACAAGCCACGGAAGAATTTGTAATCAGCTGAAAGCTTTGCAGCTGGAATTGTCTGACTCTATCTCATGAAGATGCTTAAACCTGGCACAAATAGAATTAAGATCACTGATCCAAGAAGAAAAAGCTGTTAATATTACTGCTATCTTCCTGGACACAAGAAAACTGGGAAGGTTTTATCTTCTTTGTTGGTAGACCATGGAAAGTCTAGGAAATCCATTAGATAAGATTAGAGTGGAATTCAGAAAAAGAATGAAAACATATTTGCCATTCTTTTCTAAGACGTTATCTGCTTGGATATAGCAAAGTCTTTGCTGCTGGGTAAATTGTGATTTCATTCTGCGCCATGCATGCTTGTATAAACGTAGTTAAACATTCCTAAGTGAATGCTTCACCAAAAAGGTTTTTTGTTCAACTTCAGAAGCTATATCATATTCCCTAGTAAAAGTCAAGATAACATTAACAAAAAAAGGAACATGCACAAGTTCTCGATGACCTCGGGGACAAGTCAACTTGCTCTGTAAAACAAGACAAACAATAAAGAAGAAGGATATGGGAATATTTTACAAGAGCAAATACATGAAAAGCTTCTTGTATAGATTCCCACCCAGAAATGTTCTTCTCCATAGATACAGGAGGTGGAAAGAGAGCCCAGGAACAACCAAGTTATGGCATGCATTGGCAAAATGTTATTCCACTTCTAGATAAACTGTCAGTGATATAAAACATGGAGCAAGTACAATTATTTAAACATGAAGTGGAGAAAAGCAATGGAAAATATTAGAGAATAAATTAATGTCTAGTCCAGGGGTACCCAAGCTATGGCATGGGGCCGGATCTGGCCCGTGATGCCAATTCATCTGGCCCACAACATCCTTGTCACTCCTCAAAGCAGAAGTAAAACGCCCTCTTACAGGTGTAATGGGCCACATGAACTGGCCATAGTGACTACTTGCCTGAACCATGTGACTGGCCCACGGCCCAGTCACATGGCCTTAAACCACTAAGTCTAACAAAATATTATAGGCTGTGGTGACAACTACTTCATCTCATGAACTAGAAATTACACTACTCCAAAAAGAGAGGTTGTCAGATACAATACCATCAAAAGAGCGATCAGGATAAATGCTGCTATACTGAAAGAATATGAAACAAAAAGTTGCTCACACCTGAAGGGGGAAAAGAGGAGGAGAAGACAATGATGAAGACCAGCCCTTGAAGCAAGACAGTTCACATACATGTAGGAGAAACAACAAAATTGAGCACATATTCTAAACAGAGCTCTTCAAGGGCTAATGCTGTCTATTTCTCTTCCCTGTGCATAAATATCCAACTGATGCCCTTCTGAAGACTGAGTTCTTACCATAATCAGCAACAGGTGGTGCCAGCTGCATCTTATTCAAAGGAATATATTTTGAGTCCACAGAATAATAGAGAATCTGTGAAAAGTGGGAAAGCCCCAGCAAAATGCAATAAATGCCAATTACTGTATATATTCGAGTATGTCTAGTTTTTTAGTCTCCCAAATGAGGTCCAAAAATGGGACTAGACTTATACTCGGGTCAATGTAAACATTCAAAAAAATAACCACTCAAATATCTAAATTAATTAATTTTACTGTATTTTCATGTATTTTAATTACTGAAACTTACTAGCAGCTGATTCATTTTCCACCCCCGACATACTTGGGTCAATCTTTTTTCTTGGTTTTAGAGGTCCAAACGAGATACCTTGACTTATATTCAGGACAACTTACAGTTAAGTATATACGGTAGTCTCTTACTCAGTAGTAAATTTCACTTGGGAAGTGTTCCCTTTAGGAGTTTCCAGATAGATATTGATATTCACCACCAGTCCTACCCAGGAGGAGACCTAGAGATAATCAAAGTGTAAGTGGCCACATGAGAGAAAGAACTCTGGGGATTCTAGAAGTCTAAGGCAATTATTCCTCCAAATCTGACATGGGCAGAACAGAACATGAAGAACAGAACATGTTCATTTATGTAAGCTTCCTTCTTGTCTGATCTGATCAACAACATCATATGGATCATTCCTGGTTCTATAACAACATACAGTAAAACACCGGATAACAATTGGATCGGATAACGCTAAAATCGCATAATGTTAAGTAATCTGGGGAGGAGAATTGGATCGAATAACATTAAGGTCCTATGGGATGGATCGGATAACAACCACTAAAGCCTGTGCGGTTACAATGTATCTCTATGGAGCTTTAACGTTATCCGATCCATCCCATAGGATTTTAACATGGATCGGATAACACTAAAAAACAGATAACACCAAGACTTGTGGAACCAAGTTTTAGTGTTATCCGGTGTTTTACTGTATCTCCAAAAATTAAAACATAAGACAAGGCTAAAGGGGATCAGTCACAAGGCCCTTCTAGTCCAGCATTCTGTGCCATAAGTGACCAGCCAGATGCTTATGGGAAGCCCACAAGCAGGACATGAATGTAATTGCATCCACCAGTTCATGCTTCCCAACAACTGATTTACAGGAAGATAAAACATCTCTTATAACTCAATGATTTAGATACAGTATCTGCCAGAGGATTCAGAGGTTGTAAATTCAATTCTCCACTGTGCCTCCGGGATGAAGAAACACCATGTGTGGCCTTAGGCCAGCTGCACATTCTAGGGGCCCCTCAGAAGAAAGGAATGGTAGACCATGTCTGCTTATACCCTACCTAGAAAACCCTGGAAAGAGTCATCATGAATCAGAATCAACTTGACGTCACATGATGATGAAGTATAAAACAAAATCACTCCTCAACTTGATAGCATGCAATACTGTACATATATGCATACTGTATATAATATATAGCCACTGTAACTAGTAATGATTATAAATATATTCTCTATTAAGTTATATAGTCCTCTTTTATAGGAGTCTAAGCAAGGGGCTAACACTCAGGGCTTGGTGACTATATACTAAAATGAAATGTTTCATTTTCAGTGTTATGGCCACCAAAATTGCTTAGATCAGGGGTTCTCGACCTACAACCCGTGGGCTGGGCTGGACCCATGGCACCATTTAATGTGGCCCACTTCCTGGTGCAGCCACACCCAGAAGTGGAAGGGGACATGTTTACTACAGCTGTAAAATGTACCTATGCATGTGTAAACACAGTTATGTCAACTGTAAATGCGCCCACGGTTGTCGTAAATGCAGAAGCAGGCACATTTACTTCCGTTTCCAGGGGCATGGTCCGGCCTGCTCACGTGTCTGGGGGGCGTGGTCAGGCCAATGGCGTAAAAAGGTTAAGAACCTCTGGCTTAGATCCCAAACATTCCATACCCCCACGATGTGAAAAGGGATTCCTATATTATTCATTGAAGGAATGGGATTTCCTCACAATGTAGAATTAACCTGTAGTGTTCCTTTACCTGTTTTGCTTTAAAGTCAAAACATAAGGCTCTTAGAACATGCATGGCTTACTAATAGTGAGCTGGGAAATGTTAATACAGTAGTGTCATTTCCTGAGCAATCTACAGAACTATAGCTTTAGTACACCCTAGAGGAAATGACATCATTAGTATGTTCCAGAATGTTAATGTTTCTAAGCAGCTATTTGTGTCTCACATGGCTTGGATTTTGATTTTACAGTACAGTTAAGAAAATACTACAGGAAGGACTCAGTTTTGGAAGCAATGGGTGGTTGTAATCTCAACTGGGTGGAGAATCCTTGGGGTGGAGGTGGGGGAAATGACCTTGCAAACTTTCACAAATAAGTTATAACGTGTTGTTTTTTACACATTATTATCATATCACACATTACACTGACAAGATAACCAACAGCAATGGCAATGACCTACACATGATGAGTAACAACGAATGAACTGAAGGAGGGAACAACATCGACAGCAGTGAATTCCATAATTTAACAACATGAAGAAATAACTTTTAATCTGTCTCATCCTGAATTATTCTCAACTAGAATAAGATCTTTCAATGACTTTGATTATTATGCTTATACAATACAAATGTCCAATTACTCATGAGAAAGGAGAATAAGCAACAGGTTTGCTGTAACATATTAGACCAGGAGTTCCCCACCTTTTCAAGCCGGAGGCTGGGTCATGCTCTCTCAGTCAGCTTCGAGGGCCAGATGACCATTTTGCCCTGCCTGCATGATGGGGGTAGCCATTTTGTACCAACAGCTTCAAAGGGGTGGCCATTTTGTTTCTCAAATGTCCTTGGAGGTGTGGGGGTGGCACATGAAATGGTGCCATGGGCTAGATCCATCCCACAGGCCTTAGGTTGGGAACCCCTGTATTAGACAGACTTTAAATAATGTAATAAGTATATAATATAGTCACTGGACTAAATTGTATCTGTGAATGGCTTGTTTCCTGTTGCTATTAATTCTTGAAAAGGACAATAAAGTTCTCATCTAGCCTCTTGAACTGTTGGTTCAGTAAATGTTCCTGGATTCTCATGCTACAGCAGATACTTCCCTGACACTTTACAAATTTCTTTTAAGTGATATATACTCCTAATCACTATTACTAAAGTGAACTTACTGTATATACTCGAGTATAAGTCTAGCTTTTTAGCCCCAAAAATAAGGACCAAAAAGGGGACTTGACTTATACTCGGGTCAACGACCCCGAGGGTCCCAAAATGAGGTGGTGCAAATTCAAACATGCATTTTAAAAAAGCACTAACACAACTATAAAATCTCAAAAACATAACCACACAAATGTCTAAATTAATTGATTTTACCGTATTTTCATGTATTTTAATTATTGAAACTCACTAGCAGCTGCTGCACTTTCCACCCCCAACTTATACTGTACTTGGGTCAATCTATTTTCCTAGTTTTAGAGATCCAAATTGTGTATTACTGTTTTAAAAAATCTATTAGATAGCAAACAAGGTACAGGAGACATCTTCAAAAGGTTAGCCAGGTTCCATCATATGTGGAGAGACTACAATTCTAGCTTTATATGAGCGCAGCAAAAATATTGGGCAAAGCCTTGATTTTTAAATACAGTATCTAAATAATCTATAAATCTAGGTCTCTGGGAGAGTGGAAGTATTTTACAAGGGAAGACATCTACACACAGCAGTGTACATTTGATGTCTCATTTAGAAATAGAAGGATACACATTCTTCCCTACCCCCAAAGCAGTGTGAAGACAATAATAAAGAGGAGACAAATCAGAAGAGAGCTAAAAACCAACAGAAGGAAAGAAAATAGTCACTAATCACAGAAAGTGATCTGGGCATGGAAGGAGTATATGCTAATGCTAGCAAACAGTTCAAGATCTTCTGGTATAGAATGTCTTACAACATCAGAGACAGCAAAATCCTAGTGAAAATGAAATTTTAAACTCAAAACGTCACCTCAAGTAGTGAGAAAGTTGTAGAGTAGAGACATTTCAGCTTCACCAACACCAAAACTGAAGTCCTAAGATATTTAACAATATGTCTGCTTTTTCACTGCACTCAGACACAGATTTCCAAAGATAGCAGTAAATATGAACTGTGCATCGTAACTCCCTTTTATGATATACAGCCACCAACCTTTCCTACAAACTAATCATTTAAAACATCAAACTGGGATATGGCTATCTGTCAAGCAATAGGGTACAGTAAACATATACTCATTCAGTATAAAGGGGAAATGATAGCACCCATCCAAGAATTAAGAGGTTTGTGAAGCAGCTGATATTCAAGCACCACAAAATTTAGAAGAATGGATCTCATCAAAGAAGAGCCAATAATCATGAAAGGTTGATAAATTAGCAGAAGAAAGAGGATTAAACATCAAAGCAGGAGCAGGGGGGGAACGGAGTTTATGTTCTTATTGAACAGAAGGTTCCTTAAATACATTTAGGCTAAGTAAAGGTTAAAATTCCAGTGCCAAGTGTCATTTTACAGCATTCAAAACAAGAAGCTGATCTGGTCAGGTTTAAAAATGGAAAATGCTGCTATAAGCACAACGAGGAAAAGAAACAAAAGGTAACCCATTTGGGGATATAGAAAGAGCTAACAAAACCGGGGTGAACTTGTATAGCAACAAAGGAGTGGGAGAAGCTAAAGGGAGGGGAAGACCCAAAGTAATTGACCAAAACTGACAGATTCAAAGGGAGATTTGTATTCACTGGACACTTGCAAAGGTGCAGACTATGCACCCAACAATTCAAAGTTAAATTTCACGAAGGACACAATTTCCAACCTGAAAGAATTAACAGATGAAAATATTATGCTGAATGGTGATACAAATCAATATTGATAAAAATCCTGTTAAATAGCTCTTTTGTTGTTCAGTCGCATAGTCGATTCCGACCCTTTGTGACCCCATGGACCATTGTCCACCAGGCACTTCCATGGGGTCACAAATGGTCGGAATCAACTGTGCGACTGAACACCAAAACAGGAACTTGTAGAAAAATAATAAATAAAAGCATCTATTTATTAATCAATACAATAAAAGGAGTATAAAAGGGCTATCTATACAGGAAGGTGAAAACATTAACAGATACGAAAACAGAAAGATAATTCTCGAACAGCATGGTCTTACCATTGATTTTACCCTCATTGAACTAATATGGCTTATTGGGGATTTGAATCAATCTCTTCTAGTCAGTTTCTCTATTCATTAAAGTACATTGCTTTCTAACTTTCATCCTTGATAGCTGTCTACAGATATGGCAGATATAGAGAAGATTCAATAGGGAGGACACTGAATAGAATGTGTAAATGGAACATTTTTTAAAAAAATGAGTGATAATAGTCATCTTCTTAAAGCTTTTGATCATGTTTAATGGTCTTACCTGATTGCTGGAAGAAATGAAATTCAGCCGATAACTCATTCTGCTGATTTATAGGCTATATCATAACTAAAGAATAACAACAGACACTAAATGCATGAATTCTAAAAGAGTACACCCAATGAAAGCAGCAAGATAAGCATATAACCTCTGCCACTACTTTTTGCAGTGGCAACTGAACTTTTAGCTACATTACTCAAGCAAACTCTGAAATCAAGAAGCGAAATTTAATACAACTGCCCACACTTCATAAATATGGTGGCAGATGACATCATCCTGTACTACACAGAACCAAAATAGTTGTATTGACCTTATAGTTAAAACTTACATGTTTTAAAATAAATCTGAAGACATTTAGAATGTTACACTTCAATATACAGTAATACCCTGGATAATGCTAGTACCGGATAGCGCTAAAACCACATAACGTTACAAGATTTTCGGAAAAATCGTGTATCGAAAAACGCGATTTTTAGCGTTATCCAATACAGTTGTTCTTAGCAGCAGGGTGGCTGGAAAGCTGAACAGGGTTCTCCGTTCAGCTTCCCAGCCACCCTGCAGCTATGGAGGCAGGGGTGGGGAGGCTGGAAAGCTGACAGGGGGCTCCCCCGTCGGCTTCCCCAGCCACCCCACAGCTGCGGAGGCAAGGGCGGGTAGTTAGGGAAGCCGACAGAGAGTCCCCGTCAGCTTCCCCAGCCACCTTGCAGCTGCAGATCAGGTCCTCTGATCTCTCTGGAGCAGGCAGGGGACACGATCCAAGCTGTTTCTGGGCTTCACCGACATCCTCAGCCAGTGCAGTAAGCCAAAACGTCAGGATTTGAATCCTGACGTTTTGGTTTGTTGCAGCCACAAAGAGGGTGGGGGAACTTCAAAATTAGTGCTCATCGGGTCTCCCGACCTCCCTAGAGCCGATGCGCGCTATTTTTGAAGTTCCCCCACCTTCTTTGAGGCTGCAACAAACCAAAACGTCAGGGTTCGAATCCCGACGTTCTGGCTTGCTGCACTGGCTGAGGATGTTGGGGAAGCCCAGAAACAGCTTGGATCGGGTCTCCCCACCTCCCTGGACCCGGCAGGGGGGTCAGAGATCTCAAAATTGATTTAAAAAAACATCCATTTTTTTTACCAATTTTGGGGTCTCTGACCCCCCCTGCCGGGTCCAGGGAGGTGGGGAGACCCGATCCAAGCTGTTTCTGGGCTTCCCCGACATCCTCAGCCAGTGCAGCAAGCCAGAATGTCGGGATTCGAACCCTGACGTTTAGGCTTGCTGCACTGGCTGAGGACGTCGGGGAAGCCCACCCCCACCCCCCGCCGGGTCCAGGGAGGTGAGGAGACCCGATCAAAGCTGTTTCTGGGCTTCCCCGACGTCCTCAGCCAGTGCAGCAAGCCAAAACATCAGGGTTCAAATCCCAACATTCTGGCTTGCTGCAGCCTCCAGGGAAACAGGGCTTTTTTTAACGTTGTGTGATCAATGCATCGCACAACGTTAAAAACTGGATAACGACGAGACTTGTGGAACCAAGTCTTAACGTTATTCGGGGTACTAGTGTATCCAAACAGACTTCATTAGGAATTACAGAATCAATTAGGCATCCTTCTAGCACAAATATTTAGAAGTTGTCTAACACAATAGAAATCTTCCATTTAAAATTTCTGTGCCATTTATTTAGAAGGGGCTTCATAAACTCATGGAAGATTCCTACCCTAAGTTTAGAACCTAAAAAGCAATAAAAATGCTAGAACAAAAATGCTATGCAAGTATGCATATGCAGGTAGGTAGATACTGTTCTTTTACGCATATGCGGCTCCTGATCTGAGGAGGGATTGCAGCTACTCCCCAAAGTTTTAAGGGAACCCTCCCCCTTTTATTCTACTGTCTCAACTTCTTTCCAACTCTATAAGAGAAGATCTCTGGGCAGAATCCACACAAATTATTTTTTAAAATAAAGTCAAATTTACAATTGATGTACACAAGCTGGTAGGAGAAAATCATTAAAATGAACACAGACTGGTCTCTATTCAAAAGCCAGAAAATGTCAGTCTTCATTAAAAGCCCTTCCAAAAGGGCCTTGGATAAAACAACCATCCCTCTGAAGTAAGGCAAATAAAGAGTAGTACCAAGCAAATCTTCTAAGGATAAAATTCACAGCACTTTCTCTCCCTAAATAGTATTCACTAGATATCATTTGGTGAGAGGACTCTCAGAAGGACCTCAAAGTCTGGGCAGAAAGGAACAATATTTGGGCACAAACAATTTAGAAATTCAAAGCTTAAATCCAGTGTTTAGGTCAGAGTGTCTGACAAAGCTTTATCATAATCAAATTATTCAGTCTCAGTTAACTACTCGGCAGCCCTATTTTGAATTTTCCAGGAAATTTTCAAATACAGCCTCATGCATAGTACACTCCAGAAACTGAAGCAGATATTACCAGAGCATGACTAGGTGTTCCAGATAAAGCTGCATTTGGTTTATCAGATAAACTTGACAAAGTGACAAACTATTAAAATAAGCAAACATAGAACTACAACACATTCATATAAACTAAGCAACTACAGAGCCTCTGGTATTAAGTCATCCAAACCATCATTTCTTTAGTGACTGTGTCACTTGATCTTTGTTGGCTTTTCTCTCCAACCTGAGATAATACCTACTGGGAATGGTTGGGTGTGGAACAGCGACAGGTTCTCTCTTAGCTTTGCCTATTCCCAGGTCTCCAGCAAGATGTGATCGGAGAGATGACAGAGGCACAAGTGATGTGGATTTTCTTTCTCTCCTTCCTGTTTTAACAAGGAAAGCTATTCCTCAGTCCAACAACAAACCACTAACTCAATCTTATTATACAGCTTATTTTCTAGCAGTTAGAGCTTGAAGCACAATAAAGCCAATACTCCTAATTTTGACTTTGTTTAACATGCAGCACACTGAAGGACAATACCCAAGCTTCTTCTAGGTGGCTGGCTACCTTTTAAAATGAAGGCAGAACAAGTAGATTTTGTTGGGAAACACAGGAACATACAATTTACTTGGTAACTGTGTTCCAAGTATCTCATGGTGTTTGCTCATGCATAGCTGCTGTCACAATGTTGTCTTTATAGTACTACTTTGGAGAATTTAACTTAGTAATGGGATGCAACAGGTTCTCACCAGTTCGCCAGAACCGGTAGTAACTTTTCCCAGTGTCCCGGAGAACTGGTAGCAGCTTTTGGGGAGAACCACCTTCGGGGCTTACCTTTTCACTGGTTCACCCACTGCACATGTGCGCCAAACACTTGGTGTGCATGCACGCCTACAGTGCTTGGCGTGTGTACACAGCCTCCTTGCTGTCCTCCCAAGCGGGGAGGAGGAAGAGAAGCTGCTAGCCGGAAGCTCCCTATAGCCTGCTCCCCAGGATAAGTGACTTACCTTTGGATGTGATGTGTCTGTGTGTATTTTAATGTGTATTTAATACCTTTACCTATATTGACATACTACCACAGTTCCTAAAAAGGCCTGGCGGCCGCCAGGCCTAACAACCTAGCTTGGGGTTTTTAAGCAAAGTTTTGGAGTTACCTAATCAATAAGCTACACCTGTGATGTTCCAATTGCTGTTCCAAGTGGAGAACCCTTAAGGAGGTACAGCTGTTTTACATTTACATTAAGGCATATTATCCTAGAGAACTGGTACGATGACTATATCCATCTTGCAACATGGTGCTGCCCAGGCACTTATACTAACAGGTAAGTGACGGGTTTGTGTTTGGGGTGGGTGGGTGGGATGAGGTGTGTGTGTGTGTGTGTGTGTGTGTGTGCTTATTTTTAATTTTTTTATTTTTTAAATTTTTTTATTTGGCCCCGCCCACAATATAATGAAGTCGTGATGTGTTAGCTCCGCCCACAATGTGATGACATCACGGTGGGGTAGTAAAAATTTTGACAACCCACCACTGACTTAAATACAAAGGTGAAGACTCTTCCTCTATTCAATCTGTAACAACATCAGGACATTTTCCGTTGTCAAGCAGAGCTGGGCAAACAATGAACAAGATCATGCACCCTTGTTCAATCAGCCTTCTGGAACAAGAGCAGGAAGCAGACTGTGTTTCCTAAAAGGTCCTAGTCAGAGACAGTAGTTTAGGAGAACTTTTAAGACAAGGCCTTTGCTGTTAGTGCTAGGCAATAGCAAGCTGTACTGGATTACTGCGCTGGCAGAACCTGGGGCCATGTTGGAAGGCAGTAAATAATCTTACGAGTGTAAATCAGAAATCCTGAAAGAAGCTTATCAAAGGGATGGGAGGAAATCGGCTAGTTTTAAAGAGAAAATTATTACATCATCTTTTAGGATGGGTATTAACAACTTTTAGTAGCTGTAGGGAAGAGAAATTTCTCACCCTTAATCTTCCAGAAACCCATTCTGCCAATTCTATGCATACACCCATAGCACAAAATCATCCAAATGTTACTAGGTAGTGAGGTTATGAGCCAGGATGTTGATATAATATTTTTTAAAAAAAACACAATGCAGGTACAGACTATGTGCTGGTTTAGAGGTATCCTCATAAACCTGCTTTTAAACTTAAATTACAGTAGTAAAATTATATAATCATAATCCAAAAAACAAAAAGAAGATTCACTCTGAGCTACCTAACTCATCCATCTTTTCAAAAATGTCTACATCTCCACAGCTGACAACCAACACCTCTGCCAAACAAATTCCTCACTTTCATGTCTTTCACAAATTGATCAATTGATCAATCTGACAAAAATTCTTCCTCAGAAGAACATTCTTTTCTTCTGTTAATATATACAAGAAACTTCTTGTTGTTTCTGTAATTCTTGCTATTCTTGTGCTGCTGCCATTGTGATCAACAGTGGCACTTATAAAAAGGATTGCAGTCAATACTTGAGGAATACCATCCAGCAAATCAAAATATAGCACTAGTCTTATTTTAGAAAGTGGGCAAGTGGCAAAAAACTTTTTATTTTTATTTTTAAAAAATTATACCTTGTTCCTAATTTGTGGGTTCACATTCAGTGATAAGCCATGGGTTCTCCCTGGTTTAACCACCATCTGAATGAGTAGATAGCTAGTACAGAAAACCCATTCAGCTCTCTCTTAATGAGACTATCCCATCTAGGGTGTCTGTAAGATCCCCAGGAAAGGGAAGTCATCATGCTAAATTATTCTGGCTCATCTGAGGAATATTAATAAAAACACCAGAATCAGACCTCTTGCAAAGTTACGATTACCTTTTTGGAAAACCATTTGCATGATAGGAAAAGGCAGAATAGGAACAATAACGCCATAGGCACAAGCATGCTGCTGCTTCACACTGTGGATTATGAAGCCAAAATTTGTGGCTTACATGCAGATCTGGTCATCTGCATTTACCTACCTCCAACACACTTTTAGTCATATATAAACTTGAAACCATAACACTGCATCATAAAGGGACAAAATAAGTTGACCTGAAGCTGCTTTGGGTTGCCATGCCTAATTAAGTAGTGTTCAATAATTAATTTTTTAACCTAAAAGTTCATCAGATTTCTTTCAATGGTTGTCATGAAAATTAATACTAAACTAGTCCCAGCAGCCTCTCGTCTGCCTCCCAACATGGCTATTGCGTATAAATTATATAGCAGTTGGTTTTATGGGGGAGGAGAGAGGACAGGAAGAGATGGAAGGTATTTTTGTACCTGAGCCTACTGAACGTCCAACGGAGTCAGAGGAAAGAACCACTGAATCTGTAACACAAGAGTACAAGTTCATTTTCCCTTGTCATATAAATCCATTAATTGTTTACAAGAGGCTCTTCTTTCCTCTTCCGCCATAAAATCAGTGCACTGGCTACACATGCAGAGAAATTCAAACCACAACATTTTTGTGTGCTACATGTGCAGCTAATCAATCCACACTACAGTGAAGCATTATTTCTGGCACAGAATTATACCCCTTTGAGGAAGGGAACAAGCACTGTACCAGAAACTTAGCTCATAGAAGAAATCAGTTGGAGGCAAGTTACCTACTGCCTTAGAAGAGCTATAAAAACAGATTTTTGGCTACACAATTTAGTAATCTATTGCATCACAGAATGTCCACATTTGGTGAGTAAAGAAATTAAATAAACATAAGAAATACTGTATATGTACGAATAATGGTTGATACACTTGTGTATGGCAATGAACACAATCTCTAGTTCAGCTCAAGAATGGTTGCTGGAATTACTTGATTTAGCTATTTTCATAATGTTTCTTATCAATACTGTCCACAGTCAAACTTCTCAAAGAAACAGGAAGCTCAAAAGACCATGTATAGCTATCTGACAAGACAAGAAACATTTTTATGGCTCTAGACATGCTAAACCATAGAAATAAGTCAACCACCAGCTCACAGATTACACGTCACTATTTCTAAATTTGCTTATTTCTAAAATAAGGTTAGTAGCACAAGCGACTTGGTGAAACTTGCAAACAGAATCAGCCTCAACAATCTAAACAGGATTTAACTTCCAAAAGGTTTTCACTGGCTTTGGCATTTGTTTTCCTATTACAAGAACGTACACAGCCATGTATATTTCACCTAAAATTGATGAAGAGTAATCAAGAGCATAATCTCATTTGCCTAATTAAAAAAAGTTGGAGAGGAATGAAAAAATAAACAGGTCAACATAACTTTATTTTCACCAAAGTAATTTATTTGCACATACGCCTTGTCACTCGGGCATGCAATATCCCTCCTTAAAGTCCTATAATGGCTTCCTATGCATACTACATACTGTGCAAACAGTATCTTTAGCCATATCAAAGTTCCTGGTCTGTCAGACAACTATGTGATGGTTTAAACAGATTATCTTTTTTTCTCATATTGTGTTTTATGCCTTAAACTGCCTCCTAGAATGCAACTGTGAGGCCACCTTTCTTACTTTACTTCTGTTAACTATGTATTTATTTAAGGTGTGACTACACAGTGAGGAAAATGTCAAATGATCTACTGTGAATTCACCTCTGGCTTTAGTCAACTACATACCGTGTTTCCCTGAAAATAAGACACTGTCTAATATTTTTAAAAATGCCAAAATATGCACGAGGTCTTATTTTCAAGGGATGTCTTATTTTTCCATGACGAAGAATACAGTACACATTTATTGCTGATACAGCGGATTGCCAGGGCAAGATTTAGGTGAGTGCCATATTGGGAGGGGGGGGCTTTTATTTCCGAGGTGGGGAAAAATAGAGGGTGCCTTACTATATGAGGAGGTCCTATTTTCGGGGGGAAAGGGTAGGAGTCAGCTGGGGGGGGAAGTAACTTGGCAACCAGTCCTTGTTTTTGGCTTATTAAGGCTGCTCTACTACACAGCTATAGCAGAACTTTAGCAAGCTTATCCAACTTATACACAGAGCACATAATGTGCAATGCAGGAATGGAGAATCACAATTTGGGATCAAAATTGCTGGGAGAAACATCAACAACTTGAGATATGCAGATGATACCACCCTAATGGCAGAAAGTGAGGAGAACCTAAAGAAGCTCCTGATTAGGTTGAAAGAAGAAAGTGCAAAAGTTGGCTTGAGACTTAATTTCAAGAAAACCAAGATAATGGCAACAGGCCCTATCAGTCCTTGGAAAATAGATGGGGAAGAAGTAGAAGCAGTGACAGATTTTACTTTCCTAGGATCAAAGCTCACTGCAGATGGTGATTGCAGCCATGAAATAAAAAGGCAACTGATTCTTGGGAGGCAAGCGATGAGAAACCTGGGGAGCATAGTGAAAAGTAGAGACATCACGTTGCAAACAAAAATTCATCTAGTCGAAACAATGGTATTCCCGGTGGCAATGTATGGTTATGATTGCTGGACCATTAGGAAGCTGACCGCAGAAGAATGTGGTGCTTTGAGATGTGGTGCTGAAGGAGAGTTTTGAGAGTCCCCTGGACAGCGAGGAGAACAAATAGGTCAATCTTAGAAGAAATCAACCCTGACTGTTCTCTTGAAGGTCAAATAGTGAAGATGAAGCTAAAGTACTTTGGACATCAAATGAGAAGAGAGGATTCACTTGAGAAAGCTTTGATGCTGGGAAAGGTGGAGGGCAAAAGAAAAAGGGGGCAGCCAAAAATGAGATGGCTAGACGGTATTGTAGACACAATGGACATAAAGCTGAGTGAGTTGAGGAGGATGGTGGAGGACAGAAGTGCTGGTGGACAGTGGTCCATGGGGTTGCAAAGGGTCGGAATCAACTGTGCGACTGAACAACAAAAAAGCAAGCAGCAAAAAATTTCCTCCTCTTTGACTTCTGTATAGTCAGCTAAAACTCACAGACCTCTACCAGTTGGCCTTTTAAACATAAGCTTTCCTACAACCAGGATCCTTTTCAGGAAGATACTGTTAAAGCTGGGGAAGAACTGATATAGGCTCTAGCTGAAAATTGGAAATCACTATGGTGAACATTGGTCGAGAACCTGGATATGAAGCAGAACAGTAGATGACCTTAGAAACCCCTTATAAATTTAGATGGAGATTTAACCCAGCCACAGCAAAACTGTATTGGAGTAACAGCAGACCAAATAGCTAGTCAGTTGGTAAAGAAAGGAAAAATACAATGCAAAAGATGCAGGGGAAAGCCATCCGACCAGAAGAACAAGAAGGGGCTTTACTTAATAGCTCCTTCATAGCATCTGAATTGGAGGAAGCTATAAACAGCATGCATCCGAATAAAGTATCAGGTATCTACGACATAAAAAATGGAGCAGATAAGGCAGTTTAGGCCTCGCACTTTGGAATGGTTATTGCAATTAATGAAAACTGCATAGATGAACTTAAACTTCCTAAATTGTGGAGACAAGCTAGAGCTGTTGTTTTATTGAAACCCGGCAAAAACCCAGGTGACCCTAAAAAGCTACCGACCATCACTCCTTTTCCACCTTTATAAGGCACTGGAATGGATGATTCACAATTGTATTTCCAAGTTAATTGATGAAAAGATCAAGAAGGAGCAATCAGGCTTCAGGCCACGGAGATCATGTTGTTGTCAAATCCTTAACCTCACACAACACATTGATTGAGGATGGCTTGGAAAGAAGGCGAATTACTTGAGTGGCATTCATTGACCTAACTGCAGCATGTGATACCATCAATCTTATAAAAGATAACAAGCTTACTAGGGTCATTGGCAGCTTCCTTCAGAAATAGAGATTCTATGTCACGATGAATGGAAAGAACAGCAGGTGGAGGATGCAGAAGAATGGACTGCCCCAAGAAAGTGTATTGATTTTGATTTGATTTTCTGAATATTTGACAATTTTTCAACATTTGTTTTGTAATGTTGTGAATATATAGAATTCATAAAGGAGTTCAATAGAAGTTGTGTTCACACTGTAAACTGAGCCTGGAAATACTTCAATCCTGGTCTTCATTTTCCTTCACAAGCAACCAAAAGATCAGAATATGTGTCTGTGTCCTTTCAGCTCAGTCAGAGTGGAAAGTAAGGTATGTAAAGGGAACTAAAGTGCAGCAATAGTGGTGGGACACTGGTAGCTAAATCTGGCTCCTTTCCATCATCAGTAAACGAACGTCTTTGCAGTTTTAAATACACTGGGTTGAGACCCAAAGTCAAGTAGCTGGAGAAAGTTAACAGAATGTTCCTTCTCCTTTATTCATCAGCCCACTGGCCCCCATGGAAAGCTTTTCCAGATGGTCAAAGGGCCATCCACAACAATGTGTGGAGGAGAAGGGGGTGATGTTTCCCAACTTGGGAAAATTTCCACACCCTCAAAAGCCTTCTTCTCACCCCCTGTAGTACTTAAGTAGCTGGTGAGCTTGTACAGATGCTTTAACCAATAAAGGAACAAGGGTAGAAAACTCTCCTTCTCTTAAATTCCCATGTTACTGTCTTTTAAGAAGCCTTCTCTCACTTTTTCCTTCTTTGTACTGCCCAGAGAGATAAAACTCTTAATAAAACCATGTTCAGCAATATACCATATTCAACCTGAAGGTATAAAACTATTTTAAAAATATTATACACTGTACTGGGTGAAGTCCTGAGAAATCGTGAACAAACCACTGGTCTCACAGGAATAATATAAGTGAAATAAAAGTTTGACACAGTTTTTACATTACATACCATAGGAATAGAATACTCTGGAATAAAGCCAATCATACTGAATCAACAGCACTAATCTGGCAGCTCCTTTAAATAAATGCAGGCCTTGGACACTCTTGTAGAGATCAGTCTTTTCAAAAGGGACACATTCACGAGGAACTAGACAGTTTAAAAAAATATTTAAATATATTCTATTCCAAACCATATGCTGGCTTGGAATCAAACCATATGACAGGCTGGTTTTGCAAAGTTTTTGGCCAATGCTGGACATTTCTTATAGGTGTTTGTCATGCATACATGGTACTCGAATTATTTCTTTAAAATCCACTTGGACTGCAGTTTAGTATAAATATGCTTATTTATTTATTTATTTATTTATTAGTCAAATTTATATTCCGCCCTACTCGCACAAGCAACTCAGGGCGGAGCACAACAGACATAAAATAAACCCCTAAAAACACAAAAAGAACAAAGTAAAATTTAAACCCATTTAAAAACAACTTCTCATTCCCTACACCAGTGTTTCCCAAATGCTGGTTTTTGGACTTAAATTCCCAGAAGCCTAAGTCATTTCCCCAAAGCACTCATCAGCCAATGTACTGACTTAGGCTTCTGGGAATTGAAATCCACTAGTGGGCTGTGTACCCCTTGTTGGGAACTACTGCCCTACACTAACCCACCGAATATAGGAATGAGGGTAAGTCAGCGGGGGGGGGGGGGTCAGTAAACCCTCATTGCCCCACACCATTCCTGCCAGCCAGGTTTTCAGGCCCTTTCTAAAAGCCAGTAACCCTGTCTGAAGGCACAGCTCCAGAGGCAGGTGGTTCCATAGAATCAGGACAAACAGGGAGAAGGCCCTCTTTCTTGTGCTAGAGAGTCGAGCCTCTCTGGCGGATGGAACCACTAAGGTACCTCTCCGGTCCGCTCTGGTGGGATGGACAGATACCCTTAGGGAGATGCATTCTTTCAAGTAACCTGGCCCACTACCATATAGGGCTTTAAAGGTCATGACCAGCACCTTGAATTGCACCCGGAGGCAAACTGGCAACAAGTGCAGCTCCCAAAGCAGCGGGGATGCACGAGAATAACATCCACAACCCAACACCACCCGGGCTGCCGCATTCTGGTGGTGATAATTGATCACCATAACTTAGGTAAACAGGAAGTCACACAGCTATTGGCTGAAGGACATTCTGACAAATAGGATGCCTGCAATTCTGTCAACAGTGTAATAATATTTAACAAGATTTGCTGACATGCCTACATCATAGCTTTATATGCCAGCCTAGCAAGCTTACCAGTAATTATTTTAACTTCAGTGAAGTTCCCATAATTCTTCTCACAACTACTAAACCAAGAGGACCAAATATTAAAAAAGCAATCTTGCCAGACCAAAGTATGTTGAGGGCAAGATAACCAGACAGATGGAAATCACAGATAAATGTTCTAGATCAATTCCTCTTGTAGTGCAGAATCTAAATTGAAACAGAAGCAAATCACTTTTCACGCAAATGGCTTTGAAAGTGGCACTGAGAGTACCATCAAAGACAAAATGTAAATGTTGTCTATAGCATCTGTCACAGATTTAACGATGGTGGAAGAGTAAGAACTTCTATCCCACCATCACTGCCATGGACCAAGCCCTAAAATAAGTATTTTATTCATTCTAATTTCATACATTTTCCTTCACTGACATTCCAGCTCAAAAGCTGGCAGACTTCAGGGTCTAATTCTTTCTCTCCCTTCCCTTCTTGTCACAGAAATCTTAAGGAACATCAGTCAGAGGAAAATCAAAAGGCAAATGAAGCAGGACTAGAGAGCCTTCAGCCCTCCAGATGTTGTTAGTCTCTCACCAATCGTTGTCAACAGTAAGAGATTACGGAACTTGTGATTCATCAAATCCGAAGAGCATAGGACCCCCTCATTTGAAACAAAAGAAATTTCAGCTCAGGAATTTATTCTGAATACCAAATTGAACAAAGCTCTTAGTCCTTCAAAACAAAGACAGACAAACAGTCCTATACACACACCAATGTTCTTCATTTCAACAAGAGAGCAATCATACTGTTGCTGACATTGGTAAACAACTAAGAGGGAGAGATTTTTGTAAATCAAGAGCCCAATCTCCTTCTGCCTTCAACTGCTTTGGCTGCTGTTCTTGATGTTTCATGATCTCCAGTTTGTTAGAAAGCTAAGGAACAAGAAGGATGGCAGTTCTAGGAGTGACCTTGTGAATTGCTCAGGCCATGTTCTCATTCCACAGACCCACAGCTCATGCAAGAGGTATGAATTGTACAATCTACCAGAGCTGCAAGATATACAGTATACAGTTTACTGAACACACAAGAGGAGCAAGTAAAAATCTGGAGTGCTGGAAGCCTCAATATGTAAATACTGTACCTCAAACTTCACAGGAAGCAACTATTTCCTGTCCCAAATCATTGGCCTCCCCTAATTCTAAGGAAAAAATGGCATAAAAATATTTGGAAATTTCACTGAATATCCTTATCACCAGAAAACAAAGATGATCAACTGTGCCATCTAAACCACGTCAGACCTTTTGACTCTATCTCAAAAATAACCTGTAGTTTCTAACAGAAGAAGAGTACAGCTCAGAAGACAGTCTGACCAACCTAGCATGTAATTTGAGGTAATTATTGTGGTAGTTTTTAATGGGTTTTAATTGTGATTTTTTTAAAACTATGATGGTTTTAACATCTGTACACCGCCCAGAATCTTTGGAGTTGGGCGGCAATACAAATCCTCAAAATAAATAAATAAAATTCACAATGTTATAATAAGGCATTCAGAAACCCAAGGAACTAGCCATTTTTACTAAATAATTTTATAAAAACAATGCCCCCTTGACACAACAACAGGCACAGATTCTGGCTATTCCTACAATCCCATATAGTACCATAGCCTGTGAATATTTTTAAGACATTATTTACATAGAATGTAATGCTCCTTGGAGCAATGTCCTATTATTTTATAAAGTTAATGTTGAGCTGACTTTTAGATCCTCCAAGCTGGAGACTGCTCACAGAAACACTAAGACTGAAGCATACACAAGAAGCACAAATATGTATGCACATTTTAAACTATACAACATCAAACCAATCACTTTCACCCGAAACACAAAGTAGGACTTTAATATTTACATCCAGAAATGTAAATATTGACCAGAATCTAATTCTTTAACATGTAATGTAACATTACATAGGCATAATTTTGCTATGCATTTCACCCAGGCATTCCTTTGTAGAATGACACAAAATTATTATTATTATTCTTTTGTAGAAAGTAATCCAGTATAAAAGTAAAAATAAAATAAAAACATCTTAATAGATCATATCAGATACAACTAAAATAAGAATTAAAGTTTTTTTTAAAGACAAAAACATTATAAAGACAGTTATATTTTCATGAGAGCTATTCTCGTCTTATTCCTATACTAACAATTATCATTTTGACCATTATCTGTATCCTTCCCTGGTCATGGGTCTATGTGTCAATGCATTGGTGGACAGCAACAGGTTTGCACACAACCCCAGGAGAGGGAGTAGCAAAATTGGGTGGCCTCTGGGCAGGGTGGTGGTGAAATTGGGTGGCCACGCCCACCTCCCTGTCCTACCCCATCAGATTTTGTCCCTGCAAGTGATTCAAGGTCTCCCTTGCTCAAAAGCCAGTCATATCCAATTCTAGGGTGCAGTGCTCATCTCCATTTACAGCCCAAGAGCCAGTGCTGCCTGTGTTTGCAGATGTATACATGGCCATATGGCAGGCATGACTAGATTGGCCAAGATGTAGGCTCCACCCATGTCTTAGGATCCGCCCATGACTTAGGCTCCACCCACAATTTAGGCTCCACCCACGGTGTGGTAGCGATTTTTTTTTATGCTACCCACCACTGTGTCAATGTGATAGCCATATAGTCTTGCTCCAATATCATAGATCAAGTCCATTTCCTCAGACATCAGGGTGAGACTATAAGACTGTCATTGTTTTTAGGTTACAAGTGATATTTCATGTTTGGAGAACATGTGTTGATGTGCTTGGGTTAGAGTGTGTTCTGATGCTGTAATTTTTATTTTATCTATGTATGCTCACTGCCCAGAGTGACAGCTATTCCATCCTTAGCCAGATCTCTCCTTCTGTACTATGCATAGGACAAATGGGATAATCTCCACACAGAAATAAATCTAACATCAGAAATGGCAACATACAAAACTGTGTTTCAGAAATTTCAATCTACCAGGACACTACATTACAGAACTAGACTTCAAAGAGAAACTGCTCAGATAAGGTATATACAAATATAGCTTCCCCAGTCCCACCCCCCGTATCTGCCGGGGATACATTCTGAGATCTACTGCAGATACCTGAAACTGCAGATAAAAGTGAACCCTATATTTACAATGAAGACAGTGGCCTCTAATGGCCAGCTCTGATAATGAACCATAGAACTTCATATATATTAAGTAGTTAACAAATTTTTAGGCACACAGGTTACTGAAACCACGGATAATGAACCTGCGGATATGAGGTGCGTGGGCACATGCAACCTGTAAGTAAAGGTTTCCCTTGCTCAAAAGCCAGTCGTATCCAACTCTAGGGGTCAGTGCTCATCTCTGTTTCTAAGCCGAAGAGTCAGCGCTGTCTGCTTCTGCAGACGTTTCCATGGTCATGTGGCAGGCATGACTAGACATCAGAGCACATGGAACACTGTTACCTTCCCACCGAAGTGGTCCCTATTTATCTACTTGCAATTTCTTGCTTTCGAACTGCTAGGTTGGCAGGAGCTGGGACAGAGACGGGAGCTCATTCCATCCTGCAGTACTCGGGAATCGAAGTGCTGACCTTCTGCCTCCCAGTCACCATCTTAGTGACTTGAGCCAATGCAACCTGTATTGGGCTCAAAAAGATTAAACACCAGTCAAGGGTTCCTAACACACTGCTAAGTGTGATATCCCACATGTCAACAACGCTATTGTTACCTTGCAGACTCATATACAATAATTGTTAATTCAAATTATTCACAGCTGATAGTCCCAATTTCTGTATTAATGAACCATTATCACTTTGTCCATTATTTTAATCCTCACCTGGTCATGAGCCCATATATAAATATGACAGTCATACAATCTTACTCCAATATCTGAGGAAGTGGACTTGATCCATGAAAGCTCACATTAATATATAAATTACCCTTTAAGAGGGCACAATGCTTTTGTCTTTTTTTTCTGTGTTGGCTTTGCTTTTTGTTACATTTCCTTTATGTTAATTACCCTATTTGTTGGCATATAATACCCATTTCCCCCCCCCCCTTAAAATACACTGGAAAATGAAGTGCCTCCTGTACTGCGTATAATGGCCTATAGTGGACTATTTTGGTAATCATAGGGTGCGTCTTATACTCTGATGTGTCTTATATGCTGGCAAATACGGTAGTCTGCTTGCACAGACTAACCCAGCTAGCCTTGTGAAAACTTAATAAATCCTGCATATATACAAGTATAAACTATAGACACCCACATACATGTTTATGAGAGGTAGACCTGCTGCCACCACAATCTCTCTCCCCATCCCTCCTTTGAATGAACATACAGTGCTACTGGCAGAATTGAAACAGGCCACTGGAAGCCGTTGATAAGTTAACAAATGAATGAAACCTCAGTAAGGCTGAATGTCCAGCTGATAGCAAATGGCCCCTAGTTAACTTATATTCCCTTTACAGAAGGAAAGCAGCAACAGGATTCAGCAGCAGGAAACATCTGATTGTAAAACCTATGCCCAATACATTATGGAGTTCAACTTTAATAAACTGCTCTCTTAAAGTAAGATTGTTTTATGGTCTTAATCTGTGTGTGTTTCACTACAATATAAAATTACCTTCCCAGACCACAAAAATAGGAAGTGCATTTGTGAGACCATTTATACTCCCCACAAAAAAGCAATCATTTTATTTTAAGACACATAGACAGATAGCCAGAAAGTTTATAAGAATGCAAGGCTGCATGTCAGTGAGTAACAATTCTTGTTAAACCAAATTTATCTCCATTTATGTTAGAATAAGCACTAGAAAGGAGGGAAAGAAAGGGAAACAGTACGGACTTGAAGTGATCCACAAGGAGTCTGGTTTCCTCCAGTTTCAAACAAGATGTGCTATATTCACTTTAAACATGTAGAGGAAAAGGTTGATTGCTGAAAACCTTATTAGCATAGTTCTTCCCTGGAAAGTAAGAACTCCTTATTTAGAGACAGAAAATCCAGTTATGAGAATTTCTGTTATGCTGCTTCACTAACAGAAGATGAAAGTCACACAAAAAAAAATAAAGATTAGAAGAAATCACACAGTTAAGAGATCTTATATTGCTTATGTTTTAGGAGTTTTAATCCACCCAATGAAATGCAACAACAAAGCTTGATCTCTCAAAATCTTCTTCTTCTTGTGCTGTATCTGATTCCAAATATTGGTGATCATCATGGCAATCAGCCATGAAGACTGTCCTGTGAATATAATGCCATGGCCTTTCATCTGCCTTCCACATTGCAGCATGACACCCATACCACTGATCTAGCTCTGCGAGTCACTTTCTGGTCCTGAACCCATTTGGCATGCAAAGTCCTCCTCAGCCACAGGCCAGTATTGATGAAACTGCTGCCCTTCATCAAGATGGATTCAAGTGGGATTTAATCCACTTGGGGACCATCACCCTACCCTGTGGACTTTATCAAGGCTGCTAGTCCTCAGGTTTGTCAGATTAGTTAACCACCACCTGATGCTCGGCATTGAATCGCTGGCAGTACAGGTTACTCTATTACCGTAGCAGGATAACCTGGCCAGACTCTCTCTCAAAATCTACAATATGTTAACTATGAGGTTCATTCTCCATCTGAATTCTCCATCTAATAATTAAATGACATCCTCAGACACACACATTATTCCTATATCTGAAAACATACAGAACACACAAATGTGAATGTCTAGGCATGCACCCAGGTGGAAGGAATATCTCTGTAAACAGCAAACTTGAAGATACTGTACTGCAATCTGGCTGCCAAAAAAAGATAGCCTTTCATTGTTTTTTAATTGGTGTGTGTCCAGAACTCTCAAAACATGATTAGCCAACATGTCTGGCACAAAGAGAGGGTTTGCTGGGATACCTAGGCTTCTAAGGACTCTTCTGAAGGAAAGGCTACATGATAACACAATGTTATAATTCCAATACTTTGATTACATATAGAAACTGTTCCAAGCCAGGTTCAGGTACTGTCATTTCAAAAAGCATAGCAATTTACAATCAGATGATAAAAGGTAAGTAGTTTTTATAGGAATGAAACATGGCAGCTGTGTGAACAATTACCTTTTTAAAAGGAGGTGTGTTTATGCAGGAAATCACAAAGAATTAAATTAAGATACCAATTTGGATACTCCAAATACATGCTTAGAAAGTTCTCCTTTTACCCCTAAACAAATAAAAACAAATCATTAAATCTCAGTCAAGTACAAAAGCAGAACAAACAGAAACTTCTTAAAATAGTGATATTTATTCCAACTTCAGTTACACATTATGAATCACCCATGGTTTAGCTAAAACCGAGGCAAAGCCCAGCATCTATGAATAAAAATTCTTCTCACAAAAGCAGTTACATTCACTACTTTTTCAGAGAGAAGTGTGTAGCCAAAAATCTTACCAAACTATAAAAATTATTTTAAAACCTCTGGCTCAGATGTTTAGAGAGTTGCCAGCAATTTTAATGTGACGGTTTTACACAGATAAGACTTGCCTGTCTCAATTCTACTGACAATGTGAAGGAGAAGCAGGCAAAACTGATGCTGGAGAAAGAAGAAAGACAGGAGAGATAAACTAAACTATCTTGTAACTAAGAGCGCTTCCAGACACCCTTTCTGTATGAAGTGACAATGCCCACTTCCCTCTTCATTACAAGGGCTTGAACAAGACATTTATTCAATGAAAGCTGACACTGAACAGACACAGACAGTGCTTCTGGTTTTCCATTCCTGCTTTCATGGCTGCAGGCTTTGACTGGCAGACTCACAATGGCTGCAATTTTGGTCTGTAAGCCCAAAGTCATTTCTGGCCTTCAGCTTTCTTAAATGGGCTCTAAGTGAACAGAGAAGCATGACATAAAATATCCAGACCAAACCCAAAGTATTTCCCTTACAAATTAAAGAACGAAGACAGATTAGGCTGTAAGTAAAAGAAAGTAAAAGCATCCTCCGAAATCAAGTCAATTGTAGTTGAATAAGAAAATAGAAACGTTTAGGGCTCCTAGACTTAAGAGCTGCCCTCTTCCACTCAAGGGTCATTTGACAAAGATTATGGGCCTGAAAGCCATCAAAGTGAAAAATTAAGAAAGCCTACTATAGCTCTGTCAAGTGGCCAAGAAACTCAAATGAAAGAAATTCCCACAAATGTGAACATGTTCTCAAAGCAGAAAAGCATCTGCTTCATGGGAAAAGCTTGGACATTTTAAATAAGCCAGTGACCAAACTCTTTCAGTTACCAATCATCTCTATATGCAGAAAACTGCATGGCCATGAAAACTATTAAAACAAGAACAGATGACGAGGAGACAGACTATTTCCACCTCAGACAAATAAAAATTGGAACATTTTCAGAAAGGAAAACCTTGCATCACACAGTGAGGCCTTTCAAATTATCACTTGGGAAATATGTGATATAGCAAGGAGAACATTCTGTGAGATCCAGAAACATAAATTGAGAGAAATATTTTATCTACTCATAGAACAGAAGTGTAAATATTTAGAAAGCTATAATAAGCTATCTGAAGAGTCTGAATCAGCCATCGGGTTGTGTAGTTGCTCAATATAACCCAATAGGGCTGAAACATCGTTTCATAATAGCTATCAAGTAGTCAACAAACACTAATAAGATTTTTTTTACAGCAGAAATTCCCAGTAACAAGAGATTTCTGCAAAAAAATGAACACAAAATCCCAGCAGAAAAGAGGTCAGAGCAGAGGCGTAGCTACCGCCGTATCAGCCGTATCAATTATACGGGGCCCCCGGGCTATGGGGGCCCCCAACGGCAAAAAATAAAATTAAAAATAATCTCCTCATAAAGGCTCTGTTGCGGCAGCAGAAGCTGGTTGAGGATCCGCAGGGAGCCCCGACGGTACCGGATCGCTTCCAAACCCATGGCTAAGTTTCCACGGCAGGAGGCGGAGCCGCAACAGAGGAGGGAAAGGGGAGGCAAGTTGTTCACCAAGCCTCCGCTGGGTCCTAGTGCGCCCGATTCATGGCTCCCATTCCCTCGCCCCATCCCCGGAGAGCATCGAAGCCGTGTAGACCGGCTAAGCTTCGCGTTAATTTCAGTAGAATTCCGAGCCTTAATTGGGTCTCTTTCGGGAAAATAGCAAAAATCCGAGTTTAGTCATAATCACAAGGCCCAGCTGCTTCCGAAGAGGTGGATTGATAGGTTAAGCTGCCGAGTTAAAAAAAAACAGCACTTTTTTTTACACCAGTGCAGGACAGAATGAGCTCCTGTCTTTGTCCCAGCTCCTGCCAACCTAGCAGTTCGAAAGCAAAAAAAATTGCAAGTACTGTAGAGAAACAGTGTTCCGTGCGCTTGTCATGCCTGCCACATGACCTGTCACCCCAGCGTCGAGGTGGAGAGCGCCGCCCGGGCTGGCGCAGCCTGCCAGGGAGCCCCTGCGGCGACCGGGGGGAGGGCCTCGGGGCTGCCTCGCTGCGCCCGCTCGCCTTCCACAGCTGCCCCTTGCCTTCGCCGTGCGCGTCGAGGGAGCGGTCGTGCGATGGCAGCAGCGGCGGCGCGGCGGTGACAGCAGAGGCGGAGGAAGAAGAGGCCCCAGGATTAAGGTAAGTGAGGTTTTTGTGTTTCGGGTGGGTGGGTGGGTGGGTTGAGGTGTGTGTGGGGTTTTTTTTTACATTTTAATTCTATTTTATTTATTTTATTTTTATTTATTTTATTTTTATTTTGGCCCTGCCCATGACGTCATGACGTTGGCTCCCCCCACGACGTCATGATGTCATGACGTTAGCTCCGCCCCACATATAAAGGGCCCCCAAACAATTTTTATACGGGGCCCCGCCAAGGTAAGCTACGCTTCTGGGTCAGAGTCAAATTTTCACTTTGTCAGATATGCCTAACAATTGGGATAGGTGGTCTGCAAATAGTGGCTCTCCAGGTGTTTTGGACTTCAATTCCCAGAAGCCCAAGTCAGCACTACTGTTGATCGAGGCTTCTGGGAATTGAAGTCCAAAACAGCTGGAGAGCCACTATTTGCAGACCAAGGCCGGCGTTTGGGAGGAGGAACAGGCCTGAAGAATTGGAAAAGTTATTTTTATGGACTACAATTTTCAAAATCCCTCTGAGAATTCCTATATGGAAACTTCAAAGCCAAAATGTTCCAGAATTTCTAATTCAAAATGCAACATTCAAAGATCCATATTTGATTTTTTGTTGTTGTTGTTCAGTCACACAGTCGATTCCGACCCTTTGCGACCCCATGGACCACTGTCCGCCAGGCACTCCTGTCCTCCACCATCCTCCTCAACTCGCTCAGCTTTGTGCCCATTGTGTCCATTAGACTTCCCTTTCTCCTGCAAAATGTGTCCCTCATGAATAAGCCCTCACAAACAGGAACCACGCATGTGGTTCACTTATGCATTCTTGGCTCAACACTGGAAAAAGTGAACTTAGCAACAACAAAGTACAGTAATACTTCGCATAACGAGCATCTTGCTTAATAAGTAACTCACTTAATGAGCAGGATTTTTCTCAAAAGGTCTGCCTCATTGAATGAGCAAAAACTCGCTTAATGAGAACAGTTCTCTCACTTGCGCTGGCGAATCGGCCAGTGCAAGTGAGATAACTGTTCAAGAAAGAGAAGGGGGTAAAAAGCGAACAGTTCTCTCACTTGCGCTGGTGGATAAAGGAAGGAAAGAGCTTGCGTTCCAGTCTCATTGAAGAGAAACTGCAAGCTCTTCCCTGCCTTTATCCAGCGCAGGTGAGAGAACTGTAAGCTTTTTACCCCTTTCTCTTTCTCAAACAGTTCTCTCACGCACAGTGGCGGCTTCACAATGGCAGTGTGTTTGGGAACAAGACTAGGAGCCCCCGTTCTCCTTCCCAAACATGCCGTCACTGCACACTTCGCAGCAGCGTGTGGCTGGGAAGCAGACCAGGGGCTCCCCGTTCTGCTTCTCAAACCAGCGCGGTCAGCAAGATGGATTTGCCTGCCGACCCTGCTCAAGCAACAGGGTGGGCAGGTGAATCCGTCTCGCTAACAGTGCTGGCTTGTCTGCGAAACATGCAGGAGCGGCATGTTTGGGAAGCAGAATGGCGTGCAATACAATTTCAAGGTGGCTGTTGGTGAAGGGCAAAGGTTTCACACTGCTCATTAACAAAATGAAGTTATCTCTCTTTTAAGAGAGGATGGAAGGAATAGGGAATTTGCTAGGCATTCCTTCAACAGGGCAAGTGGAAGTAAGTTAGTTTAAATAAAATAATACTGAATTCATGTTTCTAGATTATTTTAATAGGATATAGTGATAGTTTGAGGGAGAAACCCCTTAAAACAATATTACTACTCATTTGTATTCACTGAAACATTGGCTAAAATCTTTTCTAGTCACTTCAGGCTAATGCTAATGGAGACAAATTGCCTCAAGTTAAGAACTAACTATAAACAATACCTGTTGTATACATATAATATACATATTGAGCTGTGGACCCCAGCATGTAAGAGATAATGAAGGGAATCCATTCCGAAAAGTATACAATTAGCATTCCCCAGGTGTAACTATATGAGAGAAATTTTGCCACTTTAACATCTATGAAGCATACAGAATTGCTAAATACTTCAATCCTATATCTACTTACTTACTAGGAAGCTCTATTAAACGGAATGGGAGGTGCTTCTGAATAAACATCTCTAGCAGGGGTGCCCAATCTACTGCTCATGGGCCAAACCTGGCCCGTGGCACCATTTCAGGTGGCCCACTGCCTCTGTTGTTGCTACCAGAAGTGGAACCGGATGCATTTAAGACAGCCATAAAATGTGCCCGTGCCTGCTGTAATCACTGCCGTAAATGTATCAGTGGCTGTCGTAAATGCATTTACGGCAGCCGTGGACACATTTTACAGCAGTGTTTATGGCAGAAGGAACCACGTAACCAGCCTGCTCAGCTGTCGGGGGCATGGTCTGGCCCACGGCGTGAAAAGGTTGGGAACCCTAGGTCTATAGGATTATGCTGTTATGTGATGTAATTCTAACTAATATATATATAATTCTAACTAGATATAATTCTAACTAATAAATGAAGTTAAATACAAACATGAGGAAGATGAAAAACTCCCCACAAATCAGGTAACTTCCACTTACCCACTTCAAGAAATCTAGCCAGCCTTGAGCCTTCCAATGTGTTATTTCTGCTCAGAAACAAGTCACAGTCAGAAATTCAGAAAACTACTTTACAGTATTTGACAGACAAGTCTGTGGATTTCTAAGAGACTCCACGTCCAAGTTAGTATAACTTTAAAAGGGGCCATACCAGTCCACTTATTTGAATCCTGTCAGGACACATTCCCACATAATCTATATAATTTTTTACAGGTTTCAACTTGTCATCACACAAGTCCATGCTAATAGTTCATAGCAATACCACCCTCTACTGGTAAAGGTACTGCATATACTCAAGTATAAGTCCAGTTTTTGAGCCCCGAAAGGAGACTCGACTTATACTTGGGTCATCAACCCTGAGGGTACCAAAACTGTGCCAGATTAAGACACGTCGACTGACAACAAGATGGGGGAACTGGGTGTGTCTCAAACCGGTGCAGAGAAAATCCTTTATTTCAACGACACAGGGGAACAACACTACTGTAAACACTCAAAAACATACCCACACAAATGTCTAAATTAATTAATTTTACCATATTTTCATGTATTTTAATTATTGAAACTCACTAGCAGCTGCTGCATTTTCCACCCCAACTTATCCTTGGGTCAATCTATTTTCCTAGTTTTAGAGGTCCAAATTAGGTACCTCGACTTATATTCTGGACAACGTACAGTAGAGTATATACGGTAATGAACAGCTGAATGTTTTCTTCCTTGTTTTCTCTTCTAAAGTTATGGAAGACCGATTTCTTGCAGAGTACTTCCTTTCACATAGATATCCTGAAAATAACATCTTCAAGTATTAATCTCTTGGAAGTGTGCCAACATCATCACAATAAACATAAAGCCAAAGGAAGCAATTACAGATGTAGCAATAGCAATTACACTTGTATACCGCCCCATAACACTTAGTGCACTCTATGGATAGTTCACAAGGCAATTAACAATTTGCTCCCAACATGCTGGGTATTCATTTTACTGACCTTGGAAGGATGGAAAGCTGAGTCAACCATGATCCCCATCAGGATCATACTCACAATGTCATCAGTTTTGGCTCCAGTACAGCAGTTTAACCGCTGTGCCACAATGGCTCCCAATCCAGGTGCATTTATGCAACTGTCACACCATAAATTGATCAGAAGTACCCGAGTTCGATCCTGGGTTGCCCTTCTTTAAAAAGATGGGTTCTTTCCATTTGTAGAAAGTACTGTAGTCCAGTAGCAGCTACCTCTAAAATAGTGGTTCCCAATCATTTTTATTTTTTTTTGGCCATGCCCCACCTACATTCTTATTTTAATTTTTTAAATGTGTATGTCACAATATATATTTATAGACTGTATATGAGGTTTCTAGAACCATAAGAAATGCAAATAATTCACTGTTAATAACTCATTCATGAATTGCTTACCTTAAAAAATCAAATTGCCCCCCTGGGACCATGTTTCTAGAAAATTGGCGGTGTGTGTGTGTTTCCAACAATTTTCAAGATTTGTCATTTCTGCTACAAACCTGCTCATTCAACTTTTCATGTTATTCTAGAGTAGGGATTCTCATCCTGCGGCCTACAGGCTGGATGAGGCCCATGGCACCATTTCATGTGGTCCCCCACTGCCAGGAAGTGCTATGTGATAGAGGAAGGGCAAAATGGCCATCCGGCTGCTGAAGCTGTCTGAGGGAGCGTGACCCCCCCCCCCCCGCTTAATAAGGTTGAGAATTCGTACTTTTACAGCTAGCATAGACACCAAGATCACAGAATCTAACTCCTGATGAAGCAGGAAATCCACAACTAAAACATCCTTGACCCATAATCCAACCTCCAAAAAGCCATTCAATGAAGGACAGACTTTGGAGGTCATCTATTCCATTGCCAGATGGCTTTTATACTACAGAGCAGATTTTCAGATGTCACAGGAACTACAGGGGAGCAAGAATCCGCAAACATCTGTATTCCACCTTCTGCCAATGTGAACATCTCACGAGCAAAGGTTTACTCTGAAACTCTGGATCCAAGCTTAAGTACAATCAAAACTTGTGGGTAGTTTACAATTCACTTTGCAGGTTGAAATTCAACATCCAATTCCTGGTCCTTAGCTCCTTTCCCAAGAATTATTTTTACTTTAGTATCCAGTCTACAAGTTTTTACTGACAACATGCAAAGTAGTTTGAATTGAGAGATTTATATGCAAGTACTGTATGTAAGTTTAAAATTGCCTTCTCCAAATTGAGTACTTACAGATGTTTTGCACTGCACCTACCATCATCCCTGACCAATGTATATGATGCCTAGATCTAATGGGAGCTATCATCATAAAATATCTGAAGGGTCTCAGACTGGGGAAGGTGGTTTTTTTAAATGTAGTAGCCTATGTTTCAAGGAGGTTTTCATCTCATTTATTATAAAATTGATTTAGGGCATAAAATTGCTTGCCTCTGCCAAAACTTACTAATTTCAGAATCAGTTATAATTTTCTTCTGATGGAACACCAAGAACAAGAAAAACACTAATTGTAAAAAAGAAACTGTTGCAAAAGGTTCCTTGAATATTCTAAATTAGTTACTATAGATCCCCCCCCCCAAAAAAAAAAGAATACTACAAAGCTGAAATGTTAGGGTCATATCATACATTGAACAGTGGCACACAAGGTTTCTGTAACATGACTAAGAGACAAGGAAGTATCTCTAACTCTGCAACTCCTAGCATACACTGCACACATTGGGCTCATTAGCATTTTTGTTACCAGGAAACCTCTTTATTTGGTTGGTTCCTTAAGGCCCTGTAGAAGGGCCTATGAGTTTGATTTGCTTGCTCAAATACTGATCGCCAAATTAAGCCTTGCTCAGAGAATTGTTGGTTTTCTTTTTCTGTGGTTTATTTGACAACCTGTATAAAATATATACCATGCCAAACCAGTACTCCACCAGTATTATGAAGAATTTTCCGTTTATGTATTTAAATATATATTTCTGAGGTTCCTATGGATATACAGAACATAAACCCAGTACCACTGCTTAGGATTTTGCAGTAATTCAACTCTTCATAGTAACAAATTCACCAAAAAGTTTCTATCAAACCATTTTACTATTAAAAGCTAAATTTTCATTTTATACCCTCCCCATTTCTTAAATTCTTAGAAAAAACAAAATTTACATCCATACTCAAATAGGAAAAATTAAAATGTGCTTATTAAGAAGTTTAAGAAATGCATTTACTATGTATTTAATTTATTCAGTGATTTATAACTCCTGTACTATTCACATAGCAAAATGAATAGTACAGGGGGGGGGGGGGGGAAGAAGCTTATGGTCCTATTACTATATGTCACTAAGTCATTTCTGATTTCTGATAAATTCATGATCTCCAAAAGCTCCTATCATTAACAGTTCTGCTCAGGTCTTGCAAACTAATGACAAGTCCTTTTATTGAGTCTAACCATCTCATGTTAGATCTTCCTCTTTTCTTTTACTTTGTCAAGCACTGTCTTTCTTATCCAATGAGTCTTGACTTTTCCATAATGTCTAAAGCTTGATAGCTCTAGTCTAGGATATTCCCAAGGTATCTCTGTAAGTGATCCCATAAAATATGTGAACACTGAAAACGCAGGCATATTCTCCTGAATAAGTTCTTCAAAAATATGAAAGAAATATTTTCCCTACACTCATATAAAATCAGCACTTGACAAAATTATTTAATACATATAATTGTATCATTGTTAGCTGCTAGGAGTGTTGGTCTATAGACCGGTTCTGCAACATACAATAGTTGTCTTCCTATTATTTTTGTGTGTTACAAGATGTTGACAAAGAAAATAGATTTATTGTTACATAATGTTCAACTATTTTATCCTATAATTACTGTTTTGGACTTCAGTCTGGTATTTTTGACTATATTAGAGATATAAGAATTATGTCTTTGTTATGAGTATGTTATGGTAACATTAGAAAACCCAGAGTGAAACATGTTATTCTGACAATGCAGTTCTGTGTGTAGTTTACTCAGAAGTAACACCAGATATTTAGAAAAGAGGTTTTTACCCACAGGTGTGTATGCATAGGATAACAAACCAATATTTTGCCTGTCAGCTCTAAGTAAATTTTCCATTCTTTGATTGCCAAAGCCCATTCTTTTCCTTTTCATTAATGTTCAAGCATTTCTGCCTAAGGAATAGTAATTAAACTCTTTAGTAAGTGTAGGAACTGATCTTATTCACTTGGGACAGTGGTTCAACATTCATGCCAATAATTGTTTAAATACTGAACGAATCCACATGACAAATATTTATTTAGTTAAGCCAGTATGAGGTAAAATTTCAACTGCATTTAAGGATGACTCAAAAGGGGAAAACTGGAAACAAATGCTTCATTTCTCAATTACTTACAACACTGAATGGAAGAGAGTGACACAAAATAAAACAAACCAGACAGAAAGAAATAGGTATATTCTTCTTTTTGTTTTAATTCACTCTTAGATAGAGGTTTTCAGAATATATAGCTCCAGGACACCGGAGTAAGAGGTTAAACTTGCTTGGCTCTGTAATTTTGGAAGTAGATAAATAGGTAGACAGTATGGTTCTCACTCTATAACCCTCATTTCTTTGCACAATAAAAAAAAACAATTATGAGTGACTAAAATATACAATGCCTCCAGATACTTTTTTTACTAGGATAATTGGGAACTAGACAGTCTTTTATCAGTGAATTGGGGAAAGGGACACAACAGATAACATGTGGCTGCAACATGTGTATGTCAATTATCCAGAAAGTCTGTGAAATGCCTAAAAAGCTGATTTAAATGCAGTCAAAACTATCCTCACGATCTGAGTTTGATCCCGAAGGAGATCAAGGTTGACTCAGGTTTAAAGTGTTGTATGTTTAGAATGATAACATAATTAAACAGAGTATTAAAAAGCAATTCAAAAAATGTTCACTGTGTTTTAATAATGAGGTCTGAATAGCACTATACTAAAAGTCACTGCAATACCATCAGTTAACTTCCATCCCAAGCTATCATATGAAAGGAAGGTCAATGTAAGATAATACAGTAATGCCTTTATAAGGATCTCTTTCCTGGCAAGCTATAGAGATTCCCTTAGACAATTTATGGGATATGTTTTGTACTGAAACAAATTGTTCCAATAGCTAATTGCTGGTTTATGGGAAACATGCCACCTGTTAGTCGAAAAATAAACAAATGAGATGAATATAGGAAAGCCAGAGACAACAACATAGCAAGAACAGAATTTTTTTAGATACTATGAAAGTCACTGGATACCAGACACCAAGAAGTATCAGGCAATATGTAACAGAAGTAGCCACACAGAGGAAGAACAGACAAGATCATGAATTTCCACAGATTCAGACTAGCACTTTTGGGTGAGCAGTTTTTACGTGTATCTGTATTTATTAAAACATTGAGTAATATATTTTGCTTTCTCATACTTTTAAAGATTTTTTATATTTTAAGAGATGTATTCATTACTTCTTGATTGTTCCTTTTTAGGGTATAGGTTCCCAACCTTTTCAAGCCAGGGGCCAGGTCACCCTCTCTCAGCCAGCATCAAGGGCTTGACAGCCATTTTGCACTGCCTGCACAATGGGGGTGGCCATTTTGTCCCTACAGCTTTAAAAGGGTGGCCATTTTTATTTCTCGAATGCCAGTGGAGGTGGGGCACATGAAATGGTGCCATGGGCCTTAGTTTGGGAACTCCTGCTATAAACTCTTCCTTTGTTAGAATGTAACTGAGACATTCCCACTATTCTTTTTAGTCTTAAAATACATTTTCTTATACTTGTACACTCCTGTATTTTTTGATTAAAATTTCGTTTCATTTCTTATGTGGAACTTTCATAGCTAAAAGCTTACAATTGAACTATATTTTTCTGATTTAAATATTTGTCTATATGCTACAACTTAAGTTTTGCATATTTATTTTATTATTTCATTCATTGCACTAGTACCTCGGATAATGCTAAGACTTGATTCCACAAGTCTTAGTGTTATCTGGCTTTTAATGTTGTTCGATGCATTGATCGCACAACATTAAAAAAAAAAGCTCTGTTCCCTTGCCAAAGAGGCAGGCAGATCAAGCCCGTTCCCTTTCCTCTTTGGAATGAGAACAGGGCGTCGATCCGCCTGCCTCTTTGGCAAGCGCCAATCTCTCCCCAAACACCCACACAGTCCCAGCATGCAATCACTGGCACTGCGGGGGTGTTTGGGGAGAACCCCGTGCACGCGAGGATCTCTCTCCAAACACCCCCACAGTCCCAACACGCGATCACTGGCAGAGACCCCTGCCTGCTTTCCTCCAAAACAAGCCAGAGATCACAGCATCTAATCCCTGGCTTGGTTTGGGGAAAAGCAGGCGCACACACCCGTACGCATTCACCCAAACCAAGCCGGAGATCAGACACTGTGATTCACAACTTGGTTTGGGGAAACTGCTCAGACCGCCCGTTTCCTTGGGGTGAGAGCCCGCCCACGTGCTCTCACCCCAAGGGAACGGGTGGTCTTGAGTGTCAGGCCACTGGTTTCCTTGGGGTGAGAGCCCACGCACAGGCTCTCACCTGAAGGAAGCTGGCTGCCTGAGCCTCAAACCTGCAGGGTTGGTCTCCGCCTGGGAAAGTGCTTCCCAGGCAGAGAACAGGCCAGTGGGATTGAGGCTGAGATTTCCGCCAGTAATGTACCTTTGCTTTTTGCGAAACAAGCCTCGCAAAAGCAAGGGTACATTACCGGCGGAGAATGTCCAGTAATGTCCATTCTTTGATTGACTCTTACCTAAACTGTTCCAGAATGTGGTCAATCACAGTGCCAAACTATTAAGGATGATTTTCTTCTCCAAAAAGCCTGAGCATACACCAGCAACAAAGAAAGGGGTTTTTTTTCTATAGCTTTTTGTCGGAAACGACAAGGAAGACATACCAATGTGCCAACTGCAGATAGATGGCCAGTAATTTGCTTGGATACTCTTGCTCACAGCAGGATAAATCAGGTAGCATTCAGCAACATGGTGATGGTGACCCAGGAAATACCATAGCCCAAACTACAGCCCATGAGACAGGTGACAAATCATCGGGCCCACACACATTTATGACAGCCATGGGTTATTTATGACAGTGTTATGCACACGCACTTGCATGTTTCACTTCCACTTCCGATGGGAGGAACCACGTGACTAGCATGCTCAACCACATGACCAGCCTGTGGCCCAAAACATTTGGGCACCCCTGCACTATATTATTTGATTTATTATGGTATGTGAACACACTCAATATGCAAAAACAACTTGAATAACTGTAATTTATATAGATTCCTATATTTAGGTCAAACCTAGTACAGTACATTGTTATTCACATAGAACAGGACACAGATAAAGTGTTATTAAAAATGAATATGAGGATAAGTTATTCCCAAGGGTTCTACATCAAATAAAATGTAAAATGGAACTCTGTAGAATGAAACGCCAAAGGAGTATACAGTAATTAGAAATTAACAAAAACACACAGACATGGCAGAATGGGATGGAGAATCCTTTTTAAAATGTACATCAGGGAAGGCTACATTGAGACATATTTAATGTCACAAATTAATCTATCATAAACTACATAAATAGGAAAGAAGTAACATGAGCAAGAACAGAATTTTTAGATTCTATGAAAGAAATGAATCTACTGCCCTCAGGTGGTTATTAAATATCCACTTCAAAACACAAGCTTGTGTTTAAATATTGAGCTTTGTTTGCTATAGACCCGGGATTCTCAGCCTGTGGCCCATGGCACCATTTCACGTCCCCCCCCCCCAACTGCCTCCAACAAACCAGGAAGGGCCATGTGGTGGAGGAAATGGCTGTCCGGCCAGTAATGGGATGTAACAGGTTCTCACCAGTTCGCCAGAACCATCAGTAACTTTTCCCAGTGAGAACTTTTCCCGGAGAACTGGTAGCAGCTTTGGGGGGGAACCACCATCGGGCTTACCTTTTCACTGGTTCCCCCACTGCGCATGCATGCCAAGCACTTGGTGTGCATGCACGCCTACAGTGCTTGGCGCATATGCACGGCCTCCTTGCTGTCCTCCCAAGCGGGGAGGAGGAAGAGAAGCTGCTAGCCTGAAGCTCCCTATAGCCTGCTCCCCAGGATAAGTGACTCACCTCTGGATGTGGTGTGCCTTTGTGTATTTTAATGTGTATTTAATACCTTTACCTATATTGACATACTACCACAGTTCCTAAAAAGGCCTGGCAGCCTAGTTTGGAGTTTTTAAGCAAAGTCTTGGAGTTACCTCATCAATAAGCTACACCTGTGCTGTTCCAATTGCTGTTCCAATTGGAGAACCCTTAAGGAGGTACAGCTGTTTTACATTTACATTAAGGCATATTATCCTAGAGAACTGGTTAGGCAAAGACTTAGTACCTAACTTCTTTAACTGTTGAAAAGTTGAAAAGTGCCAAAATGAAGCCATCTTGTGGTGAGTTCATTCTGTAGTTCCTTCCATAAAATAAAATACAGTAAAATGCTTCCCTATAACAGTAACAGGATAACAACACAAGAATGCAATCAACCTCAGATTAACACTGGTACAGCCTGCAAAATGTAAGAATGTGGAAGTCACAATATAAAGTTAAAACAAATATATTATGAACTGATCCATGAAAAGGCTCCTTTGAGAAACATATTACATTAATTAGTATGGACAAAATTAACATATGATATGAAATAGCAAAATATAGACATAAAGTTGAGATAGAAGATTAAGATACTGTACTGTAAAAGATTAAACTTCCGTCTTTGTCCTAGCTGTTCGAAAGCAAGAAACTGCAAGTAGATAAATAGGTACCACTTTGGTGGGAAAGTAAGCAGCATTCTGTGTTCTACAGTGTCTAGTCATGTCTGCCATATGATCACAGAAATGTCTGCAGAAGCACAGTGCCAGCTCTTCGCTATGAAACAGAGATGAGCACTGAACTCTTGAGTCACATACAACTGGCTTTTGAGCAAGCGTGACCTTTACCTAACATAACAGAAGTACAACACACAACCTTGAAGGAACCACACAGAAAGGGCCAGTTTCTTGGTGTGTTGTTTATGCAAGCAAAGTTTCCCCTTTTCAGGATCTTCTTCAACCTTTTTGACTTTTGCAAGTTGTGGTACTCTCCTTTGTGGTCCATGAGCATTACCACAGTACTCTTCTTCAGACAGATCCTGAGGAGCAACTAGCTTTAAATTGGATGGCTGACATGCAGCTTGATTTTTCATCTGCATTATTAATTCAAACCAGGGCTGGAGACTCTGTGGCATTATGTTTTTAGGCATTTCCCATCATCTCTGTAAACTGTAGTCCATCTGGAGAATTACTTTTTCTCCATCCCAGTACAATAATCAATAGTGATGAATCCCATAACTCCTGATTTGACTGGTACATCATTTCTAATACTATCACATGCAGAGCATCTCAAAGCAACTACTCATAGAAGAACTCTAATATATATTTTCTGTATGTTATCTCTCTAGAATTGTGCCAAGTTAATACATTTTCACTTCTCTTGAGTTTCCTGTACTCACGTTAATGTTTCTGGCACTTGCTACATTTTGCTGCCTTGGAATAAACACTCTTTGTGGCTTTTTAAAAGGTTGTCCAATGAAATCTCCAGTCCAGGCAGTTCTCTTTAAGCCAGGAATGTCAGCATTTCATACCTTTCCTTGTTCTCATTAATTCTGCTTACTTCTATATTGAATGTTTACATTCTAGATTTTCTGTCATCACTGGCAGAGACCTTTCATCATTTCTGAAATTCAATACTAGCTCTATGGGTTATGGTACTGGAAATAGTGAAGTCCAGCAGCTGAAGATGTAGTTGTCTTTTAGGATAGGATTCTATGCATTAAATCAGGGGTGCCCAAACTTTTCGGGCTGCAGGCCAGTCATGTGGTTCAGGGAGCTTATCACTATGGCCGGGGAGCTGGATCCAGCCCCTGACGCCAATTTATCTGGCCCATTAAGCCATCGTCGCTCTTGGAAGCATAAGTAAAATGCGCCCATACAGGCGCATTTTACTTCTGCTTCCAGGAGTGACAAGGGCTCTGTGGGCCAGATGAATTTGCATCACGGGCTGGATCTGGCCCCCAGGCTGTAGTTTGGGCACCCCTGCATTAAACAGTCAAAAGGAGGACACTGTACCCATCATTGATTACCACAGATCTTCTTTCCTTCCAGTCCATTTATGTGACACAGAAGTCAGATGTATACAGAGCATAAGATCTGCAATTTTTAAGTACTTGTAGACAAAGCATGTCTACAATACATGTGAGAATTACTGCTAGGTCCTCAGTGGGCAATTTGCCTCCACCTCCGATGATACCCTTGGAACCAGCAGTGGCTGGATGCCTGGTAGATGAGGAACAGGAACACTTAACCTAAGTTGGGGAGGAGACCATTGGGTAGGAGAAACACCTGCAAAGAAGAGAGAGCTTACCTTCAGCTGTGGGATATAAGAGAAGCCTTAGAGGAGGTGAAGGTGGTCAGCAGAGGGAAGGATGAGGGACATGTTCATTTAGGGAGAAGAGGAGGAAGGTGCCAGAGCCAACACACAGGAGGGGATAAAAGAGGCTCATAATGAGCCCTGGTGGTGCAGTAATTAAACTGCTGTACTGCAGCCAGAACGTTGTGAGTTTGATCCTGACCAGAGGTCCAAGTTGACTCAGCCTTCCAGCCTTCCCAGGTCAATAAAATGAGGACCCATCATGTTGAGGGCAAAATGCTAACTAACTTGTGAATCGCACTAAGTGCTATGGGATGGTAATTGTTATAAGTGTAATTGCTATAATGAGGAAGTGATCCAAGAGCCAGAGGTTTAATTAAAGGGACAGAGGTTCATCTTGAATTTTGAGTGAGCCAAGGGCAAAGCAGTGCACCAGGGGTTCTCTGCTGGAGTGGGCACCACTGGAGTTGATACTGAAATTGTCACCACCAGCTGAGCACAACAATACAGCTGTGAGAGGCAGAAAGAATGCTAGTGGTACCTCCAGCAGCTGCTGCTGCGGCACCAGACAACATCAGTGAACCTCAAGCCTTGTCCTCATTGCCTAAAAACCTTCTCTCCTTTGAACACCCATCTTTAGACCCCTATGGGAAGCCATTCCTGAAAGACACTAAAGACTCACAGGCCCCAGTGAACCTAAATCTGGGGCCTGGAGATAGCCAGGGGCAAGTGACTTCAACTTCACTCTGAGGAAGGTTACAGAAGTGAGATCAACTCCTGAAATTGTTGTTTTCCCACCCTTTGTTGTAAGAAATCCTGTTGAACTAGAGTCAGACTGTGTGGGGATGATGGATATGGACATGGAGGAGGGGTTGTCTGCCAATTCTGCCAGAGGTGGAGATTGGCAAGGCTCACAGTACAGAACAGGAGAGTAATGACCTGTAGTCAGCAAATAAGGAGATTTGGATAACATGGATGTTAAGACTAGCAGCAAGTTTTGAAGTTTTAGAGATCTATAACTTTAAGCTCATGAAAGATTTAGTACATAAATATGTTTGTTCCCAACTGTTTGTAAAAGAGATTGTAAAAAACTAAATCCTTCTATCTGTTGGTGGATCGAAGGACCTTTGTGAGCAAATATCCTAATTGTTAGAAGATCCAGCTTCAGAAGGAACTAAAGGGATTGGGAAGGAGAAAATGCCAAAGAGATTGTAGATCCCATTATTAGTGTCCCAGGCCAGTGATGGCCAACCTTGGCACTCCACGTGTTCTTGAACTTCAATTCTCAGAAGCCCTGATCAGCAGAAGTGCCAACTTGATCTTCTGGCAATTGAAGTCCAAGAACACGTGGAGTGCCAAGGTTGGCCATCACTGTCCTAGGCTAACAATACAACCTCCCGATTGGGGCGGGGTATTAAATTTAATAAATAAATAATAAATATAAATATAAATATAAACCTCCAAAGACTTTGGGACAAAGCTTTCAAAATGGTTTTTTTTTTGAAGGGCACTTCAGTTCTTAGAGTCTCTTTCCATCTTACCAGAGGCCATTCCCGCTCCTGACACTCAGCTGTGGGCACCAGAGGCATGGTTGTTCCAAGTGCTTACATTTTTTCTGGCTTCTTGCAGAGCCTCCATTGCTTCCCACGGCAGCTGGAGGCTCTTCAGAGCATTTTTGCTCCATTTTGGGATTTTTTTTCCTGAATATCTGCTGTGCTTCGGCAGCTAAATGGTGGTGGTTGATGACTTCCTGATTCCATGCTGGGAACCCAGCCTCTGCCAGAAGCTCCCACCCCAGCACCAGAAGTCACCAACCACTGCCTTCTAGCTGCTGAAACACAGTGGATACGCAGTGAAAATAATCCTAAAATAAAGCAACAATGCTCCAAAGAGCCTCCCGCCACCATGGGGGATGGTGGAGGCTGTGCAAGAAGCTGGAAAAATGGCCTGATTGCCGCTGCTGCCACAGTGAGTAATGTTTTTGGATTTCAAGTGGTAGGGGGAGCTTCTGGAAGTGCCAGGGTTCCTACCATGGGCCGTATTCATGAACTCTATGGGGCAGATTAGCCCCATGAGCCATAGATTGGAAACCCCTGGTTTACTACAATGGAAGAGAAAGCAAAACTAAATTGCATCACCAGCAGGTAAGCAAATCAAATTCTTTGCTGATGCATCTGATTTCTGTTTCCATAGAAACCATCACATTGGAAAATGTAAGAATTATACTGAGTACATTCCTGCCTTGGACTATTTTAACAATAGTGGACAGAAGACGCTGACAGCAGTAGGAAAAAATGTGTCTGAGCAGGAAGCTTGGGTAGGCAGAAATCTTGCTGGCAAACAGTTTCAGGAGTCACTTTCAAGTTTTACAGTTTCATGGCTACAAAGTTTGCTTGGAGATTGGGCTGTGTTTGTCAGTAAGTTGAAGGCACAATGAGTTCAGCAAAGATATCTTATGACAGATGGTATAAGCAAGCAGGTATCATTATTTCAAATCTACTGTTGATGTCAAGTCAAAGTAGACTCACCCAAAGGTATTACATATGTCTACCCACCCACACCAATCAGCTTCTTTAAATAAAATCCATCAAAACACAACATTACAACTCAAATACAAGCATCAAATATTAGAAGCTGAGCAATCACACTTACTGTTAGTGTGTGTGCTTGGTATATAGAAGATCCTAAATTCAACTCAGGATTATTAATGAAAAGTCACTCGGATGCAGGGCTGGGAAGAAAACCCTCTGTCTCAGCCCATAGAAATCTGTACCAAGAGGCTTAAGGTCTACATGGTTTAATAGGTTTGCAGCAATCATTTAAACAAGGCCTTTCCCATTCCTTTGGGGAAAGCAGTTGTTCATGTCTATTTCCTCTATCATGTATACTGTTCATCCAATTGCAGTTGTTACGCTTGCTGCTAGGAAACAAACAGGCAATTGGTCTTTGGCATCTTAATATTTTCACAACAACTGTTCAAGTACACATTGGAGTTGCTGCTGCTACTTCTTGTGATCACTATTCATTCTTTACTGGATGTTTGCTTGAGAAGGTACAATCAGGAAACCAAGCTGGACCATCACAAAAGTGGTGAATGCCTTCATTGAAACCTGGCCTTTCACTTGACATCAACAAATGAGAGGAAAACTTCAGAAGGCAGGGGAAATGAGCTTCACCTTCTTTATGTTAAGTAACAGCAGCATTATTACTGCTGGTACAAAACACTCTGCACTCAACAGAGTTACTGTCTTTCCTTGTCCTAGCCAGCCCTTGAGTCTTCCTGTCCTAGAGGATAGAAAATGAGCCACAGCAAATGAATCAAATGGTGGAATTATTTTCAGAACTGAGTATTTTATCATTTTTATAGCAACAACCACAAATCTCCAAATTTAAAAAACTATATATTTTTCTCCTGAAAAGAGGAACATAGTTTGTTTTTTGTATAACTTGGTCTTCTGTCCTCATGGAAAAGTTATTGCAAGCCAGAATTATTTCTTTTCTTCATGAAACTTTTTTATTCATTTTGTTGTTGTCCAGTCACACAGTCGAGTCTGACCTTTTGCAACCCCATGGACCACTGCATGTCAGGCTCCTCTGTCATTTGCCATCCTCTACAGCCGGCCCAGGTTTACACCCACCACGTCAACAATGCCATCCAGCCATCATCAGGCACCCCCTTCTCCTTCGCCTCTGATCTTTCCTAGCATCAAGGTCTTCTCAAGTGAGTCCTTGCTTCTCATTTGGTGGCCAAAGTACTTGAGCTTCAGCTTCAGTAGTTGTCCTTCCAATGAGCAGTAAGGGTTGCTTTTCTTCAGGATTGACTCCTTGCAGTCCAGGGGACTCTCAAGAATTTTCTCCAGCACCACATTTCAAAGGCATCTATTATTCTGTGCTCAGCCTTCCTTGTGGTCCAACTCTCAGAGCCATACATTACTACTGGGAAGACCATTGCTTTAACTATGCAGACTTTTGTTGGCAGGTGATGTCTCTACTTTTTATTATGCTGCCTAGGTTTCTCATAGCTTGCCTCCCAAGAAATAAGCATCTTTTTATTTCATGGCAGCAGTCACTATCTACAGTGATCTTAAATCTATGTAAAGAATGGTACATGCACGCCACATAGCATACATATTAATTTGCAGAAATATATTTGGAATTAAGTCATCAAAGGTCTCTAAAGCTTGTCCAGGAAAATATTAAAGCTGTCTGGTATATTTCAATGAACTGATATACGTATTCTACATTTATTTTTGCCCAAGAAAGGCTATCTAGTGAGATAGAAATTTTAGGATGCTCTTACAACTTGTCTTCCTATCTCTCCTGGTGAGACACAGAATTTATATTTCTAACCAAAGACAATACATAATATTGTGTGTTAGAGGTAAACAAGCTATGCATTCTTTTTCTTTACAGATGCAATTCATGCACAAGAGAGTAAATCACTGGAATCATGGACTCCAAAGAACAACAGAAGAGAGAGACTGGAATGCTGCTGGCAGAACAAGACATAGAGTTCAAGCTGCAACCAAGGAATGGGGGCAGGGAACCTATATAAAATCAAAAAAAAAGTCTTGTGGCATCTAAAAGACTAAAAAACTTATAGAATAAGCGCCCATAGACTAGCGTCCATCAGATGTATTACACAAATTGATAGGTATACCACATACTGCATATACATATATCAGAATGCAAACACACATAAGGGAGAAAACTATTGAACATGATTCTCCCAAAATTAATGGAGAGTTGAACATTTTTTCTTTTCTCACTAATATTAATGACATTTTAAAGGTACTTAATTTTAGTTCTACTATCCCCATTTAAGTAAAAGCCTATGGAAATCCTATTTTATTTATAAACTTTAACGGTATAAACAAAACAATACTGAAGTCAAAACTCTAATCAACTATTCCTCTGCTTACAAACCAATTTCAACCAAAATATTTTGAATATGTATCAATTTCCACAACAATACAAACACACAATTTCAAGACAAGGGGTAGCAATTGGGCAGAAAGTGTGTGTGTTCATGTCTGGGTTGAAAGGATTTTTGCAGTGAATTTTGACAGTTAAAGCCTTTTCCTGCCTCCACTACAAGGCTCTCATAGGTTTCCTCAAAGCAAGTGAAGCAGTGAAGGGGGTAGTAGTACAGTTTCAGTTCGTTTAAATTAATAAATTCTAGCACCAGATTTGATTTATGTTAGCATAACATTTTGCTCATTGGGTCAAAACACGATACTAATCATAACAAGAAGACATCCAGAGGTAACAAACAGAAGAAGTGCACTCAAAATAAATTGTAGGAAACCTTAATGTTGAGGGGAGCAGCCCAGTCAATCAAATCCTCAACTTAATCAAGATTTTTATAAGCAAAGCAATATTTCTCTAACCTTAAGGAACCCCGGAGGGGACAAAAATCCTCTGACCAAATAAAGGCTAGATTATAAACTCCACTTGACTTTGGTCCTCTGTAAGCAAAGTCATAATGGAAAATGAAGCACAAGACCTTTGGTACTGAATCATCTCATGCAAAACCCTAGCACAGTAATTGCATATGTCTATATGGCTGATTTCTACACTCTAACTGTGCCTAATGGCAGAAAGTGAGGAAGCCCTAAAGAAGCTCCTGATTAGGTTGAAAGCAGAGAGTGCAAAAGCTGGCTTGAGACTCAAAATCAAGAAAACCAAGATAATGTCAACATGCCCTATCAGTCCCTGTAGAATAGATCAGGAAGAAGTAGAAGCAGTGACAGATTTTACTTTCTTAGGCTCAAAGATCACTGCAGATGGTGATTGCAGCCATGAAATTAAAAGGCGCCTGATTCTTGGGAGGCAAGCTATGAGAAACCTGGGGAACATAGTTAAAAGTAGAGACATCACATTGCAAACAAAAATTTGCAGAGTCAAAGCAATGGTATTCCCAGTGTTAATATATGGTTGTGAGAGCTGGACCATTAGGAAAGCTGAGCGCAGAAGAATAGATGCCTTTGAAACGTGGTGTTGGAGAAGTTTTGAGAGTCCCCTGGACAGCGAGGAGAACAAATAGGTCAATCTTAGAAAAAATCAACCCTGACGGCTCCTTAGAAAGTCAAAAAGTAAAGATGAAGCTGAAGTACTTTGGACATCAAATGAAAAGAGAGGATTTGCTTGAGAAAGCCTTGATGCTGGGAAGGGTGGAGGGCAAAAGAAGAAGGGGACAGCCAAAAATGAGATGGCTAGATGGTATTGTAGACACAATGGGCACAGAGCTGGGTGGGTTGAGGAGGATGGTAGAGGACAGATGTGCCTGGAAGGCAGTGGTCCATGGGGTCGCAAAGGGTCAGAATCGACTGTGCAACTGAACAACAACAAAAACCTATAGAGTGAATATCACACACAGGTCAACCGAACAGCTGATGTAAAACCATCCTAAAGATGAGTGCCTCTACAGATATAAGCTGGAGTTAATGGAGGGAAAGAAGGAGTAGCAGAAACAGTATTCTTACGTTCACTTAACTATGATTTTTAAAATCACTTCATAGTAACAATAAATCAAGCCATTAGATCCATAAGATGCTGGAAAGCTCACGGAATAATTGTAGGATAAACAGCAATTATGTTCATGAAAATATGTGCCTAAAGGAGAAAAACCCACAATATTTCATAACATCCCAATTAATTAAACTGAATAACAAGAAAGTAAAAACAAAGGTATATTTAGTCTGTACCCACATGAAAGGGTCCAACAAATTATCCAAGTCTGGGTTTGCTCCAAGCTATTCTATTGAGTGCAGCCTTAAAAATTTGAGAATGGCTTGGCCACAAATTACTACCCAAAGACTCTGGGATGACCTGCAATACAAGGATACTTACTTGAATCCTCCCATTGCAGAAGATGCAGTTTCCAAGCTGAGTAGTACAGAAATCCCAACACCAGAAAGAGACAGAGGGCTAGTAGCACATTACGCATAAACACCAACAGTCCCATCTTCATAATTCTATAACACCTGGGGAAAATAAAACATTTAAGCCTTGAATTTTCCTGTTAGTTTAGTCACCATCTGTAGACCAACTATGCATATACAGTACTGTATAAGATATCAAGCATACACATGTTCTTTTTTCACTCTGCAGATTATCCACCTACTCTTACCAATGACACATAACACAAACCACTACCAGTTAAAGTGACAAAGATGACATCGTGCCAGCAATTCTATATTTTAAAATTACAACTAGCAGCAGTAGTGCTAACAATAGTACTGTACTGCTAAATGCTATTAAGAGTGCTGAACTCTAGAAAAACAGTTCATTCCTGAACTATTACTCCAGTATCCTTGGGTTAAAACTTTTTGGGCCATTGGCAAATCATGTGATTCAGGAAGCCAGCCACTAAGGCCCGGGGGCCGGGTGTGGCCCCTGACGCCAATTCACCCAGCCTGCGAAGCCCTCGTCGCTCCTGGAAGCGGAAGTAAAACGTGCCCATACAAAGTATCTTTAAGATCCACTGTCATTTGTATCTTAAGAATAAATAAAATCTGTTAGTACATTTTCAGTTACTGAGGTTGTGACACAACAGGGAATAATAAGACTTTAAAAACATACACAGCCCTGATAATTTGAACCATAGTGTTTAAACGTACATGTTAATTCAACATACAGTTCAAATAGATCCACTCCTATCTTAGAACTTGAAATCTGAAAATGATTGTTCATCTCTTAACAGCAGCAAGACTCATAACTAGAATATACAAGTCTGCTATCTATAATGGATAGTTACTCAGTATAGATCATTATTCCTGTAATTAACCTGATGAGCCTTGTGTATCAGAAGAAACACAAAAGGACAAACTGTTTTTGTGGAAGTGGCTTCCATTTGTATTGATCTGGAACAGCAAAGTGCAAGATCCTGGTTGAATTAAGACAGTTCTCTCAGTGTCAGAGGACTAGGAAAATAGAATAACTCCATCCTTCCCATGACCTACTCCCCTGCACATCTAGTTTAATCAATTACTTGCTCTTTTGACCCTACTAGACTATATCAGAAAACCATGACTTAAGTAAAAGAAAAAGTGAGTGGTTAAGGTGTACACAAACTGATAAACAAAGCAGCAGAAGTAGAGAGAGCGTGCAAGCCCAAAATAAATAAATTCTAATCTTCCAAACCATGGGATATTATATGAATTCAGCTAATGCTCACCCAGACACTTGTCCCAACCTCTGGGCATATATAATTACAGTGGTATCTTGGTTGAAGAGCATTCCGCAGGATTGCTCTTTAAGCGAGTTTGCTCTTTAAGCGAAACATCATTGTAAGTGACCAATTGTGACTTCTGCTGGGGGGGGGGAGATTGCAAACCTTGATTTAGTTGTTAAGAGAGTTTTTGGTTGGTTTTAGTTGTTAAGCAAGGTGACCATTCAGAAAAAATTCTACTCTTTAAGAGAGTTAGTCTCTAAGTGAGGCACTCTTTATGCAAGGTTTTACTGTATGTAGCTTATTCTGAATCGTGTCAGATTTACTTTCCATATTATTTTTAAAGGCATTTACAAAGTGCTTTTAATCCTCTTTGGATTCCAGACAATAAATTGCTTTAAGAAAAGTTTGTCTCTACCCTGTTTCCCCGAATATAGGACCTCCTCATATAGTAAGGCACACACACACACCCCTATTTTTCCCCACTTCGGAAATATAAGGGCCTCCCCAAAAATAAGGCACTCACCTAAATCTTGCCCTGGTGATCCACTGTATCAGCAATAAATGTGTACTGTATTCTTCGTCATGGAAAAATAAGACATCCCCTGAAAATAAGACCTTGTGCATATTTTGGAGTTTTTAAAAATATAAGACAGTGTCTTATATTCGGGGAAACACGGTATGCATAGCATGGGTTTTTTAAACTAATACACAACATTTAGGCTTGTGGGAACAGAATACTGATTTGTTTCATCATACAGTGACTGTATGCACATATTATGAGGCATCAGACAAAATTGTTTCTTAGAATTATTTTAAATATATAAATTATACTCAACAGTCCAGAATGGCTATTTTCTACTGAATAACTAGTAGGGAAGAGGGAGCAGAAATGAATGTGCGGAACCATTCCCAGGCCCTCTGGTATTCCAACCTTTCACTACAAAGGATCTCACAATGACAAGTGAGGCTGTGGTGGCTCAATGGTTAAGAAGCTCACCTTGTTAGCTGGAAGGCTGCCAAGTTACCAGTTTGAGACTGCATGACGGATTGAGTGCCTGACTCTGTCCCAGCTCCTGCTATCCTAGCAGTTTGAAAGCAAGAAATTGCAAGTAGACAAATAGGGACCACTTTGGTGGGAAAAGATCTAGGGGACATGAAAGGAGCCTCATTCGGGCATCCCCTGGGAGGAGTTTCTCCAGCAAAAATCCTTTCAACCCAGAATAATTTCCATCATGAAATTATTATTATACAATAACAAGTGGAATAAGACCAACATTTTCTTTTACCTATGACTGGAAAAAGACTGAGAGAGAGAATGTGGCAAAGGAAACCCCTGAGAGAAAAGAAATGAAAGAGGAACATCTCAGGAGGAGGAGTGTGTAATTGCCTGAAGTCTGATAACTGTTGAAAGACTTACCAGACTCCAAGTGACAGACTCACTAGCAGTATATGTTTACAGACTGCTTGAAGAACAAGGAAGTAAGAATGAACAAGTACAGTACTTGGGGATAAAAAGGCAGGGTCCTTCTTGTCTTGCAAAATCCAAAGACATGGAGCACTAGTGTAAAAGTCTCTTACATGCAGTATCTTGGAAAAACAGAACCAGGCTGACTTGAGCTACTGTGTTTTCCCAAAAATAAGACACTGTCTTATTTTTTTTTTAAACTCCAAAATATGCACAAGATCTTATTTTCAGGGGATGTCTTATTTTTCCATGGCGGAGAAGAATACAGTACACATTTATTGCTGATACAGCGGATCGCCAGGACAAGATTTAGGTGAGTGCCTTATTTTATTTTATTTTAGGGGGGGGGGTTGCCTTAAATTTCCAAGGTGGGAAAAATAGGGGGATCCCTTACTATAGGAGTAAGTCCTATTTTGGGGGAAACAGGGTATAAACTAAGGTGTGCTACCCAAAAAGTACAGAGGTTCTGGGATCTGAATCTCTCGCATTAATTCAGTGGTCCAAACTGTCTGCTACTTTTATATCTTTCTCAAACTGAAATTCAGTAGACAATTACTCCCAGAATGAGCCCACTGAATCAAGTGAATGTATAGAGATGTTGACTCAACAAATCTCCACTGATTCTCTGGACTTTCAGTGTGACTCACTTGTTGTTGAGTCACACAGTCGATTCCGACCCTTTGCGACCCCATGGACCACTGTCCGCCAGGCACTTCTGTCCTCAACCATCCTCCTCAACTTGCTCAGCTCTGTGCCCATTGTGTCTACAATACCATCTAGCCATCTCATTTTGGGCCGTCCCCTTCTTCTTTTGCCCTCCACCCTTCCCAGCATCAAGGCTTTCTCAAGCGAATCCTCTCTTCTCATTTGATGTCCAAAGTACTTTAGTTTCATCTTCACTATTTGACCTTTTAAGGAGCAGTCAGGTTTGATTTCTTCTAAGATTGACCTATTTGTTCTCCTTGCTGTCCAGGGAATTCTCAAAACTCTCCTCCAACACCACATTTCAAAGACATCTATTCTTCTGCGCTCAGCTTTCCTAATGGTCCAGCTCTGGATTTTAATCTCTGTTTTAGGGTACTTGCTTCACAAACACCAAAAATAGCAAAACAAACACGGTCTACTATTGTTAAGACAACTGAGGAACACTGAATGCACCCTCTAGTACTCTCAAGGCAATGCAAAGTTACAATTTCACCATTGACCACCATCCTCTTTGCTTGAAACGATACCCACTGTGCTTCAACATCCTACTTAGCCAACTGAGCATGAAAAGTCACACTGTATGCCTCCTTTTGTTGCACAGTTGGCTCATTTCCATTCTGTCAGTTGCTGTGAACCCTCAGCTGAACCCCAGGAGTCTCATTTGAACAAACTGGGGGGAAATCCAGCTACCATCTATGTAATGATAACATTTTATACTTTGAGGGAAGGGTACAATTCACACTTCATTTTTCTTTATCTTCAAAAGCTGCCTTTGCTAAAAAGGACCTTTCTTTTTTTTTTATCTTAAGACAAATACTGCCATCAATAACATGGAGCACAGCTGCTTAAGTTAAGATAACCCAGTTCTCACTTTGAATGTTCCTTCTGCTTAGCCCATGGAGAAATACTCATAAAACAATTATCTCCTCTTCTCATTGGCATATCAAATCAGAATCAGGATGAAAAAGGAAGGGGTTCCAAATTTGCAGAGCCTACATAGTAGTAAACCTAGCAAAAAGGCTAAATACAATTGACATTATTGTTCATACTTTATACTGTACTACATAATTGCTCTTGGATATTAGCCAAAATGAAACAACCTCTTTCACAATTACAGTAAGTAATACCTCATATAATATTAGTATCGAATAACACTAAAATCGCATAACATTAAGGAATCTGGGGGGAAGAATTGCATCAGATAACATTAAGATCCTATGGGATGTTTCAGATAACAACCGCTAAAGCCTGTGTGGTTACAATGTATCTCTATGGATCCCATAGGATTTTAACATGCATCAGATAACACTAAAAATCATATAACACCAAGACTTGTGGAACCAGGTTTTAGTGTTATATGAGGTTTTACTGTATTATCTTTGCGTCCTTGACTCTTAAACTGTCAAAGAACAATCATGTGGGTAAAACAAACAATAAAAAAAGTAGCAGGTAGAGTCTAAGGACACTACCGTCAAGGATGTGTGAATTCGATGTGTTGAATTATGCTCATTAGTTCATTTATTTCTTTTATTTCATTCATTAGTTAAGGGTGATGTTTCAAATGGGGAAAAATAAAGATATTATGTTCATAAAATTAGGGTTTTCATAATATGTTTATAAAATCTAAGGTTTTCTGAGCTAAGGTAAAGGTCACCCTTGATCAAAAGCCAGTCATATTCAATTAGGTTTCAGTGCTCATCTCTGTTTATAGTCAGTGGTGTTTGTGTCTGCAGACATTTCTGTGGACATGTGGCAGGCATGCAACACTGTTTACCTTCCCACCAAAGAGGTCTCTATTTATCTTCTTGCAATTTCCTGCTTTTGAACAGCTATGCTGTGTTAACCCAAAACCAGAAATCCCAATTTAATTTGTGTTCATTTTTTTATATTTTATTTTTCAATAAATATGTTTTTAACCTTTATTTTCCATTCTCCCCGACTCTACCCACTATATACACATGTCCATGAGCAGCCCACTGTATACACAACAATTCACTATAGGTGAATAACTGCAAAGGATCTATTTTTAATAAATATTTCAATAGTCAAACCGCGGAGTAAAAGAGTTTTTTCTTCAGGATTCCTTGAAAGCAATTCTTCAATAAGAGGGAAAGCCCAAAGGGAAAGTGGTTATGACTTCAAAGGAGAAACTTGCTACAGTGTATCCATTCTCACAACAATGTATCTATTCTGGTGTAGAGAGATACTTTTTTAAAGGAAAGGTTATAAAGAAAGTGGGTTTTTTTTTTTGTTTTAAACCTTCATTTACACTAACTTAATTGACTTTAGATACTTTACAAATAACTGACTCGCACAATACTGAACTTACAGTAGAGGCTTATAGTGAACGTACAGTAGAGACTTGATATATTGGACTTCATAACAAGGATACTTAGAAACTACTGAAATATAACTTCATATAACCAATGCTAATTAGCTATTTTTAGTCTGAAATTATTTAAACTGTGATAATATGCATGATAAAACTTTGTTTTAAATTGTGATAATATGTATGTTGTGAGGATACTGGCGTAGAAACCAGCAAACCAATGTCAGGAATTTTGCCAAGAGAACCCTATGGATCAAAACAAAAGGCAAAACAAATGGGGCAATTTAGATGAAACAGGATGCTTAGCACATTAGATCAAAAGAAGGCGAGGGACAGGAAAGGGGGAGGAGAAATACAGTGTTGCAAAGAACAATACTGTACAGGGACATGGAATGTGAGATCTATGAACCAGGGAAAACTTGAAGTGGTAAAAAAGGAAATGGAAAGAATAAGCATTGACATCTTGGGAATCAGTGAGTTAAAATGGACAGAGATGGGCGAATTCAGCTCTGGAAACCATCATATCTACTACTGTGGACAAGAAAACCTCAGAAAAAATGGAGTAGCCATAATTGTCAATAAAAGGGTGAGAAACGCAGTAATGGGATATAATCTCAAAAATGATAGAATGATGTCAGTCAGAATATGGCAAGCCATTCAATATCACTGTGATCCAAATATACGCACCAACCACTAGTGCAGATGAAGCCACAATTGACCAGTTCTATGAGGACCTAGAACACCTCATAGAACAGACACCAAGAAATGATGTACACATTATCATAGGAGACTGGAATGCCAAAGAAGGAAATCAAAAAGTAAATGGAATAACAGGCAAGTTTGGTCTTGGAACACAGAATGAAGCAGGCCAAAGACTGTTAGAGTTCTGCCAAGATAATGCACTGGTCATAGCAAACACTCTCTTCCAGCAACACAAAAGGAGACTTTACACATGGACATCACCAGATGGCCAACATCGAAACCAGATTGATTACATACTCTGCAGTCAACGATGGAGAACTTCCATACAGTCAGCAAAAACAAGACCAGGAGCAGATTGTGGCTCAGATCACAACCTACTGATTGCAAAATTCAGGCTTAGACTAAAGAAAATAGGAAAAACAATTAGGTCAGACAGATATGACCTAGACAACATTCCTTGGGAATACACAGTGGAGGTGTGGAACAGATTTAATGGCTTGGACCAGATAGACAGAGGGCCAGAAGAATTATGGACAGAGATGCGGGACATCATGCAGGAGACAGCAAGGAAAACCATACCAAAAGAAAAGAAGCGTAAGAAAGCGAAGTGGTTGTCTGATGAAGCTCTCAAAATAGCAGAGGACAGAAGGAATGCAAAATGCATTGGAGAAAGGAAAAAATACAGTCACTTGAATACAGAATTTCAAAGAAAAGCAAGGAGAGATAAGGAAACCTACCTAAATGAACAGTGCAAAGAAATAGAGGAAAACAATATCAGGGGTAGGACTAGAGATCTTTTCAAGAAAAATTGGGGAATTCAAGGGAACATTTAAAGCAAAAATGACCATGATAAAAGACAAAGATGGCAAGGAGTTAGCAGATGCAGAAGAGATTAAGAAAAGATGGAAAGGGTACACAGAGGAACTCTACAAAAAGGACCTCAACACCCCTGATAATCACATTGATGAGAACATTGAACATGAGCCAGACATTCTGGAGAGTGAAGTCAGAAAGGCCCTAAAAAACACTGCAAACAACAAAGCCAGTGGAGTTGATGGTATCCAAGTTGAACTTTTCAGAGCCCTGCAAGATGATGGAATCAAATTATTGCATTCTATATGCCAGCAAATTTGGAAAACACAACAATGGCCACAGGATTGGAAAAGATCTGTATACGTTCCACTCCCCAAAAAGGGTAATGCCAAAGAGTGTTCAAATTATCGAACAATTGCGCTCATCCCTCACGCTAGCAAGGTGATGCTCAAGATAATACAGGATAGACTGCAACAGTATGTGGAGAGAGAATTACCAGAAGTGCAAGCGGGTTTCAGAAGAGGCAGGGGGACTAGAGACCACATCGCCAACATAAGATGGATCATGGAAAAAATAAAGGAGTATCAGAAACAAGTCTACTTCTGTTTCATTGATTACACTAAGGCTTTTGACTGTGTCGACCACAACAAAATGTGGCAAGTAATTAAAGAGATGGGAATACCGGAACACCTTATAGCCCTCATGAGAAATCTGTACATGAATCAAGAGGGAACAGTTAGGACAGAAAATGGAATGACGGAGTGGTTTGGAATAGGAAAAGGAGTAAGACAAAGCTGCATTTTGTCACCCTGCTTATTCAACTTATACACAGAGCACATAATCCGCAATGCAGGGATGGAAGAATCACAATTTGGGATCAAAATTGCTGGAGAAACATCAACAATTTGAGATATGCAGATGATGCCACCCTCCTGGCAGAAAGTGAGGAGGACCTAATGAAGCTCCTGATTAGGTTGAAAGAAGAAAGTGAAAAAGCTGGCTTGAGACTCAATATCAAGAAAACAAATATAATGGCAACAGGCCCTATCAGTCCCTGGAAAATAGATGGGGAAGAAGTAGAAGCAGTGACTGATTCTTGGGAGGCAAACAATGAGAAACCTGGGGAGCATAGTGAAAAGTAGAGACATCACATTGCAAACAAAAATTCGCATAGTCAAAGCAATGGTATTCCCTGTGGCAATGTATGGTTGTGAGAGCTGGACCATTAGGAAAGCTGAGCGCAGAAGAATAGACGCCTTTGAGATTTGGTGTTGGAGGAGAGTTTTGAGAGTCCCTTGGACAGCGAGGAGAACAAATAGGTCAATCTTAGAAGAATTCAACCCTGACTGCTCCTTAGAAGGTCAAATAATAAAGATGAAGCTAAAGTACTTTGGACATCAAATGAGAAGAGAGGATTCACTTGAGAAAGCCTTGATGCTTGGAAGGGTCGAGGGCAAAAGAAGAAGGGGACGGCCCAAGATGAGATGGCTAGATGGTATTGTAGAGACAATGGGCACAGAGCTGAGCGAGTTGAGGGGGATGGTGGAGGACAGGAGTGCCTGGCGGACAGTGATCCATGGGGTCACAGAGGGTCGGAATCGACTGTGCGACTGAACAACAACAACAAGAAAATGTTTCTGAAGTCCGATCCAAATTGTATAAGTATCACAAGAAAGGTTATTATGTCCTCTATCAATTGCACTTTGGATCACCTCAATCCGTTGATCAGTTTGGTCACAGGCTCACCACCAACTGACACCCCCCCCTCAAAAATGTCATTTTTATGAGTCACGTTTTTCCTTAATATCTTTGTTGTTGATTCCTGCTTTGGCGTCATTCTTCTCCACATATTGTATTCAAAATGTATCCACCTTGGGAAGTTGTCGTATTCAGTTTCTAACACGGTTTCACCTTTTATTTTTGTGTTTTTGTGACCTCATTTGAGTGGTTTTTTGTAAAATACTTCATAGTTTCTCCCTCAAAGTCCAATTTCAAATGTAATAGTGTCATCACAAAGGTTGTTCTTTCCTCTTTCAAACACACTTTGGGTCACCAGAATCAGTTGTGTGGTTTGGTTGCTGGGCCGCCGGAAACCAATCCCCCACCCTGCAAAGATTGCACTTTTTCAAGGCAACTTTCGGAAGCAATGATGTCATCGCTTTGTATTTTTGACCAATGGCTCTTTATAATTCTGAAAGTCACTGAGACGAGCTTTCAGTCGATGTAACCATTATTTTTGTGGGTGCTTTAGTTTTGTGGCGGCAGTTCATCAAAAGTACATGATTTTTGCTACATCGCAAAAGCTGCCAGACCACCCAACTGAAACGTAAGATGTTCATAGAATTCACGTCAAAAAGACACTTTGATTTTTCAAGAAGTAAAAATACAAAAATATTTTGTAAACATATTACTAAAATGATTTATGTAAGCTCATTATTATTACAATCCTTTGGCTTCAAGTTATCCCTTCTGTCCTAACCAGTTTCTGGTAAAACAAACACATAAATACTAACCAAAGAGCTAATAAAGATTCCATGTTTAGACTGAACCTTTAACCTGTTCATACATGGTCTGATACCAGTTACGTCCGCTCCTAGATTGGAACTCCTTGCTCATGATCACACATGCTCTGGTCACCTCCAAACTTGACTATTGTAATGCGCTCTACTTGGGGCTGCCCTTGATGACCTTTCGGGAGCTGAAACTGGTCCAGCATGCAGCTGCTTGAGTGGTGATGGGGTGCAGGTGTTACGCACATGCCTCACCACTGCTTCGGGAGCTGCACTGGTTGCCAGTGTGCCTCTGAGTGCAATTCAAGGTGCTGGTAATTACCTTTAAAGCCTTACATGGTAGTGGGTCAGGACACTTAAGAGACCACGTCACCCCAAAAACATCTGTCCGTCCCACCAGAGTGGACCAGAGAGGCTCTCTAACTGTTCTATCAGTTAGAGAGGTGAATCTCTCTAGCACTAGAAGGAGGGCCTTCTCTGTGTCTGTTCTGGCTCTATGGAACCTCCTGCCAATTGAGTTGCGTCTCCAGACAGAGCTGCTTTCCTTCAGAAAAGGCATAAAGACCTGGCTGGCGGGGCAGGTATAGGGTGCCAGTAACACAGTAAGCCTGGCCTGCTGGCTGATTTGATAATTACCCCTCTCTCTCTTAATTCTTTTAAATCTTTTAATCTTTTACATTTTAATGGATTGTTCAAGGTTTTATTGTTGAATTTATTACTAGGATGGTTGTGTTTTTGATATTTTGTTCTGCGATACTATGGTAGCCGTCCTGAGTAACTCTGCAAGTAGGGTGGCATACAAGGGTGAACAAACAAACAAACAAATATCAGGAATGGGTTTTTTCAAAGGTAGCCAAATATCCAGTTGACAGAGGATAATGAAACCCAACAAACAAGTTGTTAAGAACCACAAGAAGATCTGTTCTAACTAACAAGATTGTGAATGAAAGCCAATCAAGATCAATGCGATGCACAGCAGGAGAAAACAATAGCAACTCCCTATACTAATTTCACCCTTAATTGCTTTTGCCCCCTTTGAATAATTTCAACTCTGAAATAAGTTTGCACATTTGATATAAGTGTTTAGTGTCCCTTTGACTCTTAGAAAAACTAAACTTGCAAAGAGACAGGGATATAAAAATACTTTAATTACTTTGGATGTTCTCATAACCATTTTATATGCCTACACCAAGTATAATAAATATGGTTATTATGTAATCTTTCTAGACCCTAGAGTGGATCACCAAATAGCACTATGCTGTATTACAACTAGTTTATAATTGTAACAACTGATCAACAGTGATGGCAAAATACATTGTAATTTCATAAAACTAATAGTTCTATTTTATATTGTATCACTTTGCTAGAGCATTCAGGACAATAGACAGGACAAAGAGGAACGGTTGAGTTTTCCCCATGTTCTCCTGACTTAACACTCCTTGACTTCTACCCATAGGGAACCTTAAAGGAAGTGGTGTACTGTAGAAAAATGGCTGCACTGGCGGTACTTTGGGAAGGAAGGAACTGAAACAACATTGCATATCAATACAAGTAGCCACTTTGGTCAATGTTCACAGTAGTTTGCAGTAAACAGAAGTGTCTGGAAGCTCATGGTAAACACTTTGAGCACCACTTCCAACTGCAGAAGTCAAACATAATTTGTATTCATATTTTGTTATCAGTATATATTGAGTAGAGTACAGTATTACAATTTTAATATACAGTTGTTTCCTTTCTTAAATATGTATATATTTTGGAACCATCAGAATTTACTCATATTTAGTCTGTTAAGCAATAACTGTTCTTTGACTCTGTTCTTGTCATTTATATAAGACTTTGACCACACCTATTTCATATATATTCATGTTAAATAAATGTTGTAAAGGAACTCCTGAAAGTACACTATTATCCAAAAGATGCTAGGAGCGCAAACATTTCTTGGAGAATTTTGAGTTTGGCAGAAAGAACTTAGGATCTGATTCTAAAGGTGGAGGACAAGGTCTACTATGCAGTTTGCATAGGGGGTGCTGGTTCTCATCTGGGTCCAATTTGGCCTTGACAGAATCCCTTTCACATCTCATAGAAAGGAATGTGACTAGTGTGAGGACATTTTGCCACACAAGTGACAAATACTTACTGGTAATCTATGAAGTACAATCATACATATATGGCATTTAAACCAAGAAGGAATCTAGGCAGGTTAAATTAATGGTTATCTCCTTCCAGGCCTCAGACTTAATCAAGCTTTTCTGTCCTTTCACTGCTAGGAGCAAATGTTGACACAGGACAAACAGTTGCTGTCCAAGCACATTGTTGGGACTCCTGCTCCTGTCAGCCCAAGCAATAGCAGGAACGACATCTGGAGGGCTACAGGTTGCTCGCCCATGGAAAGAAGAGAGGGGTGGGACAGTATCTGATCTTGTCAAAAGAAGTAACCACCTTTTAGGTCTTTTTAAAAGCCAAAATAAACAAATACCCAACCCTGAAACTGACTGCTCTCCCCAACAAATCTTTTTCTGTAGTTCAGTTCCTCTCTGCCCAAGCATTCTGTAACCCAGGGTGGCTAAACGTTTCGGGCCATGGGCCAGTCACATGGTTCGGTGGGCCAGTGATGTGGTTCAGTGGGCCAGTCACATGGTTCAGTAGGCCAGTCATGTGGTTCAGCAGGCAGTTCATGTGGTGCCTCCCACTGGAAGCTGCCATTTTCTGTGCTTAAACTAGAACTGCCCAAACTAAAGCCCATGGGCCAGATACAGCCCCCAACACCAATTCACCCGGCCCGCGCCGCCCTCATTCCTCATGAAAGCAGAAGTAAAACATGCCCCAGGGTGGCATGGGCCGGATGAGTTGGAATCAGGGTCTGGATCAGTTTGGACACCCCTCCTCTAACCAATCCCACTCTTCCTGAAAGGAAGAGCCACTTGCGTCAAGGAGAAGCAAAAGGCAACCCCAAAGTGAAATGAATCAGAAGCTGTTTAGAGAGGATGGGAGGACCTAACACTAGGAAACCACCACATCCCTTTGGGGAATGAGAACCCGTTAAGAAGGCAAGGGCCTGGGGATGGGGAGAGGCTGCTAGACCTGACCATGCCGGGAAGAAGAGGGACCTGAAGCCAAGAGAGCCTTGGCATGGAGAGGACGCTCGCTCGCCAAAGGGACAAACAAGCCCAGAGGCCTGGAGGAGCATAACGGAATCTGACCGGGGCAAAGAAAGAGAGAGCCCCGAGCCAAGATTAAGCCGCGCCACGGCCTCCGTCTCCCCGTCGTGCGCAAAGAAAGAAGCCCCTTCTCCGCCTCCCCCTCCTTCTCACCGCGGCATCGGGGAGGTCGCGGCCCCCTTTCCTCCGGGCTCGGCTTCCAGTCGCCCAGGCACCCGCCATGCCGGCCCGGGCACCGGCGCTACCCGGCCTGCGGGGCAACAGGGTCGGACACCAATCGCGCCGCAAGGCGGGACTTCCGAGGACCAGTCATGGCAGGCGAAGGAGGGGGTGGGGGTGGGGGGAGTCGATGATGCCTTCAGCCAAAGCGCCGGGCGAGGGCGGTGGGCTTCCCGGCGCCCAATCGGAGGGCGCGCAGCCGCCCCAGCGAACCGGAGCGGAATCCCATCCGGCCGCCCAATCAGTCGAGGAGGCAAGGCGCAGAAGGGGGCGCAGGGCCCGGGGGGAGGGGGCACCCAATCAGCGCCGCCGCCGCTCGCTCGCCCGCGCTCCACCTCGGCGGCCGCCACCGCTCCAGCGCCAGGCGGGCCCGGGAAGAAGTCTCGCCGGGAACCCCCGGGAGCGCTCTTTGGCACGGCTCCGCGGGGGCCCCGCCAGGAGGGCTCGGGACAGCAGGCGCTGGGAAAGGAGGGCCCGGCCTAGCCACCATTCGAGAGGTGGGGGTGGGTGGGGGGCGACAGTGTCGTGTGTGTGTCAGGGGTGACCAAACATTTCGCTCCGTGGGCTGGTTCATGTGGTTCAGGGGTGTGGTCACTACGGCCCATGGGCCTGATCCGGCCCACCGACACCAGTTCATCTGGCCCACAAAGCCCTCGTTGCTCCCGGAAGCAGAAGTAACACACACCCCTATAGGCGCATTTTACTTCAGCTTCCAGGAGCAACAGAGGGCTTCACCGGCCGGATGAATTTGCATTGGGGGCAAGATCCAGCTCACAGGCCATAGTTTGGGCAACCCTGATATATATTATACAGTATACAGTATAAGCAGCAGGGAGCTGCTCATGGCAGCTCCTCAGGGTGGGCGCACCCTGGCTATGGCCCTGAAGGGAAGGGAGACCCACTCCAGCCCAGCTGACTTGAAACAGATGGACTGACAGATGGACATGGGGGTGGGGGTGGCAGAAAATAGCAATACCTCTTCATAGCGCTTAGTGTGCTCTCTGGGCGATATACAGGTAATTAACATTTTGCCCCCAACATGCTGGGTATTTATTTTACTAACCTTGAAAGGATGGTAAGCTGAGTTCACTGTCAGGATTGAACTCACAACATTTTGGGCTGCAGTACAACAGTTTAAACACTGCTCCACCAGGGCTCCTGAAAACCCACCGGGTTGAAATGAGGTAATGGGTGTAAGGTAAAGGTTTCCCTTGCTCGAAAGCCAGTCGTATCCGACTCTAGGGGTCAGTGCTCATCTCTGTTTCTAAGCCGAAGAGCCAGCGCTGTCTGCTTCTACAGACATTTCCACAGTCATGTGGGAGGCATGACTAGACACCGGAGCGCATGGAACGCTGTTACCTTCCCACCGAAGTGGTCCCTATTTATCTACTTGCAATTTCTTGCTTTTGAACTGCTAGGTTGGCAGGGTGTAAGCTTGGTGCAAATCCTCACACGCACACCACCACCACCACCACCACCACACACACACACAGAGGCAGTGAGCACTTGGCGGCAAGCAAACAGGTTCACTTCGCACTCATTTCCCCACCGCTGTGAATGGGTGGATACTGGTGGCGCAGTAGTTAAACTGCTTGCACCGGCAGCGCACACATTGTGAATTCGTTCCTGGCGACCTCAAGGTTGACTCAGCCTTCCATCCTTCTGGTCAAATGAGGACCCAGCATGTTGGGGGCCCAAAATGCTAATTAACTTATGAAACCTCCCAGAGAGTGCACTCAGCGCTACGGGGCGGTATAGAAGTGTAATTGCTGTTGCTAATGATGCTCGAGGCGTGTGTGTGGCTTTAACTATCCTGTGATGCAACCGCAGGGCTGAAAGGAAACGATAAGCGGCGAAGGCAGAGGCAGCGTTTACGGTGCAGGGACACCGACGATGCGGGCATGGTTTGCTTTCTTTCCCCATCAGATAATGGATGTCTCTCTCTCTCTCGTCGTCATTTCTCGCCATCCCGTCCTCCACCCCCCTACACAGGACAGAGTAATATTAATAAATGTTTTACCTGATCAGACGCGAACGGGGGAGGGAAAGCATATATGAAGCCATTTCTTGGTGAAAAGGAGAAAGAAGATGGTTAAAACGGCGTCTAAGCCGGTCAGTTTCCACAGCGAAGAAAGAGATGATGGTCGTTTAGGTCCTTTGGGGGGGGGAGAGACTTCAGGGCAGAGGACGGAGGCGTCTATCCCAGAAAGAGAGGAAATGTTGCAATCCCTTTGAACATAGGGGGGGGGGGGAATAACACCGTTCAGGGAGCTTCCAGAAGGAAATGGTGCCGTCTGTTCCAAGGATATCTGCATCTTCCCCCACGATTGTGGAAAGTACACCCCATTTCCTATTAAAGACAAAGCTGACCGGATGGAGCATTTTTTCCTCCAATATGTACCGCTCGGGGCTGAATGAGTGCACACACACCAGGATTTCTTGTCTACACTTATTTCTGAAGTTCCACTTTTGTCTGCAGTATGAAATCATCAGCATCTTTTAGAGAAATGAGTCACAAAGGTTTCAGAAAGATCGAAGGAGTCTTTAAAAATGACCTTGTCCAATTATTTAAAACACACACCAACATATTTAAAGTGGACTTGATCTATGAAAGCTAACATTAAACTATAACAGTCTTCAAAGTGCTACAGCGTTTTTGTTTTGTTTATTCTCTGACATATTTAAAGCACTAACGTTGAAAAGCTTTCAGTCTAGACTTTTGCAGCAGACACCCACTGAACTGCAAACCTACCTAAGAAACCTACTGCCTTTTTTTCATAAATATTTTTCTAGAATGCTGAGGAAACACTTTGCAGTTTATATTCTTCACTGGATGGGGGCGGGCGGGAACTTTGCTGTTGTTTTAGTCAACATAGGCTAAATTGTTTCTAAAATGAGGTCTTTCCACCTGAATTCTGCTTGCAATACAAAATGAAACAAAATTTAATCTACAAAGAGGTGAGTTTTTGTCAGTTACTGATGTAAACATTTCATTATCTAGACCAGGAGTGCTTCAACTTTTCAGGCCATGGGCCAGTCACATGGTTCAGGTGCCCAAACTACGGCCCGGGGCCGGAACCGTCCTCTGAGGCCAATTCCATCCAGCCCGCACCACCCTCTTCACTCCCAGAAGTGGAAATAAAACGTACCTGTATGGGCACATTTTACTTCCGCTTCTGGGAGCAACGAGGGTGGTGTGGGTCGGATGAATTGGCATCAGGGGCCGGATGTGGCCCCCGGGCTGTAGTTTGGGCACCCCTGATCTAGATAGCAGGAAAAATATTGATACTATCAGTACACAAGTGAGCACATAAAGGAAAATGTATGCTATGACCCCAGATGTATGATCTACTATCAGGTACCACCAATACTCTGTTAAAACTAGGGTTGTTATGTCTTGCGGTATCAGCTGAATTTTAAAGAAATTGTTATGTTTCCCCATTCTTCAGGTGGAATATATCCACATGCCACTGCATTTAGCAAACAAATACAAATGCAGGACTTTGATGGTATGTAGTTCCTCCCTCCCCCACCCCCATGCACTCCAGAGTCCCTATTCCTTTGATCCTGCCCTTTACTGATCCTCAGCTCTCCTTTTACAATTCATAGTAAAGTAGGGAGGTGGTGCTTAAAATGTTGCTCAGTACTTGAGGGGAAGGGACAGTTTCCCATAGTTCTTCATAATATAAAAACACATACTGTGGAAATACAGTAGTCTGCTGTAGCTTATCAGACATGCTTATTTCATGTCTAATATTATCCCTTTTTTCTCTGCAGAGGTTTGAGCACTAAACTAGTACAGTTGTACCTCGCTTAAAGAGCATAATGCGTTCCACAGGATTGCTCTTTAAGCGAGTTTGGTCTTTAAGAGAAACACCATTGTAAGTGACCAACTGTGGGGGGGATTGCGAACCCTGATTTATTTGTTAAGCGAGTTTGTGGTTGGTTTTATTTGTTAAGCGAAGCGAACATTCAGAGAAAATTCTGCTCTTTAAGCGAGTTACTCTTTAAGCGAAACGCTCTTTATGTGAGGTTTGACTGTATATTAATGCAGTGATAAGATGATCTAGTGATAAACTCAGTGGTTTGTTTTTCAAAAACCTAAAAAATATTTCAAGACAACTAGGGAGAAAAATCACAAGGGTAGGTATTCCTGATGTCCACAGCATTACACCCAGTGTTATATACCACCAAGAATACCATCCACATCACACTTCCCCACCCTATTGGAGAATGAAACAATTCATCATATAGGGGAAAGTCCTTGGAAATCATTATTTCCTTTTTAAAAAAGGAGAAGTTCCTAGCAGCAGAGGAAAAAAATGTATCAGGAGCAAAAAAGCAGCAAATTGATTGAAACTGGCCTTTGCATCAGGGCCGACTTAAAAGTTATAGTTACAGTTATAAAATAAGGATAACAATGTCTGTATATAAATGCACATAGTGGATATAATTACATGAGTAGGATATAAAATAGAATTACTAGTGCAAAATAAAATTTGTAATTGGTTTTTAACCTGTCCCTGCTATAGCTGTTTCTCCCTAATACTACTTACCCTGGTAGCCCTCCAGGCAAATCTGGCAACGGTGGCCTTCAGGTCAGTGGTTCTATCTAAGAGCATGGCTCTAAACATATGGTTATTCAACTCTATCTGAGGGAAGGCAGCAATGAGATCACATCTAAGGTTGTCATAAAACTGGGATTCTAGGAGTATGTGTTCAGATGTCTCTGCCATTCCAGCCTGACAGATACATAAACACTTCTAAACAGGAACTTTCTTAAATAACCTATCTCTGAATACTGATTGTAACATGTTTAAACTAAAGAGTATATGATCTCCTATGTTCTGGGTTACTTAAACAGGATAAGTAAGATAAGGGCCTCATATTAGGGGGGGGCATTTTAAAGAGCAGACTATTTATTTTATTTAAATCATGTTGCCAATGGATATCCAATATCCTTTGTTTTATTGTCTCTTTTGCTCAAGCAGAACCAAGAGAAACAACAAACTGCTTTGAGAGGCCTACAAAGCCAGTTTTTGCTCAAGAATAGATATCCACGGACCTGCTGTGGTATCTGACAACATTAGTTTCAGCAGACTGTTTAGGGAAAATAACAATGTTAGCCAGTACATCGACGAACATTTCCATAACCTGGACTGAACAGTATAATTCCAGTTTCTAGCCTGGCTGCAGCGTTAGAAATACTTGGATTTTCTCTAAGATGGCGGTGCTAGTGCCCATGCAAAATGGAGCCCCATATGACATCTGTGTGAGAGGTTTTGCCAGATAAAGCTTAAGAGTTGCCACAATATTGCGCCTGTGGCATATCATTGCTATCTATTGCTGGAAATATTTTTGCAAGAATCCTGCTCAGTTGCCTGCAAATTATTTCTGAAAGGGTCCTAGAATCTCAGTGTGGTTTCTGTATTTTCTGAAGTACAACGGTCACGTTTTTTTTGTGCAAGACAATTTCAGGAAAAATGCAGAGAACAACATGTTTTATGCCCGGATTGGTTTATTGAGTCACCAGAGGCACATCCATCACTGAGAAAATGACTTCCAGGAAAAATGTATACTCAGATACAAGTAGCAGCTGACAATGATTTAAGCAATCAGAGCCCCTTCCCTATTTTATACTATGTTCTAATTCAGGAGTCAGCAACCTATGGCCCATGGGCCAGATCCGTCCCAGGGTACCAAATCATCTGACCCCCAGCTGCTGCCACTGCCAGAATCAGATGTGGACTTGTTTACGGCTGTTGTAAACGCATTTACAACAGCCATGGACACATATATGGCAGCCGTAAATGGCAGGGGTGGGAACCACCAATCCAACCCCCAAAACTGTTTGAGGGAGCATGACCTGGCCCCCAACTTAAAATTTTAGCAACCCCTGTACTATAGGGTCAGATGCAGATTAATTCACTAGCTTATTTTTTAGTCTAATGGGAAGTACACAATCACCTGACATAAATGCCCCTCCTTCCTGTGTATGAAGGAAGTTCAGTACTTTTCAAATTTTATATATGGACATGAATTTGATCTTTTAACAAGGCAACATTCAAAAATAAATGGGAGGGGCGTTTAATTACTTGAGACACTCTGCTCAAAAGTCATCATTACTTTTAAAAAAGAATGTTAAGTGGACATTCTAGAATGAAGTTATGGAACTGGAAGATCAAACTTTTGATTCTACATACTTAGCAATCATTCAGCTGTCATAAAGTTTTATCTGAAATATGTGCACCATGGACTTAATGATAAATGCTTATGATACCAGGCCAGAAAACAAAGATAAATTATGGCTCCACAGCCAGATATCTAATTCACTGAACTATTATGTAAACATTAGTTATAGACTTCAGCTGTAGGGCTAGTGAGTAAAAGAGTTTAGCTGAACCTAATTATTACTGAAAGAAGATATTAGCAGCTCCTTGGTTGAGTGTCGAGAGCTTAAGCCCCTTAACAGATAAACTCTCTGGGGAAGCATTTTTCTCTGTGTATGTTGCATGCCTTCTAATTTGGAGATTGTAATAGGGCTTTCAAGGTAAGTGAGATATTTAAGGGGTGGTTTTATCAGTTCTAATCCCTTAGTAAGTTTCCATAGCAGAGATTCAATACTAGATCTGTTGTGTTCTAGACTGCCACTCTATTCCCTATATTACACTGGTTATCAGTTTTCTTTACAAATGTTATCCCTGTACATACAACATAAAAGGACTACTATCAGTGACTGTTTACATCAGAGCACCATTTTGTAAAACTGGAAAACTGTGTACAGAACCCATGTCATTGCAGGAGTAATGAAAATTCAGTGAGATAACCCAAAGTTCTATAAAAGACAGCTAAATGCTAGAGGAATCTACCACTCACATCTCATCTGGTCTGCTACTTTACCTCATGGAGATTATAAATCACATGAGTTCTGATGTAGGTGATGACCTTTTGACAAGAGGTGAGAGGAACAATTACCCAGCCAGTGAATACAAAGAGTAGCAAGATTCTCATTTGTTATTCAGACTGTACATTGTGTCTCTGGAAATACTACTCCGTATTCTCAGGTGTCCATTCAATGCTAGAAGACACGACAACAAAGGCAGGTTTCCTGCCACAGTGAATCTTGAGACAAGAAGGATCCCATTTCTGTGCCCAGAAGAAGGTTACAGACTTGATTACGGTACTGGCTAATGTCAAGGGCTTTAAAATGTTCCTTTTGGATATAACATCCCCCCCTCCCCCAGTGTGAACTGGAACATTGCTAAGAGAACAGAACAGCTAGAACACAATTAAATTTTACTAAACAACCATATAATGCCTTCCTGCTCCTCTGGGATTTGCTAATCCTCAGAGAGCCAGATTGAAAGAGCAAGGAAAGATAAAGGAGAGGAAAATATGGCGGCTGCAACCTTTCATCCAAACATGTCATATTCAGTATGTATATTTTTTTTTAAAAAAAATGTTATTGGGGCTCTGGTGGTTCAGTGGTTAAGAAGCCCATCTTGTTACCTGGAAGGCCGGCAACTCGACAGAGCTGCATGACGGATTGAGCGCCCGTCTCTGTCCCATCTCTTGGGGACACGAAAGGAGCCTCATTTGGGTGTCCCCTGAGCAGAGTTTCTCCCTTTCAATCCAGAATAGTTTCTGACACAAAATTATTATTATAGTGTTGTTGATCATTATTGCTGTTTGTTGTTTTAACTGCTGTACACTGCCCTGTAAGAGTCAGGATTTTGCCAAAGCTAAAAGCTGAGGGGAGGGCTCAGTGTTTTCTATGCAAAACATACAGCTGACAGTCTCTAAAGAACAGATTCTAGGTTATTTTGTCAAAAACCCAAAGTTCCCTAAGAAACATTATGTCCCAGCATAAGCTATTTTGTAGGTTTATACTTTTATGTTTCCTGCCAATCTAGCAGTTCGAAAGCAAGAAATTGAAAGTAGAAAATAGGTACCACTTTGGAAGAAAGGTAAAGAATGTTCCTTGCACTCCGGTGTTGATGCATGGCTGCCATGTGTTCACGAAAATGTCTGCAGACACAGACAGCACTGGCTCTTAGGATATAAACAGAGATGAGCACTGAACCCTAGAGTTGGATGCGGCTGGCTTTCGAGCAAGGGAAACCTTTACCTATTTACTCTGAAATTGTCCCCCAATTATAGCCCATCTAGTTGGTGAAGACAGCTTGAATTTATAGTATAAAAATCCACTCTGTCTCCAACCCATTCCAGGGTCTTGATGGAACCTGTATGCTGGAGCCAGCCCACAGCTTCTTCCGAGCAGGAAAGGGGAGAGAATTGGGCTTATAGCTTTCCTGTTAACCATGTAAGGAAAGCTCACAGTTAACATAGGCGCCATTTAAAACCTTATTTTAAGGCCAAATCTTTGCTTTTTTTGAAAATGGATTTTATTAGGCCAATCAATCACAATATAAAATTATAACCCAGAGTAGGAAATATCCTAGATGTGTGGTATAAAAATAAAATAAATAGATAAAATTTTCCAAATACCCATTCTAGCAAAACATTATTCTAAGATGGGATAATTTTTCAATAGCCTCAGAGAGGTCTCATAATAAGTCCTAAATATAGATATGGGATAGAAACAATCACGAATAAATAAGGCAGTTGCAAAGCATTTGAAAAGCTAACACATAAAAAGTGGACTGTGTTTAATTTAGTAGGTCCCAAATTGACCAGGCTTGGCTTAAACTCAAGAACAGCAGCTTCCTTCAGCTCTGCCAGAAGAAAGGGCTTTTCTAGAATCTCTATCCTCTTCCACTGAAGGGTGCTTTCAGTGATTTGGGTCACTCACAAGAGGCCACTTTTTCTAACAGTAAGGATCTCTCTATTGGTCCAAGCAAGGATTCTATTAAAAAAATAGGGGGGGGGGGTTTCAGGAGGGGCAACAATGTCACACACACACACACACACACACACACACACACACACACACACACACACACACACACACACACACACACACACACACACACCGTTGGCATCCGGGGGGGGGGGCCCTGCTAGCTCAGGAGGGTATTGGGGGGGGGGGCCCTCTGGCTACAGCTTTTTGTACAAGCACTTTCTTTACTCAGGGAAGCGGCTGCAAACCAAAGGCAGCCTGCACCGCACATAGGGATGCCTAAATAGTCTCCCCATTCTAGTAATATCCTGAATCCTAAAACTTGGAGAAGCTGAAGGAGTGTCTATTTCACTACAAGACAACACTATTAGCACAGGTCTATTCAGGAGGAGAGAAAAGCTAGTTTGAGGCAAGGAAGAGGAAGAACAGAGAGCCTTGCTCACCTCTTCTCTCCAACACAATAGAGCAGCATTTCTCAAACTTTGGTTTTTGGACTTCAATTCCTAGAAGCCTAAGTCAATTAAACCAAAGCACTTATCAGTCAGTGTACTCACTTAGGCTTCTGGGAATTGAAGTCCACCAGTGTTCTGCAGAACATAGTTTGGGAAAAAGCTGCAATAGAGTATACCGTCTTGCAGCACATCTAGGTTTCCTTTCCTGGTTTAGGAAATCTCATGGAGCCCATTATGCCCCAACTGAGTGCAATCTTCTCTGTTGGAGGAGACAACTGTGTAAAGACATGGAATGGCTACCCTCTTTCACCTAAACTCTTGAATTGGTTCTGTTTACTATCCTCTCATACTAGGAGATGAATGCATGCTGTGGTGATTCAGGACATAGGACACAACTGGGGAACTGTGGCCCTATAGGTGTTGTTGGATCCCATTTCTCATCAGCCTTTGCCATCCAAGTCAATGAAAAGGGATGATTGGAGTGGAGGACTATAAATTCACCAGACTTAGGATAGGATATAGTCTTCCTCAGAAACGGTGTTCTTTTCCTGCTCCAACAAGAAGATATCTTTGCTTTCCTGAGTTCTGTTTCTGAGTTCTCTTCCAAGGCAGAGATCTAACATTGCCTTCCCTACTTAGACAATTAAAAAAAAGACATACAGTGGAACTTCATACAATGTTTTGTTGTTCAGTCGCACAGTCGATTCTGACACTTTGCGACCCCATGGACCACTGTCCGCCAGGCACTTCTGTCCTCCACCATCCTCCTCAACTTGCTCAGCTTTGTGCCCATTGTGTCTACAATACCATCTAGCTATCTCATTTTTGGCCGCCCCCTTCATCTTTTGCCCTCCACCCTTCCCAGCATCAAGGCCTTCTCAAGAGAATCCTCTCTTCTCATTTGATGTCCAAAGTACTTTAGCTTCATCTTTACTATTTGACCTTCTAAGGAGCAGTCAGGGTTAATTTCTTCTAAGATTGACCTATTTGTTCTCCTCGCTGTCCAGGGGACTCTCAAAACTCTCCTCCAACACCACATCTCAAAGGCATCTATTCTTCTGTGCTCAGCTTTCCTAATGGTCCAGCTCTCACAATGATCACCCCATATAGCAATAAAATCGCATAACAATTAGGTTTTGGGGGGAAAGGGTGTCCCGAATAATGTTTTTCCCTATGAAAAAAAATCATACAACAATTTTTCAATGAGAAAATCCACTTAGCTAATAATAATAATAATAATAATAATAATAATAATAATAATAATAATAATAATAATAATAATAATAATAATAATAATAATAATAATAATAATAATAATAGCAGCTGTAAGATGCATCCCATTGGGAAAACTGATATATGATGCATGCATCGTATAGCAATTTTTTCATACAACGAGCCCCATGGAATGGATTAAATCATTGTACGAGGTACCACTGTATTCTTGAACATTTTGAAAACAAGGAGCAAAGAAATTAAAGAGAGTAGATGAGGACAAGAAGTTGAATCAAGGTGCAATTAGGCCTTGTTGATTTTCTCACCTCATCTTGTTGTTACTTAGTCTATACCAGGTGTGTTCCTAAGAAAAGCATCCCAGTGGGGATCCTCTAACATGAGAGAAAACATCAAAGGCTGCTCTGCTGGTGATAAACTCGGCCCTAGAGTTTGAGTGGCTAGCAAGATGTCAGAGAGCCAGGGGAATAACTGTCCTTGTTCCTAGATGAACTCAGCAAAATTTACAGTGACAAGGAAGAAAAGGATTTGCTGATACTCAGTACTGATCCTGGACAGGTTTATTTAAAAAAGTCAAGAAAAGAAAGTTTTGGGCACACAGGGTTGTTGAGTTTTTACATTACTCAATACCCACCTTCCTCAGGAATCTATTGTGCTCCACTGTTTGTTGTTAGCCTAGCCCAGTGATGGCGAACCTTGGCAAACCAGCACTCCAGCTGATCAGGACTTCTAGGAATTGAAGTTCAAGAACACCTGGAGTGCTAAAGTTTGCCAATACAGGCCTAGCCCCAGTCAGCGTGTCACTAGCTCCAGATCAAAATTGTACAGCCTACTGCAAGTATGAGAAATGTGTGCCCCTCCCCAGAAACCCCACAAAAATATTAAACAACATCATCATCTTCTTCATCTACTAATTATTTTAAATTAAAAATAAACATTTTTCTTGCCACAAAGTTATTAAAATCATTTTATCTATTTTAAGAAATAGTAGAAACAAATTTAAGATGAGTGATTTTACTGTCAAGTGTCAGCCAAGTGGCTTGATAAAAATATTTTCTCTTTTATAAACATCTTATAGTCTTTGCACACTCTTGGGAGCCCTTAAGAATGATTGTTGGGGAATGGCCTTCCCACAAGGCAGTAAGCATGAGCATTGAGCCTGCCAAATCAAGATTTTCTTCCTCCAGAGACAAATTAATGCTTAATTAATTAATTCCTTCTCTTCCTATGTGTGCTCTACCACACCTTTTTACTATATACAAGAGCTCTGGTAAGGGGCCTGGAATCTTTGTGGCACTAATTGCCAATTTGTAGCCTTCTTTAAAGAGGAAGTAATGATCTCGATAGACTAGAGCAGTTCTCAACCTTTTTAAGCAGGAGGCCGAGTTATGCTCCCTCAGACAGCTTCGGGGGCCGGATGGCCATGTTGACCTTCCTCCACCACATGGCACTTCCTGGTGTGGTGAAGGCAGTGGGGGGGGGCACATGAAATGGTGCCGTGGGCCAGCCGCAGGTTGAGAATCTCTGGACTAGAGGAAAGAGTTTGTAAGTAAGTCAAGCAGTGGGTTACCTTTCAGCTTGAGGAGACAAGTCAGGTAACCCAAAATTGCTTGCAAAATATTCATGGCCTAAGATCCATGATGGCGAACGTTGGCACTCCAGATGTTCTTGGAGTTCAATTCCCAGAAGCCCAAGCCCCCATGAATCCACATGAATGGGTTTGCTGTGATTCATCTGGCTTGCACGTGCCACCCTCGTTGCTCCTGGAAGCGGAAGTAAAACATGCCCTGCCCATACGGAGCGACAAGGGCAGCGTGGTGTGGGCCGGATGAATAGCAGGAAACACATTCATTTGGATTCACAGGGGCTTGGGCTTCTGAGAATTAAAGTCCAAGAACATCTGGACTGCCAACATTCACCATCACAGGCCTAGACATTAGTTTTCGTTTGTTTATGTCCTTAAGTTACCAGCTGCTGTGGAATCTCCTTGAGCTTTGGAATTCCTTTACTAAGACTTTGAAGAATGCTGCATCCATTGTACGCCCCCCCGGGGGGGGGTCTGGTATGGAGGTAACAGCTGCTGAATCTGTTACCCTCCCTATCAAATAAGCAGAGGTGGGAAAAGTTACTTTTCTTGACAATTCCCAGAATCTAACAGTCAACTTCACCACTTTAGTCGTTAAAAATTCATAATTAAGATGGTTAGTATGATGCAATGGTAAGATATCAAACTAGGAGGGGGAAGACCCCAAATCAATTCTTCACACAGCCATAGAGCTTATTTGGGGGCATTCTTTCATGCACATAATATTAATGATAATAATGAAGATAAAATAGAAAGAGAATTCTGGAAATCCCCTCCTGTCTTCAGGACACAGCTAAAGCTTAGAACCTCTCAACCTTGCAGTTAAGTCAGATTCCAACTCTCAAAATCTGTATTCAGCATGGCCAATGGCTAGGACTGAAGAACTGCAGCTTCTGGGTACTTGCCTACAATGATTCTCACATATTACTTGCCAGAAGGAACTATTATCAACATGAAAGGTTCACAGTGCAATTCTATGTGTGTGTACTTGCTGAATACATTACATATATAATGATAGAGTGATTACAGCAGATAATCAACAGCCTTTGAAAGTTAAGAAATACAGTAATGACTTTAATATGTAAAAGATATTACCTCACCTGGCACCATGTATGCTTTGACATTAAAATACTAGAAGTGCATCAAAAAGACCCTGAGATTAAATCAATGGAAGGAGTCATAAGTATACTAGAATTCAGCCAGGCACCCACCTATTGTCAAATCAAAGCTTCTGTATGTTACATTTGTCAAAAACACAAGTAGTCGGAGGTACCCAAGTTTATCACCTTATTCCAAGAGTCATGTTATGTGCCCTTAGTTTTGCTGCATTCTGTCCCAAAGAAGAGAAGCAAGACAGTGAGGAGAAATATTTTTTCCTGCTTCACACCTCCCCTTTCACTTTTAAGGAGATCCACAAGAGGCAACCAACCATCTTCCACATTGTTGATCAGTTTCTCACACAGAAGCTGCAGGGCTAAATCAGATGTCTGCAGTGAGGTGGAAGAGGAGGGAAACCAACTGGTCTGAACACCCTTTATTTTGAATTAACAGTAACCAAAACACCAAATAACTAAGAAATTGACACCAAAATGAATAAAATAACAGAGAGAACAGAGGATGAAGCAATGTAATGTAAGACATGAGGCTTTCGATGTTAAAGTGTTTCAGATTTAATCAGTTGAGTCTAGTCCAATTTATATTACTAGATCAGGCTGAAAACAATACATAAAGCTGCCTATTTTTGTATCCATCTCACATCGGCATTCCAAAACTAGTACAACTTCAAACAGGTCAGTAATTATTGGAGTCCACTTTGGAGGAAGAAAATTGTGGCAGATCATGTTTGTCTCATACAACATAACCTGCTTTTTGCTGTTCATGCTAAGCCCACTGTGTTTTAATTTAGAGATTTGTGTTCCATGTTCAAGAAAAACTAGGGAAATGGAATTCAACTTGTCAAGACATCAATAGGAGGGAATTTCTCCTATTGAATCTAATACAAAATTAATCTACAACTGACCAGAATATTGAGATAGGTATTTGGCTTGCTACTTTACTGGTTTCCCAGTATGAACCAAGATAAACAAATATAACACACTGAATTGAATGGAGTGGCCGAACTACAGCCCACAGGCTGGACCCAGCCCACAGGGTCAAAACATCTGGTATGCACACCTGGAAGCGGAAGCAAAATGCACATGCACAAACACTGCCATAAATGCATCCGTGGCTGTCGTAAATGTGTTTACGACAGCCGCGGACATGTTTTACGTCAGGAGGAACCATGTGACTGGTCCACTCAACCACATGACCGGCCTATGGGGCGAAAAATTTGAGAACCCTGCATAAAAGCAACAGGCCAGAAGGAAAAAACTGGTATTGGTGAGAGACAGATGTTTCTAGTAAATGTAAACAGGATCTTCAGATTTCTCACAAAATGTGTTGGATCATCTGTCATGTATAACCATCTACATATTCTCTGCAAACTTTGCAAGTATCCTGTAGTAATCTAGTACACTATTCTCTCCTATACCAGAATAGGGAAAGCGATTCCCAGAAACTAAGTGATGTATCTAACAACTGATATGTATTTTTTTTAAAAAAAACACCTTAATAAATGTCCTGAACTACAGCACATCTAGAGTTCAATAACACATTTATTCAGAGATACATGTGTTCTATATTTACTTTTCAATTCAAAAACATAGTGGGACAAAGCCAAAAGGAGATATCTCAAATATTTTGTGATTTGATTTTTACACTCATGATTCAGTCTTAAGAGATTTTTTTAAAAAAACAATTTCTGAAGCTAAGACAAAAATGAGCCGTTTAAGAACAGGCCAATAGAAGCATTCAAACATTGCACAATTGAATGTTGCTGAGCGAGATGTTCAAGCAAACACAACCATCCCTGATTGAGGATGCTAGAAATGGCACCTGCAATAGCAATAACCTCCAGATTGAGAGTGTATCTGCTTATCAATAAGAACATACCTGAGGGAATTGCAGGAATACTGACAGAGGAAATATATCATACCCTGAAGTGCCTTTTGCCTATCACCAAGCCATCCCAAAAGTTTGCCTGTTCATTTAGTCCAACTGCACAAAACACTTAAGGGAGAAAAATACTAATGGAAGACCCTCCAGAAGCAGTCACAAATCAGGGAGATACCATCCCTTACTGTACTGCCACAGAGAGCACCGAGATATGAAGCATCACTCACAATTACCATTTTTTCATGGTTTTTTTTGTATGTTTTTCTCCATTCAACTCAATAGTATTTCAAAAAATAATCCTGCATATGGTGTGCTTCTGAAGGGGATCACCTAGACAGACCTGCTCAAACTTTATACTAATATAAAAGAGGTCAATACTGAGTAACAAGATTTGCATTTCTCCTCCTGTCTGCACTGCCTGAGGGTACAGCCAGGAGTACAATTAATTAAAAAGGGGGGAAAAGAGGATGAAAAGTAAGGTTTTACATCTGCAGAATGAAGAACAAATTGGTCAAATTTTGGATCAATCAATTGCCATTTTAAAAAGTGCAATTTATACTGCACAGCTAAACCTAGAACCAGTGGCTTAAACCTCCTGACTTTAGCCTCTTGCACATCAAGCTTTCCTACCCCTAAAAATTTGCTATATGCCATCTTTGGGCAGCAAAAAAACAATAACAAAAAACAAACAAACAAACAGAAGAAAGGGACACCAAATTGTTTGCTATAGTAACCAGTGAATTTAAGAGTACATAGATCAGATTATATTTGGGCATTTTCATGGTAGTATGGCTCCAGACGACTTGGGCAGTTGTTACTAGAGAAAGAGCTTTGCACTTTTTCTGGAACACACTGAACTGAATGTTCCCTCAAAGCGATATAGCAAGGAAGCCTTGCCCAATAGGATACCATTTTTCCTTACCAGTTGCCCTTACCAATTCAGACTAAATCCACATCTGGCCTATTCCTAGTCTTACCAGTATGGTTTGGGGCAAAAGCAACACAAGGCTCTTGAATGGAAACAACAATGCTGACATCATTTTATGGATACTCAAATTGGACAGGAGCCAATGCTAGTGAGATGAAATTACAACTACTTTCCAAATTATCCTTAGTGCATGATTGGGCCCACTTGTTGCTTTCCAAAGAGGAACAGGGTGCTGCAATCCCTGCAGTCCTTATTGCCTTAGTGAGGGGTATTTCCTAGGATTTCCTTGCCTGAGGAATGCACGGTGCTAAATGGCTCCAAACAGTTTCCTATTACATAGGCACATACTATTACAATTAAACGCATGAGTAAATAAGTCTCTGAATATAAAATAGGGACAAAAGCTTAATCAAAGGTTCGAGAAATTGGGAGTTAAAGAGAGCATATCAGTTTCACTGTCCCTTCTTCAACTCCCTTCAGCTTTATCTCAGAGAGGAGATGCTGAAGAAAACACGTGCTCATGACAAAAACAGTTATAAATATAAAAAGGAATTCATTGTCAAGCACCAGCAACACTGCCAGCTTGAGCAGGCATGGTGAGCGAGGAAACGGTCCCGGAACCACATGTTTAATTCAGGAGGAGGAGGAGGCATCATCCACAGCACTGTATCTGTCTCAGTTGCTCTCTGGGGTGGTATTAAAAAGATTTGCCTTAGCAAAGAAGAGTTTGTATGCATAAAGTAGCTCATTGCCAAAGGAGCCATCAAGCTGGTGTGAGACAACTAGTTCAACAAGTCAGAGATGTGCTCCCATATTCTAAAAATTCAGTTTTCCAACACAGCCAAATCCATTTCACTATTTGACAACTGTCTTCAAGGTGCTGCAGAATCTAGTTGGATTCATCTCGTATTTTAAAAAACCTGGACGTGAAGACTATCTGTTTGGCCTTGGTGGTGATGGAGTGCAGGGATGCACCTGGAGGTGGCCACAGAAATCCATCGACTACTCCATGATAGCCCGGTACAGTGCAGGTTCAATATAATCTTCACGGTAGCGTGAGTTGATCACCCTCTGTCTTTTTCGCTCTTGTTTGACCTCTTTCTCGGTGAAGATCTCTGTGAAGCGCATATCCGAGGCCACAGACTGAAATAAATAAACCCAATCATGACTGTTACTTAGAAAAATATGCCCTGTTAAGAAAAAGCCCAGCTTTTCCCACAAAGGGCAACTGTGACAGACTGAACTTTCAGCCAAGTCATAAGAAAGCAAGGGTTTCATGATTTTCAGAGAACAGCTCCTGAAATACACATTCAATTTTCTTCCCCTTAACATTAGGACTAGTTAGACCAGGGGTTCCCAACCCCCGGCCTGCAGGCCTAATCCGGCCTGTGCATATCATTAATGCGGCCCATGGTGGCCACCCGGGCACCTCTAGACCGGAAGTTGAAAAATGTATCTTGCTGCAGCAGCAGGGATCGCACTGGTTTTGTCGCTTCATGCACAGCCTCTGCCGCTTCCCAGGATGGGGGGAGGCTTTTCGAAGCATGTTCGTTCAGGTTTGGTAATTTTCTAATGCTCCTCCTCTGCGCTTTGGCAGCTAGAGTGGGACCATGAGTTATTTCTGGTGCCGGATGAAGCTTATGTAGGCGCCCAGGAGCCCAACACAGAACCAGGAAGTAGCTCACAGTCCTTCTCTAGCTGCCGAAGTGCAGCAGAGGAGCACTGGAAAATTACCAAACCAGAGCGAACATATTCTGGAAAGCCTCCCGTTGCTCTGGGAGGCTGCAAAACCCACACAATTTCCGCCACTGCTACAGATGACGACAAAAATATAAGTTGTGGTCGCAGCCACATCTCTGGTCCCCAAAGCAGTGTAGGACAGTGTTTCCCAAATGCTGGTGTTTGGACTTCAATTCCCAGAAGCTTAAGTCAATTCCCCAAAGCACTGATCAGTCAATATATGATTCCACAAGTCTCATCATTATTCGGTTTTTAACATTGTGCGATGCATTGTTTGCACGTTTAAAAAAAGCCCTATTCCCTTTCCAAAGAGGAAAGGGAACAGGGGGGCAATCTGCCTGCCTCTTTGGAAAGGGCAGTGGGGATTTCATGAGTGGAATATCCATTGGCATTTCCAAAGAGGCAGGCAGATCGCAGCGTAGGATCGGCTGCTTGGGTTGAGAGATTTGAATCCTGGCGTTTTGACTCACTGCACCAGCCTGGGAGATCGGGTAACGTCGGGGGCACAGAATCAAATGTTCTTAAAACAGAAAGTCTATTTTTAAAAATCAGGGTGCTTATAATTTTTGTCCAACAATAACTCGCCAAAGAATTAGCTCACTTAAGTAAAATATACCTGACTTTTAATGGGTCAGTGGTTTGAAGGTTTCTTACAAGGAAAATAATTTGAGCTAAACTCAGAATATCTGTTGGATCCTAATATGGGTTAGCAGATCCTTTTTAGGAAAAAGGTGAGGTTTTAAATAAATAATTAAATAAGTAACACTGCTGTATTTTTGAGGACAATATTCCCACTTCCTCAGCAAACACCTACCATCTAAGCTTAATAACTATTTTATCTGTAGGGGTTTGCAAAATAAAACCCTCAGGCCATGCATCCCTTCAAAAATAGCTTTCCCCCACCCATCCTTCGACTTGTTGCTATGAACAGATTTAAAGGGAAATGCTTCACTCTGCTGCCTTCCACTATCAGTCTTTCTGATTTCAGTGCTAGAGAAAAGAAGAAACTCCTATTCATGTGTAGAAGCTACACACACAAGCAGGAGTCTATTCTCCAGACCCAGCGGTGAAAATGTCAAGAGTGTGACCACTGAGCTCTCTCTCTCTCTCTCTCTGTTGACATTTCCAGGAAAGCATATACATAATTCCAGACTAAAGACTGCCTAAATATGGCTATAACATTTACACTTCCAGGAAATTTCCCCAAAGTGATATTCACTTTGCCGAGGTCTCTTCACACTATTTAATACCACCAAGTGTCCATTTTCAAAACAAGAAGTAGACTACAAGCTATTTCCCACTTTGCGTTAAGTGGTTTCTGTGGCCCTTCCAAAAGGTTCCAAGGGCAGAAAACTTGCCCCCAGACCTAATGATGTTGCCTGCCTCTGCAAGACATCTGGAAAGGAGCAACTAACAAGCGTAGAAGTGTTCCTGGAAAATTTATTGATCTTGGCTTCTCTATCGAAAATAACTACGGTAAATGTATCAAGCTCCCCTGTTCTTTGACTTACCAGTCTTGACTTGACTCTCTTGGGAAGCTCTTCATTAAGCGTGTACACATCATCCCTCTTTGCCATCAGTTGTGATCCATCTTCAAACTCCACCTAGACACAGAAAAACACAGGTAGCTGTGAGATGAACACAGAGTAATCTCACAAACTGTTCTTGAATATAGTACAATGTACATCTTTCATTTCTACCTACACAGATATTTACATCAAATGTTTTTGTCTAATATGACTCTGGCAGAGTACTGAAATAACATACAATCTGCTACACAAATTTCAAACAACCTAACCCAGAAATTCATCTTTCACAGCAAAAAATTAACCCTTTCCCACTAGCATGGGCCAAGATTACAGCATAGAATTCTTCTATGGTGTAACTTTGGCAAAATTTATCCAGTTTTGCAAGCCACTCAAAAAACAAACATAAAACACACACACATATACACAGAACCCAGAAAAAACCTGTTCCTTTCCCCAACCTTACCTGGTACATCTGGATGACATGTGAAGCTACAAATGTAGCTCCATAGACCTGTCCATCTGTCCATCTGACTTGAACAACTTCCCCTCCAGGTGGGGGACCAAGCTGGACACAGTCCCGACTCTGTTGATGGGGGAGAGAGGGAAATTTTGCTATTGAAACATGAGCTAAAGAAACACAGCTTATAGTAACTTATCTTGGGCAAGGGCACCAGTTAAGTGGACATATGGGGATTGGAAAGGACAGGTATCAGTCTCTTATGTAAGAACTGAGTTCTTACTGTCCCTTGTTAAGTCTTCATGTTACTGATAGAACAGTTTCAGCATTGTGATCAAATTTCAGTCTTGTGCTATAACAACATGGTTTTTCTAAGGCTGGGAGCCAATTCTGGCTGATTAACTACAGTAGGTAATTGTCGTTGACCTAAACTTTGTATTAAATGATTCAGGTAAATATCTTGCAACAAGAGCACATAATATCCCATCCAGTCTTTCAATCTCATGCTGCTGCCACAGCTTCTTGATCTGGTATTATCTGGCATCCTTAAAAAGGTATTATAAAGATCAAATAGGCCAAATGGGGGAGAAGGAAGAGAGAGATAATACAGGAGTCAAAGGGTTGTAATGCTAGGCTATAAATAAATGTTGTACACCTGGGCAATATACCAAACCCTTTTCCAATGGTTTACAAATCCATCTCACTTCAACAGAACAATCATTTCACAAATATGTGGATGTGAGAAGACATCTGTTTGAAATATACACCCTCTAGTGGAGCAAAGCACTTAGTATTCAACGTACCACAATGTCTTCAGGGTATAGATTATCACTGAAAGATCCATCATCAAAGTTGACCTCATAAAAGGTTTCCTTAGTTAAACTGACCACTTCACACTGGTAGAAACGCCCGTTCCTATGCTTGCTGATAACTGGCTGCCCCACAGCAAGATCCTGAAGAGCTGCCTTGGCTCTCTGAGGAAAGAAAGGTATTACAGTCAAACTTTGTATTCAGAACGAAAGTTGCATGTTTTAATCTCTTAAAACAGGAGCCCCAACCTTTTTTGCACCACAGACCGGTTTGATGCTAAACAATTTTTCCATGGACCAGTAAAGGGGGGGGGGGGGCTGCTGTAGCTCAAAAACAAGGAGGGGTCCAGCCACACCATTTGACTCAGGCAGTGAGGTATTACACTGTACACAGGCAGGGGGAGTCTGGACACAGTTAAGCAAAATGGAGGAGGGGCCTGGCCACTTGTCTATCTGCTGTGTCTGAAGCCTGTGCTTTTGTTCCATTCGCTGGGCAGACCAAGCAGAGGATGTTGAAAGCAAAAGGCTGCCATCAGGACACCCAGCACCATCCACCCCCTTGGCTGGGGACACCTGTCTTAAACTATCCCCATGTTTGTGGAAGGCTGTTCAGAGAACAAATTTTCAATGCATTTTCTACTCAATAAAGGAACATAACCAGGCCAATGCTGCCAATTAACACAGAGTCTCTGGTCTGGTAAACAGTGGAAAATATTATTAACTTATAATTGTATAGTTCAACAATTCCCCTTTAAATTCAAGACACTGATTTTGATACTGAATGCCTTTTGATTCCAGATCCCCACAGTTCAGACTTTAACTGGGCTGACTAATATGTTCAGGAGTAATGACTCATACATGGAAAAAGGAGCTGAGCTGACTGTGTCTCACCTCTGCTTGGGATGGGGTTTTATGTCTGAAGCAAGTAATGAAGACCACAAAAGGCCAGTCATCTGGCTGCATCATGACTCCAGCTGCTTGTGCACAGCTGACATGGAAAGATGTAGGACAGCGGCCATGAGAACACTGCACGCAGCAGCCAGCAATTCTCTTCCGCCGCTTTTTGCAGAAGACACATTTCTGTGAACAAATAAGGTGAATGCTTCAATCAAAGTCTTTCAGGTCAACAGGTACCAGGAAACCTAGGCAACTGGATAACCAAGGACACACTTTGGTCATAGCAAATTTTAATCCAGTTTGGATGTTGTGTTTTTGCAACTGAGTGAATGACAGAAATGTGAATTGATATCAATTCAGGCTGGCTTGTAAACAAGCTTCAAAAACCCTGCACCTTTTCAAAACTAGCAGACAAAGGTGACTAACATAATTAGTGCTGCTCCAGATTGCCTCTTCCAACACAACCTCAAAGCTGGGAAAGACAGACTTTGAAATGCAGGACAGCTGCTGACTATATCTAGTAGCAAGCAAGTTACAGAACTGCACCACTTTCTGTGGAATACAACCAGCCCTTATACTATAGAAGATAAACAAATCCCCATGTAAGTGTAATACCTTGGCCGAGGGAAAGTTAAAAGATACATTCACCTCTTCCTTCTTACACTAAAAACGGACACACCTATAGCTGATTCACATAAGACCTGCACTTGTGAACATGAAAGGAACCTCATTCGGGCATCCTCTAAAAATCCTTTCAACCCAGAGTAATCTCTGATACAAAAACACACACATAACACTATCATAACAAATCAACAATACATTTTTAAAAGAAACCTCTTTACCAGAAAACCTTTTGTTCTCTGATTTTGTTACACTCTAGACCGGTGGTCACCATCCTTCTGGGACATGGGGGTTGCATTAGAGTGTCTGATGCCTACAGAGGCATTTTCCACTTAAATAAAAATGTAATAAAGTTGATTAACCAACCAATTTAGATCAAACGTAATTAGGAAATGCTAATTTGAATGCAGTCCAATTTGGAACAATATTTTACTGTGGAATCCTTTGATCTAGTTACACATGCTGAATTTTGTGGCTGTTTTCTGTTAACCAAGGCATTAATGTTCCATTCAAGGTTTGTGACAGACACCTTCACAATGTCATGTAAATGTTCATCTGTAAGACTTGACCTACACTTGGATTTCACAATTTTAATATTTGAAAATGTTTGTTCACAGATATCTGTGGTGCCAAAGACAATGAGTGTGCCTGTGGCACATTTCCTTGATAAATATATCAAGTAGACCAGAACAGGAATCTAACAGACTATTATCTTTGTAAATGTCTCTGAGATGGTCACTGGCTTGCAAATTAATTAGTTCCATCTGAAAAAAATTAATTGCATCTTCTGGTGCTACTTGAAATAGATTCAGAGACATTCTTATTTCCTTTCCTTGCTCATGGCAATCAGTGAATGTGTTCTGAAATTCCACTTGCCTTGATGGATGGAGCCTCTAGAAATAGTCAGTACTAAAAACACTTTATAACTTTTTTGTAAAATGGTAGCAGTAGCTGCTGATTAGCAAAACACCCAGAATGGTCAAATAATAGTATGGCGTATAAGACTAGGCAGGGACTGAGAGAAAGAACATAGAGATCAGAAGGAAAATGTTGCTCAGGTGTTTTTATAAGAAAGAGGAAAAGCAAGCAGCCCTGGTGGCACAGCAACCCAAAGGTTCTGAGTTCGGTTCTGACCAAGGCTCAAGGTTACTTAGCCTTCCATCCTTCCGAGGTCAGCAAAATGAGCAACCTGCATGTTGGGGGCAAAATGCTAATTAACTTGTGAACCGCCCAGCACTATGGGCTGGTATAAAAGTGTGATTGCTTTGAGTAGTAGACGGTCCTGTTTGAGACAAGAAAAATAGTTTGGGTCTTAGGGAAAATGCTTTTGAGGTGACAGTAGTAAAGAAACAAGAGGGAGGACTAGACAGAAAGAGCTTGTGGGACACAGGATAGGGGGTCGCTGCTCTAGAGGATCCTTCAAACTGGCCGTGGTATGCTGCAAAGCACATTTACATACGTGGAGGGGGGGGTTTACTGATGGGAGTATCAGCTACAGACTCCTTGGGGGATTTTCAGAAGACTATCATTTTGCAGCTGTAGCCTCCTATCTGCACTCTGGAGGAGTTATCTTATCAGTTATCTTACCGGGGTGCTGTAGAGCTCACTCAAACAGTATGCATAGAGTATTTTAAGCACCTAAAGGCACATTATATATATTTATCATTCCACAACTGCTTTTCCTTCTGTAATATCACCCTACCATTATTATTTGGTTGCATATACATGATGCATCATCTCAGCCAAACAGCTTTATTTCACTTGCTTTGTTAGTCTTAACATACAAATCATATAGAACAGGGATTCTCAACCTGAGGCCTGTGGGTTAGATGTGGCCCGCAGTGCCATTTCATGTGTGGCCCCCATTGCCTCCACCACACTAGTGGTGGAGGAAGGGCAAAATGGCCATGGGGCTGTCTGAGGGAGTGTGACCTGGCCCCCAGGTTAAAAGGCTGAGAACTCCTGCTATAAATGTATATGCTAAAGGCTACTAACCATTTCAGAGAAACAGAATTACTGTATATACTCGAGTATAAGTCTAGTTTTTTTAGCTCCCAAAATGAGGTCCAAAATGAGACTCGACTTATACTTGGGTCAACATAAACATTATAAAAAATAATCACACAAATGTCTAAATTAATTAATTTTACCATATTTTCATGTATTTTAATTACTGAAATTGACTTAGCAGCTGCTGCATTTTCCACCCCTGACTTATACTCGGGTCAATCTATTTTCCTAGTTTTAGAGGTCCAAATTAGGTACCTTGACTTATATTCGGGACAACTTATAGTCGAGTATTATACGGTATGTGTTTTCTTACCAGCCGGAAGCGCTGCAGTGGTATTTTGCTGACATCCACCGGACTGCGTTCTGCAATGTTCACAAATCTAGCCTCCAGAACTGCCACAGCACACATAACATGGACCCATCTAAAAAAAAATGGTAAAATAAAAACCGACTAAGAATTGGGGCATACTGATGAAATAAGGACTGCAGAAAATGAAGACAATCTAATAGCAATGAAGTACCTAACAATATGAATACTCTTTCATACAAAAAGCAGATGACATGTGCAAATACTCACCAAGTTCTTATTTTTTATTTGTTTACATTTATACTCTATCTTTTTGGTGTAAGCACCACTCAGGTCAGCTTACAATATATAAAACACTCAATACAACATCATAAAACAAAGTATGTAGTAAAAACCCACAGTAATAATCATCCCTAAAATAACAGCAACAAAAAATAGACCAACGAGCCAAAACCAGATAGCATCAGATGATCTTAAAACCATAACAATATTTATAATGGAACACTATCAGCAGCAGTAAATGGAGGTAATAACAATCAAAACAAGTACAAAACAAGACCACATTTATTATTAAATCTTCAAATAATAGTTCATGCATCTTAGAAAAGAGACCTTCCATATTTGGTTGGCCATGGAAACTCACTTGTTGTCATTAGCCTTTTGCAATGCACCTCCACGAAGTGAACACAAACAGCAATCCTTGGTAGAGAAGGATAAAAAGTCACATTACCAAAATAAAAACAAAATCAATGTGCTCTTTTCAAACTCTCACATTCATCCTTATAACAGAATATCCCACATCCTTCCTAAACAGATATCTCTATCTGCACTATAAATAGTGCTAGATAATTGTAATCTGGGGCAGTATGATGTTTATCAAAATTTAAATGATGTATGTTCCAAGAGTTTCCTATACCTGCAATTTTTACACACAGACTGGATCTAACTGTAAGAATTGAGACCCATGCCTGTAGTAAGAGGACTTTAGTGAATGTTACGTGACACAAAATAGTCTCACCTCCTCTAAAGCATTAGCTTTGCATCTAGAGCACTTCCAGTCTTCAGTTGCCTTCTCAGGGGCTACTCCATAACAACCTAGGAGAGATTAAGAGAGAGAAAGGTTATATACTTGTTTTCTGTCACCTCTAGTAAGACCTTCCAGACTTTTAGACCACTTTTCCAAAGTAGTTTTTATTTTATTTCCACAGATTGTTCATATCACTAACTATGGCAGAGGTGCCCAAACTTTTTAGGCTGCAGATGCGGCCTCTGACGCCAATTCATCCGGCCCCAAAAGTCCTTGTCACTCCTGGAAGTAAAACACGCCTGCACGGGAGCGACGAGGGCTTCGGGAGCCGGATGAATTGGTGTCAGAGGCCGCATCCGGGCCTTGGGCTGTAGTTTGGGCACCCCTGAACTATGGTAACAATAGGCTGCAGAAGCAGGAAAGAACTGTATCACATCATTCTCTCACATATGTGAAACCATACTGTAATTTCCCAAATAAAAAGTTTACTGAGATTTTTACCATTTAATTAAAAAAAATAAATCAAGCCCACATTTCCTCATAAATTATTTGTCAGAGAAGAGCATGATTGTCATTATAGAAGATTTTACGGAGAAACTGATCAGATTTAGGTTCTGGGCACTACCAGCACAGTTGCTACAAGCACTCTTCTCTCTCTTCCAAGTGTCTAGTGAAGGGTAGTATGTGGCAGTCACAGTATGTCCATGTGACAGCGTGAGCGAGGACAGCGTGTTTTTGACATGTTTTTGTCACTTCCAGCGCCCTCACTATGGGCCGGCTTAATTGTCACCAGAGGCTGGATTCGGCCCACAGGTTGCGACCCCCTGGTCTAGTGGTCTAAACATAAAGGATGTTTCAAGACTGGTTAAGAAAGTTACTGGGGTCTCCTTTAACAGCAGCTGATAATCAAGCTCTCAGAAAAAATTCTGAACACATGGATACATTGGCTGCCTTAATATTGAGATGATGATAAGGAATAAAGTGTAGTAGACTATTTTACTTACTACTTGGGTTGCCCTATTATATGGAAAAGAAAGTATCAATGCCAGTCTGCATGTGTGATGTGTTATGCATCAAATACATCACATATATGTGCTGAGCACCTGGCAACGCTGCAAACCATTTAGTTGTTAAACATCAATAATATGACAGTTTAAGCTGGATTTTTGCTGTCACGATGGTTAGCAAATAGGAAAGCATAATCATAGAGCTTGAAAGGTGACAAAGACAGCCAGATTCTAATATTTGACCATAGTTCTGGATGTCAAGAGGGTACCCTAGGTTGAAATTAACTGTAACAGGGCAGCGATTAGGATTGTGCTCTTTTACATTTTTCGACTCCAACCTCCAAAAAGATTTTTGGGGATTTTAGCCCACAAACAAAAATTGCAGATCACCAGATTTTACCTCCTTAGAGAAAGACTTTTCTCTGACATTGCATTTGCTTTTCCAGCATTTGCTTTCTGTTGATAATTTTTTTTAAAGGTGTGCCACAGTTCTTCCTGAGAGTCATAGTTCTTTGGGAGGAAGACTCTAATGGCCAATGAGACAATGCACTGTGTCCTCCTTGTGCAGCAGGTCAACCACCTCCACATCACGAAACTGACTAATGGGGGCCAGGCCTTTCAAGGTAAGGAGAATGCTGGGAACTGTAGTCTCATGGCTCAGCTTAAAGATGCCCAAAGGCAAACCTTTTTCCTTAAGGAAATCTACAATTACATAATTTACTACACTGATATGTAAAGTATTTTTTTAATAAAAATTATATTTGCTGCCTATTAATTTACTTAGCATTCTTAAATTCTACTATTTATAAGGATTACACTAGTACAATCTATTCCACTTTCTTTAACCACCTTATTGTTTACATAAGTAACAGCAACCTCATTTCCCCCCCCCCTTTTTTTTTTTTTTTTGCTTTTCAACGCTTACAGAAACAACCAGTTCTGAACTGCAACATAATCAAATTTCCCACTTTTAAAATATGAGAGACAGGTTACCTCGATGAGGTATACTTCAAACTGAGAGGCAAAATGCAAGGTTGGAATATAGTGCTAGTAGTTGGCTAGGTTTCCAATACATTGTACTCACTGGCATGCACACAGACTCTGCAGCGCTTGCAGGTGATCAAAAGACTGGTGCCATCTTCCTCCAAGTACGGGGTCGACAGACTCACATCTGTGCTGCAACCAGTGGTAGTAAAACACATTTCAGGAATCAGAGGTTTAGTTCTCATCTTTCCATCAGCAGTTTCTGGAACCACCTGGGAACTTTGGTTTCCACAATCTGCCTGTCAAAGACAGAAAAATGCATTTACACACCAGCTTAGTAAGACAAGCTTACTGTGCAGCTATGAAGTTCACTCGCCCATTTGAAACATAACCAATTTGTATGGGGGGTATATATGAAAGATAGAAGAGCTGGATAAAACTGAATGCCCTGCTTTTACTAAAGTTGTGGAGGCAGATTGAGCAAAACATTGGAAAAAACATTGAGTCCTGCACAATCAATGAACTGGCCAAACTCCTGTTACTTAATGACATAAATTACATTAGCACAGGGCTTATTGAAGTAGTGGAGATTTGGTGAGTCACCTCCTCCTTAAGTTCTATGGATTCAAATGGGCTTACTGTAACTACTATTTACTGTAGTGTAATAAATTACAACTGGATCAGACCGATTTGAATCAGTGGATCTTACACAGGAGTGATTTATGAAATCTCAATGGATTCTCAACCTGCAGCCTGTGGCAACATTTCATGTGCCCCCCCCCCGCCTCCATCATATCAGGAAGTGCTATGTGGTGGAGGAAGGGCAAAATGGCCGTCCTCCAAAGCTGTCTGATGGTGTGTGATCCGTCCCCCAGCTTTAAAAGGTTGAAAACTCCTGCTCTACACTAAGCAACAGAATATTGGCTAATGCTATGCATGAGAGAATTGATGAAAAATAGTTCACATTATTAAGGCAGATGTAAAATTAAAATTGTATTTCAAAGAGCTCTTTTGAAAAAGCAAACAAATGCAGCAAAGGAAGCACAGGAAACTGGCTTCTAGATTATTCAAGCCATGGAGAGACAGGAAATACAACCTATATGTAGGCAGGCATCAGCTATATAAAAGGTAAAAATGGATATACAGTAATACCTCGGATAACGTTTACCTCGGATAACGCTAAAATCGCATAACGTTAAGTAATCTGGGGAGGAGAATTGGATCAAATAACGTTAAGGTCCTGTGGGATGTATCGGATAACAACCACTAAAGCCTGTGCAGTTACAATGTATCTCTATGGAGCTTTAACATTATCCGATCCATCCCATAGGATTTTAACATGCATCGGATAACACTAAAAATCGGATAACACCAAGACTTGTGGAACCAAGTCTTAGCGTTATCCGAGGTATTACTGTAACCGCTTAATCTCAGTGGCAACCAAACATTAGGTTACAAATACAGCAAAAATACAGGAACAAATGCTGTGACACCACTGCTACTAGTAGTGACTATGCACCAGAAATGAAACTACTTAGATACAGTATTTGCAGTACCACCTCGACACCTGAAGATGTACTACTAGAGCTGCAATTCCCATTTTTCATGGACTATATCTGTTCAGCAACCCAAACAAACAAACAAGACCTTTGAAAATGATTTCGCCTGCTCACCTGATAGGCCTGGAAGAGCATGCAGACTGCACAGTAGGGAGCTTGCTGAGCCATAGCTGCGTTATATGCCTTTTCTGCCTCAAAGTTTGGAGGGCGATTCTGCCACAGTTGGCTAAGGGGCTTTGCCCACAATTCTGTCTCCTCACTTTCTTCTTCTGGTGTCAACTGCTCTGACATTTCTGGAATAATACATACACTAAGATTAGTCAAAATTTACATACATTTGGCTTTTTCTCAGCCAAGCATGAGAATAATGTATCTAGATTAGAAGAAGCCTTAAATTTGACCCATTTCACAATGACTGACTGATAATGCTGTCTTATCAAGTGACAAATGAAAGCTGCCTGGACTTTTCTTCACTAGATATAGTGACAACCATAGCTGCCTCTTATGCTGTTCAAAACAGAAGGTCCCGACACAATTAGCTTCTTACCTATTCAGTCTCTAAGGCCAACAATTTAGAAGTGGTACATACCAATAATTTTAAAGAAGAAACAAAACATGTTTATTTTGACTTGTAAATTGTTTTAGTTTTAAGCCATCTTCTCCTGTTTCTTACTCTGATGGTTGAAAATGTTGACTTCATATGAACTGATGTTCAAGTAATCAAAGACTGCATTTCCCATGAATTACAAATCAACACTCTCCAGAAGAGGACAGAATGAGATACCATATTTCAGGAAATATTATATAAAGGTGCCCTTTTTGGTACCACAATATAAAAAGAGGTTAAACTTTCAAAAGAGGGGCCGAATACTTTTATCACTGTTACTTATATTATCATATAAAACATATTTCTACTGTAGTAAGGGGGGAAAATTAAACTCACCATCATCACTGAGGCTGTCCTTAACGAGTAGTGGGTGATGACGTGGAAGTTTACTTAAGGGCTGGCGACGCCCTTTTGATTTCTTCCGATCCTTTACTGATCTTATATATTCCTTTGCCATCTAATTAATACAGAAACGGGAAAGCAATCATAATGTTATATAACTAGGTCTAGTACAGCATAGCAGACCCCAAAACTCTGTTGTATCATTTTGCCAAATGGGTTATTAAAGTGGAAACAAATTGTCTGTTTTACTCTCATGTGCAAGACTTTCATATTGAAAAAGTACTCATGTATTATAAAACAGAAACGGCTTCTTAGTATTAAAACACTAAGTATTAAAGTACTTAGGTAAACAAGGTTGAAAAGCAGTTAACATATTTCCTATAATATCTTTTTGCACTAGCAAAATGCTCTGAGGATCAGGCTAACAATATGTTGCCTTACATCAAAAAGATAGGCAACTTGTAGCTTTCCTGACATTGCTGACTGCAATGTCTATCAGCTCTAGTCTCTAAAGACATAGTATGGAATGACAGGAATGCAATTCAACAACAGCTAAAATGCCATAAGCTGCCCATTTGAGGCTCAAATGGTACATTTTAAAATCAGGATTAGCAATAGCAATTACCAATAGCAATCACACCTATATACTGTCCCATAGTGTTTAGTGCACTCTGGCTGGTATACAAGCAATTAGCATTATGCCCCCAACATGCTAGGTACTCATTTTACAGACCTCAGAAGAATGAAAGGCTGAGTCTACTCAAGACTAGCCTACCACTATCTTATCAAACAAGCAAGCTGACCGAGTTAAATGATTACTAATCAAGAAATCCTGACTAAAACACATTTGATAGTGTATGTATCTTTTATGCAACTCTTTGCCCCCGTGCTGATCTCCCCATTACTTTTGCAAGCTCCTGTTCATCCACACTGGCAGTAGCGCTGGCTTTCTTCCCAGAGGGGTGTTCGTTGTTCATGCCACTGACTTCTTCTTTCGCATAACTGTGCACTGCGAGGACCTCGGTTTGCTCCACAGACTGACTTGAGAGATCAGTATGTTCAGAATCTGAGGAACCTGAACACATAGAAGAACTAGACTGAAGGCTGGAGACAGAGCTCTGCTGCTTCATGACAGAATGAGTTAAAGCTGAAGTCACAGAATGTGAAATGGAAAGATCCAGAACAGCTGCTTCTGGTTCTTCTTCATCTTCATCCAATTTGACATTTTTCAGTTCTTCAAATTTCACATCTGAGGAATCTCCATATTCTGGATCAAGAACAATATTTAAAGAACTCATTAGCGACTAACCTTGAAGAAATGTGCTCAGAGTGGTTCTTTAACCCAGAAAATTACCTAGAGCAACGGTGGTGAACCTATGGCATGCGTGCCAGAGGGTACTCTCAGCCCTGTCAGCACACACGCCATCACTTCCTACCTCCCCCAGCACAGAGTTTGCCTTGTCCCTCTGCCCAATAGCCTAATGGGAGCACTTCCTCCTCCCCAGCACAGAATTCACCCCACCCCTCTTGCCCAGCAGCCCAATGGGAGCACTTTCTCCTTCCCCCCAGCACAGAGTTCGCCCTGCCCATGGAGTTTGGACACTCTGTCTCTAAAAGGTTTGCCATCACTGACCTAGAGCTTCCAGAAATAAGCCACTATGTGGTACAAAGTTGCATAGGTATGGCATTAGTAAGTCATGTTTACTTATTGGGCTGTAATGGAAATGAGTGCAGCTACAGAATGAGGACATTACCTAGGGGAGCCAGACCTTGATCTTTCTGCTGCACAGGCTCCCTGACAGGTCCAACTGGAGGCTCTGCAATTTCCATTTCAAACTGAACTGGGCATAACTCTTCTTTGGGAAAGGCTTCACATTGGCTCACTTCATCAGGAACCTCCAAGCAGACCCGGTGTCGCTTAGTTCCAATGCGGTGCTTAGGCATGCTAGAAGAAACAATATTAAATAACTCTAACCAGCACATCGTGCTCCTCTCTTTAAGCACTAAATTGTTCATAGCCTTCCTGTAGCATTTCAGAAGCCAAAGCTGCAGCTCTAAAATAGCTCCATTTACATGGAAATAACACAATATCCAGGAGAGAAAAAGGCTAAAATGACATCTCAATCCACTCTCTGGCATAGGATGATGTATATCTGTGATGGCAAACCTTGGCACTTCAGGTGTTCTTGAATTTCATTTCCCAGAAGTAAACCCATTTGTGTTGATTCAGAGACTTGGGCTTCTGGGAACTGAAGTTCAAGAGCAGCTGGAGTATTAAGGTTCACCATCACAGATCTAGATGATAGACATTCATTGACATTAATGGTTGAAATATGTGTTGCATCACTTTATTAGCTGCAAATAACTCTTACATTAAGGGGAAGATTCAAGTGAGAGATAACCGATTATAGATAAGAAGACTTCCAATTGTGAGTGAAAAGTATCCACTTGAATGTAAAGTTTTATCAGTCAGAAAGTTGCTATTTATATCCTAATTTAGTTAAGATACCTTGATTAAAGCTACTGTGTTAAGCTTTGAAGCTTTCTTACCAGCTTATGACTTTTTTAAACACAATCTGTTCAAAGAGTACTGAACAGCTTTCTTTCCTCATACAGTACCCAAGCAGATTGACCATTATTACTTCAGGTCAAAAAAAAATCAAATGTGTGAAAAAGCTTTAATGTTTACAATTTCTTCAGGCTGAATACTAAAGAAACCAAGAACAATGGAAGAAACTGGGTATCACTATCATGTCCCCAAACCTTGCAGTTTTTAACAGTCTTAAGACAAAATGCAGAGAGTTGCACGCACACACAACTGTTTAAAAGAACAGTGGAACCTTGGTTAATGAACAGCTAGGTTAATGTGAAAATAACATAACAAAAGGAAATCCATAGAAATTAGTGGCTTGGTTTATGGATTATTTTTTTAATGGATTAATTTGTTTTCAACGCATTCCTACATTCCTATGGGAAACCGTATTTTGGTTTTCAAAGCATTCCTATAGGAAATTCATTTTAAGTAATTTTCATTGTACGAAATGTCCCAGAGAACACATTAATTCAGTTAACCGAAGTTCCACTGTAGTTGTATCCAGTTCCTGTACAAGTGAACCCACAAATTATATGAATAAAAACAGATTCAAACATACCTCTTCTTTTCTGTATCTCCATCTGATCCGGAATCTTCTTCCAGTTCTAGTTCCTCGGAGCATTTTCTCTCATTTTTAACTTTTCGAGCAAGATCACCCTTGAAAAACTCTGCTGCTTCTGGTGTTGGAAGAGTATGATCAATGGCCATTGTATCTTTCCCTGCTTTCCAGAACTTGTAGCGTTCTGGCTGATATTTCCTCACAAAAACTTCCATGGAGATCTTGACCATGTCCTTTCGGCACGAACACTGTATGAAACAGTAAACTAGATTAACTCATATTTCAATCTAACATCATGCTATCTTGCTTACTGCCAAGCCTTCTGTTCTTGCAACCACCCAAGATTTTCAAACCATCCCATCCCAAATCAGAATAGTAAATATAGCTGAAACTGAAACGAGAGAGGGAAATGTCAGTGTATTTCTTATTTTTATAAGAAATATAAACACATATGAGGAATGTTCTGTGGCATGTACACACTGGGTCCCTGCTTAATATCCTTCAGATCCCCTGCTCAAGATTTTTTGTGGGCTTGCATTGTGACACCGACAGATCTGCTGGATACATTCCATATATTAAACTTTAAAACGATATAAAGTAATACCTCGGATAACTCTAAGACTTGGTTCCACAAGTCTTGGTGTTATCCGATTTTTAGTGTTATCCAATGCATGTTAAAATCCTATGGGATGGATAGGGTAACATTAAAGCTCCATAGAGATACATTGTAACCGCACAGGCTTTAGTGGTTGTTATCCGATCCATCCCATAGGACCTTAACGTTATTCGATCCAATTCTCCTCCCCAGATTACTTAACGTTATGCGATTTTAGCATTATCTGAGGTAAACGTTATCCGAGGTATTACTGTAATTAAATAAATACACCGCTGCAAATCCCACCTCAAGCCTCAACGTGGCATAGTGGTGACCCTGGCCATCCGGAAGCTATGGTGGCAGGGGTGTACTCCCCTGGCAGGTTCAACCATGCCACAAATGTGTCAGCTACCAGTCTGGAACGGTCCTCTGTTCTGGAACTGCAGGTCAGCTAAGTGGGGTTGGATACTCGGGCAATGCATCTGGCCAGTGCATTGCTCTAACATGGCCAACTTCGACATGAGCCCAGCCAGCTGTGTCGTCATATTTAAAATGGCTAAAGGAAGATAAAAGAAGATGGCTCTGAATGGGAGAGTTGGAGAGGGCGGCTTCTTCCCACCCTCTCCAACTCTCCTATTCAAAGCCATCTCCTCTTATCTTTCTGGGTGAAAGCCACAGTCCTTGATTCCTGGGCAGGAAGAGGGGAAAAGAAATCAGGTGCCGCTGCTGCTTGAAGTGACTCAGGTGGCTTCCTATTGGCCGTGCAGCCCACAGGGAGTTGGGGAGGAACCCAAGAACACAAGGCAAGGAAGTCTTAGCCAAGCCAAGCCCCCGAATCAAGCCATATAAAGCACCTGGGAGGAGGAAGATACAAAAGCTCCAGCAAGGGAGACAAAAAGCTATCAGTTTCAAAAGCAGTCACTGAGGCACACCTGCGCCCGCGCGTCTATGCGCACCGCTGCACAGCCCGTGCTTTATGAGATAAGCAGAGGTTTGCTGGAGCATTGTTATCAAACATCCATGATGGTGAAACCTGGCACTCCAAGAGTTCTTGGACTTCAATTACCAAAAGCCCAAGTCAGCACTCCTGTTGATCAGGGCTTCTGGGAACTGAAGTTCAAGAACGCTTGGGAGTGCCAAGGTTTGCCATCGCTGCCTATGCAAATGGTGGGGGTTTGCTTCTGCATGCTCTGTGAGGCTCTCCTTCAATTTGCTGGTGCTTCACCTCCACTGGGAAGTGGCAGCAGGAAGCCCGCTCCATTTGCATAGGAGAACAATATCCCAGCAAACCTCTCCCTCCCTCCCGCTGCCCGGGCTCTGTGTGGCAATGTGCACACATGTGTATTGGTTACTATTGGCAGCTCATCCTCCTCTCCCTTGCTACTGCCTCCCTGGCTCTTCCGGAAAATAGGAAGCCACTGGTTTCAGCCCAGCACTTCCCCTCCTTGGCAGAGCAACCAAGTGGCATGGACATTTGGACATGTGTGTGTGGAGTGGTTCTGCATGCGCATTGGTGGTCGCGTCCCCCATCCACTTCTGGGAGTGGGAAGGGCATTGGGGGCAGGACTAGGCCAGTGAGCCATAGTTTGGACATGCCTGATCTAGGCGAATAGGCATTAAGAAAACTTGGGTTAACAATTTAGAACTGTCCTCAACTAATGTGCTGCAATGGTTACACTGACATATCAAGGAAAGTCAGCAAGCACTAGTTCTGCACAGCAATTCACAAGAAATTCGGAGGCCTTATTTGTGTAAAATTCACCGCCTATGTTTGTAAGCTATCACACTCTTAAGATACTAAAGTGTCTATTTCAGTTCTTGTTCTGTTAATATTGATAAGAACAATTTATTGTCATTTGCTAGCGCATCAAAGCTGATAAACACAGAACAAAAACATATTTTTTTCTAAGCATACAGGACAGAAAAATTAAAAACCTACTAGAACCGACTGCTTTCCATATTCAATCCAACGGAGTGTTGCAAAATTAGTAGATTCAGCACAGTTGAATCCATGGTTAAAACCAGCATGATACCCATAAGGAAAGGTAATCATGAATTCACCTGCTTCTTGGGTGATCTGAAAGAGAGAAAGTGTACAAGAATTGCTATAGTTCGTGTAACTCTACAATGCACCCTTTTAACTCTCAGAACTATCAGAATGGAAATAAAATGGCTCTATCTTTTTGATACAGAACAAGGACTAACATCATTTAGCTGTTCTGATGTCTCTGGACTGCAACACTCATCAGTCTTAGGTATCTAGTCATGCCTGCCACATGTCCATGGAAACATCTGCAGACACAGACAGCTCTGGCTCTTTGGCTATAAACAGAGATGAGCACTGAACCCTAGAGTCGGATACAACTGGCTTTCAAGCAAGAGCAGCCTTTACCTTTACCTAATCAATTGTTAAAAGTCAGTCTGACTGATGTATACTATTCACAAACTTCTAAGAGTATGATTTAAATTTTATCTGGTATTTTTACTTATGCAAAAAAAAAGTGTATTTTAACTAAACATGTTTGAAATATTCACCTGTAAACAAATGTTTAATTATTGTGAACTAAGGCTTTAAAGGGCTGAAAATGTGGCAACATCATAAAACTGCTTCTTCTCTTTCATCAATCAAAACCCTGCATAAGTAGCTTCAGAAGAGAGATGTGCAATGATGTCGGGATAAGTTATGCCAACTAAGCACAAAACAAATGCCTCCAGAAGGATATTCATCTGTATATCTCAGAATTCATTTGAAGACATGCAAAACAAATGTTGCCAAATTGAAACCAAACTGCATATTTCTGGGAACAGGAACAACAAATACACCCAAATTCTTTGAGTAGCTGTAGCATTTCCTTGTCCGAACACTTTAAAAAGTCCACCTTATATAAAATTTTAAAAAAGTCCACCTTATAAACTAAGAACTGATCTGTCCAAATGGTTCTCTTCACATATTGTACTTCATACATCTTCCTCAACCATCCGTTTAGAGTTTTCAGATTTCAATCCCCACTCCCTTCAGTCAACAAACTGTGGGTGCCAAATATTTAGGAGACTAATATTCCCACCATGATGTTAAAAGCACAAATCAAAGCTCATCCTATTTTTGGTGTAAGCTCTGGAAAAGCCCAGCTGCTGGCATAACGGAGCACCGTGTGTATTTAACAATACAATGGAATTCTGGTCTTGCTATTCTAATGGTTTTTTGAGAAGCCGTTCGTTTTATTCCCCCACCCCACCCTAAATCTGTAAATATCTGGACTCCCACAAGTATTATGTGAAGCAGTCACTATTCAAACTACATGAGCAAAGATTCTCAAACAACTAAATTCCTATGAAAACAAAGGATACTGTACTTTTTTTGCCTTTTAATCTGCTCATCAAATTCTGCTGCTACATTCCTGCAATGATCTCTGAGGCTCCTTGGGTTTCCTCTGAAATTCTAGCAACACCAATGCTCCTTCCTTACCTTGTCAAATGGGATGCCATACTTCTTCAGTATTGATGGAGAGATCAAGGTCATCTTGTGACGGAGAAAAGCTTCACAGCTCTGGGCACTTCCAGGAAAGAAACCTGTTTTGGTGGGAAAAGAGGTCACTTTCTCTGACTAGATATTATATACAACTGAATAAAAATGGGTGCTCTTTTAAAAAGCTATTTTGAAGCTTTTTTTGACATATACATTAGAAAATAATAAAGGAGACAAACCAGCATCAGATGTAATAAGTTTTTGACAAAAAGGAAAAAAGAAAGAGAGAAGGAATTGGAATAGACAAATACAGTAGCGGATTTTTGGGCTTTTGTAATATAGCACAGTGGTGTTTAAACAAAAATGTTTTAAAAATCGTGTCAAAAGCACACAAAGGTGCTTTCTGGGTTGAAAGGATTTTTGCTGGAGGAACTCTGCTTAGGGGACGCCCAAATGAGGCTCTTTTCATGTCCCCAAGATCTTTTCCCACTGAAATGGTCCCTATTTATCTACTTGCAATTTCTTGCTTTCAAACTGCTAGACTGGCAGGAGCTGGGACAGAGAAGGGCACTCATTCCATCATGCAGTACTCATGTCTTGAACTGCTGTCTTGCCGGCCTTTCAGCTAACAAGGCAAGCTTAACCACTGAGCGACTGCAGCTCCCCCCCCTATAGAAAATTGAGCTACACCTTTTGTTATACTATCTCTTGCCACAATGCAGCTAGTTAGAAGCAGATAATACTCAATCCATTAGTAGTGCAGAGACATCTCCAAAGGAGCTCTAGGGCTGTGAAGATTTTAAGTATTTTAAAAGGACAGTTAACAATTTCTAGGACTGACTGTCATTTGTACTGAGAGTCCAATATTAAATGGGAACCTCAAAGACAGCAAATTGTGTTCTTGGAATTTTACACAGGGAGAATGTTAAGTAATTTTCTTCCCTGAGCCATTTTTGGGTTTTAAAAGGTCTTTTTGGAAGTGACTCATTTTTATTTCAGGAAAAAGATGACTTTTTATGGTTAAAACAAGTCAAGGTGCAGCTGTTCCACAGGAATGGAAAGTTCTGGCTCCTCAGAGGCATAATCTCCATTTCCTTCTCAGTTATTTCCAGGTGTTGAGCATGTTTGTAGCCCTCTAAGAATGCAAGAACATAGATACTACATAACCTGTTGTGTCACTACAAGAGACACAACCTCCCAGATTCACATAAACACTGAGTCTATGCATGTCTTTGACCCAATTAGGACCCTACTGATGTCATGGTATGAACTTCTGTTCTCCTTCGTGTTGTTTGGGGATGCACACTGATGGGTTCTGCGCCTGCGCTGAATCCTGAGCGGAGCTGGAAAGCTGATTGGATAAAGAGTTTTGAATGTGGGACCGCCCACCATGCCCAACCCCTTTAGGCGCCATTTCGCGCTCTCCCCTCAGTTTGCTTTTTTCCGCTGCGCAAGCAGGAGCCTGGAAAAAAAGCTGTGAGTACTTTACTGAGATTGTCTCAGAATCTTCCAATTTTTCTACCTTACAATTTTTTCTCGGACTAGGGGAATTGTTCCCTTGGTCCTCGTGTGGCTGGGGCTCGCCCTCAGCCGCCGGTAAAAAAAAAAAAAACCAAGAAGGAAACCGTTCCTTCCTGTAATCTCGTGCCGGGGCCTCCCGGCCGGGATAATTTTTTCTCTTTGGCCATCTACCTCGGTGGATGGCCTCAGCAGCAGCGTTCAAGCAGTGTCCGTCCTGCAAGAGAAAGTTCCCTAGCTCGGACGGGCACGTGCGCTGCAACCGCTGCCTCGGGGAGAGCCACCAGGTCCAGACCTGCGAGGTGTGTAGAGGCTTCTCGAAGGCCGCCATCAAGAACCGCCAATACCGCCTCCAAGCCTACCTCATGGAGGCCGCCCTCGCACCACCGCCTCCCCCAGCTCCAGAGCAGGCCGCTGCCTCAACGTCTGCTCCTTCGACCTCTGCTCCTTCTTCACGGCCTTCGGCCTCCGAACTGTTTAGACGGAAGAAGGAGCAGGAGAAGAAGAAAAAAGATAAAAAAGAGAAGAAGAAGCGCCGCAGCTCTACCTCTTCTCTCCCGCCGACCCCGGGACCGGCTCACCCCTCGCCGCCACGCTCCCTAGCATCCGCCCCGGTTGCAGCCCCACCTACGCCGGGCAGGATGCCGGTCGATGTCTGGGAAACTACGCCGGAGAGGGCCCTCCGCCGTCGCCAGAGGCCCTTCCACCTCCACCGCCGCGACGATCTACCTCTCTTCGCGACCATTCCGTGGCTCCTGGTCTGGCTTCCTAAGCGCCACCCCAGTTGAGCCTCATCGCCCCGTTTATCGAGGCGATGGTGCGGAAGCTGCATGCCGAGCTCCAAGGCCCTCGACCGACACCATCCGAGTTCGTGGAGCACCCTCTGCCTCCCGAACCAGCCACGGAGGCACCACCGCGCCGTGACGAGGGTCCGGCACCGAAGCGGCAACGAGTGGAACAGGCGCGGTCGGAGGCCTCTCTCCCTCCGTACCAGCTGCCTCTGCCGGGGAGCGATCCGAGATCCGCCAGGCCGTACTGGTCGGACTCGGACCCCGAGGCCTACCTGCCACCGCCCAGCGTCTCGGTGCGGTCAGGAGGCTCCGACGACTCGTCGGACCAGGAGGAGGAGGATCGGCCACCACCGGTTGCGGTAGACAAATCCCCGGACGATAACATCGGCTCCGTCCATGGCTCCCAACCGGAGGACCAGAAAACATACACGGCCCTCATCACCCGCCTCGGATCCACGCTGGGGATCCAGGCGGAGGCTCCCCTGGACGAATGCGAAGATGTCGTCTGCGGCCTGGCCGACCGGAAGGAGCTAGTCCCCGTCCGTCTGGGACTGCTCCCGAAGATCGCCAAGGCGGCCAAGGAGATCTGGAAGAGACCCGTCTCTTCCCATTCGGTGTCCAACAGGGTGGACTCCATGTACAGACTGCTGGAAGACTCCGACTTCCTACACGTCCACCCGGCGCCGAACTCCCGAGTGGTGAAAGGCTCCCAACACCGGACGCCGATTAGTAGCACCCCCGTTCCGTCGACCCAAGAAGGGAAGAAACTGGACGCACTGGGCAGGAAGGTCTACGCCAATGCCTCCCTGTCCTTCCGTGCGTCCAACTACGCGACGGCCATGGGGGGCTACCAGTGCCGACTGTGGGAACAAGCGGAGTCCTTCAAGTCACTGCTACCGCCGGACAAGCGAGCGGACTTCGAGCGGGTCTGCATGGAAGGAAACCAACTCGCTCTCCAGCAGATCCGTACGGGCCGCCACGTCACGGAGTCAGAAGCGAAGAATCTGGCCTCTGCAATCCAGCTTCGTCGCCACCCCTGGCTCCGCTCCGCTGACTTGCAAGACGACGTGAAGCGGCTGGTGGAAGAGCTCCCCTTCGACGGTGAGGGCCTCTTCGCCAAGGAGACCGACACCTCCTTGGGAGAGCTGAAGGGGGACTACGCCACCATCAAACAGCTCCGCCCTCCACGCCGTGGGTCCCACCGTTACCAGCAGGACCAACCGTCGACGTCCCAGGCGGGTCCTTCCTACCAACCTCGCCCACCGCAGAGGCAAGGCGACTACTCCCGGTACCAGCCCTACCGGCCACGACCACAACCCAGCCGCCCACGCTACCAGCAGCGTCCCCAGACTGGTAAATGCACGGAACGGAAGGGCAAACAACGTGTTTGACTCTTCCGTGACCGAGACTCTACCCTACCGCCCCCTCGCCAACTACCTATCGGCCTGGTCTGCCATCACCACAGACCGATGGGTTTTAACCATCTTAGACTCTGGCTACGCGATCGAGTTCAGGAAATGCCCTACTGTCGGGTGGGTCCGCGTCACCGATCCGTCCCCACCGCTCCAGGAAGAACTATCAGCTCTCCTAGAGAAGGGCGCCATAGAACCGGTTGCAGCGTCGGAGTCTCACGAAGGGTTCTTCTCCCGCTACTTCCTCGTGGACAAAAAAGACGGGGGGACACGTCCAATCCTGGACCTCCGTCTCCTCAACAAGCATATCGACGCGAGGAAGTTCCGGATGGTGACTCTTCATTCCATCCTCCCACTGATCAACCACGGGGACTGGTTCACCGTCATCGACCTGAAGGATGCCTACTTCCACGTATCCATCAGAAGGGAACACTGCCGATTCCTACGCTTCCAGATCGGCGGCGACGTCTACCAGTACACCTGCCTACCCTTCGGCCTCTCCACCGCTCCGAGGGTATTCACGAAATGCATGGCGCCGGTGGCTGCTCATCTTCGGCTGCAAGGCGTCCAAGTGTTCCCGTACATAGACGACTGGTTGGTCTGCTCCCCAACCCAACAGAAAGCCAAGGACGATGTTGCCCATTGCCTGGCCCTTATGCAGAGTCTCAGTCTACGGGTCAACTACAAGAAGTCTCAGTTGACCCCCACTCAACGAATAGACTACATCGGAGCCGTATTGGACTCTCTGGCTCTGAGAGCCTACGCTCCCCCCAAACGTCTGCTCGACATCCGCACGGTAGTGGCTCGGATCCAGGGCAGTCGTCGCGTCCGTGCCAGGGACGCCCTCCGCTTACTAGGACTCATGGCGTCGACCACAGCAGTGATCTCGCACGCCAAGCTCAAAATGCGGTCACTCCAGTCGTGGCTCCTAGCCTCCTTCGACAGCACCCACGACAACCTCGGGAAGTGGCTCACACCGACCCCCGAGCTGCGGGACCAGCTGAACTGGTGGACAACGGACCGCAATGTGACCGCCGGGAAGCTCTTCACCCTCCCCGTGCCATCCGTCCAGGTCACCACCGACGCGAGCACGCACGGATGGGGTGTGTGCTGCCTCGGGTTACGGGTCCACGGCATCTGGACGCCTGCGGAAGCCGACCGCCACATCAACTTCCTCGAGCTGTTAGCGGTATGGAAGGCGATGAGGTCCTTCAGACTGTCCCTAGCAGGCCGCGTGGTGCAGATCGCTTCGGACAACACCACGACCCTAGCCTACCTCAACCGGCAAGGAGGGACCAAGTCCCTCTCCCTCCTTCACCTGACGGTCCAGATCTGGGAGTGGTGCCTGAAGGTACATGTGTTCCCCATCGGTGTCCACATCCAGGGCACGCTGAACTTAGAGGCGGACTCCCTGAGCCGCAAAGGGACGGCGATGCACGAATGGGAACTGGACGGATCGGTGTTCGACCGCCTGTGCCGACGGTGGGGCACACCGAGCCTAGATGTGTTCGCGTCACAGATCAACACCAAGTGCGGCCGTTACTGCTCCCGGGCCGGGATCGGCCACGGATCGGAGGGCGATGCCTTCATGGTGCCGTGGCACCAGGAACTGCTGTACATGTTTCCTCCGATCCCTCTCATCCAACGGTCCTGGTACGGATCCGTACGGAGAACGCCTGGGTGATCCTGATCGCTCCGTCCTGGCCGCGCCAGCCGTGGTTCCCGCTACTCCAAACCCTGGCTTGCGACCGCTTCCGCCTACCCACCGATCCGAACCTCCTCCGCATGGAGGACGGTCGGATCCTCCACTCGGATCTACCGAGCCTACACCTGACGGCCTGGCTTATCCGCCCGACATAACACGGATCCTTGAACTTTCAAGGAAACCTTCCACGCGAAAGTCCTATGATGCCAAGTACCGTCGCTTCATAGACTTTCTAGCATCCAGTGACCACACCGTGGACTCGGCATCCCTGCAGGACGTCATGTCCTACCTCCTGCACCTGGCTGAGTCAGGATCTGCACACTCATCCCTAAAGGTCCACTTGGCTGCGGTGGTAGCTAAGGCCCCACCTTCATCAGTATTGTCCTCCGCTTTCAGAGACAAGACTGTTAAAAGATTCCTCCAGGGACTGCGTAATGCCTACCCTCCAGTGAAGATACCACCTCCTCAGTGGTCCCTCACTGCTGTGCTCACCGCGCTCACGAAGGCGCCCTTTGAGCCCATGGCTACAGTGGACATTAAGTTTGTTTCTTACAAAACTGCCTTTCTCGTAGCCATCACCTCTGCCCGGAGGGCAGGAGAACTGGCAGCCCTGCGGTTTGACCCTCCTTTTCTCAAGTTCTACCCCGATAGGGTAGTATTGCACCCGGACCTGGCCTTTCTGCCCAAAGTCCTGACTGAATTCCACCTGGCCCAGTCCATCACGCTTCCAGCATTCTTCCTGAATCCCTCGTCTGCACAAGAGAGAGTGTGGCATTCGCTGGATGTCAGGAGGGCCTTGCTGTTCTACACACAAAGGACTGCGTCCTTCAGGAGAGCCAAACAACTGTTTGTGGCCTATGGTGGCAGGTCCAAGGGACACTCTCTGTCTGCCCAGAGACTTTCCAAATGGATCTCAAGCACCATCTACTTGGCCTATGAGATGTCATCTCTGCCACCCCCGCCTCATGTCCGGGCTCACTCCACCAGGACATTGGCTTCCTCCACTGCGTTCCTCGAAGGCATCCCGATGGAGGACATCTGCAAGGCTGCTACCTGGTCCAGGTCCTCCACCTTCATCACCCACTACCGGGTTGACACAAGGTCTGCTCCCGATGTCAGACGGGGCAGGTCCATCCTGACGGCTGGTCTCCGATCCTCTTCGCTGATGACCGCCCATCCATGATGCCATCGCGCTCTCCTACATCTCAGGACGCCGGCTGCCCACCATCCAAGTAAGTGAGCTTGCTAGTCACCCATCAGTGTGCATCCCCAAACAACACGAAGGAGAAGGACAGGTTTCACTTACCAGTAACTGTCGTTCTCCGAGTATGTTGTTTGGGGATTCACACAACCCAACCCTGCCTCCCCTCAGGGCTGCCGGCCTGAGATGGCCTTATGCTTAGCGGGCAGCTTTAATATCAAACTGAGGGGAGAGCGTGAAATGGCGCCTAAAGGGGTTGGGCATGGTGGGCGGTCCCACATTCAAAACTCTTTATCCAATCAGCTTTCCAGCTCCGCTCAGGATTCAGCGCAGGCGCAGAACCCATCAGTGTGAATCCCCAAACAACATACTCGGAGAACGACAGTTACTGGTAAGTGAAACCTGTCCTTATACAAAGTATGTGTTCTCTTTACAGGTACAGCCTCTCTTCTCCCAACGTTCTCTGTCCAAACTCTTGCCAATGTTCATTCTCAACAGCACAATTACCACTAACAGTATGTGTATACATGTTTGGTGACTACTGCAGACATCTACTGAACAGTGCAGGCAACTAACAACTCCTTTTCCAGCCCAAAGCAAGAAGTTGGCCTTAAAGTTTTGTTGACTTTTAAGACATAAAGGATGAATGCTTGTTCAAATCTTTTAATTATAAAAGATAAAGAAGTATTGCAAAGATTAAAAAATTGGCACATCACATAAACTGGTAGTCTTAATAATTAACAGCTAGGTCAATAAATTCCTGTGAGATGGTCTGGCAAATTTCTTCACTTGTCTCATGAACTGTTTCGGAAAGAGGGGAAGCTATTTATTTTAAAAAAAGCTACTGTCATAATACTCAATTAGGGATACAACTATGATAATCTTATACAGTACTACTTTTGTTCAGAAACAATAAACCATTTGAAACAAAATAAATTGTTACCTTTAGCAAGACGTTCTAGCCGTTTCCCATGCTCTGGAGGAACAGAGTACCTACAGACCAAAAAATTAAGAAAACAGTAAGAATTTCAACTTTAATACTGTGAGAAAATTGAACGGGAAAATAGTTTAGTAAGAAAATTTAAGTCAGTTCAGCTTTCTTTCTACTTTTGTTAAACTGATGAAACCAGAAAGCTTGTTTTCCAGAAAAGCTGACTAAATATTGTGGAATACCTCTACAGTATGTTCACAATGGATATGATGTCACTGATGATTAAAGAAAAAAAATGCAGCTGGTTAAAGAGGATTTTGGGATGCATGTGACCCCGATTCTGGTGATTCCATACACAAAAATCATCAGTGGAAGCCTTTAATCAGTGTAAATTTACTAAAGCTGATGACATCATCCCTATTACACATATGTACAAGTACACAAGCTTGTGTGTGCATGCGTGCGTGCGTGCGTGCATGTAAAGACAGGCAAGTTGTTTTATTTATGTCCTGTATAACTTGAAATAGAATGTTTACATATCATTCATTCTTCCTCTGCAGATTGTCTCACCATGACTTTGGTTCTCCAAAATGCAAGTAGTTGATGCTGTAAAGATCCATGTCCTCAGTGTGCCAGGCAAAGGAGGTTTTCCACATCCCAAAATAGAGATAAGGTGTGTTCACTCCCTCAATGGTAATACCACTTTCATTCTCCACAATATCCAAAATTGTATTCAGCCGGCCAATATTCCACTCATCTACATGCTAAAAAAAAATAAAGCCAGTCAAACAAGAGCCATCAGCTGATATGATAGCAGCTGTCACCTTCTTACCATCCTTTGCTTCAGAATGTATAATTATGAACACATACAACATATCTTCTATTTTCAACACAGGCATGGCTTTCAAAATAATTTGCTATTTTATTTACTCTATGCTTCTCTTACTCTATGTTTATTTATCTGTGAGTCAGGACAAATATATTTGCATTAAATTAGACTTCAGTAATCCAGCACATAATATTAAGACAATATTATTAAGCACTGTCATTGCCTGCAAATATAACATCAAGATACTTCAAACCTAAGTCCTGAGAAGATGCATATTTTTCCAATCCTTAAGGACTTCATTAGCTGTATCACCTCACCTGTGGGATCCCCATTCCTTGGAGTCTCGCTGATACTTATTTATTGTATAATGAATATCTACATTGATGTTGATATAACAAGCACAAATTGACCATCTCAGGTTCCTAGCTAGAGTTCCACATCCAAGTTTGAAAGTCACTGAAAGGCTTAATCTGAGACACTATGCAAGTCCTCCAGTGTGCCTCCAAATGCACGTAAAGGACACCTAGATGTAATGTGGTCAATGGTTTGGTCTTCTTCTCCACAGTCACACTGAGGAGAGGACTTCCATCCCCACGTGGACAGAGTGGCTTCACATCTGCCACAGTCAGTCCTCACTCTGTTCAATATCCTCCACTGCCATCTTCGAAGGGAAAATCTGGCTGGCCATTCACAGGGATTCTTGATTATGTGTTGATGGGGAATTGGAGGCAAATGTTGCCAGAATTCCATCCAGGCATCTGACACTACCATTGCCTTTATTTCAGCAGCAGTTTAAAATGACTGTTCAACTGCACATTTGTACTAAATGAGAGTAATATTTTGTTGGTTTTGTTTTGTTACAAAATATTAAACTGCTTTAATGTGTTTGTAAGTTGTTTCACATTATTTTAAGATACCTGAATTGCTTTAGCTTATATATTAATTCTATTGATTTCTCACAACCTTATAGAAAACAAAGTACAGATCAGCTTCAATAATACAACTGATGACTAGCAGAGCTTAGTATCGAGGAACAATTTGTAATGAGCACTAACAATCTATTAATTGCAACACCAGTATAGAAAACCAGGTGTCCCATTAGCTGTTTACCTTGTCATAGAGTGTGCCGTTAACATCCGCACCATAAATTGGAGCATTGAATGTAAGATTTTTCCAGTATTTACGTTCAAGATCTTCAAAATCAGTATACCGAGGTGTACAGTACCTACATTAGGAAAAGTTCATTTTTATAAACAGGTTAACTTTATTGTCTATGCAACCCTTAATAAGGTCATCACAAAACAGACCATTTTTTAAAAAATCAATCACTGATAGAAGTTTAAGCAGGAAGTAGATTAAGTATAAACATTGAAAACCATGCAGTAAAAATATAATAAACTGATATTTCCCTCCAAACATGAAGTGGCACACTAGGCAATCACTTTCAAGTACTATACCAACCACTGGCAATGTTTTAAAAAACTGAAAGCCTTCTTCTAGAAGGATATCACATGGCTGAACAATTTTATCCAAATTATTCTGATTATAACACTTGGCAAAGGAAGCAAAGAGGCATCAAAACAGGTGTCATTGGGGTGAAAACAGAAGCCACAGAAAAGGCATGCTGTAAGTTGCTCCTTTGTACATCGCAAACTACATTCTTAATAGAAATGACAGTGCAGACAATACAAAAAGAAGCTTCTCTATACAAGCTTAATCCATTTAGTTTCTCAATAGCCATGCTACTTGCAATCACTTGCCATATTTGCATAAAATGAATTTTAATAGGGTAAAGAAAACAATTTTTTTAACCCAATACAGCTGCTTCGCCAGCCACACACCCAGTCTCACAAAACAGTTGTTTCTCTCTAAGCTCCACCCCTCCTCCTTCTAAGATACACTGTAGGGTAACCAGCCACTCCTGCCAGAAAAAACTTTGTGATCTCCTTGGGGTAACCTGTCCTCTGTAATGCACTTAATCCATTTCCTATTTAAACTTCTAATTGTAAAGAACAGGAAACAAAATACATTTTCCTGGAAGCTACATTCCAAAATGGGCATCAGATTTTGCTTGGATCATAGATGCTCACAATCTTTACAACTAATACTGTATAGCTGAATTAGTTCAATATTAAATCCTTTTGCTATTACTTCATGTTTCGCTACTTTAACTTAAAAAATAGAAATAGGTTAAAAATATTTCCAAAATCTATGTAACTTGTACTATACAAATCATACCTGAACATTTTAGATGTCAATAAAATATGTACAAATGGTTTTAATTTAACAGCGATTAACCCCGCAAAGTGATCCCTCTATAATTCAAAACATTTACTACGTTTCAGAAGGAGTCCCCCCTTTTATTTTATTTTTAATCTTTCCCTGGCCTTCCCTTAGCAGCCACAATAAATAACTGCTCTATTTCCTGCTTGCAGTAATCGGGGAAATAGTTAAGCTGAATATAGTCAAACTTTTCAAAACTACTACTGTAGACTTTTTATGTTAGAAAACAGAGAGAAATAGGAAGGTATAAAGCTACCTATCAAAGAGGTACTTTAATAATGTTCTTACTTATCGCTGTTTGCTATCTTCCTGAACTCTCGGACTGTCATGGGTTTCTTTTGGATGTTATACTGTGTGAAGAGGCCTGACTGGCCAGTGACCAGTTGCTGAATGGGAGCAGGGATATTCACATCATCAATATCATCATACCATCTGCGAGGCTTCCACTCCTTAGGAGGAACAACCTAAAAAATTCAAAAAGACAAACAAAGCAGAGGGTCATAAAATCCAGGACATAAACCTACAATAAGTAGATCTGAAAATATTTCAATCCCTAGTTCAGCAGAATATTCTTAGGTGCATACAGTGTTCATTATAGCTAAACTGTGAAATATAAACAAACATTTTATTTATAATAGTAGAAAAAAAGCAAAATACATCAGAACTTTGATTTGACTATGTGAAATGAAAAGATACCTCTTTAAAAGCATTAGAATTATTGACCTAGACTGCTCATATGAAATACAACAAACACCAACTACTTTATAAGGTTATCTTTATATAAAAAATATTACATGAAAGGCAGACGAGTATATGGTGTCATGTTGCATTTGCTTGGGTGCATTTCCACATATTTGGTCCATGACTTTAGTTAAAGAATTGGATACCAAAATGGCTCCTATGTTGACATTAAAAAAAACCATAACTGTCCACAATGCCCTGATTCACTGGGGACAGAGAAAAGAGTACCAATGACCAGTACCATTAGGTAATTTCAGAGATCGCTATCTTGTTGTTGTTGTTCAGTCGCACAGTTGATTCTGAGCCTTTGCGACCCCATTGACCACTGTCCACCAGGCACTTCTCCACCATCCTCCTCAACTCGCTCAGTTCTGTGCCCATTGTCTCTACAATACCATCTAGCCATCTCATTTTTGGCTACCCCCTTTTTCTTTTGCCCTCCACCTTTCCAAGCATCAAGGCTTTCTCGAGTGAATCATCTCTTCTCATTTGATGTCCAAAGTACTTTAGCTTCATCTTTAGTATTTGACCTTCTACGGAGCAGTCAGGGTTGATTTCTTCTAAAACTAATTTTTATGTCACGGTTGCTCACTCTTTCTACTGCTAATAGATTATTGGAAACCATACATATATTTATATTTGGGAGTTTTGCATACCAAAACTACAGTTTTAAGAGGTTTTTTGGGGAAATAAATAAATATCCCTTACCTTAGCATACACTACAGAAATAAAATGCTGGACAAACTCATCTATGTTGCTCTCATGTTCCAGATATTTCTAGGTTTTATTTAAACTTGTAGTTGTTCTAATTGATAATATAAAGCAAACACTGTCATTCATATGTGTAGCGCTCTTCTATTTCCAGCATGTACCCCTTTCCCCTCATTCCTGGATCTCCTTGTCTTGAGTAGGGAGATGTGAATGAAAATTTTTATTCACATCCAACTGGACATGTTCTTTTAATTCAAATCTGCCCACTTCATGTAGAAGTCTGGGTAATGAAAGGCGGAGAACATATGAGAAGGCTGAGATCAGCATATCTTTGAGACTTCATGTATTGTTTGAAATGCATGAATACAAAAATGTCTGACAAATTTCCTGATGAAACTGAAGAATGACAAAAGTACTACTCCATTTATAGTTTTAAAAACCATACATTCCTTTCTATAACCAGTAGGATGCATTTGGGTTAGCCACATTCTGTGATTCTCAGCCAATTAACCTACATGGTAAGCATGAGCAAAACCTTACACACCCTTCCTTACCTTTGCTAATCCAGCTCGGTGGGCTCCTTGGGACTCTATGTACGCAATGTAACGGCTAAAATTTTTGAACTCTTCCATAGTTGGATGGAAAGTCATTATCCTGGCGCTTGGATTTAGGTTCTCTAATGCCATCGTTCACAACTGTGCTTGTCATGCGAAAAAGGAGAAAAAGACCTAATACAAACACAGAGGAAAAATACAAACTATTTAGAACAGAGGATACATACTAATGTATTGTGTTTTGATTAAAAACTAATAAAACTAAAGCCCAACTGCCTTGTTAACAAATTAACATTTACTTTGATTTATTCAATTACTTACCCCAAACATTTTTCTGCAACTTCAATTCACATATTAAGTACAAGATTTTAAAAAAAGTCCTGACAAAGCAGAAGCATCAGTGATCTCCAACAGGGTTCTTTGCTTTGAAACAACCCCCCCTCCCCATAATTTCCATTTTGGTTACTGAAAATGGTAATTACTAGAGAAAAGGTAAAGTAAAGGTTTGATGATTATTAGAGAAATGGGGACCAGTATAGCATAGACCAGGGTGCCCAAACTACAGCCCAGGAGCCGAATGTGGCCCCCAATGCCAATTCATCTGGCCCGCAATGCCCTTGTTGCACCCAGAAGCTGAAGTAAAACATGCTTGTATGGGAGTGACAAGGGCTTTGTGGGCCAGATGAATTGGTATGGTGGCGCATCCGGCCCCTGGGCCATAGTGACCAGTCCCCTGAATCACATGACTGGCCCACAGTCCAAAAAGTTTGGGCACCCCTGGCATAGACTATAGTGTAAGACTAGAGCTCATCATAGTCTGGATTGTAACACTAGCAAACACACATCTAAAATATCACAACGTACAGTATCTTGCAACTTATACTAGGATTGTTTAAATTGAAATTAACTTAACAACACATATCACAGAGAAGGGGGATGGGAAAAAAGTATGAGCATCATGAATTACATGGTAATAAATTAATGAATGAATTTAATTAATTATGGCCAAGGACCAGCACCAAATAAATATAATCTGCAATGTACATTATGCCAAATACTACATCCAGATAGTAAATAAAATTTATATCACAAGTATCCAACATAGAAGAAAAATTAATCAGTTTTACTAGGGAACAATTTACTAGGGAACAATTGCACAACATTTGGCCCCTTTTTAATAATATTGAGGACCTTATCAGAAAGAATCAATAAAATTTAAAATTCTTTTCATCTACCTGGGAATTTTTGAAGAATAGATAAAAAATATTTATGAAGATGATGGTAACAGTGTAAAACAACCTGTCACACAGTTTCCACTTCCTCACTACTACAGACACATAAACAATCCTGATAAGATACTGATAAGGTACTGCATGATATCTCTCCTCCAAGAGCACAGAAGGTATTACAGTACATTAAATCTAGCTAGTGTAAAGGCTTCCCTGAATTTGTGAAAAATTAGATTAAGCTAATAGGTAGAAGACACAATGATCTTACTTCCTAAAACACTGTATTTACTCAGCAAACTTAAATGTTTTTGTAGATTTATGTCCCATATTCTTTGCTTCACAACTAATTTACTATTACATAATGGTAATTACTAGAGACAAGGTAAAGGTTTGATGATTACTAGAGAAATGGGGGTCAATATAGCATAGACCAGGGGTGCCCAAACTACAGCCTGAGGGCCAAAAATGGCACCCGACACAATTCATCTGGCCTGTGAAGCCATTAAGAGCAAATTGAGAGGGCACCCTTCAGGTACCATCCGTTGGGGAGGCTTGCCTCTCCAGCACAAGAAAAAGGGCCTTTTCGGTCATAGCCCCCACACTATGGAACCTCCTCCCAGTAAAACAAATGAGTCTGGTGGCCGAGATTGTCAACAAGTGCCCCTTTCTGGCTCATCTGAGGCTCCCCCCTCCTGTAATTAATTTTGTAATGTTAATGTTTTGTAGATTTTATATTTGTTTTTAGATAGTAAATGGCACAGCAGGAGGCAATATTGCTATGTTTTAAATGGTTTTTTAATTGTTTTATATTGTTTTTAACTTGTGTATACCCCCCAGAGTCCATTGGATCGGGCAGTATATAAATCTATTAAATTAAATTAAATTGGCTTTAGAGGAGCCAAGCACCATTAAAGTGCTATAAGAAAATCCCAGAGACAATAATTCCTTAGATAGGAGAATTGAAATACAGGTAAACCCCAACTTACATATGTCTTGAGTTACATAAAATTCGACTTACATAATGATTTTTGCACTAAAACCATGTCCCGATTTACATAACACAATTTCCATAATAAAGTAAGTAGTAGTAGTAATTTCCTATGAGTTTGCTTCTAGTTATGTAAAAAAATTGTTTTTTCTATGGGGTTGCTTCAATTTACATAAATATCATTTTCCTATCAGTTTGTTTCGAGTTAAGTAAAAAAATCATTTTTCCTCAGGGTTTGCTTAGAGTTAAGTAAAAATTCATTGTTCATATGGGTTTGCTTCGAGTTAAGTAAAAGACCAATTTACATAAAAACCTACAGAACAGACGTTTTACATAAGTAGTGGTTTTACTGTACATCTTTCGATGTTAATTGTTTGAGTCCTATTGGTAGACATACATTTTAACCAGAGTTTCTCATATGGTGCTACAATAGGAATTAAACCTGCTTCCTGGAACAAAGCCACATTAGGGATACAGTACAGAACTAAGCAGTGGCTTAGTGATTAAGATGCTGAACTTGACAACTGTAAGGTTGGCAGGTCAGCAGTTCGAGACCCAAGTGCTACAGGACGGAGAGAGCTCCTGTCTCTGCCCCAACATATATCAAAAACAAGAAAGCATGATATTGCAGGTAGATAAATAGGTACCACTTTAGTGGGAAGATAAACAGTGTCTAGTCATGCATGCCACATGACCATGGAAACATCTGCAAAAGCAGACAGAGTTGGTTATTTGGCTATAAACAAAGATGAGCACCGAACCCTAGAGTTGAATATGACTGACTTTCGAACAAGGATGACCTTTTCCTTTACAGAACTGAAAATATCACTCTCAGAAATCTTTGCCCGCATAATTGTAAGAAATGAATTTTGAGGGAATTTTTTTAGTTAGTTAAACCAGTATGTCAAAGAAAGGGAAAGAGAAAGATGCCTCATTTGCAGAGCAGACGATGCGTCCCACACACCCGTTCTGTGTTTGTGCGGAAGGGAGAAGCCTGTCCCCCACACAAGAAAAGAAGGGGGTCGCATCCACCCCTATGAATTATCTCCCCTATTGTGGAAATGGTCTGGGGGAGCCTCCATCTTTGCCTACGTGTGGGTGGCAAACTTTGCCTACTCTTCTCTGGTGGTGCAGTGGTTAAACTGCTCTACTGCAGCCAGAAGGATGTGAGTTCAATCCTGACCAGGGCTCAAGGTGGACTCAAAGCCTTCCATTCCATCCTTCCGAGATTGGTAAACTGAAAACCTAGTATGTTTGGGGGCAAAATGCTAACAAACTTGTGAACCACGCAGAGAGTGCATTAAGCGCTATGAGGTGGTATAGAAGTGTAATTGCTATTACTATATAGCACTTAGAAAACCATGGAAAGGGTTGCCATAAATCAAAATTGATTACCTAGCATGGCTGGGGTCAAAACGCACTATGAGGTGGTATAGAAGTGTAATTGCTGTTAATATATATTACTTAGAAAATCATGGAAAGGATTGCCATAAATCAAAATTGATGACCTAGCATGCTGAGGGCAAAACGCACTATGAGGCGGTATAGAAGTGTAATTGCTATTACAGTACAGTAAAACCTCGAATAACGTTAAAACCTGGTTCCACAAGTCTTGGTGTTATCCGATTTTTAGTGTTATCCGATGCATGTTAAAATCCTATGGGATCCATAGAGATACATTGTAACCACACAGGCTTTAGCTGTTGTTATCTGAAGCATCCCATAGGATCTTAATGTTATCTGATGCAATTCTTCCCCCCAGATTCCTTAATGTTATGCGATTTTCATGTTATTCGATACTAATGTTAAATGAGGTATTACTGTACTTAGACAATCATGGAAAGGGTTGCCACAAATCAAATTTGATTGGGGGCAAAATGCATTATGAGGCGGTATATATGGAAATTTACTGTACTGTAATTGCTATTTTCCTCGGGAGGAAGAATCCGTCCATAGCACCACTGGGTCATTGGGGGAAGGGGCGGGATGGAGCGGAGGAGACCGACCGACAGGCCTTTCCCTTCTCTTGTGTAGAGAAAAGAAGGCCCTGACGTGGGGGGGAAAGGCACAACCAGCCAGGCCTGTTTGCCTTCCAGGGAGGGAGGGAGGCGCCGTCTTTCCACTCCGATTTCGACCCCCATCTTACTTTTCTTCCCCTGCCCAACGACTCTTGTGTCGCCCAAACAACGGCCCGAGGCCAGGCGAGGGAAAGGGCCCCCCAGAGTCAGGCTCCTCCTCATCTCCGTACCCCCGCCGCCATCATCCGTTTCCCACCACTCTCGCGACCCATTCCCCCCTCCCCTTTTTAACAGCCCTCTTCCCGACTCACCTGTGGCCCCCCCGCAAAGACCACCTCAGCCTCTGACAGGGCCGCGCGATAGACTACCAGTTGGTGGGAGGGGGGGCAAAAACCGCCGTAGAGCCCGCCCCTTCGCGGTGACGTATGCGACACTTCCCCCGCTAGGTCCAATCGCCGCCAGCTCCGGCGTTCGACTTCGCTCTCTCATAGGCTACGGGCGCTGTCGATCATTTGACGTCTCTTGCGTGTCGCGACGGCAGGATCAAAGTAGTTCCGCGAGGGAACTGTTTTTTTTCTTTTTTTGGGGGGGGGGGGTTTAGAGGCGAAGGGGATCCCTCCGCTGGAGTTGCGAAGGCGGAGTTCCTGTCTAACGCTGTGGTTTCTAACGTGGGGCGCAGGCCCCACAGGAGGGCAAAGGCCCCACAGAGGCGGGGTACTAAATATGAACAATATGAACAATAAATAAATAAATAAAAATTAGAGAATGAATTATTAACAGCAAATTCTTCAGAAGCTTGTTTAGACCAAGTTATAATGGCTTTTTAGGCTTCCTCCCCGTGAATAAGGAGTTCATTTTTTAAATAATAAGAATTATATGACACGAGTGGGGGGGACATCAAAATTTCAGAGATGTTTGAGACATAAACCCCCCCCCCCCCCACACACACACACACACAAAAGTTTGGGAACCTAATGGATTTCAGTGGTTAAGTTGCTGCACTACAGCCAAAATGTTGTGAGTTTGATCTTCACGGATCGCTCTAGGAGGTTGACTCAAAGCCTTCCATAATTCCGAGGTCGGTAAAATGAGGACCCAACATGTTAGGGGAAATGCTATTTATTTATTTATTTATTCATGTTTACTATCCCGCCCCAAACGGGTAAACCCGACTCTGGGCGGCTTACAGCATAGCTAAAATCACAGATTAAATCTAATATAAATGATAATATTTAAAACCTTAAGAATTCATAGGAAAAGAATTCATAAGAAAAGATTATAAACAGTGTAACGGATTAACTAGTGAAATGCCCAGAGAGCGCACTAAATTCTATGGGGTGGTATAGAAGTGTAATTGCTACTACAGTACTATATACTGTAGTACAGTACTGTACTTAGAACAGGAGTTCTCACTTTTTTTAAGCCGGAGGCCGGGTCACACTCCCTCAGACAGCTTTGGGGGCCAGACGGCTATTTTGCTCCTCCTCCACCACATGGCACTTCCTAGCGAGGAGGAGGTGGTGGGCCACATTAAATGGTCCCGTGAGCCATATCTGGGCTGCAGGTTGTGAATCCTTGACTTAGAAAATCATGGAAAGGGTTGTCATAAATAAAAATTGATTACCCAGCGTGTTGGGTGCAAAATGCTAATTGCCTTATAAACCACCCATTTAGTGCTCTGGGATGGTATAATACTGTACTGTAATGTCTATCCATCCCCCCCCCCCCTTTTGTTTCTGGCTCATCAGTTTGACACAATTATAACTCGGATCCACTTAGTAAAGTGAAATGTAGGAACCAAACTAGTCTAGCCAATCATTGAGGGGAAAAGTGTTGCTAAATTGATTTTACACCAAGCAGAGTGATTGGGGGAGTTGAGAGAGCAAGCCAGGATGCTTCCAGCACGAATGCAGCTGTTACTTCATAACTGCTTCTTTGGTCAGTATTGAGCATAAGAAATTGAGGATAAGGCATTGGTAGTACAGTATATGCATCCACTATATAACCACGGAAATGAGATGTCTGAGGGAGGCTGCTTGAATGACTAGAAGGGATAAAATCAGGAATGAAATTGTAAAGGAAATAATTTGAATAGAACCAATTTTACATTACATACAGGGACAACAAATAAAGTGGTTTGCCAATGTGGAGATAATACCTTGGAATTCAAAACCTTAAAAGGCATATGTGGAAAGAGGAGGTCAAAGACCATGAGGCACACCCAGAGGAAGGTAGAAGGATAACATCAAAGAAATACTACAAAAACACCAAATAACACCAGCTAGAAGTACCAGAACAAGAACCTTGCATCTCCCTTGACACCCAATGGGGTAAAAGAGGAAGCAAAAAAGAAGATATAACTATTTATGCATCTGTTTTTTATTTTGCATTGACTTTAAAGTACAGTCAAACCTCACATAAAGAGTGTCTCACTTAAAGAGTAACTCGCTTAAAGAGCAGAATTTTCTCTGAATGTTCACTTTGCTTAACAAATAAAACCAACCAAAAACTTGCTTAACAAATAAATCGGGGTTCTCAATCCTCCCCACCAGAAGTCACAATTGGTCACTTACAATGGTGTTTTGCTTAAAGAGCAAACTTGCTTAAAGAGCAATCCCATGGAACACATTATGCTCTTTAAGCGAGGAATAACTACATTTCAGAGGGAGAGGGAGATTTCTCCAGATGCAACAAGACTGCTGTATTATCTTGGTCTGGATCAGTCTTGATTTTGTTAAGCAAGTTTGCTTTGAAGTATTGTGTGTCATTTAGTGTTGTGTTATTGTGTGCATTGATTCACACGCAATAACTAACCAGACTGTTCCTCAAGTGACCCTCTTTAGCTCTATCAAGACAGATCTTCCAAGATTATTAAGCAGCTGGTTGGCTGACCCATTGGTGGAGCTGCTTAATGATCTTAATGTCTTTGGAGGGGAAGGGAGGCAAAGCTTTCCAACTCTCTTACATGGTGGCTGACACAATGCATCAGCAGGGCTTTCAAAAATCATTTTAAAGCATCACTGATTGATTAGCAAGAATAAAGAAATGCACAATGTTCTTTCCCTCATCCTTCAAAGGCAAGTGGAAAAGAATTTTTCAAGATACAGCCAGGCAGCTGCTTTGCTTAGATCCCAGTCATCACATAGACTGGAAATGAAACAAAGTGGAGCGATTCTAACTTCACTGAAAAACAATAGTCCTGACAGGAATATTTAAAAAGATGGCGATAAGCATTGATTGGAGTGGCTTGATTCAGAATAGTGTGGATCGTGTGGGTTGCCAGGAAAAATAACAAATCAACCTTTTCCCCATCCTGGACCAAACTGGAACAAATCACTTCCTGATTGCATCCATTGTTATAGCTAATAATAATAATAATTTTGTGTCTGAAATTATTCTGGCTTGAAAACTTTTTTGCTGGAGAAACTCCGCTCAGGACGCCTGAATAAGGATCCTTTCATGTCCCCAAGACCTTTTCCCATCAAAGTGGTCCCTATTTATCTCCTCGTAATTTTTGCTTTTGATCTGCTAGGTTGGGAAGAGCTGAGACAAAGACTGGCACTCAATCTGTCATGCAGTGCCCAGATCTCAAACTGCTGACTTGCCGACCTTCCAGCTAACAAGGCAAGCTTCTTAACCACTGATCCACCACAGTCCCCTATTGTTATAGGTGAAATGATAGAGAATTTTATGGGTATCTTAAAGACAAACATATTTTCATGTGCATAAGCTTTTGTGGACTGTGGCCCATTTCATCAGCAGTAAGACAATAGTTGACAAAAGCATATACCATCAACACGCTAGTTTTAAAGTGCACAAAAGTATTTGTTGCATTTATTGAAAACCTTTACGATTCATTCTTGTGGGGAAATTTATTATTATTCATTTATTTACAATTATTCATCAATTTTATGTACCTTACCATTTGGTGCCAGGGTTAAATCTAATTTGGGACAGGCCCAGTTTTTAACTATGATGTTGCATGCCTGTATTATGTTACCGGTATGGTTGTTGCGTGAGTCTGCAGAAGTAGCTATCCAAAGGTGACATAAAATCTTATTTGATATGTAGGTCAAGGGTTCCCAACCTGAGGCCCCACTGGCTGGATCTGGCCTGCAGTGCCATTTCATGCGCCCCACCCACCTCTCAAGGGGCATTCGAGAAACAAAATGTCCACCCTGTTGAAGCTGTTGGGACAACATGGTTTCCCCCATCATGCAGGCAGGGCAAAATGGCCATCTTGCCCTTGAAGCTAACTGAGAGAACGTGTCCCGTCCCCCGGCTTAAAAAGGTTGGGAACCCCTGATGTAGGTTATATTGTTTCTAAATGTCTCTTCCAAAAACTGTTACCAAATAACAAAGACCTGACAAATGGGTTATCCTATAAAGTTTATAAACCAATAAATTTTTGTTTGCTTTGAGAAAGAGATGCACACTTTCTTTGTAAAATCCATCTGATGTATTAAAATTCTAGTAAATAGTTTGTTAACTGCTGTTTAAGTGATTATGAACAATTCCTTTGTGTTTCTTTGTATAACTTTTATATAAAAGCTTGTGCTAAATTGCAATTGGGATCTCCTCTACATTTACAGGAATGTCCATTACTACAGCGTTCCATGCACTCCGGTGTCTAGTCATGCCTGCCACATGACCATGGAAACGTCTGCAGAAGCAGACAGCGCTGGCTCTTCGGCTTAGAAACAGAGATGAGCACTGACCCCTAGAGTCGGATACGACTGGCTTTCGAGCAAGGGAAACCTTTATCTTTACCTTACCATTACTACAAGTTCAAATCAATAAACGAACTCTACATAGCAACTGCATCTTGATGTGATTCCTTGACAGGGAGCCCGAGCCAATTAATTTTATATTAGTTAAACTGGAATTTTGAAATTCGGGTAACAATTTGGTTAGCAGTGTAGTAATATTTAATATTTTGAATACCCACCTCTACTTCCTTTTGTGGTAGGTGCCATAATCTTCTATTTATTCTTGGTCTTTTATCTCCATTATATAAAAATATGTTCTGCCATTCTTTTAGTTCCATTTCTGTCATCTTTATCCTCACTGGATTTAACTGATGTTGTAAGTTCTTGCTGGTTTAAATACTGTAGTTGTCTTTCTAACTTTGTGCTGTCTTTTCTTTGAGTTTTTATTGATGGTTTTATTTCATGATTTGTTTAATGTAATCTGTACTGAGATGTGTTGGAAATGTAAACTATAAATCGGATAAAATAGTATCACAGCACCCACTGAAGTTAATGAGCCTTGAGAGATATCGGTATCTTTATGCATGCAGATAAGTACAATACTGTACTGATACAGTCACTGGTAATTGGAAAGTTCCTTTCTGGAGAACAATCAAAGATGCTCTCCACAAATGTTGAACTTAATAACACAAACCATGTAAAATCTGTATCGCTGGCACCTCCAAAGACTGGCCCATTTCAATTTATAAGCTCTTTCTGCCTCCTGATATTTGTGCAATTCAACAGACAACTTCTTTTGGTAGATAAAAGAAATATCCATTTCAGACCTTTCACATTGCTTGATAAATCTTAATGTGCAAGTAAGAAGATCAGTCATTCAGTCATAGCATTAGGTAGGAATATTGTTTAAAATGTACTAACTTATTAGGACTTGTACCATTTTTACACAAAAATCTTACTAATCTTAAATGTCTTTGTTCCTATTTAGGTAGGTATATGATTCCAGCAATGAACAAAATTTTATTTACTTAGAAAAAATTTCCATTAGATTACATGAATTTAACAACCTCATAAGTCTATAGAGGGGAAAGCTGTTTCCTGTTTTGATATGGTTCTCAGCTGATTTGAGAAGTTCTTTGGTCTTAAAAACAGATTTTAAAAGAACCTTTTGGAATGGCTTAATGCAGTGAGTAATTATTATGTTTTGAAAGAAGAAGTACAGCTTCTTATCAAGTGATAATTAAGGGGTGGAAGTTTACACATAGCTAGCTATCTTTCTTCCATCAGAACTTTGTCAGAGTAGGTGAAGTAGAGTGACAGAAAAAGGAGGGTGTGGCAGCTTAAATATCATGTTTCAACCTTAATTTGGGTTGCAACAGATAGCTGGGAACTCAGTTTAGCCAAGTTAACAAAGATTAAAATTAATTAAGCTGAAGGGCTCTTGAATTGACTTGGATATCTTGAGCTAAAAAAAAGAAGAAAAAGCTGAAAACAGAGCAGTTCAATGTCTGAAGACCCAGCATGTTGGGGCAAAATGATAATTAACTTGTGAACCACTCAGAGAGTGCACTAAGCACTATGGGGCAGTATATAAGTGTGATTGCTTTGTTTTGTTTATGAAAAGCAGATTCAAGAAAACCTAATAACTATTTTTAAGCAGCAGATTGCTAAGAGAAAAGCTGTTTTTTAAAAATAGAAAATAAGTTTGTGGCAAAGTATTATGTACATTCTTTCCTTAGGAGTTTGGCTGGTTGTTTTTTTTTTTTTTTTTTTTTTTTTTTGATGCTTAGATCTCAAAGAAGTGTGAACAACCTAAAAGAAAATGTGAAAGATCACATCCATCTGATAGAAGTTTAACTAGAATTCCAAGAGTGGACTCTGAGGTGAGTAGTGCTTCAGTTCTTCTTAGGGAAATTCCGAGACTCAAGGAGAAGAAATTCCTAATTTAAAGAAAGGACAAAATATTCATGTGAAACAAAACTGGTAATAGAGACATGATTTAAGAAATTCATATTAAAAGTCAGATAGTGAAGAAAGATATATCGCTAATTGAATTTAAGAAATTATTGCGGCAAATCCAAAGAACATAAGATAAATAGAGCTTGAAACCTATGTGGAGACATCAATAAAAACTGAGCTGAATATGCGAAAGATCATGACACAAGTAAAGGCAGAACTACATAAATCAGTATCAAGAATTAGGAGTTGAAGACACGGTTCAAAAATGGAGATACTGTAGTTGATAAAATAGCTAAAGCTAATGCTGGAAAATTATACTGGCATGACACTAAGCTGAATGAAATTGATAAGTAAATTGGTAAGAAGTTGGTTGATTTGGAGGGGGAAGGGAAGAATGTGAAACTGTATAGGTTTCCAGAAGGCAGTGCTGAAGTTGGAACAAATTTTAGAGATACTGTATGGTGTTTGAGCGGACAATGGGTCTGGTCTCAAGATGATTTGGGGAGATGGCATTGAATGGGTTACAAACACGGAGGCAGCATGCTTCTGTGAGATGTCCAAATTTTTACAAGCAAGAAATGCTTTTGAAAGTAGCTAGAGAAAAGTCTGCTCTGTTGTCATATGAGGGTGTATCCATCCAGGATCTTTGCTTCTAAACCATATCTTGCTGATTTCGTTTAAAAGCCAATAGGTCCTGTCCTTATGAAGAGTAAAATAATTGGGGATAGTTAGTACAGTAAAACCTCGGATAACGTTAAAACCTGGTTCCACAAGTCTTGGTGTTATCCGATTTTTAGTGTTATCCGATGCATGTTAAAATCCTATGGGATCCATAGAGATACATTGTAACCACACAGGCTTTAGCGGTTGTTATCCGATGCATCCCATAGGATCTTAATGTTATCCGATGCAATTCCCCCCCCCCCAGATTGCTTAATGTTATGCGATTTTAGTGTTATCCGATACTAATGTTATCCGAGGTATTACTGTATATATGAGTTAGTTTATTTGAGATGGAGAAGCTCCATACAGTCAGCAAAAACTAGACCTGGAGCTGACTGTGGTTCAGATCATGAGCTATTGATTGCCAAATTCAGGCTTAGATTGAAGAGAATAGGGAAAACAATTAGGTCACACAGGTATGGCCTGGATAACATCCCTAAGGAATATATGGTGGAGGTGAGGAACAGATTTAAGGGATTAGATTTGATAGGTAGAGTGCCTGAAGAATTATGGATGGAGGTTCACAATATAGTACAGGAGGCAGCAATTGGAACAATACGAAAGTAAAATAAATGCAAGAAAGAAAAGTGGTTTTCTAGTGAGGCCCTTCAAATAGCTGAAGAAAGGAAGGAAGCAAAAAGCAAAGGTGAAAGAGATTTACTCAACTGAATACAGAATTTCAAAGGAAAGCAAGGAGAGATAAGGAGGCCTTTTTAAACGAACAGTGAAAAGCAATAGAGGAAAACAACAGAAGGGGAAGGAGTAGAGAACTTTTCAGAAAAAAATTGGGGAAATTAAAGGAACATTTCAAGCAAAAATGGCTATGATAAGAGACAAAAATGGTAGGGATCTAGGCAGTGGTGGGATGTCAAAAATTTTACTACCCCACTGTGACATCATCACAGTATGGGCGGAGCTAACATCATGATGTCATGGGCGGTGCCAAATAAAATAAAATAATAAAATAAAATAAAAATAAGCACATGCACATGCACACATACCCTCAACTCACCCACATACCCACAACACAAACCCGTAAATAAAATAAATAAATAAATAAATAAATAAATAAATAAATAAAAATTACATTAAAATACACCCATCCACCCCAAACATAAATCAACCCACCCACCCCAAACACAAACCCATCACTTACGTGTTAGTATAAGTGCCTGGGCAGCACCATGTTGCAAGATGGATATGGTCATCGTACCAGTTCTCTAGGATAATATGCCTTAATGTAAATGTAAAACAACTGTACCTCCTCAAGGGTTCTCCAATTGGAACAGCAATTGGAACAGCACAGGTGTAGCTTATTGATGAGGTAACTCCAAGACTTTGCTTAAAAACCCCAAATCAGGCCGCTAGGCCTGCCGCCCGCCAGGCCTTTTTACGAACTGTGGTAGTACATCAATTTAGGTAAAGGTATTAAATACACATTAAAATACACACAGACACACCACATCCAAAGGTGAGTCACTTACCCTGGGGAGCAGGCTATAGGAAGCTTCAGGCTAGGAGCTTATCTTCCTCCTCCCCACTTGGGAGGACAGCAAGGAGGCTGTGCATATGCGCCAAACACTGTAGGTGTGCATGCACACCAAGTGTTTGGCGCGTATGCGCAAAGGGGGAACCAGTGAAAAAGTAAGCCCCGAAGGTGGTTCCCCCCAAAAGCTGCTACCGGTACTCCAGAACACTTGGAAAAGTTACTACCGGTTCTGGCGAACTGCTGCAAACCTGTTACAGCTCATCATTGGATCTAGCAGATGCAAAAGAGATTAAGAAAAGATGGCAAGAGTACATTCTTAACTTTCTACATGACAGTTGCTGAAAAACTGCATTCAGGATTCTGTTCCTACTATTGTCATCTTTTGCTTTCATTTTTGGCTGTTATGTTCATCATAGGGTTTTCAAGGTAAGGGTTTTCATCATTACTTCCTTCTAATCTACACAGTGCTAACAAAAGTTAGTTTGTCACTGCCATTTTTTGTGAAAGATCTTTCACCATAGTAACTTTCAGCTATTGCTGCTACTAAGTAGATGCCCCCCCCGTTGTTTATTTATTTATTTATTTATTTATTTATTTATTCGTACTTGCTACCCCGCTCCAATCGGGCAAGCCCGACTCTGAGCGGCAATTACAGACTAAAATATCGACATCCTAAGACTCGATGTTAAAACTTTAAAAATTCATAAAAGCATAAAAATCACACCACATGAACTGAAGGGTGGCTGTCACTAAATCAGCCACCCTATATGAGACCCCACGACCCTATTTCCCCACACTTGCTTAGCCAGCCAGGTTTTTAGGCCTTTCCGGAAGGGTAGGAGCTCTGTCTGTAGGCGCAGCTCGATTGGCAGGAGGTTCCAAAGGGCTGGGGCGGACACGGAGAAGGCCCTTCTCCTAGTGCTAGAGAGGTGTGCCTCTCTAGCTGATGGGACAACAAGAGAGCCCCTCCGGTCCGCCCTGGTGGGACGGACAGATGTTCTCAGGGTGACGCGGTCTCTTAGGTATCCTGGCCCACTACCATATAGGGCTTTAAAGGTAATAACCAGCACCTTGAATTGCACCCGGAGACATACTGGCAACCAATGCAACTCCCGAAGCAGCGGCGTAGCATGAGCATAACGCCCGCGCCCCGTCACTACTCGGGCCGCCGCATTTTGGACCAGCTGGAGTCTCCGAATGGTCACCAAGGGCAGCCCCATGTAGAGCGCGTTACAGTAATCAAGCCTGGAGGTGACCAAAGCATGTGTGACCATGAGCAAGGCGTCCCGGTCTAGGAGCGGGCGCAACTGGCGTATTACACGAAGTTGTGCAAAAGCCCTCCTAGCCACGACTGCCACCTGTTCTTCGAACAGTAGTCGTGAGTCCAGGAGGACCCCCAGATTACGCACCGGGTCTGTTTGGGGCAAAACTGCCCCATCCAGAACCAAAGCTGGCAACTCCCGTGATAACACAGGGCCCCTCACCCACAGCCACTCAGTCTTGCCGGGATTCAGTTGTAGCCCGTTTGCCCCCATCCAGACCCTAACAGCCTCCAGACACCTGGAGAGGACTTCCACCGCACCGCCTGGGTCCCCACGGGCCGAGATGTACAGCTGGGTATCATCAGCATATTGATGATACCTTACCCCGTGGGGTAAGTCCCCATCACCATAAAACTATGGTTTTATGGTGATGGGGTTAGTCCCCATCACCATAAAACTATCCGTTCTCTTCTGCTGGTGTGGCCATTACTCCTGAAGAGGGTGGATGCAGTCAGGTGTCTCCACTGTGAACATGCTGCCATGAGTTACTCTGCTAGAAGTTCAGGTTCATAATGGAGTCTAGTCTCCTAATTTCTTTGACACACTCAAACCCTTTGACCATAAAAAGGTGTGCACCCAATAAGGGGCTGATTATGCCGATGTAATTAAAAAGGTTTGTGTTGGACTTAAAGAAGTTTGAAGATAAGGCATGCTTTGGGAAATGTTTTCTTTTGTTTTTCTTCTCAATATCTTCTTTGCCTGATAATGCATTGTTTTATAAAATTAATTAGTATTATAATAAATGAATAGCAATTAAACTCAGCAACTACAAAGTTGTAATTACTTATTTTTCAAGTAACTATCCATAGCAAATACATCCCTCTTGGGTATACTAAAGTGAAGTTTTTACCGCACTCATTTAAAAAAGATAATCATCATTGATTAAAAACATTTAGTTTTCCTTAAAGTTATACAAATGTTCTAATATTTCCAAGGATATTGGAAAATGTTCCTGTTGCTCTTTTTTCTAGAAAGTCTACTATCAAGGATAATTTAACTATGTAATATAATATGTTATTGGCAAGGAATGGGCCATTTGTTTTCAACTAGTAATACAGTACATTGAATATCCTCTCTTTTTTAAATACTTGTTAGAGAGAGAGCGCAAATGAGTGTGTGCAGGAGTTTTAGGCTAGGCAGAAATTTGGCTCTAGCATGACACTATATTACCTTTTGAGGAAAAACCAATACATGCCTCTGGCTAAACTTGAGGTTATCTAATCCTCAGGATAAACTATCTGTGCTTCATAGCTTGTAACATTTATAGGAAAAGGTTTTTTGTTTGTTTGCTACTGTTAGCATCCTATTGGTGGAAAAGACATTAACCACCCAGAACAGATCTGTCACCAGCAGCATTCAGTTTTGTTGCAAACCCTTGAACAGCAGGGATTCATGTATTTATCCAAAGTTATTGTCTGTCTTTTGTCACAGGCACATTTAGGACTATAAATCAATTACATACAAATTATGTCTTCAAATAAACCAGATGTTTGGCTATATAATCCAAATTAGTAGTGGTTAGCTGGCTGAGTCACATTTTTATTTTATTATAGAACAGCCTTATTAAATGTCTTCAATTAACCCGTAAGGAATATTTCAAGAAAATTAACCAGTATTTGGTATCACATTTTTTCTTAAGAATTCCAATGGTTCAAAAAGATGGTACAGTACCTGCCAGATGACCACAGAAACGTCTGCAGAAGCAGACAGCGTTGGCTCTTCAGCTATGAAACAGAGATGAGCACTGAGCCCTTGAGTTGGATACGACTAGCTTTCAAGCAAGGGTGACATTTACCTTTACTAAATAAATAAAGACAAGTAAAAATAATGGGTTGGTCTCCAACGATTTCCAAAGATATACTCTGAAAAAAACTTGGTTATGTTGAAAGAGCAAGGAGATGATTGACAACTTGTAAGGGAAATGCTGTATGTGCTTAGTTTTTCCATGATGAGAGGGGTTGAGTGTGTCAAAGAAACTAAGAGCTATACCATCAGGAGATTAGACTCCATTATGAGCCTGGACTTCTAGCAGGCATGTTGTTTCATTACTAAAGTCCAGAAGCCACTTTTAATATCATGCAGGATGACATGAGCTATTTTTTATAATGATAAATAGTTTATAATCGCTACCAAAGGAAGCAAAGAAGGCTGGCAATACTTTTATTGTTACCATGGCTGCTCCTGGCAGGCGATTACTTATATTTATAAAAAAAACAGCAAGAGGGCAGTAGTCGATAGCTGTTGGAAAGGACCAGAATTATTCCTGCTTTCAAATATAGTTAAGGCCACGGAAAGTGAAGGGAAGTCTGTGCATCCAGGAAATTCAAATGAAAATATTACTTGAAGTGGCTCAGTGTTAGAATCCTCCCCTTGATTCCAATCTTAGATAAATCCTCACATGTGAAGCAGGTTTGATAGATTGCAATTTAAATGTATAGTGATGCCTTCTTACTTGAAATAATGCATATGCTTGAGCAGTGAATATTACTTCACACCAAATAAATGCATATATTGATACTCTGAGTATGTTTGTATCTCAGGACTAAATTATATAGTCTGTATCTCTTTTCTGAGGCCATAGAATTTACTGTAGTATGCCTTTTATTTTTCATTTTAGCTGAAATTCAATATGAGGCTGGGAGTTCAATTTACCACTACGCTTCCTGGATGAAAAGTCAGCTTGTGTGGCCTTGAGCTGGTTATAGTCTCAAAGAAACCCCAGATGAAAAGAATGCTAAGCCACTTTTGTGAATTCTCTACCCAGTTAGGAAGTGTTAACGTAAGTCAGAATTTACTTTGCTACTTAGTGGCTAAGACACTGAGCTTGATGACCATAAGGTTGGCAGGTCAGCAGTTCAAGACTTGAATGCTGCGTGATGGAACAAGCTCCCGTCGTCTGTCCAAGCTCCTGCTAACCTAGCAGTTTGAAAGCAAGAAATTCCAAGTGGTAGATACAGTAAATAGGTAATGATTTGGTGGGAAAGGTAACAGCATTCCATGCGCTCTGGCATTTAGTTATGCCTGACACATGACCACAGAAACATCTGCAGAGTCAGATAGTGCTGGTTCTTTGGCTGTGAATGGAGATGAGTACCGCCCCCTAGAGATGGACACGACTGACTTTCAAACAAGAGATATCTTTACTTTTACATGGTTATCATTATTAAAATATAGTAGTTTACTAGTTTTCAATAATCCCACATTTGACTGTAGGGAATCAAATACTGTACAGTAGTCTACTAACCCTATGGGATTTTGTGAGAGTAATTGTGATAGTTGTGAAGGTGAAGCTTCTTGCTGTGTCTTACAGTGTTTGTGAACATTCCATCAGCTGAGGTGAATTCTCAGCTGTGGCTCCACATCACTAAAGCTTTTAGATGCTCCTTATGGAAGACATTTACTTTATCTGGCAAAGGACAGAGAATAAAAGAACCCTCAGAGGCTAGCAGCTGCCATATACAGAAGCAGAAGAAAGATGGCACAGACTTTGAGAAAAGTATAGATGAAATCATAGAGTTGCAAGTAATCCCAATGGTCAGTGATTGCAATCCTTACGGAAGCAGATCTCCGAGGTAGAGGCCTGAGGGGGATGGAGGAATAACAGACTGAATCCCAGAGAAGAACTGAAAGTTGAAAAATTAAGAGAGACCAATTGCAATTTTTCTTTAAGAAAAATTCCAAAACACATAGTGGAATAATATCTTTGCTATGATCAGTCATATGATCCTAATAATGAATAAAGTTTCATCTTTTCCAAAACTCTTTTTGAGGTTGGATATTAAGTAAAGCAGTAGACAGTAGAGATTATTTTGATAAAGTTTTTATAGAGTCAGAATGCATTGGAAGTTCCCTCCACCCCCAAAACTGGAAGCAGCAGCAAAAATTTTGATTGATTGATTATTTTGGACTTGTTTTCAGACATCACCCCAACAGGAGCAAATGATGAGAAACTGGGTTCCAGGCCAATATATCTGCCTCAGCCTAGTAGTTAATCTAGTAATGTATTCTGGGGATCTGCATAAATTTTTTTCCTATACCACAGCTAGATTCAAATGGAGAGGAGGCATTGCTGAATGGGGGTTGGCAATGGATGCTGATGTTACTTCCTCTCAATATTTCTATTTAAATTAATGGAGGAGACCTTTAAATTCCCTAGGGTTTTTTGTCTATAGATTTTTTTATTTTTAAAATGTCTTAAAAATATTTGGTAAAGTGACTTCTAAAAGTTCAGTTGCTCATGACTATACAAGACAAACAATAGTGAGTAAGAAAAAACTCCAAACTGGAAAAACAAAATGCTATAGCTAATAATTGTCTGAGAAAAAGAGTCAAAGGAGGATTCAAGAGGAACCTTCACAGTTAAGGCATACTCAAATAACAGTGATGTGCTCTGTGTATGTGTCAGTGTGTGAGAGATACAGCTATTGGATGGTGATTCAGTGTGATGTTACTAACTAGAAACATGCAGGTGAACGAAGTAATTTGTTCAAGAAAATGTTAAATTAGTGGAATGAATAGCTTGATGGTATTTCCTCTTATCTAATTCAGAGCAATATTGTTAAAATGATTGAATAGAAATAGAATACTGTATATGAGATGCAGGCATGTACAGATTGAAACAAAGTTAGAATAAGGTGAAATTGAGTCATTTTTCATAAAGATTTCTGCAACTTTATTGCATGGGATGCAGCAGATAATAAACTTGTGATTCTGTTGTAAACTGTCCTTCTTTGCCAGTATATTTAGAGAACAGTTCCGACTCAGAAGAGCTTGCTTGGGAAGGGAAACCATGTACTATGTCAAGGTACATGACTCTATTGTGAAAGGAAACCAGTTTGCTTGAAGGCAGGATTCTATTGAGCTAACAGGTGTATGCAGTATAAAATAGTTGCAGATGCTTGTGATGTGTCAGGAACTTGGGTTCTCAGCCTTGATGTTAACATCTGAATACATTTCTGGGGCTTCAATTGCCAGGCTGCAAACTAGATTACTCCTTTTTGACAGATAAAAAGAAAATTCACTTGTGGTGTCTCCATCTTATACATTGGTTGTTCTATTCATCCATCCTTCCCTCCTGCTACTGCAACTGACAGGATTTGTGCTTTTTCGAGGGAGAGAAGGCTAGGAGAGGAACATGGTTTTAAAAAGCTGCTGCTTCAGTGCTATGAATAACACAGAAAAGTTATCCACTTGCCACCTAGCAATTCTTCCTGCAGCACAGCAACAAACAGGCCGTTATCAAATTAAATTCTGTATGTTTCTTAGGGCCAAGGACGTACCCAGGATTCTAGGGTGTTGGCTCTGCCCATGACATCATGACATTGGCTCCCCTCACACTGTGATGACATCACGGTGTGGTAGCAAACATTTTGACAACCCACCACTGGTGAGTTCACTCCCAGAAGAGACCGCCTTTGTGAGCAAACCTGCCCAGGCGAGAACCCCCCTCCCACCTCCTGACAGGTGTTTCCCTAACATCACCCCACCCCACCCCACTGGCTGCCATAAGCCAAAGGGCGAGGGATGGGATGAGCAAAATTGCTCCAAAAGGAGCAATTCACCCGCCCTGTCCCTGTCCCCACCGGCTGCCAGGGGGCAATGGGGGAAGGATTTCCCTTTCCCATGGAGCCTGCTAGGGAGACCAGGACCCACATGGGAAAAGGGTTTTCAACCCCCCTGGCAGGATCCACAGGGAGGAGCAATCCTTTACCCATCGCCAGGCTGTGTGAGTCGGCAACTCTGTCTGTAGAAAGGGGTGGAAGGGCCCCCAACCCAACTGTCTCCCACCAGCCCTGGAAAGGAAGGCAAATGGGGAAGGGAGGTCTCATCCGAGTAAGTTCACTGGCCAAGCTACAGACTTGCCCACTTTTTGTTCCCACCTTCTGACGGCCAGCAGCAGTGGGATCAACTGGGCAAGAAGCTTCCAAAGGAGCTCTCTTCTTGCCCGGTCAGTCCTTCCCTTCCCACTTCCTGTAGTTAAAATGTAGAAAAATATTTTTTTCTTAAAATGTGTCTAAAATAATGGGGTGCATCTTATAATCTGATGTGTCCTATAAACTGGCAAATAAGGTAATTTTTTTGCGGTTGTGACATTCTTGTAGCAGTGTATTTTATAGTAAAGCTTTCCTCTAATTAGATACTCTAATTTTCTATTAATCCTAGTAATGAAGATATTGTCTGAAAATGTTTCTTAAGAACACGAATAGTTTGTTTTAATAATTGAATCAAACTATTTTGGGATAGATATAAAATAGGCAGAATCTTGTTAAGTGTTCAAATAATGTTCCAGAAATTGCCATGGTGCCAAGGTGCCAGGGCATGCTTCAATCAGGTGCCTAGTTACATACCTGTTGGAATGCTGAAATGCATTCCCAGCATCTTATCAGGTAGCTGCAATTAATCACAGCAAGTTACACAAACACCAATAGGATTCCAGCCAATACGTAAACAGCCCAGTATAATAACACCAGGATATATTACTTGAGGGACTATGGTGGCTCAAGTGGTTAAGACCCTGAACTTGACAACTGGAAGGTTGGCAGGTCAGCAGTTTGAGACCTGAGTACTGCATGATGGAATGAGCTCCCGTCTCTGTCCTAGCTCCTGCCAACTGAGCAGTTTGAAAACAAGAAATTACAAGTAGATAAATTGGTACTACTTCAGTGGGAAGTTAAACAGTGTTCCGTGCACTCCAGTATTGAGGCATGCCTGCCACATGTCCACAGAAATATCCTAGAGTCAGATATGACTGGCTTTTGGGCAAGGGTGAGCTTTACCTATACAGTGTTACTTGACCCAAATATAACATTTGTACTTTTCTGTCAATAGAAGTACTTTCCCTGGGATGTATGTCTTTGGTCTTTGAAGTAGAATAAATTGGGTGTCATCTCTTACATTCCTGGCAACTGGCCACAATCAATTCCATTCTACTCCCTCCTTCCTGCCTCCCACACATGCATATGCAGAACGCAGAGATCACTGATGCGTGGATCTTATGAAGTCCATGGAATAAAAGGAGTTAAAATATGCAATTTTTAGTAAACATAAACATTTTATAAAGCTATTGCTAGGACAAAATAGTTTCTGAAAGATGCTATATGAAAGGAGAAAATAGCCAGTGAATCTAATCCTACAGATCTGTGAGGGGTAAAAAACCAAATATCATCTGTCAATCTGCAGGCCACTTGTCAAACTCTAAACTTACATAAGCTGCTTCTTACCTTTTCTTTTTCAAAATCAGCATGAATCGTCCTTTTACTGAACTTTTCTCAAGTCTCAGATCAATCAGTTGAGCCATTTGCTGCAGATTAGCTATAGCAGGGGTGCCCAAACTTTTTGGGTCGTGGGCCAATCACGTGGTTCAGGGAGCCGGTCACTAAGGCCTGGGGCCCAGATGTGGCCCCCAACACCAATTCATCCAGCCTGCAAAGCCCTTGTCACTCCTGGAAGTGGAAGCAAAATGTCCCTGTATGGGTGCATTTTACTTCTGCTTCCAGGAGCGATGAATTGGCGTTGGGGGCTGCATCCAGCCCCTGGGCCTTGGTTTGAGTATCCCTGAGCTATAGGATCTATTACCTTTGTCACATTTTGTTGTATTAACAGAATGCATTCAGCAGAAATGCCTGAATCTTGCAAAATTCTAAAATGAACCTATCTAATTCTTGGGTGTTAATGAGATATAGAAATGAAACACAGATCTCATGTAGAACCACCTTGGAATCTTCCAAAATACTCCAGTTTTGTACTCTGTGAAAAGACTGTAAGAATTGGTCCTTACAATGCTTAATTTATTTTAAAACTTTATTTCAGCTACAGGGTATACCGTATAATCAGCAGCATATTAAGAGTTTAAAAAATACAGCTGAAGATGCCAGATCTCTGACAGCATTGGTGTATGCGTTGGTAACTCGAAGATTGGTTACTGCAACACTCTCTATGTGGGCCAGTGATGGGATGTTGCCGGTTCGGACCGGTTCGCCCGAACTTGTAGCACCCATCAGGAGGGGATCGCCGGGGTGGTGGTAAACCCCCGGGCGACCTGGTTCGGTCGCCTCTCCGGGGCCCCTTTGGAAGCGTACTTCCGGGTAGCCAAAATGGCTGCCTGGAACTGCGCATGCGTCAAACCTCTATCTGACGCATTCACAGTAAAAAACAGAACTGCACATGCGTCAAATAGAGGTTTGATGCATGCGCAGTTCCGGACAGCCATTTTGGCTGCCCGGAAAGGAAGGAAGCACCTCTACAAGTGGTGGTGGTGGTGGCCTTTCCTTGCTGTGGTGCGCCGCTGCGGCGGTTTGCCACTGTGGCGGTTTGCCACCACGCCACCATAGTTCCTGCCTGCTTGCTGCCTGCCTGCCTAGCTAGGTAAGTAACTTAATGGTTTTTTTGTTTGGGGTGGGTGGGTGCGTGGGTTGAGGGGTGTGTCTTTATTTTTATTTTGTTTATTTTGTTTATTATATATTTTTATTTTTTTCCCTTTGGCTTCGCCCACAACATCATGACATCATGATGTCGGCTCCAATCATGACATCATTATGTCAGCCCCGCCCATGACGTCCATGACATCAAGGTGGGGTAGTAAAATTTTTGACAACCCACCACTGATGTGGACCTTTCCTTGAAGATGATACAGAGAGTACAGCAGGTACAGAACACAGTAGCCAGGTTGGTAGCAGTTGGTTGGAAATTCGACTACATCTTCATGACTTGCATTGATTGCATGTTTGGTACCAGGAACTGGGCCTTTTTGGTGGTGGCACTGATGTTGTGGAATGCCCTCCAAATATCTGCCTGGTTCTTCCCTCCACAAATTCTGGAGAGTTAGCAAAATTGAACTTTATAGAGAACCATTCTGGGACATTTTCCCACTCTACCTGATGCTTATGATTTTTCTGACTTGTGGCTTTTTAATTTTTTTACTGGTCTTACTGTTTGTTTATATGTTTTACCATGCTTTGTGATGTTTTAAAGTTTGTATTTATTGTTGGTATTTTGTTGCTCACTTCCCTGTGTGCCCTTTTGGCCAGAAGGGTGATATATAAATGTAAACGTACATATGTACACATATACACAAGTACATACATATGGTACGTAAGTAGCATTATCTTGAGAAACATGTGGCTGGATACTGAAACACTGGAGTGAAGAAGCCGGAAGATAACCTTTGGGAACCTTTGCCTCCAGAGATGATGCTGTGGGGTACTGGGTGAAGCAATTTACAGGTGAATGAAGGAATAGTTGAAGATGGAATCAGTGTCCCTTTTGCTCTGCAAGGAACTTCTCCAGGCTTCCTGTGGTTTTTCTTAATAGCCATTCTGGACCAACCCATTTCTTCTTCCCTGTCATATATGTAACAGAACAGAACACCTTCTAAGATGATATTATGCATTCTCCAAGTCAAAATATGATCCCCCCGCCCCCGCTTTCAGGATTGTTTTACTCATATGTAAATGAAATTAACAAGTCACAGACTTATGTGGATCAATCAACTGCAGTTTCTGTTTTTGGTTGAAAACCCTGTGTATAACCCATCGAATCGATGGTATAGTGGAGCCAGAGCTCACGGAGCACATCACTGGGATTTCTTAATTAATAAGTGTGATGACACCACCTACTCCTTATTTTCGTTTGTCCCTCTCAGTTTAGCTGCACTCACTGCAGCTAATAGAAAAATGGATTTCTTGGGGATTCCTCGGCTTTTGATGAGGCAGATTTTCTTGACTCATGGCTCTTTGAGGGTCCGCAAGCAAAACCAATAAGCGATCTCTTTCTCCTTGCCAAAAAGGCACAGAGAGATGGATGGCTGCTTTTAGATCCCCTCTCCCGGCTCCAGATTTGTGCACTGAAAAGCTGGACGAAATGGAGGAGGAGAAATGGAAACTTGTTAATCTTGGTTATCTCACAGCCAATTTGATTTGATACATTTTCCCAGGCTTGCCCTGTTTTGTAACTATTAAATGGCTTTTCCACTTTTCTTCCAAAGAGTTCAAGATGCCATGTGAGATAGCTACCACCCCAACATTTTATCCTCACAACAATCCTATTAGATAGATTAAAGTGTTAGTTGCTAAAACTGGGCTGAGGCAGCTGGAGTAACATTGCATCTTGTGCTACGCCTAGCCCCATCAGGTGTGTCCAATTGGAATAAATTGATGATGGCACCACTGCAGTGGCTTGCTTGTTCTGCCAGGAGTTTTGAAGCTGAGGCATGGAGGTAAGTGCTGCTTCTTCCCTGTTTGGTTTGCTGTGGTTTTTGAATTAAGTCACTCATAGGAAGGCTCCTCAAGCAGTGCGTAGTCGGTGTGCTCATAATACCATGTGCTGAACAGGCTGAAGAGATAGGCCCATTGGAGCACACTGCCCAAAGCAAACAAGACTCCTCTGGTTTAATAAGTGTACATATAGGCTTAGGTCGGTGAACCTCAAGATTTTGAGTTTCATCACATTTCTGTGAGGTGATTAATGAATATGTGAAAACTGATGTGCTTATCTGATAATATTGTTCGCTCAGATTTAGTTTGGTGGAAATAATGTCCAGTTTAGGCCCCATTTTCATGGCAATGCAGTGCTTAACAACTTTCCCACCAATTTGCTGTGTTAGGCTGTGGTCTGCAATGGGCCTTTGCTTGGCTGTGTAACATTTCAGCACCTGAACAGTAAGTGGCAGTGATTGCTCACCTTGGTAGATAAGTCTTATGTACCCTTAAGGGCACTCTAAAACACTCTGCCATTATTAGTTATTGCAAATATTCGTCACAGGAGTTGTGGGGGAGAAAAGTATTTCTTACGTGCAATGCAGCGCACAAAGGTTCCAGTATAGAGACCTTGGACTCTATATTCAACAGGAGATTGAAGGGGAAAGAGGGAATGAGTTTTGGAAAGTTATTTTTGGTTATACTGGTGAGGCAATTCTGGAAGTTGTAGTTAAAACAAGACCAAAAAACCCCAGTAGCCATAAAGGTAACACAGAATCAGGCAGGAGTGGAAGGAATATGTGGCCGTAATATTTCTGAATTAAGGAGCATCTGCATCTTTTGCATCAATCTGAAGAGACAGGTAATGATCTATAGATGTTCATATTGAAATAAATCCAAAAGATTTTTAAATTAACCAAGGAGCTTGTTTTGCATTGGGAAAAAAAGAACAGGGCTGTTCTCAACAGTGAGTGTTGGGACCAAGTGTCTGAAATAATTACTTGTTGAATCCCAGCTTTCTTTCCACTGCATGTAGCAGATATGGAACACATTAGATCCCCATGGCTATGTTCAGAGGCAGGAAACCACTTTATATCATTTACTGAAGTGCAAACAAAATTTGCCTTCATGCTTTGCTTCTTGTGGATGTTCCCAAGATGGTTGGCTGATCACTATTGAAAACGGTGGGTTAAATGGATTTTTGGTATTATCTGGCAGGACTCTTGCATTTTTATAAAACAACATGTGAAACATTTGGTTGGCTTTATTTTCTTTCTCATCCATTTTTTTAATTATAGTCCAAAAATCAGCTAAAGATGCAAAACAAAAACTCACTGGCATTATTTTCCATTCTTTCTTGAAAACTGACAGTAATCTGTTTCTCAGGTCTCCTTATGTTTTGTCTCTAGCTACAGTGAGTGACATTGTCCTCAGTTTTGAGGAGATATCACAGCACATTACATACATATTATAATACTGTCAAAACTCTGAAAAGGGACATTCAGTTACCTTTAATTGGAGCTTGAATTCTGTTCCTCTTGGTTGCTCTGGTAACTAAAGACAATAAGCGTCCATGCCTCATATCTAATGAGAGATGTTGCTGTTCTTATTTTCTGTTGCGTCTCTTGACCTGAGTTCACCTGATACTGATGATAGGTCCATAGAGCACTTCCCTGAAGGTCATAAATATTTTACTTGGTTCATATAGAGGCCATTCCTGCAATCACTAGAATATTTCCAGATTGACAAGTCCTTTCCTTCAGTCTCTTCAATTCAAATTTTCTTCAGTCAATTTTCTTTGATCCACATTTCACCCCACCATATTATGTAAACTCTTGATTTAAAAAAAACCTCCATTGCATTCTGCAGCCTCTACTCAGATGCTTACTTGGTGGCATCTTCCTTTGGGGGTGGGGTTGAGTTTGGGAGGTTTTTGTGTATTATTTATGAAGTATTTTTGAAGTGTTTTTTTTTAAATGATTTGATGTTATTGTTATTAGGGATGTTCCGAATTGCCTTTGAAATGTTTTTGCGATGCAATATCTTGTAACTGTGATGTATTGTTTTTTTCTCTGTTATTGTATACTTTGTATCTTTGTTAGCCTCCCAGAGTTGCTTGGCGAGTGGGGCGGCATACAAGTCAAACAATAATAATAATAATTATTATTCTCAAAATGTTCTGTGGTATCTTTCAAGGACTTAAGGAACTCTTTCAAACATATTCTCCTTTATTCATCATTGGCATGGCATCTACCCTTATTCCAAGGAACAAGATGGAAAATATAAAAAACAAGAATTTTGATGTGCATATTCTGTATTTTCTCTCTATCACAATTATCTAATGGTAAGAGTGCCAACCTAGCAGTTCAAAAGCAAGAAATTGCAAGTAGATAAATAGGGACCACTTCGGTGGGAAGATAACAGCGTTCCATGCGCTCCGGTGTCTAGTCATGCCTGCCACATGACCATGGAAACGTCTGCAGAAGCAGACACCGTTGGCTCTTCGGCTTAGAAACAGAGATGAGCACTGACCCCTAGAGTCGGATACGACTGGCTTTCGAGCAAGGGAAACCTTTACCTTTACTAAGAGTGACTTATAGGTAAAGGTCACCCTTGCTTGAAAGCCTGTCATATCCGACTCTAGGGTTGTGTGCTCATTTCTGTTTATAGCCAAAGAGCCAGGACTGTCTGCATTTGCAGACGTTTCTGTGGTCATGTCGCAGGGACAGAAGAGTGACTTGTAAAGAACACAAAATTTCAAATCTGAGGGTTATTCAACTGTTATATAACCAATATGTTGTGTGGTATGCATAAAACAGGAGTGACCAAACTTTTTGCGCTGTGGGCTGATCATATGGTTCAGGAAGCCAGTCACTAAGGCCTGGGGGCCGGGTGTGGCCCCCGTTGCCAATTCATCTGGCCCGCAAAGCCCTCGTTGCTCCTGGAAGCGGAAGTAAAATGCACCCATATGGGTGCATTTTAGTTCTGCTTCCAGGAGTGATGAGGGCTTCGTGGGCCGTATGAATTGGCATCAGGGGCCGCACTCGGCCCCCAGGCCTTAGTTTGGGCACCACTGGTATAAAGCATTTCTGTCTCTGTGAAGAGGCGGTGGTCTCCTGTACAAGAAGCCTCAGACAAGGATGTTTACTCCAGAGCTCTCTTGTGGAACCTTTGTTTAAGACGTTTTCGTTGTGTACACTTTTTTTTAAAGCTGGGTTAATGTCTTGCATATGGATGGCATGTGATTGAATAAATTGCTCCTCAAGAATCTGCAATTATTATTTTATTGTTGTTGAGAGGTGTGTGTTTTCAGTCACCAACCTTTTGCTTTGGCTCTTGTTACAAACCTCATTGTTTAACAGGAAAAAAATCCTGATTTTAATGCTTAGCACGACGAGAGCTGTAGTGTTATTGTGGATTTTCTATTCGTTTAATGAATTTTTTAAATGAGCAGTGGTACATAAATATTTTAAATAAACAATACACTGCCAGTTTTACAAGTGGGCAAAACAGAGTTGGATTGCTAGGTGCATGCAAAACCATTAAAACATGGTAGTGGGAAGGAATACCTGAATGTATAGAACAGGGATTCTCAGCCTGCGGGCTGGATGCGGCCCGCAGCACCATTTCATGTGGCTGCCGCTACCACCACACCAGGAAGTGCCATGTGGTGGAGTAAGGGCAAAATGGCAGTCCGGCCCTCGAAGCTGTCTAAAAGGAGTGTGACCTGGCCCCCGGCTTAAAAAGGTTGAGAACTCCTGGTATAGAACATACTAGAAACACTACCGGTATATGAAGAGCACAGAAAGGCTGGAAAATGTTTTCCAGCATTGTGATAATGCTACTGCGTGTTTATCAGGACACATGAACCAGACCCTCAGTTTTCATGAGCTTATCATGCTTTTATCAACTTCAGGAGGGTGAAGAGAAAGAGTCATAACAAAGTCCTATTTTTCTCTTATATTTGAATAGTCACACACATACGTTTACACTACTAAGAATTCTTTTTTATTATTATTATTGCTAGCCGACCCCAAGACTTCCTACTAATGATGGTTTCTGACCAGGCCTAGGTTGCACTGAAGAGAAATAGTGTATGACACTAAAGATTATTTTCTATGAAGATAAAAATGTTGTTTCTTTTTCCAAGAACCTGCCTGAAAATCTGCTAGGGAAAAAAGTTTACTCAAGTTGTAATTCTGACTGAAACAAATAAGCTGTAGTTTTGTGGCTCTTATGAGGCCTTGAACAAGTGGAGGGGGCAGTGGTAGACTGACACTTTCCTCCCTCTTTTAAACTATTCCAGTGAATGGAGGCATCAACCTTGAATATCAGACATTGGATCACTGGCCTAGCGTGGGGGGCGGGGGGCGGCGGCGGATGGGTGAGGGGGCGGCTTGGATCGGGAGTCGGCGAGCCTAGGTGGGGACGCGGCGAGTTTGGCCTGAGCCCCGGACGGCTGAAACCCGCACTACGCCACTGCATTGGATGTTTTATCAATAAATGTCCATGTGTCAACATCATGTCATTGTTACTCACTCCCTGCTTCTGTAAATAAATATAAAAATAAATACCTTTTGCTATCTAAATATTGAAGCCATTGTTTAGCGAGTACACTAGTGTACACAGAAAGAGCCTTCTCAAAGATTGTGGTACTGTATTTTTGAACTACAATTGGGCGTACCCTGGGCAAAGGCCACCTTGTGCCAGTTAATCTTTCTCACACTAGGTCAGGCGAAAGGAACTGTGGAATAAACTCACCAAAAGGTGGCTTCATTTTTGGAGTTTCACATCTGGTCAAGACACGGAAAAAGAAGTGCTTGCTCTGTCTACATTGTGGCTTTGGCATTTTCTGCTACATTTACAGGAAATAAAGTGATCCCAGGAAAGGCCAATAATTTTTGTCTTTCTAGTGGTAGGTATGCAGGAAATTCATGAGTGCTTGTCTCTTCAGGGCTTTGTCTTAGATAATTTTCAGACAGGAAGCCATATTGGTCTGTATTAACAAAAATGAAATGAAATGAATTGCAACACCTTTAAGGCTGATAAATGTATATTGGCGTGAACTTTTGTAGATTTATTTCAGCGTGAGCTTTCAAGCATTGAGAGTACAATATTTAGGCCACAGATTTATATATGGTATGTATGGTATTGAGATGCAAGTTGTAATAAATGAAATGAGAAACAGAAAATAGCTGCATATTAACAACTAGTGGTCGTAAGCCTCCAGGCTGACGTTGGCATTTCAACTACAGATAGTGAACTTTCAATGTGTTAATGACATTTACTTCCTCCAGATAGGTGGGTGCAAATGACATGAGCTTTCCGGAAATTTCTGCAGGTGGTCAGTTGTACTATAGTCAAAGTTTCCTTAAAGGAGAAGATAACATTTGACACTGAGCTTCCAAAATGGCAATGGTATAATTAACAATGATAGTGGATGTTCAAAGTGTTGCTTATATTAACATCTTTGTAATCTGGTAATGAGAATGTGCAAATGATTTGAATTTTCAAGAAGTAATAGATTTTTCTGATGCCAGGTTTTTACCAAAAGTAGCTATCTGGCTATACTGTAGGTAGAGAATGACATATTATTAATATATAGTATGGTACTTAATATATATTATGGATACTTAGGAGACCACATCTCCCCAAGGTTATCTGTCCATCCCACCAGAACGGACCGGAGAGGCTCCCTAGCTGTGCCATTATCTAGAGAGGCTCGACTCTCTGGCACTAGGAGGAGGACCTTCTCCGTGTCCACTCCGGCCCTGTGGAACCGCCTGCCTCTAGAGTTACATCTTCAGATGGAGCTGCTGACTTTTAGGAAGGGAGTGAAGACTTGGCTGGTAGGACTGGTGTGAGGTAGTGATGGTTCACTGACCCCTCCCCACTGGCTTATTTAACATCTTATACCCATCCTCTCTCTCTCTCCCCCCTTAGGTAAAGGAACGAGATGCTGTTTTAAACTGTTTTTAGATTTTTAATTGTATTTTTTAATGTTTTACATGATTGGTTTGTAATCTGACCTGAGTCACCCATGTGAGTAGGGCAGAATAGAAATTCAATAAATAAATAAATAAATGGTAACATATATAAATAGTAATAACTGTGTGCTGTCAAGTCAATTCTGACTTACGGCGACCCTTTTCAGAGTTTTCTAGGTAAGGAATACTTACATGTGGATTTCCATTCACTACTTCTACTTCTACTTCTACGGGCATCCTGAGATAGCGCAGCTTCTCCAGGGTCACACAGGCTGGCTGTTCTGGATGAACTCCCAACCTCTGGCTCCACAACTAGAAACCTATCTCACTGTGTTACCTAGCCAGTCGGTGTGGTTGGAGAAGGAGGAGTCCAGCCCCAGGCCCCTTCAATATGGGGTGCCTCAGGGCTCGGTACTCTCTCCTCTCCTATTTAACATCTATATGAGGCCACTGGGTGAGATCATCCGTTCCCACGGGGTAAGGTATCATCAATATGCTGATGATACCCAGCTGTACATCTCGGCCCGTGGGGACCCAGGCGGTGCAGTGGAAGTCCTCTCCAGGTGTCTGGAGGCTGTTAGGGTCTGGATGGGGACAAACGGGCTACAACTGAATCCCGGCAAGACTGAGTGGCTGTGGGTGAGGGGCCCTGTGTTATCACGGGAGTTGCCAGCTTTGGTTCTGGATGGGGCAGTTCTGCCCCAAACAGACCCGGTGCGTAATCTGGGGGTCCTCCTGGACTCACGACTACTGTTCGAAGAACAGGTGGCAGCCGTGGCTAGGAGGGCTTTTGCACAACTTCGTGTAATACGCCAGTTACGCCCGCTCCTAGACTGGGATGCCTTGCTCATGGTCACACATGCCTTGGTCACCTCCAGGCTTGATTACTGTAATGCGCTCTACATGGGGCTGCCCCTGGTGACCATTCGGAGACTCCAGCTGGTCCAAAATGCGGCGGCCCGAGTAGTGACGGGGCGCGGGCATTATGCTCGTGCTACGCCGCTGCTTCGGGAGCTGCATTGGTTGCCAGTATGTCTCCGGGTGCAATTCAAGGTGCTGGTTATTACCTTTAAAGCCCTATATGGTAGTGGGCCAGGATACCTAAGAGACCGCGTCACCCTGAAAACATCTGTCCGCCCCACCAGGGCGGACCGGAGGGGCTCTCTTGTTGTTCCATCAGCTAGAGAGGCACACCTCTCTAGTACTAGGAGGAGGGCCTTCTCCGTGTCCGCCCCGGCCCTTTGGAACCTCCTGCCAATCGAGCTGCGCCTACAGACAGAGCTCCTACCCTTCCGGAAAGGTTTAAAAACATGGCTGGCTGAGCAAGTGTGGGGACATAGGGTCGTGGGGTCTCATATAGGGTGGCTGATCTAGTGACAGCCACCCTTCGGTTCATCTGGTGTGATTTTTTATGCTTTTATGAATTTTTTAAAGTTTTAACATCAAGTCTAGGATATTGATATTTTAGTCTGTAAGCCGCTCAGAGTCGGGCTTGCCCAATTGGAGCGGGGTAGTAAGTACAAATAATAAATAATAAATAAAGTTATAGGTAAAGATTACTCTTTGTTAACTTCCCTAGATTCACATTGGAATTTACAAATGTCACATTCTGTATGCTAGTCATCTCCTTCTCAAATGTCTTTTAATTCCCTTTCCCTACAATAACCACTTTGTGATCAGTAGAAAGTGTTGTGAGATGCTAAAGTGTTCTAGCATTGGCTTCCGTAGGTTACTGTTTCCAATTTATAGGTCAGTGGTGGTGAACCTATGGTATATGTGCCAGAGGGGGCACTCAGAGCCCTCTCTGTGGGCACACGTGCTGTTGCCCCAGCACAGAGTCCCCTCCCCTCTGCCCAGCAGCCCAATGGGAGCACTTCTCCCCCCCCCCCAGCAGAGTTCACCCCGCCATGTTGGCACTTTGTAATAAAAAAAGAGTGGTTTTTGGGTTGCAGTTTGGGCACTTGGTCTGTAAAAGGTTCGCCATCACTGGTCTAGATTTATTGCAGTTTCTTTCTTGGGTGCAGAGGCTGTTCTGACTACCATATGCAGAACACAGAAGGGCACTGCTGACAAGAGAATGGTATGCACATATGACATTAGAGCAGCATTTCCCAAACTATGTTCTGTGGAACACTGTTGGGACTTCAGTTCCCAGAAGCCTAAGTCAGTACATTGGCTGATCAGCGCTTTGGTTGAATTGACTTAGGCTTCTGGGAATTGAAGTCCCAAAACCAAAGGTTGGTAAACACTGGATTAGAGTATGAACAATTAAATGAGCCCATATCGTGGGTGACTGCCGGTACTTTTGCATGAATGGTGCTCCCAGAGTAGTTGTGAAACACAAATGATACACCTAGGTTTGCAGCAAGGTCTTGTTCCTCTCTCTGTATCCAAGTTGTGTTGCCTCTTAAGTGGCAGTTGTTGTTTTAAGGTTTGTGGAGTCTGCAAGTGAACACAGGCTGCCTCCCAAAATCTAAGCTAGGGAAGTATTATTGTCTAGAGTAGGCTGTTGTTGCCTGATGATATGGTGGTATCAGCTGGAAGCTGTAGATGACAATGAATAGATTTGTGTCATTCTTCTTTTAGTCATGTTCTTGGGCACTTGTTTTGCCCTGACAGTTTGTTTCCACCGAAGTTGATATTGGTTTTAAAAAAGCCTGCTGTAACTCCTTGGATTTTCAGTCTTGTCTTGCGGATCCAAGCCAGGGTCCCCAAACTTTTGGGGCTGCATGCCAGTCATGTGGCCGAACGTGCCGGTCACGTGGTTCCTCCACCCCAAGCAGAAGTAAAATGTGCATGTGTGGGCATGTTTGGCATCCACACACGCACATTTTACTTCTGCTTCCGGGAGAGGTGAGGTCAGTGTGGGCTGGTTGGAATGATGTTGTTTTTCATAATTCAGGGGAAAAAATAGGAAAAGGTCATGTGGTTCTTAAAATAATTAAAATGCAAGGGAAGTTTAGAGACTTTATTAGCTCACTAAAATCAACCAATCAGCTATTTTTCAATGGTAATCCTTCTTTCTCCAGCTGCGCACCAGATTTTGTTGATAGCACCTTCTAGTGGCACTTTGTTTCCAATAATTTGTCCCAGTTATTAATTATTGCCGCCATCTTGTGGGGATAAAAGCAAATGAATTCTTTTGCTGCAGTTTTTAGAAGTATTTGTAACTTCTGAAGTCAGAGCATTTAGGTTTTCTTAGGTCATGATCAGAAACATGTCTTAACAGTCTTAACAATATACCGTATATTCTCATGTTGATCACAGAGGTAGCCGTATTTCAGCAAGAACAAAAACAACATTGTGGTAACTTTAAGACAAGCAAAATGTATTTAATTGTGAGCTTTCATAGATTTTGTGGTGCTTGAAGAACTCAATTGTTATCCAACAGCAGCTCATACAGAAATAAATTTATTAAGTGATCTCAAAGGGAATCAGGGTAGAACAAAGGAATTCTGTCCTTGATTTACTAAGTTTAATTTGTTTCCTTTGCATGAAATGATTTTTAGTGATTGAATTTAACATATCACCAATATGATCTTTTCCTCCATGCTAGGATGTTTGCCATTCTGGGTGATGCTGTCGAAGGTAGGGGACCACTGTCTTATACAATCCCAAGATGAAGGGTTAGATATATATATATATGGTTGGTGTGAAATGTTTTTGCTGTTGAATAGGGATTGACCGATTATGCTGTTCAAATGTGAGAAGGAAACTAGAAAAACTATTATGTCTAGGGAAGAGAGACAATTTTTCACAACTGGAAGAAATTGGAATAGTCCAGGTAGCTAAGGACCTATGCTTACTTGTGAACATGAAAGACAGATCTGACTCTTGCCTGAAAGAGTACACTTTGATGGAAATGTCAGCTCTATCAAGTAATGTAATTAAGTGGGAGAAAAATAATCAGTGAAAGAAACAGACGGAACATGGCAACATGTAAGTAGTGAAAGGTTCTTCCTCCATATTTGCTAATGACTGTGTTGGGAAACTCCTTCAGATTTTGCACCTCTGCTGACAAATTGGTTTGACCAGTGAGAAGGCTCTGGATTGATGCATGGATAAAAGATTCTGCCTTAGACAATTTGATGGTGATTAGATGTGTGAACTGATTTTGTGATAGCCTAATAAATATCAAAAAATAGCTTCCCAAACAAAATAAAACTCAGACTACACAATATATTCCAGGAAAAATAATGTTCCACATCCCAAACAAGGATATGTATTACATCTCGCAAGAAGAACCCAACCAAGAAGGCTGTCAAATTTTGACATTTGGTATAAATAAAATGTTAAAATGATTAAGAGATGATGTGATAAGTGGCACTATCTCTATACTGGTCTAAACAGCAGAGGCACATCCTCATTTATTAATTAATTTAATAAGGACAGGTTTCACTTACCAGTAACTGTCGTTCTCCGAGTATGTTGTTTGGGGATTCACACTGATGGGTTCTGCGCCTGCGCTGAATCCGGAGCGGAGCTGGAAAGCTGATTGGATAAAGAGTTTTGAATGTGGGACCGCCCACCATGCCCAACCCCTTTAGGCGCCATTTCGCGCTCTCCCCTCAGTTTGATATTAAAGCTGCCCGCTAAGCCTAAGGCCATCTCAGGCCGGCAGCCCTGAGGGGAGGCAGGGTTGGGTTGTGTGAATCCCCAAACAACATACTCGGAGAACGACAGTTACTGGTAAGTGAAACCTGTCCTTCTCCTTCGTGTTGTTTGGGGATGCACACTGATGGGTGACTAACAAGCTCACTTACTTGGATGGTGGGCAGCCGGCGTCCTGAGATGTAGGAGAGCGCGATGGCATCATGGATGGGCGGTCATCAGCGAAGAGGATCGGAGACCAGCCGTCAGGATGGACCTGCCCCGTCTGACATCAGGGGCGGACCTTGTATCAACCCGGTAGTGGGTGATGAAGGTGGAGGACCTGGACCAAGTGGCAGCCTTGCAGATATCCTCCATCGGGATGCCCTCTAGGAATGCAGTGGAGGAAGCCAGTGTCCTGGTGGAGTGAGCCCGGACATGAGGCGGAGGTGGCAGGGATGACATCTGATAGGCCAGGTAAATGGTACCTGAGATCCATTTAGATAGTCTCTGGGCAGACAGAGGCTGTCCCTTAGTCTTGCCACCATAAGCCACAAACAGTTGTTTTGCTCTCCTGAAGGACGCAGTCCTCTGGGTGTAAAACAGCAAAGCCCTCCTGACATCCAACGAGTGCCACACTCTCTCTTGTGGAGACGAGGGATTCAGGAAGAATGCTGGAAGCGTGATGGCTTGGGCCAGGTGAAATTCAGTCAGGACCTTGGGCAGGAATGTCAGATCTGGGTGCAACACTGCCCTGTCAGGGTAGAACTTGAGAAAAGGAGGGTCAGACCGAAGGGCTGCCAGCTCCCCTGCCCGTCGGGCAGAAGTGATAGCTACAAGGAAAGCAGTCTTGTAGGAGACAAACTTAATGTCCACCGAAGCCATGGGTTCAAAGGGTGCCTTCGTGAGTGCGGTGAGCACTGTAGTGAGGGACCACTGAGGGGGTGGTATCTTCACTGGAGGATAGGCGTTGCGTAGCCCTTGAAGGAACCTTTTAACAGTTTTGTCTCTGAAGGCGGAGGACAATACTGAAGAAGGTGGGGCCTTGGCGACCACAGCAGCTAGGTGGACCTTCAATGATGAATGTGCGGATCCCAACTCGGCTAGGTGCAGGAGGTAGGACATGACATCCTGCAGGGATGCGGAGTCCACGGTGCGGTCGCTGGATGCTAGGAAGTCAGTGAAGCGACGGTACTTGGCATCGTAGGACTTCCGTGTGGAAGGTTTCCTGGACAGATCAAGGATCCGTGCTATGTTGGGCGGATAAGCCAGGCCGTCAGGTGTAGGCTCGGCAGATCCGAGTGAAGGATCCGACCGTCTTCCATGCGGAGGAGATTCGGATCGGTGGGTAGGCGGAGACGATCGCAAGCCAGGGTTTGGAGTAGTGGGAACCACGGCTGGCGCGGCCAGGACGGGGCAACCAGGATCGTCCAGGCGTTCTCCGCACGGATCCGTATCAGGACCCGTTGGATGAGAGGGATCGGTGGAAACATGTACAGCAGTTCGTGGTGCCACGGTACCATGAAGGCATCGCCCTCCGATCCGTGGCCGATCCCTGCTCGGGAGCAGTAACGGCGGCACTTGGAGTTGGTCTGTGACGCGAAGACGTCTAGGGTCGGTGTGCCCCACCGTCGGCACAGGCGGTCGAACACCGATTCGTCCAGTTCCCACTCGTGCATCGCCGTCCCTTTGCGGCTCAGGGAGTCTGCATCGGAGTTCAGGGTGCCCTGGATGTGGACACCTATGGGGAACACATGTACCTTCAGGCACCACTCCCACATCTGGACGGTCAGGTAGAGGAGGGAGAGAGACTTGGTCCCTCCTTGCCGGTTGAGATAGGCTAGTGTCGTGGTGTTGTCCGAGGCGATCTGCACCACACTGCCCGCGATCGACGGTCTGAAGGACCTCATCGCCTTCCACACCGCTAGCAGCTCGAGGAAGTTGATATGGTGGTCGGCTTCCTCGGGCGTCCATATGCCGTGAATCCGTAGTCCGCGGCAGCACGCACCCCATCCGTGGGTGCTCGCGTCGGTGGTGACTTGGATGGACGGTGCGGGGAGGGTGAAGAGTCTCCCCGCGGTCACATTCTGGTCCATTGTCCACCAGTTTAACTGGTCTCGGAGTTCGGGAGTCGGTGTGAGCCACTTCCCGAGGTTGTCGTGGGTGCCGTTGAAGGAGGAGAGGAACCACGACTGGAGGGAGCGCATCTTGAGTTTGGCGTGCGAGACCACCGCCGTGGTTGACGCCATGAGTCCTAGCAAACGGAGGGCGTCCCTCGCACGGACCCGACGTCTGCCCTGGATCCGTGCCACCACTGTGCGGATGTCGAGCAGACGTTTGGTTGGGGCGTAGGCTCTTAGAGCCAGAGAGTCTAGAACGGCTCCGATGTATTCTATTCGTTGAGTGGGGGTCAGCTGGGATTTCTTGAAGTTGACCCGTAGACCGAGGCTCTGCATAAGGGCGAGGCAATGTGCAACGTCGTCCTTGGCTTTTTGTTGGGTCGGGGAGCAGATCAACCAATCGTCTATGTACGGGAACACTTGGACGCCTTGCAGTCGCAGATGAGCAGCCACCGGTGCCATGCACTTCGTGAATACCCTCGGAGCGGTGGAGAGGCCGAAGGGTAGGCATGTGTACTGGTAGATGTTGCCGCCCACCTGGAATCGGAGGAAACGACGATGTTCCCTCCTGATGGACACGTGAAAGTAGGCGTCCTTCAGGTCGATGACGGTGAACCAGTCCCCGTGGTTGATCAGCGGGAGGATGGAGTGAAGGGTTACCATCCGGAACTTCCTCGCGTCGATATGCTTGTTGAGAAGACGGAGGTCCAGGATGGGACGTGCCCCCCCCGTCTTTTTTGTCCACAAGGAAGTATCGGGAGAAGAACCCTTCGTGAGACTCCGACGCTGCGACCGGCTCTATGGCGCCCTTCTCTAGGAGAGCTGTTAGTTCCTCCTGGAGCGGTGGGGATGGGTCGGTGATGCGGATCCGTCCGACAGTAGGGCATCTCTCGAACTCGATCGCGTAGCCAGAGTCTAAGATGGTTAAAACCCATCGGTCTGTGGTGATGGCAGACCACGCCGATAGGTAGTCGGAAAGGGGGCGGTAGGGTAGAGTCTCGGTCACGGAAGAGTCAAACACGTTGTTTGCCCTTCCGTTCCGTACGCTTGCCAGTCTGAGGCCGTTGCTGGTAGCGTGGACGGTTGGGTTGTTGGCGCTGCCGGTAGGGCTGGTACCGGGAGTAGTCCCCTTGTCTCTGTGGCGGGCGAGGTTGGTAGGATGGGCCCGCCTGAGACGTCGACGGTTGGTCCTGATGGTAACGGCCGGACCCACGGTGTGGAGGGCGGAGCTGTTTTATCGTGGCGTAGTCCCCTTTCAGCTCTCCCAAGGAGGTGTCGGTCTCCTTGGCGAAGAGGCCCTCGCCATCGAAGGGAAGCTCCTCCACGAGCCGCTTGACATCGTCCTGCAGGTTAGCCGAACGGAGCCAGGCGTGGCGACGGAGCTGGATGGCGGAGGCCAAGTTTTTTGCCTCCGACTCGGTGACGTGGCGGCCGGTGCGGATTTGCTGGAGGGCGAGGTGGTTGCCCTCCATGCAGAGTTTTTCAAAGTCCGCTTGTCGATCAGGTGGCAGCAGGGACTTGAACGACTCCGCTTGCTCCCAGAGTCGACACTGGTAGCCTCCCATGGCCGTCGCGTAGTTGGACGCACGGAAGGACAAGGAGGCATTGGCGTAGAACCTCCTGCCCAGTGCGTCCAGCTTCTTCCCTTCTTGGGTCGACGGGATGGGAGTGCTGCTGATCGGCGTCCGGTGTTGGGAGCCCTTGACCACTCGGGAGTTCGGTGCCGGGTGAATGTGCAGAAAGTTGGAATCGTCCAGCAGTCTGTACATAGAGTCCACTCTGTTGGATACGGAGTGCGAAGAAACCGGCTTCTTCCACACCTCCTTGGCCGCTTTAGCAATCTTAGGGAGCAGTCCGAGGCGGACGGGGACCAACTCCTTGCGGTCGGCCAAGCCGCAGACGACATCCTCACAGTCGTCCGTGGGAGCCTCCGCCCGAATCCCAAGTGTGGATCCGAGGCGAGTGATCAGTCCGGTGTAGGTCTTCAAATCCTCCGGCTGGGATCCGTGGACGGCGCCGATGTTGTCGTCCGGGGACTTGTCGACCGCAACCGGCGGTGGCTGATGCTGCTCCTCCTCCTGATCCGACGAGTCGGAGTCTCCTGACCGCTCCGAGATGCTGGGCGGTGGCAGGTAGACCTCGGGGTCCGAGTCCGACCAGTACGGCCTGGCGGATCTCGGATCGCTCCCCGGCAAAGGCAGCTGGTACGGAGGGAGAGAGGCCTCCGACCGCACCTGTTCCACCCTCTGCCGCTTCGGTGCGGGGCCCTCCTCACGGAGCGGTGGTGCCTCCGTGGCTGGTGGTGAGGGCAGAGGGCGCTCCCACGGTGTCGTCTGCGGGACGTAGAGCTCGGTGTGCAGTTTCCGCACCATCGCCTCGATGTACGGGGCGATGAGGCTCAACTGGGGCGGCGGTTCGGTAGCCGGACCAGGAACCACGGAAGGACTGCGGAGGGAGGAAGACCTGTGCGGTGGTACAGGTGGAGGAGTCTCCGGCGGCGGTGGAGGGCTGTGGGCCCTCTCCGGCGTGGCGTCCCGGGCCTCGGTCGACATCCTACCCGGCGTAGGTGGAGCTGCGACCGGGGCGGATGCTAGGGAGCGTGGCGGCGAAAGGTGAGCCGGTGCCGGGGTCGGAGGAAGAGAAGACGAAGAGCTACGGCGCTTCTTTTTCTCTTTTTTGTCTTTCTTCTTCTTCTCCTGCTCCTTCTTCCGCCTGAACAGTTCAGAGGCCGAGGGCCTGGAAGAAGAAGCGGAGGTTGAAGGAGCAGACGTGGAAGCGGCCTGCTCTGGAGCTGGGGGAGCCGGTGGTGCCAGTGCGGCCTCCATGAGGTAGGCTTGAAGGCGGTACTGGCGGTTCTTGATGGCGGCCTTCGAGAAGCCGCGACAGACTTCGCAGGTCTGGACCTGGTGACTCTCCCCGAGGCAGCGAAGACAACGCACGTGCCCGTCCGAGCTAGGGAACTTTCTCTTGCAGGACGGACACTGCTTGAACGCTGCCGCTGAGGCCATCCACCGAAGTAGATGGCCGAAGAGAAAAAATTATCCCGGCCGGGAGGCCCCGACACGAGATGTTGGTCTTTTCTTTTTTTTTTTTTTAAAACGGCGGCTGAGGGCGAGCCCCAGCCACACGAGGACCAAGGGAACAAGTCCCCTAGTCCGAGAAAAATTGTAAGGTAGGAAAAATTGGAAGATTCTGAGACAATCTCAGCAAAGTACTCACAGCTTTTTTTCCAGGCTCCTGCTTGCGCAGCGGAAAAAAGCAAACTGAGGGGAGAGCGCGAAATGGCGCCTAAAGGGGTTGGGCATGGTGGGCGGTCCCACATTCAAAACTCTTTATCCAATCAGCTTTCCAGCTCCGCTCCGGATTCAGCGCAGGCGCAGAACCCATCAGTGTGCATCCCCAAACAACACGAAGGAGAACCATATTTATATGCCGCCCTCCTCAAAGTGACTCAGGGCGGCTAACAACAATTAAACCAATAACAAGACCTAACAATAAAAAACATCTAAAAAATTTAAAGGTTGGAAGATTTAAAAAGATTAAAAGGTTAAAAGATCCGCTGGAGGGGTGTGTGTGTGTCAAACAAGCCAGTGGGCCAAGGCAACTGACTGGCCAGAACCCCACACCTGCCCCGCCAGCCAAGTCTTCACCCCCTTCCTAAAGGGCAGCAACTCTGGAGGCGCAGCTTGGTTGGCAGAATGTTCTACACAGCCGGAACGGACACAGAGAAGGCCCTTCTTCTGGTGCCAGAAAGGTGTGCATCTTTAGCTGAAGGTACAACCAGAGAGCCTCTCCAGTCCACTCTGGTGGGATGGACAGATGTTCTTGGGGTGATGCAGTCTCTTAAGTATCCTGGCCAACTACCATGTAGGGCTTTTAAGGCAATAACCAGCACCTTGAATTGCACTCAAGAGGCATACTGGCAACCAGCACAGCTCCCAGAGCAATGGTGAGGGGTGAGCATAATGCTCGCACTCCATCACAACCTGAGCAGCTGCATTCTGAACTAGCTGCAGCCTCCAAATGGTCACCAAGGGCAGCCCCATGTAGAGCGCATTACAATAATTGAGTCTGGAGGTGACCAAAGCATGTGTGATCATGAGCAAGGAGTCCCGATCTAGGAGTGGGAGTAACTGGCGCACAACACGAAGCTGTGCAAAAGCTCTCCTGGCCACGACTGCCACCTGCTCTTTGAGCAGGAGTCGTGAGTTCAGGAGGACCCCCAGATTACACACCGGATCTGTTTGGGGCAAAATTGTCCCATCCAGAACCAAAGATGTTAACTCCCGTGATAATGCAGGACCCCTGACCCACAGCCACTCAAGTCTTGCCGGGATTCAGTTGTAGCCCCTTGTCCCCCATCCAGCCTCTCACAGCCTCCAGGCACCTGGAAAGGACTTCCACTGCATCACTTGGGTCTCCACGGGCCGAGATATACAGCTGGGTATCATCTGCATATTGATGATACCTCACCCCGTGGGAACGGATGATCTCACCCAACAGTTTCAAGTAGATGTTGAATAGCAGAGGCGAGAGCAACGACCCCTGAGGCGAGAACACCAAGCTCTCATGAAAAACTAGTACCAATGCCTAGAAAGTTGTTTCAGCAACTACATTCTGAATGCAAGTATAAGCCATGATCCATCCATGTCCTACAGAAATGGAGTCAGCTTTATCTACACCCATGATGGTGAACGTTGGCACTCCAGATGTTCTTGGCCCTCAATTCCCAGAAGCCCAAGCACCCTGTGAATCCACACGAATGGGTTTACTGCGATTCATCCAGCCCGCGCTACCCTTGTCGCTCCCAGAAGCAGAAGTAAAATATGCCTGTATGAATGGGGCCTTAGTTAGATGTAGTACAGGCACATTTTACTTCCTCTTCCGGGAGTGACGAGGGTAGCGCAGGCCGGATGAATCGCACCAAACCCATTCGTGTGGATTCACAGGGTGCTTGGGCTTCTGGGAATTGAAGGTCAAGAACATCTGGAGTGCCAATGTTCGCCATCAAGCAACTATACTTTTATCCCATTTATATCAGTAGTTCATCACAAGCTATTTGCCTTTCCTAGCATCTTTTTTTTCCTTTTCAGTTTTGCTTTCCACTGCAAGTATGGCTAGATTTCACTCCTCCCACAAGCCTTATTGCACACCTTCCAGAAAGACTACAGGCTTATCTACTGATTGACAAATAAGACAGCAAAACACATATGTAGGAAACCCGATTATTCAAATTTATTAACATCAAGAATTATGCAATGATGCTGTAGATTTTTTTTTATTAACAAATAGAAAACAGACTGTATACAACAGTGACCCCTACAGCACTATGCTTTCACAAGTTAAAAATGAATGTTCTCTCCAACATCACCACCCAGGATTGTTGATTTCAATGCAGTTTGGATACATTGGATAATACAGTTAGAGACCTTTTTTCCACCACCTTTATTTATAGAGCTATGCACCTGGGAGAAGGCTGTAATCTCCCTGCCTGTAGTGCAAGTGTGAGATAATGAGTATTAATATATAGTATCATTAAATTAAGTCCAGTAGTCTTGCCACATTGGTTAATTAGACCATCCTGTCATAGTGGAAAATATAGCATTCTAATGATTTTTAAATGTTTACAGGATAGAAGAAATCATAGCCACACCCAGCTTCTGAGAACTTATTTTCTTACCTGAAGAATCCCAATACCCCCCTCCCCAATAATGAAGGCACCCCAATTTTGGGGTTGTTTGTGCAGGAAAGCTGGACTTCCCAGAGTTGTGCTCTTTTATCTTAGAATATGTTTGAATGCATTTGGTTGGCCGCAGTTGCCTAGGCAACAGCCCCTCAGGGTGCTGCTGATACTGAAAGGACTGGACACATGCGTATCTCCGATCAGATCCTGCTGGGGAACTTGACTCTCTGTGGCAGAGATGCCACATTTCCCTCCGTCTTAACAAGACAGCGACCTCCCCCCCCCCCCCCCGGGCAGTGGGTCTCTCCTATGAATGGAAAGCTCACATGGGATCAACTGACAAGGATGAGGTCACTGAACACGTGTCAATAGGACCAAGCTGCTGATAGCTGCTAGATTCCCAAATGACAGATAGGCCTCTGTGTTGTGGGAAAGGCTTTAGAAAGACTCTTTATGCTGGCCCCAGCTCTGTGAACTTGAATATCCTTCAGGACTCAAGAGGGCGTGGAAGGGACCCCAGAACTGTGAGCCAGCTACTAATATTAACCCGGGGCTGCCCGAAAATGGGCAACACCACTGCGGTTGAGACAACGAAAACATAAGGGGGGGAGGAACAAAAGGAAATTCAAATCCCACCACCTCCATTTCCTTGTTTTGCCTGAGCAAAACATTAAGATTTGCAAAGAATTAAAAAGAAAAGGAAAAAGATATAAAAGGCTAGTTAACTATTTTACATATATAAAAGATCCCATTCCATCCACCCAATGAGTCTCGCTATGAAATGCTGTCAAGGGCAGGAGGAGGAGGGAGTGGGGCCATTAAAAAAAAACTCATCTGGAGCTTGTAAATGCAAGAAGAAGCAGAAGATGGTCCCACTTTTGGCGCTGTGGCAAATGTACCTAAATACTGCGATCAAAACTGGTTTGTCATGGGGAGGCTGTTGCTGCGGTAGCAGCAGCGTCGGCACAGGACTAACAAATGGGCGGCTGGCTGGGAAGAACCCGTCTCTGCTCTTGGACATTCCTGCGGCAACTGGCCCAAAGCACTAGTTACGTTGCATAGTGATCAAAGCTGCCAAGGTATTCCAGTGCAGCCCGGTAGCACAGTTGGTACTGGTCCTGGAGGAGAAGAAAAGGTGTCAGCAGATAGCTTTCAAGGAGGCCACTACTATTCAAACATAATGCTTCAATTCAAAGCGCTTGCTTTAACCTGTTAAGTCAGGGGTGCCCAAACTACGGCCCGGGGCCCAGATCCACCCCCCCCCCCCATGCCAATACATCCAGCCCTGTATGGGCGGATTTTACTTCTGCTTCCGGGAGTGATGAGGGCTTTGCGGGACAGATGAATTAGCATCAAAGGCTGGATCCGGCCCCCGGGCCATAGTGACCAGCCCCGTGAAACACGTGACTGGCCTGAAAAGCTTGGGCACCCCTGTATTAAGTCCTAAATGGGTTGGGTCCAAGCTAACCCAAAGACTGTTTCTTCTTTTATAAGCTCGCCAAGGTGTTAAAATCATCGGGGGTGGCCTTTCTCTCAGTCAGGCTGTAAAACTGGGGTTTTAAAAATCAGGATGATTAGTATTTTATGGTTCTTAATCTCTTCGGCTTTGAAACAGAGATGAGCACTGAACCCTAAAGTTGGATACAACTGGCTTTCGAGCAAGAGAAACCTTTACCTTCAATGATTTTATACTTTTATTTAATATTTTTAATAAAATTTGTATTCTTTTAAAACATTTGAGCTATCTATTGTTTTTAGCTATATTTTTAAAGATGTAAGCCACCTTGGGTTCTTTTACGGAGAAAGGCAGAGCAAAAATATTTTAACTATATAAAATAAATAAAAAATGCCTATCAGAAAATTGTACTAACAGATTAGTATCTCCAGATTAGTATTAGTACTACCACCTGTGTTGGTTTTCCTATCTTTGTTTGCAGAAACGAATCTGAATTTATTACACAAATCTTTTAATAGCTGCATTATGTCTTACAGCTCAACTAGCCACAGCAGCTAACTGTAAAAATCTTTCACAAATTAACTCTTGGTCAGTGGTATATAAATGTATGGGACAATGCTGCTGGCAGTAAGGATCAGGTGTGAGACAAACTATAAGCAGGTAGCCTACCATCTGCAGAAAAGTAAGCGTAGTAATAGGTGGTAACATAATTATTTTCTTAGGTATCAATTGACTATTCTTGGGAGATTCACCCATGTGAGGGATGCAACTCACAGAGAGAATAATTATTACTATGAGCAAGATTGTCTCATCATTGTTAACCAATTCAGTTGCTTTCCTTCATTAAGTTTTCTACATTTCTTAAAAAGACATATTCAGGAGTTGATTGTTCCATCTATACTTCATTCTGTATATTCTGTCTCACTGGACACAGTCCTTCCGTGAGCGAATGGGGGCAGGACTCATTGGGAAAGTAAACGATGGTGGAGCTTTGCTGCAATTACATCTAACTAAGGCCCCATCTGTGTGGCAGCAAAAATGATACCAGGCAGCTGTACCTCTGTCTGCACCATGGCTGGTCGCTGTGTCCTCAGGGTCTTCACAGTCTGGAACATGTCAACCACACCTTCATAGCGCATGCGCTCCAGTACAATGCTTAATGTGATGAACACCCCAGTGCGTCCCACTCCCGCACTGCATACAAAGGGGAAAAGATGAGTCATTGTCACCGCTTGGATTCAGTAAAGGCGATCCCATTCTATGTTATAACCAGAAGTACTCCCACATGCCAAAATCCTTCAGAACAGTCCCGCTTCTTTGTGCTTAAAACAGTACAAAGAATGGACCTCCTTTACACTTTTCTCTAGGACGGGGGGCAGTGGCAAAAATGCAGCCCACAGAAATGTTTTTATGGCATGTCCATGGCCAAAAAACTTTTCCCTAGGAAAGAAAATGAAACACAAACAAACTATTTTTCAAAATCAGAGTTGGACAGAAATGATCTTCTGATTCCATATATTTTATGGAGGAGGGTAGTAGTGGTTTTGGTAGTCTGTGTAGCTCCTAGATGATTTCTGTGGGGGAGAAACTAGTTTCTGGCCTCACAAAGTTGTCCACCACCACCTTCAGATATGCTTCCATTCACATGCAGGCAAGGCTAAATGTGCAGCTGCTCTCTGGCATTCTTGGACAACATTCTGTGTCTTATCACTGGCTCTTAGCACCAAAGCCACTTTTCACAGCCCAGTGCCAACACTCACCTGCAGTGTACGGTGATGGGTCCATCCTGGCCAAACTGCTCCTTGGTCTTATGTACTTGCCCAATGAAGTCAATGAAGCCCTCGCCTGTTTTTGGTACTCCCTGCTCAGGCCAGTCAGTGAACTGGAACTGCCGAATGGTTCTTGACTGCCCATCCTGTCAAGGGAGGGTGGGGGGGAAAAGGTAAGGTACTTGCATTCTGCTTCCTAAGTATATGACTGCATGCATTCAGAGACTGACTCCTAGTGCTGGGGAAGACTGGAGGATGAAAGGCTAGAATTGCCTGAGTTAAATAACTTCTGCTTACAGGCTATTTAAAGGTAAAGGTTTCCCTTGCTCGAAAGCCAGTCGTATCCGACTCTTCGTATCCGAAGAGCCAGCGCTGTCTGCTTCTGCAGATGTTTCCATGGTCATGTGGCAGGCATGACTAGACACCGGAGCACATGGAACGCTGTTACCTTCCCACCGAAGTGGTCCCTATTTATCTACTTGCAATTTCTTGCTTTTGAACTGCTAGGTTGGCAGGACCTGGGACAGAGACGGGAGATCATTCCGTCCTGCAGTACTCGGGAATCGAGCTGCTGACCTTCCGCCTCCCAGTCAGCGTCTTAGTGACTTGAGCCACAGCAGTACCGTATATACTCGAATATCAGCCGACCAAAATATAATCCAAGGTACCTAATTTTGACCCGAAAACCCAGGAAAATGATTGACCTGAGTATAAGCCGAGGGTGGGAATTGCAGCTGCTGCTAGTGAGTTTCAATCATCAAAATACAGTAATACCCCGGATAATGATTGCATCGGATAATGCTTGATTCGGATAACGATGCAAGTTTTTTGCAAAAACTTGCATCTGATAATGATTCTGGATAATGATTCTTAATGTTATCTGAGGCAATGGTCTGCGGGTGTGGGGTGGTTTGGGTAGAACTACCCAATCCACCCCCCACCCACAGAGGTCTCTACGACTGCAGTAGGGTCGGGGAAAAATATGTGCCTTTCCCCCAACCCTATTGCAGTTACAGAGACTGCTTGTGTCTCTTTCCGTCCCTGTATTTAAACTACAGGGAGGGGGAAAGGGAGAGACGTGATTGGGTTTCTAGAGAACCAATCACGTCTCTCTCTTTCCCCCCTCCTTGTAGTTTAAATACAGGGATAGAAAAAGACACAAGCAGTCTCTGCGACTGCAGTAGGGTCGGGGGAAAGGCGCGCCTTCCCTAACCCTACTGCAGTTGCAGAGACCGCTGTGGGTGGGGGTTGGCTTTAAAGGCAGGGAGGAAAAGAAAGAGACCTTTTCTTTCCCTGCCTGCCTTTAAAGCGGTTTGTCCCTGAAGTCAGGTTTTTTTTAGCATTGTTCAATGCATGCATTGGACAACACTAAAAATCGGATAATATCATGACTTGTGGAACCAAGTCATAACGTTATCCGGGGTATTACTGTACAGTAAAATCTCGCATAAAGAGTGCCTCGCTTAGAGACTAACTCGCTTAAAGAGCAGAATTTTCTCTGAATGGTTGCCTCACTTAACAACGAAAACCAACCAAAAACTCGCTTAACAACTAAATTGGGGTTCACAATCCCCCCCCCCCGCCACCAGAAGTCACAATTGGTCACTTACAATGGTGTTTTGCTTAAATCCCATGGAACGCATTATGCTCTTTAACCAAGTTACCACTGTACATGAAAATATGGTAAAATTCATTACATTGTTGTCACATCTCAATCCAGTGCTGTCTTGGGACCCTCATGGTCACTGACCCGAGTATAAGCCAAGTCCCTTTTTGGGCTCATTTTTGGGGCTAAAAAACTTGTCTTATACTCAAGTATATACAGTTTATCATTGTTGATCAGGAAGTACAAAATGGATGCTGCTGTTTTCTGTGGGATTCAGCCACTGGACAGAGAAATGCCAATACCGTACAGTACAGTGATAACCAGGTAATGAATGATTAGAATCCTGATGTTAAAATGCCTTTCTGACGTGGGAAGCACGCTTTTCTGAGCAGTGTAAGAGCTAACTTTGGGATGTGTCCTTTGTTTCCTTTCCCATGGTTTAACATTTAAAAATCAACACTAGAAAACCTGGGGAACAATGCAGGGTACTCACTCGGGCATCAGTGACCTTGAACTCCCGCAAGATGTACTGGGGCATGTTGTATTCAGCCATGGGATCCACCACAAAGTACTGGTACCGTGCAGAGCGTTCTGCTGGCCAATACTGATGGCATTTCTCCTAAAAAACGAAGAGTCAGGATTATTGCAATAAAATGTGTGGCACTTCTTGCATGATGATTATGAAGTGACTGAACCTAAGATATTCTAGAGCAGGGATTCCCAACCTATGGCCCGTGGGCCTAATCTGGCCCACCTTGGGAACCCAAGCACTCCTGGAAGCTCACCCTGCCATCAGAAGTGCCAAAATGCCATGTTTTCACTGCTAAAATGCAGCCGGAGGAGGGGGACCAGAGCGAAAATGCCCCAAATACCCTCCTGCCACCATGGGGAGCGGCAAAAGCAGCTGGAAAAAAAATGCAATGATTGTCACCACCGCCTGTGGCATTTTTTCAACTGCTTTTGCAGCCTCTGCCGTGGAGCATTTTTGCTCCATTTTTGGCACTTCCGGGTTGGTGGAAAATTACAAAAACTGAGCAAAGATACTCTGCATACCCTCCCGCTGCCAAGGGAAGCAGCAGAGACTGCCAAAGCAGCAGGGGGAAAATGCCATGCTGCCATCACTTCGGACACCAGAAGCGGTGGGAGGAACCATGCCTCCGGCCCACGCAGCTGTGAGTTGGGGCAGGTCCAGGCCCACGGCTGGAAAAAGGTTGGGCACCCCTCTTCCAGAGTGATAATTCAAAGCTTTTCTTCACACCTGCAGTTTCTGACAAATAGGAGCAGCAAATCACTGGTTTGCTTCTTCCCTCTCAGCATGTTGTGACTGATTTGGCTTCCCTCACTCTTCACATAGCTGCATGTTCCACGATGAGTAATCAGTCTGCTTTTCAGTATGAAGTTTCTAGGAAACTTCAGTTCCAGCCAAATGGCTCCCCCCTCCCCTTGCTACCTTTGGGCAAACCCACAAAGCAAAGAACCTAAAGCTAATAACTTGTCTTTAAGCTTTGAGCAGGGAACAGACTCAGGCACTCTTATGGTTCCAGAGGAAGCTTGTTTGGCTCATCAACCAGGCTCCAGCAGAGCCTGTCAGGCAAACAGCTGGAGGCTTAGCACAGAGAACTTCGCTTTCTGTACTGACACTTAGTCATCTCCAACCCTGTGACGAGGAACGCAAAGAAAGCCATTAATCTGGAAACAAGTTGTGAAAATCTCAAATCAGAATTATGCACTAATCCTGGACTACTTGCTTACCCGCCCCATCTCTCGCAATTTGGTCAGCATCACCACAATTGTGGAGTTGTGTTCCCACAGCATCCGCCAGAAATCCTCTGTGGTCTCTGCCAGGGGTCCCTGTGTAGCAACATAGGCCTTTTGCTGCCTGTTAAAATATGAAACAATTCAGAGTGGTACCCGATTCTGGCACTGTGGCTAGATAGAACTAGGGAGGAGGGCCAGGAGGGGAGGAATGTGTACAAAACATCCACACCTTTCCTCATGGGGAAATATCTCCTCCAATACATACTCTAAATGTACACCTTCCACAGCCACCCGATCCATCATGAAATAATTTGGGCTATCTAAGAACCCTTAGCAAAAGCAGGGTTAAAAGGCATAAAAGGCCAAAGCTACTCAGTCGGGAAAAGGTATGTCTAACAAACTGTGAGAACCAGTGCAGTAAGAAATCAAGAAATCAATGTACAATTCAGCTGGGAAATCATGTCAGATTGGCATTTCAGTAATTCCACATTTGTTACAAAACACTGCACAGTATTTTGAGTAATGCCTTCTGCACAGGGTCCAGATTGCCACAGGATGCATGTTATCCCAAAGTGCAGAGCTGATCATGCTTCAAAATCTACTTGAAATGTTGTTCTCACTGAAGTCAGAAAGCACTGAGGAATGACTGCAATGGGTGCTGTTCCCATTTGCCACTCGTAAAGGCAGCAGTGAGCCTCATGTTAAGGAAGAATGCTGAATCAGTTTCAAAATGGTCAAGAACAGCTGTGACTTCTTTATTTTGCCACTGTGAGGCACTGCAAGACCTTTGAATATAGGCTTAGGCTCCTAGTCTGATTCACTCTTATTTAATCTCTTCACTGGTGCTAAAAATTAATGAATCTGTTGTAGGACCGCTGTAATGTGCAGGACAGAGATGGAAGCTGCTCCAAGGTGGATTTATAAGACACCATAAAAGGCAAAAGTGTGGTGGGGTGAGGGGAAAGAAACAAAGGCACTAATAAAGATGCAGCTTCAGAGCCATCTGTAGTACCTTGGGCCAATTGATCTCTTTAGATAAAATGGAGAACGATTGCTAACTTCAAAGAGAAAATGGGAGGAGATAAACAGAGATCTGCAGGGATGGTTTACAGAGGACATGAAAGGCTGCCACCTGCTGCTTGGTAGGATGTTCCATTAATATCCTCTTTCCAGCTGTGTAGCAGCCCTATTGGAACACCAAACACATGAAGATGGCAGCAGTGCAGGACCATAGGCCCATGATGGTGAACCTTGGCACTCCAGCTGATCTGGAGCTTCAATCCCCAGAAGCCCAAGTCCCTGTGAATCCACACGAATGGGATTCATGTACGTGCAGTAAACTCATTCGTGTGGATTCACAGGGACTTGGGCTTCTGGGGATTGAAGTTCCAGAACAGCTGGAGTGCCAAGGTTCACCATCACTGCCATAGGCTGCTAAGATCTCAAGCAGGAAAGGAGCCTCTACTATTCTGCTCCTGCCATGGCAGCCTGGAGGGCAGGCCAAGCTCTTAGTCTGTTTCAGAGGGACATGTGGGTTTTTTGTTGTTCAGTTGCACAGTCGATTCCGACCCTCTGCGACCCCATAGATCACTGTCCGCCAGGCAGTGGGTAACGAACCTTTATACCACGAGTCCTCGGCTGTTTTTGTAGTCCTGTGGGGTGTTTTTGAGAGGCTGTAATACGTAGGGCAGTGCTTCGCTCCATGCAAACAGTGCTGCCTGTCTCAAAGTCCTCCTGTCTGCTACTGCAGACTGAAGACTGATTGTCCACTATCTGGTTTCAAGGGAGTGAGTGCATTCCTCTTGCCAGCACTGCAACACAGGTAGCAGACTGACAGTCCCCTTGTGGGAACTAAAAAGACAGTTCTATCATGGGAGCAAGAGTACAGCATGTTACCAAGGACAACTGGATTAGAAAAATGGAGAAAGCTGCAGACCAGCACCAGCCACCTGTAAAAGCCTAGGAGAATGCAAAACTCTAGGGCATAGATGGGCACTTTGAAGAGGCTAAGGAGCTGCAGTTACTGCCCGCACCCATTCCCCTCACTATTGAATTTTCTGTGGCAGCAACAGGAAAATATATGCTTTATTTGGGTGTTTTGTTTCCATCTTAAAACCCAGGTTTTCCCCTTTAACAAAATATGCCCTTTTCTTTACAAGACAAATTTAGCCTCTAGGAGACTTTCAGGACTGTGATGTGCCTTGTAAAAACAAGCAGCCATTGTTTTAAAAGAGAAGAACAGCAATTTACAGTGTGTGTGTGTGTGTGTGTGTGTGTGTGGGGAGAGGCATCTAGGGAGTATTGTCACTGCTGCTACAATAGCATGGTCACAAAAAAGGCTGAAGGGGGTGGGAAACATGCAGCCTCCGTGATGTCCATACCTGTGTTTATAGGCAAATAGCTTGGGGAGGAAGTCCCAAGAATGGAAAGGAAAGGCAACTGACAAGGCTCTAACACTGCCTGCCCTCTTCTTGGTAAAAGAGCCAAGCAACTAGAAAGAATGCAGCAACATAACAGGGGGGGGGGGTTTGGACACTGTTTGGAATGAACACTTTACCTGTAGCCATCTACAAAGCTGGCATTGATGTAATCTGAGCCCTCGACACCACGGATAGGTTGCAGGCAAACCCGCGTCAGCTCATAGGGCATGATATTCACCAGGCGGTTTTTGAATTTGTTGCATGGGAGGTTGGCACTGATGAATCGTGAGGTATGTGCTTTAGAATTGGCAAGAAGCTGTTTGGGGAGGAGATGTGACAGATTAGGGCAGGAAAGAAGAATACAGTAATACCTCGGATAACGCTAAGAATTGGTTTCACAAGTCTTGGTGTTATCTGATTTTTAGTGTTATCCGATCCATGTTAAAATCCTATGGGATGGATCGGATAAGGTTAAAGCTCCATAGAGATACATTGTAACCGCACAGGCTTTAGCGGTTGTTATCTGATCCATCCCATAGGACCTTAATGTTATTCGATCCAGTTCTCCTCCCCAGATTACTTAACGTTATGCAATTTTAGCGTTATCCGAGGTAAACGTTATCTGAGGTATTACTGTACTGTACAATGAACCTGTATACTAATTTGGTGGGAAGAGCTTCTGTAACGCTCAGTACATACACCACTCAATCTGTTACAAAGAAGAATGACTGAGTAGACCAGTGGTTCCCAATATAGGAAACACAACCCACAGTGAGACTTCAATTCCCAAAAGCCTAAGTCAGTACATTGGCTGATCGGTGCGTTGGGGGATTGACTTAGGCTTCTGGGAAGTGAAGTCCAAAAACCAAAGGTTGGTAAACACTGGAGTAGACCAATAGTATGCTGTGTATCTTGATCCAGACAGTTTCCCATTAGTTCCAGAAATCTTAAAGCCATTCCAGCAAACATGACCTGGGAAGGGCAAGCCTTGGATGAAACTGTATCAGCTCAAGTTGCAGAGTATTTGAAGCAGGTTTGCTCCCAAGCTGTCTGTTCTGTGATGACTGTAGTCTTAAAATTTGTATCAAGACAGAAATACCTGACCTGTGGTTGAAATGTCTGTCCCATGCCTTCAGAGAATGTCCAAGAGGTTGCAAAGAATACTGTAACTAACTGTGAGTGGGAAGGAAATGTAAACATTTCTGCCAGGAACCACCAGAACTCAACACCAGTAACACCTTGCTCTGAAGAGAAGAGGGATGGCCTTTAGCACGACCAGGAACAGCATGCTACATAAGCACACCAAGAGGTGACTTCATCTAAGTGACACCTAACTTTAGGATTCCAAAGCTTGGGACCCTACTGTTCCTTTTTGGTCACTCATCCCAATCACAGCTCGGATCCTTCCCAGTTCAGGACCTCAGGACTTGCTGAGTCTATCCTGCACCTACTGAATCCACTGCTAACTACTAGAGCCCTCAATTCTAAGGTTCCTTCTCATTATCCCAGCCTACTTGCCTATTCTTTTTTTTAGGTAAGAAGTAAAAATGCCTCAATCACTGGCTGGCTCAACTACTTTTCCCCTCTGGTTAGCAGTGGGACCTGGGTTAGCCCAAATCATATTATCATCTACTGGAAGAAGGAAAACATGTGAATGCCAGCTGTTCTACTCATCATCTGAGTTAATTCTTGCTTGCCTCAATATCACCATTATGGCATTATTGCTGGCAAGAAGGAGATCAACTGAGGCTCTTGCTGCTTTCTCCCTTGCTCAGTCACTTCCAGACGAGAGCAGGCAATTGAGCAACTGTGAGGAGCAGCTGTCAGCTCAACTTGTCATACTATAACAGAGTGAGATTTCCAGCAAGTGGTGGTAGCTTCTCCACTTCCTCTGCTTTGCTGCCGTTAATATTCTGTCACCACTGAATAGTGTTGACAAAAAAAAAAAGAGCAAACATGCTCGCCACTCACATACGTCTCCATCTGGGAAGTACTTGGCATTAGGCTCAAAGGGAGAAGGTAAGTAAATGGGTGTCATGGAGAAGGATCCTATACAGAAAGCTTTGCCCATGGGAACTGCCCAAACCTGACCGTGTTCAGAGCCCAGAGTCAGCATTGTTTTGCGTTCTACTGTTTGCACAGCAAGGTAGTGTTTTCAGTCTCTGGCTGCTGTTCTGCAAGAGGCTATTCCCAGGGTAGAGTGGAGCTTCTGCAGCCGGTTTCATACTTCACATGCTCCACTGCTTTCCCCACAGGATTCATCTCCCCCCACATGCCTTTGCTGAACAAATGCACTTCAACAGAGTTACTGTGCATTAGCAAAGCTTGCAACTTGATATAAGGCTTTAAGAGATATTAGTGTTAATCTGCCATAAATAAGAGTGATGATTCTTATTTACTCACGACAACCAGTTGATGGTCCTTTCTTAAACTGTATCAAGTGACATACCAAATAAACCTGATGTTGGCCCTTCCTTTCTCCTCCTCCTCTATAGTAGGGAGATGTAAGAGTGGCACAAAGCAGGGAGCATTGGAGCTGTTAACATCTCAAGTATTTAAACTGGTAGCATTCCACAGAAGTTGTTCATAGTGACATCAATTATCACTAATGTTCAATCTGCATCTGATTTTGGATGCAGCTTCAGCAGCTCTGCAAAGCAGTACTGCTGAGAACTTCACATCAAACTGCCTTTTTATATCCGTTCCAGAAGCTGCCAATCCAGAGGAAAATGTAGAGGACATCCACTCTGCATTTCAAATGTATTATAATCACTTCCTACCTGGGCTTAGAAATTTACAAAAGAATTATTATCCCTAGAAAGTCTATCTCTGCCTTCAACTTTGGTACTGACTCCTTGTAGTAGTTTACAGATCTATGGGGGATGAAAGGCAGAGCCACCCGTTTCTCATGCTGCACTTCCCCCGAATTCCTATATGTTCTTTACATGCATGGGGTTCAATGCAAATAATATTATGCTCACCTTAAACTCTAGTTCCATTGCTGTGACACTCTCTCCAGGCGGTACCTGGTTCAGTTTCTGGATGTGAGCAAAGAGGTTGCGTGCAGGAACTTCAGTGTTTCCGCAGGTGGCTGCCTCAAGCAAGGCCTCATGGATGAAGATATACTGATCTTCAGTCTGCACCATATAGTTTCTCTGTGAGCGCATGCATGTCACATGCCCATAGATGTCCACTGTCTTCTCATGTTTCATCCTCTCAAGCATGGCATCAATTACGATGAAGCAGCCTGTCCTGCCCACACCAGCACTGACAAAGCAGGGGACAATATATGAAATTGTGCTGTCCTTGGAGCCAAACCTAAAGGTTCACCATTGTCTGCCACTTCCCACCATATATACTACAAATAGGTGGTCCTCAAGGTCACAACTCCACTGTAAAGTGTTCTTAAGGTAAAGGTCACCCTTGCTCATACCCAACTCTAGGGAACAGTGCTCATCTCTGTTTACAGCCAAAGAGCCAGGGCTATCTGCATCTGCAGACATTTTCGGGGTCATGTGACTGGCATAACAAGGCGCTGGAGTGCACAGAACACTGTTACCTTTCCTGCCGAAGTGGTACCTATTTATCTACTTGCAATTTCTTGCTTTTGAAGAAAACCACTAATGGAGGCAGATTCAACTACAGAAAACACATGGATAGAGCACATAGAATTAAACTGGTGGGGATGTGTGCATCCTTGTCCCACTCCAGCACAACGTCCTCTTTTACAAACCTTACTCAACAAAGGCAGGGCTGAACCTTTATGGGCAAACAAATTAGTCTTGATCTCAGTGCACAAAACAACACAACCAACAATAAGCCAACATGAAACAGGTGCTTTTTGACAGCTACAGAATTCTGCAGCAGAACTGCTGCTCATGTTGAATTCTTAACACGGCTTTAATGGGGAAAGACTGTGTGTTAATTATACACCACTCCCATCTGAACCAGAGCATGAAGAGAGAGCATTAAATACTGTTTCTAAGGAGTTTGTGAAAGCTGCAATGATGAAGTGGTTGGTTCAGTAATAGTTCCCACACAGCTTCAAGAGATAAATCACTGGCCAGATAAGATGCTGATTCCTAAGGAACTAATGTTTGTGGCTTGAGGAGTCGTTTCTTCTTATCCCAAACTGCAGCAACAGAGTCTACCAGTGTGCTTGTGGATGTTGTGTCTGTGTAGCTAGACAGCACATGCGTATCTGTGCTATGTTTATGTGGAGCACAATGCCTGTATAGGCATGTACTACTAATCAGCAGCACATGAATAAGAATCAAGTTTCAATGAGGCATGTCAGTGTTTGTATACACATTATCCGCATATACGGCATATTATTATACGGGGGTCAATGAGATTTTCTCTCTGTCATTAAAACAAATAGGCCCAGAGTTTGTTCACACATTTCATTTTAAAATACTATAATAAGACCAAGTCTTCACGTGGGGAACAGAATGCAGTCGATAGCAAAGCAATAATCACATTTTTTGCAGGTGCCAAAGTGTGTATATGTTTTGTGTGTTGAATCATCCACAGCCTTGCCATGGGATACATATGAGGAATTTTGCTTTGAATCCTGCTTTTCGTGTATTTTTAACATTTATAATACTGGTGGTGTTTCTCAGGGAAACCAATGGATTAAAAGTCACTCTCCTTGGGACTGACTACAGAGAACAGATTTTGCAAACAGGCAAAGTATAATGCCAGTCCCAGTGCTTTTAATGAGAGTCGGCTGCCTCTAAGTCTCTCTGGCGAAAATGCAAAAACTGTCAGGCTCCTCCTATTTCTTTATGCTGAGGCCTCGTTACAAAGAAACACATCTTCCGTGTATATAATCCCTGGGTCTTACCTGCAGTGTACAACCACTGGTCCAGCATCTGGGGGGTTGCAGGCTTTCACCCGTCTGAGGAAGGCCAAGATAGGGGTGGGGTACTCTGGCACACCATGGTCGGGCCAAGCCATAAACTGGAACTGGCGCAGCTCCCGCTTTTCACTGGATCCATTCTATGGAAGTAGTCAAGACACCAGCTGGTAGTGGCGAGGCAGTGGCTTAATTCCATGGCTTAGCATGCATATCCTTCACATTAATAAAGATGCTCAAGCACAGAAGATTACACTTCCTCTTACAATATGTGCATATCTGGTTCTCTTCGACACCAACAAGATGACTCCACACCAAGAAAAAACAGGGCAGAGATTTTCTGCTCCAAGACATGTCTAGATTTATTTTTAACAGTGTGAGACTTAGACCCCAAAATTTGTCCCCAGTCCTGTAAAAGATATCAATTTTTATCTGTTTTCACTTCAGGAGTTGATTGGACAATGATGCCTCCAGGATCCCTTTCCCCTTCTGAATAAAACTGTGTGCAAGATGAAGGAAAGCAATCTGCCAAATAACATACATTTGGCCCTGGACCATCCAATTATCAAATTAAGACTGAACACACAGTGCTGCTTGTGTGTTTGACAACCTGGGCAAAGAGAAGAGGGCCCTCTTATCAGTGAATTTGCATGGCCAGAGTGTCAGTCTTTGCTCCTAAAAGCTCCCTTTACATAGTGGGTCCTCCTTCCCCAAGTATGTGCAAAAGAGCTGACACAACTCCTTGAACTCTTTCTAAAGCTGCCTTTTACTTATATATTTCACTAGCAGATAACCTTTCTCATAATATCTTAGCCAGTTACTTCCCCTCTCCTCTCTATACCTTGTATAGGGCAAATGTCCGGACTGTGTAGGTTGCAAGTTCGACCGTGTCCAGCAATGTCACCTGGATCAATCCATAGGTTTCTGTACCACGGCCTGGCCAGTACTGGTCGCACTTCACCTGCAACGAGACACCAGAGAAAAATGTGTAGAATGTCACTTTCATTGGGTTCTACATACAGTAATACCTCGGATAACGCTAAGATGTGGTTCCACAAGTCTTGATGTTATCCGATTTTCAGTGTTATCCGATGCATGTTAAAATCCTATGGGATGGATCGGATAACGTTAAAGCTCCATAGAGATACATTGTAACCGCACAGGCTTTAGCGGTTGTTATCCAATCCATCCCTTAGGACCTTAACATTATTCGATCCAATTCTCCTCTCCAGATTACTTAACGTTATGCGATTTTAGCGTTATCCGAGGTAAATGTTATCTGAGGTATTACTGTATGCCCCTACAATGCTTTGCAAGCTGATTATCTCTCTTTGTTCTAATTCTCATTTTGTACCTCCATTCAGCTGTGTTAAATTTAATTTAATAGATTTATATACCACCCTATCCAAAGGACTCTGGGCAGTGTACTCAGTTAAAACCAATATAAAACAATTTTAAAAACCTTTAAAACATATCAGAAAACAAAACAAAATAAAAAAACACAAAAAAACACTGTAGCACTTTAAAGACTAACTGCTATATTTTTATTGTTAGCTTTCGTGGATTAAGTCCACTTCTTTAAAACATAGCAATTCCCCCTCCACGCTGTGCCATTTACTATCTAAAAACAAATGTAAAATCTACAAAAACTAGGAGCCAATTGCTGAGAAGAGCTGAATCATATAAGTATAGTATAGAAATGCAAAAAGTGTGTATGCGCTGACCAAATGCAATATAGTTTTGTCTTCTAGTGCAGCTCATTCTACAGAAAGCAAAGAAAGATATGATGCATGTCACCGAAAAGCAAGAGTTAAAAAAAAAAAGGCAAGGATGCTAATGGGAAAGAAGGAGAGAAACTGAGAGAGATAGTCAATTCAAAACCAATTTCCTTCTCTGTAATTTTCTGTCCTTCCCCTGCTCTTTGGAAAGATTGGTGTCCATAGGCAAGCAGACTCTTATCTCCTCCCCCTCAGTGGTGAATGTGGGAAGATTGTCTGTAGCCTATAATCCTCTGCTTGGGAATGTGCTAGGGTGTCTGCCATGGGGGGTCACTGACTCTGCCCACCCTATGAATCAGCTGATGGGGAGCCAGGAATTCTACTTGTTTGTATGAAAGAATAATGCTTTTGATGGGAGAGTGGCAGCTATCCAGTCTGAGCCAAGAAAGAGAACTGACGCTTAGGCTGAATCGCAACAGTGAACTCAGCAGTCTCCTTGTTTCCTAGAGCCTTTCAAAAAGCTTCCAGAGAAACTTATGCAGGCTGTATAACAAATTGTTCAGCAAACCATGCTTTGAAGAAATGCCATCTAAGATGTCTCTCCCGTCAGCTGTGTTTGCCTGTGTGCACACACTGGGAGGAGCCCTTTCAAAAGCACCAGAAGACCCTCTTTGCCAGGGGTGCCCAAACTTTTCGGGCTGTGGGCCAGTCACATGGTTCAGGGGTGCCCAAACTACTGCCAGGGTACTGGATCCGGCCCCTGACACCAATTCATCCAGCCCCCAACACTCTCACTGCTCCCAGAAGCGGAAATAATACGTGCTGTACGAGCATGTTTTGCTTCTGCTTCTGGGAGTGACAAGGGTGGCGTAGGCCGCATGAATTGGTGCCAGGGGGTGGATCCGGCCCCCGGGCCATAGTTTGGGCACTCCTGCTCTTTGCTCAACTAGGGTCAGGTGCTTGGTTAGAAAAGTGTCAGCTAGTCGGAAGACAAGCTAAACTATGGTGTTGGTTTTTTTTTAATTTAAAATCATCTTTTACAAAAAGCTACAGTAATACCTCGGATAACGTTTACCTCGGATAACGCTAAAATCGCATAATGTTAAGTAATCTGGGGAGGAGAATTGGATTGAATAACGTTAAGGTCCTATGGGATGGATCGAATAACAACCGCTAAAGCCTGTGCGGTTATAATGTATCTCTATGGAGCTTTAACGTTATCCGATCCATCCCATAGGATATTAACATGCATCGGATAACAGTAAAAATCAGATAACACCAAGTCTTGTGGAACCAAGTCTTAGCGTTATCCGAGGTATTACTGTATTGTGAAAACTGGTACCGTATATACTCGAGTATAAATTGGATTTTGTAGCCCCCAAAATGAGGTCCAAAAATGGAACTCAACTTATACTCAGGTCAATGTAAACACTCCAAAACATACCCACACAAATGTCTAAATTAATTAATTTTACTGTATTTTCATATATTTTTATTACTGAAACTCACTAGCAGTTGCTGCATTTTCTACCCTGACTTATACTCGGGTCAATCTATTTTCCTAGTTTTAGAGGTCCAAATTAAATAGCTTGACTTATATTCGGGACGACTTATAGTTGACTATTATACGGTAGGTCAAAGGCAAAGACCTGAAAGTTCAAATGTAACTCATGTCTGTAATTCCAATATTCACAGTGCAGTGAATTGGGACTAAACACCTTTCTAACTATATTCCATTGATTACTAGTCCTAACATGATTTCTGATAAACAAGTCCTTCACCACACCAACTATATTTTTTCTTGTCAAAGACAGATGATGATGGCAAGAAATCTGCCTTTCTTCTTCTCCCAACTTGTCTTCCGTTATCACTTAATGTTTTCAGACCAAAACTTCATTTGACTCTGCTGCTGCTTTGTCCTCCACAACCTACAATTAGTGTCACCTTCTGTTTCTTAATCCACCGTAGTCTACTCTGATCCATAATAGAGAACCCTAGTGGGCACGTGAGGGGCAGAGCAACCCCCCCTCCCCACACCCACCCACACCCAGGTCTCAGTGATATAGGCCAGATTGGCTTTAGCAACCAAGATCAAGTCTTGGATGAATTGGCCCTTATTACCAGATGATCTAGCACTCAAAAGCATTATGGACAGACTGGATGAAATCCAACCAATGAGGCTACCATGCATCTGCAGGTTAGGGTGGAATCTAGAATACTCAACAGGTGTTAGATATCTGTCACAGCCAGTCTTTCACCATGCAACATGTCTTCCCATACCTGTAAGCACTGGAATTCTAGTCCCCATAAACTCAATGGCACCAAAACAAACTATTTTTAAAAATGGAAAAAAGGCCCCAGCCAACCCACATTAAACTCATTTAAAACCCTAACCCCCGACCTCCCATGAAACACTGTTTTTTAAAAATCAACCAACATTTAAGCAAAACAAACAAGGAAGACAAAACAACTGCAGTAACAACAATAGAAAACCCTTGGGGAATAAACTAACAAATAAGAAAAACCAATAAGAACAAATTAAATCTCTAAATAGAATAAATTAACACCAGCAAGTTTCAAAATCAAAGTCCCCAAAATACATTACTTGCTCCCATAAATAATAAATTCTAATATCCCAAAGTTAAACCAAACTTAAGTAGTTGAAGGTTAATTAAATTAACCAATTCAAATCTTCAACAATCAAGCTCTGGATAGTGTAGAAGTCAAAAGAACCAACTCCTAATGTTGAAAATTAACTAGCAGTTATCTGATCACATTTCTTAAAAACTGTAAAATCCATAAAATAAATCTATGCTCATTAACAAAACAGTCATTCAACTATTACACAATCAATAAGCAAACTCATCAAATTCAACACAAATACCCCATCTAAATTCACACACTCCATGAAATCACACCTAGCATACAGACTTTCACTCAGTGACTTCCTGTCAATATACACATGCACGCCATTTTAACATAGGGAATCAACAATTGCGAATTCATCACAATCCACAAACATCTATAAACAGCCAGTCATCAAATAGACATCCACAATCATACGCATTGAGACACTTATAACAATCTAAAACCATACATCTCAACCAAAATACGACAGGCAGGTCCAAGCAATTCAAAGCCATTTTTGCTGATCATGATTGTGCACAGGCTCAATCTCTTCAAATCTCTGCAATAGTCTGACATTGATGAAACATGTTGCCAAACAATCACTCTCCATTCTCCAACCCATTCCAGCAAACCATAATACATAGTTTAAAATCCATGCTGAAAATCCATCTGTTTACTGTCCAACACAACCTGAAAAAGAAATCCTCCACGTACTACTCCCAAATCTCTCTCTCTCTCTCTCTCAACAGTAAAATGTTAAACCTCTCTGCCTGTTGTCTTCCTTCTTCATCCAACAACCACCCCATAATAAACAATTCTCATACTCTTTCCACGTTCCAAAATCCATCTTTAAGAACTCCAAACCTTTCTTTAAAATCTTTCTAAACAACATATCTACCCCAACAGTGGTGGGCAGCAAAAAATGTTGCTACCACACCGTGGGCGGATCCTACATCATGGGCGATCTAGTCATGCCTGCCATATGGCCATGTATACATCTGCAAACACAGGCTCTTTGGCTGTAAATGGAGATGATCACTACACCCTAGAGTCGGATATGTCAGGCTTTTGAGCAAGGGAGACCTTGAACCACTTGCAGGGACAAAACCTGACATCAATTATGAATACCAATCGGGGATCTTCTGTTATTAGGTAAAGGTTGCCCTTGCTTGAAAGCCAGTCATAACCAACTCTAGGGTTCAGTGCTCATCTCTGTTTATAGCCAAAGAGCCAGTGGACTTGATCCACAAAAGCTCACATTAAAATACAGTACCAGTAGTTAGTCTTTAAGGTGCCACAACATTTTTGTATTTTTTACTCTCTGATGTGTTTGCACAGAATAAAACTTTTAAAATGGTAGCTGTGTTAGTTTGGGCAGGGCAGGGAGGTGGGCGTGGCCACCCAATTTTGCCACCCTCTGTGCCTGTGTATGTGTGCGTGTGTGCGAACCTGTTACTGCCCACCACTGCACTCCAAACCCTCCAAAAATCATTCTCATACAGTCTTCACAAACGAAACTCACTCTCAAACTGGCCCTTGCTTCTTTCTGTACACACACCGCCATTTCTGTATGATCCAAACTCAGAAATTTACTTAGATTTACTTGTGATTTTAAATTCATGTTGTAGGCCGCCCAGAGTCGGGTTTACCCGATTGGGGCGGGGTAGTAAATGTGAGTTAATAATAATAATAAGAAGAAACACATTTTCAGTTCTTTTAGGGTTTCTGGCTTTTCTCAGTAATGGACAATCTCATAGCCCCAGGAATATTGATCCATTTCCACATGTTAAAGAGCTCTGGACCTGATCACACTTGCCATGTTGACTGCCAGATCTCAACTCCTGAAGAAATCCACTCTTTATTTATTTATTAGTTCAAATTTATATTGCTGCCCACTCGCCATGGCGACTCAGGGCGGCTTACGAAAAATACATTACAATACAATATGTTGGTGTCGGCTCAGGGGGAGGGGCGGCAAAGTCCTCAACCTGCCTTGACCTCTTCACTCTTTGGATAATTTGTATTTTGGTGGTCACAACAGCAAGCTGTGCAAAGACTCTTGCAACTCATGAGTTGAAGCTTTCCAGCTTCACCCCCCAGATCAAAACCCAACATGGAATAATCAGGCTCCTAATAGACGGATATCATGGGATCAAATATTCATAAGTGCCAGTACCAGTAAATACGGCTCCTCCATGGATTACCAGAGTCCTAAAACATCACCCTAATCCTCTAATAATCCAATTTCAAAAGGGTATAAACCAGTTATGGTGAATTTTTTAGAGACTGAGTGCCCGAGGCGGCGGCAGCATACGGGCAGATACCATGTGTGCCCGTGCACCCACGTGATACCACCGGCGCACCTCTGACAATGTCATGTGGGCACATGTGTACACCCCCACAGGTGCCAAAAGAAAGGTCTCTGTATGCCACCTCTGGCATGCTTGCCACTGGTATAAACTATTACTGACTAATAAAATCAATAATAACAGGGAGAAACAAAAAAAGTTTTAAAAATTAGCCAAAAACTAGCGAAATAGGTAATCTGGGAACTAACTAAGTAAAGCTGTGACCACATTTGATGTCATCTTCCTTGCTCATGTTTTGCCTTTTAACTGAGTGTTTTAAACGGGTGGGTTTTCTAACCACCGCTAGAAAAGGGACAAAGCTTAGAATACTCCACTTTTGTGTAGGATGCTTCACAGTAGCAACTGATTTTGCTTTTTTCTATTGGTTGCATGCAACTTGCCTGCATAGTTAGAAAACCCCCAAGGTGAGTTTAAATCTTGCCTCCCCTCAGACTACAGAAGTACTTATTTATTTGTTGTATTCATATCCCATTTTTCCTGCAGTGAGCTCAAGGCAGCATAGAGACCTCTTCATCCTCACAACAACCCCACAGAAAAGTGAGGCTGAGAATGTAGGATTGGTTCAAGGCCAACTAATGAGTTTCATTATTTAATAGGAACTAGAACCCAAGATCATATAAACTACAGCACTCCTGTTTACTGTATATGGATGTGAAAGTTGATCAGTGAAGAAAGCTGACAGGGGGGAAAAAACATTCACAATGTAGTGTTGCAGGAGTGATTTATAGGTACTATGGACCACACCAGAAAGTAAGTGGGTACTAATTCAAATCTGCAGTGGCTCAAGTGGCTAAGACGATGACTTGAAGGCATGAGGTCAGCAGTTCGATTCCGGAGTACTGCATAATGGAATGAGCTGCCGTCTCTGTCCCAGCTCCTGCCAAACTAGCAGTTCAAAAGCAAGAAATTGCAAGTAGATAAATAGGGACCACTTCGGTGGGAAGGTAAACAGTGTTCTGTGCACTCTGGTGCCTGCCACATGACCATGGAAACGTCTGCAGAAGCAGACAGCACTGGCTCTTCGGCTTTGAAACAGAGATGAGCACTGAACCCTAGAGTCAGATATGACTGGCTTTCGAGCAAGGGAAACCTTTACCTTTACAAATCAAACCTGGACTCTTTCTAGATTTGAAAATGACAATTGGGTACATCACAAGAAGCTAAAGCTTGCCAGATAAGATAATACTGTACTGCTATAGGAAGAGTTAAGGACAAAAGGTAAGCAGGGAAAACCAAACATGAGATGGACTAAATCAATGAAGGAAACCGTGGTCTTTAGCATGTAAGTCCTAAACAGGATTGTTAATGAGAAGAGATTGTTAATTTATAATGTCACCATCAGTTAGTTAGAAGCAACTTCTCCACTGCAGAAGTCTAGTCACTTCAACAGATTGACTGGAAGGGATCCTGCCCACCTGATTGGTGAATAACCCTATGTAAGTGAGAAACACTTTGAAATGGTAAGAATGGAAGCCAGCCTAGTTGCAGCGGCGGTTTTTTTTTTTTTTTGCAAGAATCTCTCCTTTCCTGCCAAAGGCTGGTGAAACTGTATTGCTGCATATATGCAAACACAAAACAAAGTTTGAAGTAATCCATCCCAGGGTTTAATAGCAGAGCTCGAGCTGGTAATTGAAAATTATTTATTCATGACCAGAGAAGAGTCACTCACATTTTCTGCCAAATTTACCCATAATGTTTATGCTCTATTTTTGAGTTCTGTAAATTTTATACTAAAGTTGATGCACGATGGCATTAAACCAAATAAGAAAGTCTTTCTTCTGACATTTCTCGCTTCTTATTAATGTCAGGAATTATCTTACAACCTGGAAATTCATTTAGTGCTGGCAATGACCAGTGGTTCTCTCTCTCTCTCAATTGCTGGGAGACTAAGGATCTTCTCTTTAAAACAGGTTCTACAAATGAAGAACTGGTTTTAAAAAAAAAAACTATGCCAGACCCATAGTCGGCCAAAGTTGGAAATGGACCTCTCCAATATACAGTATATGAACACGAGGGTGCTTTCTGCTGAGTGGAAAACAATTGATGCAACAGGAAGACCATTTTGGATTTGTCTTTAAACCAGGGGTGCCCAAACTACGGCCTGGGGGCCAGAACTGGCCCCCAGTGCAATTCATCTGGCCCACGCCACCCTCATCGCTCCTCGTAGAGGAAGTATAATGGGCTGTAGTTTGGACACCTTAGTTTAAACTGGAAAAATGGCAGCTTAGAATCTATCTCATCCTGTTACAAAACAGACTACAAGGCACATTTTACTTCCACTTCCGGTGGGAGGAACCACGTGACCGGCCCACTGAACCACGTGACCAGTACGCGGCTCAAAAAGTTTGGGCACCCCTGCTTTAAATCATATTTTAACTTATGCCTCTTAAGTACCTACCTCCATTCTAAAGTGAATGGGTACTTCCCTGCTGCGAGTGCCTGTTTCTCCAGGGACTGTATAATATTTTTGATAGCAAAGCGGGTGGTGTCTCTAAACAGAGGAACTCACCTCAATAAATAAGAAGTGTATACGCACAAATCAGATTTGGCATGACAGCAAGGCAGCTCACTGAAGTGTAGCACCTTGAGGGTGCTACCACATCTTCCATCTCCCACAATATAATTAGAAGAGAGAATGATGGGAAGTGTGTTACTAGAAGATAACGTGCAACTCAACAGCAGCAAAACAGGAGACAGAGAAAGGTGGCCAAAGGGCATTATAGGACATGTTATCTTAGAGAAACACACTCTATGAAACATCTTCTGATAGCTGGACAGCCCCAAAGCAAAACAAATTGGACTTCAGATATGCACTTATTCTCGCAGTGAAAAAAGGAGGTCATTTCTCTTTTACCTTAAGTGCAAACACTACTCTAAAACTGAAAAGCCTCTTCCAAGTCCTGTTAAGTGGAGTTCCATTAAGCTGAAGTTTAAGGCACAGCATATAAACAAAGGCAGCTGCTTAAAAATTGCAAACCAACCTTACTGTAGCTTAGATGCAACCATGTGAGGGCCTGTCTAAGCAAAGTAGGACCCATCTATGGATTCTTATTACTTTAACCACCCCAGTGCAAACTATAAAAGAAACTGCTTAAACTGTTGACGTGGCGTGATGCAAAACTGCTTGCCATAAAAAGCTATCATCACTTTGATATGTTTAAAGCTTTAACTTTCAATTGGACCTTAACTTTTAAGTTCATGAACATTTTTAGAGCCAATAATTCCCTATACCTATGTCACTAAGAGCCTCCTCAAAGATTGTGGTATTTTTGAACCACAATCAGGCGTACGCCGGGCAACAGCAACCTTGTGCCAGCTAATCTTTCTCTCACTAGGTCAGGAGTAAGGAACTATGGAACGACTTCACCAAAAGGTGGCTTCATTTTGGCATTCATTTTGGCTCGCTTAGGATTCCATCCGCTAGAGAGGCACACCTCTCTAGCACTAGGAGGAGGGCCTTTTCCTTGACCGCCCTGGCCCTGTGGAACCTCCTGCCAATTGAGCTACGCACACAGACAGAGCTCCTACCCTTTCGGAAGGGCCTTAAAACCTGGCTGGCAGGGCAAGTGTGGGGATCTAAGAATGTTGGATCGCATACAGGGTGGCTGATCTAATTGAGTCAGCCACCCCTCCCCCCCCCCTAATCTGGCCTATGGTTGTTTGAACTTATGTAAGTATAATTTATAATTTTAACTTTTTTAATGTTTAATTTTTAATTTAATTTTAGCTTAATTTTTAATATTTAATTAACTTTATTCTCAATTTTAACGGATGTTGTGAATTTTTCATATGTGTGTGGTATGTCGGAATGCCATATTGGCAGTGTATTACTACATACTGCTGTCTAAGTTATGCCATTTTTGGTTGTATTGTAAGCCACCCAGAGTTGGGTCTGACCTAACTGGGGCGGGATAACAAATTAGACAAATAAATAAATAAATAAATAAATTCATTCTGGTCTAGACATGGAAGAAGAAGTACTTAGACAACCATAGTTCCTCCACCTTTATCTTTTTGGCAGGTAGACTGCTGGAAGTGAATGAGTACAACTCATCTTATTTTGAAGTAAATGAAGGAGTTTGTATGGGGAGGGAGCAGCTAGAGCAGTGTTGACCAACCTTGGCATTCTAGTTGTTCTTGGACTTCAATTCCAGAAGCCCAAGTCAGTACATCTGCTGATCAGGGCTTCTGGGAACTGAAGTTCAAGACCATCTGGAGTGCCAAGGTTGGCCATCACTGAGCTAGATTGAGACGGACCTCCTTGGGTTTTCTGGACTGTCTTCTTCCTGCTCTTATCTTTGATAACCTTCCTTCAGTCCAAACTCTTCTTCTTCCCATGACAGCCTTCCTATTCCTTAGGGTCTTCAGAAGAGGCACTTCCTTTGGTCCCACTGCCAGCACAGGTATGCTTGATGGGGCCACAAGAGATGCCTTTTCTGTGGCAACTCCCAGGTTGTGAAATACATTCCCTCAGGTTATGTTTTCTCCTCCTTTTTCTCCTTCTACTGGCAGTTGAAGACCCACCTCTTCAGGCAGGCTTTTAATAGCTCTGATTGAATCTCTCTCGGCGCTTTATTTTTGCTCTCTAAGCTAGCTCTGAAAGTTATAAATGTTTTTAATTACTTAATGGATTTTTAATCATTATCGTATCTTAATTGTTTTTTAATCTGTAATAAATTGTGTTTTTAGTATTACTTGTTTTAATATTGTGAGCCCCCTTGAATCTTCTCAATGAGAGATGGTTGTCCTACAAATGATACAAAATAAATATATTTTTGAATGACTATTCTTAGGAACGCTGATGTGAGGAACAGCCACAGTTTCATGCACTACCAGCTTAGTCTGCTAAAACTAGGATTTGTATTATTATTTATTTAAATACAGTATACTTCTCTAACAAGCACTAAATCCCCTATTTTCTTAACATAAGTAGTATGCATGTGATTCCCCCCCTCCCGCAAAAGAGGGAAGTGTGATCTTCTAACCATTCTGTTAAACAGAGCTAATTTCACTATTTAACTTAACTGTTGTTTGCTAAGGATTTCCGTACTCTTTATATTAGATTGCCCGTCCTACCTTGAAAAAAATGACACAGTACAAACTACAAGGATTCAAAAGAGGGAAAGGAAAAAGCCACTGAGATGATGAATGGTCTGTAGGAAGAATGACTAGGAAAAACTGTCAGAATCCTTCAAGCTATACAATAAAATTAAAAAGTAGCAATTTGAGTTAAACAAAAACAGGTGAGTTACCTCTCTTCGCTGCATGGTTAGTTTAATGGAACTTTCTGCTAGAGAATATTACAAGACATTTTCTAGACAGAGAATAATACAAGTTATTTCTGCAAGTATAACGGGTAATCTGGAGCAGTAGCACAAGGTGGCCCCTGCTGTGCTCCTTGCAATTCAGTTCTCGAGTCTTTTTACTGCATAAGTGACTGTGCTTCGTTACCACTTCAGTAAAGCAGATGGAATTAAGTTTGTTTTCTCTCCTTTCACACACATCTCCCCATTCCATTCAGCTGCTTCCCCCTCCCTGTGGATTTTCCCTGACTCAGTTCTCTTTGACCCAAGAGCGGAGTGCACCATAGTCCAAGTGCACATCTCCTTGCCTTGTGGTTGGCATGGAAACATAAAATATTATATGAGCACAAAGGCTCACTATGAAAGATGCAACTTTTTTGGGAGAATCCTCTGCTCAAGATTCTTCAAACTGAACTCTGTGTCTGCCAGGCTATTCTTAGATATATCTCAAATCCTGTGGCCCTAAGGCAAGTGGGAAAGGATTGGCTATACGAGAGTTCACAGATCCTCCCTGAAGTCTTATGCCCACAATCACAATGTATGAATGGAATGACTGTACCTGTAACAGCAGCTCTCACTCCTGTAGTGTCCCTAACCTTCATACATTAAAAGATAGGTCAGGAGTTCTCAACCTTTTTAAGCTGGGGGCCAGGTCATGCTCTCTCAGACAGCTTCAGGGGCCAAACAGCCATTTTGCCATTCCTCCACCACATGGCACTTCCTGATGTGGTGGAAGCAGTGGGGGGGGGGGGAGCACATGAAATGGTGCCGTGGGCCACAGGTTGAGAATCCTTGAGATAGATCTATAACAAGAATGAGTCACCTAAAAAAGCCACTTCTGAGTACCTGTTGTTTCTTTCACCTTCATTACAGCTAGGACATGATATAAATGTAAAGATGTTCAGATTTGGTCTGATTGGGTCTTTTTGTCCCTTTCACTCTATCATCCTGCTCCTGCCTTTTGTAACACTACGATTGGCAAGGGTGTCATGCACCCACAAAGTTTGCACATAGTTTTATGTCCAAACTCTTTAAATGGCCTTATTAAAGCTGCTGCCTGGATATGGATTTTGGACTTTGTTTATTCATCAACATAGCTGCCTCTGCGTTCTGAGAAATACATGGAGGGCCCCCCCCCCCATTTTTCCAATTATATATCACACACTTGGCATATATGCTGCTTTGGAGATGTTCCTTTGGATGCATGGAGTCTGGACACACCTCAAGACTGGGGCTTACCACTAAGATTATCACCCAGCCCCTTACACTTGAATGCCTTTGAACATATTCACAAGGCGTGAGAGATGCACAAAGATCTGTCTGACCAGCAACTTCCCACAAACAGTCTTACAGGTAGGAGTTCTACCATAATTCAGCAATGAATAAAAAAAACCCCATGAACTCTGAACCAAAGAAGCATAACATAAGTTACCACTGCTCCCCAGCTGTTTCATTCCTGTAGGAAAACTATGGGACATAGTATTCAGTTAACAATTTTATGAAATACTTGGGCTAGGAAGGTATGCCTCATAAGCAGTCTGGCTTGAGTGCATTATTCCCATTTTCACTTGCATTGAACTATAATTCTAAAGTCCCTTAGAGGACTGTTCTTATGATTCCTTAATGTCTTGGTATCACATGAAGGAGTCCCCTCACCAGTGTTTCCTGCACTGAATACATTATTTCTGTTGTTTCTGTCAACAGAAGAGCTGGAGTTTGTACATACCCGAGACTTCTCCTCCAGTCGGGTCATCATAACAATAGTTGCAGTGCGTTGTTCCCACACCATTCTCCAGAAGTCACTGAGTGTTTCTGGCAGAGCCCCCTGTGTAGCAATGTAGGCATTCTGCTTGCGGTAGCCATCAATGTAATTGGCATTGATGTAGTCACTTCCAGGGACCCCTTAATGAGAAAGAAAGCTTATGAGTCTTCAAAAGACTGAGAAGGAAAAACAGAGTAAATAGATGTGTTCAAAGAGGAAATCTAAAAACTTCATCTGGAATGAAACTGCTCTTATGCAGAAATTTGGCAGGATAGAAACCTCAGAAACATCTGTAAAACCTGTTTTCTGGAAGTAATACTAGGGCATGCATCTTGAAAAGAAAGGAAACCCCTCCCCTTTTCAAACTGCCTTCAGGTCTATAAGTAGTTAGGCATTCTACCAACATCAGGAAATATGGATTCTGTCAACATCAGGAGCTTCCAACATACTCACCATCAACAGAGGACAGAATGACACGGGAGTGGTCATAGGCAATCACATTTGCATAGCGATTCTTTGGTTTGTTCACCTCCAGGTTAGAGTACTCCCATGTGAACTGCTGTCCAGGATCTATGGACTGAAAGGAAGAAGGGAAAGGTCTATTAAGATACAGTACTTTATCTCAACTTGATAGCACATTTACAAGTTTTCAACCGATCACTCTTCTTAATTCTGAAATGTACAGAAACAACTCCCAAGATGTGGAACAGTACAAAATTAAAAATGCATCAGTTAAATATTAGATCAGCAGCTATTAAGACTGATTCATAAGGTTTCATTGCCATGGAATATTCAATCTGGGCAGACAAAAGGGACCTGCCTAGGTTGAGACACAACCCTTCAAGTAATCTTAACTATTGAAGCCTTGCAATTAAGGTGGTAATTTGTTTTCAACCAGGGAATTCTCTATTTTTTTTTTAAAAAAAAAACCCAGTGATTTCTGTAACTTAGCTAGAGTTGTCTTCTAGGAGTCTTCTGATAAATAACTCCACACTCACTGCTCATATAACTACTGCTATTTCAGCCTTGAAAGGGCACAAGTGATAAAATACTTTTGAAGGAAGGTTGAGAATAAAAGCATGAATGGATTTCTGTTATCTTTTCAGTAATGAATGACAGACCTGGTTGCAAATGTCAATCTGGGAACACAGGTCATTCTTTTCCCCACTATGCAACAGCACAATACTCATGGAAAGGGTGTCAATGGTTTTTTATCTGTATTTGTGTCCGTCCTCCCGTCCATGTGTATGTGTGTCCGTCCGTGCATGTGTGTATGGGAAATGACTCTTTCCCATGAAATCTATCCAGTTGCTTTCACCAACTTGACTTAGCAAATACTTCTCTGGAATCACAGTAACTTGGAATGTATGTTATAGGTAAATGAAAGCTTAATGTCCTTCCAGAACTTTGCTGCTTTCTCCCTGCAATTCCTTCCCATACTACCTGACAGTGGTGAAACAACATCCCAGGTACCAAGACCAAGACATGCTCTGCAACATTTACACCAGATCTCAAACCCTCAGATGATAGTACAGACTTCTGTGAACAATTCCATTCCTTATGGAATGGCTAGGAAACAAATTGAAGTTACCTGCACCAACAAGCTAAATTCAGAAAAGAAAGAAAAAATTGCACCCATTCAGCTATTTGTAGCTAATGTATTTGTCAGTTTCAACAATATCCTTGCCGTATGTCTAGGTGCGGGTGACAATACTATTGAAACAAATATTTTCTGACTTTCAGCAAAAATCCATCTTTTAAAACCTGCTATGTGTCCTGTCCCAAACCCAAACTAGACAAGGCAACTAGAGGACAATGTAGTGAAAGGAAATGGCAGTGCACAGAGAGCTCCTATTATTTCATTTGCTACAGATACAGCTATGGAAACAGACTATTCCTGAATAACCCAAGAGAGAGAAAACCCTTTGTAACAGGTAGAAAGCCAAAATATACTAGGAGGGACGTGTACAATTGAGTACAGTTTGTACTAGCATGTTGCCTGGAGTGCTCCTACGCTACACAGTTATACCAGTTTCATACCACTTTAAATGCCATGGCATAATCCTACAGAATCTTGAGATATGTAGTTTAGTTAGGTGCTTAAGACTTTTTTGCTACAGAGCTCTAGTGCATTCCTAATAAGACATTCAAGGAATGAGGGAATGAAACACAGAATTGTAAGTACATGACTAAACTACAAAATCCAATATTCCTTAGGATGGAGCCATAGCTGTTAAATTGGCAATAAACTGTGGTAATTATGTAGGGTAGAGACATTCTTTCTCTGTCCTTTCCCCATCACTGCTTGGAAACTTCCTTGCAAAAGCTGTGAATAATGAACAGCCATGAAAGACTCCCTTCCTTATGTATTTCTGCAAGCAACAGGCTGAAACTTCACTAGCTGAGTCACTGGGAGATTCAGTGGCCAAATCCAAGATGTTGCACAATAAAGCATCCCTATGCTAAATTATAGAGCAAAGAATCTATGTTTTATAGAAGAGAATTAAAAAGTCATTTTCACAGCTTCTGTGGGGAGGATATGACATCACAGCACTGGTAATAGATGGTTTGGGAAATGCAGGATGTAAACAGATCTTTTCAGCAGGAACCCTATAATCTTCTATTAGCAAAATAATAAGCAGGCAGGGCAGTGCAAAGTGGCAAGTGCTGACAAAGCCCAGTTCTGTGTAGCTCATAACCAGGCTCTCTTTATTCTAAACATACATCCAACATGGCAGAAACGAGTCAACTCTGTAGTACTTCTAGATGAGACTTGTTCTATTCCTCATTTGCAAAAGTTTACAGAAGATCTAGAACAGGGCTCAGCAGACTTGGCTCTCTAGGTGTTCTTGGACTTCAATTACCAGACGCCCACATCAGTACACCTGCTGATCAGGGCTTCTGGGAATTGAAGTCCAAGAACATCTGGAGTGCCAAGTTTGCTGGCCTCTGGTCTAGAACATGGATGGTAAAAATGTGACCCTTGTCCCTTACGTGACTCCTGTAGGCTGTTTTTGCAATACCCAGTCATCTACTGGTCTCCACTTTTACCAGCAAAAAAGGTGTTAACACCCCAAAATACTAGTTTCATAAATATCTATTTATAGCCTCAAATATCTATTCATAGCCTCCATTCCTGAACATTTTCTCTTTCATTCTTTAAATGTTTTGGCATTTTAGAGGGACAAAGTTGATCCCTAGACCAATCAGATTTGCTCATCTCTACTCTAGATGATATTATGACCCACTTGTGATCATTCAAAAGTCAAATAGGGAGGTAAACAGTGAAAAAGATATTTAGTTTTTCATCAGATATGGGAAGAGAGAATATGCAACTGGGCAGATTGGAAGAGTTGTCTTAGAGAAGACAGATGACCTGCTAGGGATGCTTGGCAGTGCTTCTCTCTCTTTCCTTCTCTCATATAAATTCTATGCACAATGATACCCTGCCCCTTGTAACATCCAAGCTTGCAGAACCTCCAATTGGTCTTGTTCAAAGATAGCAGTGTAGTATCAAAAGCAGGGAGATCCAGTGTGGTGCAGTAGATAGAATCATCAATTAGGACTCAGGAACCCTGGATTCTATTCCTGCTCAGTTCTGAAAAACAGTGGAGATTCCAAACTTGTAAAGCTACTCTTTAAATATCTTACTTATCTTGAAAGCTTTACAGCAGGGGGGCGGGGGGCGGGGCGGCGGCAACCTTGGTGCTCCAGCTGTTCTTGGACTTCAATTCCCAGAAGCATTGATCAGCAGGTGTACTGACTTGGCTTCTGGTAATTGAAGTCAAGAACACCAAGGTTGGCCATCCCTGCTCTACAGAATCGGTATAAGTTGGTTCTGATGTGACAGCACTATTTGTTGTTGTTGTTCAGTCGCACAGTTGATTCCGACCCTCTGCGACCCCATGGACCCTTTGATCCTAAGAAAGTAAAATCTGTCACTGCTTCTACTTCTTCCCCATCAATTTTCCAGGGACTGATAGGGCCTGTTGCCATTATCTTGGTTTTCTTTATATTGAGTCTCAAGCCAGCTTTTTCATTCTCTTCTTTCAACCTAATCAGGAGCTTCTTTAGGTCCTCCTCACTTTCTGCCATTAGGATGGTATCATCTGCATATCTCAAATTATTGATGTTTCTCCCAGCAATTTTAATCCCAATTTGTGATTCCTCCATCCCTACATTGCGGATTATGTGCTCTGTGTATAAGTTGAATAAGCAGGGTGACAAAATGCAGCCTTGTCTTACTCCTTTTCCTATTCCAAACCACTCCGTCATTCCATTTTCTGTCCTAACTGTTGCTTCTTGATTCATGTACAGATTTCTCATGAGGCATATAAGGTGTTCTGGTATTCATATATCTTTAATTACTTGCCACATTTTGTTGTGGTCCACACAGTCAAAAGCCTTAGTCTAACATAAAATCACAACAAACATTTCTGCTTAGATGTACACTGACACAACTGTAACATCTTAGAAGAGGCAAGTTGGAAGAGAAGACTAAGGAGCATAACACAGCTCTCCCCACTCTCAGCATTAGCACTGCCATTAGAGCAATTCTCTCACTTTGGAATGAAAAGGTGCAAAATCCTTCTCTGTTCTATCACTAATAACCATGTAATAGGGCAAACAGGTGATAAAGATACAAGGAGGAATCCTACCTGGCTGTGTGAAAAGGTGCTAATTAAACACATCAGCAAATGAGCAACACATTTAAAAGTGAAATGATTTAATTTAAAATTCAGCAATGAATTAATGTGCACCTGTTTCTTTTTAAATAAATAAATAAGGAAGAGAAAGAGGTGGTGGCGGCCAAAAAGCACCTGAAACCCATTACAGTAATACCTCATATAACATTAGTATCGAATAACACTAAAATCGCATAACATTAAGGAATCTGGGGGGAAGAATTGCATCAGATAACATTAAGATCCTATGGGATGCTTCAGATAACAACCGCGAAAGCCTGTGTGGTTACAATGTATCTCTATGGATCTCATAGAGGATCAGATAACACTAAAAATCATATAACACCAAGACTTGTGGAACCAGGTTTTAGTGTTATATGAGGTTTTACTGTATATGCATTTTTTTTGGATAGTAATAATTTTGTGTCAGAAATTAATCTGGGTTGAAAGGAGTTTTGCAGAAGAAACTCTGCTTAGGGATCGCCCAAATGAGGCTCCTTTCATGTTCCCAAGAGCTGGGATCGAGACAGGCATTGAATCCATCATGCAGTTCACTGGGCTGTCCCAAATAAAAGTTTTATCACACCAATCACCTATCTCCTTTCTTCTGTTTAGTGGCAAAGCATCAGGGGCTCATTCTCAACCCAACCAGAATTTTACATAAAAGCAGTACCAGTTCACACTCTCTCTCTCTCTCTCTCTCTCTGTGTGTGTTTTGAAGCACACATATATGTCAGTCAACTTTTCTCTCGAACAAAGCTTCTGGGCTTTAGATAGCTGTATGCACAGCAGAAAGTCTGTAGATAATTTTTTTCCTGATATACAAGTCAAATGAGCAGACTTTGTTACTTGACTTTACTTATGTTTCTTTGCCAAAGGAAAAAATCATGAAATAAATGCAGGCTGATATTATTCAGACGTTAAAATCTATTACGATTTGGTTCAGGGAAGTGCCTCCAAGAGAGGTTACCAGTTCTAAGTTTTGAATCCGAGAGAACATTGTAACATAGCACAAACAAAGCTGTAACCGCACCTCATCCTAAGAAATCCATGCAAGCAAGGATAGAAAGCCTGGCACTTTTTAAGTGCTTTAACAATCTCGATGATCTTAAGTCTTTCCCAGAGATGGTGAGGTTGAATTGTTGTCCAGAACATCTCTGTTGCCTTACCTCTATAACCAATGATCAGTATTTAAAGAGACTCCAACAGGGAATGAACATTTCCTGAATGACACACTGGGGAAATAGCATCCTGTTTGCCATTGGAGTGAAGTCGGGTGAACTCCAGGGACCTCTGAGCAGCACAATGAGTAGATGTAGCTAAGGAATTAACACTAGCTGAAATGGGCCCAATAGATGCAGGAAAAAACACCCCAAGGGAGAAGTTAAGGAGGCAATTTGCAAGCAGAGAGGGAACTGGGGATAGTTGAGCTGGCAGGATCTCACCCCTATAGCACGGCCTTGTTGAAAGTGCTTGATGGCAGCAAGAACTGCATGGCAGCTGCCCTTGAACTCTTGTGCATTGCAATTTGAGCCTTACTTGCTACAGCAGTCAAGAGAGAACAGTAAGCAAGGAGACTGTTGGAGCAGCAGATTGGGAGTCGTCTGTCACACTTGATCTGAAATCTGGAAGTGATAAGCAGTGTCTTTGGGGGAGCATGAGGAAATCCCAGCATGGGTTCCAGTTCTACTGAGAAATGGCCAATAGAGAAAGAACCTAGCAGGAGGGCTGACAGACTGTTTTGGCTGGGGCAAGTGATGCGACAAGATGCAAGCCAAACACAACTAGCTATATCCTATCATCACTTTGCTATATATATAACTATCTATCTATATCGTCACCTTACTTGCATTTCTGATGGGTCCTAATGTTGGAGCAGATATCTGTAAGAGAAGAGCTGGAAAAGCTCCAGCTCAGATGCACAGAAGCATTTCATAAATGTTTTATAATCACTCCTAGGGCAGCGATAAACTTATTGTCTCATAGGTGATTGCTAAGCAGAATCTGCAGGGCTTCTTCCATAATGGATTTTGTAGTGGCTATTCAAATGGTGGCTATTTGTAATGGCAACATATTCTGGGCATCATGACAAGTGGACATCATCCGAGCAGGGCAGGGCATGAGAGGAGGGAGATGCTGAGGGCCAGAAACCTTGGGTCACCTTCTATTCTCTATAGTAAATGAGTGGTTATAAAATGAATATGGAGATAAACAGCAGAGATAAAACTGCAATAATTACGGTCCTATTTAGGTGTTCAAAAAAAAGGAGGCTAAATCAATGTGTGAGGATAGGACTGCACTAGCCTTGCCCTGCTCCACGGTTGCTTTGTTCATATTCTGAACCGGAGAACGAGCTCTTTCCAGTGGTGGGCAGCAACAGGTTCGCACCCCCCCCCCGAGATGGGGGAGTAGCAAAATTGGGTGGCCTCTGGGCAGGGGTTTTTTTTGTGAAATTGGGTGGCCACGTCCACCTCCCTGCTCTGCCCCATCAGGTTTTGTCCCTGCAAGGTCTCCCTTGCTCAAAAGCCAGTCCTATCCAACTCTAGGGTGCAGTGCTCATCTCCATTTACAGCCAAAGAGCCAGTGCTGCCTGTGTTTGCAGATGTATACATGGCCATATGGCAGGCATGACTAGATCACCCACGGTGTAGGCTCCACCCATGACATAGGCTCCGCCCGTGATATAGGCTCCACCCACAGCGTGGTAGCAATTTTTTTTTGCTGCCCACCACTGACTCTTTCCCTGTGTGTGTCAGAAGTAAGATATTCCACCTTATACATATGGAGACCCCTGACACAGAGAAGCATTTGCCCTCTTCAAAACCATTACTGACCCTGTGAACAAACTGTCAATGGTGTGAAACAGGGCTAACACATGCCCTTCCTTGCAGGTTGATTTAATACCTCCCCATTTTTAACAAACTCTTCTCTCAATAATGCTAACTGTGAAGTATAAAAAAGAAAGAAAGAAAGACCAACAGCCAATCTGTCATATGACACATTTCTTCCTTCTATAACACATCTACACGGGGAATAAACAAACAAAGTCATATTGAATGGTGCTTGCACCAAAAGGGCAGGGTATAAATGTGAATAAATGAATAAATAAAAAATTCCACCAAAATCCAACCAACAGCCACCAGGGCAGAATTTGAAACCTATACTCCAGACTTGTGTTTGCAGCCTATGGTTTGAATTATCCTTTAAGAAACAGATCTGTCACAGACATCTGCCTTGACTTTTAGGACTAACCCCCCCTCCCGGGGCAATATCTGCAATATATTGGTGTACAGCTTGATAGGTCAAAAGCTAGCTATTTTTGGTCATCTAATAACATTATCGCTTGCTCTTGCTACATAAGAAATGAGTTGCTTTACCACAAACACCTGCGACTGTTGATCATGCTTCACAAGGTCTGTGAAAAACGGAGAGCCCTGCCAACTTCTACTTGAAACTCAGATGACCAGGCAATCTCATTTGGGGTTAACAAGACTTTAGAAGCTGATCTGACATGTTCTCTATGCATCTGAAATAATAGGGGATGGGTAAAGCAAAGGTTGCCCTTGCTCGAAAGCCAACTCTAGGGTTTGGTGCTCATCTCCATTTACAGCCAAAGAGCCAGCACTGTCTGCGTCTGCAGATGTTTCCGTGGACATGTGGTAGGCATGACTAGACACTAGAGTGCACCGAACACTATTACCTTCCCACTAAAGTAGTACCTATTTATCTACTTAAAATTTCTTGCTTTTGAACTACTAGGTTGGCAGGAGCTGGGACAGAGATGGGAGCTCATTCCGTCATGAGGTACTCGGGTCTTGAACTGCTGACCTGCCAGCCTTCTAGTCATCAAGTTCTGTGCCTCAATCACTAAGCCACCACAGTCCTGGGGGATGGGTAGGAGCCCCTTTAACTATATACTCCCAGGTTACCCTGCCCTTTGTTTTTATTGAGACAAGGAAAAGAGGTTGAAAATTCCTTATTCCTATGTACAGTAGTACCTTGGTTAACGTAATTAATGCATTCTCCAGGATGTTTCTTATAGCAAAAATTACTTTAACCAAATTTCCCATAGAAATGCACTGAGTGTAATTTCCCATACAAATGAATTGAAAACCAAAATACATTAACCAAAACAAGATTTTCCATAGGAATGCACTGAAAACCAATTAATCCATTCTGAAAAAAATTCTGTAAACCAAGCCACTATTTTCTATGTATTTCCTTTTGTTACGCAATTTTATGATAATTGAGCCATTTGTTAACCAAAGTTCCACTGTACTGAGATGTGCATGTGTCTGTGGAAATAAGAGTGCTTGCACATTTGTGTATGTGTGTACATACATGGGTGTGCATGAAAATGTGTGTAACCCCTTGATGCTGCTTTTCAGCACTCCATGCAGACACTAGAAACAAAAATGTCCCTTGCTCTACTCTATCTGCAGCCACTGGGAGTTTATCCTGTTCGGGCCGATGTAGCCACCACCTATTGTGCTGATCCCAATGAAGACTGGCAGAGACAGCTTCCCTGAACTGCATGACAGTATGTGCAGGGCATTCTCTTGAGACCAGTTTTCAAAGAAGAGGTCAGATAGCAAGCACATAAATCTAAAGTGCATTCCCCTTCCAATTCTGTAACATTCTCAAGTGTGTGATTGATCAACCCAGCTCCTCAATATTTTTGCCAGTTATTTCCCATGACACGAAGACTGTTCTGGTGAATACATCTATTTCTGCAGGATGCTGCACTGCTTCAGAGCTCCTGAAGTAAAATAAAGCTTCAAACATGTTTTGAATCCAAAAGGGAGGAACGACAGAGAGACCTATAAAGGCAGCTGGTTTTCAGTGTCATAAAAAGGTATAAAACTGTTAGTTATTTGATTTAGTGTAATTGTATTTCCGCTGCCAAGGACGGGAGATTTTCTGCCTCGGGTGGCAAAGTGATTTGGCCAAAATAACTCCTTGATTTGGCTATGGGAGGTCATGATATTTCATGCTCTGCCTCAGGCAGCAAAATGTCAAGCTGTCTGTGCCTGTGAAGCACTATTCTCCCTGCTTCAGTGATAGATGGAAAGAAGCGAAGTCACCCACTGTACAGCAGATAGCATCTGTTCCCTATTAGCATGAGGGGTGGAGAGAGACCCACTCTTGCTGTTCAGTGAATGACAGAAGCCAGTTTCACGATCTTATTCAGTGAGCAAGGAAGAGGATGCATCCCACCTCAAAAATGTCTAATATTTACCCACAGTCTGGCAAACCACCTGCCTTGGCTATTCTGTGAGCACAGTCTGCTTGCAATACAGACAACAGTCCAACAGAAGGCGCTCACATCCAGCCCTTCTTACAGCATATGAAGATAAATAATTAACATGGTGGTGTGATTGTACTAATTCTACTAATTCCTGGCTACAGAGCTTCACTGTACACTGAAAGCTAAAGAGACTCTATCTGTAGCTTAGCTTGACCACCACATCTAGGGTAATGCCCAAACTTTTCGGGCCGTAGGCCAATCACGTGGTCCAGGGAGCCGGTCACTACAGCCCAGGGGCCGGATCTGGCCCCGACACCAATTCATCCAGCCCACAAAGTCCTCAGGAGTGTTTTACTTCCGCTTCCAGGAGCGATGGGGGCTTTGTGGCCAGATGAATTGGCATCAGGGGCCGGATCTGGCCCTTGGGGGATAGTTTGGGCACCCCTAATCTAGGGCAATCAAAAACTACAATGAGCTATTCACTCCCACTCCTCATCAACTGCACATGTCACACAGACTGACAAGTTGACCTTATCAGCTCATGAACAGCGCAAGAAACACCAGACAGCCATTTTCTTGAGCAAATCCTTTTTCTGCTCTCAAATGTTCTTTCTATCACAGACGTAAATGCAAACCACTGGCACAGTGCTTGATTGCACTTCCTCTGCAGGTATTGAGCCACGGTACTCAGAGCTATTTAGGTAGAACTGCAAATTGCGGTGTCTCTCCTCTCATTTATGAGTAACATTCTTCTCTGCTATTTGCTGAGTATCCTAACAGCATTCTGACTTTGTGGTTAAAGTGGTATAAAGCATAAGGGATGGTGAGATGACTATCAGTTTGAAGAAATCCTTTACAGAATCTGCAAACTTGTGCGAGTGATCTTTTGCTGCTTAGGCTTATGGGAGAATAGCTAAAATGTAATACTTCCCAGCATTAACAGGAGAGTGCAAACAGCTTGGGGGATCGTCTTTCTTCTCTCCTTGATGCTCAGACCAAGTTAGTGAGTAGCATTATGTACAAATCTAGCTGAATTGAAGTCTCAAAATGAAATCTGAATTCTTTGCTAGGGAAAGGGGAGTTGTGATTTGGAAATACAGAATACTCTCCCACACATGTCAGTATACCTCTGTATCCTAGTGATATATTGGCACTTCCATTACTCAGTCTTGATACACAAGATTGCTCCTCATCTATCTATTTTCCTCCCACACCATGGTGTGATGCCCTTGCTCTGCAGGTACCTGTTACTTCCCCGAAGAAAGTGTGTGTATTATTGCTGCTTTTTCTAAGCCTGAACGTTTCAATTTTCTCTGGTGACATGGTACCAGGCAGAAGGCCAAGAAAAGTTTGTTTTTACTGTGTTCCGTGAGCAAGTATGAATACAAGACTTTGCCTCTCTGAGCCAAAGAAAAATAAATTCCCTCCTGCTACTCAGTCCACTTTGGGTTATAAAATGTGGCCCAGACAGAAGAGTCAAAGCAACAGTCTCTGAGAAAAGCCCATAAATTATAATCAAGTTCCCAACATTATTAGCAACTTAAGCATGATAAGGGACGCTGAACGACGGAATGAACTTCCAGCTCTGTTCCAGCTCCTGCCAACCTAGCAATTTGAAAACAAGAAATTGCAAGTAGATAAATAGGTACTACTTCAATGGGAAAGATAGGTTTCACTTACCAGTAACTGTCGTTCTCCGAGTATGTTGTTTGGGGATTCACACTAATGGTTCTGTGCCTGCGCTGAATCCGAGCAGAGCTGAAAAGCTGATTGGATAAAAGTTTTGAAGTTAGGACTCCCCACAATCCCCAACCGCCTCTGGCGCCATTTCGCACTCTTCCCTCAGTTCAATACTAGAGCTGCCTGCGAAGCATAGGGCCATCTCAGGCCGGCAGCATCGAGGAGAGGTCGGGTTGGGTCGTGTGAATCCCCAAACAACATACTCGGAGAACGACAGTTACTGGTAAGTGAAACCTGTCTTTCTCCTTCGTGTTGTTTGGGGATGCACACTAATGGGTGACTAGCAAGCTCACTTACTTGGATGGTGGGCAGCCGGCGTCCTGAGATGCAGGAGAGCGTGTTGACATCAGGGATGGGCTGTCATCACCGAAGAGGATCGGAGACCAGCCGTCAGGATGGACCTACCACGTCTGACATCAGCAGCAGACCTTGTATCAACCCGGTAGTGGGTGATGAAGGTGGAGGACCTGGACCAGGTAGCAGCCTCACAGATGTCCTCCATAGGAATGACTTCCAGGAAGGCAGTAGATGAGGCCAATGTCCTGATTGAGTGAGCCCGGACATGAGGCGGAGGTAGCAGGGATGACATCTCATAGGCCAGGTAAATGGTACCTGAGATCCATTTAGATAGTCTCTGGGAAGACAGAAGCTGTCCCTTTGATTTGCCACCATAAGCAACGAAAAGTTGCTTCGCTCTCCTGAAGGACGCAGTCCTTTGGGTGTAAAACAGCAAAGCCCTCCTGACATCCAACGAATGCCACACTCTCTCTTGTGCAGACGAAGGATTCAGGAAGAATGCTGGAAGTGTGATGGACTGGGCGAAGTGAAAGTCAGTGAGGACCTTTGGTAGAAATGCAAGGTCCGGGTGCAACACTACCCTGTCAGGGTAGAACTTGAGGAAAGGAGGGTCAGACCTCAGGGCTGCAAGTTCACCTGCCCTCTGGGCAGAGGTGATGGCCACAAGAAAGGCAGTCTTGTAGGACACAAACTTGATGTCCACTGTGGCCATGGGCTCAAAGGGCGCCTTGGTAAGTGCGGTGAACACAGCAGTAAGGGACCACTGGGGAGGTGGTACCTTAACAGGTGGATAAGCATTGCGCAGTCCTTGAAGGAAACGTTTAACAGTCTTGTCCCTGAAGGCAGAGGACAGTACAGATGAAGGTGGAGCATTGGCAACCACCGCAGCCAGATGAACCTTTAAGGATGAGTGTGCGGATCCTGACTCAGCCAAACGCAGGAGGTAGGACATGACATCCTGCAGGGATGCGGAGTCCACGGTACGGTCGTTGGATGTTAAAAAGTGAAGGAAACAACGGTACTTGGCATCGTAAGACTTCCGCGTGGATGGCTTACAAGAGAGTTCAAGGATCTGCGCTAGGTCGGGCGGATAAGCCAGGCCGTCAGATGGAGGCTCGGCAAGTCCGAATGTAGGATCCGACCGCCCCCCATGTGGAGGAGGTTCGGGTCGGTGGGCAGGCGAAGGAAGTCGCAAGCCAGAGTCTGAAGCAGTGGGAACCACGGTTGGCGTGGCCAGGAAGGGGCGATCAAAATCGTCCATGCACTCTCTGCACGGATCCATACGAGGACCCGTTGGATGAGAGGGATCAGTGGGAACATGTATAGGAAGTCCTGATGCCACGGAACCATGAAGGCATCCCCTTCCGATTCGTAACCGATCCCCGCTCGGGAGCAGTAACGGTGACACTTGGCGTTGGCTTGTGTCGCAAACAAGTCCAGGACCTGTGTGCCCCACCGGCGGCACAACCGGTCGAACACCGATCCGTCCAGCTCCCATTCGTGCATTGCTGTCCCTTTGTGGCTCAGAAAGTCCGCATCCGTGTTCAGGGTGCCCTGGATGTGGACACTGATCGGGAAGACGTGCACCTTCAGGCACCATTCCCAGACCATCACAGCAAGATGAAGGAGGGAGAGAGACTTCATCCCTCCCTGTTTGTTGAGTTAGGCCAGGGTCGTGGTGTTGTCCGAGGCGACCTGCACCACGCGACCCGCTATTGAAAATCTGAAGGACCGCATCGCCTTCCACACTGCCAAGAGTTCGAGGAAGTTGATGTGGTGCCCGGCTTCCGAGGGAGTCCAGACCCAGTGGATCTATAGACTGCCGCAGCACGCTCCCCATCCGTGCGTGGTCGGTCGGTGCGGGAAGGGTGAACAACTTCCCCACGGCCACGTTGCAGTCCAGCACCCACTAGTTCAGTTGGTCCTGCAGTTCGGGAGTTGGTGTCAGCCACTTCCCCGGATGGTCGTTGACGAGGTCGAACGAGGGAAGGAACCAAGACTGGAGGGACCGCATCTTGAGCTTGGCGTGCGAGATCACCGTCGTGGTCGACGCCATGAGTCCCAAGAGACGGAGGGCGTCCCGTGCACGGATGCGGCGCCTGCCCTGGATCCGTGCCACCACCGCACGGATGTCCAGCAGACGTTTGGGCGGAGCGTAGGCTCTCAGAGCCAGAGAGTCCAGTACAGCTCCGATGTAGTCTATGCATTGAGTTGGGGTCAACTGGGACTTTTTGTAGTTGACCCTCAGACCGACACTCTCCATGAGGGCCAGGCAATAGGAAACATTGTCCTTGGCCCTCTGTTTGGTCGGGGAGCAGACCAACCAGTCATCGATGTAAGGGAACACCTGGACCCCTTGCAGCTGAAGATGGGTGGCTACCGGCACCATGCACTTCGTGAATACCCTTGGAGCGGTGGAGAGGCCGAAGGGTAGACACGTGTACTGGTAGACGTCGCTGCCCACCTGGAAGCGGAGGAAGCGGCGATGTTCCCTCCTGGTGGATACGTGGAAGTACGCATCCTTCAGGTCGATGACTGCAAACCAGTCCCCGTGGTTGATCAGTGGGAGGATGGACTGAAGGGTTACCATCTGAAACTTCCTCGCGTCAATGTGCTTGTTGAGAAGGCGGAGGTCCAGGATTGGTCGGGACCCTCCGTCCTTCTTGTCCACGAGGAAGTAGAGGGAGAAGAATCCGTCGTGAGACTCCGACGCTGCGACCGGCTCTATGGCGCCCTTCTCCAGGAGAGCTGACAGTTCCTCCTGGAGCGGTGGAGACAGATCGGTGACACGGACCCGTCCGACAGTAGGGCATCTCTTGAACTCGATCCCGTAGCCAGAGTCTAAGATGGTTAAAACCCACTTGTCTGTGGTGATGGTGGACGACACCGACAGGTAGTTCACCAGGGGACGGTAGGGTAGAGGGATGAGAGTCTCGGTCATGGAGGAGTCAAACCCGTTGTTTGCTCCTCCGATCGGTCCGCTTACCAGTCTGTTGGCGTTGCTGGTAACGCGGCCGTGAGGCTTGCTGTCTCGGCCGGTAGAACTGGTGCCGAGGGTAGTCCTCCTGCCTCTGTTGTGGGCGAGGCTGGTAGGACGGACCTTGAGACGAGGTCTGGGGTTGGTCCGGCTGGTACTGACCCGACCCCCGGCGTGGAGGACGGAGCTGTTTAATAGTGGTAATGTCATTTTTAAGCTCCCCCAAAGAGACATCCGTCTCTTTAGCGAACAAACCCTCGCCGTCGAAGGGTAGTTCCTCCACCAGTTTCTTGACCTCATCCTGGAGGTCGGCCGAGCGAAGCCAGGAGTGTCGGTGTATCTGGACGGCGGAGGCCAAGTTCTTAGCCTCCGACTCCGTGATATGCCTCCCAGTCCGGATCTGTTGGAGGGCTAGCTGGTTATGGACCCGAACTCAGCCTGGAGCTCCGGCAGCAGCTTGGTCATGAAAGACTCGACCTTCTCCCACAGGTGACAGTTGTAGCCGCCCATGGCCGTGGTGTAGTTTGCGGCACGGAAGGACAGGGAGGTGTAGCCGCCCATGGCCGTGGTGTAGTTTGCGGCACAGAAGGACAGGGAGGTGTTGACCTTCCTGCCCGGGGAGTCTAATTTCTTCCCCTCCTGCGATGAGGGGAGGGGAGTGCTGCTTGCCGGAGTCCTGTGCTGGGCGCCCTTTACGACCCGCAAGTTGGGCGCCGGGTGGATGTGCAGGAAGGTGGCATCATCTCCAAGAAGTCTATACATCCCGTCCACTCGTGTCGAAACCGAGTGGGACGAGACGGGCTTCTGCCACACAGCCTTGGCAGCCTTGGCAATTTTAGGGAGAAGGCCCAGGTGGACGGGGACCAACTCCTTCTTATCGGCCATGGCACACACGACGTCCTCGCACTCCTCCAGAGGGGCCTCCGCCTTGATCCCGAGCGCGGATCCTAGGCGGGTGATCAGCGCCGTGAACGTCCGTTGGTCCTCCGGCTGGGAACCGTGGACGGAGCCGATGTTGTTGTCGGGCGACTTCTCGGTGGCAACTGGCGGCGGCTGATCCTCCTCCTCGACCGACGATCCGTCGGAGCCTTCTGACCGCTCTGAGGTGCTGGGCGGTGGAAAGAAGGCCTCGGGGTCAAAGTCCGACCAGTATGGCCTGGCGGTCCTCGGATTGCTCCCCGACAAAGGCGACTGGTGCGGAGGGAGAGAGACCTCCGACTGTGCCTGTTTCGTGCGTCGCCTCTTTGCTGGAGTCGGGCCTTCCTCACGGAGTGGTGGCGCCTCCGGAGCGAGTTCACGGAGCGGTGGCGCCTCCAGAACAGCCGACAGTGGTGGCTGAGCTACCCGAAACTGCTTGGCCATCTTCTGCACCATCGCCTCGAGGAATGGGGTGATGAGGCTCAACTGTATGGACGGCTTGGGAGCCGGAGCCACAGAAGGGGCCGACAAGGACGCAGTTCTCCACGGTGGCGGTGGTGGCGGTGTCTCCGGCAGAGGTGGTAGACTTGGGGCCTTCTCCGGGGAGATGAAGAACGCAGAGGCCGTCGACGAACTGCCCGGCAAAATCGTGGCCGTGACGGCAATGGAGGCCAATGATCTAGACGGCGACGGGCGCATTGTGCGCGGAGTTGGGGGGAGAGAAGTCGAAGAAGTCCGATGGTGTTTCTTCTTCTCCTTCTCCTCCTCCTCCTTCTTTTTCTCCAGCTCCTTCTTCTTCTGGAACAGTTCTGCGGTTGTAGGCCATGAAGAAGGAGCGGAGGTAGATGCAGCGGGCGCCTCCCTTGAAGGAGGAGGTGGTGGTGCCAGGGCGGCCTCCATTAAAAATGCTTGGAGGCGGTATTGGTGGTTTTTTAGGGAGGCCTTAGAGAAGCCCCTGCAGACCGCACACGTCTGGACGGGGTGATTTTCTCCCAGACAATAAAGGCACCGCACGTGTCCGTCCGAGTTTGGAAATTTCACGTTGCAGGACGGACACTGCTTAAACGCTGCAGAGGCCATCCACCGAAGTAGATGTTCTAGTCAAAAAAATTGTCCCGGCCGGGAGGCCCCGACACGAGATTGCTGAGGAAAATTTTTACCTCAAAGTCTTTTTTTCCCCCGCGGGTGAGGGAAAATCCCCCAGCCACACGAGGACCAAGGGTTTGCGAGTCCCCTGGTCCGATAAAAATTGTTTAGATAGAGAAAAATTGAAGGTTTTCTGAGGCAATCTCAGACAAGAAACACACAGCTCTTTTTCCAGGCTTCTGCTCGCGCAGCGGAAAAAAGAGAACTGAGGGAAGAGCGTGAAATGGCGCCAGAGGCAGTTGGGGATGGTGGGCAGTCCTAACTTCAAAACTTTTATCCAATCAGCTTTTCAGCTCCGCTCAGATTCAGCGCACGCACAGAACCCATTAGTGTGCATCCCCAAGCAACATGAAGGAGAAGGTAAATTGCGTTCCATGCACTCTGGTGTCAAGGCAATCCTGCCCCATGTCCACAGAAATGTCTGCAGACACAGACAGGGCTGGCTCTTTGGCTATAAACAGAGATGAGTACTGAATCCTAGAATTGGATACGACTGGCTTTCGAGCAAGAGCGTCCTTTACCTAAGCATGAAAAATGTAGTGGATGGTTGCCTGAAAATGAAATTAGAAAGAGTTGGAACTATGACTGTCATAAGTATACCTGACAGCTAGTTTGAGATATTCAGACATCTGAATAAAGAGTTAATTTTGAGATTACTACTCACAGAATCCCACAGCCATTATGTATCTCCTCTCTACAACATTTGTCAGGCTTTGTACAAAACTAAAACCATCCAACTTAGATGCTGCTACTGCTGTTGTTGCTGCTGGTCAAATTCCTTTCATGCCATGCCACATGCCATTAAAAAAGAGCCTGGGAAACTAAGGATTCAATGGGCTTGCATGTGGGATAAAATACCCATGGGTGGGCAAGTGACCAGGTGCATGGGAAGATCATATCTGCTATTATTTTGTGCACTCCCTGTTTAAAATCTGTGCTTTTATATAGTGTTCATCAGAATGTATTCTGTGGAACGAGTGTGTGGTGTTAACAGTATTTTCAAATCTCCCTAAACATTGATTCCACTTTTACACACTAGTTTTACATATAGCCTCCTTATCTCCCTTTCCCCTATAATTTTGAAAATACATGGAAAATGTATCACCTCTCTTGAATCAAAGGAGAGACACTGCAGTGAGTGGAGGTCAGGGGGAAAGGAAGGTAAGAATTCAAGCTGGGCCAGAAATGCATGTAAAAGGACATTTCCTCAATTTATTCTTCCCCCTCCCTGTTTTATTGATGATTTAAGCCCCTTACACCTGATCTGGGCCCTGCAGGGCTTGGTGGAAGCACAGAAAAACATTTATCCTGCCACTGTGACTCTAATAGCTGCAAGGGAACTTTTTCTAACATTGCAATTTTTCAGATTAATCATTTTCCTGGTAAATAGTTCAACGTGGAGAGAAGGAGCTTGCAGGTAAGAATCATGACAATTTGTGGGCTCTCAATAACAGCCTGCAATATAGCACAAACGGCACTCCAAAGGCTACTATATGTTACACACTTAATAACAACTATCAAACATAGTGTATATGTCATGTGAAAATAGCCACATACATGCATATAGTGGTCCCACTACACCCAATATTCTACGTTGGGAACCCATAATGTAGTTTGAAACAAATCTGGTATTTACATGGCCACTCTTTTATTACATTTGACACTCTTGCAAGATATGGGCAGTTTTGCCAGAATCAGAAAAAGTAACAGGAAAATGATTCTACTTGGGAGATAATAGAAGATTGGAACAGGGTCAGCGCATACTAGAGGGTATCAGAAGGTGCGAGCTACTTGTGGCTTATTAAGATTTCATGCACTGAAATGCAGAGAAGAATTCCTCTGTTAGTGTAGCAAGGTAGAGCTAAGAAGCTACCAAAGGAGGTATTGCCTAGGACAGTGATGGCAAACCTTTTAGAGACCAAGTGCCAAAACTGCAACCCCAAACCCACTTATTTATTACAAAGTGCCAACATAGCAACAGGGGAAGAAAGAAACGCTCCCATTGGGCTGATGGGCAGAGCTGAACTCTGTGCTGGGAGAGGTAGGAAGCGTTCCCATTGGGCTGCTGAGCAGAGGGGCGGGTGAACTCTGTGCAGGGGGGAGGGAGGAAGTGGTCCCATTGGGCTGCAGAGCAGAGGGGCGGGTGAACTCTGTGCAGGGGGGAGGGAGGAAGTGCTCCCATTGGGCTGCAGGGCAGAGGTGTGGGGCGAACTCTGTGTTGGAATGACTGCAGGGGTTCCTAAAGAGAGGGCTCTGAGTGCTACCTCTGGCACGCGTACCATAGGTTCACCATCACTGGCCTAGGAGACTGGATTCAAAAATAAACATATAGATGCTCACCTCATATTCCTGGGAGAACTTCAGCCCATCATTAGCCTTCAATCGGTCAATGTTGTCAGCGAGGTCTGTCACTGGAATGGGAGGGTGATCACGCATGCCTGACAGATCAAAAAGAAAGGAAGAGAAGGTAGCAGAGGAAGAAGTTACTGTTTAACTCAAGGGAGAATTGTTTTCTTCTTTGTGTGCATAATGGACCAGAATGGTAATATGTAACATTGGTGAGATGGATGAAACATGATCAAAGTGATATGGCATGCAATGGCCACGCAATGGCACAATGTACATGTGCATGCTCAGATGAGACAGTGAATTGCCAGAAATTTTCTATGTGTAATGCCAGGCTGGAAAAACTGTAACAGCTTAGAAAGATGATCCTACACAAACTAACACTGGGATAGGTTTCGGGGCTAGGGCAGTAATAGAGCACAAATCTCTTGCAGAATGGGTCCCTGTCTTCAGTTCATACCAACAGAAATCGAGCACCGTCTCCTTTTTAATTAGGGACAACTATGTATCTTTCAACTACTTACTCATAATCGGAATAACTGAAATCTCAGAAATTTCTAGTGTTACTAGTTATGCTTCCACTTAAAATGTCCCCAAAAGCCTATATCTCATAGCTTTGCAACTAAATTTGTTATTCAGTAAGTTTTTGCCTAGAGAGATAGCGGGTCTGGGTTGTAGACTTTGTACATCAAGCTTCTTTGAGCATGCTGCTTGCACAAAGACTTGCACCAAACTCAAATCATCAGGCTAGGTTTCCTCTATTAACATCTGCCTCTGGAATGCTCAAAACATCAACATAAATCCAAAGTTATGATAGATCCCTATCAGTCTCCACCATTCCACTTAGGCTAGAACAAGAGAGGTAAACAAGTCTTACATTTTTGTTAACTGGGTAACAGAAGATCAGAACATTAAAATGGTACATATAGGTCAGTGATGGCTAACTTTGGCATTCCAGGTGTTATTGAACTTCAATTCCCAGAAGCCCAGGTCAACACTCCTGCTGATCAGGGCTTCTAGGAATTGAAGTTTAAGAACATCTGGAGTGCCAAGGTTAGCTATCATGGACATAGGTGATATGCTTTGAGGCAATTAAGAAAGGGGACAGAAAGAAAAAGAGAGCAGTTACATTGGACTTAAAATGTCCTAACTAAAGTACTTCCAAAAGAATACCAGCTGAGGATCACATTCAGGAGATTGACAAGTCCCAGTAGTTTATGTTTAATTCTGGAGTAGTGCTATATTGCTTACACATTTCGCAAATGTACCCCTGCAGCTCTTCTCTCCTGAATTTCAGGTCGATACCTACATCCTGCCAAGAGATACACTTACTGGAACTTTGCGTGATCAGCCAGGAGCAGGTGACTATACGACATTGCTTAGGAAATGGTAAAACCTAATATCTTCTTTTACCACCAAAGCATGCTGATATGTCTTATCTGAGTAGCACCAGAAACTAGCTTTCGGAGAACAGTTTGGGACACTAACATATCTGAATGTTAACACATAAGTCTTTGGTGAGTGGAGTTGACCTTTATGACACTGGAAAAAAAAGAGAGAGAAATAAAGAGGTGGTTTGGGAAAAGAGTGAGGAAGAAGCAAAAGGAAGAGGAAAGAAAACTAACTTGAAATATTCTGGCAACTGGGGCCACTGGCACCTGCAAGAACAGAAATCCCATTAGCCATTGCTGAGGGCAGATTTGAAGGTGCAACAGTGGGTGGCCAAAGCAGGGGAGAGTTATTTTTGGAATATACATCCCAGAATCCCCTATTGGCTGGAGTACTCTAGAAGTTTTAGTCTAGAAAGTAATTTTTCTAACTTCTGCCAAGGGCAGAACACAGACGTCTCCACCACTACTTTCAGAGCCCTTCATCTAGAACAGTGTTTCCCAATCTTTGGTTTTTGGATTTCAATTCCCAGAAGCCTAAGTCAATTCCCCAAAGCACTGATCAGCCAATGTACTGATGTAGGCTCCTGGGAATTGAAGTCCACCAGTCTTCCATCGAACATAGTTTGGGAAACACTGATCTAGAAGAATTTACAGCATGGCACTAGCTACACCTGTGGCATCAGAGGTGGATGATTTAGTAACACAAGTACCAACTAACCAAGGGTCTTTCATAGGTAATTTTGCTACCACAAAAAGGAGAGAAGTTTGATTTTCAACAAGAAATGTCACCAATGTTTGTTCGTTGGCCAGGAAAATACAGGTTCCACTTCCATTTCCAAGAGCCATGCTTTCCTTCCTACATGAGCTGGCTGCTGCATCATGTGAACAAGATTTACTCATAATTCACCCAATCACTTAAGAACGGCATCATCCTGCCTGACTTGCCACAGTCAGCAAAATGAAACATGAGTACAAGGGTGCTGACAATTCATGCAAGAAACCTATGTCTGAAGTAGAAACTGTTAAAGTGATAAGCTTAATATTTAATAACAGCAGCCTGATTAATTATGTACTGAGCAAGTCCCTTCCTGCCTCTACATTTTCCAGCAGGGATATCAACTTCAGGATTGCTCAGGGTTCAGTTGCTGCTGTCTGGTCACAGAAATAATCCATCCATCTCAGCATATAGGTGAGACGTGGAGGAAGGCAACTATTGCTGGTTGCATCAACAGTGCCAGAGCTTTATTCTGTACAGGAAATGCCATCTACTGTCCATATAAGAAGACAAAAGGATTCAAAGGCCAAGTGAAATAGTTCAGCTGCTCTGGGCAAGCAATAGAATAGACACAGTCTTGTGTAAGAACTCCGGCCCTTCCTTACCTTTCCCAAGCTGTATTTTTGTCAAGCTTCCTTTTTTTGCAAAATGCCTTGTATCTGTACATGGCTCATTCTGCACTCAGTGACCACTTTGGACTGGACTTTTAGCTCTTAAGCTGTACAAATTATCTGATCAAATAATAACTTTCCATGAATAAGATGGAATGTGCCCCCATCTTGTAGCTCTACAAGATATCTACCTGTAAAGTGAATACAGTAATACCTCGGATAAGGCTAAGACTTGGTTCCACAAGTCTTGGTGTTATCTGATTTTTAGTGTTATCCGATGCATGTTAAAATCCTATGGGATGGATCGGATAACGTTAAAGCTCCATAGAGATACATTGTAACTGCACAGGCGTTAGTGGTTGTTATCCAATCCATCCCATAGGACCTTAACGTTATTCGATCCAATTCTCCTCCCCAGATTACTTAACGTTATGCGATTTTAGCGTTATGCGATTTTAGCATTATCTGAGGTATTACTGTACCCTTGTTCTCTGCCTCATTTATAAAACATCCATCCATCCATCCCCTTTATATATCACCCCTTATGAGCTGGAGAGTTCAAAACTTGGCCGGGGGGGTAAATAATATATTTGTTATTGTTCAGTCGCACAGCCGATTCTGACCCTCTGGACCATCGCATGCCAGGCACAAAATGTATACACATTTAAAGAGATATTATCTATGTCTGACTTTATGAAGTTGAATTTCCCTGCAATTTGAACACTTTTTGAGAATGACTGATTTTATTTCTAACAGAATGGCACCCCAAGGCACTTCCACCAAGACGTGAGAGGTTACCTCGATGAGAATTTGTCAGGACCATGGATAGGACATTGTTCTCCTGACTAAACACTCCTCGACTTCTACCTATGGGGGAATCTTAAAGGATGTGATTAATAGTAGAAAACTAGCTACACTGGCGGTACTTTGGGAAATAATTTAAATGGCACGCCCAGAAAAACAAGTGGACACTTAGGTCAACTTTGTTCAAGCAGTACTTTGTCATTATCAGAGATGTCTTGATGCTGATGGTAACCACTTTGAGCATCTTTTGTAATTTCAGAAGTCAAACGTGACTTGCATCCACCTTTTGTTATCAGTATACTGCCTGGTGACAGGCATAAAGAAATTTGGTAATATTTCCACTGCCTTGGCAGGCCTGCCCTGATTACCTGTTGCCTACTGTATCAGATACAAGGTGTTAGTGTTATCATATACAATTTGGGACCTTGTTATCTATTGGAGCATCTTTCACTCAGAACAACTCCCTGCATCACCCATTCGTCACAGTTTGCGCAGCTTCAGGTGCTGACCCCGGGGATGGCTAGAAAATCTATAACTAGAAATAGAGCCTTCTCAGTGATGGCACCAATACTGTGGAACACACTACCGGTGGAGCTGTGCCAGGCCCCATTCCTGGATATCTTCAAAAAACAAATAAAACTTTGCTATTCAAGGAAGCCTTTCAGAATGTTATCTCCCTAGCAATAAATTAACCAGTCAGTTGTTCTTTTGTGCCCTCAGACACCAGTTATTTTATTTATTATATTTTAGGGATGAGCACTGAACCCTAGAGTCGGATACGACTGGCTTTTGAGCAAGAGTGACCTTTACCTTTACCTAGGATGTATTTATTTGGTTGGTTTATTTTTAATTTATTGTGTGTCTTATTATGTTATTTTGGTATATGAATGTACACCACCCAGAGTGAGAAATTTCCCAAATTGGCAGTATAAAAATGCAATCAATCAATCAATCAATCAATCAATCAATCTTGAATGCATTAATGCTGTGGGGTGGTATATAAGTGTGATTGCTTTGATTTTTGCTTTGATATTACAATTTTAATAGGTTTTTCCCCTTCCTTAAATTGTGTATACATTTTTGCACCCTCTGAATATAGCAATAGTTCACATCCCAAAATCCACAAGAAGCAAGATTTATTTATTTATTTAATCAAACTTTTTTTTTTTGCATTATTTTGCATTCCTGTAAGCCGCCCAGAGTCGCTGTTTGCGAGTGGAGTGGGATATAAGTCTAAACAACAACAACAACAACAACAACAACAACAACAACTTTTATGCCGCCCTCCTCACAAAGACCCAGGGCAGCTAACAAACGTTAAAAACACTTAAAACACAGTAAAAACATGGTATAAAAACAGAATTAAAAAGTTACAAAAATTAAAAGAGATTAAACAAGTCACACACAGAGAGGGAGGGGTTAGATGAGCCAACATACTGAGTGAGGCAACCGTCTGGCCCATACCCCACACATGCCCCGCCAGCCAGGTCTTTTAACCCCCTTCCTAAAGGGCAGCAGCTCTGCCTGGAGATGCAACTCCTTGGCAGGAGGTTCCATAGGGCCAGAGCAGACAAGGTCCTCCTTCTAGTGCTAGAGAGGTCCGCCTCTCTAGCCGATGGTACAACCAGAGAGCCTCTCTGGTCCACTCTGGTGGGACGGACAGATGTCCTTAGGATGATGCAGTCTCTTAAGTATCCTGGCCCACTACCATATAGGGCTTTAAAGGTAATGACCAGCACCTTGAATTGCACCCAGAGGCACACTGGCAACCAGTGCAGCTCCCGCAGCAATGGTGAGATGCAAGCATAATGCCCACACCCCATCACAACCCGGGCAGCCGCATTCTGGACCAGTTGCAGCCTCCGAATGGTCATCAAGGGCAGCCCCATGTAGAGCGCATTCCAATAATCAAGTCTGGAGGTGACCAAAGTGTGTGTGATCATGAGCAAGGAGTCCCGGTCTAGGAGCAGGCGTAACTGGCATATTATACAAAGTTGTGCAAAAGCCCTCCTGGCCACGACTGAAACCTGCTCTTCAAGCAATAGTCATGAGTCAAAGAGGACCCCAGATTATGCATAAGTTAGAGAAAAAGGAATACAGGTTATATCTTGCTAGACAGAGTCTGGTCACCAAGAATATCCCCTTTTATGAATAAGATGGCTAAAATGCTCTAAAGAATCCCATCAACTGAGTAGATTGGCAGGTGGCTTCTGGACCAGCAAGAAAATATGTAAACCCAATTCAACAGAAAGCAGTCTGCCTATGAAATATTCCCTACTGAAAAGAAACCATCCTGACAACACAGCTGTATCTTGTATAGATGCAACCTGCTCTAAGGGCTGGCCTGTGGAAAGCACTGCATAAACTGAGTAATGAAATAGCCTACTCAGTTTAACAATGATCTATAAGCATTACTAACTAATTTTAGGTGCCATCAAGAGCAAAATCAGGGACAAAATGTTTCTGTTTTGGGAATAAACTATAACTATCAGACAATTGCTTGGTCAGCAGTTCTTGGCTCCCAGTTCTGCTTGTTGTCATTATCAGTTGAATCTGTGGGCAGGGTTCTGAGTCACTGATCCTAATCTGACTGACTGCACACATTCTCTGAAGGTTGAAGTGGAGTAATTGGGCCCTGTATTAATCACTAATTACTGAAAGAGGCACACAACGCAGAGGGTAGTTCAGCCATGTCCTACCTGGTGTTTGATAGTTGAGCCGTCTCATTTCAACAGGGTCTGAAGAATGGGCCAGCAATGAATCCTTCAGGCCAACGGCATGTTCATCCTTGGAGGAAGGTGAATTGGCTCTTTTCCTAATGAGAAAAAAAGACAAAGCTTACAAGATGAACAAGATAGTCTAGCATCCATACTAGACTATCTCAAGGTGCAACAGACATAATAACACACTCAGTATAGCAAGCAAGAAGAATTCTGCTCTACCATAAATTCTAATCTGACCCCTAGTTGTAGACCCCTAGTTGTAGGGACTATTTCTTTTGGTGGAAGAACACATACAAGATTTTCACAAGTATTAAATTTTTTTAGAAGAGTTGTAATATAATAGGTTAAGAGCCCTTCTGGGTGTTTTATTAGTCCATTAATACTTGTCTTGAATGGCTGAGAGCCCCCCAGGCGCGTGTTAATAGAACAATAAAATACACTGTTGTCTCTTCATGCTATATTTATACCTACAGTTCCACCACCTTAGGCACTTATCCTGGTAGATCTCACTAGCTAAGCAGAGATGAAGTTGCCCAGTAATTAAATGGGAGACCTTTACAGGAAATTTGGGGATGGCTAGAAGAGTTATTGGTGTAGTCCACTGGCTATTGTTACAACAAACAACCCCTTATGATGCTGTATCTTGGTGCTCATCCAAGCATAGAGCTGCAACATGTTTCACAGAAAATAAGCTGGACAGGGAAGAGGATGCCAAATTGATGTAAACTGCAAAGTCTTCTAGGCTACTAACTGTTGATATTGTGCTACATACTGTGCTTGAGTATGAAGCAAAAGTACAAGTGAACTACACTAGTACCCCGGATAACGTTATGACTTGGTTCCACAAGTCCCGTCGTTATCCGGTTTTTAACGTTGTGCGATACATTGATCACACAATGTTAAAAAAAGCCCTGTTTCCCTGGAGGCTACAGCAAGCCAGAACATCGGGATTTGAATCCTGACATTTTGGCTTGCTGCAGCCTCCAGGGAGGTGGGGGAACTTTGGAAACAGCTTGGATCGGGTCTCCCCACCTCCCTGGACCCGGCGGGGGGGGGGGGGGGTCAGAGACCCCAAAATTGGTAAAAAAAAGTCCAGTTTTTTAAACCAATTTTGGGGTCTCTGACCCCCCCCCCCGGCCGGGTCTAGGGAGGTGGGGAGACCAGATCCAAGCTGTTTCTGGGCTTCCCTGATGTCCTCAGCCAGTGCAGCAAGCCAGAATGTCAGGGTTCGAATCTCGACATTCTGGCTTGCTGCACTGGCAGAGGACGTCGGGGAAGCCCAGAAACAGCTTGGATCGGGTCCCCTACCTGCTCCAGAGAGATCAGAGGACCCGATCTACAGCTGCAGGGTGGCTGGGGAAGCTGATGGGGACTCCCTATCGGCTTCCCTAGCCCCCTGCCCTTGCCTCTGCAGCTGTGGGGTGGCTGGGGAAGCCGACGGGGGAGCCCCCCGTCAGCTTTCCAGCCTTCCCACCCCTGCCTCCGTAGCTGCAGGGTGGCTGGGAAGCTGAACGGAGAACCCCATTCAGCTTTCCAGCCACCCTGCTACTAAGAACAACTGTATCGGATAACGTTAAAAATTGCGTTATTCGATACAAGATTTTTCCGAAAATCTTGTAACGTTATGCGGTTTTAGCGCTATCCGGTACTCGCGTTATCCGGGGTATTACTGTACTAATATGTAACCTAGAGAATTGCTGAGGAATACTAAAAAGATGTTATTTGGCACTTGAAGTTAATTGTGAAAATGGAGAAAATGCTACGAAACAGCACAAGCAAGTACAGTGGAACCTCAGTTAACATAATTAATGTATTATCCGGGATATTTCTTACAACAAAAATTACTTTAACTGAATTTCCCATAGGAATGCACTGAAAACCAAAATACTTTAACTGAAAGTATTTCGGTTAAAGTAACCACTTTTCAGTACACCTGTCTCTGAAGTAATGTACAATAAAATTGTGATATAAAAACAAAACAAAGACGAATTTTTCTTTAAAAAGAAGTTAAAATCATTTTTAAAGTCAGCCCTGGCAGAATAATATAGCTTTGACTGCTTGTTACAAACTTAGTAAGGATGAAATCAATGTGACTTCTCTTTTGAGTAATAAACGAGTTGCTGCAGAAAAACCCCTGACACATAACTGCAGCTAACCCTTTAGGAATCCATTGATTCAAATACTGTAGTCCTATTCTAGTTGCTTTAACATAGTAAACTGCAATTAGAATAGACCCATTTGAATCTGTGAAACTTACAAAGGAGTTGATTCACCAAATCTGAACTGATTCAATAAGTAGGCAGGCTTACAGTATTTCCAATATGCTGGCTCTATACTACTTAGGTCAAAACTGCCACCAACTGAGCATAGAAGCAAACTGGAAGCTAGTGAAGAACAAGTACAGTAAAACCCCGACTTAAGTATGCCTCATTTTATGAGGAACCTCCTGCCAACTGAGCTGCGCCTCCAGAAAGAGCTGCTGCCCTTTCGGAAGGGTATAAAAACCTGGCTGGCAGGTCAGGTCTGGGGTACTGGAGGCACAACGACCTCAGTCTGCTGGCTGGTTTGACCTCCTCTCCTGCTCTCTTAAGTTCTTAAGTTTTTAAATCATACAAAGTTTTAGACGTAGTATTAATTGGTTTTAACTGTGGATTTTGAGAACTTTTAGAATTTTAGCCTGTACTGTTTTTATGTTTTTCAGGATGTGTTAAACCACCCTGGGTCGCCTTTGGCGAGGAGGGTGGTATAGAAATTTAAATACAGTAATACCTCGGATAACGCTAAGACTTGGTTCCACAAGTCTTGGTGTTATCCGATTTTTAGTGTTATCCGATGCATGTCAAAATCCTATGGGATGTATTGGATAACGTTAAAGCTCCATAGAGATACATTGTAACCGCACAGGCTTTAGCGGTTGTTATCCGATACATCCCATAGAACCTTAACGTTATTCGATGCAATTCTCCTCACCAGATTACTTAACGTTATGCGATTTTAGCGTTATCCGAGGTGAACGTTATCCAAGGTATTACTGTAAATAAATAATAAATAAAATTCGACTTATGTATTGATTTTCTGCAGAAAATGTGTCTCAATTAATGTAATGTGATTTCCCCAGAGTTCCTATGGGTTTGCTTCGTTTTACATAAAAATTCATTTTCCTATGGGTTTGCTTTGATTTACGTAAAAAAATTATCATTTTTCCTAGGGGTTTGCTTCGTTTTACAGAAAAAGTCATTTTTCTATGGGTTTGCTTCAATTTACATAAAAAAATATTATGTAAAAACCTATGGAACACACTTTTTAGATAAATCAGGGGTTTACTGTATAATAATCTCGTGTCAGAAATTATTCTGGGTTGAAATGATTTTTGCTGGAGAAACTCTGCTCAGGGGACACCTGAATGAGGGTCTTTTCATGTCCACAAGAGCTGGGACAGAGACGGGCGCTCAGTCCATCATACAGTACCCAGGTCTCAAACTGCCAACTTGCCGGCCTTCCAGGTAACAAGGAGAGCTTCTTAACCACTGAGCTACCTCAGCAGTTGCTAATGAATACACAAGACAACAGTCTAACTATTGCATTTTGCACTAATAGTATGGTCTGAACACTTTCCAAAGGCAACTCCATGTCAGACACATTATAGCAATCTGAGAGGTTATCATGGAATAGATTTCTATGTCCAGATGTTTTTCCAGGGACGGTATATAATTGGCACACCAGTCAAAGCTGGGCAAAGACAGTTCTGGTGTGACACTTGGCAATCAAGGAGCAGAATTGAGTAAAAGACCAGACTACCCTTGAATTATTGCATTTAGTCCTATAGAGAGAATACAAGTCCATCCAGAATGAACAGTAACTTTAATTGCAGCTTGGGTTTTTTGCTAATAAAAAAAATGTCTTTCTTTTCTGGACCAAGCCACATTTTTGTCATATCCATCCAATCTTTCACTGCATCCAGATGGCGATATCAGGACTTCTACACTTTTCTTGGCATCAGTTAAGAGACAAAGGGTAGAACTGGGTACAATACACAGAGCAGTGAGAACCATTCCCAAATTCCAGATGACCTCCACAGGATTTTTATAAAAATGTTAAAAAGCAAAGGTGGCAGCAACTGAGTTGTGAAGCCATGCAAGAATCCCTCAGCACATCTAGGAACTTTTCACCAAACAGGGCTGGGATCACTGCAAAATGGCGGCCCCAACTCCCACGTTAGCCAAATGGCTTAGATGGATATAATGATTGATGGTGTTGAATAGTGCCAAGAAATACAGCCAAGCAAGGACACAAGCTCCCTTTCTGTGCTTGACACAGATCAACCGTCAAGGTGAACAAAGGTGTTTTTGTTTCCAAAAATAGGCTTGAATTCAGACTGGAAAATACTGAAATAGGCTTATACGATAAAACCTATTTAAAGAAAGGTTGGAGACTAGTCAGCAGTTATCTAAGCTGGTGGCATCCCATGAGAGAGTGGTTTCAACAAAGGCCTTAGCATTATTTCTTTTAGAGGAAATGGAATATAACTCCCTTTAAAAATGTATTTATATATCCCAGCAATCAGCTGACCAGCCCTACTCTTATCAGCTAGGATGGATTGTGGGACTAATGAACAAGCAGCTGGCCTCACTTCACTTCTTAATGTCCTTAAACTAGAAGCCATCTAATAAAACTGGACAAAACTACAGTATTAGCAACTTATACACATGATAGTATTAACAGGCACCAGTTTGTTGTAGACAGATGCCTGGCAGTTACTATGGTGCTAAAGAGTTGTGTGGTTTATGGACAATGTCTGTTCAACAATTTTCGGAGGGGGGTCTTATGCACGTGTATACATCAGGTGGGCTGATAATGTATAAACACATCACTACAGCATTTGAAGGAATAGCCTTGTATCAGCCAAAACACAAGTGGGATTCCTTTGTCAGACACCAAGGCAGAAATCTTGTTGTATAGTGCTGTAAATTACACTGGAGTAGGTTCACTGACTCAGTGGGGTTTGGTGAATCATCCCTCTGGTAAATTCCCTTAATTTAACAGGCCTACTAGAGTAAGTCACAAATAGAGTGGGCCCATTTGAATCAATGGAACTTACAGAGGAGCTGATTCATAAAATCCCTACTGAGTCAGTAGGCCTTGTTTAGTTTGAATTACTGTGCTAAACAACAGGATTTCAGCCCAAGTCATGCTGTAAAACAGGGCTTCTCAACCTTTTCAAGTCGGGGGCCAGGCCACGCTCCCTCAAACAGTTGAAGGGGCTGGACTGGTTGTCTCCCCCATCGTTTATGGCTGCTGTAAACACATTTATGATGCCAGTAAATGAGTCTGCGGCCAATTCTGCCGGCGGCTGAAGCAAGGGTGGGGGTTGGATCTGGCCCACAGGCTGTAGGTTGAGAACCCCTGCTGTAAAGGGAAAGGCTTAGAGCAAAGCCATCTTGAAAGGCTTAGATCAAAGCCATCTTTGATTGTGCCAAGGAACCCAAGACTGCTTGTCCAATGTCATATCCTCAACCAGCAGGGGAGACAGGAAAAACCCAATAATTTGCAGAATATCTAATGTCTGGAAGTAACCAAGTTCCCAGAAAACATTTTACACCTAACAGCAAGATCAAGTTGAGAAGGTTGTTAAGAGTTTGGCATACCACAATGGCTACATAAGCAAAATGGCAGCCAGGAACCAGTTGGGACTGAGCAACAAGTCTCCTGTTTTTTTGCTCTAAACGAAGCAGTAGATTTTGAAGGAAGGAAAGAAGGCAAATCTACCTTTCTTGCTTGCTAGATCCAAGGACAGCAGGAATAAAAGAGGAAACTAGAGTTACACAAAGATACAAAATGTGCATGTCATCCAAAGACACTTGTCCTCCTGGTATTGTGCATATTTAGTCAGAGAAAAATTAATTGCCATTTATGACAGAGCTGAAATGGGAGCTTAATGCATCTTCTGCTTCTTTTAAAGACTACAAGCATATTACACCAGATATCCAGAACACCTATGAGCATATTGGGGTTAAATCCATATTTTCCTGGGGAAAAGCAGCAGGCTTGTGAATAAACTGAAGGATGCTGGCACTTCCTGTCCAAAGCCTAGTATATAATCCAAGCCATAGGAATCCAGCTAATCAGAAAATAAAACTGCTTTTTATGATACCATAAAGAGTTTTCATGCTGGCTCTCACTATAGACATCATACTCACAGTCTTTATCTGTTTGTCTATCTTGGCAGAGCTTCCTGAATACCATCTCAGATTCTCTACTTACCCCCACCTTTATGCCTACCTGCAATGCACATACTGTAGTTCCCTACAGGTACAGGAGAACAGATTCAGGCTACTTACCTCAATGCAGATTGACTCTACACTTGTATTTATCATTACAATACTCCCAATAAATATTGTATCCTTGAAGTTGGCACAATACTTACCCTAGACCCAAATACAATGCAGACACTCACCTTTTGAAGAGCAGGATTGCAATGACAATGATGATGATTAAGATGACAGCCAGGACAGGCCCCATTACCCACAACATCTCTGGTTCATCCTGTTGTTTTGCTGATACCTCCATCACAATTTCATCTGAATAAGGACTGGCAGCATACCTCTTCTAAAGAATGAGGAAAGAAACCAGTCAAAAATCATTGATCAGGTAACTCCATACATAATTTTGTTTTCTCTATGCCCAAGAGAAGCAATGAAATTGAAAAAACTATTCCTCCCAGAATGCAATGGAACATTCTGATTCAAAGCAGCCAGAAAGTGGCTTCCCTTTTTGCCAGAATGGAATGATCCAGCTGAATGCAAGTGAAAAAGTCTCAAGAACATGGAGAGCCAAATTACAGACTTTGGAGTTGCAGCCAATTGAACACTGGGGCTGGTCGGTATTAAGTGTTTTATAATACCTATTATACTGATATAAACACATAGCTCTAGGGGGTGATATGTCAGAGGACACCCACTAGGCAAAATGCTACACATTAAGCAGCAGACCAACTCATACATGAAAACGTGTTATTCAAGATGCAATCCAAAGAGTTAGAACTGTTCTTCTATGTCGCTTATTTGCTACTTTAGCTGGCTCAGTTATTAGATCTGTTATACCTATGTCAAAGGTAAAAGCACTTGCGCTGTTCTGACTTGCCTTGTAGATAAAAAGAAGCATGTGCTTTTCCTTTCTTGTATGCATAAGTCTGATCTGCCAAAAAGGAATATCATATTCTGGGCTCACTTTTAGCCACTGAACAGATTTCCATGTGCCTGAAGGCTGAATTTTTAAACAGGCTTTCAGGTTCTAGAGGACACAGAAAAATGAGCTCCAAATCATGTCTTCTTGCAAATGCCACTATAGAAGTCCTTGCGGTGCTTAATTTGAACCATGGTCAGTTCCATGCTCAGGCCTCTGTCTTAGACCAGGCCATACGGAAATGAAGAACCAGGAGCCCATGTTTGTACAACAGAACATTCCCAAAGCTCTAGAATGGGAGAGCAGGGGTTACAGTCAGAAACACTCAAGTCACTATTCCTCTTATTTTGAAAATAAAATGCCAAAATAATCTGTGGCTCTGCAGCAGTTATTTCAGCAACATCTTCCCCACCTAGAAATGCAATCAGGAATGGAAGCCTTAGTACTTATGTGCAGGGTAACTAAGCTCAGCTTCTCAGGTGGAAAGAAAAAGGCCCCTATGGGAACAAGAGCTTAGCTACAGCACAGTGGCAGCTGTGCCATAAAACAAAAACAGGTGCCTGGAAAATGTGATGCACTTGCTGTAATGTTCACAAGCATGTCTACCCTGTGTCTCCAGGAACCAACTCTGTAGCACAAGGGTCACTTCCCTGGCCGGCTGGCGGATAAGAGACCTCAGTCTCCTAATCGCACATTTGCTATGGCTGCCATACAAATGCTGGGATTGGATGAATAATGAAACATTTGACCAGCTCTAATGAGCCATTACAAGTAAATGAGGCTGAAAGTGAGAGACCCAGCACGGGGCAGAACAGAAGGGCCCGAGTATCTTCATTATGACTGGACATTACTTACACTTCTGCAGTAGGACCATCACTTAATATTTCTCTTTCCTTTATTCATACTGTCTTACAACAGTGGATAACTTGAAAAAATTGAAGCAATACAAACAGTAGAACAATGAGCTTATTTTCCTTCTAGCCCTGTGGTTGCCTCATAACTTGACTTTTAAGGGGGGCAATTTGAGCTTGTTTAGACAAAGTTAATGGCCTTTTAGGCTGCCTCCATGTGAATAGGAGATCACTTTTTGAATAAAAAGAATTACATGTCATGAGGGTGAGTGGGTGCACAGGCATCAGAATTTTAGAAATGCTTAGGTAAATAAATAAATACATTTCATGTCAGAAATTACTCTGGGTTGAAAAGATTTTTGCTGGAGAAACTTCACTCATGAGGCTCCTTTTATGTCCCCAAGATCCAGTGTGAAGCACTCGGGTATCGAACCCCGACTTTCCAGTTTTCAAGCTCAGCATCTTAACCGCTAAGCCACTGCAGTACAGTAATACCTTGGATAACGTTTACCTCGGATAACGCTAAAATCGCATAACGTTAAGTAATCTGGGGAAGAGAATTGGATCGAATAACGTTAAGCTCCTATGGGATGGATCGGATAATAACCGCTAAGGCCTGTGTGGTTACAATGTATCTCTATGGAGCTTTAACGTTATCCGATCCATCCCATAGGACAGTGGTCTGCAAATAGTGGCTCTCCAGGTGTTTTGGACTTCAATTCCCAGAAGCCCAAGTCAGCACTACTGTTGATCGAGGCTTCTGGGAATTGAAGTCCAAAACACCTGGAGAGCCACTATTTGCAGACCAAGGCCATAGGATTTTAACATGCATCGGATAACACTAAAAATCGGATAACACCAAGACTTGTGGAACCAAGTCTTAGCGTTATCCGAGGTATTACTGTACTTAGGTAGGGCATGGCCAAAAAATGGTTGGGAACCACTGCACCTACTGGGCCTCTACATGTATAGAAAAAAAGGCATGGGGAGAGGGCAAAAGAAGATTTTCCTGGTTTTGTCATGGACCTCACATTGCTAGATTAATTTTGCAGTTTAAGCTTCCAATAGTGTTTACAATGCCAAAATGTTCCTAGTGCCATGTCTGGCTGAGTCCTCTCAAGAATGTCCAGTCCTATCTCTTTGCTTCTTATGGTTCCTACCGTGTCACCATCTTCCAGCGAAGCTAGGACAAAACAGCGGTAGCTCAAGTCTTCAGAGAGTGGCTTATTGTAGAAGCCTCTATAGGTCTTCTCATCCCCCAAGACAAAGGTCTCTGGCAAGTCATCTACTTGGGCAGCAATGTATGGCCTGAGATGATCTGCCTGTCGGCGCTGGCGCCTGTCTGTTGCTCCATGGTTAATGGCCTCAAGTAGCTGGGGGGGGGGGGGGAAGAAAGATGATGTGAGAAGATGCTATGCCACACCAAGGGATTGCAAGGGGACACAAATATATTTCCATGAAAAAACATGCTATACAGCTAAAAACAACTCAGGATGGTCCAGATGCTCCCTTCTTCTTCTTCTGCCATATCCGAATATAGGTGATCCTCATGACGATCAGCCATGAAGACTGTCCTGAGAATATAATGTAGTGGCCTTTCACCTGCCTTCCGCATTGCAGCATGATACCCATACCACCATTCCAGTTCCATGAGTCACTTTCTGGTCCTGAGCCCTTTTGGCATACAAAGCCCTCATCAGCTCCAGGCCAGTGTTGATGAAGCTGCTGCCCTTTATCAAGAGAAATTCAAGTGGGATTTAATCCACTTGGGGGCTATCACCCATCCCTGTGGACTTCTCTACCCAAGGCCATTTGTCCTCAAAGTTGTCAGGTCAGTTAACCGGTGCCTGACACTCAGTGTTGAGTCGCTGGCAGTATGATCTACTCTATTACCACAGCAGGATAACCTGGCCAGACATGCAGATGCTTTCAATTCTAAGCAATTCCTTAAAGCTCTCTCCAGAATTCTATATCTGCATTTGCTGCCTTGTTAGCATGGCTGTACAGGGTCTGATGTTTGATCCAAGGGCTGCTCTGGGATACTAAGGCGTCTTCTGATGACTTTATGATTCTGAACACAGTTCATGAAAAATAATACAACATTTTATGAGCATTTCCAGCCCTCATCGCTGCAAGAAAAACAATTTTAAAGTGTGCATTGGATAGTGGATCAGCAGCAGTTTTGATTCATAGTCCTCCTAGTCATTGTAAATAAGACAACAAAGGACTGCACAACACAACTCATGCACGTATCTTTGGATACTCAGCAATTCAAAGTTTCCAAGATAGCAAATGTTTCAACAGGCTGAGATTGATTCTCCACACACTATAAACATACTCTGCATCTTGCCCTAAAATGTATGAAATCTCTAGACATAGCAATTGCAGGACCTCCTTCCTCACTCATTCTGGTGGTTTGCAGTAAAGGCTTTGTGTAAATCATACACAGTGTTAACAGATTTCATGGGGCATTGAGAGGAAAAATGATACATTTCATAGTCATCCGCAAATGCAAGAAAAAAAAGATATAAACACACCAAAATTCAATTACATCGCTTAGAAAAGCTTTCAGATGTTAAAAGATGTTTTTCTAATGAATAAAAATGAATGCTAGGCTCTGAACAGAAATCTGAATTTGGAATGAAGGAGGAGGGCATGAAATATATTTCACACACAAAATGTGCAAGGGCAGGCATGGAGCATCTGAGCAATTGTGGAGCCAGGGAGAAAAAATCTTTTTAGAACCATTCTGTAATGCCAGGGAAGAAGACTGCTAGCTTGTCTGCTCTCCACTGACTAATTAACTGTTGAGATGGTGTGCATATACATAATCATATCTGAATTTCATTTCGCATGTCTTGCTCTGCAAAGAAATTGTGCATGAGAGCAAAAGACAGAAGGGAAAGAGTCTGGGTTATAAATACAACAAGTGCTCAGAGGGTCACGTCATAGAAGTCTCCTGCAAGTTACCTTTCTGGACACTTTGCAGGCAATTCTGAGAGTTGGCTGAAGAAGGGCATGGAACATTTGAGAAATATGGTGCAAGATGGCACTAAATACTAGTGTCCTTTAAGAGAAAATGCACATGGGCAAAGCTAAGCAATTTCAGGTGCTTCAGGTCTTCTGTCAATATTTCCAACTGGTCTCTTGGCTTTATAATTTCCCCAACTCAGTCAACACATGTAGGGCAGTTCAAAACAAGATGAAGCAAGCTTTGATACCAGTAGGTTTTTCCTTTCTCTTACCTGGTCCAGTTCCATTTCATCTGGGGTCTTTAATCTAGAAGCAAGTACATTGCTTGTGTGGTCTAGTGGCACTACCACAATGTAATACCACCTAAGGAATAAGAGTAGAGAAAGAGTGAATTCTGCTAAAGAGCATGGGAAATCCTGCCTGAAATCCCTGCAACTCTCGCCATTTCCATTTTCTTAGCACCTTCCAGAGGCTGGGATATCCAGTCTATAAGTATTTCTTAAGCTAAAGAAGTAATGAGGTCATTTTATAGTGAACTGAGTCAGTCACACTAGGAAAGGACAGGACTACATTCAATTTTCTGTTTCAAGAGATCACAAACATTAGACCACAGCAAACCCCAAACATTTATTTACATACATTATTTAAAGCAGAAGGAAACACCAGCCCACCTAGTATTGAGACACACATAACCAACACGGTTAGTGGTCAAGAATGATAGGACTTGTAGGTCAATGTTATCTCAGGACTACTATTTCCTTATCCATCATTTAAACCAACTGTATTAACATTAAGTAAAACACAGCTTAGATTCTCTCAGAGGGAAAGTGAGATTATGGCTTTGTGGTCTTTATTTTAATATAGAAAATATAGTTTTACGGCTCTGGCTGTCATCTAAAAATAAGTAACTAAGAGAAACTAAGGACTTCCATTTCACACCTATCTAAAAACAGGAATAAAAACTGACCCCACCACCATTGTTCTTTTTTCTTCTGGCACAAGACAGCAGAAGGCTAGTGAATAGAGAAGAATCATTTGAAGTGGAAAGAAGGTACCTGACTGGCACTGTAGTCTTCACTTTGGGAAGAGTAAGAGTGAACTGCCCATTATGGATATATTTATATGTGGAAATGGGCTTTGTCTGGAGGACGTCAGGTGCCGTCCGGATGAAGACACGATGTTGGAGTGCACCTGCACTGTTGCCCCGATTTGTGAGCGCAAAAGAGTAATTTGTATCTGGCTTCAGGTCACTAATTAGCTTCCTCATGGAGTGACCATCTACTTCCACGGTCTGGCTATTGTAGAGAATCTGAAAGTAAATGAAACAGTTCATGCTGCACAAACTATTAAGTATTTTCACAGAACATGGTCATCAATGTCTCTTTCTAAACCACACACTCTGGGTTCGGCCTTCCTTGGAAAACTTCAGCTTTCAAGTAACCAAGAAGTCAACCAATTCGTACATATGATTCTTACTCATTGGAATAATTACAGCTGCATGACAACGGTTGTTGATCAACTGCATACATTGTCAAATAAAACTGATATTCTAGATCCATTTCAGCCTGACTTAGTTTTGGAACAAAAACCTCCCAGAGATTATTGAGGGAAAACTGTTAGGCACAGGGACATACACAAAGAGGCGGGCTATCCTGGTGTTATTTTTTGTTTTTTGCTTAGAGCTCTAGAATGTTCTGATGAATTTTTGAAATGGTAGGCGTGTTAGTCTGACAAAATTTGTGTAGGCACAGAAACACTCACATGTATGATTCAGAGAGATCTCAAAGAAAATGAATGCGTTACTAAAGATAGGCCATGGGTAAAGCTAGCGTTCCCTAATCTGATCTTTGTGATGACAACTCCCATCATTTCTGACCACTGGCCATAATGGCTGAGGCTGATAGAAGTTGTAGAATACACTTTAAATATACAGACAGGGAAGCAGCTCTTTTAGATCAAGGGGACTGTATAAGATTTTGACTGCAACAGATATCTCACTGTAACATCATCTCATCTACACTCCACAAGACCAGTCCCCCTTTTTGCAGAGCTTTATCTTCTGAGTCATATCAAGCACTGACTCTTCCCTGAGGAGCACTGTAACCCTCATTAATGATTTTAGTAAAGAAATTTCAGAGATCTCGGTTCATCCCCCATTAAAAATACCATGAGATTTAGTCTGTGCCCCAGTGTTCACAAATCAGAACAATATCTGATTAAATAAAATATGTTAAAGAGAAAGATGACAACCTTTGGGATGTAGATTTAGTGCGAGACTATTTATCAAGTGTAGATAATGGTAATTGTTCCCATGGAGATTTATCAGCAGTGCTCGTTATATATTAGGCTTTGGCCTGGCATCATGAATGCTTGAATTAAGCCACTAGACACACAGGGGAGTCCTGTTTGTAGACGCCCTGCTTCCAAAGATCTCAGCTGTTAACTGGGCCAACTAATCTGTTGGCATCTGTGCATGACCTGGACATCCAAGATTGTCAACAGAAAGAAGAAAATTCATTTACACCTCCCGTGTTTAAATGGCTGATCCTCATCTATCACGTCACTAACACCATCTGCTCCTGTGCCCCAGCACGACCAACCTGCAGTAACAACTGCTGTCAGCTCTCAGCTCACTTCAGTAACCTCAACTAATGCAACCCAGCCAGACCTTATGAAGTTTGCACAAAACAACAGACCTGATGATTCATTAATTACTCCAAGACCATTCTGGACGTAAAGCATTAGATACGAATCCAAAGGACTAAGCTTTTAACATACAATTCCCCTCACAGCATTCTACTGCAAACAAAAGTGCTTCCTTCTGTCAGACTGCTAGCAAGGAAAGGAGACAGAGATGTATCTATAATCTCTCCTCTCTCTCAACTATATCTAGCATTATAGTACTTCTTAATGGGCAAGAAAGCCAAGAAGTGCTGTGTATGAATTTCGGGATTCTGACTCCATTTGTAACCTGTTCCTCAGATCCTTACACACAATCTTAATGGAGTGGGTGCTGCTCTTGCACAGTCTCAGCCTATGCAGCACATAGGGAGGGTGTCAATTTCATGCCAATTTCTTGACTATGAAACCTATACCAAAACATTCAGGATCAAGTCCTGGAAAACTCAGTTACAGTAAAACCACGGATAACACTAAAACTTGGTTCCACAAGTCTTGGTGTTATCCGATTTTTAGTGTTATCCTATGCATGTTAAAATCCTATGGGATGCATCGGATAATGTTAAAGCTCCATAGAGATACATTGTAACTGCACAGGCTTTAGTGGTTGTTATCCGATTCATCCCATAGGATCTTAACGTTATTCGATGCAATTCTCCCCTCCAGATTATTTAACGTTATGCGATTTTAGCGTTATCCGAGGTAAACGTTATCTGAGGTATTACTGTATGATAATGTTCTAATGGCTGCTGTTTCTCATCTTATATCATGGGAATGCAAGGGTTTTGACCCATTCTTAGAAGACTCGCCTAATGTTTAACATACCATATTTTGATTAATCCAGAGTAAAGAAGGTGGAAATGATAAGGTGTCAAGAACATGAAGTAAGATATATCCGAGCTCTAGCACTGAGATATGAATGTTCAGGGAGGTGGGAGATCCCCCAATGTGCATAGATAGCTCACTCGGACAAACATTAGCCTGATAGCAACAACACGCCTGACTTAAGAACCTCTCTCATTCTTCTTTTCACTTCTATCTAGTCTCCAACCATAACGGATATTCCCTTACCTTGAAAGGTACTGCAGATTTATAAGTGTCCGGCACCTCCCAGCTAAGCAGAACGGATGTTTTCATCACAGCACTGACACGGAAATTTTTTGCAAACACTGCAATTACAAAATAATTCTTTTTAAGTGTGGGCAACAGTGGACTGCTGATCAGCATCAACTCCTGCCTTGCCAGCATTCTAAACAGCAGCAGCAAGTAACCCTTTCACATCTCTATAGAGAATAGCTAAGATTTCCAACCAGTTACTCAATGTAAAGGCACTCTTTGAAAAAAACAGAGAGGAGGGTAAGACTAAGCTGTCACCTTTTTACTTTCCCCTTTGTTTCTTTTTTTGTAATCAAAAGGTGACAGTTATTAGGAGCTAGCTCTTCTAAGCAGATCTCTTTTGAAGCACACTCAAAACTATTGTGCCACAATTCTCGGGTGGAAAGAGAAAATGATTTGTGTGTTTTGAAACAAGAAAAGCAATCATGCAACTTCTATGACTGTTCCTTTCCGCTCCCACACCCCCTATTACGAACCCAATGAGGCAAAACTCACTTGAACATATCTAATGCATTTTGAAGCAATCTAACATCTGATTACAGCACAAGGTGCCTACCTTGTTCCATTGGCATTGTCCTAGACTGAATGCTGGGGCTGAGGGGTCCAGCCCCCTTGCTATTATGGGCTCTAACTTTGATGTCGTAGGTTGTGTCAGGTTTGAGATTGGCCAGACTGATGCTTGTTTCCTTAGTAACATTGGTCAGGTTTTGCTGGCTATTTATGTCTCTGTACACAACAGTGTAATTGATAATTTTCCCATTCTGTTCAGCCAACAATGGTTGGTTCCACATCACTTTAGTGGTAGAAGTAGTAAGCCCCACTACACGTAAGCTCTGTGGGAAACCACTTGGGACCTCCTCTGCAGTTGTGATTTCCTTCTCAAACTCTTCCCCAGGACCAGCTCTATTCCTGGCAGATAGCTTGAAGGTGTAGTTGGCACCCTTGTAAAGGCCAGTCACGGTGTGGTGATCGTCATTCTTTCCTAACTCAATGACTGTCATCTTCTCCTCATCAGCACGTTTATACTGTAGCACGTAGCCCAGGAGCTCCCCAACCATCTCTTTGGGTGGATGCCAATTAATGAGGGCTGTATTCATGGCTGTGGTGCTGATCATCATGGTAGGTTTACCTGGAACTGCAGAATAAAAACAGGGTGACATATTGTAAGTGAGAAGGAGAACAAACACCAGCTACTGGGAGTCATTTAGCCAAGCAGGTTGGAACTTAATTACAGGTTGAGAAATATAACATAGTGTGTTCTTCCAAGAGCCCCACTGTGCGGTCAAACTCTACTCACCATATGAGTTTATGATAGGCTCAAGACTGACTCAGATTTCCATCCTTCTGAGGTCAGTAAAATTAGTACCCAGCTAACTGGGGTCAAATTGTAGTTTGTATAATCACCCTGTGTACCAGCCAAAGAGTGCTTACCACTATGGATTGGTAGATAGTGAAAACAACAACAATTATTATTATATTACTCCAGGCAGCAAATGAAAACTGTAGGTTTGAATGTTCCTCTACATCAAGATCTCTCTAAACACACAGAAGTAACACATCTTGGAGAAAGATGAGCTTAAAGCTTCTTCCTGATCCACAAGTTTTCATGGGAAAATGGGTGGGGTATAAATATAATAAATAAACAAATATTGGTACATGTACTCTGAAATAGTTTCGTTCAGAAATATCTTTTATACTGTATTTCACAGCAAGAAGCTTTACTTTTCTGCATTCTGCCAGATCATAATTAAAAAACAAAAACAAAACACAAAGATTTGAATTTCATAATGTAAAAAGTTTAGTATCACAGAACAAAATACACTTAATTTTGTCTTCAAAAGTTGTTTAATTTGCTTGTGGAAGAAGATTATATAAGATTGAGAGTAACAAAATATGGAAATACAGACCACGGTTCTGGTTAGCGGTGAGTGACAATTTGCATCTCTTGGCAAGTTTCTACACTTGCATTCTGTGGTTTCACAGAATTGTAGGGCTTGGAAGAGATTCCAGAGTTCATCAAGACTAACCTTCTGCAAAAGAAGGAAACTGAGACCTTGAAAAATTGCTTTCTGAGTTCTATAATTCCAGCAGTCATGGTGAGTAGCCTTATAGGCTGGGACAGGGTCTCAATCTACAGCCTGTGGGCCACCACCACACCAGGAAGTGCCATGTGTTGGAGGAACAGCAAAATGGCCATCTGGCCCCCAAAGCTGTCTGAGGGCACAAGACCTGGCCTCTGGCTTTAAAAGGTTGAGAACTCCTGGGCAGGTGGTTATAAGCCTTTGTATGTATTTTATTTACATGTAAAGGCAGCTAACAGCAATAAAAACTGCACAATAATCAAAGGTTTTAAAATGCTATATATTTTTTGAAAACATTTGTGCTTAAGAATTACAAATGCAGGAGGAAGGTAATACCTTTATTGCATTTGTATTGTGTATGGATCACACAACTGTCTTTGTTTACAGAACTGCAGAATCGGCAGAATTGTTAAAGGAGATGCATGATATTCAGAAGGAATCAGACTCCTGGGGAAATTATTTTAAAAACTAGCAGTTATGCACCCTTTATTAATAACCAATTACAGTAATCCAAATGTAGCCATTTCCAACATTGAAATTTAAACCAATATCCTGCTGCCTTCAAAACCTCCCAAGGTCTGACTCTCATATCTCAATGCATCAATCCACCAAGTTCTTGAATCCTGGTATTTGCAGCAGGGAGTTCAGACAAAGCATACTGACATTAGAAAGAAGAAGGTGAAAGGCAAATAACAACAATGTAATGCAAGAACTAAGAGAAGGCATTGTGAAGGTGCCTAAGCTTAGATCCAGAATCCTTGCTGGCTTGATGTATGCAATTTTCATAGCAATTTTCATAATTTTAACATCTGTGTGAGCTGTTGAGAGAGCATGGCATGATATTTGCAATCAAAATATGCTGTGTTTGAGCTGATGATCTGGTTCCTGCTAGGAATGTTGATGTGATGGTTGAGTAGCAACAGGATTCCTGAACTGATATTTGCAGCATGAATTAAACACTGCTCCCTTCTACAGTTAACAGCTGCTGTATAAAATATACGGTTTCTTAGTTCAGTTCCATCCATAGAAGATGCATGTCCTTCCTACAAATCAGGTGAGATTGACAAGGAAATTCAGCAATGGTAAAACCATTCAGTATCAGCACACCATCAAAATAAGCCTAATTCTGGATTGTAACAATCATATCTAACTCACAACGATAGACTGGTACTGTAGTTTGTAAATGGTCTGAGTACAGTAGATTAATTTGTGGTGAAGCTGTGTGAGTTCCATACTCATGAGGAATTGTTTAGTAGAGTTTAACTGCTTAGCTGGAATTTGTGACATCATGGTAAACAAAGTACTGTATCACTGTATGAAGTAAAACTGGTATATGCAAAAAAGAAAATATTACTGACACCAACAAAACATGAAGGAGAGGAAAGTAAGTACCAGAAACAAGCTTTGGTGGAAAGATTATGTAACCCTAGGCCTAGATCTAATATGAAAGTTACTCAGATTACTAGGAGGACTTGGTTAAGAATGATGAAATAAAGATGAGGATGAGACAGGAATTTCTATCCTACAACAATTCTTCAAAAAAAAAAATTATTCCCTTTCACACTATCTGAACTAGGGCTCTATCACAACAACAAGGCCACTGTCCTGTTTGAATGCAGATGAAATGTTATGCTCTGACTCCAGTGGTCCACACTGACTGTTTTGCAGATACAAAACTCACTGAAGGTACTGTACTTGTTAACATAAACAGTGCCTCCACATGGGAGGAGGTACTGGATATCTCAGCTATCCAACCCACTTGCACAACTGGCCTGAAATTTCTGGGTATTGGCTTAAAATTTCACAGGATCCTGGACTAAGATTTCTTCAATCATTATACCTATCTACTGCCCAGATGAAATTTGGCAAATATAGACCTGGGTACATATCAATTTCATACAAAGACAATCGAGTTTTATTTGGTTTATATGTAGATATCAGTGATGGGATGCAACAGGTTCTCACCAGTTCGCCAGAACCGGTAGTAACTTTCCCCAGTGTCCCGGAGAACCGGTAGCAGCTTTTGGGGGGAACCACCTTTGGGGTTTACCTTTTCATTGGTTATCCCACTGCGCATGTGCGCCAAGCACTTGGTGTGCATACACACCTACAGTGCTTGGCAGGTATGCACGACCTCCTTGCTGTCCTCCCAAGCAGGGAGGAGGAAGAGAAGCTGCTAGCCAGAAGATCCCTATAGCCTGCTCCCCAGGGTAAGTGACTCACCTTTGGATGTGGTGTGTCTGTGTGTATTTTAATGTGTATTTAATACCTTTACCTATATTGACGTACTACCACAGTTCCTAAAAAGGCCTGGCTGCTGTGCTTGGGGTTTTTAAGCAAAGTCTTGGAGTTACCTCATCACTAAGCTACACCCGTGCTGTTCCAATTGCTGTTCCAATTGGAGAACCCTTAAGGAGGTACACCTGTTTTACATTTACATTAAGGCATATTATCCTAGAGAACTGGTACAATGACCATATTCATCTTGCAACATGGTGTTGCCCAGGCACTTATACTAACAGGTAAGTGACGGGTTTGTGTTTGGAGTGGGTGGGTGGGTGTATTTTAATGTAATTTTTATTTCATTTATTTATTTAATTTATTTATTTACGGGTTTGTGTTGTGGGTGGGTGGTTGGGTTGAGGGATGTGTGTGTGCTTATTTTTATTTTATTTGGCCCCACCCATGATGTCATGACATCATGATGTTAGCTCCGCCCACTCTGTGATGACATCACGGTGGGGTAGTAAAATTTTTGACATCACACCACTGGTAGACATACAAAATTCAAATACACTGCATACTGGCTGAAGCCAGAAGGATGCTACTTCATTAACATGTGAAAATACAGGCAGAATTCCAAAACAGCAGAAAACACTACAAAAATCCCACAAACAAAACTGCTTGATTCTCCCAATAATCACAGGGAAATACAGTAGCTTAAAAACATGACCAGGGCAGGTAGTTCTCTGCTAGATATACTGACCATCTTGTGTCTTTTGAAGTCATTATTTTCAATTGTCTAATTTATTTATCTAAAGCCTAAGCTGGAGATTCCCAACCTTTTCAAGCCAGGGGCCGGGTAATGCTCTCTCAAGTCAGCTTGGATGGCAGGATGGCCTTTTTGCCCTGCCTGGATGATGAGGTGACCATGTTTTCACAACAGCTTCAAAGGGGTGGCCATTTTGTTTCTTGAATGCCCTTAGAGGGGTGGGAGTACACATGAAATGGTGCCACAGGCCAGATCCGGACCACAGGCCTTAGGTTGGGAACCCCTGGCCTAAGCATTAAAATTTTAAACCCTCACAAATCATCAAAAATGTATGCATACATAAACTATATGTTTACATTCTACCTTCCCAATATTCAGCATTTTAAACAGTCCTGTCATTTATTTCAAACAAATCCTTGACATCATACAGTTCAGGCAAATTGCCATAGAACAGCAGATGTTCAAAGTCTTGTCTCATAAAGATGGTCACTATCTACAATATGTTGAGAAGGAATAGATTGTTCCCATGGGAATCTTTTCCTGAGTGGACCTGAAAGATTGACAAAGGCATTTGCAGCACTGCCTGCTTGTATGACTCAAGTATGTAGGCTATAATACAGGGCTTGCTCTTTCCACGGTCTCAGGTATCTGTGGAAGATCTTGGAATATATCCTCTAACTAAAGATATGAAAGGGCAATCTATACTTCATTCTCTGCTACATTGCAAACCACAGAATGAGTCAAAATATTGAGCCTTTCCACCTTCATAACCTGTCTGGACATTAGAATTTATAGCATTCCACAATCTCTCATGATTCAGGAGGTCAGAATACTGAAACAGTCTTCCTGCCAAGGAAGGTTTCTAGTGTAATTGACTCACCTGCTCCAGTGGTAGTAACCACCCTGGCCTTACTCCGGGCCCCATCTCCTTTAGTAGTATAGGCTGCAATGCTGACAGAATAGGTAGTTTCAGGAAGCAGGCCTCCTATTATGGTTTCCTGTGGCAAAATGACACATCTTTAGTTCTTTGGATATGTTAAAGAAGGTAAGGACAGAATGAGTTCTGGAACTGTAGAGTCTTTCACATTTCAATAACTGACATATTCAGTTTCAAAACACAAAAAAGGAAACAATGAATCTGAGGTATTTCAAAGAAATTTAAGAAAATTAATTAAGAAAATTAAGAGATTATTTTGGATTCAAAGTCTTCTTTCTCTCTCAGCTGTGTACCCACCAATGAGGAGAAAGGAGCCTTTGAATTAGGGAAAAGCATTTGATCACTTGAGAAAATTGGCAAACAACATTTCCTGGCTTCCTCAAAGTAGGTCAAGATGCCTTTGGCCACAGGCTAATCAAAAAACCCCCCAACAACAAACACATTCTTTCTACAAATTACAAAAAATAGTCCACACATAAACTTCTCCTAATATACACAATAACAAAAAGAAGATAATGGCTTTTAGGAAGCTGCTTGTTGAAGAATCAGAATTCCAACAGAGACTACAATGTGATAGTAATTATTTCCACTTAGATCAATCATCCATCATACTACTCTGGACACTGGAAAAACACACCAGCTAACATGGAACTGACAAAATGCGGCAAATGAAAGCAGGTCAAGAAAAAAACATTCAAGCTAATCCTACAATTTTATTTGCCACCAGTCAGAGGACCACACACAGCTGAGTAGTTGGACCTTCTTTATCCCCAAAAGAACAGCAAAATTACAATTCACTTATTTTACTCTGGAGGCTTCGGTGGCTCAAGTGGCTAAGACACTGACTGGAAGGCAGGACGTCAGCAGTTCGATTCCCGAGTACTGCAGGATGGAATGAGCTCCCGTCTTTGTCCCAGCTCCTGCCAACCTAGCAGTTTGAAAGCAAGAAATTGCAAGTAGATAAATAGGGACCACTTCAGTGGGAAGGTAAACAGTGTTCCATGCGCTCTGGTGTCTAGTCATGCCTGCCACATAACCATGGAAACGTCTGCAGACGCAGATAGCGCTGGCTCTTCGGCTTTGAAACAGAGATGAGCGCTGGACCCTAAAGTCTGATACGACTGGCTTTCAAGCAAGGGAAACCTTTACCTATTTACTCTGAAATTGCTAAATTGCTTTTCTGTTCCTACCTTTTCTTTCTCTTTCCTTCCTTTGCATATCTTGTTTTTTATTTCACCTTAGAAGTTTGAGCCTGGCCAGGGTCTGTGTTTCGCACTACTATAAAAGTAAAAGTCACCCTAGCTCTAAAGCAAGTCGTATCTGGCTCTAGGGTTCTGTGCTCATTTCCATTTATAACCAAAGAGCCCGTGCTGAATACAACTGCAGACATTTCTGTGGAGATGTGGCAGGCATGCCTCAACACTGGAGTGGACGGAATGCTGTTTACCTTTCCACTGAAGTGGTACCGATTTATCTACTTGCAATTTATTGTTTTTGAACTGCTAGATTGGCAGGAGCTGGGACAGAAACGGGAGCTCACTCTGTCATGCAGCACTCGGAGCTTGAACTGCTGAACTTCCAGTAATTAAGTACAACATCTTAACCACTAAACCACCGCAGCGCCATTAATTCATGACAGCTACATGTGGGAGAAAATCTTTATCTGAAAGAGGGGCAGGTTCCTCAGATCAACAGGTCAGAAGCCAGCATGCTTTTTCACAGTGCCTGGTACTGGCGCCTCCTGCTCTGTCATATATCCAGGAAACAAAATTATATCCTCAACACAAAGAATCTAAGGCGACTCCATATAGACAACATTCAAAAAGCATCCTTCAGGAACCGAATGTGACCTGGATCAAAAGCAGGCAGCTGTAATTCTCTCAGAGTTAACAAGAAGTTTTAGCAACAGTTTACAGGATAATGGCCTATGACTCATTTCAGTCTTGCCAACAGAAGACATTGGGATGAGTAGCAATGGAGTTGCTGGATCTATCAAAGAGAGCCACTTGTCATAATACGCCCATCAGTCAAGATGTTCAAAAATTCATCCTAGAAATAAAGTAAACCCCAACACATACTGCAGTAAACACTCTGTAAGAATAACAAAAGGTAATCAGAATATATTAGCAAGGCATATGCCATGGTAGTTTTGTCTCCTCCATGGTGTGCTGACAGCTGGGAAAGCTAAAGAGACCACTAGAAGTAAGTAACAGTATTTGATAGAATGAGGTGGGTCTTATATTTGATAGCCTGTGACCGTAAGAAAGCTAAGGGTGAATTACGTTTCCTAAAAGCTATTACCATGAAACTTCTCTATTCCACTGAAAAATAAGGAGGGTGATATAGTAAAAAAGGCCTCTTTGAAGGCAACGTTTAGCAGCTTTTCAGCAAAATCTCAACTATTAACCATGTGCAACAAAAAGCCTGGTGGTATAAATTCCTCTTTGTGCACACAGAAACCAATAATACATAATTCAAGCCACAGATGACAAAAAATCTATACAATAGATAGAGCAGGATCTCTTCCTTAGGTTGTTGGGATGTTTTCCTTGGCTGTGATAGAATAAATCAAAATTAACATACCAGATTAATAAACACCAATCAGAATAACACCAAATTCAGATTAAAAGTTAGACTCCTTTCCCACCAGGAGTTTGTGTGAGTGAGCAAAACTAATTAATGGCAACAAATTGACATGGAGGAAGATACTCAAACACACAACACTGTAGGCTAGAAATAATCTGCAAAAGATGTGCTCATCACCAGAGTTCACACAAAGATATGATCTCACATAGGGAAGAGCATGCCAAAGGAAGGAAGGAAAGAAAGAAAGAAAAGGAAGGAAGGGCAAACTTGGAAAAAGGATACCATTTCAAACAATCATAGGACTGTCACTGCAAACCCTTTCAACCAAAATCCTTTTGCCTCAGAGCGAATGGATGCAACAACAGGGTCTGTAACTGAATCTGTATTTCTCTCCGGTAATAATTTTCAAGCCTGTTCCAAATGTATATTTCAAAATTACTTGGGAAAAATTAAACTTAACTGTTTGAATGACATTTTTTTCTTATTATAGCCTCTGTTTCAACTAAAGGTCACAGCCAAAAAAAGCAAGGTCCCCCCCCTCCCGGGCCAAGCTCAATAACATTTAAAGATTATAGATCTGATTTTGCCATATAATGAGCTGGGGCAAAGAATGTAGAAAAACAGGCTGCTTTCCTTGTATCTGCTTGAAATTGCACCGCAACAAGCTAGAAATAAAGATTATGGAAAATGTCAATTGCTTTTCTGCATTTAGCAGCAATCTAAATGCCAATTTGCTCAGGATTTGCGGATGGTAAAAGCTCCAGAGAACAACTCCCCAGAACCTTTTGCGGATTGACAGGGATGTTTTGACAGCACTATGCACACAGATTTCACAAGATGATCCTCAGTCCCTCCTGATCCAAGCAAACACACTCACAAATGGTACTTACGTGATCAACAGCATCCTTAAATCTCAACTGACGGAGACAGGAAGGAGAAAAGAAAATGAAGACAGAATAAGAGAAATGATGATGACAAAGCTGTGGATTATCATGCACACACAAGGTTTGGCATGAGCTGAGTCTAAACATATATAACACTTTCTTTCACAAGCATTTTTCAGTAAGGTAAAACAAAGCACTACATTTTTATCAGCCACCTCTTTTTCTCTGCCCCCCCACCCAACTACACATGATGACTTTCTTCAAACTCTGAAGAGTATATAAAGCCAAGAGGTGTAAGCTCCATTTAACACAACTGGATTTACTTCAGATTAAACATATACTAGATCAGAATGAACATATACCTGGTTGCTCAAAGCATCTGTTATATTCAGTGCATATCAGCCTAACTCTGGATCTCAAATTTAGAAAGGTCATATTCCTGCTGTAGGCTAAGAATGAACAGTAAGTAGAAGAAACAAGCCTCAAGATAATATGCTACACTCCTGTGACAGAAAACCAGCATCTTCTTAGCAGAAGGGAGGATATACCATCAGTGTTCTATGGCTGGTCCCAGATAAAATGACCTCCCCAAATGTCAAGGTAATTGTTCATTCCGATCTCCCAATAGACTCTTTTCAACCAGAATTTTCAGACTTCTGGGTCCATCTCTGGTCAAAACTTGCAACTGCATTTTTATCTGGATAGATGACTTCAAGAACTAGCCAGGGAAACAAGTTGTTCATCATCATTATCAATGTTTATGTATGTCACATCAGCTAAGTTACTGGGACTGATTAATTAGAAAAATGAGAGATAGTGTAGTAGATAGAGTGATAGAGTAGTAGTTCAGGGGTGCCCAAACTTTTTGGGGCGGGGGACGGTCATGTGATTCAGCGGGCTGGTCACGTGGTTCCTCCCACAGGAAGCAGAAGTAAAATGTTTGCAATAGGATGACCTAGATTTTAGGCTGCCATTTTGCTTAAACCATAGGTGCCCAAACTATGGCCCATGGGCCAGATCTGGCTCCGGATGGGCGCATTTTACTTCTGCTTCCAAGAGCAACAAAGGCAGCATGGGCCGGATGAATTGTCAGTGCCAGATCTGATGACATAGCTGCATAATGTCTTTTCACTAACAGCATCCAGATCCTTTTGTCTGCAGAAAAGACCCTTTGTCCACAGCCCTGCTTTGGAAATATTTCTTTATGTATTGCTTCTTCCACCTCTGCAAAAGGCATTTATCGTATCTTTCATTCTTCTTTCCCAACTGTAGCATTTCTAAAAATTATGTTTTATTGTGTTTTATGAAATTTTTTAAAAAACTCCACAAAAATATCCAGTATTTTATGAACATCTTATTCTTTGCTTCCTCTTTTACCCCTTCAGGTGTTGAGCAAGATACAAGGTTCTTGCTTTGGCACGTCCAGCGACTTCCACCAGAGTTATTTGGTGTTCTTGTAATGTTTCTTTGATGTTTTTAATTGTTTATTAAGTGCCTTAAATGTGGAAGCGGATCTAAATTCCACAAGCAGCTCATTCAATAGAGTGGGAAGTCACTACAGAGAAAGATCTTTCTCTTGTCAGCCTTTTTGGTTTCTTTAGGAGTGACAACTCGGAATTTAAGAGCTTGAGTGCTCTGGGTACAAATCATGAGGAAGTGGTGCTCCTTCAGATAGCATGGTCCTAAACCACTAAGGGTTTAATATGTTAACATAAGCATCTTGAACCTGGCACAGAAAGCAATGGCCAGCCAATGCAAGCTGGCTAAAATTGGAGTAATATGGTCAGAAAGACTGATGCCTGAGTTTGGTCTAGCTCAGGGAACCTGTAGCCCATGGGCCAAATGCAGTCCACAGCACCATTTCATGTGGTCCCCACTGCCTCCACCACACCCAGAAGTGTCATGTGGTGGAGGAAGGGCAAAATGGCTGTCTGGCTCCAGAAGCTGTCTGAGGGAGCGTGACCCAGCCCCTGGCTTAAAAAGGTTGAGAACTCCTGATCTAGCTGATGCATTTTGTACCCATTGAAGCCTGCATAACAGCCTCAAGGGCAGCACCATATAGAGAGCATTACAGCAATCAATTTTGGAGATTACTAGTGCATAGATCAGAGTTGTTAAGGATCTCCTGGCCAGGAGTGGGTGAAACTGGGCAATGCAGAAGATGATAAAAAGCAGACTTGACCACGGAAGATATCCCCAAGCCTAAGAACCCTTTCCCTCATGAAGGCTGACTTGGCATTTCTACACAATACAAATTGTGTTTTGTTTGAGCAAGCTTTTAAGTTACTGTTTTAAACCCTCCTGCTTTGTATTCTATTTTATTAATGACTGTATAGTTAGTAAGTTGGATACTTGGCTAAAAACCAGAGGGTAGGAGATTAATTCCTAAGTGGCCCTCCCAAAAGAAGATGTAGCCTGTGTTGCTTTGGGTAAACTGAACAGCCCAAAAGTACCTTTACAAGAAGAGAATGGGAAACCACTTCTGAATAATCTATGGTGAGAAAAACTTTCAAAGATTCACTATAAATCATAACTGACTTAATGGCACATCATCATAGTTCAATATATTATTATTTGTGATTGTCAGCCAGTTTGGGCACAAAAAGATAAAATGTAAATTCTTTCTCAATAAATAAATACTTTTAAAGATTTTAGTCTGCAGGTATTCAATGACTTTTTTTTTTTACTATAGTTACTTTTCAGTTTTTATGTATAGCTTTTAATTATTATTTTGCTTTTCACTTACTGTTTATTTTTAAGCTGCTCTGAATGTTTCCCAAAAGGCAGGATGTAGCTGCTGACAGCATATTTAAATACTATAGATCAGGGGTTCGCAACCTACGGCCCATGGGCTCCACCCCGGCCCACAGCAGCAAATCATCCTGCCTACAGTGATGACCCCAGAAATGGAAGCGTTTATGCCAGCCGTAAAAGCACCCGTGCCCACCAAGGTTTACGGCACCATTTACGGCAGGGGGAACCCACATGTCCGGCCCACCCAGCTGCCTGAGGAGTTGTGGTCCGGCCCATGGCACAAAAAGGTTGAGAACTCCTGCTGTAGGTAAAGAGCAATAGTCAGTGAATGTATTAAATGTGATATCTAATTCACTGCACAAACTACAGAAATAAGCAGACCATGTCAGTGAGTGAAATACTCCAATGTATAGAAAAGCTTCAAAGTTTAAAAAAAATTGTCTGAAGGAGCAAGGCAGAAATATATGAAGCAGATCAGCACAACAGTGGTAAATTCCCAGTCTTAACGCTTAAAACAAGCATAACATCTCTAGCATACTGTAATCTCTTCCCAAAATCAGAACCTCTCCTGTATCTTTCTAGAATCATTTCAGCTAAATGTTTAGATTTATGGAAGTCACCTGCAGATAAAAATATTTCTCTGCTAAACCAGCCCAATTGCTCCTTAAATGTTTAGCTCTGCTGAATAAGATGAATGGATTTTAGAAAGTCAGTGGCCTTAATAAAAAAGATTCAGCAGCTGCCACTGCGTGAGAGCGATAGAGCTGATGCAGGCAGCGGCAGTGCTAGTGGCTGGTGTTTATGTTGGATGCAGTGTTTTTTGTAACATTTCATTGCAGATTTCCTCACAACTGTCGCCATTGTCTCTCTCTCTGCCTATGTCTGTGACTCTGGTAAGAGAGCTGTCATATGGTATTGTTGGCTAAGCCCCACCCGAATATTTTTCTCTTGATATGCAAACTGTTGCTGCAGTGAAGCTCTGCCCTCGAAATGTATACACGTCTAGTGAATACACAATCATTTCTCACTTTAGCTGCCAGATTGGTTATAGCCAGTAACTGTTGTGTGGATCTTGCTAATAGAAATGTTGCTAAGGCAGGACTCTCTCTTATTCTTTGATGTGGCAAGAGCAGGCTCTTGAGTCACGTTTCTGTGCTTGTCTTGTTGCTAGCAGCTGCCATGCAGTCACAACAATATAGAGTTAAAACAATTCTTAGCTAGTGCAGCAGCAGCAACAACAATAACTAATGATGATGATAATAACTAATGATGATGATAATGACTACAGTAAGAAAAATGAAGAGCCTATGGTTCAGGAAGTGAACAAAGGAGGAAAATCTCAAAATATTGTGATTTGCAAAGTGAAGTTGAGCGTCTATAGCAGAAGAAATCTGTTGTTGTACCCATAGTGACTGGAGCCCTTAGAGCAATACCTAAAGGATTCCCTATACAGTAATACCTGGGATAACGTTTACCTCGGATAACGCTAAAATCACGTAACGTTAAGTAATCTGGTGAGGAGAATTGGATCGAATAACGTTAAGGTCCTATGGGATGTATCGGATAACAACCGCTAAAACCTGTGCGGTTACAATGTATCTCTATGGAGCTTTAACATTATCCGATCCATCCCATAGGATTTTAACATGCATCGGATAACACTAAAAATCGGATAACACCAAGACTTGTGGAACTAAGTCTTAGCGTTATCCGAGGTATTACTGTATTTGGAAATGTTGGACGTATAGGACTTAAACATCCTAACTCTAAAAACAAAACCACGCTGAAATCTACTAGGAGCTACATACATACTTAGATGTTACCTTAATAGGTCTTAGGTCCTTGGTTAGGGTTTGAACTGTTAATTTTATACCAGTCCTCGACTGTGAATCAAATGGTAGATTTGTACTGCAGAGCAGGAAGAGACTCTATTGATAATTGAGACCAACCCATGTCAAGTAGGGAACAGTAGGAAATTAAAGTCACAAACCCTGAGTTATATAGCAGTTATTGTAGACTTACATCTACTGGCTCTCAAATGGAATAGGATATACTGGGGACTTAGTAAGGTGTTCTACACTAAAAAGCATTCCGATTCTGTGTATTTCACACTCAAATGATTTGGTACTCCTAAGATCATGCCATTATGAACAAGTACATTTAATTAAAGATGAGATGTGCATAATCTTTCATTTTTTATTTGCCACTTCTTCCAATCATATTTGATATATAATGCCAGTGATTACATGACCTGGATATTCCGAGTCTGAATGAAGGATAGGTGTTTTGTTCTTTCATATTAGGAAGTATACAGCTCCTAGAGGTGTCTATCTATTGTCTGTTAAAATTAAGCTCTTCGTACACTGCATTAAATTGACAAGATTAGTTCTTGAGAAAGTTATATTGAAACCACAGAACTTATTAATTGGGACTGATTAATTAGAAAAATGAGAGATAGTGTAGATAGAGTGATGGACTAGGAGTCCAGAGACCTGGTTTCAGTTTCCTGCTTGGCCCTGGAAACTCTCTGATAAGACTAAATATCTCTTACGTTATTATACATACTGAAAACCCCATTACATTTGCTCTAAGTCATCTGTGACTTGATAGCACATGCCACATAATTAGAAAGATATTTCTGTCAAATTTGAACTATGATTTAATTTAAAAATAGTTTGACTAATCTGGACACATGTACTTCTCACTCAAGGATAAATTGTTCATTTGAGAATATCTGTTCATCTTTCTTCTCCGAACCAATTGTTATTTCTTGTAAATCTCTATATGTCATTTTAATATGTGTTATGTAAAACCTGGCATGATTCTGTGGCATGTATCCGTCACTAAGAAATATTAATTATTTCCTTAATCTAGAAAAAGTCCTCTGAATAAACTGAACATTTTATTTGTAGCAACTGCAAACTCTAGTCATTGTGCCTATTTCTATATAGAAAAAAAATTGTGGCTGTAAGGCAGAATTTGATGAAATTTGACAGTAAGAAAATGTTCCTCTACATGACTTTTCTGACAATCGATCATAGAATATAAAGCATAAACTGGGTCCAATCCAAAGATGGACTGAGGCAAAGCTGGCCTATGCCAATGAAAAAGACCTTAAATCAGAACCAGAAATTGTTAAAACAAGAAACACCAAAACATGGCATTAAGGAAGTAAATTAGAAAGAAGCAATGTTTGAAGATAAGAAGGGAAGTAGAAATGGGGGAGATCCAACTAGGTCTGCATCTTGGTAATGAATATTCAGACTAAAGAGTCAAGCCAGAGTCAGCACTTTGACAGGGCCATGCAAAACATGATTTCCTTTTTGTGTGTTATATAATCTCTATTTAGGCAATAGCTGCAATGCCATCTTCTAGCCATCTGTAGTGGCAGTACTGCAAAACAACAAAGAGGAAGATCACTAGCTCATTGCTCCTCAGATTACTGTTGTGGCTCAGAAAGAAGGGTACCCAGGTCTCAGTGCTAAATTCCTAGTTTGAAATGAAATCTTCTGGTAGCTTAGAGGCAAAATTTACAGTAGAGGTGTAAGAAACAGCTGCTCAGGATCCTATGAGTGTGGGGAGCATACACATGTAGTGTCTGCATATAGTAACAATTCCCTTATTTTTCACATTTGTTCAACCTCTGCAAAAAATTTTTTTGCCAGGCAGAGAATTATTACAGATTACTTTATTTAATATGAACATTTCCTTCCTTTTTGCAGGATGAAAGCCGATTGCTTTCCCAGGTCAGACTTCACAGATCATCAATCTAGCATTGTAGAAAACAACCAAATCAGAATACACATCTGAATCCTCAGCTTTCCTGATATATTTTCTAGGATGGCTGGATTACATATATTATATATATTGCTCCAGCATGGACTTTAAGCATTTCACGTGATAGTGTTTGCAGTCTTTCCATATGTCTAGGTATCAGCTAAGAATACAAGTGATAAACACCATGATCTAAACTGCTAACTAGTTTCAAGAAGCAGGAAATGTCTACAATCTCCATCCAACCCAAATGAGTCTCTTCCCAAGATCTCTAGTCTCATTCCACAAACACTGAGCACTCATTCAGTTCCTAGGAATCACCCCCTTGTTAGATGCTTATGTTTAGTTGTTATAGTTGTGCTGCCATATTTCTGCAAAAAACATCAGTCAAGAATAAACCTTTTATTGATTTAGCAGCATGCCAAAATCCTTTGGACTGGGAATGTCAATGGAAGTGTCTGCAAAGAGTAAGGATAGAACTGTTACCTATAAAATACCAGCATCAAATTTACCCTCTGATTATAAAGCAGGGAAGGCAAAGACTGGGAATTCTGCAAGGCATAGTCATACATTATTACAGAGTTTGACGAAAGAGTGCAGAGATTTTAGAAAATCTCTGACCTCCAATGCAGGGGGAAATACTGAAGCAAGAAAAACACAGGGAAGATGATCAAGAGAACATAGGGAAAGCCAGTGGAAAGCTTCATCATCTGAAAGAAAGATCACAAAACCTGGACTTCATTCAGATTCCTCTTTTTTTTTGTACAAGTTCTTTAAGAACCAAGTTTAACCTATTTCAAACTTCAACAAAAAATTAGGGGAGGATTAAAACTAAATCTAATTTAGGACCTAATCTTTAACTCCAAAGACCAAGATAGCAAGCCAATAAGGCACTAATTAGCTTCTTACATATAAAACATTGCAAGTTCATATGAGTTACAGTTACATAAACCAGGCAGTCAAGACCATCCTGAGCTACTAGGTCTTTGTCTTAATTAATTGCTTCAGTTTTTTAGTTTTCTCTTCCAAAGGAAGGAATGGGTACAGTAATACCTCGGATAACGCTAAGACTTGGTTCCACAAGTCTTGGTGTTATCCAATTTTTAGTGTTATCCGATGCATGTTAAAATCCTATGGGATGGATCGGATAACGTTAAAGCTCCATAGAGATACATTGTAACCGCACAGGCTTTAGCGGTTGTTATCCGATCCATCCCATAGGACCTTAACGTTATTCGATCCAATTCTCCTCCCCAGATTACTTAACGTTATGCGATTTTAGCGTTATCCGAGGTAAACGTTATCCAAGGTATTACTGTACTTTTAAAAATATGTTCTCTCCCTGCTAAGAAAGACATACGTAATCCATGTGTCGTACTTAAAAGAAAGATTAATAAGTCAATGCAGTTCTTCAGTAACCCTGTTAGATCCCACTCAACAACTGGTCATTCAAAAACAGATCACCACTGCCTTTCAACTGAAGATGCTCAGGGAACTGAGCATCTTTTGCACTTCCTAAGACTCCTCCCAAAGAGGGATTCTCTTAGCAAATGGCTAAAATTCAGCAGATAGGTTAGAAGTAATTCCTTAGTCAGTTTTTCTTCTTCTTCTTCACTTCAGTGACAGCTGCAAATATAGCCATGGCACTCAGAAAATCCTGTTGAACTTGAAGAAAGATTCAGTTCATGAGAGATATTGTGGAATATTTCTTCATCCTGATATGCTGGATGGAAACTCAGGAAAATGCCTTACGCTAAATCAAATTATATTGGTCCATATAGTCCAGTAGTGCAAACTATGATTGGCAACAGCTCTACATGCTTTCAAAAATTCCTTCTTCAAACCTATCTGGCTATCCCTGGTATTTTGTGATGAACTCCCCTCCAAATACTAATGAGACTTGATCTTGTTTAGCGTTCAAAATGACATAAGACTGGTATATTCAGAGTGGTATGGCGAGAGTCTGTAAGGTCTATCAAGTGCTTAGGTCAGTAATGTCATGTAGATTTCAGCTGCCTGGGGCTGAAGCGAAATTTACTGCCCCCTGGTGGATGCTGGCCCCCGCTCCCGCTAGGGCTTCTGGGAATTGTAGTCCAAGAACACACATAACCCAAAAAGCACCGCCCGGGGCCAGCTGGCCCCCTAGCCCCACGTACAGGACGCCACTGGCTCAGGTCTCACAAGATCAATTCATCCCATCCCAAACATTTCCAAATTACTGTATTTTTGTTGTTTGCTTGTTTTTGTTGTTGTCACAAAAATAGCATAATTTAATATATAGTTTTCTTCCTCAAAACCTTCTACAAAATGGGGATGGCATAGAAAGACTGATTAGCTGTATCTTCTCTAAAATATACCAATTTCTTCCTTAAGGTCAGGTGTTCCCAACCTACGGCCCATGGGCCATTCCACGGAACCCTTTCTTGTGGCCCACCCAGAAGTGGAAGCGGGCATGTTTACAACAGCTGTAAAATGCACCCACATATGCGTAAACACGGTTATGTCAGCCATAAATGCACCCACGGCTGTCGTAAATATGGAAGCGGGTACATTTACTTCCACTTCCGGGATGTGTGGTCCGCCCCCCTCAGCTGTCCAGGGGGCATGGTCAGGACTGCAGTATAAAAAGGTTGGGAAACCCTATTTTAGGTTAATCTCAACTATCAATGCATGATTTGCACAAAAACAATATTGGGAGAACTTGTATATTGAAGGACAAGCAAACAAACCAGTTTCCCAGTTCTGCAGAGTGTCCATTGCAAGACTGTTTATTCAATAGTTACAAAGCTGCACACACGAAGTCTGGAACGTCATGTGAAAGACGCCCTGACCAGGTGGAAAGAATCACGGGTGAAATTTACTCTTATGTATTTGGTTTCTCTTAATATCCGGTTCTAGTATGTGAGTAGGGACTGATAGCCTCTTTTTACAGTGTTCCAAGCCACATGCTGTTTACTTGCTGACGAATATGTTTGTTTAGACCAGGAGTGGGTAAACTGTTGCTCTCCAGTTCCTGTTAGGTCTCAGCATAAATCACACTGATGGAGGTGGGCGACAACAAATATAAAAAACTACTGGAGGGTCACCAATTGTTCACCTGGTCTATGGATTCCTAAAAACCCCTCTCACAAAACTGCCTAACATACACAACCCGCTGCATGTACAAATATATACCCATGTTATGCTATACCTGGGGTTCTGCCACCATAACATCTTTAATGACATGTGATCCAACTGGCTCATTGTCTTCCATCTTCACATAGGTAACTTGGTAGCCTCGGATTTGGCCATGCTGTTTGTTGGAAATGGGTGATTTCCAGGAAACACGAATGGCTGTTGAGTTCACTGATTCCACCTCCACTTTTCGTGGTGGAGCTCCAGGCACTGGAACAAAGATGCAGAATTGAGTCAGAGACATATACCCTATTGCAAAATCAGTACTTTGTGCCTGAAACTAATTTCTTACCGCACTCCTTATCTCACAATCCATTTTCTCAGAAAGGAAAAGCCTTTCCATGTAGAGTGTGCATGCACTTTCCCTCACACCAAAAACAAATGTTAGAAATCAGAGCTAGAAATGCACTAATATTGCAAAGAAGTGACTGAGACAGTATTTTCAGATACAATGGAACCTCAGTTAACAAACAACTTGGTTAACATAAAAATCACATAACAAAAGGAATTCCATAGAAAATAGTGGCTCGGTTTATGGAATTTTTTTTGGAACGGATTAACTGATTTTCAATGCATTCCTATTGGAAACCGCATTTTGGTTAATGTACAGTAATACCTCGGATAATGTTTACCTCGGATAACGCTAAAATTGCATAACGCTAAGTAATCTGGGGAGGAGAATTGCATTGAATAACGTTAAGGTCCTATGGGATGGATCGGATAACAACCGCTAAAGCCTGTGCGGTTACAATGTATCTCTATGGAGCTTTAACGTTATCTGATCCATCCCAAGGACTGTGGGTGATCTGAAAGATTTTGAGTTGAAAAGTTCTCTGTCTGCATCGGATAACACTAAAAATCGGGTAACACCAAGACTTGCGGAACCAAGTCTTAGCGTTATCCGAGGTATTACTGTATTTTGGTTTTCAATGCATTCCTATAGGAAACTGCATTCAATGCATTCTTATGGGAAATTCAGTTAAAGTAATTTTCGCTGTAAGAAACCTCCCAGAGAATGTATTAATTACGTTAACCAAGGTTCCACTGTATGTGAAATCAGGCATCAAAAGAATCCTGTGCTTATATCCTAGAAACCAGTTATCAAACAAAGAAAGCTATTTTGCACACTCTCAGAAGTAAGGGAAGTTAATCCTCTTGGTTTCATTAGTCAAGGGTTTTCCTCTTTTAATCACAAGTTGTCTGGCTGGATAGCTTGGTAAAATGGAGCACTGGAACCAGGGGCCAGGAATTCAATTCCTCACTGTGCCAATAGTCAATATATGTGGTCTTAGGCAAGATGAAATGCCTCAAAACACCCCAAGAAAAAGGGAATGTCTGAACTCCAGTGGTGCAGTGGTTAAACTGCTGTACTGCAGCCAAAACATTGTGAGTTTGATCCTGATGGCGGACAAGGTTGACTCAGCCTTCCATCCTTCTGATGTTGGTAAAATGAGTACCCAGCATGTTAGGGGCAAAATGCTAATTACCTTATGAACTGTCCAGAGAGCGCACTAAGTAATATCGGGTGGTATATAAGTTCTATTGCTACCTGACAGCATGAGGCTTCTTCTGATCTCTCATACATGCTTTTCTACATGTTATCACATACAAACCAAAACATGGCAATATAAACAGGATTGACAGGAGTGAGTAACACATCTTATTGATTACATAGCTGATCTAGGCTCTCCTGCAGTTCAACTACTAGCATAAGAAGATGCAAAGTGAGTTCTGCCCAGATCAAAATATATCCCCACTTCTACCATACATACACAAAAGTAGGTATATTATAACCTGATTGCTCAGTCTAAAGTAAGGATGTAAGGAATAAATTTCTCAATCTTAAGGAGGCAGTCAGTTTCAGACATCAACAGAGCATCTTGAGGAACCACTGATGCCTGTGAGCTTTCTCTCTCTGAGCATAAGACAGGCAGCTTACTTTCACAGTGGTGTTTCCACAATCTGTGGAAACTCTTTTTCTTTTGTGAAGCAAAATGCAGGCACAAGGAGAAAATGACAACAGGAGACCAGAATGTGTGGTTTCTCTCTTTCCCTCACTTGCTTCTTTCAGAGGGCAGAAAGAAGCAGTATAATAGGTATACAGTATGACTATTACGGAGGGCTAACAGTCAGAAAATAGCTGTCCCTTGTTCCCCTATGCTTCTGTCATGCAGCAAGAAGTACTCAGCTGTGAGACACAGCAGGTGGGAGTGAAAAATGAGGGCAAGGGAAGGAGAGAGAGAGACTACACACCCTGATCTTTTGCTTCCTCCCCCCCCCCCCCCCCCGGTCAAATATTATAGGCATGAGGAAGAAACAGACAGTCAGATACAGCCTGGCCCAGTTGTTACAGGAATCTAGGCTCAGTAATAGGGCAGCAATTCCAGTTAAAATCATTCTCACAAATGTGTTGATGGAGCAGCAAATGTCTTGTAGTCTGGAAGGCAAAAGGGGGGAAAATGCAATTTCCTGTACTTGCCATAGAAATGAAAGGAATGGGATTTATGCTTCAGCTCTAAGGTTGGCTGTTCCACCGCTTCAAGGAATGGGTCTCTAAGGTGGAAGGCAGCTTTAGTGACAGTGAAGTTCTTGACTGTGCATTTAACTTACAAAGTGTTTTTTTGAAAATAAAATGAAAAATTGTAGTTGCCTGGAAAATGTCAGTCTCCTTACAAAGAGACGGAGGTCCACAAGTGAGCATGAGGGTAATTTAACATCTAGAAAAGAATTACACTCATATTACTGTTTGTAATATGTATTCTGATATGAATGTGGGTGGTGGGAAAACCCAATGTCCTCGAAAGTACCTTCATAAGAGAGCCAGGGCAATGTGTTGTCTCCAGAGAACAGCCTTGTCATGCTACTATTCAGCATTAGCCTGGAAGTCTAGAGCAAATACCCTGATAAATCCATGGCATTTAGAATCATACTGTGCCCCACTTGCCAGTGGAGCACAAGGTTAATTGGGGACAGAGAACTGGGTGGGACCTGCAAAGATTTTTCTATAGAAACAGAGCAGACAGGGAGTTGCTAAAACTAAGGCAAATGGTTATTTTTCCACAGATCCCACTCTTAATTGCAGATTACTTAAAGATAAATGAACAGCAAAAAGGTACTACACATACAAGTAGAAAAAGGAGGGGAAAATGGGGGTTGAGGGGTGTTCACTGACCTTTTTTCTGTATGAACATGGAGATGAAATGCCCTGCCTAGATGGGGATTCATCCTTTCTAAAAACTGAGTGAAAAGCTCACAGTAGTATGGTTATAGAACCCCTCTGCAACAGAGGTGATGGAAACATTATCTATGACAGTTACATCAAGGCACAGCTATCACAAGGGTTACCCATGACTGGCATTAAAGGACAAGGGTGCATGCTAATATAAGCTATCTAGGGTTTGAGTTCTGCTGGGTTATTGGCAGTCAGTCCAAATATAAGAAAGACATAAGCAACTGATAATAATCGAAAGATCGTTTTAGCTCTTTCTTGTGCTGCTGCTGCTGAAAAACCAGTGCATCAGAAGGTTCCAAAGCTACTCCTGACAGATAGTTTAGCTGGGCAGTGCACTGTGCGGCCCTCAAATTAATGCAGAGAGTTTGCTGTGACATTTCTAGGGTAGCAGATTCCCTCTGGCTAAGGCTTTGCTAAATAAGAACTGATGCAAACAATCCAGGCAGCAGGACATACAGATGTGCCAGTGATCCCCAAAACTAGTCACTGAAAATTGCTATGCACTGCTTCCTAGGACTGCATCGATGCAAAGAACAATACAGTATGGGAAGTAAAGGATGCCTTCTGTTTAATTTGAGAGATGTTTCCTTCCCTTTGTTTGCTAGCCCATCTCTTCTTTGGCCTCTGAGGCCAGGATGTGCCCTGGGAAGCGCCTTCTGTCCCCAGAAGCCCTGGCACTTTCTAAGGAAGACACTTAAACTGATACAACATAATTTGACAGCCTATCCAATATAACGTCATTTTTGTTTCAAAATCTCCATGACAGACAACGACTCTGCCTATGTGATACAGAAGACGAACAGATCCATGTAGGCCTCAGGCATTCTGCTCATCAGGAATGAAAATTACGTTTTCTCTGTCTATTAACTCCACGTGCAAGAGACCTCGTTATTCTTTCTGGGCCCCATGGCCTAAAAGCCTAAAAAACAGCTGCCTCACTTGCTTTTAAACGTTTGGGTCTATGTTCTTGTGTGTGGATGCCTTAGAGGACATTCCCAACGAGGGCATTCTGAAAGGAGGGAGGAACAGAAACAACTCTGCAAATGTTATACCACTGACAGAACCCAAAGAGATCTTGCTGTCTTCTGTAATTAATTAGCAACCTACCGTCCTCATCTGTGCGAACCCAGACAGGGGTACTCTCTGGCCCAGGACCTACATCAGTGTGGGCCCTCACCCACACTTTGTACTCTGTCCATTTCTCCAAGTCGTTGATCTCCCAGCTGGAGTGCTCGTGTCCAATGCCCTCAACCACATGCTTCGTGGTGTCCTCTCCTTCCACTGACTGGTATGCGATGGAATACTGTGTGATGACTCCATTGCGGCTCTGAGCCGGAGGTGGTACCCAACTTACCCGGATGGCGGTGGAGCTGGTGCTTACACAGACAACATCTTGTGGTGGGGCAGAGGGGGCTAGGGATAAATAAATGAAGGAAGTGGGGAGATGAGGGGAAATGTTTGAACAAAAAAACAACCCAAAACACCACGAAACCACAAATCAACAAAAACAATTCCACAATCTACACAGTGATTTTACCCAGCCAACAGATTCTCTCCTTGTATCTAGCAAACTTCCAGATCTTTTATTTGAGAAAAATGCTCATTACAGTTATGTTTGTGAGAAGCAGTTTGCATCATGTATAGAATGGTAACATTATTTATTTAAGCAGAGGGTGCACTTAAGTGAAAAGAGAACTGGAAAGAGCAAAACTCAAAGAGATGAGCTGTCAATAGCACATCAGAAAACAGGAGGACAGGAATGTCAAGAAGGAATGAGAAGACCAAAAATATGAAAACCAAGAAGGAAGTAAAAACAATACTGTAACTCCCCCTTCAAACCATAATCAGTTGATACTCTATTTGAGAAAGCTGGGATGACTATGTATAAACTACTAGCATAACATCTTGGAAAATATGTCTTTTATATAACAGTTTGCAGCTGCACATTTGTGAAACTTCTTCTTTCATGTCCCGATCAAACCCTGGACTGTCAAAATGAAGCCACTTTCTTGGCTTTGTTGCTGGCTGAACTTAAATTCTCGTTGGTGCATATTTCTGGCAGTAATTGGCAAACTACTAAATGATTTGGATCCTGTATCTCTCCACATTCACACAGCGTGTTGTTGTCTACCAGTAGGCCCCACTTGAGCATGTTGGGCTTACATTTAGGCAATCTGACCCTCAGCCTATTCAGAGTCCTCCAAGTGACATAGGGGAGGTTGAGTTCCTCAGCTATATCCTCATTTAATGTTGTTCCTTGTTTAGTGAGCTCTTCCTCAATCTTCTAATTTGGTTTTGCTCTTGTGTACCCTCAAGAATGTTTGTTCTTGCCATAAAGCTCTTCTTGGATTGGAGCCAGTGGACTTGAGACTCATATCCGTTCAGAGGATGTTGTGGGTCATTCTCTTGGTTGTGAAACTACTAATTTGGCCACAGAAGAACTGCAAGCTCCCAAGGCCATGAGGAAAATTCCTGCAGAAACTGAACAAGACTTGTAGGGTTGGTGATGTCATCAAATCAAAGAGAATTCACCACCCTTTCTTCACTGAAAACAATCAAACTTGATATTTTATACTAAAAGGAAGTAAAAAGTAACCTCCCATTAGGAAATGTGGTAATAATTATCTTGCTCCTGAAAATAAATCTTGAAGATGTACATTGGACTGTAGGGAACTACTCTAAATCAGAGCTGTCTGTAGGAGCCTCTAAATATGATACCTAAACAACCCAGCTTGCTGGAAAGAGCTGGGTATCTGATATCAAAGAAATGATGACAGAGCAGCTAAAACAATATTTCAAAGAACTCACAATTGCAAAAGTTTCAAATGATAAATTACATGAGAGTAAAATCTTTGATCGACCCACAGTGTTAATAGTTATTGTTAGAACAATAAGTGAAGGCCTGGGCAGAACCAGTGTGACACTGGAAATGCAGATAAAACATGAAGGTTTGGAAAACTGAGCCTGATGGATAATTTCAGTACATGGAGATTACAGCTAGGAAATCCCCTTGATAAAGAGGCTTCTAATGCTTTATTACATACAGTTTACTACTGTTAAATGTCAATGTCAGTTTCATTATCAAAACACTTTAAAGGGATCTGAATTGCAAGGAGCAAATTATGCACAAATAGCAAATAGCTGAAGGATAGGAAAGACTTCTGATATATTACAATGGGACTGTGGGTGATCTGAAAGATTTTGAGTTGAAAAGTTCTCTGTCTGCTGTTTTTAATTCTGTACCATAGCTAAAATAGTTTTAATATAGTTTAAAAAAAAATAAAAAAAGACCTACATGCTACACTTCTGAGAAGGACAAGAAATGTAGACATTAAGTAAAAAAGACAAGGCAAGGCAGGAATAAGTCAAAGTGAGTAGAAGAGCCATTAAAGACAAAGTGTGTCAGGAGAAATACAGAATGTGTGTGTTGCCATGATAAGAAGATAATTTAACTGTACACAACCCTTTTTTCCAAGTCATCCTAAACAACGATTTTTGAGAAAGCCTCACTTTGATTTTTTTTTAATTACTCCTTGCTTGACAAAGCTCCCAGAAACTGAGGGAGAACTAGAAATAGTTATAAGCAGCTGGAGCAATGAGGGAGAGACAGACATTTCCCACGTCTGCTGATGGCTGGGCAAGAATCACACTTGCAAAGTGTCAATGTATAAGTCAAATCAGAATATAAAAGCTGCAACTTATGTCAAAAGAGGTTAAAATAAAACTCGGCAACACAAACACAATAAATGGGGAAAAGTATATGAGACAGGAATGAACACCATCAGGCACATAAACACACATTGTCTACACATTTTGGAGATGACCATAATGACAAAAATATGCTCAAAGGCAAAAATGAACACACTAGTAATGCTCAAATCATGTACTCCCTGGATGTGCTAGAGACTACAATTCATGTTCACATGAATGGCTCATGGCATAATAAACACCCAGATTCCAGAAACCTTAATTCTGACAGATGTCTATTTAAGAAAGCAGATCATCCCAAGGCAATATACATGCACATGCTAGAAGTGCTGACAATACTATAAAATGGTACCTTGCTTAAAGTACATAATGCATTCCATGAGATTGCTCTTTAAGCAAATTGCTCTTGAAAAAAAAACACTTGGAAAAGGTGCCACCGCTGCCATTGTAAGTGACTGATTGGGACTTGGGGGGGGGGGATTGTGAACCCCTATTTAGTTGTTAAGCGAGTTTTTGGTTGTTTTTAGTTGTTAAGCCAGGTCGACCGTTCAGAGAAAATTCTGCTCTTTAAGTGAGTTAGTCTCTAAGCGAGGTGCTCTTTATCTGAAGTTTTACTATATCTCAAGGGACACAGTATGACTGGTATGATCACCATAGACAGACTGCTCAACAGTATGACTGTCACCCGTATCTACAGTATATTACTCATTTTTACAGGTATTCTTGAAAGGAAGGGAGGGAGGGGGAAGGAAAAAGATAGACAGATCAATCAATAGATTGATTGATTTTTGGCTTTTCATATGAATCAGACTAGGTATCCCAGTTCATTAAAAATATTACTTAGTTTAAGGTAATGACATTGGCCTTTATGAATTGTTTTTATCTTGAAAATTTCCCTTACATTGCTTTTATAATCTCAGAATCCAGGAATGTATTTGCATTGCATACCTAGGTCTTGGCCACAATGGGGTGAAGGAAGCTAGCAGAAGAATAAACCAACATCTTCCTCTACATCCTTCTCTACTGTAAAGCACTCCCTTCTGAGGATATTTTGCACAGAGTGGGACTGTGGTGAAGAGCTGAGCTTCATGACTGGAAGACCGGAAGGTCAGCAGTTTAAGACTCAAGTATTGCTCCCGTTTCTGTCCCAGCTCCTGCCAACCTAGTAGTCTGAAAGCAAGAAATTGCAAGTAGATAAATAGATACCACTTCGGCAGGAAAAGTAACAGCACTCTGTGTGCTCCTGCCACATGAACATGGAAATGTCTGCAGATGCAGACAGCGCTGGCTCTTTGACTATAAATGATGATGAGCACCAAAACCTAGAGTCGGATATGACTGGCTTTGAGTAAGGGAGACCTATAGTGTTGCCTCGTAGTTTTGCACAGTTGCAGTAATTCAACTATATGCAGTGATCTTCCTTCAGATTGATCATATACTGTACAGTACATCTGGGTTAGGACAGGGATCAGGAACTGATGTCTCTGAGCAATAATGAGATATTAGAGGATATTTAAATTTATATTCTGCCTTGGACTGAGCTGTGCTTTGCAGGCAAGAAACCTGTGCATGGAAATGAGCTGTGCTTTGCTGTAAAGAAAGCTTATGCACACAATTAAACTCTATCTTGTAGCCAGGGAATCTGTGGCGTGCAGCTGAGCTGTTCTCTGCAGGCAGGTAAGCTCCTGCATAGAACTGAGTTCATGATGAGTTCTGTGCATAGTACATACAGTTTAAATAACCTTTTCTCCCATCCTTGGTTGGAGATACTGTCAAACTTTGAATAAAGAGCGCCTTGCTTAAAAAGCAGAATTTTCTCTGAATGTTCGCTTTGCTTAACAAATAAAACCAACCAAATACTCGCTTAACAAATAAATCGAGGTTCACAATCCCCCCTGCCAGAAGTCACAATTGGTTACTTACAATGGTGTTTTGCTTAAAGAGCAAACTCGCTTAAAGAGCAATCCTGTGGAACGCATTATGCTCTTTAAGCGAGGTACAACTGTATTACCAGTTATTGTAGGAGGGGAAACTTATATAGAATTGAGAAGTACTTTGCAGCCAAGATAACTGGAGCTGCACTTTGAAGACAAGAAAGCTGTTGTGTGGAGACTTACTCCTGAGAAGATCTGTCTACACTGAAGATCTGTACTACTATTTGCTTTGGCCCAACTGTACTCTTAGCTCTGATCACTGTTGAATCGTCTCCTCCAAGATTTTTACCAAACTAGAATTTGGCCTGGTCCAAAGAAGGTCCCCCATCTCTCCAGTTAGGAGATACAGCTTGGCAGGAAGTGGCAGAATCCCTCTTTTTATGAAACAATGCATAGAATAATTGGCATCATGTAATTGTTCTGTGAGATAAACTCTCCCACTTCAGCCGTTAAGATACCAACTCAATGTACAAACAAAATATTATAGAAATATATCTGCATGTTGAATTAGCATATGATAAACTCAAATGCTTTCCTATCACTATTGTGAAGAAAAAACAAAAATGGCTGCAGAAAGGGGTTTTTAAAATTGTACTTTGGTACGTAATTTCATATATTTTCCTACTGCTGAACAGAAACTTCTCAGGACTTCCGTTATAAAGCAAGTTTGTAAAACCTGGATGATTTTCAGAGCCATCTTCTGACTTTGTTGAAGGTAAGGCAAACCTATGAGGTTGCTTTTTTTTTCCAAGCAGGCTTCCTAATGTTCACTCTGTTAGGAGGAATCAATGTTAATCCCTGCTCCACAGATTTCATTTCACAGGACAGATTTCAATGAACAGGAAAAACAAATTGTCTGATTCTACACACCTTCTACCTGGCAGGTGTGAAGTGAGGTTTCTTCTTTAGCTTAGTGCAGGGATTCTCAACTTGTGGCTCATGGGCTCGGATGCAGCCCACAACACCATTTCATGTGCCCCCACCACCACCTCCATCATACCAGGAAGTGCCATGTGGTGGAGGAAGGGCAAAATGGCCATCTGACCCCAGAAGTTGTCTGAGGGAGCATGACCTGGCCTCTGGCTTTAAAAAGGTTGAGAACTCCTGCCTTAGGGAGATAAGATTTTTTGAATTTAACCCACTGTCAGCAAAGATTTTGGTGACTAGGAAGACAAAGTTAGAGCCAGATTATCATCCCAGTGGACCAATCTGAGATCACTGGGACAGGGAAAGAGTGCTTTGCTTGCCCTCCAAATGACCCCAATTGGCACTGCTGCTTTTGCAGTGCTATTAGGAGCTGCTGGAGAAGGAGAAAGAGAATATGGTGATAGTAGAAGGTGAATTGTTGGATACAGCTTTGGGAGGACACACAAAATCTGAGGAGAGAGAGGTCTACATGTGGCCATGGGGGGTTCACACCCCACCTTTAACTGCAGGTTGGGATCCAAGATCAAGTGGATAAAAAGAGAAAAAAAATCAAGAGTTACCATTTTTTATTTGCTGGATCTTATATCCCTTGTTCCAGATATAGAGTTGTCATACACAAACGATAGCATAAAGATTTCTCTATTGCTATTTGCACCTGAGAGCTACTTCCATTCTGGCTTGCTGGTCTGGTGATTGGGGAGGTGCTCGTTAACTGCCTATTACTGCACATGTACCATAAAAAATGGCTAACCCGGCTGTTACCAGTCTCTACATCCAGAATTTGTGCCCCAAAGTAAAAAACGCATCATGTCACAGTTTGAATACTGTTTTCATGTATTTTATTCCTATCTATCCTGCTGGCACTAAGGTACCATTACCTGAAATGCAAGTTAAACAGGGCTGTTGGAATCTTCGTGATTGATATGCTAAAGCACGGGATTCCAACCTACAGTCCGCGTCATTGTCACTGCCACCACCGGAAGTGTTTACAACAGCCATAAATGTGCCCATGGATGTTGTAAACACGTAAACACTGCCATAAAATGCATCCATGGCTGTCATACATGCATTTATGACAGCTGCAGGCAAGTTTTACAGCAGCATTTATGATGTGGGAAACCACAAGTCCGGCCCTCTCAGCTGTCTGAGGGTGTGTGGTCCAGTCCATGGCGTAAAAAGGTTGAGAACTCCTGTGCTAAAAAAAAAAAGGCCATTCAGGAGCAAAGCCTCCCTGGTTCAGCTAAGGCATCCATAGGCTCTACACAGAGGTGACAACTGTTGCCTTCACCACTGCTTGCTCCACACAATCATGGAAACCTTGACAGATGGCATAAATGGAAATGCCTCTCTTGTCCTCTTTAATGCTCTCTGCATAAAGGCAAGTCCTGAATTTGTTAATGAAAACAAGCTTATCTCAGAACTCTTTGGTAGCTTTAATCTGCTTATGTGTAGCACTTTCAGCTGCTAATAAGGGTGCACTGGTCTCTTATTCTACTAGCACCAGCTGAGAAGAGAATGAAAGCAATCCAGCTTGGGTCACTTCTTTATCTAACCCCCTGAATATAACCCTACTGTGTTGTTTCCCTTGAGCCTTTAAATCCAGGAGGCAGAAGCCATACAGCACTTTTCCTCCTCTTTCCACTTTACAAAAGTCAAGGACCCCCATGACACACTGTATCACCTTATTCTGCATTCGTTTCCCCCCTAAGAAATTATTTATTACTCCATCTACATGTGAACATCAAAGTTCTTGTCACCATAAACTCTTAACTGTCTTATAAATGTCTGCAGTGCAGCAATAACACAATGTGTGTAACACTGCTATTATAGCAATATGGGTGGAAGGGTAGGAAAAAATATGACCGGGATATAAGCACATGCAAAAAAGGGATGTGCAGATGCAGGTATCAAACACTATAAAGCAGTCCACAACTGAATGCAGAAGGAGAGGAAAGGCCAGTAAACTCTCAGAGATAGAGTAAATCCTATGAACTTCTCCCACCTATCTACTTTTCCTAGAAGAATATGAGTGAGTCTACTTGTTGAAATGGGAAAGCATGGTCTGAAGGACACATGGATGAAACTTACCGTCACCAAATGGTTGCTGTTCCTCAGCCAGCCTGTCAACTGCACATCTCTCCAGTTACTCTTTCCAACCTTTGCAACCTCCCACTTTTTACAAAAGTGCCAGACTTTGTGCACACCATTCTCTCCCTCAAGAGTCAACTGGAGACACTTACTAGACTGTGCTGTACGGTCTTCCAAAACTGGGGTATAGACTCCTAAGCCCTGCTCAGAGCGGGCTCCTAGCTGGAACCTGTAAAGTGTGTCTGGCTTGAGCCCTTCAACAGCATATGAGGAGGTCTGGTCAAATTCCACTTTATGCTAGAAAAAAGAAAGAAAGACAAGTTTACTAGAATGGAAATTAAGGAGCTTGACTCTCTGTTCCATTTTGTTTCAGTCCCACAAGAACCCTGAACTTCCAGCAATAGATGTCTTCAGACTAGTCATGTGATTCTGCAATGATGAACATATGTATTGTCACCAAGTTCACTGGCACTGTCTCTTTGTAGCAATGTCAATAAACTTACATCAAGGTAGAAATAAACATAATGCCCTACTCTTGAAGAATATTATCAGAAGAGCACTCATGACATCCTTCAGCATAGCAATATGTAAGAGTCAAGAAGGATCCCCCCGATTTTTCATAACCACCCTGCTCCTTAACTAAAAAATATGTTTCTTCTCTCATGCAGTATCTTGAAATTGTTGTGTGACACGTCCTTTCCATTAGCATCCATAACATATGACCACAATACATTAAGGTACAGAATTTTTTAAAAGATCCCAATCCTTGTTTGCTGTAACCTTCCAGTGCATATTTAACTCATGCTATGTTATTACACCTGGATTGATTGAGGATCTAACATGAATTCTGGAAGAAATGGCCTTAAGCCAGACTCTCTGTATTTCATACTTCTATACAAGTAATGAAGAGCAAGAAGGACAGGTTTCACTTACCAGTAACTGTCGTTCTCCGAGTATGTTGTTTGGGGATTCACACTGATGGGGGGGTTCTGCGCCTGCGCTGAATCCGGAGCGGAGCTGGAAAGCTGATTGGATAAAGAGTTTTGAATGTGGGACCGCCCACCATGCCCAACCCCTTTAGGCGCCATTTCGCGCTCTCCCCTCAGTTTGATATTAAAGCTGCCCGCTAAGCATAAGGCCATCTCAGGCCGGCAGCCCTGAGGGGAGGCAGGGTTGGGTTGTGTGAATCCCCAAACAACATACTCGGAGAACGACAGTTACTGGTAAGTGAAACCTGTCCTTCTCCTTCGTGTTGTTTGGGGATGCACACTGATGGGTGACTAACAAGCTCACTTACTTGGATGGTGGGCAGCCGGCGTCCTGAGATGCAGGAGAGCGCGATGTCATCATGGATGGGCGGTCATCAACGAAGAAGATCGGAGACCAGCCGTCAGGATGGACCTGCCCCGTCTGACATCAGGGGCAGACCTTGTGTCAACCCGGTAGTGGGTGATGAAGGTGGAGGACCTGGACCAAGTAGCAGCCTTGCAGATATCCTCCATCGGGATGCCCTCTAGGAATGCAGTGGAGGAAGCCAGTGTCCTGGTGGAGTGAGCCCGGGCATGAGGCGGAGGTGGCAGGGATGACATCTGATAGGCCAGGTAAATGGTACCTGAGATCCATTTAGATAGTCTCTGGGCAGACAGAGGCTGTCCCTTAGTCTTGCCACCATAAGCCACAAACAGTTGTTTTGCTCTCCTGAAGGACGCAGTCCTCTGGGTGTAAAACAGCAAGGCCCTCCTGACATCCAACGAGTGCCACACTCTCTCTTGTGGAGACGAGGGATTCAGGAAGAATGCTGGAAGCGTGATGGCTTGGGCCAGGTGAAATTCAGTCAGGACCTTGGGCAGGAATGTCAGGTCTGGGTGCAACACTGCCCTGTCGGGGTAGAACTTGAGAAAAGGAGGGTCAGACCGAAGGGCTGCCAGCTCCCCTGCCCGTCGGGCAGAAGTGATAGCTACAAGGAAAGCAGTCTTGTAAGAGACAAACTTAATGTCCACCGAAGCCATGGGTTCAAAAGGTGCCTTCGTGAGTGCGGTGAGCACTGTAGTGAGGGACCACTGAGGGGGTGGTATCTTCACTGGAGGATAGGCGTTGCGTAGCCCTTGAAGGAACCTTTTAACAGTTTTGTCTCTGAAGGCGGAGGACAATACTGAAGAAGGTGGGGCCTTGGCGACCACAGCAGCTAGGTGGACCTTCAATGATGAATGTGCGGATCCCAACTCGGCTAGGTGCAGGAGGTAAGACATGACGTCCTGCAGGGATGCGGAGTCCACGGTGCGGTCGCTGGATGCTAGGAAGTCAGTGAAGCGACGGTACTTGGCATCGTAGGACTTCCGTGTGGAAGGTTTCCTGGACAGATCAAGGATCCGTGTTATGTTGGGCAGATAAGCCAGGCCGTCAGGTGTAGGCTCGGCAGATCCGAGTGAAGGATCCGACCGTCTTCCATGCGGAGGAGATTCGGATCGGTGGGTAGGCGGAGACGATCGCAAGCCAGGGTTTGGAGTAGTGGGAACCACGGCTGGCGCAGCCAGGACGGGGCAATCAGGATCGTCCAGGCGTTCTCCGCGCGGATCCGTATCAGGACCCGTTGGATGAGAGGGATCGGTGGAAACATGTACAGCAGTTCCTGGTGCCACGGCACCATGAAGGCATCGCCCTCCGATCCGTGGCCGATCCCCGCTCGGGAGCAGTAACGGCGGCACTTGGAGTTGGCTTGTGACGCGAAGACGTCTAGGGTCGGTGTGCCCCACCGTCGGCACAGGCGGTCGAACACCGATTCGTCCAGTTCCCACTCGTGCATCGCCGTCCCTTTGCGGCTCAGGGAGTCTGCATCGGAGTTCAGGGTGCCCTGGATGTGGACACCTATGGGGAACACGTGTACCTTCAGGCACCACTCCCACATCTGGACGGTCAGGTAGAGGAGGGAGAGAGACTTGGTCCCTCCTTGCCGGTTGAGATAGGCTAGTGTCGTGGTGTTGTCCGAGGCGATCTGCACCACACTGCCCGCGATCGACGGTCTGAAGGACCTCATCGCCTTCCACACCGCTAGCAGCTCGAGGAAGTTGATGTGGTGGTCGGCTTCCTCGGGCGTCCATATGCCGTGAATCCGTAGTCCGCAGCAGCACGCGCCCCATCCGTGGGTGCTCGCGTCGGTGGTGACTTGGATGGACGGTGCGGGAAGGGTGAAGAGTCTCCCCGCGGTCACATTCTGGTCCATTGTCCACCAGTTTAACTGGTCTCGGAGTTCGGGAGTCGGTGTGAGCCACTTCCCGAGGTTGTCGTGGGTGCTGTCGAAGGAGGAGAGGAACCACGACTGGAGCGAGCGCATCTTGAGTTTGGCGTGCGAGACCACCGCCGTGGTCGACGCCATGAGTCCTAGCAAACGGAGGGCGTCCCTCGCACGGACCCGACGTCTGCCCTGGATCCGTGCCACCACTGTGCGGATGTCGAGCAGACGTTTGGTTGGAGCGTAGGCTCTTAGAGCCAAAGAGTCTAGAACGGCTCCGATGTATTCTATTCGTTGAGTGGGGGTCAACTGGGATTTCTTGAAGTTGACCCGTAGACCGAGGCTCTGCATAAGGGCGAGGCAATGTGCAACGTCGTCCTTGGCTTTTTGTTGGGTTGGGGAGCAGATCAACCAATCGTCTATGTACGGGAACACTTGGACGCCTTGCAGTCGCAGATGAGCAGCCACCGGTGCCATGCACTTCGTGAATACCCTCGGAGCGGTGGAGAGGCCGAAGGGTAGGCATGTGTACTGGTAGATGTTGCCGCCCACCTGGAATCGGAGGAAACGACGATGTTCCCTCCTGATGGACACGTGAAAGTAGGCGTCCTTCAGGTCGATGACGGTGAACCAGTCCCCGTGGTTGATCAGCGGAAGGATGGAGTGAAGAGTTACCATCCGGAACTTCCTCGCGTCGATATGCTTGTTGAGAAGACGGAGGTCCAGGATGGGACGTGCCCCCCCGTCTTTTTTGTCCACAAGGAAGTATCGGGAGAAGAACCCTTCGTGAGACTCCGACGCTGCGACCGGCTCTATGGCGCCCTTCTCTAGGAGAGCTGTTAGTTCCTCCTGGAGCGGTGGGGATGGATCGGTGATGCGGATCCGTCCGACAGTAGGGCATCTCTCGAACTCGATCGCGTAGCCAGAGTTTAAGATGGTTAAAACCCATCGGTCTGTGGTGATGGCAGACCACGCCGATAGGTAGTCGGATAGGGGGCGGTAGGGTAGAGTCTCGGTCACGGAAGAGTCAAACACGTTGTTTGCCCTTCCGTTCCGTCCGCTTGCCAGTCTGAGGCCGCTGCTGGTAGCGTGGACGGTTGGGTTGTTGGCGCTGCCGGTAGGGCTGGTACCGGGAGTAGTCCCCTTGCCTCTGTGGCGGGCGAGGTTGATAGGATGGGCCCGCCTGAGACGTCGACGGCTGGTCCTGATGGTAACGGCCGGACCCACGGTGTGGAGGGCGGAGCTGCTTTATCGTGGCGTAGTCCCCTTTCAGCTCTCCCAAGGAGGTGTCGGTCTCCTTGGCGAAGAGGCCCTCGCCATCGAAGGGAAGCTCCTCCACGAGCCGCTTGACATCGTCCTGCAGGTTAGCCGAACGGAGCCAGGCGTGGCGACGGAGCTGGATGGCGGAGGCCAAGTTCTTCGCCTCCGACTCGGTGACGTGGCGGCCGGTGCGGATTTGCTGGAGGGCGAGGTGGTTGCCCTCCATGCAGAGTTTTTCAAAGTCCGCTTGTCGATCAGGTGGCAGCAGTGACTTGAACGACTCCGCTTGCTCCCAGAGTCGACACTGGTAGCCTCCCATGGCCGTCGCGTAGTTGGACGCACGGAAGGACAAGGAGGCATTGGCGTAGAACCTCCTGCCCAGTGCGTCCAGCTTCTTCCCTTCCTGGGTCGACGGGATGGGAGTGCTGCTGATCGGCGTCCGGTGTTGGGAGCCCTTGACCACTCGGGAGTTCGGTGCCGGGTGAATGTGCAGAAAGTTGGAATCGTCCAGCAGTCTGTACATAGAGTCCACTCTGTTGGATACGGAGTGAGAAGAAACCGGCTTCTTCCACACCTCCTTGGCCGCTTTAGCAATCTTAGGGAGCAGTCCGAGGCGGACGGGGACCAACTCCTTGCGGTCGGCCAAGCCGCAGACGACATCCTCACAGTCGTCCAGGGGAGCCTCCGCCCGAATCCCAAGGGTGGATCCGAGACGGGTGATCAGTCCGGTGTAGGTCTTCAGATCCTCCGGCTGGGACCCGTGGACGGCGCCGATGTTGTCGTCCGGGGACTTGTCGACCGCAACCGGCGGTGGCTGATGCTGCTCCTCCTCCTGATCCGACGAATCGGAGTCTCCTGACCGCTCCGAGACGCTGGGCGGTGGCAGGTAGACCTCGGGGTCCGAGTCCGACCAGTACGGCCTGGCGGATCTCGGATCGCTCCCCGGCAAAGGCAGCTGGTACGGAGGGAGAGAGGCCTCCGACCGCGCCTGTTCCACCCTCTGCCGCTTCGGTGCTGGGCCCTCCTCACGGAGCGGTGGTGCCTCCGTGGCTGGTGGTGAGGGCAGAGGGCGCTCCCACGGTGTCGTCTGGGGGCCCTGGAGCTCGGCGTGCAGTTTCCGCACCATCGCCTCGATGTACGGGGCGATGAGGCTCAACTGGGGCGGCGGTTCGGTAGCCAGACCAGGAACCACGGAAGGGCTGCGGAGGGAGGAAGACCTGTGCGGTGGTACAGGTGGAGGAGTCTCCGGTGGCGGTGGAGGGCTGTGGGCCCTCTCCGGCGTGGCGTCCCGGGCCTCGGTCGACATCCTACCCGGCGTAGGTGGAGCTGCGACCGGGGCGGATGCTAGGGAGCGTGGCGGCGAAGGGTGAGCCGGTGCCGGGTTCGGAGGAAGAGAAGACGAAGAGCTACGGCGCTTCTTTTTTTCTTTTTTGTCCTTCTTCCTCTTCTCCTGCTCCTTCTTCCGCCTGAACAGTTCAGAGGCCGAGGGCCTGGAAGAAGAAGCGGAGGTTGAAGGAGCAGACGTGGAAGCGGCCTGCTCTGGAGCTGGGGGAGCCGGTGGTGCCAGTGCGGCCTCCATGAGGTAGGCTTGAAGGCGGTACTGGCGGTTCTTGATGGCGGCCTTCGAGAAGCCGCGACAGACTTCGCAGGTCTGGACCTGGTGACTCTCCCCGAGGCAGCGAAGACAACGCACGTGCCCGTCCGAGCTAGGGAACTTTCTCTTGCAGGACGGACACTGCTTGAACGCTGCCGCTGAGGCCATCCACCGAAGTAGATGGCCGAAGAGAAAAAATTATCCCGGCCGGGAGGCCCCGACACGAGATGTTGGTTTTTTTTTTTTTTTTACCGGCGGCTGAGGGCGAGCCCAGCCACACGAGGACCAAGGGAACAAGTCCCCTAGTCCGAGAAAAATTGTAAGGTAGGAAAAATTGGAAGATTCTGAGACAATCTCAGTAAAGTACTCACAGCTTTTTTTCCAGGCTCCTGCTTGCGCAGCGGAAAAAAGCAAACTGAGGGGAGAGCGCGAAATGGCGCCTAAAGGGGTTGGGCATGGTGGGCGGTCCCACATTCAAAACTCTTTATCCAATCAGCTTTCCAGCTCCGCTCCGGATTCAGCGCAGGCGCAGAACCCCCCCATCAGTGTGCATCCCCAAACAACACGAAGGAGAAATGTAATTCTGCCCACAAAATCCAACATTTAGAGAATCTCTCTCTCTTTCTCTCTTTTACAGATATGAGATGACACCGCTGTATGATGAAACCTCTGACTCAGGTGGGTTTCAATAGGACTCAGTTATCAGGGTAGTGGGTTTCCTGTACAACCTATTATTTCAGCCTGCTTGCCCCAGATGCCACCAGATATATATTTTATTTGTTTGTTGTATGGTTTGTTGTTCTATTTAACTGTTTGTACACCACCCAAAGTGGGAAACTTCTCAGCTGGGTAGTATAAAAATGTAACAAACAAACAAAATCCTTATGACTCCTTATGACATATGAAACAAATAGATTCTAATAGCCTTAGGTCCCTTTTGGGGGAAAATGGGAAAGAAATCAAATAGACAAATAAATAAATAAAATGTATATTTGCTTTGAATTATACAGGTTTTGATTCAATTCCCTTTTTTTGGGGCATAGAATTAAGGTGACCTTGGTGTAGAATTTGCATCTATTTTAAGAACAGAAGAAACACAGTCTTAGTCTTTGCTTGTCTCAAGTAATCCCTAAGCCATTATTTCAGGGATATCATTTCACTGTGAAATGGAAGTTGTATGTTCTCCCCACAGTCTTGCTGAAACAATCACTGTCATTTCACAGGCAATGAAGACCTGTGGCTAATGAGCTGTGTGTTAATGAAAACTCTAGCGAGATAGCATACATGTAAAACAACGTATGACAGCTCTGCACTTCAAATGGTGTAAGGACCTGTCACTAGATAGATCATTTCAATTGCCTGATTCAAGTATTTATGCAGAGGTAGGATTTCCAACAAGTTATTTTTCTTGTTCAGAAATGCATGTACTGTAATTTCAAGATCTCTTAAACCTGTTTCCTACATGTAAGTCTTTCTTTGGGTTCAAACTCTGTCCATTCCTGTTGAAAATGGCTGTGGCAGGAACAGCTGAATCAGTGTGACTTGAAAACAGGCAAACATCTCACAGTAAAATGGCATCAAGAAAGCTAGCTCATATCCATAGGTAAAACCTTGGCACGTGCAAGCAGCAATAGATCATAAAGCCCCTCACCTGGATCCCATCAGGTGCTTCCCAATACACCAGTTCATATTTGGTGATGCGTTCCTGAGAGGCAGGCAGCCAAGTTAGCATAATTCGTGTGTCAGATTCTGCCTCGGCTTGGAAGTCTGCTGGCTGGGCTGGAACTGGCGATCAACAAAATAAAAGTAAAAAAGCAGGGTAGAGGGGTAGGGAAACTGTAAGATATTTTAAGACTTAAGCCCTGTTTTCAATGTATCACAGCAGCATTGTCATGAACATCTTCATTAACACATTATCCTTCTTCTGAGCTATAGGTTCAAGCAAAGGCAGCCATGCTCTTTTTCAGCTAGTGATTTAAGTCATTGGTTAATTATGTTGAGACCCTTCTTCTACTCATGTACCACAGGAAGCACAAGGTTAGCAAATCTCTGAATCACACCCCAAATGTGGCTTTGGACTAAAGATTTCTGACACATGGAAATATTCCGCCAGAGCATGACACAGAGAGGAAAATGTTCAGAACAGAAATACATACCACCCTGCTGGGTCTTGACCTGGATGATTTCAGAAGGGGGCCCATCACCGACGGAAGTGAAAGCCAAAACACGGATACTGTAGGTGGTCCCGGTTATCAAGCTGCCCACAGTGGTGAGGTGGCTATCATCAGTGTTGTGCTTCTGCCACATGTTAAGCGGTAGATGAGGGTCAGTGGTATAGTACACTCGGTAGCCACGGATCAGTCCGTTAGGTTCTTCAGGCTGTTCCCATTGGACCAACATGGTGCTGGCACTCAGCATGCGAGCCTGAACTTTGAGGGGTGCACTGGAAGGGGCTTGTTCTCCTGTTCTTGCCTCAACCAGCTCGCTGGGGGGACTCCTGCCAATGTTGTTTACAGCAATAATACGAAACTCGTATTCTGAGAAGGGGCTCAGACCACCAATGCTGTAGCGGGTGGTTGCTACACCGTCTACTTCTTGGAACGTCCCCTCTTGTGACTTTGACTTATACTGAATAATATAGTATGAGATTGGTTCAGCATTTCCTGAATCCCAGGTAAGTGTCACACTGGTAGCTGTTGTCTCAGTTACTAAGGTATCTATTGGTGGCTTTGGCAAGGCTGTGGGGGAGAAGAAAAGCACACTTAGTAACCTAATGAGTGCAAATGTTGCAATATGCAGAGCTATAAAGGAAGTTCAAATCCTTACAAATATCACATTTTAAAGGCAGAAATCATTTCATAGTCAGGAACGCACATTTTTTATATTCTACATTACCATATATTGCTTGAAGTGCTTCTTAATGGAAGGGTAAACATAGCAATCATGTTATTAGACGTGCTCAAAGCACTTGCTTGCAGCTGACTAAATAAATGCAATTTAAACAAGTATCTATCAGGTTTTCCAAGGGGGAGAAAAGGGTTCTTTAGCTGGGGTATACTTCAGAAAGCCTTGTTCAGGGACAGTTCACAGACAACTCCAAGGGCAAAAATAGCCCCAACTGCACTGATTCTAGAAAAGCTATACAACTATGGGTGCAGGAACTTATAGTAAATCTACCTGCTGTTGATTTTTTACTAATGAATTTTGAGCTATTAAGAAAAAAACTGGCTCCACTCTAGCATAACTGCCCCATATACAGATAAGAAAGTATGTGCCCACACTGCTTTTGATCACCTTTGGATTCTTCTCTATAGTGACTATTCAGTTGGGTTGTAGCTGAGTGCAAGGAAACATGGAGTAAAGTACTCTCTCTGTCCCAGTTTGAGAGACCTCACAGCCTCCATATTGATCATTATTCTAGAGCAGTGGTGGCGAACCTATGGTATGCATGCCATAAGGGGCACTTCCAGCCCTCTGTGTTGGCACGGGCACTGTCACCCTAGCATAGAGTTCGCTCCACCCCTTTGCCCAACAGCCCAATGGGTGCGTTCTCCTCAGCACAGAGTTCATCCCATCCCTCTTCCAAACAGCCCAATGGGAACGCTTCCCCCCCCGGCACAGAGTTCGCCCTGCCCTCTGTTTGGGCACTCGGTGTCTAAAAGGTTCACCATCACTGTTCTAGAGCTTAATTAGTGTAAATACTGGACTATACTAGGTATGAGGATGTTTTGCAAAGGGACATAACAGAAAAGGCAGCGTCCTCATCAAGTGAACTGATAGAGATGTACAGTCTTGGGTGCCTTTTAAAACCATCAGACAAAGTAGAAACTCAAATAATAGAATGAATTACAGAGAATACTACTTTGGATTTCTCCTTCAGAGATATTCTGTTATTCTGATATTTAGACTTTCTACTTATATCAAGTGAGAAAAATTCTGTATTTTGGAAGTACTCCAATAAGAAGACTTTGAGAAATAAATGTTGGCAACAGGAGCAAAGGGAAAAAAGGTGTGCCAATCCGTCTTTGAAAGTCTTGCATCATTAGTGTCTAGCAGAGAATTTAAGTCTACGTCTCTTGAGTTATCAAAGTACATGACACTAGGTCAAAAGGAAAAACGCATTAGTTCTGCAGTATAGTTTGGCTAGTTTCTCCAACCAATAGTATGAGTGTAATATAAGTTATCTGAGAGCTCACAGATGTATGTCTATATGGCTGAATCACAAACAAAGCATTAATTACATTTGCATACCTTGCTATCATCTGCTACTTTAGAAAGTCATAGGTACAAAATACCACATGCAGCTTCTTACCTTTGACAGTGATCTGTGCTGTTGCATGGATTACACCCAGTGAAGACATAGCTTCGCAAGTATAGTTGGCTGACTGTGTGATATTGGTCAGTTCTAGAACATTCCTCCCCATTGGCATGTCATCTTCTTTTGTGAGCTCCACGTCTCCTGCAATCCACTTCACGTAGGGCATGGGGGACCCGACTGCTACACATGTGAGATTCACACTCCCTCCAGGCATCACCTCATGGTTGCTTGGTGGGATTGAAAATCGAGGTGACACTCGTCGCACTGAAACAAGGAACAGACAACTAGTAGGGTCACAGCCTAGACAGCGGGTATTTATTTGCTTAAAACCTGAAGGTGGGAGAGGATAGACATTTGTCATAAGAAGTAACAAGTAAAGCAGCAACAAAAACAAAATTTTGTGTAAGCTAATCACTATTCTGCCAAGTTTCATTCATATGGCTGTCCCCTATAAGCCACTGGCAATTTTATCTAAAGTCCAATTAATACCATGAATGATGCTAGAAGCTATTCCTGTTTCATTTGCATCTCATTAATTAGAATATTTACATACACTGAATCTTTGCAAGATGGAATTGCCTGCTCAATACCTTTGTTTCAGAACAAAGCAACCAACAGGCCAAAACTATCTTGCAGAAAGCATTTACAGGTTTTTCTCTTTAAGTTATTGCATGCACAACCACTAGATAAATCAGTACTCCTATGCTTCACTGAGCCTGGGCTACCCCAGAACCTGATCAGACCACTTTACCAGATAGGAATTCATCCTAATGGAGAGGAGATCACATCCAAGCTGACAGCAGGGCATTCTGGGAACAAGATTGTGCCCACCTCTGGGAATCTACTCCAGAGACAGATAACTCCTTATTTCACTACACAGCAACTTATTTGTAGGCAAATCTTCAGGTCCACTAACCTGTGGCTGTTGCGTACACACTTCAGTTAGGGAAATAATACCAAGGAATGAGGCCCTCTCTCTCAGGCTAGCGTTAAGGGCCAATTTAAGGAGGAACAGAAGAAGGAAAAAACCCATAACTTATTCTGCAAATGTTTCTCTCCTCTGAGCAAACTAATTTCATGTTTTATTTTAAAAACAAGGCAAGTCTGCAACATGACTTTTCTGGGAAGTCTGTTTCTCCAAAATGGAGAGGCCAGTGCCCATTTGCAGTGAGTCTTCTCCTATCTGAAACCACTTCTCCAACCCATATAGTCAGTGTTGGCAGACAAACTAGGAAAATGCTGCTGAGCAGAGGGTGGGTACTACTCAGAGATTCAGCAGAGCAGATTATATGTAAACAAGATGGGAGAGACATGCTTAGGGAGAAGAGCCCAGTGGGAGCTCCTTGTCCTGGGTGCTTCCCTCTGTGCCATTGCCAGCACCACAGACTCTTATTACAAAAGGCGCAGCGGCTGACAGATGGGATAACAAGACTCTACTCAATCTGGCAGGCTAACACTTCCCCTAATCAAATTTTTCCTGAGCTTTCTTTGATGATTCATTCCCATACCAATAGGTTTCCAGAAACAGGTCGAACACAGAAACCCCCATGTTTGCATGTACAAAAGGAGGGTTTTGGAGAAAATGAGACAATGCTATCAACAGTATGAGCATACTGCACGCTGTCTCGGTGACAAAAACAGGGCTCATTAGTTCCTTCCAGCTGGGGGTAGGATGATAATGTGCATGTCTTCAAATGTGTACATCTGTAGTCTTGCAGTTTTGTTTCTTTTAATCAATTATTCAGTCTCAAATCGATAGTTACATGCGTGCTTACCAGCAAGAGGTTTCCTACCTAACTGACAAGGGAGCGCTCCCCAAACAAAAACAGAAATTAAAGCAAAACCAGTGCTCTGACGCAGTCACAAGGATACCCAGGTACTTGATGGACATGGCAATGAGTCAACATGATGGGGTGGTTGTCCAACGAAGCCTGGATCTGATCGGCAAGAGGCAGGACTCTTCTCCCCCCATAATGAACATGGTATTGAGCCAGAATAGGAAGACTGTTTACAGGTTGGATCTTAAGTCAGGGAGACCAACCAACCTCCCTCCCACCCAACCCAATTGGTCTTAAAGAAAGGCAAGCTTTAGGAGTAATGCTACAGGCCCATGCCTGGGAAACATTCACTGACTTAACATGCACCAAGTAAACACGAAGTCAGGCATAGGAAAGAAGCTGCTGTACAGGATCTGGACCAAAAAGTGTGCGGCAGGGTGGAAATGCACAGAAACACAGGCAGTGGATATAGGAATCAGACTGGGAGAAATTCATGCAAAAATACGGAAAAGGGGCAGTAGCATGCAGAAACCACATTTGTTATCCACTCCAGTGAGAACTGGGCAAGATCGCTCTTGAAACCTCCTGTGTTTACCTAAGCCATCTTCAAATGCACGCATGAGCAGTGGTTAGAATCAGAGTGAGTCTCCACCAGAACAGCATTCCCTGACATATCTCTGAGACATCAGTCCCCAGATGTCTATTTTTCAGGACTAAAGGAACCTGTCAGGACCATGCTTGGCTAGAAAGAACACGGCTTGTGAATGTGCCGATAAGCGCTTTAGTTCATTCAGCGGAGTGCTATCAAGAAAACCTCTTGCCCTTTATGAAAGCTGCTGCTTACTATTCTAGCAGCACAGGAATAGAAAAGGTTACTTGACAATATATCAGAGATGAGTTTCTTCTACCTCAGCTACAGGATGAATGGTAATGGCCATTCCCATTCCTGCACAAAACTAAAGGAGTTTAAAGAAAGGAGACAGGCAAGCCCCATTCCCAACGGCTGGTTATCCAAACAGAGGATCTAGGGATGGAGGAGAGAAAAAACTTTCCACAAGATTATGACTGAACCAAGTGTCAATCTTATGACTGAGCACATAAATTCAGCTCCTTAAGGGTAGAAATGACACCCAACTGATGATCTCTTTTTTCTCCTGTGGCACCTTGTTATCGGATCAATCCTTCTAGATTGGTGACAAGATATAAAGGTAGAGGAATGATATCCACATAACGTAAGGCTTGCTTATGTTCTTTTTTGTGATCTTCCACACATTTAAGTCCATCCTGAATAATAATAATAATAATAATAATAATAATAATAATAATAATAATAATAATAATAATAATAATAATAATAATAATAATAATAATAATAATAATAATAATAATAAAGGTTTCCCTTGCTCAAAAGCCAGTCGTATCCGACTCTAGGGGTCAGTGCTTATCTCTGTTTCTAAGTCAAAGAGCCAGCGCTGTCTGCTTCTGCAGACGTTTCCATGGTCATGTGGCAGACATGACTAGACACTGGAGTGCATGGAACACTGTTACCTTCCCACCGAAGTGGTCCCTATTTAACTACTTGCAATTTCTTGCTTTCGAACTGCTAGGTTGGCAAGAGCTGGGACAGAGACGGGAGCTCATTCCGTCCTGCAGTATTCGGGAATCGAACTGCTGACTTTCCGCCTCCCAGTCAGCGTCTTAGTGACTTGAGCCAAATAATAATGATAATAATGATAATAATATATTTTCATGTCAGAAATTATTCTGGGTTGAAAGGATTTCTGCTGGAGAAACTCGACTCAGGGGACGCCTGAATGAGGTGCTCAATCCGTCACGCAGTACCCAGGTCTCGAAATGCTGAATTGCCAGCCTTCCAGCTAACAATGCAAGCTTCTTAACCACTGAGCTACCGCAGCCCAATGTCCATCCTATAAACATGGTTTATTTACAGACTTTTTTTTGGGAGGGGGGAGATTATCACTATGGGAAGCTTTCAATTAAGTAGCAGACAGCAAAACAAAAACATTGAGAAAAGAATATTCAGGAAGTCTAAAGTATTTTAAAAGGGTTTATATAATTTTAAAAAGGATTTTATAAAGAAAACTGGTTTTGTAAAGGAAAGTATGAATGCAAAAACTAGAAAAGTCTATTCACCCTCATAACTAAGCAGGAAAAGGAGAGGATGATTTTTTTTTCTGTGTCTGAAGGAGCCCTAGATTAATCACTGCATAGAATATCAATATAATCTGCGTCTGCTGCCCAAAAGGGGAGAAAAGGTTCTCCTGCACTAAGGACCGAGGAGACTGGTATGCATGGATTTGATGGTTGTTGATTTCAGGCTCTGCTCCTCTCCTTAGCAATGCCTTCATGGCTTTTCTCTGCCAGTTTGTTTGGAAATATTCATCAGACATGCAGCAACTCAAACTACAACTCTCAGTATATGTTTGTTTATAAGGGGAAACAAGGTTAGGGCATTCAGTTGGACTCAAGATGCAGCTTCCTTTCCATTTTATACTCTTCCTTTGGCCCATTGAGATTTTCAGCATTTTAATAAAAGAGGGAAGGGTAGGCTTAAAAATGCTCCATAAAATTATGATAGAGCAAGAGGGCCTAGAAAGGTTGTGAGAGAGGCAGAGAACAGCTCAGCACCCGAATATCTTTCTTGATGTTCTGAATTCAGCGGAATTTGGAACATGGCTGTCAATCAGGATTGAAATGCTATGGAAAAACAGGACTAGGGAGAAGCACTTACACAGCATTGACAGGTTTAAAGGAGTATCTATCTTTAACCAGGCTCTTGTCTTTGCCCCTTCTTGTTACACCAGGGATTCTCAACCTACGAACTTTTGATTTAAACCCCCCCCCCCCCGCCTCCATCACACCAGCAAGTGCCATGTGGTGGAGGAAGGGCAAAATGGCCATCCGGCCCCCGAAGATGTCTGAGGGAGTGTGACCCGGCCCCTGGATTTAAAAGGTTGAGAACTCCTGTGTTACACTAAGCTATTAATAATTCAAGACAGCTTTACTTCTGCCAAATGCAGGCATAGGAACAGATTATCTTGCAATATACAAAGCCAATCACCACATTGTCATAGATGCATCCCAAACATTTTGAATATATATTTTTTCACACTAAAAATGCTTCCCTTTCACCATGATTTTTCTTTTTCATTAGTTTGCTGGTTAAGGTACAGATAGTAAAGCTCTTTCTATTAGTGAGCAGGCTTAGAGGTTTTGTACCAAGTTCATGGGTGAACAGACAAAGATCTAAACTTTATTTTAGAAGACCATCAAGCATGGTAAGGTAAAGGTTGCCCTTGCTTGAAAGCCAGTCGTATACGACTCTAGGGTTCAGTACTCATCTCTGTTTATAGCCAAAGAGCCAACGCTGTCTGCGTATGCAGACATTTCCATGGACATGTGGCAGGCATGTCTCAACACCGGAGTGCACGGAATGCTGTTTGCCTTCCCACCAACATGGTACCTATTTATCTACTTGCAATTTGTTGTTGCAATTTATCCTAGCCATGGCACCATGCAGAGTTTACAAAAGACTGTTTACAGAAGTCTAAAACAGGGGTGCCCAAACTTTTTGGGCCATGGGCTGGTCACATGGTTCAGGAAGCCAGACACTATGGCCCAGGCACCGAATTTGGCCCCCAAAGTTAATTCATCCAACCCACAAAGCCCTTATTGCTCCTGGAACATGGCGTTTTACTTCCGCTTCCACCAGCAATGAGGGCTTCATGGGCTGGATGAATTGGCACTGTGGGGCAGATCCAGGCCCCGGGCCATAGTTTGGGCACCCCTGGTCTAAAATGTCTGTCCACCAAGAAATGGGCATGTACGCTGAGCAAAAATTTGGCAACTGAGGTGGAAAAGCATATCCTGAGCCAACTCACAGCAGTGGATACAGGAAAATTACACCAGAAGAGACAAGCTCTACATTTTGGGAGGTGGTGAGGTAAGAAACAGGCATTATAGCAAAGGAAGGCAGGGAAGTGTTAATAATTTAGCATGCATTAGCGTGCACCTTCCTCACATCCAGAAGAAAAAAAAAATGAGCATGAATCAATCACCCTTCTTCTCTTACATCACAGTAATTGCTTCTCAAATTTCATCAAACACTGAGGTTGCCTCACTAAAAGCCCCCCCCCTCCTCTTCTTTCAACTGGGAAACATTAGGCACTAGTCAATGGCTTAAAATGGGGGAGTTTTAGGGCAAAACGATAGCAAATACTGTAATATCAAATGATCGCAGCAAGGCTAAAGAAAATGCAAAGTTACCAGAAAAGAAAGAATAGAGAGAGTGGCAGCTTCATACTGAGATTTAAGGCCACTATCCTACTGATGTTTGTCTAACAGTAGGTGCGGATTCAGATTTTCCTATTACAAAGCATTTTTCATTCTTTCCCTTAAAGCAAGGGCACCCAAACTATGGCATGCACCAATTAATCCAGCCCACAATTCCCTTGCCACTCCCGGAAATGGAAGTAAAATGTGCATGCATGTGCGCAGGCAGCCACGGGTCTTTTATGGCAGCATTTTGCACACACGCAAGGACAATTTATTTCTGCTTCTGGGTGGGAGGAACCACAAGACCGGCACACTTGACCATTTGACCAACCTACAGCCCAAAAAGTTTGGGCACCCCTGCCTTAAAGGAAAGCTGTACTGTACTGAAGTGGATTGATGCCATTGCCCTAGATCTCATGACTATATTTTGCCTTCCAGAGCTTCAACTCTTCACACAGACTGCTACTGAACTTCCTGCCAATAATCCTCCCCTCAATATCTCTTTAAGGTACGTGTGCCCCATGCTAGGGTTCTCAGTCCTTATCATATTTTGTTTCAGGATGATGCGCTGGTTGACTAAAACACAGAGATCGGATTGGGGTTTTAACTCTCTTGGATAAAACAAAATGCTAAGAAATCTTATGAGACAAATTCTTATTCGAAAAGAAGTATTATTTTAGTGAATTACTGTTGAGTGAAATAGAACTTGATTTTGAGGAGCAGACCATGCAAATTTGTTTCGTCGTTTATGATAAATTCTCTATGCACAAAGGCATTTCACTTTTGAATGAGCTCTTCTCTTACCTTCTTGTGCTGATTATACTACCTGGGTCATGGTTTTATGGAAAGGTTGGACTAATGAGCTGGTGACAAGGGACTAAGACAGTGGTGGCGAACCTATGGCACGTGTGCCAGGGGTGGCACTCGGAGCCCTCTCTGTGGGCACACATGCAGTCACCCCAGCTTAGTTTGCCCCACCCCTCAGCCCAGCAGTCCAATGGGAACGCTTCCCCCTTCCCCAGCACAGAGTTCACCCCATCCCTCTGCCCAGGAGCCCAGTTGGGATCACTTCCTCCCTCCCCCCAGCACAGAGTTTGCCCAGCCCCTGTTGCTGTGTTGGCACTTCATGATTAATATTTTTTGGGTTGTAGTTTGGGCACTTGTTCTCTAAAAGGTTTGCCATCACCAGACTAAGGACTCCAATGCCCCCTGCTCTAGCTTGCTCTATTGCCCTTACCTCATTTGTTTCTGGACGGTGGAACAGATTGGAAACTATTAATGAGATATGGACAATTCCCTCAACCTTTCCCTTCCTCACCACCTTCTTGAACAAAATCCTGTGATGGAAAGGTGACTCTGACCCCCCCCCCCAATCAATTGACAGAACTACAAACAAGAGGGAAAAACAAGGACGACAAAAATGCATTTAGATTGTAATCCCCAGCTCAAACAATGCCGTACTTTTTATGTTCTCAAAGCATTCTTGAGTGCTGACATTTTATAGACAATTTCCAAAACAGGGCCTAACAATTTTGGGATTATATTTCAGCTATAACTTTTAGCACTAATTATTTGTGCTGACAACCTCCTATAAAAGAAGGTCTACCATTACAACAGCGCAATGCCAAAGACCCATCACAGTGCGGCCTGTTGACATGCTAATAGCAAGGCAAGAGAGAAGGAAACTGTGCCGCTCTGAAATTTATATTCATTCATGACTGAAAATAACACAGCATTAAAGGGGGAGGGGGAGGAAAGAGTGCCTGTATCAAGATAAAATAACTCTTTAATAAATAACCTGGTAGCAATCATAGAACAATAATTAAATGCATGGGTGAACAGTATAGAGTTGTAAGTAAAACTGGAAAAAATGTCCAAGATATAATTATCAGTACCAAACAAATTATTAGTCCTAAAAATACTAAACTGGAATATTTAGTACTATGAATCTCATCCCATTAAACATTTGTATTCCCAGGCATTAGTGGTGAGATGGGTAAATGGCATCCACTCTTGCCTTGCAAAGAGCTGTTTTCCTTGTGGCATTTTTTCCCTATAAGGGTGCTGGAAAACATCTGTATCGTGGTATATCTTGTTTTATGAAAATAGTTTGTTCTGGCACAAGTTTGTGACAGCTGCAAACATGGGTCAAAACAAGTGTACTGTGTAAATTAAATAAACTAGAGTGAATTTCATATGCAGAAGTATAAAGTTTTTTTGCCATATCCAAGCAAGGAAAATATCACATGTGCAGCAGTCATTTGTGTCCTTATATCAACTCAGGCTGCTGCAGATATATATAATAAGGATTTTAATGTATTCACATCATTTGACCTATACACTAGAGTAACAGGCACAGGAAATCTTTCTGGCTTTTCACCATTCTCAGCTTCTGTCCTTGCCAGGACTGCATGCAACACTGAACCCAACAAGCTTTAGTTGAAGAATGGACACAGGGAAACTTTCTCACTCTACTGCTGTCAAATGGGAACATATTTAGAGAAGGATAATGAGAAAAAAGCTACTGCTCTGGGACAATTGCAATAGCAGCTCATTAAACATGCTCTAATTACAGTCTAATGAAGTAAAGTTGTCTAGTAGCTTGAGAGGTTTTAGTTTAAGGACTTGCCCAGACACTTCATAGGTTTTGTGCATTTTAGTAAGGGATTGAAAAAGTGATCATGCTCACTGTGTGAGCCTAAGAGTCACAGGCTAAAAATGGTAATTTTTCCATGCTTTGTGTTTAGTTGTGTACTAAACCAAAGAGAACAAAGCATTTATTTTTTAAAAGGATATATTTATTTATTATTTGCACTTATACCCTGCCCTATTGGTGCAAGCCTCACTCACCACTTGTGCAAATACCCACCAAAGAAATTGATACACAGTACTAACCACCAATCTAAGATTAATTGAGGTAGACAAACACAGGTGTTAGGCAGTATGTAATAGCATGAAATTTGAAGTGTATATTAATTACATAAGTTAATTTAATCATGACATGCTCTGTGTCCCAACAATACCTGTTGCGCTCTATAATATTAGCACATTGGTGGGCATTAAAAGTTACTTAAGTTTTATTTCCCTCACAATATAGATAGTCTTGTGAATATGCATGGGACTATTGTATTTCTTGGACTTCAGTCCCAAGAATGAAGTCGGTAGAGTTTTAGGGGTTTTAGTCACAGAATTAAAGCCCTCACATAATATTTCAAATAAACATAGGGGGAGAATGTAGGCTATAGTAGTCGTTAGCTACAGGTGAGGAAGAAAGAAAGCAGCTAAAAACAGGGTGAGGTCTGTAGGAACTGCAAGGGATTAAAACATGGATTCACAACCTATGGCCCATGGTGAGGACCCCACTGCAACGACTGGAAGCACCAAAAATGCACTGGAAGTGCCAAAAACGCTCTGCCACCAGAAGCGGCAGGAACACTTTGTTTGATCCAGTGTCTATCGTGTTTCCCTAAAATAAGACACTGTCTTATATTTTTAAAAATTCTAAAATATGCACAAGGTCTTATTTTCAGGGGATGTCTTATTTTTCCATGACGAAGAATACAGTACACATTTATTGTTGATACAGCGGATCATCAGGACAAGATTTAGGTGAGTGCCTTATTATTATTATTATTATTTTTTGGGGGGGCTTATATTTCTGAGGTGGGGAGAAATAGGGGGTGCCTTACTATAGGAGGTGGTCCTATTTTGGGGGAAACAAGGTAGTAGTGCCTGTCACATGACCATGAAAATGCCTGTAGACAGACAGTACTGGCTCTTTGGATGTAAACAAAGATGAGTGCCGCACCCTAGAGATGGATACGACTGCCTTTCGAATAAGGGTGACCTTTACTATGTTGACTATAGCATTTGCTTCTATCCACTGTTTCTGCACTTTTACTTTGAAACAGCTTAGTCCAGTTATGGTGAACTATGGCACTCCATCTGTTCTTGTATTTCAATTCCCAGAAGCCCTGGTCAGCAGGAGTGCTGACTTGGGCTTCTGGGAATTGAAATCCAAGAACAGATGGAGTGCCAAAGTTCACCATAACTGGACTAAGTTGTGAGAGATCACCCTTTGCACCTCAGATCAATACAACAAAAAGACTACACTGGAATTTGATAAAATAATGATTTAGTCTAACATTAATGCTCTTTCTTTACAAGTACATGCAACATATTCCTGACTTTAATAGAAATACATCTGGTGGGCTGCATGCAGATAGGATCTACGCTTTTCAAATATCAAGCAGTAAAAGCATGCAAGCAGTGTGGTTGATGCTGTTGGCAAGGTCAAAGCAAATAGGAAGCAGTTTCCATTAGCCTGCTCGGCTCTGCCTGGCTAAGACCAGGGGCCATCAGACCCTCCCTTTACAGTACTGGCTCTCCATCCCCTACTGGAAAAGTCCCATCAGAGGTGGCATACTGTAGATGGATAAGAAGTGAAAAGGACCAACCTTCTCGCTGATCTGAGAGATGAAAGTTTGTTTTGTTTGATGACATTGTGCGATGAAGATGAGACGGGAATAAAAAAAGACAAGGAAAAACACAGAGAGTAAAAACAGGCCAAGGTGCATGAGTCTGCACAGCACTGAAACAACAAGACATGATGGCTGAGGCCAGCCAGCTCTACCCACTGCACAAATGTACGCAGGCATACACTCTTGTACACACTCACAGGCATATAAACTGGCCACTTGGGTCACCCAACAGCAGAATTAGCTTCTCATTCTGATGCAGGATGCACATAACCTAAAGGTAAAGAGGAAAATGCCCCAACACACTAAGAGCCAAAGAGATGTTGGTAGAAAACTCCACCTCTCGTCAAGCATAGGCAAAAAGTGAGACACATACACTCAACAGACTTAAACCCCCAACAAATTTCACACTTCAAGTTAAGTGGCAAACTCATACAGAAAACTTTAATCCCACCTATCATACGTACACTCACAGCTCAGTATTGACCACTCATGTCCCATAACCACTCAAACAGAAGACGCAGTTCTGGCAACAGTACCATCTTCGACCATGAAGAGTCTGTTGTTTCCCAGAAAAAGCTAAAGGCAGCAGAGAAATGTTAGCACGACATGAATTGATGGCTAGGCCAAGGTATCTGATGCATTAAGCTAGAAAAGAAAGATAAGTAAAAAGTCAAAGCAATTGTCCCCCCAAATCAGCAGGGTAGTCTTTACTTTTTTATTTTGTTCCTGCAGGAGAGAGAGAAAGAGATTAGAACTGTTTTCCTGAAGGGCAAGGAAGATATTGTTTCTTTTGTACACATAATTTTACAGCAGCTAGAGATCTGTAGTGCCTCTGCCTGAAACTCAACTTTGGATGAGAGAATGCACTGTTAGAAACTGCTTATTACTTAAATTTTAGGAAGGGGGAAGCAGGAGTGAGATACTTGCCTGTCAGCAGAACACATCATATATTAAAATCTGTCTATCTCTACACGTGGACTGTAGCTGTCCTGTCAGCCATTTCCAAGAACAAGAGAAGATGGAATGTCAACGAACTTTGTTAACGTGCAACTGCCTGCTTGGTACCCTAAACAGAAATGGACAGTACACCCTTAGCACCACTGATATCTAAGGGAACAGGTTTGTACTCCTCCTTTACTGATATCTTCTATTCACCTCCTCAAGGATCAATGTGATCAGCATTTATGGCAGCTGTTATAGCTTTGGTTCTTTTAACTATGTACCACACAGGAGCAGATGAAAGTACACTGATTTTTCTCATGCTTTGCCTATGTGTGTGAATGAGAGAGACAGAAAAGGGGCAGAAATGGAAGACATATAAACAGTTAGGAGGTCTGTCCCATTCCTGTCATTACTGATCTGTTTGCAGATCATAACTGAGGGATCCAAACGTTTATATGTAATCAAAGAATGTGGAACAAGATTTAATTATTCTAATATAAGCAGTCCTCATCAACAGGGAGATCTTAATTTTCCCAGTGTATATGTATTTCTCAATGAGGTACAAAACCCAGTCTGGTCTGTACTACTTATAAGCAGAGGTTACATGATTGAACTATACCCTGTATCAAGAGCTTAGAACAGGGGTGCTCAAACTACAGCCCGTGGGCCAATCTGCCCCTGATGCCAATTCATCTGGCCTGAGCCACCCTTGTCACTCCTGGAAACAGAAACAAAACACGTCCATGTGGATGAATTGGCATCAGGGGCCACATCCGGCCTGCAGGCCATAGTTTGGGCACCCCTGGTTTAAGCAGAGAAAATGGCAGCTTAGAATTTATCTCATCATGTTGTAAAATGGATTGCAAGACGTGTTTTACTTTTGCTTCCAGTGGGAGGAACCACGTGATTGGCCCGCTGAACTATGTGACTGGCCTGTGGCCCGAAACATTTGGGCACCCCGGCTTAGAATGTTAATACAAATGGCCTACCTAATTGAGATTTTCTTGCAGGAGTCTAAATCTAATTTAACTTAGATAAACATTTACAGGTGAGAATTGTAATTAATTAAGTAAAATATTGTATCATACAGTGTCGTTAGTTAACTGTAAAAGAACTCCTAAAAGAAAACAGCATGGGTGACCATAGTTGGCACCATCTATTCCAGTGCATTTTGTTGTTTACTTCCTCAAATTGGCTCTTTTTTCGTAGTTTAAATTGGCTTCCTCAACTTGATACTTCCTAGATGCCCTAGACTACAAATCCCACAATTCATCTGGTAGCTAGGAATGACAGGACAATTATCTGCATCTCCTCTACTCCACCTCTTGCAATACCTATGCTGTTCACTCACCCTCTGAACACCATGGACTAGGGGGGAAAGGTAAGGAATTATGTTTTCATTCAAAGGATACCGATTCTTCGGAGCACTGGAATGGCCACAAAAATCAGTTAGTACATCAAGGATGGTGGAGAATTCTTATTTAAAAATATTTTGAGTATCCCTGAATATATGCAGAAAATTTTAGCATCCTTGAATGGATGAATACTTTATAATCACCCACTTAGAATCAAGAAGCACAGCTAAAAGTCAAAATCTAATGATCACATAAAGGAGGGGAGGGAAGATCAGTTTACCCTTAGCTTCCTCTCCTCATCTCTGCAAAGATGAAGAATCTTCTCTTCTATGTGTCTTCCCTCTTATACACACAAGCACCCCTCATGCTGAGCTAACAAATATCAGCTTCTGGCAATGGTTACTTCAATTCAGCAGTGTCAGTTTCATGTGTTAGCCAGGCAATTTAAAAGAAAGAAATCTTCCCTCTTCTGCTGCTGCCATAATTAATTCACCGTTTCCTTCTTTCAGCAGTGGCTCAGATTCTTTCTCAACACTACCAACAGTTTTAGGAGAACAGATCACCCCAAACCACTAAATCTATTAAAGCTGTAGGTAAATGTTAAGCTAATTAGGACCTAATTAAGTCACCATGCTAATAGCCTTCAGTCTTTGTTGGGTTAAAACTCACTAGACTACCTAATAAATTTTGAAAAATTAGTTTACATCAAGCTCCTCCTGTGCTACTAGAAAAAACACCATTGGCAGAAAGAAGTACAGTAGTTTTCTATGTAGAGACAATGTATATCTGCGGAACATTTTTTCAATTGTATCAGTCCCTGTCCCACAGCTCATTTAGAATGGCACAGGTTTACCATCTCAATAAAAACTCAACCTTTCTTCTGAGGATGCTGTTTGCAGAACTGCAAGCTTTGCATGAAATGGGTAAAATATGTACTGCTAAAAGATGATTTTCACAGCAGCACAATAATAAGATTCATTGAGACAGAAGCTGGTTTTATATGGCAGACCATACAAACTGCAATGATTCTCCCATATATGCTTACCCTTTAGTTTATAGTATGTATAAATGCAAGGCGCATTATGAAACATAATAATACCTCAGTGGTTAAGAAGCTCACCTTGTTAGCTGGAAAGCCAGCAAGCTGGCAGTTCAAGACCCGGGTACTGCATGATGGATTGAGCGCCTGTCTCTGTCCCAGCTCCTGCCAACTTAGCAGTTTGAAAGCAAGAAATTGCAAGTAGATAAATAGGAACCACTTTGGTGGGAAACAGATCTTGGGGACATGAAAGGCGCCTCATCTAGGCTTCCCCTGAATGGAGTTTCTCCAACAATATCCTTTCAACCTAGAATAATTTCTGACACATAACAACAGATATTTTTCCTCAACTGTCAGTCAAGAATGAATTTGGATCCTGTAATCTGTTACTAGTTGCTGGTTTATCCCTTAATTTATTTTTATACTAATGGATTATAGGAAATAAACATTCATAGCTGACTGTTCCAGAAAGAAAAAGACCCTTAAAAGAATAACTGCATTTTCATATCTAATGTTGAAACTTACACCTACTTTATCAGCAAATACACTGAAACACCTACTGAATTGAAATGCTTTCTCCCCACAGCCCTTTATTTTATCCCTTATCTCTGGCACAGCAGGAAGCTAGCCCTTTTGCTCCTTTCAGAACACAGGGATTTAAAAGTGTGACAGTGAGAGAATACTTATATCTGCATTGGAAGAACAATCTTTAGGTGCAAAACATATCCTCATACCATAAACACAAGCCTCCCTACATGAGCCAGGGTAGATAGAAAGTTAAGTTGCACTTACCAGTGATAACTTTTGTTCTTTGAGTATGTAGTCCGTGAATTCATATTTATGGGATCTGTGCTTGTGCTAGCTGATTGGATTAAAAGATTTGATGTTAGGACCGCCCACCGTACCGCCCACCCTTAGGCACCATTTCACGTTCTTTCCTCATTAATACTTAAGCTGAACACAGGATAAAATAAAGCATCCCATCCATGTAGCTCAACTGGGAAGGGTTGGAAAGTGTGAATTCATGGACTACATACTTGAAGAATAAAAGTTATCACTGGTAAGTGCAACTTAACTTTCTCCTTTGGGTAGTCTGTGAATTCCCACTTATGGGAGAGTGGTAAGCTCACACTTACTTGGTAGGCAGGCAGACAGATGAGGTGAATCCACAATCACACACACGGTCACGTCAGGGAGATGGACTGGACTTCATGGCGAGAAGCCCGGAGTCCTCTTGCAAGGACAACTTGACCTTGTCTGCCACCTGCCGTGGCTCTGGTGTCCATTCAGTAATGTTTGACAAATATAGAAGGTCTGGACCAAGCGGCCACCTTACAGATGTCTTCAATTGGTGTGACCTCTAAAGGAGGCAGTGGAAGTAGCCAAGGCTCTTGTAGAGTGTGCCCTGACATGCAGAGGAGGAAGTAGAGATGAAAGTTCATAGGCGTAATGAATTGCTGATGAAACCCGTTTCGAGAACCTCTGTGCTGTGATGGGTTCTCCTTTAGATTTTCCTCCATAAGCTTCAAAAAGGCGATGTGTTTTTCTGAACTCCCTCATTCTGCTGATGTAAAATAATAAAGATCTTTTAACATCTAGCATGTGCCATGCACTTTCTTCATCAGTGGTTCGGTTGGAGAAGAAACTTGGCAGGGAGATGGATTGCGCCAGGTGGAAGCTGGAAATCACCTTGGGCAGGAAAGTAACATCTGAATGGATGACCACACTGTCATAAAAATACTTTGTGAAGGGCAGAGCAGAGCACTGCGAGCTCGTTAGCCCTTCTGGCGGACATAATCACCACGAGGAAGGCAATCTTCCAAGTCAGGATCCAAAGGTCAGTGTTGGCCAATGGTTCATACAGCAGTTTGGTGAGTGAAGTAAGCACAATCGATAAAGACCATTGTGGGTTTGGAGTCCTGATTAGTGGGAAAGTATTACATAGGTCTTTCAGGAATCTCTTCACAGTTTGGTCTTTGAATGCACTGGATAGCACCAAATTGGTAGGAGAATGTGCCACGATAGCCACCAAATGGACTCTTATGGACGTGATGCTCAAGCCTTTTTCTGCAAGATGTAGTAAATATTCCAGAATGTCTTGAAGGCTACATTGGTACAGTGTCGAGTGCCTCAAGTCGAGGATGGTATGGAAACATTTGAACTTAGAGGTGTATTTTTATGACAGTGTGGTCATCCATCCAGATGTTACTTTCCTGCCCAAGGTGATTTCCAGCTTCCACCTGGCGCAATCCATCTCCCTGCCAACTTTCTTCTCCAACCCAACTACTGATGAAGAAAGTGCATGGCACTTTTATGTGTAATATTCTCGATAATCTGTAAGATGCAGACTCATTAGGTTCGAATGGAGTAGCTGACCGTTCTCCATTTGGAGCAGTGATGGAGAGTCTGGAAGAGCAATTGATGACAGTTGTAGTAAAAGTGGGTACCACAGCTGCCTTGGCCACGCTGGGGCTATCATGATCACTCAAGCTCTATAATGACACATCCAGATGAGGACCTTCTGGATGAGAGGGAACGGTGGGAACGCATAAAGATAGTCTCTGTCCCACTGTACCATGAAGGCATCCCCTTCCGAGCCTCTTCTGATGCCAGCTATGGAGCAGTGCCTCAGACATTTCTTGTTGCTCTCCGATGCAAAGAGATCGAAGTCTGGAAACCCCCATTGCCTGAAGATGGAATGGAAGACTCTCGTGTCCAACTCCCACTCGTGGGTTGTAGATCCCAACCTGCTCAGACCATCTGCAAGAATGTTTAATGTTCTTTGAATGTGAATGGCTATGGGGAAAATATGCCTCTCGAGGCACCATTCCCAGAGCTGGACTGACATTGATCTCATGCTTCCTTGTTTGTTGAGATATGCCACCACCGTCGTGTTGTCTGATGCAATTTGAACCACCTTGCTCAACAGCACCGTTTCAAAGGATCTCAAAGCCTTCCAAAGGGCAAGCAGTTCAAGGTAGCTGATGTGGAATCAAGCTTCCTCTGGTGTACACAAATTGTTCACTGACAGGGACCCACAAACAGTGCCCCAACTGCGGTTGCTTGCATCGGTCAGGAGCTGTACAGTTGGTCGAGGGGGGTAGAAGTGCTTCCCCATCGACACATTCAGAGATGAGATCCACCAAGTCAGCTGGTCTACCAGCTCTCATGTGGGTGTTAGACATTTTTGTGGACTGGGTTGAAATTGTAAAGAAACCAAGATTGGAGAGACCGCATCTTTAGTCTGGCGTGAAGAACCACCAACATGGTTGACACCATCAGTCCTAAAAGTCTCTGTGCGTCCTGTGCTTGTACATGTATGTGGGTGGTGCTGAAAAGTCTTGACCAGCGTAGCGATGTCTTGAAGACGCATCGGGGGTGGTGTGGGGTGGTGTAGGCTCTGACATGGTTTGAATCAAGTATTGCCCCGATATACTCGATTCGTCAAGAGGGGTCCAATTTTGATTTCTTTACATTGATCCTGAGGTTGAGACTTTCCATCAGTTTTACCGTGTATCCGCTGTCTTACAAAGCTTTTGATAATGCAATAAGCTAGTAGTTGATATAAGGGAAGACCCTTATACCTTTCTGGTGAAGATAAGCAGCCACCAGAGCCATGCATTTCATGAAGACCCAAGGCGCTTTGGAGAGACCGAATGGAAGACAGCAGTATTGGTAAATCTGGTTTCCAATTTGGAACTGAAGAAACTTCCTGTCCTCCTTGCAAATGTTGATATGGAAATACGTGCCCTTGAGGTCGATGACTGTGAACCAATTCCCTTTGTATGCTTTTTTAGATGGTGTATGTCTAGAATTGGACGCAAACCTCAGTCTTTTTTCTCTATGATGAAGTACCTTGAATAGAAACCTACAATAGAGACCAGTGGCAAAAATTGAAAAGACTGTCGCTAACCCACAAGGGAAGGTGGTGAAGAATTTTTTTGGGTTTTTTTGAGAGCCACAGCTTCCCCTACGAGGGAAAATGATGGCGAAAAATTGAAAACTGAAGATTGCTCTTCCACAAGGGAGAATAGGTCAGCTATGAGTAATCCTGCCAAGGGGCAAGATCACCCAAAGTTTCTGGCAAAAAGGCTTAGAAAAGCACTGAAAAAAAAATTAGATATTAGAGAGCTCTCGAACAGACTCCTGCTTCTGCAGCAGAAAGAAGAGAACTGAGGAAAGAGTGCGAAATTGCGCCTAAGGGTGGGCGGCACGGTGGGCGGTCGTAACATCAAATCTTTTAATCCAATCAGCTTTGAAGCTCCACGCAAGTGCAGATCCCATAACTGAGAATTCACGGACTACCTCAAGGAGAACTTGAGTGTTTCAGATTCCAGGGATACCATCTGCCTCCAACTTGATGAGGGCCACAAGAAAAATGCAATCACAAGACAATATTCTGTGGAGAAAGTGAGCTAAGAGACTGAGTCTGTTTTGTATAATGGAGGTCTGCCCTAAAAGCCAAAGCCAAGAATCATGTTAAATTTATTGGCTACTGAAAATATTACTATAAATAAACAAAAATACAAACACACACATACATACACACACACAAATGAAAAATGTTGGGATTAAGAAGAGTTATTTCAGGAGGGAGTTTAAGATATAGTGACTGAAAAGGCTCTCTCTGTGATACATTTCCCATCATTTATGCAATACATCATACTATTTTAGGCGGAAAGCTCTTATTTGTGCTATTTCAGAGAATGGCCAAAAACATGGAATGGGAAGAAACTGCAATTGGGCTGACTGAGTTTCCTAGTTCTTAATGTAACCAATACTCACATCTAAAATCGTCTGAAAAAACAATATAGAATAGAATAATGTTTTCTGTTAAATTTTCTGTCAACTTACTTTGGGGATGAGATTTGGTATTGACCAAGTCAGATTCATGATCTAATCCTGTATATCCTGTAATACTAAGCAATCATTTTAAGTTCGTTAAGGCTTTGCTTAAGGATGTGTCCTTGCAGGAGAATTTTAACAGATGCTTAAACGTGTTCACTGATACTTCTGGAAATCAGTTGACTGAGATAAGATGCATTTGTTCCTCTAAAATCTCTTGTAAGGGAAGGTATGTTTCCTGTAGGATAACTGTATCTTTGGGCAAGAAAGAGAACCAAAGGATTATCTTTACATTTGACTCTTCTACTTGGTACCCCTTCAGTTGTGCTGGTAACAATATCTGGCTTTTGATTTAACATACAGTATTTGAATGGCACCAGACATGGAAAGATACATTATTTCCTAAGTCACTGCTCTGAACAAAGGGAATTCTGGCAATTAGCAATAACTTGAAATGCATACTGATGAAGGTTGAAGAAGAACACACAAAAGGGTTGCAGAAAAACATTAAGACAAAATAACTTCAGTTGAATTATATAACTTGAATTTTGACAATAATGAAATAAAAATTGTTAAAATATTTTCAATATCTTGGCTTATATTCTATTCCTGTTATCTGTGAGAAAAGCTTAAATTTCAGTGCCTTCAACCTGATAACTAATCTGGTAATGAAGTCAGTGGGCATCTCTGATAATATTAAAATATTTACATTCTGGGGGATGGCCCAAGATGAGATGGCTAGATGGTATTGTAGAGACAATGGGCACAGAGCTGAGCGAGTTGAGGGGGATGGTGGAGGACAGGAGTGCCTGCGGACAGTGGTCCATGGGGTCTCAGAGGGTCGGAATCGACTGTGCGACTGAACAACAACATAAGTAACAAACAGGATTACAGCCCTTAGTTCAATCATCAACTCAAATGGAGATTCTTATGAAGAAATCAGAAGACTAAGACTTGTAAGGGTAACTATGCAGAAGCTAGAAAAGATCCCGAATTGTTGCTAGAGACCAAGGTAAAGAATGGCCATGTTATGGTATTCCTAACTACTGCATACAGTTGTGGAAATTTGGACAATGATGAAAACTGACAGTAGGTAAAATTGATTTATTCAAGATGTGGTGTTGGGGGAGAGCTTTCTGGATACTACAAATTGTTAGAAAAGCAAACGAATGGATTCTAAATCACATAAAGCTTGGACTTCCACTAGAAGTTAAAATGACTGAACAGAGGTTGTCATATTTTGGACATATCATGAGAAAATAAGATTCAGTGGTAGAAATAGTGCTAGCAAAAGTTGGAAGGCTACGGGAAAAGAAGAAAGTCTAAAATGAAATGGATTGATTCAACAAAAGAAACCACAGTATTTTGTTTGTAAGACCCAAGTAGCACATTTAATGGCAGGAATGACCAGAGACCATGGTCTCACAGCATTGCCATAGGTCAGAAGTGGTTTGATGGCACATAACAATTCAATAGTGTGCATTTTTGTAGTGTCTGTATTCTTGGAACATGTTACACTGAGATGCTTCTTTAAGAAAAAAAAAGTGGGGGAGGGGAGCTGGCTATCTGGCAATACTATATTCACTCAGTGTTTTACTTACTGTAAAACGCAGCACCAGTCTTGTTTCCAGGAAGGAGTCAGAAATAACCCAACTGCTAAAGGACTGCTTTATCTAGTGCCAAAGGAGATGTGCTTGATTCACTCATACTTGCACACAGATGAAAAACATGCACATGAAAACATAAAGAGAACCATACATGGATTGATTAACACTGCAAAACTATCAATATAGTTTTAGGGGTGATGACGAGAACATGGCTCTTGATCAGGGTTGGTTCAGCTTTAGCAAACATATTTCTTTAAAGGGATGGGTAATATAAAATGATAAAAGTGAGCGTTATCTGAAGCTTTACAATGTTGTCACTAATGCAAGCCAAATGTAGCCACTTCCTCACAGTGAAAGATATTAAATAGTTGGGTTTTGATGGGCATTTTCTCTCTAGCTCCAGCTCCAGAGAGCAATTTGAGTGTTGGTAAAAAGCAATTCCCTCAAAAAGCCAATGCTAACTGAGCTGACATCATCTGGATAAGACAGTGATAGCTGACCTCTGGCTGATGTTCAATTTCTTCTGGTTTTGCAGCACTAAAAGAACCCCTAAGTCAGGAGAGGCAGAATGTAGATTATGATCTACTTAGATTTCTGAGTGATCTGATTTCCAATTCCAAACGTTTTAAGGTAGCAGTAGCAAAATGACTCCCCCTTCCACACTTCATTTGTTGGAATTAAGGAAGTGGTAGTGGTGGTGTGTATATGTGTGAGAGCATGTATAAGAAAGAGCAAAAATAAGATTCTTGGTAAATTAGCAGGAATGAATTTTTGTGTTGATGGGCAGTGAGCTCATTTCTAGTGCTGAAATTAAATTATTTGGATCAAGATTCTTTGACTCAACGTTTATGTACATTGCTCTGGATTACAACAGGTGGTTCTTGGGATCATAATAAAAAGCAAGGAAGCCTATGAAAGTGTGGTCTGATTGCCAAAGTCACAGAGGGAAATCCAACATATACTGTAGAGTGCTGAGAAATATTTTGTGGTATATATGATGTTTCAATAGAGATAAAGAGGAAATGTTTTCAGTTCCTTTGGTTTGCTGTGTACATTAGCTTTGGCCCTGAGCATCTGTGCAGCAGAGCATGCTACTCCAGTATGGAGCGCATCCACACATGCAAAACAAGCTGACATTGCTGTTAATGAAACAATACGTATAGTGACAAGATGCCTCAAACCTACACCAGTTGAGAAAATATATCCACTTGTTGGTATTACTCCACCTAAGATAAGGATACTGAGAGAACTAAACAAGAGAATGACCCTTGACATCCCCAGAATGGATATGCACCTCAAGTCTGCTGGCTCAGATCCAGGAGGAGCTTTATGGGAAGAACAAATATTCTTGAGGATATGTAAGAGCAAAACCAAATTAGAAGATAGAGGAAGGAGTTCACTCGACAAATAATAACATTAAAGGAGGATATAGCTGAGGAACTCAACCTTCCCTATGTTACTTGGGGGACCTTGAAGAGGCTGAGAGTTGGGGAGCCTAAATGTACGACCAATATTTATTTATTTATTTATTAGATTTCTATACTGCCCTACTTGGTGCGACCAACATGCTCAAGTGGGGACTGCTGGCGGATAACAACATGCTGTGTAGATGTGGGGAGATACAGAATCCAACTCATTTACTTGTCTGCTGACTACTATCAGAAACATGCAGCAATGAAGACTTAATTATGACTAATGAGAAAGCAAAGAAAGTGGCTTCTTTTTTGGCAATCCAAAGTTTGTTCTGGACACAAAAGAAAAGGAAGAGAAAATTTCATCTCACAATACATTCATGTGTAACCAAGCCATCTTCTTTGGAACATGGCGGTAGGCTTTGGAACGTGGTGTGCTACTTCTGAGAAGGGACAGAAGGGATGGAAGTGCTTGGCTTTTCCTTTATCAGCCACCCACACTCTTCTCTGCAGCTTTATTTCCTTATCTGGTATATAGACCTTTATGCATCCTATTTCTACTTCAAGAAGGGCTCATCAGACAATTTAAAAATGAATATCACTACATAAACAAATAACCAAATTAAAACAAAAACACTACAAACAGCGTAAATCTTCAGCTTCAAATTAAAAACAATTAAAATATAATTAGAACAAAAATGCTTTCACTGCCAGCTTAAAAGTCATCAAATAGAAAGTGAGCCTAATTTCCACAGGGAATGAATTCTGGAACTTGGTGCAGTCCCAGAGAAGTCTCTATTTCATGTTTTCTATCAACTAAGTTCTTTTGGATTTGGACAGAAAATGATGTGGCCAAGAGCCAGCATAGGGAATAGAGCTGGGGTGCCCAAACTAGAGCCTACAGGCCAGATATGGCCCCTGATGCCAATTCATCTGGCCTGTGCCACTCTCGTTGCTCCTGGAAGCGAAAGTAAGGGCATGTTTTATTTCCGCTTCCAGGAGCAATGAGGACAACATTGGCTGGATGAATTGGTGTTGGGGGCCAGATCTGGCCTGCGGGACATAATTTCAGCACCCTTGGTTTAAGCAGAGAAAATGGCAGCATAAAATCTATCTCATCCTGTTGCAAAATATATCTGTTGCAAAACAGATTGCAAGGTGCATTTTACTTCCGCTTTTGGTGGGAGGAACCATGTGACTGGCCCACTGACCCATGTCACCGGCCTGCAGCCTGAAAAATTTGGGTACCTCTGGAATAGAGTGTTAAACTAGCATCCCAGACATAGGCTCAAATGTCTGCTCGGCCACAGAGTCTCATTGGGAGAGTGAGATGGACATCTCTAGTATCTCAAAATCATGACCAAGTTTGCAATAAGTCAGACACAACTTAGCAGTGCTAAGAACAGGACCTGTAAAGATCATTGAAAGTTAACCGACAAGTTCAAATGGGCTTTGGTTTCAAAGAAAACTTAGGTGTAGAACATAGGCAAGATGAATGTGTGTGGAGATATGTGTTTGTTGGACTGTGGGGGAGAGACAGTAGGAGAGAAGGTTGCACTGCAGAAGTAATTGAGAGCATAAGGAGCTGCTTCCTTCTTTTCTCAACATACAGTAACCTTTCCTGAGGACATATGGTACATAATGGACTATCAAGGCTACATTGCCGTTTTCCCTATGTACAATAAAACTATCTTGCAATTTGCTTTGGTACACTAATGGACAATAATCATGTACAAACAAACCTATTTTGTTTCTTTTGATTGGAAACTAGCCTTCTGCTTTTTTACAAGGGTCATAAAGGGACGGTTAGGTAGCCAGAGGAAATAAGGAAATATTTCACTGGGCTGGTTAGGGTACCCATTTTGATTTGTAAATCAAAGCTCGCTGCATATTGTCTGTGAAATAGGACATATGGCAAACTTCCACATGGGACAATTTATGTAGTAAACTCTCTTTTATATACGATGGGGCTTTATCTCAGTCCTGCAGCTTGGAGTCCAACCTTGTAAAGATTATGTGCAGTAAAAAAAGAGCCCTACTCAAAAATTTATACCTTAGAAATACGATGGTTAATAGAAAATGAACCACACAGACACAAGGCTAGAAACATTTCTCTATCAGGAACCTGGCTCGTGTCACCTTATCTCCAGAGCCAGCCAACTAGCCTGCTAGCTGAACAACCTGCTTTTCACATCACAACCTGGGTTATAGTTTACTGCACTCCTCAGAGTCCAAGGGAAGCTCTCTAGCTAAATAAAGATTCAGCAAACAAGGAATCAGGCAGGCTTAAAGGCGAGGTTTCTTTGTCATGGCAAGTTCTGCATTCAGATGGAACATTCGGCTTCCCAGGCCTGTTTGCAAAGGCTAGCATAAGAAGAAATACCTGAAATAGAATTGAGCAATGGGCCAGGCTGTACAAAAGACAACACAGCAATGTACATTCAAATAAACATCTGCTCCTCATTTGGGGGGCAAACAGTATTAATTTGAGTAGAGTTTAAGCTGAATATTTATTTATAATAATGCAGGAAAATAGGGTCAATCATAATTGTATTCTGGGTGTGAAATTGGTATTTTTTGCTGAACAGATAAAAAGTGTTCTGACCATATTTGAAACATCAGCCTCTTACAGGTTTATACGGCGAAATTGTTCTGTAAAATGAAAAGGCACCTGCAGAAAAATGGAACACTGAATACAATGAGAGTCACTGAGAGATCTAGAAGCAATCACACAGCAAGTCATCTTGGCTTTTTCTGAGAATGATTATTCCGCAGCTTGGTTTAGGTAGCTTTCTTTCATATGTGTGTTTGGAAATTGAGGTGGGGAGAGACAGGGAAGAGAAGACAAGGAAGAAAGGGTAAGGGAGAAGGAAGAAGGAATAATGATGAACATATACTTTTAAACAGGCAGTTGTTAGGATCACAGGCCCTAGAAGAAATAAAAGATGGGTTTAACTGCTAACCATTCAAACGTACCACATTGACACACTTGTCTTCCTTAAGTTTATGCTCAAACCACACTTCCCAAGGAATGCTTAACATCAATGTCCTGGCTTATACAAGGTCTCACCAACGAGGAATAAATATTGCCCCTTGTAAAACCCCACAGAAAAGTCACTAGCTTTTAATGAAGTACTAGACTTTTTGCTCTCCAACAGAAAATTCAATATCAGATTTAATGGAGAAATAAAGGCCCCTCCTATGCTGAGCTCTGGGAATAATAGAGAGATAAGAAAATAGACTATAAAGCGGCTTTGTGCAAGAAACTGGTTTATTCTCAGCAGGAACTGAAGTACTATAATAGCTGCAGCAATTATCCCTGTTGCTGAGGAGAAGGTGACCAACACAATTGACTAAAGCCAAGATGCTATTCCATAGTCAAAAAAGGAGGCCCCTTCTCACTTGCAAGTGAATAGATCTTGTCTAGGAGGAGAAACCCAATAGTTTCACGTAGCCTCAAACACAGGTTCTTTTCAACAAAACAGAATCTTACCCCCATAAAAGTTGATTAAACATGGCCTTCCCTTCCTATACTCACGATAAATTCTGAGATTGGTTCAATTTGTTTGATCACAAAGAAGTCCAGTCCCACTTCCATAAAAAACAAAACACAAAATGGTCTTTCTGGAAGTTATACTCGTTGACTGAAGGGGTATTTAAGTACACTGTTCACAAGACATCATCATGGTGCCCTGCTGCCACTGCTAATGGGCCATTCGAGAGCCAATGGCTATGGAAAAGAAGAGAGATGGGTATGGAGGCTTGCCTTCTCAAACTTTACCTCGCACATAAAGGTTGGCTGGAGCGGAGTAACGTGTCCCTGCACTGTTCGTTGCAACACACTCATATTTGCCTTGGTCAGACTCTTCACTGTTTTCGATTTGCAGGGCTCCTGTTTAAAAACAAGACACAGACAATATTGGTTATGATAAAATCTTTACAAAACTTCCTTCTTGTTTTATGATAAACTTGTACTTGATCACGAGCACAGGAATAGGAGGCGTGTTTTTTAAAAGTAAATATGAAGCAAGAGACTCAGCACAGGGTCTACTAGACATCACTTACAACCACCATTAGGTAGGCATAGTTCTCGACGAAAACCATCTGTGATGGCTAGTCTTTACAAACGCATAGAACAACACATTACAGGCATCTTTCCAATTCATTTCTCAAGTAAAACATCCACTTGCACCAAACACAGAAGCTTTCAAAAGAATGCAGATCCTTACAGGCAAAATAGCGTATAAAAGTGTAGTCTTTTGGCAACAAATATTTTTCTCACAACCAATTCTCAACTCTATACACTACTCTCCTTCCTTTAATAATGAATTTCACTCTAAAAAGTAAACCTCTGTTCCAAACAATATACAAATAGTTCAAATAGTCCAATCTTAAAAACCCACAGCCTGAATGGATTACATTTGCACACTGAGCAGCATTTCTCTGCCTCCAAAAGCAACTCTTTTCCTTTATAATAAACAGCTTTACCTTATATTTAAACCAGGTGTAAACAAGCTTTCTTCAGTCAAGGGTGACACTAGAGATAACATATCAGGCTCATATGACAACAATAGTGCAGTTGACATCAGTGGTAGATAGAACAAAAAACAAAGGGTTCTGTTTTCTCTCGTTCTGTTCAGCTACCTCTTTGTAATTCTTCGACATCTCCCTTCCTGTCCCTCTGTCACTTCCTACATACATCTCATTTTTCTTCCTGTCCAAGGGGTTTTCAAAAACCAAAGTTGCTTTTGCCTGTGTTCTGAACTGATCTTTAACAGAGCATTTCTGAAATTAAATTGAGGATCTTGAGACATAGTTTGCCCATCCTTGTTTTAAAAAGTAGCCACAACACCAGTAAGAATGATGAGTAAGCCGCAGCAAATTTTTTAACTTATGTTGAACCTAAACAACAGTGTTTAAGCTTAAGTGCAGCCCATAGCACATTATGAACAAATATGGCTGAAATAACATTTACCAGATGATTGCTCCTTATCTTGCCCATTACAAATAATATCTGCACTGGTCTCCACCTGAAATCTCATATACAAGTGGTGGAGAGAATAAGCTCAGCAATGATGAAGGCCAAAAATAATACATAATGGTTGTAAAAGCAGACTTGGCACTCTTGTCAGGAAAAAAAACATCCAATACTTCTCAGGTAGAAAATATATATCTTGATGCTTCCAGAAGTAGATTTCAAAGATAAGAGAATTTACTCACAACCCATACACTCAAACACACCTGGATCAAGAGAAAAAACAATAACGTGCCTGCTTGTCAGAATCCGATACCATTTTCTTTTGCCAGAGAAAACAGCACTGTGAACAGAACTGAAATGCCTGGCTCTGCTCTTCCCACTTCAAGGCGTAGAGATCAAAATCAGCTTTCTTATCATTGGAAAGAAAGAAAACTAATGTGAAATCAACTGATGTTATGTACATTATTTAGAAGGATACATTGGGATTGTAGTCTACATGTCAGGGAGGAAAAACAAACTTTATTGAATCTTCTATGCAACAAAATTGATTTAGCGACCCCTCCCAGTTGTTACATTAGGACTGGTGTGTATCTAATGATGGAGGGAGATTCCAACCACAGAAACCAGTTTCCTTCCATTGCCTAGGGTATTTCTGTGCATATCTTGCTATTCCGTTGTGTAAAGACAAAGATGAGTGGCAACAGTGTCAAGTGGGCTTTGCTGTCTTTACTACTGGCATCTAGTCCAGACAATCTTCAACTATGTTTGTATACTATATATATATAACTGTAAAAAGTCAGTCAGCTGAAGCAATGGCTGACAGAAGTTGGAAGGTACCCTTAGGAAAAAAAAAGGGCCCAAACTCCTGTTTTTCTGTTCCCGTATCCTGGACATATCCAAACACTCTTTCTGTGTATTTTATTGTATGTGTTTGTTTGCATATGCACGCATACTTACATTACCCTTTTTTGGGAATAAGATTTTTGGATTTTTTTTTTACTATAACTATCACAACTCAGCAGGAATTCCATCATGACTCCTTTCCCAGCTAGAATTTTTGTAGTTGTATCAAAACAAACAAACAAACAAGAAAACAAACAAAAACACTTAGTTCCCAGCATTAGGGAATGATAGTTTCTCCATTTGTTTGGCTGTGGAGGGCATCTCTCAAAAAAAAAAAAAAACAACAACAACAACAAAAAAACTAACAACTTCTAATGCTTTGTTATTCCCACAGAGCATAGAAATCTCATCCATGTGCTTCTCCATTCTTTAATGGCTGTCTGAAGCAAGAGCCCTTGTGAGGAACTGGTGAGGTTCATGAAACTTCTCTGTGAACTAATATTTTCTAGGATACAACTGCCAAAATTCTAGCTGGGAAAGGAATTATTGGGGAATTCCTGCTGAATGTTGGTAGTTGTAGTGGGGGAAAAAAATCCAAGAATCACATGCTTATTTCTTTTCTATTTAACGTGTATGTTTTACAACAGGCAATATACAAAACAGAACAATGTTATGTCAGAGTAGAGGTGGGGAAGTAGTATAAGCAGTGCCAGAGAAGGATGGAAAATATTCTATATGTTCCTCCTCTCCCTTCATTTCTGCTGTGTAAGTCTGTTTTTTGTAACGGAACTATATTTTGGTTTCATGGGATGTGTCCTGCAGCATCAGCAAAATTATTAAAACCTGGTAAATTTATGTGGCATGAAAAGTGTTGATGAATAAAGTATGTCAATAAATTATGTGCCATGTGGCAGACAATTTGCTGCACCATTTTACTACACTGTCAAGTGCAAGTCTACAAGCATCAAGGCTACCATTTCTTCTTAGGGAAAATGCAGATACTGTATAGTAATCTTTCCCATAGATACAAATAAGAAAACTTCACTGAACACAATGGAGTTATTTATGAATAAATATGCACAAGATTATTATGTTAGTGTGCTACTCAACATTTCAGATAATCATATGTCCTGCATAGAGTTGCAGTCAAACATCTCCAAATCCAGTTTAACCCTCCTTACTGCTAACTATGCAAGAAAGAAAGGCACCACAGCACTATGTTTGTGTTCACTTGTCTGTTCCCTGAGCTTAACTGATTGGCACAGCTGAGTCCTAGATCGAAGTTGATCCATCTGTGACACATACAAGTGATGTAGCCATTGACAGGGCTATGAAACTGAGAGTCCCACAGAGGCAAATGGAGGAATGTTGTCCAAATACTAAACTGGCCCTCACTCATACATCTCTTCTTTTTGTGCTCCAGATCCTAAAGGAGAAACTGAGATTTACAGGCTACATCATAAACAGCACTGCAAGATTGCTAGAGGATTGGGATCTGCTAGAAAGAGGATAAGGTATGTGCTTTGTTCAAGGGGGGGGGGAGAGCTTATAATAGTAAAATTATTAGATAAAAGGAGTCCCAGTACTCCTCTGCTAATTTGCAGCCATTTCTATTTTAAAATTATCTTCTTTCTCCTTTGCAGGTCTGAAACTGATATTGGGGAAGGGGTCTAGCCATATAACATCACTGGTTTCTTTTCTGAACCTTTTAAGCACAAAGAAGCTCGTTCCCAAGAAAGAATTTATTTAAAACCCTGCTGTCTTTTCATACTTCTTCTTCTGTATCAGGTTATGGCAAATGGGAAGTACCCGAGTAGCATGACATGCCAGCACTTCTGCTTTCAAAAGAATAGCAGCACAGGGTGAGTAATTCCCCATTATATTCATATAATTCTCTTACAGTACAATTTGATTTGAACTTTTATAAGGTGACATCTCTATAAGTGACATCAAGTGTGTGTAGATGTGTCACTTCCCCTCAAGAAGCATTCCTTGTGGCCTAGTAAGACATCCTTCGAAACACGCATCCAAGCATTCATCCTCTTTGCTAACCTACCAGTCATCAGCTAGACCCATGCATCTCTGAATAGTCTATCAAAACTCACCCTGACCTTTCAGCCTGGGTCTCACCTGAAAGGCAAAGGGGGAATGTTAAAAGTGGCAACATGCCTAGTAAATACAAAGCTCTCAGTTAGAAAAAATGAGCACCTCTGGACAGCAATAGTGCTTGCGGCTGGCAAGGCCTAGAGGAAAACTTCATCGCAGAAATAAAGCTTGATCCTGTTTCTTGAGTTGCCTAGCTCAACTTCTCATTACGCATTCACTCTTTCAACAGGTTTGGGCTTCAAGACACTTGTATAGAATCTACATCGTAGAATCTACATATCACAATGAATAATTCAAAGCAACCTGCTGATTATGAAAACAAAACAATCCATCAGCTTAGTCTCATTTCCAAAGGACATATAAACATCTCAGAAATGCAACAAACTTACCTTAGTGAAGGCCCAATACTGATCACTATGTTAGTATATACTCCCTTTCCCCACAAGTATCACAGGTGGTATCTTTAGAGACTCAACAGCCTGTGTATTTTAACAAAAGGTATCAAACTCATATAAATCCTGTACATCATGCCTAAAGGTGCCCTTTGGCCCTTACAGAAACACCATCTTTGACATTCAAATGGGACATGTATGTTTTAAATAATGTCAGGCTCATCCTTAAAAATACCTCATTAGGATTGAGATAGGAATATTCATGTTTTATGAGATGGGTGATTCTCATTATAGAGATATGTCTACTTTCCCAAAAAGGATATCTGGAACATCCAAGAAGTTCTGATGCTGAATCATTAATGTCCCCAGTTGTTGGTAAGAGAAAACACATGGCTGGTATATGCAGTGAAAAGGTCTAGCCTGCTCCAGGCAAAGATTGGCTGCCTGGTGACCTGCTTGGCTACTTAGCATTCAGCTTGTCACTTTGCTCTAAGATTTATGATATAAGAGAAGAAACAGTTTTGGGGAAGAATGCCCAAAACATCACAAATGTCAATCGTGTACCATACCAAAGAGGAGATGATAGAGAACCCCATTTGTATTAAAATAAGGATTCTTCTTATGACCCAGATAAAGGCAACTTAATGCAAATACACTAGAAATGGCAACTCACATTTGCTGCAGAATCACTTAACAAGAACTGAAAACATTAACCCCCAGCAACAGAACCAGTTCCAAAGAATTGGATTATTAACTTCCAGCAGTAATTCAGTGGAGAGGGAGAGGGAAGAAAAGAAGGGTGAGCATTGGACAAATGAGACAGTATAATTTAGTGGTGGTAATAAGTTCATCAGGAAATTTAGGGGTCAGTCAACAGCAGTAACTGAAATCACAAGAGATCAAAGTCACACTACAAAGGACTCATTACAACTATAAAATTAATGCCTGAGACCACTTTGAGACAAGAAAAATTACAACCATTTCTATAGGCATTGAAGCTAACAGGCCTGGGAATGCAGAGCTGTCAGACAGGAGCTGGGTTGAATAAATAAAGAATTAAGGCAGCCAGAAGTGTGTCTGATTCATTTACTCACAAAAAAATCTTTACACTATAGTGCATCATGAATCCTTGTTAGGCTTCAGAAGGGTGAAGCCAGCTTCTTCTATATCTTCCCTCTATCTTCATACTGTATTATTAAAGGCCAACAAACTGGAAAAGTGCACCTAAGCACTCTCAAAAAAGTTAGTAGTTATTGGGCTGGCATTCCAAGAAGTCACTTATTTTTATTCATCTAGTAACTTCCAGTTCAGAAGAAAGGGCCTCATTCTTCTCTCATGAAAACATGGCATTCTTGAGAACATGCCACAGCAGCTATTTCAATCCTAACTTGCCTCAGTGCCCCAGAGGTTTACTAAAAGACCTCCGAGTACTACTCTGTGGCATGAACAAGGGACACAATTTTCCACTCAGAAATCTCCAGTTGAATAACCCCTTTTAACCTGCAATGGATGATTCTGCAAGGCACACACTCAAAATAAACAAAAGCAAGCACACGTGGGAGGACACGGGAAGTGAGAGAGTGTGCTGACAGAGTCTGGAGTAAAAGAACAACTGGAAATGATATACTGCTGGAGAGGGGACATGGCAAAAAGGAAATGGAGTGATGTGACAACTGGAGGCACAGTTCAGCATTCTTACCTCTGATTGGTGTACCACCTGGAGAGGTAATTTGAATGCAAATAAGATTAGAGAGAAGCATTAGTACAAATAGGAAAGAAAGAAAATTATAACTAAAAAGTAGAAAGTTTTTCAAAGCTAGAATTTGTATTAGTGCAACAGGAATACAAATTAAAAAGAAAAAGATGTGCAATAACAAGTCAGAGTGATGTCTTCAGGTGGTTAGTAAAGCTCTTTGCTACCAAGAACAGAGTCTGGCCCCCATTGTTCCAACTGAAGTCTTGTGTATCCTGCACAAAGAAGGGTGCTGGCTATCACACAAAACCACTGGCATCACCATCACAACTGAAATGGAAAAAACACTAGAAGATGGGTGCTGTAGATTTTTATTTTGCCAGAAGGTGGGGCTTTGGGAGTACCAGAGTGAGTGGACCATGAGTAAGTGGATATATGGGTGTGTGTACAAGTGTGTATATGTATGCGTGCGTGTAGAGATTAAAATTAAGCATATGGGAGTTGGTGAGAAACACATTCTTGGTTTAAGACTGAATGGACCATTGGGGACAAAATCTGATTACGTAACTGAAACAGAACAATTGAACAACAAACACAGAGATAACTTGGATAAATCCTGTATCAGAAATCCCCCTGCCCAGAAATTATTGTTCTGCAGCATTAAATTTTCAAATGAAACTGAAAATAACTTTATCTAGCTTTCGTTTGGATCAATGGAGCACCTGGCATGCTCTGCATAATTTGTTGAGCAGACATTTCTACCCTCTTTATAAGGGAGCTGAACATATTTTCCCATGCTATGAATGCATCTTATAAGGAGGGCTTGGTGTTGAAGCTTACTGCCCCACAGAATCAAGCAGAAGTAGTTACGTACCAGGGTTTGCTCAGTCGTGTGCTTTATTAATAGCATGATCCAGATGTGCAGAGATACCTGCATATGTAATCTGACTGCAAACCCTGTTGTTCCCCAGTTTTGTCCCCTTGGTCTTATTTTGTGCAAATGAAGGCTGTTAGTAAGGGCAGGGAGATTCATGCAGATCTAATTTGTAGGCAGTTCATGGTATGTGTTGGTCTGATGCAGATTTTGCATATCTGAACACCAAGCACTTACCAAAGAAAACTGGGGAGTTTAAACAGACAGAAAGAGAGGGTTAAACAGGACACAGAGCGTCAAATCATGTTCTGTGTATTGATCAATAAATACCAGTAAGCATACAGTGCTGTGTATCTGAGATTAACTGGTCCCCGCATTCCATTATCCACAGCACTGATCACCCAAAAGGAAACAAAGAAAGACACTCAAAGAGTTTCTGTAAATACAAAGAAGGCAGATTTTCAGCATGTTTAACTTGCCTTTTAAAGAGTAATTAAAATATTTACACTTGTTACCTCTTTCACTTTCTCCTAGTGCTTATTCCTTCAGGCAATAGTAGCCCTAGCTTTTAATCAGAAGTTGTTACAGCGCTTCGTTTAGCATTCTCCACAGCTAAGATGACATTACTCATTTTTTATTTTATAGCTGGTTTATACTTGCTGATGGTTTTGTCCACACATGACTGCAGAATCAGTAAGGCTCACACTACTGCAGAAGTGGTGGGTAATTTCTGCCATAATAAATCAGCTTTCTATTTATTTGGTTAAAAAAATTGTTTTTTTGGGGGGGTCATAACTATCATTTTATTCCCCTTGATAGAACAGTTCTTATCACAGAAGTGATAGCTTACAAAATGAACTGACAGGAAGAGGATTACCAATAGGAAAAATATGCTGATCACTCACTTTTCTTACCATTCTCCCAATTATTATCATTATTAAAGATTGTCAATCCAAAATAATATTCCTACTCTTACTTGTACAGTTAGCAGACTCCTAAACTTTCCTCCCCATCTCACCCCCGAGCCCAGTAATTTTCCCAAGTCCCCTAAAAAGCATCTGTTTTACAGTTATCAGGCAGATCGCTGGTTAATCCTAAGAGTATCTACACATTAACTGAGATATATCTGTATGAAATTATTTATGCAAAGCTAAACAATCCAGGACATCCACAAAATGGATTCCCTAATGAGCAGCTGACTCATCTTTATTTTGCATTAAAGACCAATGTTCAGCTCTGTCAATGTAGATAATACTTACCAGAGCTGCATAGGGGTTCAGAAGCAATGAGATTTACTTTGAGGGCTGATATGCACAGACATGTGTGGAAAATGTGGCACGAGAAGAATTAAAATTGAATTCCACAGAAGGTTTTCATCATATGCCACAAAAGCAAAGGTTACAGTACCTTTCTAGATCATAATTCTAGTGGTGTGTAATTTCAATATGGAACACATTCAAAAGCTGCCAATATGTCCAGATTTATCTGTAAGGATGGGGATTTCATATTCAGGAACTCCGAGCCACATGAATCATCTAGAGTTTACCAGGCAGAGCCATGAGACTGAGAAAAGAGAATTAAAAAGGAAAAAGAGAGGTCTTACTACAACCATTATCTGCTTCATTACATGGGCTTTGCCTAGGAAGCAGAAGAACTCCTCAGTCACAGTGCTTATTAGGAGTTCCTTAACTACTCCATGGGAGAGGGTTTTTTTTTTTGAGAGGCTCCCAATAATGGAACCAAATGGGTAGTAAGAGAACAGTGAGGTGACTCCCAAGAAGTAGTGAGAATGAGGAGTGTTCTCAGCTAAAGCATGTGCAGTGTGGCAGATAATGGCAGAAAGAAAACCATCTCTTTTGCCTTATGCTTTCTCCTCTCCCAACCCTAAAAGTCAGCATGGGGGATTCTAGGTAACTCCCGCATAGGAGTCCTGGAATGACGAAAATCCCACCCCCTACCAATTAGCCTGACTTGGTACAAAAGGATACTTTGTTAAGTTCATTTAGAATTCTACTCAGTGATAGACTTATGAAGCAGAATGTATGTTAGAGCTTAGGTTTCTTGTGAAGCTTCCACTCAGCTTCCTGCCTGTTCTTTCATATACTCTAACTTGAAAATGTATAATACTAGTTGTGATATAATTTATTCATATGACCATCTACAGTAGCACCAGTCAGGATTGAAGAGGCATTTATGTTGGATCTGAACCAATTTGAGAAATACAACATAACTCCCTACAGTGACAGTAGCAACAGCAGAACTAAAACCCTGCCTTTTCCCTTAATGTATCTGTGTATACAATAATACTGAAGAGTCTATTGCTATTCAAAGCATTGGAGCTGGCCTATATAACTGGTAACTTTCTGAACTTAATGCAGCCCACCAGCCATGTTTGATGTTCTTACTGCTCCATAAGGCTTGCTATTCAGTACAAACCTCCATAATTTTGCATTTCCTTTCAACACCTGCAGTATTATATAAATTTACTGGATTTTATTATATAAATTTACTGGATAGTATGGAATCAACCTAATACAGATACTGCCAACTGAAGTTTCTTGGGTACAAGAGACCTAATCCTTTATAAAGCTTGAAACTGTATAGGGCTCAAAGTGTGGTAGGGAAGTAGCCATATAAGTAAGTCCTGATCACATATCCCCACCCCATTTAGACACCACACACATCTTTGTGTGTTCGGTGTGAAAGTTTGCATAGGTGCTTGTAAGTGTGTTCAGTTAATCGTTCTCATAACATTTCCATGATCAGCAGCTTTTTTTAAACTAGTGATCACAAAAATACAGTAAGTGCATTCAGATGAGTGTGCCTACAATGCCTTCGGAAACCTTCACACTGAACAACTGAAGGTCTGTGTGACTTCGATGTAAAGTGAGGATTGAGGGACAGGGCTTACACCACATTATTACCAACCTTTGATTCCTATGCACCTTCAAGGTTAATGCTTTAATATGGCTAGGACCTCCTATTCTATACTTTATATATTCAATGTAGAAAATAGTTAATTTTCTAATAATGTTTTGTTTAAAAGAAAGTGTTTGGCAATACAAATAGAATATTAATTTATACTCTGTAATTATTTCTGGTTCCTCAAACACAAAAAATTAATCACTTTCAAGTGAAATTTAAACTATGAATTTCTGATCAATGTCTACTTTAGCCTTCTTTCTTTCAAATCTGACAATTCTGTACTAAGGCCAATTTCCTGTTGTGATTGTTGTCACGTGCTATTAAGTCACTTCTGACCTATGGTTACCCTATTTCAGAAGATCAGTATATGCTTTATTGTTGTTGTTACATGCTGCCATCTCCATCTTATGGCTGTTAAGGCAAGATTTCGGAACACTGACATACACCAAATTATCTAAGCATCATTTTGGATTGAACCCTGATTGACAGAAAATACTGCCTAAACACCAATAATATAGCTCCTCATGATCCACACAATCAAAGGCTTTGCTGAGACTTTGAAGTGCAGCAATGAAAGAACCAGAAAAGATAAGAGTACGGATGGATCACTGGGGACCAAGATCACCCATATTATTATATTCCCAATCACCAAGTACGGGTACAAAAGATAGACAACAAAGAAAACTGATAAGAGAAAATTATATATTTTTAAAACATGGTGTTGGAAGAGATCTTTGCGGATACCTTGGACATCCAAAATGACAAGCAAGTGGATCCTAGAACAATTCAAGCCAGAACTATCTCTAGAGGCTAAATGATGCAACTGAAATTGTCATACTTTGAGCACATCACAAGAAGGCAAGATTCTCTGAAAAAGACAATAATGCTGAGAAAGACTATGGTTGGCAGGAAATGCAGAAGGCCAAACATGAGATTCCCTAAAGGGAAGATACAGACTATAACTTGTAGGAATTCAACAGGGCTGTTAAGGATAGGACATTTTGGACATCCCTCATTTATAGGGTTGTCATAAGCCAGTGATGACTTGACAGTGTGTAACAATAAAAATAAGCATAAACTGATCTTCTGAAATTCTTTGGTGCTCTCCCGTTACCAGTAGATATTTGCAATTTGATCTCAAGAGCCTCTTCCTTTTTGGAACCCAGCTTGAACATCAGGCATGTCTTGTTCCATATAAACTAAAAGCCTTTGTGCAACATGTTGAGCATCACTTTGCTTACACAGCAAATTAAAACAATTGTCTTATAGTTTCTGAACTCCTTGGCATCTTTTTCCTTGGTGACTGAAATGTATATCGAAAGTATATTGAGAGCCAGTGTTTTGTTTCTCTATATTTGCTACCACGTTTGTTACGATTGTGACAGATTCATTCTCTGTGGTTTGAAATGGTTCTATTCATATTCTGTCAACCCCTGGTGATTTATTTCTTCCTAGTGCAATTTCCTGCAGGGCTGCCTTATTGATACTTGGCCTTAATATTGCCAATAAAGCTATCTGGAAACAGAACAAATCCTTTGAAATAAATATTGAGTTGCCTTTTAATCTAAGAAGTCAGCTAGCAATTGGTTACAAGTTATTAGCTTTTACTTATAGTCTATCACTATTAACATTTGCTACTAGTAAAATTTCTACTAATGTCTGGTTCAAGCATCAACTTAATTTTTATGGATGCTTTCTAGATCTGGGTGTGAGTGTGTTCATACAATCCCAGATCCACTTAATAACACTAGTTCACTCTCTTCACATATTCATAAAACAAGTGGGGAAGCAATCAACAACTAAACATAGTTTGCTATTATGCCCAAGCTCTAGTTTAATATTATGGCTTCTTCTGTTACCCATAGTTTCCTAGTTCTGATGAGATGGGAAGATTTCCTCCATTGATTGCTAACTTGCAAGAAGGGCTATATGTGTAGGCAGCTTCTATCTCAAGTTATAACTGTTGAAGCTCTTTTTGGCTTTAAACTTCCCAATTGTCCACTCTTGATCTCTTTCATTAGTCACATCTTTTGTTTCAGTTTACACACATATACCTATTTTTGTTCTGACATTAATCTTATGGTGGCATATAAATGTGACAATTCACCAACTTTTGGATACTGACTATACCAATGTAGCCAATGCCACATCATCTTCTGTTTTAGACTGTGAAATGAGCATTTAATATGCTTTTAATGTACTACATAACAGTATTTGATGAATGCATCTTGAAGTGGAGAATGGTATGATTTTTTTTAATCAATAGCACTGAAACTTTACAATACTGATCAACTAGTCAGAATAGCGTAAGGTTCCCAAAAACTCTTAAGTTCTCTCTTCCTATCTTTTTCTCACTGCCTTCAAAGGCATATAATGAATTAGCAAACTGCATATCCACACATCAATAACGTCTAAGATAAGATCTTCCCATTGTATCACATTTATGTGTTTTTTCACAATCCACCTATTTAACCTCATCAGTGTTTAACCAATTGTAAGTTGAATGTGCACAGCCTGAAAGTTACCCAGTACAGTAAAACCCCGGTTACAAGTGATCTGGGATCCCAGTTACAACTGATTTGCCCCGAGTTACGATGGCAAATTTTATTAAAATAATGATTTGGTTTACAAGCAATTTTCGGGTTATGACCCGAAAACCATGTGATTCTGAAATCCAAGATGGTGGCCACCACCATCTTAGAAATCAAATGGCAGCTGCTCCTTCCGCAGGAAGTCACATACCCTGCAGAGGTGCTGTTGTTGTCATTTCTTCGGCTATTTTGCGGCTGCAGCACTGCCCGGGGAGGTTGGGAATGGCGCGGATTGGGTCCCCCAGCTGTCCCGGAGGCTGCAGGGGTGGAGAACAGCCCAAAAAGCATGGGAAAAAAATCACCATTGTCAGAGGTGGATTTTGGGCTGTCCACCACCCCTGCCAGCTCCAGGAGACTCCGGGGACCTTTCCCACACTATTCCTGACCTCCTACGACGTCCCTAAGCTGCACTACAGCTGGGGGGAAAAGGTGTTGCCGCCATTTTGTTTTTTCAACAAAATGGCGGCTGCATGCATTTTCAGCTGTTGCACCGCCCAGAGACATGGGAGACGGATTTTGAGCATGGAAAAATCGCCATCATCGGAGGTGGATTTTGCGCTGTCTACCCCCCCCCCCCCCGTTGGCTCTGGGAGACTCCTTTTTGGGTTGTTCGGAATGGAAAAGGTCTCCGAACACATGAAAAAGGTAGGTGATCATTTCATCCTTTTTTATGGGGGTGGGAGAAAATCGTGTCTGCCACAATTTTGTAATTTTTTAATGATTATTTTTTGGTTGAGTTGGAGTGTTTTTTAAAATTTCAATGGATCCCTGTGGGGAATTCTGCTCTGGCCTACGATCATTTCAGCTTATGACGGAGGCTGTTGGAATGGACCTCTGTCGTAACCCGGGGTTTTACTGTATAGTCAATCTGCTGCACTTATTCTGTATGAAGCCAGCTTAATGTTTTATGATCAAACATCAAACACTATTTTATTTTAGGAAGCAGTTGAAGTTCTTTTCAAATTGTCTACCTAGCCCGCTACAATCAACGCAGGCAAAGATAGGATTCAGAGTCTAGACCAGACAAATAGTTTTCTGTAAAGTAAATGCAAGCAAAAGGCATAAAGCCTTAACAAGATGTAATTAAAAAATGAGATTTTCCTTTAAGATCTGTACTAGGTTAGTCCCAGTCTAGTGGTAGATATGTAATATGCTGTCCACATGTAAGATCTGAACAGAAAGAGACAGCTTTCTTTACAAAACAGGCAGATTTGCTGTAATGAAATAACTTGGGACTTTTAGAAGAAATTAATCCTCTGACATGGTAAGTATAAAGGAAGATTATATGCACTTCTTTCCTAACCTCATTCTCTGTAGACCAGGGGCAGCCTTGTAAGTATCGTCACTTTGTTTTGTTCTAGGTCTGCACAAGCACTCCTGCACTTGAATGGTACGCTGCAGCAATGCTTAGCCTCCAACCATGCTTAGCAAGCATTTAAGATGGGGCAGCTGCGTCCTTTGTCAGTGGGTGCCGGGGGGGGGGGGGAGGCAAGTGCATATACCAGTGATTTCACAGGCACTGTCTCACAAGCATCCAAGACTCTCATGTATTCCTATGTCACATTGAACTGTAAATATTGATTCTGCAAACTGAGGAAAGAACTGTAACTTGTGATAGATGAACTGTATTGCAGTTTCAGTTTTAGAAAAGGGGTGCCCAAACTTTTCAGGCTGAGAGCTGGTCACATGGTTCCTCCCACCAGAAGCAGAAGTAAAACGTGCCTTGCAATCTGTTTTGCAACAGGATGAGATAGATTTAAGCTGCCATTTTCTCTGCTTAAACCAGGGGTGCCCAAACTATGGTCCTTGGGCCGGATCCAGCCCCCAACACCAATTCATCTGACCCACGCCACCCTCATTGCTCCTGAAAATGGAAGTAAAACATGTTTTGCTTCTGGGAGCAATTAGGGCAGTGTGGGTCGGATGAATTGGTGCTGGGGGCCGGATCTGGCCCAAGGGCTATAGTTTGAGCACCCCTGGTTTAAAAAAAATGCTATAAAGAAAAGGAGAAATGGGATCTGGAAAGACCCAAGTTTGGAGGAACTGAGCAACAGCAATATAATCCACTCCAAGCCATCAGAGATCTATGCATTCAAAATGAATAAAGCTCTCTACTTTTATTAGAAAAAGATAGTAGTTACAGGTGAAATCTATTAATTTTGTGAACATTTTCTTTTCCCTAAAAATAATGATCTTAAAACTCTCTTCTTAGAACAGTATATGGAAGTCTATAAGCCTCATTTACTAAGTAGTCCAGTGATGGTGAACCTTTTTGATACCCAGTGCCCAAAAAGGGAGGGGCATGAGCAGTAGCCATCATGCATGCTGGTGACATCATAGGCACGCTATGTGATGTCACCATGAGCTTCAAGCTGCGCATTCGCACAACCAAGCTTCACACCGCCCGCCCCCGCCCCCCGGAAAAGCCTCTACCACCATGCCAGGCCCCCCCAAAAAATACCGCCCTCCCTGAAAAGCTGCATTTGAGAGCGCCTGGCGCAGTGGTTTAAAAGCAGCATTTGAGAGCGCCTGGTGTGCTCTTAAACCACTGCACCAGGTGTTTCTAAACTCCTGTACTGGGCGCCCTCGAATGCTACTTTTCGGAGAGTGGGGCCCCAGTGCAGCAGTTTAAAACAGCCTGCCACTCACCCAGCCAGGCGCGACCAGAGGGCTACCTTTGTCATGTTTGGGTGGGAGCCCCATGTTGGAGCAGGACAAGGTGGCCAGGAGAAGAAGGGTGAGGCTACCCAGGCAGAGCCCACCATCTCTACCCCACCCCGGACTACGACTGCAGGCTTATTCTTCTGCCTTCCTCCTCTGCCTGTGGTGCGCTATTATTATTATTATTATTATTATTATTATTATTATTATTATTATTATTATTATTATTATTATTATTATTATTATTATTATTATAATATCAGAAATTATTGTGGGTTGAAAGGATTTTTGCTGGAGAAACTGGACTCAGGGAACACCCAAATGAGGCTCCTTTCAAGTACCCAACATCTTTTTCCCACCGAAGTGGTTCCTATTTATCTCCTTGCAATTGCTTGCTTTCGAACTGCTCCATTGGCAAGAGCTGAAACAGAGACCGAGAACTGCCAACTTGCAGGCTTTCCAGCAGAGTGGCTTTTTAGGGACGGGGGGAAGCCCAGGGTTGTTTTCCTTGTCTTCCCTTGTTTATTTTTCTTTAAAAGGTGGCAGGGGAAGATGGGTGGCAGCGGCTAACTACACGGTCCCAGAATACCACTAGAAGAGGCTCCTTTCATATCCCTAACATCTTTCCCCCCCACCAAGGTGGTTCCTATTTATCTCCTTGTAATTTCTTGCTTTCAAACTGCTTGGTCGGCAGGAGCTGGGATAGAGAGAGTGCTCAAAATGGGTCTCGACCTGCCGGCCTTCCAGCTTAACAAGGTGAGCTTGTTAGGACTGTGTAGCTAGCCCCTCTTTTCCCCTGCCACCTTTTAAAGAAAAATAAACAAACATTCTCTTGGAAAGATGGCAATTCAAGACCTGTTTTGAGTGCTATCTCTGTCCCAGCTTCTGCCAATGGAGCAGTTAGAAAGCAAGCAATTGCAAGGAGATAAATAGGAACCACTTTGGTGGGGAAAAAGATGTTGGGGACATGAAAGGAGCCTATTCTATTGGTACTCAGGGACCATGTAGCTATCCCCCCATCTTCCACTGTCACCTTTTAAAGAAAAATAAACAAACAAGGGAAGGTGAGGAAAACAATCCTGGGTTCACCCCCCACCCCCGTTCCCAAAAAGCCCCTCTGCAAGGGACTGGGAAAGCAAGGGTCAATTCCCTCACCAATGGGGATGCTAAAATCCCTACCTGGAGGTAGCAACAAACTGGCTTTGCAACCCTACACATACCAGAGCAGTGTGTGCACACTGACTCCTAGGAGGGAGACGTCTAGCCTCATCTCCTGTGTGGGATTTCAGTTGTCCCTATTGCCTCCCCATTGGCATAGGGAATTGAGTGACTTGGGAAGCAGCACTACCATTGGCATTTGGGAGGTGGGGAGGGACAGGGCAGGGCTCATCCCTGACCTCGTGTGTGCCAGCTGAAAGGGCTCTGTGTGTCACCTTTTGCATGTGTGCCACAGGTTCACCATCACTGATGTAGTCTAATCAATAATTTTTTTAAGCCCACAGCAAATGTGCTACTTATTGATTTCTAACCCAGAACTCTGCATGTCTTTCACAAACAGTGAGAATCATGTTAAGAGTTGGAATTCCAAGTGAAATTCAGCAGAGACCCTCCTTGCAACAAGGGGAAAAACCCAAACCAAACAAATGTTGAATGTGATGGCAGTTTTGATCACATTTTGTTTCTAAACTCAGGTTCTCCCTCCCAAGCTTGTTTAGCAGTGCCTGCTGAATGTACATGATGTGAATGTCGTTGCAAGCCAAGCACTTGCCTAAGGGTTGCCCTGCTCGTCTACAATCATCCTAGATGCATCTGCTGATTTAGCAAGTATGGAGAGCAAGTATTCATTGATGCACTTCCCTAGTGCTGGCTGCATAGCACTGTTCAAGTTAAATTAATGAGGGTGATATTTTCTTTCACTGCCAGCATCTTGAGATTAAGCTAAAGGTCACTGTGAAATTACATAAACTGTAAATGTATCAGTGTAATTAGTGTTTGCAGCTCTATATGGGGAGAGCCTAGTGCAAGACTCAGGTCTAACAGGTGTCAAATTATAAGCTCATTTATGCACAGCAACCCAAAAGCTAGACAACTACTACTCATGAATTACAGTGCTTGCAGAGCACACAAAGTGATAGTTTGAGATGATGGGAGTTATTTCGACTGGCTCATAGGCAATCATGCTCCCTTGACTAAGGCAAATATTTTAGTTACTATCTCTCTCACCATCAGAAGGATGCTTTCAGATGCACTTTTGAAATCTAGATTTTTTTTTATGACTAGGGGATTGAATTTCAAAAGAATGTAATGGATTTCTTGAAATGTTTAATAACTTTTCATGTAATAAGACAGACTAAAGAATTTACATTATTAATGATTTCTGCATCATGCTTTTATTGTGTTAAGAGCTTTACAATGTTCATCTTCGTCACCCTTACAATAATCTCCAACAACATACATCAAGTCCAGACTTGGTATGTCATTCCAACATAGATCTTCATACTTTCGCTGCAACAGGTTATAAAATGTACCATTACACCACAATTGTAGGAGAGTCAACACTTGAAATTGCACATTTCAATTTAAGAACTCGCATGTTTTTGTCACTCAAAGGGTTGTTAGTATCTCACTCCAGTTATAAAAGAAATGAACCATGTTTTGGAAATTGAACATGTTGTTCCAAGTGTGGCATCTAGTGGAGATTGAGTTGATTGAGTTATTGTATCTGGAATTTTTAAAAATGTTGTACACAGTCCTGAGTGGGAAACTAACCAGATGGGAAGTATATACATTGTAACAAACAAGCAAATAAATAAATAAACAAATAATTATCTAGAAGCAGAAACTCATCTTCACTCAGAAGTGACATTATCAATCATTAGGGAAAGTATTCCAAAAGAGGGAAGACTGGGGATGAGGAAAATAAGAAGCCTTTTACCTGAACGGAGCTGTTTGATTCTCCCATTGCTAGCAGCTGTGTCCACAGGAAGGAAGTCTTTGAACCAGGAGATTTCAGGATCAGGGTTGCCACTAGCAGCACAGAGCATTGTAGCAGTGCGGGCTTTCTCTACTACCTTCAACTGTGGGCCCATGTCTATGGTTGGAAAACCAGATGGGATCTGATTCTCTGTAAAAGAATAAAGACAGAATTGTGTTAAAACACCACAGTGGGATAAAATCCCAGTAAAAGTAAGGTACAGTCAAACCTCGCATAAAGGGCGCCTCGCTTAAAGAGTAACTCGCTTAAAGAGCAGAATTTTCTCTGAATGTTCACTTAACAAATAAAACCAACCAAAAACTTGCTTAACAAATAAATCGGGGTTCGCAATCCCCCCACCAGAAGTCACAATTGGTCGCTTACAACGGTGTTTCGCTTAAAGAGCAAACTCACTTAAAGAGCAATTCTGTGGAATACATTATGCTCTTTAAGCGAGGTACAAATGTAGATTGCAATTGCCAAATATTGTCATCATACACTGCTGACTTCTTTGCTGACTGGTTTTCCCAATCTTGATTGTGAACTGTGTATCAGTAGAGAATGCAATGAACACAAGCTTCCAGGATTGCTTAGCAATGTATGTGTGCATGTGGCCTTTATTACTGAACATAGTCAGGACAGGGAAAAGGCAGCTTGGATCCTTGGAAAGTATTTTTCACTACATATCCCCCCATGTTGTTCTGCTCTTTTGACAGTGGATATGATTATTAAAAGACTATGAGGAACAAATGAATATAAAATTAACAAGCCAAGGTAATTGCACCAATCCATGCCAGGGTGCACATTAGGAAGCTGCCAGAAATTCTCCCAGGCAGTTGAAGATACCTGAGGCATGCAGAAAATGAGCTGTGTTACATCCTGCCGTGGCTTACTGCTCTATTATGAGATGAAAGTATCACTGTGATGAACAGTTTCTTTTCTTTTTTTAAAGTTCCATAGTAGAGAGAAAAAGGGTAATTCTGACTACAATAACTACACTGTTCTCACAGATAAAGGCAGCGCGGGCCATCAAGAGGTTAGCATTACAGAAGAACTCAGAATGCCCAAGAACAGCCTTTGGACAAAAGACCTAACAAAGTGAGCACATTTTCTCAAATCCGAGACAAGCTGTATCGCTCTCTGTTAAGTGCGAACAACATTTAAAAATAAATATAGGGGAAAAGGTAGAATACAATTTTAAGACTTCTTAAAATATCACAAACATCATTTCTTCCTCCTCCTCTACTACCACTACCACTACCACTTGTTTGCAGGCACTCAAGCAAACCAGAGATTGTTGACTATCTGCTTATTAGGTAGTTCAGCTTCAACAGAAATTCTTACCTGGACCTTTTTTATTACAGTAAGAAAGAAAGCTAACATTCCCCCCGCACTCCAAGAACCTAGAGTTAGGCTATGAACTCTTTTATCCTACACATGATGGGCAAACAGTTGAACTAGAAACATGGAGCAAGCCCTTTCCATTTTGTAAGGACAGGAGTATATATGCAGGGCAGTATCTTTTTTCAGACAGAGAGAACAGTTTTTCATTCTCTTTGTCTAATACTGTCTAGAGCAGCTTCCCCTAACCTGAAGTGATGCTCCAATTCTACTACTGAGTAACTACAGTTTCCTGCAAACACTGGAGAGCAGGCATGGTGCATCTCAGGATGGCTTTATTCTTAGAACAGAACCACTGCTGTACAGAAAAGCACACAATGAAAGGTGTTACAGTAAACCATGGCCTGCAACATATAATAAGCCTATTGTACCACTTTTTTTACTATGACTACTATACTACATTGCATAGTCTAAATTCCACTTTCCCCATCTAGCACACAATACTTCTATCTCTGTCTGATATTAACAACCTATGTGGAGACACAAGGTCACAGCCTCTAAATTGCAGAGATAAAGAATGTCAAATATAGCATGGTTTATTCATATTAATGTTTCTATCCAATTTACATATTAATAATTTGCATAATCTTTTCAGACCTTGCAGGCTTCCAGTATTGGTCTTGTGCTCTCTTTTACATATCTATATATGGCTAGCCAATTTATAGAATAAAGCTGACTATTCAGATGCTGACACCTTTCCTACTGTCTCATGAAAGCCTCAAACACAGCCCTTACCTTTCCACCTCAGGATTCTACAGGATAAGGTAATAAAATGGTTCGCAGTCTGGCTTCTGTGTTCAGCAGCTAACAGGCTATAGAGGGGATTTACAATCTCTACACACATTTCTAATTTTTTTTTAAAGGCACCAACTGCAATTTAATAAGAACCTGAGCCATTTTGGGTCTCCCAATCTGGTATTCCAGAAACCTGCTTTTTATCTGTATAAACATAAAAGCTTTTTCGTGGAGAAAGTACCACTGAAATTTTTTTTAAAATAAAACCCTGTTCTCCATTGATTTAAAAGACAAAAGGTACACAGAGCTTAACTGGAAAGACACCAAAAGTTAGCATTCACTGACAAAAAAAAAAAAACCCAGCAGCACTGATACAACCACAATATAAACTCTAGCACAGTCTAAAATTAAACAAAAGGAGGGATATACAAGAATATCATGAGATACAGCTCAGCTTGTATAGGCAGGCACAAAGAGCTGCAAACAAAAACACTCTTCAAACTAGCCAAGTGTGCCTGAATTACAGCTACACCCTTGTGGCATGCAATATAAAACAGGTTGTTAATCCAGGAAGATCAAACCCCAATGTCCTGCAAGTCCTCCAAGGGTGTCAAGGGGGGATATTCTAAGCAAAGAATATTTTAATAAGTTCTAGAGGTGCCTGCTGACGAAGAATGCAATCTGATGACACTTTATTTCCTATTTCGGACCACTCTGGGAATAGGTTGGTTCACTCCATATCTCAGCAAACACATTATGTATAGGCAGTTCAAAACCAGCCCAATGTTTTTTCGTGCCTACCTGAACCTTTTTGGGTCCTTGGCAGGGGCTACTGTTTTTTTTAGCAGGGGTAAGGAACACTCTGTTTTAGTTCAGTCCCTGGTACTGATCCAAGGTAGCACTGGCAGGTGCTTCCCCCACCCCCACCCCCCAAATTTCAGTGCAATGTCACTATGAAGTGACATATCTCATACTAATAAATGGGAGTGGATGGGATTCCATCTTTCCCTCTTCACAGGTGGAATGATAGCAGACGACATATAGGACAAACCGCCCCCTCTTTCTTTACAATCCAGTACTATTTCACTTTGGTGTCAAACGAATGAAGTGATCATGCCATTCTCCTTTTTCTTAAGGTGCCTTATCAGGTCTGGATATTGGCTATCATCATGGCGATAGTCTTCCTGTTCTTAACTCCTCAAAAAGGGTTCTTCTAAGGACCTTCCAAACCAGTCTCTGAGGTTCTCACTACATAGCTGATAATTTCATGTCTCTGGATTAGGTATCTATAGTTAAAAAGTCTGAGGTTGGGAGTTCAATTCCTTACTGTGCCTCCTACAAGAGGGGTCAACCAATGTAGCCTAAGGCAAACTGCACATTCCCAGGGCCCCTCCAAGAAAAAGGGAACTGTAAACTACTTCTGTGTATTCTCTACCTAGAAAACTCTGGAAAGGGACACCAAACCATAAGTCAGAATTGACTTGATGGCAGACATTTATTATTAATATTTTCAAAATTTCTGAAGGTAGAAAGCTATAATAATGTGGTTCATTTGTGAATGTTCACAACTGGTTGTTTAGCCATAGTGTCAAGATTTGTTTTTGTCTTTGGAAACTAGTCATATATTTCAGGACACTAGGATTTAGTAACAATCTTAGTACAGTACCGTTATTGTTCCTAAATGCATATTGCATAACTGTACTGTAAATGCTAGGTTTACAGTATGAGAATACAATACATATATAGTATCGGAACCCACAATTATTCATGTCAGTTTGAGGACTGTTCAAATAGCAGTATGCTGGGATTATGGGGTATCAGCAGAAAATCAAGAAGAAATCTTTCAGTGTATTACAAAGGAAAGACAAAAGAAAGTACAAAATAAATAACTGACACAAAGCAAGCCAGCAGGATTACTGCTTAATACACTTCTGGCTATCACAAAGAAAGAGTAAATTACAACATAATGATCAACTGATCTTTATACTGATAGAAATGGATGTGGATCAGAGCAAGGGGAAATGGTTTGTATAGTACTTTGGGTACTTAAAACATCAGGGTGCAAGACAATTAAATTAAGAACAAAATACTCAAGGAAGAAATGCATCTCTAAAAAACTCTTGTAAACACTGAAAAATTGCTCTTATCTGAAATCTATATGGGATATACTTTTCTGCTGCTGTTTTTCATAATAGTCAGTGGCAAAACTAGGTTAAGACAAAGGCTCCATTTATCAGTGTGAAGAACATTTCTGTATTATGTCAGCATTTGCAACAAAAATCCATGTTGTAGCCACATCCTTAAAGCCCAAGCCCAAATTATTAGACTTAGAATCTATGGAGAATAATTTTAAATTTCACTGCCATTCATTTTCAGTGACTCCTGATGGTCAAGAAGGGTTCTGAGCACTCAGGAAAAGTAAATTTAAAAATATTTGATAACCAGCAAAGGACAATGCCACCCTGTGTGAGAAGAAAAATATGGCCAAAACCTTTAGTATAGTTTCAGCAGCATAACATAAACAGCAACATACTTGGAGGCAAATTGCTTCAGTTAAGACATCACTGTAGACCTATCTATTGCATACTGCAACATAGTCTTATCATATACAAAAGCTTGGCCTTTCCGAACTTTGGAATGACAGCCACTTTTGCTCCCACATACCAATGATGCCTGGGAAACCCAACTGAGTGAGGGATCTTTCAGTTATGAAGTCCTCATTATGCAACTTCCTACAATTGGAGGTCTATCTTTATGAACTCATTTTTCACAAGCTGCTTAAGATACATTCTCATAGTTTTCTGATAACTGGTACTTTGTGATAGATTTTACCTTATTGTTTGTTAGACTTGACTACCTTTTTAAATTTTTTAATATAATTACTTTATTAAACTTTGTCCTTTGTATTTTCAGCCTTATTTGCAAATCATTAAAAAAAGACTGGTGCATAAATTGAATAAATAAATAAACATTTATCAGATGCTATTTGCTATTGTTTCACCCCATGTCAAAATACGTTGCCCTATTTCTTTAGTGTCTGTCATACAACCTGTCAAAATACTCCCCTCAGACATTGCCAACATACGCCTGTGTTCTCACGTTGCCACAATCTGTGCTATGTATTATACTGCTTTCCTTTTAATTCCCTGTGCCTGTGCAATGAATTAAAATGCACAGAATGCCTACTAGCATGAGCATCCTTCTCACAAAATATATGTTATACAGACAATATGTCAATGTAGTAATGCTTTCAATTTCATTTAAAAGTCTGAGACACAAATAGGTTGAATAAGACCTTTGACTTCTCCAAAGAAATGTCCTAACGGATCAAATCTAAAAGCTACACTACTAAAAGCCATAGAGATCTTATGGATGTCTCAGAACATAGGAAGAATCTTTTCAGGTCAAATAACATGATTTGCAAAGACTCCTCATAAAAGTTTAGAGTAACTATAGCAATTAAACTTATATACCACCCTATAGTGCAGTGATGGCCAATTTGGCACTCTAGCTGTTCTTGAACCTCAATTCCCAGAAGTCCTGATCAGCAGGAGTGCAAAATTGGGCTTCTGGGAATTGAAGTCCAAGAACACCTGGAGTGCCAAGGTTCACCATCATTGCTATAGCGCTTAGGGCACCTGCTGGGCATTCACAGTGTAATTAGCATTTTTGCCTCAAACATGCTGGATACTCAGTTTGCTAACCTCAGAAGGATGGAAGGCTGTCAATCTTGGTAGCATCAGGACTGAACTCACAATGTGAGCAGTTCTGGCTGCAATACTACAGTTTAACCACAAGGGTTCTTCTTTCTCTATTTTGTTTTATTAAGAAATATTTTTAGATTAATTAGGAGTATTATTATTGTTGCTTTTTACATGTATGGTGTGTTTATGGGGATGAGTGTTTTCTTTTTGGACTGATAATACTGCTTTGAGCTTTTATAAGCAGATACATTTTTTAAACAGATACATAAATCAATTCATAGTGTGTTCAGTAACAGAAGCATTTGTTAATGGGAGTTTCAAGCTTCTGTGACTCCAACACAAAGAGACACTGCAATGCTTTTGCCTGCTGAATATATAAGCTTTAGTTGGTGCATGAGGCTCTTGCTCAGTTAAAGCTAAGCAAGTGAGAGCATTTAAAGAGCCTCAGACCTCTAAATTAAAATCCCATACATCTGAACATGCATGTTGCAATCTGTGAAAGATAGGATATATCTCTTAACTCCTGTACAGTTGTTGTAAAAGGTAAAGAAATAAATCTTAGTGTGTACTGCCAGGAGAGTGTAATAAAGCGAGTAGCAATTTCAATGGCTATATGGGTGACATCCAACTGTCCCTGGTGAAAAAAGGAGGTCCTGCTCCCACCAAAGTGAATCATACTGCAACTGCACTTGAGCATCAAAAAGACAGGTCCATAAAGCAAGGACCTCAAAAGCAATTTAGCATCAAATAAGAGGAAGGCAAATTATTCAGGTTACTCATAGCAACAGAAAGCAACACAAATACGTAGCAGATTCTAATGACAGCTCTGCCAGCAGACTGTGATGTGGTACTCCAATGGGATGCATGGAAAGTACACTTTCAAAATGCTCCATTTTGACTGAAATAAAGAAGCTTTTAAGATGATCCTCTCCAAGGAATTTAACCGCATGAAACAAGAGGCAGGAAGAGAAGATAAATAAATATTTAGAAGCTGACAAATACCTGGAATATAACTGTTCAGAAAAAAAGCCGCTTACTCAGCTCAAACTTCTGAAGGCTACTTATATTTAAAAAGAAGAATCCAGTAAAAATGAAGAAAATGTTGGCAAACCCAAAATAAAAAAAGCTATTGAAAGAAAATTAACCTTGTTCTCTGAAGTGCTCCATGCCCATCTGGTAGAGAAAAGTAAAGGTCACCCTTGCTCAAAAGCCAGTCGTATCTGACTCTAGAGTGTGGTGCTCATCTCCATTTACAGCCAAAAAACCAGCGCTGTCTGTGTCTGCAGATGTTTCCATGGTCATGTGGCAGATGTTTCTGGAGTGCACCAAAGTGGTACCTATTTATCTACTTGCAATTTCTTGCTTTCCAACTGCTAGGTTGGCAGGAGCTGGGACAAAAATAAATAATCGGGGATGACTTGTTCAATAGAAGTCTTGTGCTTTTCTAATGCAGTATCCCATCCTAGCCATACTGTGGGCAGCAGCATAAGGGGTTCACCTTGTAAGGAAGTTATAACATTCTCAAGTGAAAAAGGGCAACCCTAAAGAAATGTATCAGGAACAAATATGGACATGGTATTGCATGATAAAAAAAATACAACTCAAAAGACAAAAACAGCCCTCCATATGTTCTTCATTGTCTATCTGCCTGCTTGCCTGTGCAATTGCCTATATCCAATGGATTGCAAAATGTAGTTTAAAAATTCTAGTAAACCACAAAAATCTACAACAAAAAGAACAGAAGACACTTAAAATAGGTAATTATAGCACCTGGCTTCATAAACCAGTTTAAAACATCTGGTTAAACAAACATGTTTTGACATGGAACCTAACAGCTTTCCTACATCTTCTTTCTGTCTTCAGAATCACTACTTTTGAACTGCCTATCCTGACCTGCTCTGTACTTTTCACAAGGATCTTCATATGTAGTCCTCACTTATTTTTTGAATTTCCCAGGGTAGAGTCCTATTGCATTTTACACACATGGGAGGGGAATCAAAAAGGGTGCCATATCAGTGTGCAGATAAGTGAGAAAATGCCATGTGTCTGTTGGGCACATGATCAGACTTACAACCATGCACCTGGTGCTCTGTCAATTCACATGACTAGCTTACACAAATCTTCTGTAGTATGTGCACAAATACAGTAGGATTCTGGCTTTAACAACCATTTTCTTAAGTACTCAATGAAAACTTCCATTTTGATATATTTTATTCTTTCCATGATTCTGGCTTATTTTTATATACACTAGTACCTCGGATAATGTTATGACTTAGTCCCACAAGTCATAATGTTATCTGGTTTTTACTGATCGCACAAAGTTAAAAAAAAAACCCTGTTCCCATTCTGAACAGGAAAGGCAACAGGGGGGCAATCCAGTTTGCTTGGGGAGGGAAAGCACCACCCCAGCAAATCAGCAGTCCCAGCGTAGGATCGCCCTTTGCTTGTGAAGGGAACATGCATTCCCTTCACAAACAAAGGGTGATTCCACGCTGAGACCGCTGGTTTGGTTCGGGAGGGAGGGTGCTTTCCCTCCCCAAGCAAACCGAAGACTCGGGGCCCAGCCTTGGGCTGAGAGCGTGCATGCTGTCAGGCTGCTGGTTAGCGAGAGCGATTCTCGCTGGGGGCCCTGCTGTTTCTGCAAGGGGCCCAGCGAGAATCCCTCTTGCTATCAGCGCAGGGGGACCTTGGGCCAGAGAAGCACTTTACTTGTGGGAAAGGGCTTCTCTGGCTCAAGCCCCCCCTGCGCTGATAGCGAAACAAGTCTCCCTGGTCCCCTTGCGGAAACATCAGGGCCCCCAGCAAGACTCCATTTCGCTAAGGGCAGTGCTTGTGCTATCTATGGAGATTGAGGGGGGAGAAATCCCCCCCTCAAACCCCATAGACAACAGCACGGCCCACGGCCCTTGAGCGATGGGAAACGGATCTCGTTCCCTTTCACTAAGGGAAGTGCTTGTGCTGTCTATGGAGCTGGGGGGGGGGGAGAAATCCTCCTCTCAAGCTCCCAAGACAGCACAAGTGGTCCCCTTAGTGAAAGGGAACGAGATCCATTCCCCATCAATGAAGGGCTACGGTGTTCTCTATGGAGCTTGAGAAGGATTTTTTCTCCCCCTTCAATCCCCATAGATAGCACAGTGAGGGTTGCTGAGTCTCCTGACTTGCCTCAAAGGAAGGCCTGGATGGGAACCTCCCATCTGCACCTTCTTTGAGGTAAGTCAGGAAAGCTCTCTCACCCGACTTGCCTCAAAGGAAGGTGCGGATCAGAGCCTCCCATCCTCGCCTTCCTTTGAGGCAAGTTGGGCAAGCACTGCTCGGGTAGTTCTGGGGAGGTTGGGAACAGCATGTATCGGGTCCCCCGACCTCCCTAGAGGTGGCAGGGGCTCCAGAGAGCCCAAAATGGAAAAAGAAACCTCCCCTTTTTCACCCATTTTTGACTCCCCGCCACTCCTGGTGCCTCTGGAGAGGTTGGGGGATCCAATCCACACTGTTCATGAATTCCCCAGACCTCCCCTGGTGGTGCTGCAAGACAAAATGTCTGGGAAAGAATCCCAGTGATTTGCCTTACAGCACTGCCCGGGTAGGTCTGCAGACCATGTTCCCTTTGCAAGCAAAGGGCTATCCAATGCTGGGATAGCCCTTTGCTTGCAAAGGGAACCCCTGCGGATGCAGGGTGGCTGGGAAGCTGACGAGGGAGTCCCCCCATCGGGTTTCCAGCCCCCTTGCCCCTGCCTCCGCAGCTGTGTGGTGGCTTGGAAGCCGAACGGGGAGTCCCCATTCAGCTTCCCAGCCACTCCGCTGCTATGAACAATTACCTTGGATAATGTTAACAGATCGTTATCCGATGCAATTTTTAAACAAAATTTTGCATTATGCGATTTTAGCGTTATCTGATGCAATCGTTATCCGAGGTATTACTGTATTCACTTTTTATATTAGCTGTAGTGCTATTTAATTAGATAATAGAGATATTACCATTAAATCAGTTCAAAAGGACAGGTTTCACTTACCAGTAACTGTCGTTCTCCGAGTATGTTGTTTGGGGATTCACACTGATGGGTTCTGCGCCTGCGCTGAATCCGGAGCGGAGCTGGAAAGCTGATTGGATAAAGAGTTTTGAATGTGGGACCGCCCACCATGCCCAACCCCTTTAGGCGCCATTTCGCGCTCTCCCCTCAGTTTGATATTAAAGCTGCCCGCTAAGCCTAAGGCCATCTCAGGCCGGCAGCCCTGAGGGGAGGCAGGGTTGGGTTGTGTGAATCCCCAAACAACATACTCGGAGAACGACAGTTACTGGTAAGTGAAACCTGTCCTTCTCCTTCGTGTTGTTTGGGGATGCACACTGATGGGTGACTAACAAGCTCACTTACTTGGATGGTGGGCAGCCGGCGTCCTGAGATGTAGGAGAGCGCGATGGCATCATGGATGGGCGGTCATCAGCGAAGAGGATCGGAGACCAGCCGTCAGGATGGACCTGCCCCGTCTGACATCAGGGGCGGACCTTGTATCAACCCGGTAGTGGGTGATGAAGGTGGAGGACCTGGACCAAGTGGCAGCCTTGCAGATATCCTCCATCGGGATGCCCTCTAGGAATGCAGTGGAGGAAGCCAGTGTCCTGGTGGAGTGAGCCCGGACATGAGGCGGAGGTGGCAGGGATGACATCTGATAGGCCAGGTAAATGGTACCTGAGATCCATTTAGATAGTCTCTGGGCAGACAGAGGCTGTCCCTTAGTCTTGCCACCATAAGCCACAAACAGTTGTTTTGCTCTCCTGAAGGACGCAGTCCTCTGGGTGTAAAACAGCAAAGCCCTCCTGACATCCAACGAGTGCCACACTCTCTCTTGTGGAGACGAGGGATTCAGGAAGAATGCTGGAAGCGTGATGGCTTGGGCCAGGTGAAATTCAGTCAGGACCTTGGGCAGGAATGTCAGATCTGGGTGCAATACTGCCCTGTCAGGGTAGAACTTGAGAAAAGGAGGGTCAGACCGAAGGGCTGCCAGCTCCCCTGCCCGTCGGGCAGAAGTGATAGCTACAAGGAAAGCAGTCTTGTAGGAGACAAATTTAACGTCCACCGAAGCCATGGGTTCAAAGGGTGCCTTCGTGAGTGCGGTGAGCACTGTAGTGAGGGACCACTGAGGGGGTGGTATCTTCACTGGAGGATAGGCGTTGCGTAGCCCTTGAAGGAACCTTTTAACAGTTTTGTCTCTGAAGGCGGAGGACAATACTGAAGAAGGTGGGGCCTTGGCGACCACAGCAGCTAGGTGGACCTTTAATGATGAATGTGCGGATCCCAACTCGGCGAGGTGCAGGAGGTAGGACATGACATCCTGCAGGGATGCGGAGTCCACGGTGCGGTCGCTGGATGCTAGGAAGTCAGTGAAGCGACGGTACTTGGCATCGTAGGACTTCCGTGTGGAAGGTTTCCTTGACAGATCAAGGATCCGTGCTATGTTGGGCGGATAAGCCAGGCCGTCAGGTGTAGGCTCGGCAGATCGGAGTGAAGGATCCGACCGTCTTCCATGCGGAGGAGATTCGGATCGGTGGGTAGGCGGAGACGATCGCAAGCCAGGGTTTGGAGTAGTGGGAACCACGGCTGGCGCGGCCAGGACGGGGCAACCAGGATCGTCCAGGCGTTCTCCGCACGGATCCGTATCAGGACCCGTTGGATGAGAGGGATCGGTGGAAACATGTACAGCAGTTCCTGGTGCCACGGCACCATGAAGGCATCGCCCTCCGATCCGTGGCCGATCCCTGCTCGGGAGCAGTAACGGTGGCACTTGGAGTTGGTCTGTGACGCGAAAACGTCTAGGGTCGGTGTGCCCCACCGTCGGCACAGGCGGTCGAACACCGATTCGTCCAGTTCCCACTCGTGCATCGCCGTCCCTTTGCGGCTCAGGGAGTCTGCATCGGAGTTCAGGGTGCCCTGGATGTGGACACCTATGGGGAACACATGTACCTTCAGGCACCACTCCCACATCTGGACGGTCAGGTAGAGGAGGGAGAGAGACTTGGTCCCTCCTTGCCGGTTGAGATAGGCTAGTGTCGTGGTGTTGTCCGAGGCGATCTGCACCACACTGCCCGCGATCGACGGTCTGAAGGACCTCATCGCCTTCCACACCGCTAGCAGCTCGAGGAAGTTGATATGGTGGTCGGCTTCCTCGGGTGTCCATATGCCGTGAATCCGTAGTCCGCGGCAGCACGCACCCCATCCGTGGGTGCTCGCGTCGGTGGTGACTTGGATGGACGG